>CM026577.1:13237072-14547667 GCA_000180635.4 Pristionchus pacificus
GCATCAGGTCGAGACCTGCAAAGATCAAAGATCAAAGATCATTCAAGTAGCTTCTTCAGTTGTCAGTGATATTCTCTCTCAATGTCAGGTCTGAGATCGAAGCAAAAACGCTGAATGTCTGCTCACCGAGTAGATTGGATACTTCTCCGACAGGGAGTGAGTCTGGTCGATCTGATTTGTTCGAAAGGATCAGAAGGGGAACCTGAAGAATGCATTATGTTTTTTAAATGTTTTTTTTTTAAGAGAGATCGTGGGCCGAATCAATTCATTCGCGCAACTGCCAAATGTTTATGGCGGTCGTGAAACATATCCGATTCGGATGGTTCAAAGGAGAATTGCTGGGATTTGAGTTATCTAGATTGTTATCGTGAGATTATTTTCAATTCCACGCGTAGCTGACCTTTGACGAACTGAGTGGAGGCAGGAGGGAGGAAGAGGCCGGGAGGAGGCAAGTGATATACCTGCTCTCCTCCCCCCTACCTCTTCCCTTCCTCTCTCTCCCAGACAATCAATACGCTAACCAGCACATTGAGTTTGCTGAGCATTTGAAACGCACGATAGATTGAATTAGTCTAATGCAATCTGCTGACCTTTTTGCAGTCCTTGTGATCGAGAATCATCCACAGTTCGTCCCTCGCCACGCTCAGTCGCAATCTGAGAGATATTGCATCGTTATTACGCAACCATTCTTCAAGTTCAGTCCCGGACCGTTCACTCTCAGCAGGGATTCCACCTGTTACCATTCACAGCTTGTGGAATAAGAGACGAATGGTTTGCCATTGAAATACGGATGAAATGGTGAATTGTCTAGCTATGGAGATGGAAATACGGGTTATCGTCTCTTCATTTCCTGTACTCTCTCGCCAGTCAGGGTTGAGAGAGAGCATGTGAAATGAAGAGACCATTATTCAAATCTCCATCTCTTTCTGAATGGTCTCACCTATCAGTACTGTCCACAACGAACATGATCCCTTCCGCCTTAGCGTAGTATGCATCCCATAGGTTACGGTATTTGCCTGAATCATCAATCGATGATCAGACATCAAAGATCAAAGATCAACCTTGTCCGGACATGTCGAAGGCGGAGAAATTGACGCCCGTCCCACTGAAGGTCGTCACCGTCATTCCGACTGTGGGGACGACCTGCAAGATGACGTCAACGATGAAGAATCAATGAAGATTGCCCCGTTGCCAAGTCATTGATGAGATGCGTTTCAGGTAATGTTCAATGGTGTCTAATGCACGATTATAATGATGGAATCGTCCCACCAATTCCATAAAAATCAAGCCCTTACCTGTGACACCCTTGTGTCCTCACTGCGAAGAGCGTTCAGGATTGTGCTCTGAAAGAAATTATTGATTGAAGATTTGGGAAAACAGTGATGCAACGATGCCTCACAGCTATTATCAAAGACTAAAGTTCACCAACTTTTCCCGCATTGTCCAGACCAACGACGACGATATTACAGCTCTTCTTGCCGACTCCGAAGATTGAAGAGAGTGTGGAGAAAAATCCCATTGAGTAACGAACCCAATACTTGAAGAAGTGAGCCTGTAAAGGTTGGTTAATGGAAAAATGAAGAGAAACTGATAGCTGAAAGAGTGTGGGGACAAGAAGTACTGTCTCTGTGACTCTGAAATCCCCCCTCTTACATCTCATAGTCAGACACTCCCCCCTCAAGGCAGGTTGCCACTGGCAACCGAAGTGTGCGCGACTTTCAGGCCGATAACGCACAGTTTCTCAGTATGAAAACACATTATATAGCGTAGTTAATGGAACTGTGGAAAGCACATGTGACGTATATCTGAAATTCCAATGATAAAAAAATCTCAACATCTGCATCTCACAATAAATGTAAACCTGTCAATTCAATCTGACTCATATTATGATTATGAGTCCTATCATGAATAGCTCAAATGAATTTGATTTCAAATATTTTAATCAATACATTAAATAATTAAATACAAACAGTTCTCAATCAAGGCACACAACGAAGTTGAAACAGCTTTAGTGAAACGACAGACACGTCAGCCGCACGCCGACCACACCATCGGCTTAGCGAGCTGATTTTGTGCGTTTGTTTTGTTTGTTCGCCCGCTTTACCGTGTATTTCGCAGGTATGGCCACCGCCTAACACGATCGATATCCGTATAGTCAATGGGTAATCGAATCTACTCAGCCGGAGGAGGCTCCGAACCTCCCATCTCACTCGCACAAGCTCGTGCTCACTGTAAGTCCTATCTTCTTTACTCATCTTTGCTTGATTCTGCTTTGAATAGTGGTTTATAATACATTGAAGTGTGAGTCTGATATCATAAATGTGATCATGAAAGTTGTGCTTTCTTTCAGTGAGCAACGACGAGTTCGTTCGGCTTCAGAATGCGTTTGGTCGTCTGAAGAAGTCTCAACTTAACCTCGATGACTTCTCTAGGCACGTATTGGGCGGCGCTAAGTAAGTCACTTCTTCCATTTCCTCCTTTCTTACTCTTTACCGTCACTTTGCTTAGCTCTATCTCATTATCTATCCTTGCACCCCGGTTCTAGCCCACAGATAATGGATTAGGCATCCAGAAGCCCTGCAAGTGACGCAGAGTAGTGTCGTGCATAGCACTGCATTCCCAGTGACTAATCATCATATCTTTCCGTCGCTGATTAAAGTTTTCAATCATGAAAACCATTTCAGTGTTCCTGACGACGCAAAGAAGACATTGTTCCGATTCTTCTCGAATGGATCGGATGGAATCTCATTCGATAATCTCATCTGCGCCCTCGTTGGAATTTCGAGGAGCGAATACGCACAAGAACGTAAGAATCACCTTTATTTTATTAATTGGGAACTTTGAGAACTGCCTTTTGGTATTCATTCCATGCGTAACGTAGATGCAAGAAAATTACTGTTATGACGTTGTTATTCTTTTACGTCTTCATCTTTATGTAGCTTCTATTCACGGATCCAATATAGGGGAGGATTATAGCATTTGCAGAATTCATCGAGAACCACACGGAATTCGCTACATGGGGTCTTCGTCCTCCTCTTCTCACAATTCCCATCAACGACGCCTACATAAACTTCTACGAGGTCATGAGCTACGTCACACATCGTCAGTTTTATACTTTCATCTGTTTTTTCATTGATATTTATTTTACGACGCAGATGAGGCGTGTACTAGTAGGAGATGAATCCATCGACCTTTTGACAACACTGATGAACTCTAAACCACCTAGTTTCTCTATGAACCGAATTATAATGTTCTCGCTAAAAATATTACGTGAATCTCTTTTCAGTATCGGTGTCCGAGGTGCAAGATCTGGAGCGTGTCTTCCTTCGTTATTCCACTGGAGGAGTGATGCTCGTGCAGAAGGAATGGGAAGCAGCGGCAGCTGGAGGATGCTTCCCCCAGATGTTTACGTCGAGGTATACCCATTGCTACTCGTTATGTCTGAAGGTTTTGGCACGAGTGATATTGTCGCAGTTCCAATAGTAGGGGCTATCATAATATGACTATACAACACTTCTGATTTTTAATTCCTAGCAGTGTGTTGCGTTTCGCTGGTGAATCCGTGCTTCACCACATTGTTATGTTTCCTAGTTGTTGAATTAGCCAGTGGTTCCATCAGTTTGTTTCATGAATAATTCTTTCCAGACTCCTCCGTGTCTTTGACGACAATTGTGATGGCGAGGTAAGAAGACTAATAGTTTTTTATATTAATAATATAAATTTTAAATAATTTATTAATTGCAGGTTGATTTCCGTGAGATGGTGTGTGGAGTGTCAGCCATGTGCAGAGGACCACTACCCAGTCGATTCACTTGTCAGTTTTTGTTCTGATTAGAAAAGTACATTAGAATTTTATAAGAACAGGACGAATGGTGCGAATTTCTGATATTTTGTACCGCCTGTTGAATCAAAGTTGCGTAGATCCTTTAACATCTTAAACTTTTATTGACTGGTAATGATTGAAGGAATATTGAATACTCACTAGAATGCGATAGATTTAGATTTAAAGAAGAACATAAATTACAATAATATATTTATTTCAGTCCTCGCGTCAATCTGGGACGAGGACGGTGATGGGCATCTGAATGAGACCGAATTGGCCAAGATGTATGAGGAAATGAAAGTGGTACGGTAGACTATTATTCATTGATTTCGTCGTACTGTAGAGTTCACTTTTTTGTGACTTCGTTTTTGAAGCCTACTATCGTAGTCGAGCTTATCGATAGGATATCCAAACTTTGACACATGAAATCCGGGTTTTTTTCAATTTGAAACTTTTGCCTTCTCTTTGTTCTTTTTTTTCTAACTAGCTTGGCGAGATTATACCAATATGGAATCCGAACTCATGGATATGTTTATCCAGTGAAACACAACAATGGCATGTGTGAATAATGCGAATCTTCTCAATTTCAGCCCCCTTCTGATCGTTCCGTAGCCGCATCGGGCCATGGAGGCAAGAGTGCTGCTCCAGTCGACGTCGCGCAGTGGGCGATTACTCACTCCAATTACGTCAAGGAACTGTACACGTGGGCGCAGGAGGTGAGTGCTGGTCATTCTTGAAATGCTACAAAAAACTATTCGAAATTTGAAAACATACTCCGTTTTCCGTTAACAAGGCATGTGACCTACGATTCGCAAACACACCCGGCATTCATAGAATTAGCTGATCTCCAAGGTCTTTTTCATAACCATATCCGGCATTCAATGGATTTTGTCACATCTTTTTCATGTATGGTAGTGACGTATCTGTGGTGCCCACACAAAATGATTCCCCTTTTGCAGATAGGTCACATCTGCTTCGGCCTCCGTCCCGAGACGCCCGCCATCGAACTGGAAGTTGTACGGTAAGTGTGAGGCACTTTTTATAGAACGGGGAGGGGGGGGGCAGGCATCCCGAGTGGGCAGGCTAGGCATGATCACCGGCTTTAGACAGATTAGAATCTTCGTCTAACACTGTCGAGTTTCTGAAGATGCGCAAAGTGTGAGTGGTGAGGCATTACTGGGATCTACCTCCTCTAGGCGAGCTTCTCTAAAAGAAACGAATGGCGTTATGCGGAGCGTCTTAGTAGCACAGGATACATTGTATGGCACATTCTGGTCTCATGGGATGTGACTAGTAATTGACTGAACACTTTGGACTTTCAACAGGCCATACACTTAATGTTATGTATGGCACTGCTGAAGGTCCGAAAGCTGCAAACCCGTAAAAGATGCGAAAAATTGGAATAGTAACACTGTTCATGTTTCATGGCACTTTTCGGTCTCACACTAGGGATGTAACTAGCAGTTGACTGAACATTTCGGACTTTCAACAGGCCATACACCTAATGTTATGTATGGCACTGCTGAAGGTCCGAAAGCTGCAAAAGAGTAAAAAAAATACGTTAAATTGGAATAAAATAGTTGTTAATGTTTCATGGCAGTTTTCGGTCTCACCCACGGGATGTAACTAGCAATTGACTGAACACTTTGGGCCATGCAACTTCCGTTATGTATGTCACTGCTGAAAATCCGAAAGCTGCAAACAAAGGAAACAATCATTTCTCGGGCAACTACGGTACATCCACGGAGAAAATCCTCTAACTGCGGGGCCCTGAGGGTGCAGAATAACGACGACGTTTGTCAATCTTATATGCTTGCAGTGGTTTCGTGCATCGAATGGATCGAATGGGCGCGTCCCTTCCAACGGAGTGCAATATTCTATCGGCTGTGTGGTATCGCGAGTGGGAGGTAACATTATTATAGGAACGTATTGAACTAGGTTATGTAGTCAATGTGAAACCGGGAAGTGTCTGGAATTTTTGACATTGGAAATATTAACAATGAAAATTGTATGAATGTGTTATTATTTTTGCGCTAACTCCAACCATATATTATATTATTGTGCTCATGCACATGTTAATTAGTAAATTGATTGAAGCCCGAATCAAACTGGTTGTTCTTTCCCCCCAATAGTCACTCTCTTCAGACCCGTCTGACTCGTGCTGCAGCCGCTCCTCCAATGGAGAAGTGTGAACAGCCTCCGCCCATCGACAATTCGCCCCTTCTCGCCAATGTCGACCCATTCAGGGCTGCTGCTAAGGTACGGTAGGATCGGGCTGAAGAAAGTTGTTGAAAAAATAGTTTTATCTATCGTGTCGCAGAGCAGCATTAGATTATCAATTTCGCTTGAAACTTATGTAGCTCCATGGAAACAAGAATGTTCCTGGCTAAATAATTGTTCTGTTCAGTTTTTATCTCGGTGGAAAAATATTTTATATCGCTAACTAATTGTTTGTCCATTGCAGCTATCGTGTATCTCGCCCGAGAACGCCTGTCTAAGGAGAGATCTCACGAATGCGGTGAGTCAGATGAGGGGAGAAGGGTGATTTACACTTGGATGTAGTATTGGTATTATTCGTAGGCTCCGCAGACCATGGTCGTTTCTGTGATTCATCAATTCCGTGGTGTGGCATACACCACGGACTTTTTCATTATCGATTTTTGCGCTCTAAAATTGCTCAAAGTTAGTATATTTTCTCACATTTATGTTTATTCGAAAGGTCATGAACTTTTTCATTGCATGATTCGAGCTTTATTGACCTATCAATCCTCTTAGGCGCTCAAATTTGTGATTGAAAGTTTTAGACCACTTTCAAAATTTAGTATTTTTCATTTTTCTCCCGGATTTCACGTGTCCTATTCGAGTTTCCATTTTTGTTACAACCTAAAAGCACTCCTGAACAATACCTAGTGCGTCGTAATACCCAATTTTTTCTCGGACTCCTGCCATAAGCCCTAAAATGTGGTCAATTCAAGCCTTTTTGTCGATTTTGCCAAATTTTATTTATTTTCTCCCGGATATCGCGTGTCCCATTCGAGTTTCTGTGTTTATTACATCTAAAAAAACTCCTGATCATAACCTAGCGAGTCGCAAAGTCCAATTTTCGCTCGGACGCTTGCTATAGGGCTGCAAACAAGGTTAATTATGCATCTCTGAAATTCAACGTTAGCTGACTAAATATTATACCTCCTATCGAAATTTGGCTTAACAATGAATTAAAGGCTTGCATAGGATGTGATGCAGCAAAAAAATTCAAAAAATCTTTTTTTAATAAGTAAATATAAATTAATTTAAAATTTTGAAAAATGTCTGACCCAAGATGTGCTCAAACTCTACACAAAGTACGGTAGGTGATTGGAAATTTGGAATATTTTTAAAAGTGCTGTATTTTTTGTTGTCTTACGATTTTTTGAATTTTTGTTTTGACTAATAGTTTCCCCATTGTCGAAAACATAGTATCCACTTGAGCTAGCAATTTTATTAGTTAATTGAAGAAGTCCTATTGCGGTACCTACTTATTCGTCTAAAATATGTTATTTTATTCACTCGTACTGCCACTCGAACTGCTCTGAAACTGTGAGAGGTTAGTATAATTTGATGGTGGAACACAAAAGTATCGAGTGAAAAAATGACAGAGACTCTTGGTATTCAACTTCGTTTGGTTATAAGATGTTGTTTTGTTGCATCTCAACGCCAGTTTCACGGCTCTGAAACTGTACAAGGACTATATTACTTGATGATGAAGCACGAAAGTTTCGGGTGAAAAGTGGTAGAGATGGGAGCATTCGACTTTCTTATCCAGTGTCGCTGATGCCAATTGTGCCTGTAGTTCCAAGTGCCACCTGACCTGGGAGATTTGTGTTGTTGTGTGATTGCTGTAGGAAATGCTGTAATAAAATATCTTTAATATTCAGGAATGGCTGGCGATTCCTCGTGTGTTGTGGTCGGCGCTCGTTCGATGGCACGGTCTGATGCGGCCGTCGGATGAGATCGTCAGAAGGAGGTACGGTAGACACACTACTTGGGGGGGGGGGGGTACGGTAGACTGAAACATCATTTACTAGTGCAACCATGGGAGAGAGACCTTCTGGTTCTCTAATAATACCTCGTTAATGATTGGCCGTATGTCTGTAGTCTTCAGTAGTTTAAAATTTACATTTGCCGCGATTTGTTCTCTCTGACACGCAGTGTGATTGCAGACTTCCCCATGGTCGTTGTCCACCCGAGGCAGTGGCTGAGTATCGAGTGGTTGAGGGAGGAGAGGCCGATGATCTGGAGATGCATCCCGTTTATGTCAGGTCAGTTGTGCTGAATTCTGAGATCAGAAATGGGGCGTTTTTGTTGTCCGAAATTTCACGAAGAGCATGGAAGACTAGTGTTGCAATGGTTAGTTACATTAGGTGAGATATTCTCGAAGCGATCATCCTTAGACATCCTATTCTACCAAAATTTTGCCACTGTTGCTAGTTGAATGCTGTCGTAGATGATAGTGCGGCTATAGGGAGGGGCCTTGCTCATTATCAAGTGTGGGGGGGGGGTATGGACGAACTCTTCTTCCTTTAGATTCGATCGTCGTCCTCGCTTCTCCACTACAGGAAGTGTGAATGGAGCGAGTGGAGGAGAGACGAGGGAGCCCAACCCATGGGCATATGCACAGGTGAGCTGAGTTTCGATGTTGTTGTTGAAGTGTCAAATACAAGGCAGATTTGTGTTTCCATAGTATAACTTAGTCTGGGGATTAGCGGGTATATTTAATAGGAGATACGCTCGCGTGCCTAATAATTAGTATGAAATCAAACCTGGGAAATCAGTGCTACAGCTTCTTCACTAAATCAGCTATTCGAATTTCGAGCTGATACTGACCTGACTTGTGTTGTATAAAAATTGGTTAAATACCTGTCAAGAACAGGGAATTCATTCCATTTGTAGCCTGTATTCGTTTTTCGTCTAAACCTTCTCCCGTTACAAGTTTCGATCAAACCAGGAGGATTGGTGCTCAGCCAACACTACCTATTCTTGAGGATTCAGTATTCAGTCTTGCTCCTGCATGTCACTTCATGTCCTCAAACAACAACCTCTCCAATCATCCCCTTGTCAGATCTCTCGATTCGGTCGTATTTCCGACCTGCTTCACTACTGTTCGAAGGAGCTGAAAGTGCAGGAGCAAGACCTCCGACTCTGGTTGCTCACTTCCGGTTAGTGTTATTGTTATTGTTTTTGTTTCGGTTAGGCCCCCAAGGCAAGATTGATCGAATGTAAATACCGAGGTTGTGGCCTTATTGTAAGTTGTATATCCAACTCGGGAAGAAATCGAATATTCTCGCGGGTCTAGCCTAGACTAGCCATATTGTCTCCAGGCTGAAACGATAAGCCGACAGGGGCGATTCGTAACTGACTCCCTCCTCCTTGCAGCTTCCAATGCCTCTCTTCCATCCTCTCCTTCCACACTATCGGTCGCCAGTGCAGTATCCTCCTCCACTTCCCCTGCAGCAGCTGCAGCAGGGGGTGGAACTAACACGAGTCCCGCCCCTTCACTCAGCAACGGAGGCAACAACAGTCCATCGTCCGCATCTCCGTCTGGTCAGTCACCGCTTCTATTTTTTTATATTGTGATTGTATAATCGCATTCCTCGGTTTAACGTTTTAGTGCAATTTTCTGCGCTCTTGACATTTGCTTGAAACTAAGATACGATGGGAAGGGGGAGATATACAACGCAATAATATTGAACTCATCATTCCTCTTTGATCATAAGCATTAATTGAAACTGAAACAGTGTGGGATACTCGACGGCTTTTGTTTATTTGATTACCATGTTTTTTTGTTTGTTACATCTGTTAGAAATACGCTCTCTTCATAACCTGATCCTCATCCGCTTCAGGCGCGCCAGCCCTTCTGGACGATCCGCGCGCACGCGTATACGATGTCACAGCGAGTGGAGGAGACGGAGAACCAATCAGGGTGAGCGGATTAGTATTATTATTCTAAGCACTGACTATATATAATTGACCATAAAGGTATTCAAGTGGGATAAGGATATGCTGAAACGAGAATCAGAGAAGTCACTTGAAATCGACCAAAATGGTCTTCGAATGTTGAATTTAGTTGTTTTTTTCGGAAGCTCTCAAGACAAGATTGATTGAGGGTCCATAGTGCATCTTTGTCTAGCTCCTGAAACTGAAATTAGGCAACGATGTGAATTTTATTAGTATTCATGAAAATATGGAATAACGGAGATGATAGAAGTTCAATCTGATGTTTACCAGCTCCGACCGTAGATTACATCTTTGTGGGTTCGTGATGAAACATGAATAAACACGGTCACTACTGTTTGCCCTATTTTTAGCCTTGCAATTTGCGGAATCAAATGCCGAGCCAAGTAATATGTTCATGGGAACCTTAACATTGTTGTATCTGAAAATCAATGAATCACTTTAAGATGCTTCTGGAGCAGCGTGATCGGTCGACGGGAGTGTGGCCGGAGGAGGCACGATTCGCGAGGAGTGGAGCGTCCATTGCACAGAGCAGTCGTGAGTCGAGAGATATGAGTTGATTGATTCTAGATACGTCTTCAATGGAAAAAAAACGTTAGAGAAGTAGGGTAGATTGTGAGAATGCACAGTCTAGAAATTGACAAGGTGAAATAATGCTGCGGAGTTGTGATGTTAATGTTAGGAATGGGAATTCACCTCCTTGATTGATTCTACCTCCAGAGTTGTGAAAGATAACAAAATAGCTCTAATTTCACAGGCGAATTTTACGATTATCCAACTGTTGTATTTCGCGCGCACATTCCAGTTTCATCGAACCATGATAGTCGCGAAATGTCTCCCTAAGATAATGTCAGTTCGTCGATATCGAAAAATACGAACTTGCTCTTTGTCAGTCCGCGGTCCGGCAGTGGGTCTGATCAACTACGGTAACTTCTGCTATCGAAATGCCGCCGTGCAGTGTCTCGCGAGAGTGGAACCATTGACGAGGAAATTGATTGAGAAGGAGACAGAGCTGAAGCAGGCATTGGCAAGGTGAGCAGGGAATGTGATGATTGCAATATATTTAGAGGGAAGTTCCATGTTTCACGGGTAGTATCTAACACGTAGAGGTAGAGGCAAAGATTGATCTGGTCCAGCTATCCGTAACAATCCCCCATTCGATGAAATTACAATAATGTGTTAGTGATGGGGGAGACCAAATGAGATCCGAGTTTCATCGAATCTATGTTAGTAGGTGGTGATTGAGACATTTGATTGTCGTAAGAGTAGGTCGGGAACAAAAAAAGAATAACAATGAAAAGATGCTCCCTGTGTCCATTCTTTCACTAATTGTCTTCATTCCTCTCTCCTTGACAGCTGACCTTACCAGTGGGCCCCACCTTACGCTGTCGTTCGACGTAAAATAACTTGACGTGGATACACCTTTTCACCTTTTACCTCCCTCATTGCAGACGTCCCTCCTCCAATCGGAAGGACTACAAGGCGGCACTCCAATACATTCAATTGGTGAGAGAGATGAGAACGACAGGGAAGAAGAACATCTCACCCGTCAGCTTCAATGTGAGTGCCAATTTTGGTTTCAAGGGAGAGTTGGGTTTCGAGGTTGCTATGAAAAGAGTGCGGGGGATAGAAGTCAGTGGAAGCATGTCACTCACTCACTCTCTAAAAAACAGTTTAGTAAACCCAACCAGATTTATGTTTCGACAGTTCACTGAAAGGCGGTAAGTCACTCCGAAAACGATAATATGGAGATTCCTGACTTTAAAAATTCCTATAATTCAGCCAATAGCTACCACGCATGTTGTTACTGTTACTGTTGCGCATTTTCTCTGTTCTTTACCAAGTATTTTTTTCGCAGAGTACCCTATTATCCTAATTCCTTATCCCCGCCACAGTCAATGCGGATGTTGCTTGGTTGAACAAACGAATAAGTTTCACTATTTCGTCCTCATGATCAATAATATCCTTTGATTGAGGATGCAATCCGCGAGACGCGCGCCTTCGACGGTGCACTACAGCACGACTGTGAGGAGTTTGTGAGCTTCATGCTGCAGCAGCTGCACGAGCTGCTTAAGGAGGTAAGGGAGGACGAGAGATTAGGGGCTGTGCGAAAATTGATTTCATGTTTTTGTGCCAGGGGGTTTGTAGTCGTAATGGGATTATGAAAGGCAGTGTGGTGCAAGAATAGTGATGGATTGCAGATTTGCTCCCTAAATAATTTATAGTACACAATTTTCTTTCTGACTCATTACTGTATCAAAATTATGTATCGGGAATAGGTGACTTCGAGCTGCAATGTCGTTACGAAGAAGAAATCAATCAGTCATGTACAATAGCGTGTTGTTTCTGCTTAGAAAAAAGAAATAATTCTAGTCCTTTTGAGAGTTGAGTCAATTAATTGGTATTGCGGTATCTATGTGATGTCATGTTGCATTGCGAATATGTAATCGAGACAATCAGTAGTGCAACAATGCATGTGATTCGGCTAATATAGGATATAAATAATATTGATCTACTAGGTGTTTTCCCGCTGCGGTCTTGCTATCTCCTAGTATCCGTCGACTTGTTTTCAATGATAACGGTGGTGGTGATTGAAATATAATTATGAATAAGTTAATTCTACAGCCACCAGTGGAACAGCAGCAGCCGCTTCCCTCGAAGACGAGTGGAGAGAAGAAGAAGGAGAAGGAAGAAGAGGAAGATGATGAGGATGTGGAAGATGCTGAGGCTGCAGCCAAGGTTGGTCTTTGATCTCTGTTGTTTGATCTTTGATCTCTCCCTCCTCAGGCATGGCGCAATCACATTGCGAAGGACTCGTCGCTCATCACCACTCTCTTCTCCGGGCAACTGCGGTCGGAGCTCGTGTGCAAGGTTTGATCTTTGATCTCTTTGTATAGTTTGATCTTTGATATTTTCTTTGTTTAGTATGTCCTTCAGTCCAGTGTTGTGCAACTGGTTAGGCAAAGATGGTATTGTGACTAGGTGAATCCAGGCACTTCGACAATCATATTACTAGCTGCTACTGAATATGTCAGTGATCTGAACGCTTTGGTACATAATAATGAATAATGTTTAGGAATGCTCGAAGCGATCCGCCTGCTTCGATCCCTTCTCCGCTCTTCCCGTTCCCATCGGATTCGAGAATGTCGAATTGTTCGAATTCGTCATCGTACTTCGGTAGGTCGATAGGGTACGGTAGTTATCGATCAGGAGATAGCTTACGTGAACTCTTGCTTCCCCAGAACATGTCGGATTGCTGCCACAGAGATTAGACATAGTCGCTACGGGATCTTGCTCATTCAATATGAATCGGTCACTCGTATAAAATAAAAATCTCATTGATAAAAACGTTTGTTCAGTGACGGCTCTCGTCCGATCAAGCACGGCCTCCGCTTGCCGCGCGACGCGACTACACGTGCCCTCGCGGATTACGCGCACGAGCGTACCGGCGTGGCCGCCTCCCGATTCCGTCTCTATCGACTATCACACCAGAACAAGAAAGTGGTGAGTACTGTAAAGATTTGTTGAATGTTAAACGCTGACTTGGAGTCGGTGAATTCGGGTTATGCCGGTATGATATTTCCTATTCTGCCGTCTGCACATAATTTCGTTTTCACCATTGTTCGAGAAAACTTAATGTTAAAAATGAGAAATCCGGCCACGGTATTCTGGGTTTCACAAGTATTATATCTCTCACGTTCATGCTTGTTCATCGATCAGTCCAGCGTTGCCTTTGCAATTCAACAAAACTTTTTGATTGAGTGTGGCCCACGATTTGTGAATGTGCAATGAGGGATCATTACTCCTTTCAGTTCGCTATCGTTCCCCTCTCCGAGCCCCTCGGTGTCGCGACACACTCCACCCTACTCTACCTCATGGAGGGCGACGACCAGAGCATATCCGCCGTGCATCGACGAATGGTGAGCTTTACCAAAAGTCGCCCGCGCACACGCAGTGCAAATTGTGACTGGAATGGCTAACCTTCTCTCGATATGTTTCAGCAGCACAACCAGGAACCGTACCTGCTGGGAGCGGCCTCCGGCCATCTCGTCATGCTATTCGGCGTCCCGATTATGGTCAAGTCAGAGGTAGAGGGTTGGATTTATCGATCGAGAACTGGGTTTATTCGGGAAATACGGTAGAAAATCAGCTATTGACAGAAAGTTATGTACATAGCTTGCGTGGTGATTCGAGTATGCACTTTTACTAGAAAATGCCTCTTGCATGGGGAATGTGATTTAGATGTGATAAAAAGCGTAAATAATATAAAGACATGAGTATTTTCTCCGTCATACCGTGGTCAATTGATTCCATTCAGGTGGCTGGTCCGGTGACGGGTCGGAAGCTGTACGATGATGTGTGGCGACAACTGAAGAGATTCATCTCCACTCCGCCCCCTTCATTCGCAAGTAGAGCGCTCGATCCGTACGTTTATTGATCGGATTGAGTGAGGGAGTGGTGTTGATATTCGAATATAGACATGGCTTTGAGCGGGTGTATCTTTTGCTCATTTCTAATTTTAAATTCGTAACTAGGAACAAGGCCATTTGTGGTTTCAATAGTAATACAATCTGACATAATTGTGTTAGAGGTAGTTGGATTGGTCGATATTCTTGGAAAAAAAAATTACAACCGAGTGAAAAGAGCATGATTCTTTTTATCGTAATCCTTGTTTTTCAGGTGCGAGGACATCTCCGCTGGTTTCCCCTTCTCCCTCTGTCTGGTGGACGAGTCACTCGAATGGTGTGCAACCTGCCCGCCCCTGCGATTCTGTCGAGGGTAAGTCATGGTCTTTGATCTTGCATAAGCTACGGATTTATTTTTACACATGTATTGAGAAGGAAAGACGTGCAGTAAATTAGTCGTATTTAGAACTCATCGACAGTTCACATGTTTGTGAAACGAGAATGTGCAAGGAGAAAATAATTTAGTATAATTTTTTTCCCGAAACATGTGATACACGAACATTTTGCTTGAGATTAAGAGAAGTCTTGTAATCATTGATTCCCATCCTCTCTCTCTTCATTTCGTAAGACCACGGAAACACTAGATCAGCATGTACTTCTACCATCTGATCAATCCCCTTCTCTCTCTCTCTCTCTCTCTCTCTCTCTCTCTCTCTCTCTCTCTCTCTCTCTCCAGATGTGCCCTTCGTCCGGACGACTCGTCTCCGTTCCCCGTGGCCACTTCCTCCTCCTCTCCCTTCGCAACTCCCAATGGAATCCCTCCCGGCGCGATTCTCGCTGTGGACTGGCAACCCATCGCCCTCTATCTCAAGTACAATCACAGTCGATCGGAGGTTTGTAGGGGGGAGGGGATACAGTAGTAGGTAGGGGGAATCGAGAAGTGATGTGAGCGATTGGACGTGTCCATTTGGTGTTGC
The DNA here is from genome assembly GCA_000180635.4 of Pristionchus pacificus. Taxonomy (NCBI): domain Eukaryota; kingdom Metazoa; phylum Nematoda; class Chromadorea; order Rhabditida; family Neodiplogasteridae; genus Pristionchus; species Pristionchus pacificus. Next base: position 13,252,270 of record CM026577.1, read on the forward strand.
AACAGTGATACAAGTAGGAGAACTTTCGTCGCAACGTATTGAGACTCAATTGCGTCCTGATTAAAAAAATAGTGATGCCCCTCGTCAGTTGCCTACATGGACATTGCTTACATTCTCTAAACCTTGGACTCATCTGATATGAATACCTGACCAACCCTCCCTCCCCTTCGCAGGCATACTCGGAGGACCCGTCGATCTCCGCTGCTCGTGATGCCCATATTCGTCCCTCATCACTCGATAATTGTCTGAGAAAGTTTGCCGCCTACGAGACACTCGACGATCTCATGCAGTGCAAGAGGTCAGTGGAATGATTGGGAGATGATGCACTTGATCATTTGAGGTTATCGAATGTGGATATCTCCACTCTGGTCATTGCGATTGGGCTAAATTTAAAAGAGAATATCATTAGTGCAGGATTAGTGGAGAGCAGGGAGATTGGAGTTCTTGAAAAAATGCACTTGGTGAATTGTGGTTTTCGAATATCGGTATCAGCGCAAAGACTCTGATGAAGTTGATTTGTTGTGGTTTTGGATACAACTAAATTCTTATTACAATTTAATATCATTAGCTGAGCGATTGGAGGGTGGTGCGGAGTGCGAATACCGAATTGCAGGTGCAAGAAGAAGACGAAGTGGGACAAGCACATGGACATTTGGAAGCTGCCGAGATATCTGGTGAGTTCTTGAAATAGAAACGGTATTTAGTGATTACGGTATCTAAGTTATCGATTGCAGATAGTGCAGCTGAAGCGGTTCGAGTACATTCGCGAGGAGGGAAGGAAGGCCAAGTGCAAGCGGGTACGGTAGTCTGGTTATTATTGGTTTTGCAAATTGTACGAGGCTAATACCGAAGAGCGTTGTCACACCTTCTTATATCTATTCAGTGAAACATGAATGTGCATTACTGGATCTATACCGCTTTCTCCAATTTTTCAAATGGTTACTCTCTCCAAATTGAATCACTTAAAAGGTGTTAGAAAACATTAGTTAGACTTCACTTAAAGTACCTGGTCGTTCTTTTTGAGGAATTTTCGAAAACTTACTCGCCTCCTTGGGGGTTCATATTGGATTCATCTCGCATTCAGGTGATCGATTTCCCCCTCTCATCCTTCGATGCCTCTCCATACGTAAAGGGAGGAAGAGGAGAGACGGAGAGAAGAGAGGAACACCAAGTATACGATTGCATCGCATTGGCTGTTAGTTTATTTTTACTTGTTTTTTTGCGGAAACGAAAGTACAGTTAATCAATTATGGAGTGGTGAACCTGATTCAGCAATTGAGTGAAGCACGTAAGTGCCGGGAAGTCAAGTGCTATTTGTATTGCCAAAATTTATTCGAGATTAATTTGGCATATTTCTTAAACAAAGTTCCAAGTGAAATTGATCAGTAGAATCTGCATTAGACTTAATAGCTGCTCACAGCACAAAATCACCGGGTGCCAAAAGGTCTGTAGTTGTGTCTGTAGTTCAATAGAAGATAGAAGATGAGTGATGAGTTTCTCCCATCTTCAGAATCACTACGGTGACTTGGATTCGGGTCACTTCATCGCGTATGCTCGATCGGGTGAAGAGAGGGAAGATGGAGAACAGGGATGGCTACTACTCAATGATTGCACCGTCAGGGTAAGTAGAGTTTAGATTATTACAATTCCTTTCGGATTTCCCTTTCGGGGTTTGCTTAAAATTGGAACAAGGTGATTCTGTGGTTCCGTCTGTTCTCATATCACCACATTCATGGATGTCGCTGATGGGGCGAAGGGTATGTCTTCTAGAAAAAAATATGAAATTGTGAAAATAAAGATGGCAAGATTTGGTAGTAATCACAAACAACGATGAATCGATTGGATGTGTGCCTTAGTTGACGAAGCTCTAATTCTTCGATCTTGGTTGGTTAGCAATCCAGCAGTGGGTTTTCGGTGTGGAAAAATGGCCGAGTTTGCGATTGTTCACCTTTTCACATTTGTGCTTCATGGTCGTGCCATATTCCTAACATCTTTGGTGATGGTGATCGGTAGTCGGTACACAGTCTATAACTTCCAATCATCGACCATTCTCAGGAAGTCTCGGAGTCGGATATCGATAAGAAGGGAGCGTATCTTCTCTTCTATGAGAGACGACGACGTCATTCGATGGTTGGAGGAGGAGGAGATAGTGAAGATGATGTGGATGAAATGACCGAGACTGTCAGTCACATCTAATAGTACGGTACACCCACTTTCCCCCTTATCGAGAACTGATTTCATTCGGTACTATTTAATTATTTTTGTCATTGCCTAAATTTCTTGTGATAAAATCGTGTAATTAGTGTAGAAATATGTTATTATTGTATATGCACATGGTTGTGAGCACTTTTTCGAAGAGTTTATCCACCCTTTCAAATGTCATTTTTATCGGATGTCAATTCACTTCACTTTTACATGTTGCCTTTTCTTGAGGAAGTTGCTCATTTCTCCTGGTGTTCCATTCACCATTCCTAGTTTGTCTTATTCGCTCCATCATCGGTAATCATTTCGCCCCCGTTCGGTTGTACTCTCTCACCACTCAATCCGGCTTACTCTAACTTCCAACATTGCCTACTGTAGTCCTACTTATTCGGTGTTGCATTGATTTCTTGCGTGTAAGCGTAAGTAGCGCCTCGTTTCGAAATTCCCGATTCTTTATCCTGATCAGTCATTTCGATCGATGACCTACCTCTTTTCCTCTTGGTGATGCAATCAGAATGCCTTCGTTGGTGTAATATTCGGATTATTTTTGATATTTATCCCTATGAATTATTGTAAATCGGATAATTGTATTCTAATCCTGTTCAAATCCTTCCCCGTGGCCATACTCATCATATTATACGCATGAAATGGCCTCCAATCCCCCTGTGATCTTTTCCCCCATCTAGGTATCCATACCCTCTTCAAACTATGAACAGCTGAATCTGTATTGCTGTCAATGTGCAAATGTATCATCAGCCATAATAAGGTATAATAAAGTATGGATAATCTATAAAATGAGATGGAGATGCTTGTAACATCTGATATGAATCACTGCGAAAGATGAGATGCCGATGATGTTGTTATTGTTGTTATTCCATGAGTTGGTTAGCCATCGTCATCCTAAGAGGTTGACTGAATAGACTATTGGACACCCTATATTAGATAGCATAACTGTGGGAATATCGATTTCCGAAAAAAAGTTAGTGTCTCTATGTACCTCTAAAATTCCCAAAAATCAGAAAATTCCGTGAGGGGAAATTTTGGGGGGCGCACTTTAGTGAGCCGACCCAAGGGTGAATTTCTGAAATATAAATTTAATCATAGCCAATGGGGTTCAATTTCGTTGGAAATTACTACAAAATTACAATGGAGACCGTTAGCACACTTTACATCATTTATCGGTCACTTTAACTTAGCGATATTTGAAGAGCTTCTGAATACACAAATAAAAGTCTAAATTAGCTCAATGTGCGATGAAAATGAAGCAGCACGTTATGGTCTTTTATAGTTTTAGGTCCTAAAAATCGATTAAATTAATCGATACTTGACCAAATCCAGTGGATGGGTCTTCTCTAGACCCATATGAGTAACCAAATTTCATCGAAATCGGAGATGTAAAATATTTTCTGGTGACAAAACGGGCTTGTTTTCCTAAGAGTCTCTTACACAAGATCTACAGAATAATCCTACAGAAAATCTTACAGAATAAGGTACAATAAAGTATGGATAAGCAACACGATGTATGTGAAGTAATCTTGTAGATACTGATATGAATCGAACAAGGGGAAATGGGATACATGTTTTTGTTATTCTCCTCTAACCTGGTTAGGCATCGTCATCTTAAGAGGTCGGCTTAATGGACAAAAGGGAGTTACTAGGAGACTCGCACCTGGGTATACTGATGTTTCGGGAAAGCTACCCCCACTTTCCCTCCCTCTCCATTTCACTCCCTTAGTTTCGCCTCTTGCCGATTTCAGATATGGCCGATGCAGAAATCTCTGGTGGGTTACTGTAGCAGGTAAACCATAGGGATACTGTAGCTCGGTATCGATTGCACTCCTGTCCTACCGTAATCTCAGGGGAAGTGCACGCTGCACCGGTGGACCTGTCCGGTGCTCGCCTGATCGATGCGAATAAGCTTCTCGCAGCGATGGAAAGAGCTCAGCAGAGAAAGAAGAAGGTGGGATAGAGCTATCAGACCGGTCTCGACTAGATTACCAGCAATGTTCTCGTCTCTTCATTTTGCCTTATTTCTCATCAGTCATAAAAATAAGGAGTTATGTGAAACGTGAGAAAAACATCCATTTGGATTATGGTAGATCGTTTAGTGGTATACTGTAGTCAAGCAATATTCGATATTTGTTCAGGCTCGCGCTAAGCAGATGGCAGAGATGGCCGAGGCGGAAGCGAAGGCTGCTGCAGAAGCCGAGAAGGCTGCAGCTGCTGCTTCCGCTGACAAGAAGAAGACCACCAAGAAATGAAACTGTAATCTCCATCCAACTCCATGCACTAAACACTACTGTACATTTATCCACTTGAATAAATCCCTTGATCTACCATCTTTGCTCTCTCGATTCAATAGCTCTGCACTTTTTGCTACTAATGCAATAATACGCGGTTTGGGAGAGAAGGGGAAAAGAGAGTCGAGAGTCAATGGAGACAAATGGTTGGAGAGAGAAGGGAGAGAAGAGGAAGGTGACAATGGCACAAATTGCTCTGGATTTCCCTGCACACAACTAGTTAACACGTTCCTGCCATTCTCTTTCGTGCTCTTCGAATGCGATTAGTTACCGTAGTCAGTCTACTCTTGCTTCCAATCGTTGTGAGTAGTACGGTAGCGGCATTTCGGCCTGTATATTTGGATACCCCTGACGCGTATGTAGAAGAGGAAACATCGGAGGATAAACAGGTGAGCAACATCTCCTAGTTCAGTAGTACCCTCCATTGTAGGTTTCGGAATGTTTTGGGAAGCTACGAGCAGCGTGCAGTGTGAACCAAGAGTTCTCGGATACGATAGATCGGTATGCGAGAACTCTGCGAGTGGATAAACTAAGAGAAATCATTGAAAGAAAGGTGCAAGGTCGGAATAGTGGCACTCCAACCTAAATGAAAGCGTTCACCTTCAGCGATTTGCAATCAAGAAGAGAAAGAAGCTATGATCCCACTGCTGAGAGACGAATTATCTCACTCGGCGACAATCGTGAAAGAACTCGTTCACAAACTATCAGGTGACATTCTGCGAAACAAAAAAAAAGAACTTGTCAATGATTAAGACTTCGACAGAGATCGCCTAAATATGTGGGCGAACTTGAATGATACTCTTTCCGAACGGAATTTCTACCTAGACAGAATAAGAGTAAGAAAATGCATAAAACAAGTTGATAAACCATTTAGAACCTCCCGCCTGCTGATATCGAAAGCTTGACGAATTCTCTGAACACCATAATATCAAGACTAGTAAATGGAGAAGCACCGGCGTGCATAACCGAACTGATTGAATCAATGTCAACAGAAGATAGGCAACAGCTAACGGTGAGAAGCTAGCGAATGAAGATCTTACGATGCCCTTTCAGGCTCGCACCTTATCGTTTGAGCACAGAATCAGTGACTTGCTCGAGAGAATCGGAATGCCAACTGATAATGAAGACCTACGACTATTCATAGCAGGAACATTCCGAAAGTCCGAGACGACTGAATTTTAGAGGATACAAGATAATTTATTTTACAGTAATTGTTAAACATCATTTTACAGCATGAAAACATCAGTGAGTGAGAATTGTTGGTGATATGTAAACAAACATAATGTGAAGAGAATTTTGGCTATTAGTGGATTACTGGGAGCTCACAGTAAGGGCGTCGAAATCGAATTCTGCATCGTCGCTCTTGAAGAATCCGTTGACCTTCTTGGATATCTTGGGCTCGGAGATGTCGTCGATGTTGATCTGAAACAAAAAATAAATAAAAGCTTTCATTCCAAAGTGCTTGCCCAAAACTACTAACGAAAAGTATTCATACCTCCTTCTCAGCGTCCTCCAAAGCGCTTGCGAAGTCCTTGGCGGCAACGATATTGAATGCAACCGAATAGGCGAAGCGGAGGAACTCGGTCTTGTCGGATCCCTTGGCACCGAAGATCTTCTCCTCCACAGACTTGGTCTTATCCTCGGCGTTCTCGATCTCCTTCTTAGCAAAGGCAGAAGAGATCACCTTGCGCGCCTGGTCACGTTCCTTGTCAGAAGCGGATTCGGGAGTGGTGGTATCAGCTTCCTTAGCTTCTTCGGCCTCGGGCTTTTCAACCGCCTCCTCCTTGGCTTCCTCCTTCTCCTCGGTCGCGACAGCCTCGGAGGTTTTCTCCTCGGTGGCCTCAGCCTCGGGAGCTTCCTTCTCCTCGGCAACTTCAGCGGGCTCGTCGACGCGGGCCTTCTTCACTTCTACCTCCTCCACGATCTCTTCGGCCTTTCTCTTGGCAGGGCTGGCATCCTGAAATGAGATACATATTCCACGATTCACCATTTAAAAAAGTAGATATTAATAACAGAAAAACACTGCATGACCGACCTTAACTGCCTCGGCGGTCTTGGACGGGGAGATGGCCTCATCGGCAACGTTGTTGATGTCGATGGCAGACATGGTGCGAGATTTCTGAATTAAATTTAACGTTAAAAAAATTAAAATCAAAATTAACACGCGCAATTAAGATCCATTGACATAGGAAAAGAAAGGGAAAACAACTATTGACAAAAGAGAAGACGGATGAAAAAAACCTAAGTATATTTTTAACACTAGCGCAAAGTTTAAAAAAATACAATAGAAGAAACAGCGGCGAACAAGGAAGCAGGAAATAGAGGACAAATGAAAATCCCAAAAAGTCAAATTTCGTGATACCGTACCAAAATTATTCAGGGTCGTTCCACTCAAGGTAATTTATATTTGAATATTTCGCGAGGTCAGATTATTGGTCAGATTTATATCTGTGTTATTAATTATATTTTTTAAAAGTATTATTTATTGAAATATTTTGCACATCAGAACTATATAAATTATATTTTAAATAAAAGAGAAATTCTTCTGACACTCAATCAGTGCCGTTCTTTTTACCTAGAATAAAAAAATGGCAGATGAATGTAAGATCTAATCATCTAATGAGCTCTTCATAATATGTTATTCATATATTATTCAAATGTATCTTCTAAGGGTCCTCAACGTTTCGGTTATGCTACTTCTCATATTTCCACAGATTGAGTTCAGTATGCTACAAATACGAGAATTTCTTCTAGATAAAAACTCTGCGGAGCTTTTGTATAAGATATATCATTTGGCAATGTGAAAGCAAGCTCTCCAATTTATCAATATTCTTTATATTTAGCAAATTATAGGAGATACAAGCTAAAAAATCATGATAACTCAGGCATAGAACATTATATAAATAAGTGCTTACACAGCCTTACATCGATGTACAATTGAAATGGAGGAACGTGAAGCAATATATTATCACAAATCGATAAGGATGAAGACATGCGGATTCTCTAGAGATGACGGTCTTTACAGCATCACTCCCTGTCCGACGAGACCCTTGTCCATGAATCTGCGACGAGCGAAGCACATCCACCACTGCAAAGTGGAAACAATAACATAAAAAATGATACTGTGGAATCATTCTACAAGTCTAATCGAAATGGTATGACTACCGTACCTTGCTGGCTTTCGCTGCGGGATCAGGGAAGACGACCTCACAGAGTCGTGCGCCCAATTCCTGTCGCAGTTGCTGCAGATAGGCACGCATCGTCTCTTCGTCGCCCTTGTTCGCTGGTGCCTGCAATTATTGAATCATTCATTGAATAATTCATTTCCAGAAATAAATTATTAATTTACATTGAAATCAACTTAAATTATTTGTATGTCTAGCATCTACCATAAATCACTGGTCTAGCAGTGATCTCCCGCAGGACGCAAGTGCCTTGATGAACGAGATGACCTTTACCTTTATCTTGCATCTGTCTGCTAGAGAAAACCACGATTATACAGATAGATAAGAAAAGTAATGCAATTGATGTCGTACCCTGTACATGGAATTGAGTGGGAAAGCGGGTTCTCCGGGGATGGGCAATTGATGACTGAGAGCGAGAGCTGCCAAGTCTTTCTGTGCAGCCATCTTGTTCGGACTCTGCAATACTCGATCGTCATTATGAAGATTGTTGAAAAGAGGAAGATAATTAAAAAGATCATTATGAAGATTCTTGAAAAGAGGAAGATAATTAAGGCAATAAACAATAAATGACTAACCCTCTGGAGCTTTCTGAGGCACTCAGTGATGTAGAAAGTGAGGTAGATCAGAGTGCGATCAGCAGGACTCTGCAAATATAATTGACTTATATTTATTTGTTACCCATGAACAGCATCATCCAGTTATGAAAAATTATGAATCATTCAGTTGAAATTTGAAATAGCCAAGAACTTTGAACCACAATGCAAACCTTGATCTCGAATTCCCTGAAAAAGATATTTGGCTTGAAGTACATGAGAGCCTCGTCGATAATGTCTTCTTCGTTGACTCCTGCGAAACACGATTATTATCAAAAGAACATATCAATTACGTTACCTTTGTTGAAGCATTTTCAGACGACTGTCAATATTTTTAAGAAGAAAACATTAGTTTTGGCACCTCTCTCTCTCTCTACGAGATATGAGTCACTTATTTATTCTTGCAATGGAGAGAAAAAAGAGTGAAACTAACTGGCTGCAGGTCCCTTGAAGTTGGTTCTCAGAGGGAGCAGTCCCATATTTCCAGTCTGCAGTTGAGCCTCCAGTTTCGAGTGATATGCCTGAAGAAAGACAATCAATTATCGACAATATTATTCACTATAGCCCCAATGTTTTGATCAATTTCTTCTATGACTCATCCAGGCTTTCCCCTTAGCTTTCCTACGGGAACAGTTCTTTACTACCGCCTGAAAAGTATAAGAAACAACTCACATCGTACAATTTCTCAGACATGGCGATTAATTATTAGTTTGATGAAGTAAATAAAAAGCAGAATCGGTGAGAAGGGGTGACGGGATAGGGGAGCGGGGAAATTGTCTATGATGACTCACCGGCATTTCTTCTTATCTCTCTCGTCTCTTCTACTGTCTTCACTCCCTATACGACCCTTCAACCACAGTCTCTTGAACAAGCAATAACAATTGTAGATCAAGGCAACTTCTCCATTTCATAGAGAATCTCTCATCAGGAAGGAGTAGCCGAAATCAACAACAAATCAGGTATTTCAGCGATGTTAAACGCGTCATCTCCAATTGTTCCGTCATTTCTAACAGTAATTCTTTATACAATAGTCACAATCTTCATACAAAGGGCACTTGAATCCATAGAGTATTGGTCAGAGATTCTTTCAGTCAAAACTATCACAACTCGATCCAAAATCATATCTAGTTAGTTCTATGTAAATGAAACAATGAGAACCATAATCTAGAAACATGCAAATACTTGAACTCCAAAAGGAGATCTAAATTACTCAGCTTTATTAGCTGTTTCGTTTCTCTTCTTGCTCACTTCATCCAATGAATCGATCTGCTCGAGAAACGATTGTTTCGTTATCCTGAATTGACATCAAATCAATCGATAATCATTTTCCCTTCGTACCTGATGTAATCCATTGGGGTGATCGTCAGTACCGTAACCCATTTCTCGAGAGCCTTGAAGTTCTCAGCCGCAAAGATGTAGTTATTTCCGGTCCTGATGTCAAATGTGAAAATTCTCCGCAATTTTTCATTCAATAACGACCTTTCTCAAAGTAAGTTTTTACTATTAGAAAAACTGCAAAGGTTCAAACGGGAAGGCGTTATTGTTCAACGATCGCTATTTTTTCAACAGGTATGCGCGTACTTAAGTACAAAATGGTGTAGTCGAGATAAAATGGACGAACTGGAGAGTACTAGAAATAAAACTAACGTTTTGAACTTAATCTCGAGAGTGAACTCCTTCCCGAGAGAATTGTCGTCTCCCAACTGGACGAAGCAGTCCTCTGAAATCATACGTATTGACAATCTTTACAGATTGAATAATAAAAAATAGGGTAAAAGGCGTAATTCAGTAATACAATGTTAAAATTACCAACCTATAATGAGCACGAGAAACGGCGACGCCGATTTTCGTTCCTTTGCTTCATCAAAGAGAAACAGAATATTGGCCTTTAGGACTCCCAAACTGCTTCTCCATCCCAGTTCCTGCAAAATAATCGATGAATTTGCTGTCAAGTCATCCTCTGGTCCAAAAATCTCCCTCTATTTCCACGACTTTCTCGCCGAGGCCAAACGATTATCTGGCGATTTCGGAGCGAAATTGTCATCTTTTTCCTTAAAATTCCTCCTCGTGATAGGCACGACTCTTATCTAGTGCACAGCCGTGTCTTGCGCAGTCCAGTTATCAACTCACGACTGTCCATTTACCCGCCAATCTCTTCTCGCAATCGCTCCTAACCTTTTTATCAATGCAAAATGTTTTTATTCAGTGACCTTTGCTTATTAATTTTTGTGCATTTTCAAACATTTGTTTAAGTTAATAATGTTGTCAAAATCCATGTTTAAATCAAACAATACTAACCTGTTGTAACTGCAGAGGACCAGTCACTTTGGCTTCATAAGTAGGATCGGAAGCCAGAGCGAGAAGCGAGTTCACATTTCCCAGCATGTCCCGACAACTTCTTTTCTCACTGGTAGTGCTGCCTCTGCTCTTGTTATCAGCCACTCTCCATGAACATCACGACAAGCACGGTGGACATAAAAGAGAGGTAATCGACCACCGAACTGTGACAGTAAATCGATATGCGTTCCGCGATTCATAAGAAGAAATCGATGCACAGGAACGTAATGCAACGCATTTTCAGTATATCATGTGCCAAACAAGCGACGGGGAACTATATTTCTACAAGAACAAGGGCGATTCCGACTCAGGCTATACGTCGTGCGATGTTGACATAGCAAAGGCACAGCTCGTAAACTCAATCAACACGACGGGGTGAGAACAAACATGGCCTAATCGATACTGGTTATCTCCTAGAACCTTTTGCGCACAGATCTGACGCGATCTGACATTCGTATTCCACGGCAAAGAGAAAACAAAAAAAATAGAGAAAAATAAGCCGCTGGCACAGCGCCAAGAATTTAGCCTAACTACGGTACTTTCTGAAAATGCGTTGTGCCGTGTCAATTTCTTTACCTTTCTTTAATCCAATATTCGTCAATAATTTATTTTAATCATTAAAATATTTCAAATGAATCTAATAAAATATTTCTAATCAGATGGGGTCTTCTGGACGTCGAGATTGCCAGTGACAAGGTACCCGAATGGCTTCAAGGATACGCAGCTGGCTTCGTCGAGGGTCTGTAGATCACCCAATCAGATATTTCTCAATAATAAATTCAGGTAGAACCACTCGTGACCTCATTGCCCTCCAAATCTACAATACCGCTGAGGAATACTGTGACGGAGCGGAAGATTACTGTAATCGATTGGCCATTTTCCTCCTTCAGAATCTACAGTATATGAGAGAACAAATTGAGAAGAATCCCAAGGATATTTACTGGAGACATGTGAGGATTGTGATGATGAAATGCAGTGTTTATCGATCTTCAGGTCAATGTGTCGATCAACCAATTCGCTGGTATGATTGACGGATACCATGGAAAGATCAATCAGAAGCTCAGTGATAATGATCTCGTCATTCACCCACTGTAGTGAGTACTAAGATCAAAGATCAGAGTCGAATTTAAAAAAAAATCATTCAAAGATCGAAGATCAATTCCTTTTAGTCTCATCCAATTGGCTGGAGACATCGAAGATCTCGAGGTCAAGCTCGGCAAGCCCAAACACCTTCGTCGTACTTGGATCGGATCAGGACATTGCTCCGCCCTCGTCAAGGTATACTGTAGCCATTAATCGATAATCAATCGATAATCTAGGTCGATGACAAGAACACAAACCTTCTCTTCTCCCATGTCACCTGGTCTTCTTATTCGAGCATGCTCCGTCTTCAAAAGAGGTGCGGTAATCGATCGATATGTTCTACCGTATCCTCTTCAGATATCGATTCAAGCTGCACCACACACCCGGCAACACCTACACCTTCTCCAGTTATCCTGGTGCGAGGCAAGAGATCAGAGATCAAAGATAACATTTCGATTTCAGGTTCAATTCCTTCCGTCGACGATTTCATGCTGACGTCGTCGAAATTGGCCATTTTCGAAACTACCATCTCCAATTACAACAAGAAGATCATGAACCATACTACTCCCTCCACTCTTCTGTGCTGGGTTCGATCACAGGTACCTTAATCGACTTTTAGCGTACTCCTACCGTATCCTACAGCTCGCGACTCGTCTCTCTTCGTCCGCTGAGGAGTGGGCTGTGACCTTCTCTCGTCATAACTCGGGAACCTACAACAATCAGGTGAGCCACTAATCGATAACTACCGTAATCTTCTAAATACCGTACTCCAGTGGGTGATCGTGGACTACAAGAAATTCCGTCCGGGAGCCCACAAACTGCAGCGCGGTCTCATCCACGTTCTCGAACAGCTACCGTAAGACTCAATTATCGATCGACTGACTACTATAATCCTCCTTGCAGTGGCTACGTCCAACATGCTGACATGACTGCGCATTTGAACAAGAAGCGTTTCTGGCCCAGCTACAATATGCCGTAAGGAACTCTGACTCACCGTAGCCTACCGTACTATTGCAGTTATTTCCCTGACATCTACGAGGACTCTCAAACGGCTGCCCTTGCCGACAAGTACGGTGACTGGTTCACCTACGATAAGACCCCGAGGTACCGTAATCCTACCGCATTCTAAGTGCCGTATCTTCGCAGAGCCCTGATCTTCGCTCGTGATGAGAAGTCCGTCGTCGACGTTGACTCGATGCGTCGTCTGATGAGGTTAGTGTCTCCGTTTCCTCCTTTTCCTAACCTACCGTACTCCCCAGATCGAACAACTACATGCAAGACCCGCTGTCACGCTGTGACTGCAACCCGCCCTACTCGGCTGAGAATGCCATTGCATGCAGATCGGATCTGAACCCGGTTAGGACATCCTACCGTAACCGAAGAATTTCACTGAGGACCACTTAGGACCAAGAATTTGAATGATCGAACTTCAAATTTTTCAGGCAAATGGCACTTATCCCTTCGAGGCCCTCGCTTTCCGCGACCATGGAGCTACTGATGTCAAGGTGATTAATCTGTTTGAGATACCGTAGTCAACGATGACGTCATCTCAGATCACGGACATCAATCTGATCGAGACCCTTTCCTTCGATGCCGTCGCTGGTCCCACCTATGACCCGACGCCAATCTTCTCGTGGAAGACGACACCGTTCAAGTGAGTTTTATTACCTAGTTTTGATGCAATCGAGAAGATCAAGCACTCTAACAACACTGTAAGAACAGTGAAGAATCCTTGATTCATACACGGTACCAATGGATTCCCATTTGAAACTGAATTTCTTTATCTGATCTTTGGTCTTTGCAGGGACTCAGTCCGTCACGCGGGTCAGCCGGACGAGTTCCGATTTGGTCCTCTCAAGCACATCTGGGACCAGAGGAGTCTCTACGCATAACTTTCTCCCCTTTCTCTCCTTCGACCTATCTGTGCATAGTTTGGCTCACAGTTCTATCGATCATTGATTTCAGAGCGTATTTCAGAGTATTGAATAAATTAATCAAGTGATGATCGTGCCAAGAATCCCTTCGTTCATCACAATAATAATCATAATCAAAATAAATTGCACGAAGAAATTTTAGAACGAAAATGAGAATGAAGAAGAATATTGAAGAGCTCAGACACCCAGCGCAGTCTTCATCCATCCATCCCGAATGCTGAATTGCCAGAGATCAAAGATCAATCAACCGTAATCACCCTAACATACCGTCTCTCCTCCACCGCCTTGACTCGTCCCTCTCTTCTCTCCTCTCTCTTGTCTGCAGCATTCTCAACTGCCTTCCGATCCGGCACACGAGGGTCTTGGTCGTCTCTGAAGTGATCAAGCATCAAAGACTAAAGATCATAGATCACCTCCATTCCTCGATCAGTCCATCGATCTTGCCCAGCAGCTGTGCAACTCCATCGATGAAGGCTGCAGTCGCCTCCTCGCGGGAGAGACCTGAGCAATGGTACTGTTCAAGAATAGGGCTTTTAGAATGAATAATGTGTCTCTAGAGAGTATGAAGAATGAAGAGACGGATTCTTCATTCGAACAGTTTTATTCTGTTGAATACCAAGAGCATTCAACACCAAGAGCCTTTTTGCACTCCCAATCGAACACGTACAGATGATTGCACCGTTTGGGAAGAACCATAAAGAAAAACGAGGTCCCTCACCCCTGCATTCATTCCATGCATGCCATCTCTTGTTCCCATTAGTCCATCCCCACATCACCGATTGCTCCGCCGGATCAGTATAGTTACGCTCTGTAATTTTATAGTTTTAGTATTCCTGTGGGGAGCAGTCATATTAAATAGAGCCCTCCTATTCGCCCTTGAAATCACTGTAAAAAACATATAATTTTGTTTGAAAGAACAAGTAGAAAATGGGAGGGACTTGTGCTGTTGTAATTGGGAATTCCCCATCTACCTTGGGATCGTAATTCGTCCCACAACGGTTTTTCCATCCGTACAATTAAACTTTTCATTATTTTATCACTGAATCTGCCGCGGTACCAGTTTGAGCAATGTTCACCCGTTTTTGATGCATTGCGAAACATATCTGATTTTATAGAAAAGTGCGGGACTTGTACATAAGTGCTCTGGATCAGAAAGAGTTGGAGTCTCACTGGGCACTCGTATGTCTCCAAGCAGTGCCTGTTGGTACAGCCCCCACAGCAGCATCGTCTCTTCATCGAAGCGAACCAGCAACTCAAATTGGCTGAAAGAGATAACCATTTTCTCAAGAATTCTCTTATTTTATTCACGCTATCTCGTTGATACCAGCGTTAATCTACTATACTTTGGTAGAAATCTGCGAACAAACCCCTTTATAGTCTGAATTCTCGCAATCTTCGATCTGAACTCCTTGAGAGCGTCCATTGCAGCGACGAATTTGGGATGAGACATTCTGAATTTCCACTTTTGATACCTCTGCAGAAGGATACGAGGTGGTGGTTTCTGTACAGCAGATAATACAGCAAGTTCGAAGAAGAATCGTAGATTGGAAGTCATCTCTTCACTCGTCTCACTTTTATCCGCCTTCTGACTGACTCTCATTGGCTGGAATCAATTGCAGTTGATTGGCTAAAATAATGCTTTATCGAGGCCAATTCAGACTTGTTTGCATCTGGAATATTCTCCGGAAGGATCAGTGATCAATTTCGAATAATTCGTTACAGAATAATCTTATCTGTATCCCTTTTTGTTTAGCAGGTTTGGAAGCTACATAATCATTTGTGTTCACTTGAATCGCACACCGATCAACGAAAAAGAGTTGGCGATCTGCCAACCTTGAGATGCGCAGCGATATCTCTATCTGATCATCGAATGATAAGGAGAAAGGGAGAGACATCAGAGAAAGAGAGAGAAATGATTTACTGCTCAATACAGTGAACGGTTGACTGGCTGTTTGTTGCGTTGCAATCCTTAACTTTTCACTCCTTTTGTTCACATCGACTTTTCACTGTTTTCTTCTCGCTATTCACACTTATTTTTTCTTGGCAATCAGTTTTCTTTTCCAGAATGTTCACTCCCTCATCGACTCGTCGTAAAATCGACGTACACGCTCACGTTCTCCCGGCTTCTATCCCCGATTTTGCCAAGGTTATCTTCCAACTACCCCTTCCAATTTTTTATTACGCAAACTCCCACCTGAACCGATATCAAACTACGAGAAATCCGGAGTTGGGAATTAGTAAATAAATTCAGAAGTTCGGCTACGATGGTTTCGTTACTCTTCGTGCGAGAGACGATGGAAAGGCCGATATGCTCAAGGATGGAAAGCTGTTCAGGTGTGTTTCACATTCATCTTTTATTTCGTCCGAACTATGATCTGGTAATGGGAGTGCAGGACTTTTGGTATTATCACAAACATTTAAAATGGAACGAATAGACAAAAAAGAGCATCTTTCTTTCAGAGTTATCGAGCGCAATTGCTTCGATACTGCAACGAGACTGAAGGAAATGGATGAATCAAATGTGAATGTGCAATGTCTATCCACTGTCCCCGTCATGTTCAGCTATTGGGTGAGCACTTTTTCGAATCTTAGAAGAGACTCTTCTCGAGACCTAGAACAGTTGACATTTACAGTAAGTATCATGCTCGTTCGTTATTTCCACGAAATGGTCTCGGAACAACACCGATTTATTGACATGTTATCAGTTGTGGATTAGGAATGAAATGGATTCGACTCTTCTTCTCTTCTCTTCATCAGCCATCACTCGTGTGAGTGCGTTGCCTGCAATAGATCTCTTTTCCTGAGGTCCATCCGAAGACCTTCGCGGTACCGTACCCACTACCACTAGATACCAGACCCCTCCTTACTTGACACTCCTCTCCGTCTTCTCCTTCTTTTCCATTGCCCTATCCACTTGCTTCCGGAATGTTTCGAGAAAGACGGCCGATTGAGGCGAGCGAGGAGTTAGATTCATCTTGAAAGATCAAAGATCAAAGATCAAGTCCACGTCTCCTCCCTTACTTGCATGAACATCTCGAGCAGTGCGGCCAATGAAGGTGGCGGTCCTTCCAACGCCCGCACTGCAGTGAACGACGACGGGACCACCGGCGCGATTCGCCTTCACGTATCTGGAAGAGGGTTACTGTAGCCTAATGTATCTCAGATACCGTACTTCCATATCTTGATAATCGTTGCAGGATCATTCGGAGCAAGCTGATCGGGCCACGCATCACAGAAGATGTGCTGTACCGTACGAGTGGTCGTCTTTCTGTAGAGGATTACGGTAGATTACGGTAGTGCAGAGTACCGTACCCCTTGACCTCCAGTTTGGTCCTCACGGTTCCTGGCGCGATTTCCTCCGATTTATCGATTTTCTTGATCGTAAACTTGTCGAGTACGGTAGTTGTCTCTTTCTCTCCACTTGGCCAGTACTCTGCACAGTTTTCCGTGCTCTCACTCCCTGAATCGACTACCGTATTCACTAAATTCACCTCGGGACCCAACCTTCGATGAATTTGCACAATTGGAGAATGACGTTGACCTCCTCTTGCACTATCATCTGCCAGAAGTCACAGCGAGTCTCGGTGAGCGGACCCTCAATGGGTTACGGTATATATTACGATATCTATCGATAAACCGTGCCCCGTCACTGCGTTACATCACCGAACGAGTCCAAAATGGAATGGGCCTAACAAACAGCCATCGTTAGCAACAGTAGATTATTGGGCAGGCTTAGGGCTTAGTGTGTACTCAGGTATTGGAACGCGAACATAATTCCATATTGGGCTGATCCGGTCATGTAAAGCAGATCCTACCGTATACCTGAGTGGCGATATAGGTGACCCCATCGGGTGCCTTCATGTAATTGGCGTTGATGTAGTCCGGAGTGGTCTTCAACACGATTCGATCTTGATCGTAACAGGGAATGTCGTTGTATCTGAGAAGAGGATACGGTAGTCGAGGGGAATCGATAACTGACTATTCTACCGTACCTATTCTTATCGATATTCGCATCGAATGCTTCGTGAGTTCTGCTCGGGGCTGCGTAGCTCTTCAGTTGCTCCACAAATTCTTTCGAAACGGTCGTCGGACTCTGAATCCATCGACTTCCAAGGGGAATTTTGTCACCCTTCTCACGGTCTCAACGGTGGTCGCAGCCCACTTCGTTCTGTTATCGTTCGGGTCTACTGCTGCGGCAAAAGATCAAAGATCAGAGATCGGAGATCAAAGATCAACGCGTACCGGCAGCTGGAGGTGGAGGTGCGGTGTCGCTCGGTGGCTTGGAGACCTTTGACTTGCAGGTCCCGGAGGCGGACTTGTCCGAAGGGGCTTTATCACGGCCTGGCATGATTACAGTAACCACGAATCGATACCGTATCCCTTCTACCGTATACCTGCTGAGGCGACTTTCCCTGCGGAACAGTAGATGAGAGCGGCCAGTGGAAGAATGAGAAGGCAGAGGAGGGAGAGACCAGTCCATATCATACCTGGAGATACGGTAGATTACGGTAGGATCGGTAGATCGGCGGTCAGCGATAGGGAAGGTTACGGTAGGAGTACTGAAGCGGAGGAAACTGACCTTGAACGCAGTCGAATACGGCATCCGGCCGCATTCCACGTAGAGAAACGTCGAAAATGAAGAGGAGAATTGAATGATGGAATGAGAATGTTGTTCCAAACGAAATCGAATTAACTTTTTGCAACAGCGTCGATAACGTCTTATTTGACTAGTGTGAACAATTGATGGTGTGATTGTATCTACCTGGATTCAAACTTCTTCTTGATAGTTGCCGTAAGCAAAGATCCCTCACCATCCTCCCATTTCTCTGCAACTCTTCACTCTTATTTTCGTCCTCTCCTCTCTCCGATTGAATCGTCGCCCCATAACTTCGTTTCCCCTCGTGGAAACTCGTGAAATCTCACGTCATTGTTGCATTTTTCTAGCGAGAATTCGAAGATGAGAAAACAATGGAATTCGGTTATTATTAGAGACGAGGGAAGCAATGAAGTGAATTGAGTTAGAGATGGAAAGAGGGAGAGACCACACAGACTGCTGGAGGTCTCAAGGTTGAGAAACGATGGAACATGAGAAACAAAGAGAGTTTTATTTTCCAAAATCCGAGCGAAGACCTCGAGTTATTTTATGTAACAGACTGAACCGATACAACTAGATACATACTTTAGACATGTTCTCAAAGAAAACGAATAATCAATCTTTGATCTTTGCAGGCTAAACCGGAGCACACGGAGGAAATCGCGAGATGGCTGAATGATGATCTCATTGCAGAGTGTGCGAAGGTTTGTGCTTCACCGATACTTCAAGGTCCACTGAATTGGAAATGAATCGATTTTCCGTGCGTTTCCAGTTGATTCAAAATCTACTCTACTCGACGTTTCCATCTTCTTTCGAAATAATTAGATGAATATTGCAGGCTCCAGACCGTCTCGTACCTCTCGGAACGCTTCCCCTCAACGACATTTCTCGCTCCGTCCAGGTATTATTTTAGAAAATATTTATTCATTTATAAAATATTGCAAATTGAATCGAACACAGTGAGCAATGTGAAAGAGGGTGAGTGGGTTGGGTCAATATATTATTTGATCAATCTCTTTGGGCATCTCTTTTCGTACCCGTAGCAATAGTGGCAAAGAAACAAACAAAAAAGGAAGTGATGGTCTAGTGGAGAAGAGGTAGCCGCATCGAACCCGTTTGAAATGGAATTATTGACAATCAGTGGGACTTGGAAGGGGATACCCGAACGATAAAATAGACATAAAGAAAAGTATCTAAATGGGATCTCTCAGATAATGCCACCAGTAGGCGATATTGAATAGGGAGAAGAGGAAGGGGAACATAAATGATGAGATCTTGTCGATTCGCATTGCCAGTCGATCATTCTCTTGTCGACTGAAATGAGATTAATTTTTTTTTCTGTACAAATGAAATTATGGGTTTGGATAAGTTTGATCCCCGTTAGAAATGTGTTGCACATCATTCTACTGCGATGGAATGGGAGGAGTATTTATATAAACATAAAACTGAATAAGATCATTTTCTGAATAAGAGCTTTACCACAATTTCTCATTCAATAATTTACTCACATCGATAGTTTCGGACCAAGCAAGGGTTCCTCCATTCCTCGTATCGATCCATTCCTCGGAAGATGAAATTGGAAGGCACTCTGCAACATCTGAGAATAGCATACAGCTCTGTTACCGTAGTCTTCAGTGCCCCGTTAGTACTCCTACCGTATCCCACTTCCTACCGTACCTCATCATGTTCCGTAGACGCTCGTGGTTCACATGAGCATCGTCCTGAGAGGGATCGCATCGCCGAGGAGATGTTACCGTTCAGACCGAAACCTGAACGTCACTTCGATCATTATGCTCACTAGTAGATATTGCGGAAAAACAGTGCGAAATAAGTGATTCAGAATGCAAACGCTTATTGGGAGATTCGTTGAAAGTGCGGTGGCTTTTGTCCTCGTAATACCGAAAGTTGGGACCGAAACACGACAGCCTACCAGGTGGAATGTATCCGTAATCGTTGTCTTTGAGCGAGAGAAGAGCCGACTCCTCATCGCTTTGCATCTTACGACTGGAATTATTATTATTATTTTTAAAGCCGGAGAGCAAAAGCCAACCAAACTAAATTCCTAAATCGACCAAGTAGTGAACTTGACACTCATCTCAATCATTGTAGGGTACCATATATTTTTCACTCAAAGGTGTGGGTAGATAATCGGTCTATGTTTCACGCTCTCCACTAATTCTTCGCGAAATCTGTTTTGTGATTTACTCCCGGTGTTTTACGCTTAACAAAAAATGTAGATTGACCTACCGATGGAGTGTCGAATACTTCGAGTCCACTTGGAGAGGCGAAGGGGGCGGTTTATCTGTGACTTTCGCTGTTACGACTGGAGGAGGAGGAGGGGATAGACCCTGAATGATTTATGATCTTTATGTTATTTTTTTTTACCAAGACAGTGCTATATTAAATTTTGTATGAGTGCTTATTCGGACCATCCGGACAATCAGTCCGAACAAAACAAATTAGAAAAGCCCGTTGGACTAACCGGTTCTTCATCTCTGCTCAGATATCCGACCCATGCCAATTCGAGTAGCGAACAGAATACAAAAGTCATACACGATAGCATCCACACATCGATCGCCTTCAACGTATACCCTTATTTTTGGAATGTCAAACTTTTCTAGAAATTGAAACGCACTGTGTCTCAATTTGAGCAATAATTCACCTTGACATACGAAACTCTCGGCAGATTTCTGATAATATTTCCAAATTGAAACGTCATTGCCAGCAGTGAATTCACTCCGAGCATCGTTCGTGCAGGAATGGCCTTCGATCCAAGGGCAAAGGAAATCCACGCTGAATGTGACCCTTGATCTTTCTATTTCGACCTTCTTCTTGGAGAAAACCGATATGTTTCATTAAGCCCCGATAACTTGACGGGCTATCCTTGACTAGTGTTGGACCGGCCCCGAGTTTATTTAAAAATTACATTGATTTCAAGCTCGCTCTGTAGAATATGGCTAATTGTATGGCTAATTACACAATGGAGTAATATGAGAAAATGTCTCCACCCTACTTCCTCAATGATAACTCCATCCATTGTCTTCGCAAGAGCAATCTCGAGACACAAGAATGTCCCCTATTTCCCTCCCTTTCTAATCGCCGCTAAGGTTTTCTCCCTTTTTGTCCCTTCGATCGACGACCCTTCCCAAAATATGCCGAGTTCTTCATCAGCCAAAATATGGGCATTTGCAGTGAGAAAGATGACTCTTCGCCCCCCAATTAGTCATGTCTGCGCGCGTAATACGAGAGGATCAAATTACTCTTGTACAACGCAAATAATTGTGGCCGATTTGCGTGCGAGGGATTAGTAATACAAACTATGTAGAGTATTACGAGACGGATCGAATTACCAGTTTTTAGAATGAGTTTCACTTTGAATTGATTCATTTTTTATCAAATGCCTCTCTTGATCTTTTCCATATCTATCTTTTAAAAAATATCAAATAAAATAGGAATCCAAGAAAAGCTCACAGATGGTAATGGTAAGATAAGTCGGTAGATAGGCCTGTAGAATGTACCATCCCGCCCGTCTCTTGAAGTGGAATGACATTGTCAATTCATGCCAGAATCCAGCCGGATACGTCTGAAAGTATCGAAATAATAATATTTATCCGCACATTTGTTGTTATTGTGGGAAGGGGTTGGAAAGGAAAGTATGTACAAGTAATGTGACTACGCGCATTGATCCAATCCAATAATCCAATGATAAACAAAGTTTCGTGCCTTGTTCCTCGTCTGAACTAGAGATCGTGTGTTACCAAAGATCCTCTAGGCGTCCTCATTTAGACCACCCCTTTCCACACATTATTCACAGTTTGTGTGATGGAAATGGTCCGTGACTAATGTTGTTTTCTGTTATTCACGGAAGTTGTCATCCTCATGTCATTACTCGATAGACCATGACTACAGACCATAGATCGATAACCCTACATGAACCTCACCTCCTTGTTCCTCTTATTCGATATATCAGTCAGTTCGTAATCGGCCAATTCGATCTTCTCTCTCATCTTCGCTACTCCTACTGTACTCCACGACATCTCGACCTCGTCCGTGTTGTAGCTCAAATGAAATTGAGTAGCACGTAAATCCCCCAAACCACTTCGATAACGGCCTCTTATTCATTCAACAATGTTATTATTTATCTGTCAAAGCCAAGAACGATCATCATTGAGTCAGACTGTCCATCCAATGAATAAATCTCTTGTGAAACTCACTTGAAGCTCTCGAACGTAAGACTGCAAGTGACATTGTCGAATGGAAATCGAGTCAGATCCATCTGACAAGGACCTGAACTCTTTGATATTATTTTATTAATTTGTATAAATTGCTTCATTCATCCGTGGCTTAGTCTCTACCCTCCAGAAGTGTGTCTCCCACCCTGTGGTAGTTAGTGTGGTATCTCCCTTTGAGTGTGTGGGTCTCCATTGTCTCTTTCTCGCGGGGTGAATTCCCCCAGGGAGATATACGCACAACCCAACGACAATGCATCACAATGATGTCACGGGTCGAGTGGATGTGCACTCGATAACGTTCGCGTATCTAGTGGATCATCTCCGTTCGGAAAGAAAAATACGCCCATGATGTCATCAGATCTTCTTCCCGATGAGCTCACCTTGCAGCTTGAGTCGGTAGTTGGTCCAGACTGCAAAAATGAAATAGAATCAGTCCGTGATTGTCTCACTTCCCCATGGCCTCTGTACGATAACCCCATTTGTCCTCCAATCAGCTACCGTACCCCCGCGTGACCCAATTCGGAGGGGGGGGGGGGTGGAAGAGAAGGAGAGACTAAATGCCGGCCCCCGGAAGGCGCTGATTGTGTTTGGAGAGAGTCTTCCTCTCTTCTGCTTCTCTATCTGAGAAGGCAGAGGAAAGTACAACAATCGGCAGAGATTTCCTGCTTTCCCCCATGGGAATTGAACGATTTCACGCTGATAGCATTGCGGATCTCAGTGATCGAAGATGATGACGGAGAAGGGATCTGTCAATCTGTCTAATGCTTAGAACCTCTAGACCAACTCTGGAATAAATGATATGGTACCACCAAACGTGCTACAAAGCGATAATTATGTCCTAGAATAGGTGCAGTAGCTCATTAGCATATTGCCTAGCTCGTTGTGACCATTGACAGAGATCCCTTCTCAATTGAATGACGATCTAATCGTAAACGACTCTCACTATAGTGATCTCTCTCATAGCAACCAGACTGTTCCTTCTCATTCCCCATATACCCCATCAAACACTACGAAAGACCCTCCCCCCTACAAACCCCTGACTCTTATCCTCAAAACAATGCTAATATCGATGGCGCGCATCTTTTATGCCGCAGCCGCACGATTCTCGAGGGAATCATCCCGATAAATTCAGTAAGATTGCGTAGAGAAGGAGGATGAATTATTCAGTGAACGATTTCCGTCTCGCGAACTCTTGTGCCCTTTCCTCTCCTCGCTTCTCAAGAGGATGAAAGAGCCTAATTGAAGTGAGAGGAGAAGCGGGAATAAATCGTAAGAGAGGAGGAAAAGTCTGAGAGAGAGATTGATAGAGGAGAGGAAAGAAAATGAAGAAAGACAGACAAGTGGAATCGTTAGGGAAGTAATGAGTGTGCCTCGTTGATGGAGGTAATCGACAGGGGTACGGTAGTCTATTTCGGTCTTGAGGTCATCGACAGAGACTTGTCTCTCTCCCGAATCCACTCGCTCCCTCGTCAGTCAGACAGAGCGAGAGAGCGTGTGGAGTCGAGAGAGTCAGAGGATCGAAACAGTTAGCTTACCTGATCCGTTGGCGTAGATTAGCAGAAAGACGTTGGGAAAGGGCGAATTGTGGATTTCCGCCGTTTTCGAATTGATGAAGCACGAGTTGGGCGTCCATAATCTGAAATGGTTCTTATCCTATTTCTGAATCTCGGTTGAGTTTCACAACCTCGTCATAACTCATTCACGACTAATGTGATCAATTATCCTTCGTTAGGCTCTACATATAGATAATCACAAACGAACTACAGTATTCGAACTGGTCACAATAACTCACTTCTCGAGTAAAATTGAGTTTAGCGAGAGATTGTACTTGCACGGATTGAGACCCGCGTAGTCCAGTGCGGGATCCAACCACATTTCGGAGATGTAGATGTCAAGCTGAGAAAGATCAAAGATCAAGGATCAAAGATCAAAGATCAAACCTGGAAATCGGAGGTGATATCCGAGATGGTTGTAATCTCCTGTACCCACACTTCAACTTCCACCTGAAATATTTGTATCGATCTAAAAGGCAAACGAAAAGCACGAAGAAACGAGTAAAATTGTGTTATGTTTCATAAATTGGATAAAACTCGTGTAATTGTGGGATCATTGCTGAACTGTGGATATCGCTTCGCTTCAATAAAATATCTGAATACAAGTGTGAGCGTACCTCGACCTTTCCACCGGGTATTTTGTGTCTGTTGTATCCCTTGAGGATTGTATCCAGAATGTACGAATCATTCGCACACTCCGATTTGATACTTCGCTCCGCCTGAGAAAACGGAGGATTGGATAGAGAGTATCATTACGTTCTCAGACCTGTTTTATCTGGGAATGCCTGATTTGAAGCAAAATGTACGACGGATCGATGAAAGTAGCAATAATGCCAACCTTGGGATTAATAATCGGTCGTAATCCTCCATGCTCGTCCACTTGCCAGTCATAATTTCTACTCAGTCGACGTAGCGAATGGGAATTACGACGATATACGGCTTTTCTGTAATGAACATCCTTCTTCGATGCCTAATTTCATCAAGGAAGACAACCTTGATCACCCATTAGAAAAGCCATAATTTCCTCCCAGGAAATGGGTGATAGAGTCCTTCTTGAAGGGGTGAGAGCGCACTAATCCATAGGAAGTGTTTTGATGGGTTCATCATTCATTCATTGTCTTTTCCCTCCCAACTCTCCGACAATAACTCTCACATCATCGTGCGCGATTGCGTGTTTCTTTCCACTACTCGGCCCATTTTTGTCGACAATTCCGGGAAACTCCCTTCTGTTAGAATGCTCTTTCGTTTCTCTACTCTCCGAGTGATCATGGAGGTTCAAAACTAACACCCAAGCAACCTCATTGCCCATTACCCTCTTTCCTCTCCCGGGATCAATGTATTCTTGCGCCCCGAAAGTCAGAGATTTCTTCACGTTTCTTTTCCGCTGCAGAAATCAGCAAGAATCTCTGATTCGTATACGTTTCCCTTCTCTCTCCTCCCTCTCTTCACCCTCTGTAACCCCTCCGTCTCTCCCTTGGGATGACCGGAAAAGGAGAAGAAAAGGGAGGAAGGAAGAAGGAGGAGTGGTTGAGAGAGAGAGAGAGGGAAGATGTAGGAAGGGAAGGGTTCGACACACGTGGAGTGCCGATTCGTACGATATACAAGAATATTCAGAGATCTACTCGGATGCTTCACAAATCTACTATGGATTGAATTGTTTTAAAATTAGGAAGGTTGCTGCTTACTGTTTATCTGACTAAATCTTCTCTATGTTGGACGTGTGAAGCATACTCCATTCCATCACATCAATGTACACGTTGAATCAACGTAATCTGTCATCCCCTGATCCATGCTAGTAGCCGGTCGCGTAGTCTCTTACAAGAGGGAGGAGAGGGAGGGAAGCAGTAAATCTGTTTTTCGCGTGTTCGTTTGTGAAGCAGCGAAGCAGCGGAGAAAAGAAGAAGCGGGCAGAAATGAATTTCGAATAGTTTTTCCCGCTGTCGTCGAAAAAAACGCGCAGAGTTTGAACGGAAATGACGACAGATTGAATTTCCCCCCTGGCCATTCGGAGATACTTCTTACGTGGAGGGATGAGGTACGGGGGAATGGATCACTGAATAGGTTTTACTCTCAGACACTTCATAGGTGATAAAGGGCGAGATTTAAATGAGTTTCACACGATCTAGACAAGGTTTTCGATGCTTTTTTTGCTGATTTCGTTCACATAAAGCTCATAGGAAATATAAATACTCTCCTGGAAGTCTCCCTCGATTCCTTCGACTTTCACTGCGTTTAAAAGGGAGAAATCGGCGCCAATCTCGCATGATTCGGGCCCGATCTTCTATGCGCATTCATTCCCGATTCGTCAAGTCAAGTCACGAATCGGAGCCTCGCCCAACTTTTCGAGTCTAACGGAGGGAAGAAGGGAGGGAAAGGGGGAGAAGTGGTTAGTCGAGGGAGGGGATCATCACGTATTTTGTCTCGTACCGCTCTCACAAATTGCAATTAGTCATAGTCTCGCTCGAGTGAGAGACGAGGCGAGTAATAATTGAGAGTGGAACAGGACGAAATGAGGGAGACAGTGACGCCTTTCCACGAGAGTTCATTGATCAAGTCCACGAATAGTTCCAGGTCTTTGGACTATGCAGATGTATCTAATGTCACGCATTTCACTGATCAATTCCGTGAAATCCGCGAAAATTTAGGTCTATGGTCGAGGATGCACAGGGAAAGGGGATCCTATATACGCAGGTGGCCCTTCTATGCGATCACATCTCTATTTACTCTTTTCCTGCAAGTGTGAGAGTTGGTCCTCTTTTAGCGTAGCTCTGCCTGCCTTCGCCTCTTGGAGACTCTTGGGCAACACCCCTACTACCTCACTCCTATTCATCCTCAACACTGCCAGTGCAACAATTTTGCATTTGAACGAGACAAGGGCTCACTTAGCGTCAGAGAAATCAGCCTGATGGAGAAGAATGGGTAGCGTGAAGAATATGAATATCTGAAGAGGAAATGTCTGAGTCCAATCAGTGATCCATTCAAGAAATAACGTGAAATCGAATGAAATGAAGCTGCCGGATACGAAAATACGAGTTGCATCATGCCTAGCCCATCATCAAACCTGATTGGGAAGAGCGAGGCGCATCGCAGAGGCTCCTCTCCTCCATACAGTAGTACCCGTCGACTACCGTATCCTCATCCGATGCCGTTGCACATCGGTGTTCGATCGGGCACTGACTTTATTCGATGAGACAATGACGGAAAAGTTCGGAGACGAAAAGGCGAAAAAAGGAGTGCGCAATGGAGAGAAAAGCTAGTGAAAAGACGGGGAGTGAATGAAGACAAGCCTTGCGGGAGGAGGAGGGGAGGAGTTTGAGGGGGGAGAGGAGGAGGGAGGGAGGGGAGGGGGAAGGGGTGAGGATTGATCAGAGGAGTCGTTTTCAAACGAAGTTTCCTCTGAGTTAGCAGCAAATTCGAGGCGGGAGGGGATGGGACTAACGGGGAGAATGACGTGATTTCATTGAGATTGTTACGATAAGAATTCCCAGAAAATGTCGTTTCAGAAAGCAGTGAGCTGTCTTTCTAAATCTTTGCTTGAAAATTGGCTACACGCGACTCTCCTAATTATTCGTGAATATAATTGTTTTCGGAACAGACGCCAAACTGACGTCGGATTGTACAAAGATTTGTTGTCGCGGTGAAAATTGTGCAAGATCTATCAAATTCCAAGAAATAGCGGCGATATTATATGTCATGGCATGAGAATCTGTACGCTTGCGCATTTGAGGTGACAAAAGGAAGAAAACGAAGCTAATTTGGCACCTTCACAGGAAATGCGTCGATGTGTGGCACTCGGGGTGCGAGGATTCGAAATCGGATCACATATTGGAGAGAAGAATCTGGACCATCGCGACTTCGATCCACTCTATAAGGTACGGTATGATGACGGTAGGTCACCACATTCAACTACCGATCTGATAGACAATGTATAAAATATGAGTTGAATCGCCGAATTTCAAGACTCTGGTCTAAATTCCTTCCCACTAGCCAAAACAGTACTGCGCGATACTAGCACGCTTCTCCCTGTCTCATCCTTCCCTCCTCTGAGACCTCCCTCCTTCCCTCCCAACTCCCTCTCCCTCTCTCAACTCCATTCTTTAGGGGGTGGTGTCTTCCCCCTCTCTCTCTGAAGATGGATGTCCATGCGCGAAAAGGAAGAGAAAAAGAGAAAGGAAGGGAGGGATGACCCCGGAGAGAGTTACTCCCGGGTTAGGAATCACAGATTAGGCTGTTTCTAACGAAGACTGATCTTTGATCTATTGCATGGTCAGAGATTCAATCGGTGATCGCGCGCTCAACTTTTGCCAAGATTACGCAAATTCAATGCATTCAATAGGAAGGGATTCTCCATGAATCAACAGCCATCTTCTCGTTATCATAAATCGTGAAATAGGCTGCTGATTGACATGAATGATGTGGGGAAAAGAGGAAGAGAAAGAGGAAAGGGAGCAGACGGGAAATGGAGATAAAGTGGACTGACTTGCGCAGTAGTCAGACAGACGAACGGAGAGATGAAAAGGGAGAAGGGGAGGGGATTGAGAACGGGCCTGAACCTGAGAAGATTTATTGCTATTGTCTCTGTCTGGATGTATTTAGGTTGAATTCGCTTTATTTGTGATTGCAATTCAAGATGAACTTTGCGGATAACTCTACCACGGATAACTCTCTCATGAAACATAGTGTCAATAATGCATCATTCGGCCGTTCTCAACTCAATCGATGCCTCTTTGCAGGAGGTCGAATCACTCGACGTGGCTCTCTTCATCCATCCATGGGACATGCACAATTGGGATGGGCGATTGGGCAAGTACTGGCTGCCGTGGCTTGTGGGTAAGTAGAATTGATTCGAATTAACAAATTTTTAGGTTTCGAAGCTAGGTTTCTTGCATAGTATTCGATAGTAGTTTCGAGTCAATGAAATTTTGGCGGTGAGTCAAATTCAAACGTTGATTTTTTAAGGAATGCCCTCGGAAACAGCCCAAGCCATCTGCTGTGTACTCATGGGCGGTGTGCTCGAGAGGTTTGAATTGAATAAAAAATTATATAAATAAAATTAAAACATTTTCCAGATTCCCCCGTCTTCGACTGTGCTTCGCGCACGGCGGAGGAGCGTACCCAATGATCAGAGGTTTGTTTTTGTAATTGTTTTGATTCAACAAAAACAAAACAAAACATTTTCAGGACGCGTAGCTCACGGTTTCAACGTTCGTCCGGATCTCTGCGCTACTGATTGCAAGGTAATAAATTGCCTGTCTAGTTCAATACTTTCAAGAACATTGGCTAGACATGAAAGAACTCACAGTCTGCACTTTTGTCTGGGATCCAAGACTACTTGATTAGAGTTAGACCCTACCCCCCCCCCCCCCCATCCTTCTTTCAGACCAATCCGTCCCTTCTCGATGGCCGTCTATGGACTGACTCTCTTGTGCACGACCCTGAAGCACTGAGACTGCTTCTGTCTGTGGTTGGAAAGGTAATCTCATCTTACAAGACGTAGATGTAAAAACGTTCCTCCATATCACTGGATGTTGCAAAAAGAAACGCTATTGAAAAGCAATCAATATAAGACTATAAGACTAATAAGACCAATGATGGACCCATGACTCCATCGATCTGAGTACATTGTAAGTGATCAATCTCTGTGGGAGAATGAACAGAGTACGAGAGGTGAAATCTATACTCGTTGCATTGAAATTCGTCTTGTTTTCATTCACTTTTCTCATTCGACCGAGGGAAAATCAACCACTGCTCTTGGTGAGCCGTGGGAAAGACTGGAGAGTGGGGTGATGTCAGTGATACGCTAGACATACGGGATTTCGCGCTCAAAACGGATAAATTGATTATGTCAGGATCAAATCGTCCTTGGTACTGATTATCCCTTCCCATTGGGAGAATTATCGGTTGGAAAGGTGAGATTCTACTCATTTTTCTTCAATTGTGTACATTTTTCAAACTTACGAAATTAATCCAGGTTGTCGAAGAATACCCTGACTTCTCTAATGCCGATCGAGATTCGCTCCTGTGGAAGAACGCAGTCAAGTTGTTCTCACTCGATGAGGGAAAACTTCACTCCACGACATTCTGAGCAATGATTATTTTTCAAACCATATTGATATATTTAGAATTATTCCTTTGCATCGATAAACAAATTGTTCAATAATGACTAATCTCGTTGCCACACAAAGGAATCGGGCCCATATAAATGGCCTTGATTCCATTGTTCCCCTCATTCCCAGTCCTTCTCTCTTCTCCGATCGGTTCTCTCAAGCAAGCGAACGACTCGCAATGGACAAAGTCAAAGCCACGGTTCGTTTATGCAGTTCCTGTACAGTATGGAAACAGTATACGTTGTGTACGACGGTGTAATTGACGAGGATACTGTAGACGAGAGCACCGTACTGCAGGTGAAGCCACTCTACGCGCAAGCAGCCTCGATAGGTGTCACTGTTCTGCTCTGGATTCTGCTCGTTGTGACTGTCGCCGTGGATGGTCAGTGTGAAATTCTCAGATGAGCGTGTTTAACAACGATATAATTCGATCTGTGCTCGCTATTATTTCCTGAATGCGTGTTGTACGCTATCATTGTAGTGTTCGCAGTCAAGGAAGAATATGGGATAAAAATTATTGAAGATGGACTAACAACGTTAGGATTCAAAGTGAGCCAATGTCTACTCCTTACTTGCCCACTCTTAAAAACGGATACTATATTTCGGTTATTACAGTCCGCTAAACCTTGGGCTCAGGCTTCGTACATCCTACTGATCTTCACTATCCTCTTTCAAGTAAACACCATTTGTATCTTGCCGTTCTATTTCTCGTCTTGTTCGGTAGGGGAATACAACAATCTTGAGGAATTAGACTTTCTGTTGAAGGAAAAACAACAGAATCTGCGAAATGTGAGCAATGAAATGAAAATTGTTAGTTCGATTTCTAAAGAAAGATTGCGATCAGCGTAGAGTTCAAGTTATTGTTTCAGATTGCTGCTCTTGCATGTCACGGTCTGTTCTTCAAGATGCCGAACCTCAAACCGGTGAAATCCACTGCTGAAATAATAAACCTAAACTTCCCTTCAGAAACTCTTCATCGCACTGATAGTCATCAATGCGCTCACATTCTTTATTTCCGCCCTCGCACTTGGGTTATGGGATTCGAATGTAAGAGGGACATCGTTAATTTAATATTTGTGTTCACGCATGATTATTTTTTTCGTTAAAGTTTCCCAAACTCCTTCGCGATGTGTCCAGAGGTACTTCGTATAATTGCATTGGAGCCTGCATCTTCTTCGAGATTCTCAACTTCCTGGTAGGTTTTAGGTTTTCTCTGATACCGTAACCCCTCAATTACAGCTCCTGGCCCTCTTGAAGATCGTGGGCGGTGCAGCCTGAGAGGCATCGAATGATGAATAAATGAAACTGCGTATCTAAACTGATTCCTTCCCGATCGATAATGCACAGTGATAAATCATTCGTGATTCGAATACTACTGCATGCTATTTGATCTTTGAACTTTGACGTATCTCATCTGAAATTTGACTTCAATCTAATTACAATCGAAGTCAAAGTTTCATTGTTCATCAACATTAATTTCTTCATCTCGGCCATCCATTTCACCTCCTTTCACTCGTTCTGTGCAGTTGCTTCTCTTTTTCTGCAGTCTCGCTCTCGTTTGGTTTGTCCAGAGAAGGCGCGGTTATCGAGAATCACATAGTTCGGAGCATGACGGACAGTCCGGCCGCACTATCGCCTATCTCCAGGGAAAATTGTCACGAGTGTCCAATCTCCGTGGCATATCCAACTCCCAAGTTCGAACCACTCGAATTGTACGTTTTATCGTCTTTTCCCTCATAAGAATGATTTTATAGCGGCTACAAGGATAAACTGCCCCTATTCCTCCACTCTTTCATTCTCTTCTCATCCATTCTCATCTTCTCTCTACTCATATCTGCAGCGGCCAAGGATGGTGAGGATTACGGTAGACTGCACAATCACGAACTGAACAATCAGAGATACGGTAGGATGCACCAATACCGTTGCAGAATTCGCTACAGTTTCTCCTTCGGTACTGAACATGGGAGAGTCGGCGAAAAGGAGCGTTGGACTGGGATTCGCCCTCGATAAAGAGAAACTAAGTGAAGAAATGAAGAAGTCCACTTCTTTCCTCGTTGACACTTCCCATTTTACATTCGAGGTGAATACGGGACATCTTCTTCTCCTCAATATCAAGGGAAAAGATGAGGCAGCGTCCCGAATTTTCAGCTCAAAATGAAGCCCCGAAACGGACTAAACTGTACTCTCAATTGAGTGATTTCAGAATCGTGAGAAGTGGGCACAGGCTAGTCTCATTCTGATTAGTCTAGCAGCGTTTTTCGAGGTTCCTTCCACATTTTCTGAATGAATCCGAAGACTCTTTCAGGCCATTACTGTAATCATTATCGTCGTTTCCATCCTGAAAGAGACTCGTAAAAAGGTAAACGATTTTAAGAAATTTCTCCATTTCAATCTCATAACATTTCAGTTTTCGATAATCGGAATATTGGTGCTTCAATCGCTCATTCTCATCCTCTCAGCTATCGTGATTGGCATGTGGGAAGCGAATGCTGATTTAACTCCTGTTCTAAATTCAATGGTGAGGTCTCATTATAATTCGGTCTTTTCCGTGTATCTATGGTATTCTACTTCAGTCTCATCTCAAACCTACGGTGTCCAACGGTCTCTCCTTCATCAATCTGGCTACCACAATCGCTCTCAGTATAGCAAATATGATTGTGAGTTTCTGAGTAAATCAGCCCAAAATACATCAATATTATTCCAGGCAGTAGTCGTTCTGAGTCAAATTTAAAAGAAGATGAGACATCAGCGATAATAACACACTTATCAAACGATATAAACACAGTTCACAGTCAAATCCTTGTCTGTATTCCACATTACCAATCTACTATGTACAAGTTCTTTAACACTCTCTGAGTAGACCTGGCCATCACTCGGCACATATAATTAGCATGCAAATTTCATCACTTCATAAATATTATTTCTCATCCCTCTTCCTTGCATTCTTCCCTCTTTCCCTCTTTCCGAGCAGTCGCTCTCATCCATGGATCTCGATGTTACAGAGTTCGATCAGATTCAAGAGGATGAGTCAGTTTGATCTTTGATCTTTGCAAATCCTTGTCAATTCCTTCCCTATCCAGGGAGCTTCGTAAGGTGAAGAAGCATCGTTTCACCGCTCTCGTCATTTGCTTCATCGTCACGGGCATTCTTCTGAGCGCCGCCATCGGAATCGACCGTATTTTTTCCGATTTATTATCTTTTTTTATTTCAAAATAATAAAATACGTCGATCTTACTCATTTCTTCATGCATATTGGCCATCACAACCTTGATTTTCCATTTGATGATGAGCTCTTTCCAGATTGGGGTACGGACTCGGCGGGGAACAAACGATCGATTCTGAGTGTTCGAACGGACTTCGGACAGTACACGAGTGGCTATTCGGTAGGTCTACATTGTGAAGATCAAAGCACAAATCATTGAGGCGATGCCCGAATGGCGACAGTGGTTCTTCACCATTACAATGATGGCCATTGTCGCTCCTCCGGTGAGAAATCCTTGAGAGAATGAAGAAATAAGTGAATAGATTGCAGGTACTCACATTTCTCATCTACGTGTTCACTATTGTTTGGGCGAAGAACGTCAAGGTGCGTAATAGGGCTGAATGAATGAAGAATTTCCATTCTCTCAGATTACCATTCTCAGACAGACAAAATAAATTCTCTCAGATTTTCGGTCTCTTTCTCGCATACACTCAAGTTATCGAAATCTGTCTTCTATGGACGATGATCGGATTGTGGTGTTCACTCGGAGATGTCAGTGATAATCACGTTTATCTTAACGTTCTCACTGAGTTATTCACACTCTTGGGGTTTTCTGAACATTTTGCAAGTCACTGATGAATCACATAATTCAGAGAGACGATTTTCACTTCGGTCCATCCTTCTACATCACCATTGCCACGCTCGTATGGACGGTCATTCAGATGCCAGTGAGCCTCTTCTTTCTTATTATTTAGAGTATTCCTTTCGAACGATAGCAACAACTTTTCAGTTCTGCGCCTTTTTCTTCGTTATTCTCGAACTCATGACGAAGAACAAAGAAAATCACGAGAAGGAAAAATAAAAAAGCAATTAAAAATAAATGAATTCCGTTTTCGAATACGTTTGAAACAGCTTCCTCTCAGCCCAAACCCTTCTGCCATTCCAGTTCGGATGATTTGCCAGCAAAAAAGGCAATCCGTATGAGAAAATGTCGTCCGGTAAGAGGAGGACCGTCTTCTTTCCTAAAGTGTAATTCTCGATTTTAATAGAAAGTTTTTTTGCGCTCAATCTTTCATTATGTCTTTTTTCTCATTTTATCGAAGTGAGAATATGTGCGATAAAAGAAGGAGAATGGTTGATAGGAGATACAATGAGGTCGATTAGGGCACAGTCTCCATTCAATCGCAATTGCCGGCACACTTCAACGGCGTCTCTCCAGAGTGAGCGGCTTCTTGCACTGAAATGTATAAATACTTCCTTTGTTCCTCTTACGGTCTGTAGATGCTCGAGCACCTCCTCCGTATTCGTGGCAACGCGAAGACATCCGGAGCAAACTGCCTGCTGGACGAACTGAAACAACCCCATTTCGTTTTTGTTACCTCACCCTTTTCATTACCTGTGTCATGGACTATCCAGCATGCATTCGGTAGGCGTGTCTGAGGGCAGAATGGAGGTTCTTGTATCTCTTCTGGAAAATCACACTCAAACAATTATCTACATTACGATAATGCTCAAAATAGGAAACGCGGTTTCTATATTTTTTCTTCACACGCGTTATTAGCGTGAGAATAATAAAGAGAGCGTGAAGAGACGATAGACACCGACACTCACCCTCACATCGTGTTTGTCCACTGCATCACACCACGACACAGGGCAATGCACATTGTGACGCGGAAGACGGGAAGGGGAAGCATGAGGAGGAGAAGAGGCAGAGGCGAGAGGTTCATCCTGAATTAATACCTGATTCATTTAATAATTCAATTATTAGTACGGATTCGAATGAATGAACAGAGCGCCACTCCGCCCATTGCCGTAATTAAAAACCCCACCACTAAGCCTTAGTGACTAAGGACGCGTTCACATTTGACATTCTCTCACCATATTTTTTTGTATGTGTTTGAATAAGCGTCTCGTTCCTTATCTTACTTGACTTGTTGAATCTAGAATAGACACATAATTTCATTTATTTTCGATAATATTAGAGGCCATTTGCGAGAGAGTCGGACAAGCCTTGGCAGCTCAAAAATTTCAATTCTCTGAAAATGTGTGATTTGGGGTTCTCAAGGGTGCTGATCACGATAGGCATAGGCATTTTTCATCTCGCGTCTTCGTTGGCTCCAAACGACGTCAAAAAGGACGATTTCAAGGGGTAAATAGCCAGAGGGGAGACTATTATAGATCGAACCGGAATTGTGAAAGGATTCGAAATATGTATTTCATTTCTTGTTATTTTATTAGACTAGATCATCATGTTAATAATCAAGCTTATCTACTTTTCTATAATGTGAAAGTTATCTAAAATCGTTTCCAATTCCATCTCCTAGATATCTGTTGTTCGAAAATCGCATTCATCTTTGACAAACTCTTTGATAAACGATCGTTCTCGTGATTTACAAGTTCGATGGAAAACTACATTGTTGCAAGATGACGATAATTTTCAAGCAGAATATTTGTGGTTGCATGCTGCCTCACATTCAAAGAGGGTGATTCTCGAGCTGATGACGACAACAAGGAAATCATGAGAAGGCGAAATAATAGAATACTTGAATTTCCATTGATTGTCAGATATTCTGCTTAGTTCACGTAAGATTGTTTGGCACTAGTT
The DNA here is from genome assembly GCA_000180635.4 of Pristionchus pacificus. Taxonomy (NCBI): domain Eukaryota; kingdom Metazoa; phylum Nematoda; class Chromadorea; order Rhabditida; family Neodiplogasteridae; genus Pristionchus; species Pristionchus pacificus. The sequence continues at coordinate 13,288,197 of CM026577.1, forward strand.
ATCGTTCTTTTTCCTAGCAAAATAAGCTCGAAACAGTGTCGAATATTTTAATTGATAAAAGAGACGCGTTCACATTAGTCATAGCGTGAACCATCGTTTTTGTTTGTTTTTGAATAAGCGTCTATTTCCCGCTGAAATTCATTTGATTTTTGAGCAACAAGATTTCTCTCACTTATTATGGAAGGGAACGATAATGTAACCAATTTGGCAATTCTCCATCCTGATATCATTAACATTATTATTCGAATTGACGAGGAATCTATGGACAGTATGAGAATGGTGAGGCAAAACTATGATACGTCAATGATAGTCACATATTTGCAGATTTCCAAAGTTTGGAATAACCTTGTCATGAAGTTTCTAAATACTCGAGAAAATGGACTCCCTGTTCTTGAATTTTTTGTGAAGAAGTTTGATTTTGATATGTTGTTTGTCAGAGCATGGGTTCGAATTTGGACAAAAGATGCTTCTAAACTTATCAAGACTTTGCCCGGGTGGAAACAAGTAGTTGATAAGGACAAAAATGTAAACAGGAACTAATGAATTTTCTTTGCGCTTCACAGAGCGATCCAAATAGTAACCTTTCGCAGAAACTTCTATTCACCTGTTTCTTTTCTGATCTGAATTCCGATCCTCTGGCGAATTTCCTTGACTCGAAACCAAAAAGACGTCGTGAATTCCTCTTGGGAAACCAAGTCTCATTTGACTACCTCGAGGTGATGAAAATCTTCCATAATCATAGCATTGGAAGCACAAATACTAGAAACGTGCACTAAACCCATTTCGCGGTAATTTTCGATGAAATTATTCAATCGTAATTTCAGACAAGTTTTCGGAAAGGTCTGAAACTCAACGATATTATCACTGAGGATAAAACAATTGATAAAAGCGTCCACAAAACATTGAGCAGCCTTCGCCAATTTCTCTTGAAATGCTCCTCAATCGAAACGCTCACCTTTTCATATCTGAATGCTCACGAGATGCAAATTATTGCTAAAACGTTGAGAAACATTCCCGTCGACCACATGCGTGTCGAAGAAAAAATCTTAGAGGAACAAATGCGGTATGGACATTTCAGATTGTGATTACAATTTAGTTGAGATGTCTCAATCAGTTTTGTCCTACTATGTCAGAACGATCAACAAAATATTATTTCAGCAATAGTATTCTCAATATTGTGCGTTTCTTGAATACTCAACAATTGACTCTCTTCGCTCAATTTTGCACTAAAAGAAATTTGCGTCAGTAACTTTAATAGTGGATGACAGTGATGTGAGATTTCAGGCAAATTCCTTCTAAAAATTTCCAATCATCTGCTATCTTTCCGTATCCATAATTGTGCAGATCATAATTTTTATGGTCTTCCCAGAAGTTTCTGGGAAACAATTTCTAGACAGATGATGGGCAATGGCCTACACCATTTCCAATTTTGTGATGAGGTAATAATGGTATTCTCTTTTCGATTATCATATTTACCTATTTAATTTTTGAAAAATTATTTCAGCAATAGTATTCTCAATATTGTGCGTTTCTTGAATACTCAACAATTGACTCTCTTCGCTCAATTTTGCACTAAAAGAAATTTGCGTCAGTAACTTTAATAGTGGATGACAGTGATGTGAGATTTCAGGCGAATTCCTTCTAAAAATTTCCAATCATCTGCTATCTTTCCGTATCCATAATTGTGCAGATCATAATTTTTATGGTCTTCCCAGAAGTTTCTGGGAAACAATTTCTAGACAGATGATGGGCAATGGCCTACACCATTTCCAATTTTGTGATGAGGTAATAATGGTATTCTCTTTTCGATTATCATATTTACCTATTTAATTTTTGAAAAATTATTTCAGCTGGAGCGCCAAAGACCGGACGATTCCCTTCCCGAAGCAACAGTGAAAGAACGAATGAACATCAGTTTCTAATTATACTACTATTTACCGCTCATTGTCAGAATTTCCTTGAACTTTCAATACACATTATCATCATGTTCAAAATCAGGATCCATTTTTTAACGATAATATAGGAATTAAATCGTTTTCAATTCCATCTCTAGATATAGATAGATGTATTTGAAATTCGAAAAAAATATGCATCACTGATATCTAAACATTTTTTGTCTACACTGTATATGCACACGCGTATTTTTTAAGTGTCTTTTTGAACTATTAGCTTATCTAAGCAGCCTTTTCTTTTTTCAATATATAATTGGCATTACCTGGTGAAGATACCATGATTCTGTCTAATCTTCCTCAAGATATTATTCGAACTATCGTTCTAATTGAAATTCCATCTGCTTGTGGAATGCAACTGGTAATCCATTCTCGACTGACTCTTGCATCACAGTACTTTTCTAGATTTCGAAATCATGGAGCGATGTGATTCTTGATGTTTTCACTAAGCGGGAGAATAGATTTTTTCTCGAATTATTCTCAAACTTCCTTATTCCAAAATTATCAGGGCTGTTGCAAATGCACCAAAGCGGGATTTATCTAATTTGGTGAATACCATACACTGGGACTGGGAGTGTCAAGACTAGTGACCTACTAGTCCGCGGTTCGGTTACTCGAGCGCATGTGGAGATAACATTCCCTTTATTCGAATCATACATGTGGCAAGGGATACAGCCTTATTTAGAGACATTGTCGTTAGCTACAGATGGCACTAAAGGAGGAATGCTGACGGAGCATAGCTAGGATTGGAAAATGGCATGTGGGTGTATAACAGGAATAGGAGAAGTAAGGACACTCCCAAAACAAAGAGGATCGATTGAAGATCGATTAATAAATTGCATAGGGATGGGAAACAGGGTCGTTCGGAATGATATCGATTGCAGATGTAGGCGGTGGAGAATGATCGATATAGGTGTGGAGAGGCTACATGAGAGACAAAGAGTGGAGATGAATCATCGATTGAAGATCGAATAAAAATGGGGAGCTTGAGACATTAAGGGAAGATTACGGAATTGGAATAGTCGATATAAGTATAGGAGAATCGTTACGGCAACAAGGGGGGGGGGGGGAGGTGAGGTGATTCACTTGGTATCCTCCCAAGAAGACGAAGAGAATCGGATCACGGCGGACGGGCGAAGAGTTGGTTGATCGTTCGTTTTCTGGCGCAGATGTTGATTGGCCATTGAGAGTGAGAAGACGGGAAGGAGGGCCTTTTGGTGAGAGGACGCTCCTCAAGGGGACAAGGACACACACAAAAGGACAACGACAACATTGAAACATAGATACAGTTCCACAACTGCGACACCCAGAGGTGGTCAGCACTCTGGGGGAAGTGTCTCAGGCGACACAATGCTCACATAGAGCCAACGGCGAGACTCACATAGAGTCCATACGCACATAAATTACACAAATTTCACAAATTTCACAAATTGCACAAAAATGACCCGAAAGGAAAGGAAGGTTAACCTCCACAAGGCACTCGTACAATACCGCTGGTCGCCATGTCAAGACTAGTGACCTACTAGTCCGCGGTTCGGTTACTCGAGCGCATGTGGAGATAACATTCCCTTTATTCGAATCATACATGTGGCAAGGGATACAGCCTTATTTAGAGACATTGTCGTTAGCTACAGATGGCACTAAAGGAGGAATGCTGACGGAGCATAGCTAGGATTGGAAAATGGCATGTGGGTGTATAACAGGAATAGGAGAAGTAAGGACAGGGAGCTCTCCAATGTTTCATATTTTCCGAAGGTTCATTCTTAAATCCTTATAGTCACATTTTCGAAAATATATGAATTATATTTGTAGTTTCTCGAATATGTTCGTAAACTGCCATGGGATAATCTTTATCCAAGATACAAATGGCCTCGACCCTATTAGGCAATAGAATAGCATTCGCAGATAAATTTGAGATGCGTACAGCTTTGAGAAAACATGTAGATAGAAACTTGTAGAAACATGTAAATAATTTAACAATAAGATCGCGAAAAACGAGAACTTCGAAGACGAGGAAATTACTGTGAAAATGCTCCTATCGCTAGAGAGTCTTCATCGATTATTTATTCGTTTTTTTGGAGTAGAAATTTTTCACCTTACCGAAATGACAGCGTTCGACATGAAGCTTCTCGCAAGGACAATACGCGATTTACCTGTGAACGAGATGAATGTTGTAATGGAAATATTTGATGAGAGTAGACGGTCTGTAACTTCTATTTTTACACACTTAGTTCGTTGAAAGTAAATATTTTTAATTGACCGAACATACTTATTTTTCAGCGGTGGAATCATCGAATTATTGCGATATGCTAAAGTGAAGCGACTAACTATTTACGCGAATTTTTGTACGAGAAGGAAGTTACGTAAGTAAAATATTCTAAATTTTTATAATAAAAATAGAGACCGCAAGCTCCGCCCACTTTTGAGGGACAGGGAAGAGGGGTAAAAACTGCGCCGAGAGCTGACAGCCGTAGTTCGTAACCGATTGGAACGTTCAACATCGCGTTTTGAAGCTACTATCGTTCCCCACAAATGACCGATGGGGGAAAATGATTGGACTAGTTTGAGTTGGTCAAAACTGACTTGAAAGGGTGCAGAGTACGTAATTAAAGGCTTTCTAGTGTTCGGACATGGCTCCCCCTTTCGTAATTCATTCTTTGGATTATTAGGAGACGATCAGAGAAGAAATCTCGATGATTGGAAGTGTTTGGAATTTGTCAGCTCCATTCAAAGATCGGCTTTACGCTCGTGACGATGTTCCGACTTATGGTGTTTACCGCTGGCGCGTATTCAAATTTCGTCCCTTCCCATCTCCCCCTCTCTTCCCATATGCAAACTCCGCCCCCACAGACCCTCTTCCTATCGCTGCTTTATTACCCGTCGTGGATAGAACACACTCTCCCTAGGCAAGGTCTGATTTTCCTCCGAAAATGTCTCTCACGACTGGGCGAAGCTATCGCCTTCGAACTTTGGGAATGAGCTTGAAATAGGCTCCGCCCTCTTTTCGCTTGGACTGGTTTCGGTCACTTCTCTGTTGAGCCTCGCACGCATGTTTTTTGACTCATAACTTTGTTCAGAGGTGAGATATCGACAAACGGTAAAAAGCATGATCTTATTCAGACCAAGAGGGATACTTTGAGCACCGAAACATGACCTTACGATTGATTCGGTAAATCACGTTGCGGTCCCTAAATAAAAATAGATATTTATGTTCAGACGCTTTTCTACTCCGAACTTCGAAGACAATAAAAATGCTGGAAATCTGTCAAGGCGATGATACGAATTTGTTCTTTGGTATTCCTCTTAAATTCTGGGAAATTACCGCAAGACAGCTGCTAAATAATGGGCTTCAGGTTTTTTTTCCATAAAAAAGGAGATGAGATATTGGTAAGCTCTGATCAGAATCAAGTTGATCCTTTGACAAATGATTTTATTCAGATACACCGTGAAGACTCTCATTCCGAAACAAATATTGAGGCACGACTTAATTCCAGTTTCTGATGCTCGTTTATTCATTCACTATTCAGCGGTTTTACCACAATTTAGTAATTATCATGTGTACGTAAGAAATGTTGCTGATAAAATTCATACAAATATCAAAATGACGTTGAGTAATGATGGAAAAATGAAGAAGCGACACATAACGGACAACTCTCCGAGTATCTCCCAGTTGGAATAGGAAGACGAAAAACAAGATTCTCCCGCCCAAGAGGACTATTTCGACTCATAAGTTAACGACTCTATCCCCTTTATCCTTTCTCAATCTTGCGATTGCCCAGCTAACAACCGCGATTCTCGTCTGTTTTGTTAGTCAAACAATCACAGTGGTTCAATCAGTATTTTTTATCGTTTGTGTAAGGAAGGTTAACTGATTAGTCCAGAATGTTTCTCTCTACTTCATGGGAGCGAGTTTCTCTTCTTGTTCAGTGACGAATTGCAATGAATCGTAGAGAGTTGGAGTGAGATGACGAAGGGGAGTGTCGTTCATTAGAATCTACAATTATTTACATCAATACGTTTTTTTAAACTTAAAAATGCTATATTTACCTCTCCTCCCTTGCCGATCTCAATCATGTGAATGCTGCACGGATCAGTCGAGGACGAGATTGACAGCAGGTCCTGAGATTGGTCCAAAGATCAAAGACCAAAGATCAAAGATCAAACCGCCGGAGTCATCCACATTTCGTCCCTCGCAGCGTGCACTAGATGGGCCGACCCGATGAAGAGGACCACACTGGAACTTATTTTCGAAATTCATTGTTTGCTAAACGCAAAATTAAACCTCTCTTTCGTAGCCTTGAGAGAAGACGAGATGAAGGTAGTGAGACGATCGTGGTATTCACGAGGAGTTTCACCCTGAGCATCACTACCGTAATCTCAATACCGTACTCCTGGAATACCGTACCCTCTCGATGATTTCCTTCACACTCGCTTCGGGCGTGTAGCCAAAGTCGATGGGATAGCCGAGATACCGATACTGAAACAGTCATTCCTCATTATTTTGATAATTACTGGGAATGAGAAATTGCCACAGTTTTACACGAGCATGACGAATACGTTCCGTCTATTCTCACACCAGTCAGAGTGAGAGATATCTCGGTTTGATCAGACGACTTCTCATCCCCCTTCTCCTTGCCTGTTTGGGTGAGAAGTAGTGTCTCTTCTGGTCTTTATCCTTCAGTTTCGTCCACTCCATCAGTGCAGGCTCTACAGCGATCGTTGCAGATGACGAACGGAGAGATCTGAAGGATGATGACGTCATCTTAGATTATCCTTTCCTAGAGGGTCCGTCTCTTCCCATGGTCTTTGATCTTTGATCTTTGATCCATCTCTCCTCACCTCGCTATGGCAACGGCAGTCTGCACGCTGCGAAGGTCGGGCGACGAATAGATCTGAGTACACCACAGTAATCATCGGCTACCGTATCTCCACACTCACCCTTACAGGATGCAGCTTCTCGAGTCTCATACCGTGTCCGATCAGTTCGGCCGTCACCTGAGAGTGTACGTTAATAAGCAGTGATCACCAATTTCTGATCTTTGATCTCTCTTCCCGTTCCAAACCTTTCCGTGCTCGGTGAGGGGCGAGTCGCCTTCGTAGTGCGAGTGGGGGCGTCTGCGATTCATGTTTTGAACTTTGATCTTTGATCTTTTGTCTTGGTCAGCTCCGTGAGACCTACCTCGGAATTGTAAGCGGCATGTTGAGGTCGTAGGGACGGTAGCCGGAGCCTCCTGTAATAATTTGGATAATTAATTTAAGTATTGTCGATAATAACCTCCGAGGTAAGCGAGTCGCAGCCAGGCGGGAAAGGCCTCCTCCACGCTTTCGCCTGAGATTCAAGAGAGGTTTGTAATTCTGATTGATCAATGATGGTAGAGATCAAAGATCAAAATGCATCTAATAGAGTACGATCATTGATCGTTGGTCTTTGATCTTTGATCTCGCCCTGCTCACCATGGGACACGAATAGAGCAGCCATCTTCCTATCTCTCATTCCCGCCAGATCTCTCGATAGATAAGCACGAATTCGATCAGTGACAGTGAACGAGCTGGAATAGAGCGGGTCGTCAATCAGTTTGCGATCGGATACAGTACTCCCAAACGGCCTCATAGTCATTTTAGCCATTTTCAGTGGCGAAAAGCTGTCGTTGCTGGCATTTTCCTTGTGGATCGATAAATCTACCGTATTCCTCCGATCAACTTACTGTACTTTCTCCGTTCCCGTCTCATCGGGAAGCTCGAGACCACCCAGAAGAGTCGGATCGTTCGGAGTGATCTGTAGAGATCATTTCCGTATCCTCATCTTCAGATTGATCCTTGTCTCTCTTATCTAATCACGATTTCCAAGTTAGAGCAAATTTAGTAATAGGATACGGTACTTCACGTTATATTAACAGAGATAATATCGATTGATGACGTCATTCTTCCTTCCTACCGTATCCCTCTCAACTCACCGCCGATGCAGATGACGTCATCGACGATGCGGCCGACGACTGATGACGAGCTGGAAGGAGGGATACGGTAGGTAGCCAGAGTACTCATCCATACCGAGGAACTTGTTCAGTCGCATGGGTGGTCGACCTCGCCCGCCGTACGTGTTGGAAGGAGCGTTGCAACCACCAGTCGGCATGGGGAAGAGAGGGATGAATGAGGGGAGGAGAGAGGAAAAGGGTGAGAGAAAGGGAGATGGAAATGTGATTGATTTTAATGCAAATATTTAAATTTGTTTTTTATGAGTTCAACTTTTGTCCGATCGAACTGCTCTTGCTTCTGATCCTCAATTCAATCTTCGGCATTCGCATGCTATGATTTTACAATTTCTTTATCGCTTGTGAGTCTGACGAAGGAGACTCATCCGAATACTGCATCGAAAAACCCGTATTGGCTCTCGATCAAATTGCTAATCACAGCGATTTTGAGAAGACAAAAGAACAGAAAATGTAAAGAAAGAGAAGATGGAGCAATATGGGAAGAAACTGACTAGCGAAGGGGAAGCAACGATGAAAAGCAATGGGGAAACTCGTATTGGAGGGAAATTGAGGATGGATATGTCTGATAATCAATGATACGAATACAGTAATCTTATTTGAGAGTGCGCGGAGGGTAGATTGAGAGGAGGACCGGAAGAACAAAAAGACCGTGGAATAAACCGAGAAATACCACGGCGAATACTGTAATGGAATGAAGTTATTGATCGAGGACTGATTGTTTTTACCTGTCTTGGCGAATGCGAGGATTGCGTAGGTTTTGACAAGCATAAGAGGAAGCATACAGAGGAGAGTGGAGATACCGGCCTGCAAAGAATTGATGAATATGAACAACAAAATTTTGAATTTTGAAGACATTTTGATGATGACAACTCTTCATAGACTATTGTCTTCAAAAAGAAGATCACTCTTCAAAAGTAAACGTGGGAAAGAGATAATTGTTACCTGTAGTAGAGGGGCGCTCATCTCTTCAAGTGCTGATGCCACTCGCTCCTTCGCTGATCCGGAAGCTCGACAGAACTGAACAAAATAGATAATATTCGATGATATTTCCCGATAAGATCGATTAGTTTAGTTGCGTTTCAATAATGCCTAAAAGGAAAATTGGAAAAGAAACATTCGCATTTGTTCCGCTCCGATATTTTAAAAATAAATAATAACCTGGAAAGCGATGTGTGCCGTGTAGTCAACGGAGAAGCCCGTAGCGAGGAGAACGTCCACCTAATTTGTTTTTATTTAAAATTAATTTTAAATAATTAATACTGAATGATAGTCGTAAAGATGAAATGGTCACCTGCGTCACCGGGTCAAGATCGGCTCCCCACCAAGAGAGAACACCAACGAGACCTGTGAGGTGGTCAGATTTGAATGGGTTGAATAATCGGTTCATATCAAATCCTTTAGATATATTTTGAAACTGACAATTCCATACAGACAATTTGTTCTTCGGGTTCAACTCACAATAACAAATAGAAGTGATAATGGAAGAGATGATTAATACAGCGTGGAAGTTCCACACGAACAGCCAGCAGACAATTGCCATAGAGATCACCTGAAATAGAATTTTCATATTTACAAATTTATCGCATAGCGACGTTTCCCTTTTTTTTCAGACTTTGCATTGCAAGAGACGATTGCCCGAACTCAATTCAATTAATGACTTACCGTAACAAGGATGGATCCGATGAGATCCTGTCCTACAGTAAGCATCAGATGGAGAATAGCTGAATCGCCATCGAAAAGAGTCGCGTTGAGGGACGGATATTTCTGAATTTACATTTTTCGAATGGCAATACTTTACAATATGTTTCACGGTGTTCGTTTATTCGCCATACGTCGGAAATTCTGTTTTTTTTTCTCATTCGGGTTTAAAAAACATTTAAAAAACACATGAGATCAAATTTCTAACCTGGAGTACTTTCCTGGTTGAATCAACCAGCTCCGCCCTTCTCGCCCATTCGCTCATTCCTTCTGCAGTAATGGCCATTTGGAAGCGATTGAGACGACCCTCTCTGCAAAATTAAAATATACCATAAATGGGGTTGGACCAGTTTAGATTTAGAATAACATGAGATAAGTCAGTTCTCACTCGGTGCTATTCGGTGGCGGCGGAGTGAACTGAATCTGAGCGGGATTGTCGAGGAAGGAGAGAAACGTGGGCAGATTCTTTAAATTATTCTATCTAGTTTACGGTTAGGTTTCACAGTTTGTCAAAACTCGATAATGAAGAGAAAAAGTAGTTCCAGTACAGTGTTCAATAAAAAATTATAAATCTCAGCTTTCGCGTTCTAAAATATTGATAAAGTGTCGACCTTGAATGACGGAGAGTATTCTGCTCCATCAGCGAGGAAAAAGGAGTAGACGCCCTCAGTGAGCGAGTGAATACGACGATCGAATGCCTGTAATGATTACTCTGATGTAAAGAATTGAGTTTGTAGTAGCAGAGGACAAAGAAATTACTGATTATGAATTTCAGGATATTCCTACTGTTTGTGAAGCATATCCCCATTACTCGTTTAATATTATCGGAATGCTTTGAGTTTCACGTAATCTTCGAAAGGATCGAATGAAGTTCTCTTGAATCGTACTCATATTTGTCTTCAAGCACCCACCTCATACTCCTTGAGCCAGAGCATCGTCCTCTCTCTACCGTACACACCGGAAATCGATTCCAACTCGTTCAGCATCTTGGCAAAGGTGGCGTACTGCAAGAGAAGATTACGGTAACCAGAGAGATCACAATCGATTACCTCCTCCTTGTTACTGATCTGTGGAGGATTGTGGACGTACAACGAGAGAGGGAACGTTTCGTTGAAGACCGGTCTGAAATAGTTATTGATTAGCGTTGGTCTACGCCCAAGACTCGATGGGAGAAGTCGTTCTGAGACTTTATCATGGCTCACTTTATCCTCTCCAGTGAACTCGCAAGGGGAGAGTCCGAAGGGAAGGCCTTTCCTGGTTCGAACGAGGCCTGAATCAATCGTATTTGGCCTTTTTCGAAACTTAAAATTCATGAAAAATTAGAATACCTTCATCTTGAGCACTCCGAGAGTGCAGACTGCGAAGAGCGAAGAGACGATAACGAGACAGAGGAGATTACCTGAATTTTGAATTTGAAAAATGATTTCTCGTCTTATCTTATTAATTCATAAATGAAAGATAAAACTAATATCGAACCAGAAATAGAAGTGACGAAAGACGAGTAGCGCGAGAGCAAAGTTTGCTTCTCTTTCAAGGGAGGTTTCCTGAAATATTCACGATTCTTATCAATCTGCCAATGAGAGCCGTATGTGAACGGAGCTGTATTCTAAGAAAACTATCGGAATAGATGCTTGATAGCTCACTCAATGGGATTTACAACCGCCAGCGCGAGTTCCTCGTCCTTTGGTTCAGTTTCAGTCTGAAAACAATAATTCATCATATTCCCTGTCCGCATACGTTTCACCGCATCGTTAACACCAGACAACGAAGCAAGTAACGATTTTTTCCAACTATTTTAACTAATCAACATAGCCTATCTTTATCATTTTCGTAACCGTAGCTCAATCTCACCTTAGCGTACGATGAGGAAAGAAGGAACACGACGGGTCCGAGAATAGTGTACGTCAGAATGTAATCGAAGAAGAGTGAAAGGGAAGTGGCCAGACAGAAGATCGACATCTAAATTGACATATTTCGTACAGATTTGAGCCCACGGAATCTGATGCTTAGACGTCCAAACTTGTAATTGATTACCTGAGGAGTGGGAGTGAAGAATCCGACGCCAAAAGCGATAATATTCGTGACTGAAGTGATGGTGATCGAGGCGGAAATCTGAAGAGTATTATTGTAGCGTTCATCATCGTATTTGATGAGCTGTGGAGATTTCGAATCAACCAAAACAAATCGAACCTGTGTGAATACAGCCTTGCTCCTCTCTCTCAGATCCGAAATGTGATCGAGACTTCGCCACCAGTGGAAGAGAATGAACGCGTCGTCAACTCCTATCAAGACATCGAAGATTTTATTAATTCACGAAATCCCTCGTTTCGAAAATAATTTGTGAAATTATACCGATTCCCAGCACGAGGAAGGGCGCAACACACTGAATCGAGTATGCGGAGATACCCAACCTGCAAATACTTTCTTATTGTTAGAGATTCGGATATGTTTCATTGATTTTTTTATAAACGATGCGAAAGATAAAAAGTATTGCAATTGTCTTCAACATGGGAAATAAACCAAACTTTTCGAAGCCTCGCAATTTCGGATTTATTCTTACCACGACAGCAGGCCGAAAGCTGCAGCTGTCGCGAGTAGAGGAGTGAGCAGGGCAGAGGCTGCAAGAAACCATTATTTCCATATGCTACTCCATATCGGCAAGGCAGTACTTTTGTATTTTTTTTCCAGACTGTTTTTTGCACCAGCCTATTTCATCATTAGGTTTCATAAAAAGTAGATCTCGTACCAACAAGAGTGGGTAATTGCCTTCCTGGCCAATCTCTCCACAGTACTGTAGTGACGAAAGCAACGAGAAGAGCGAAGCCAACCGTCATCATTCGTGTCGCCTTAATTCGTATATTTTATTTATTATTTAATATATAATTCTCGTTCACTGAACGTCTCTGTTTTCGTACTCTTTTCGAAATTTGACGAAATATAATTTGTTCGCAATCCGAGTTCGCTTTCGCTTGTCAATCGTCTTCGTTTTGAGTGGTAATTCGTCAAATTCGATTTGTTTGAAAGTCTTATTTCATGAGATAAACTCTAAATAACTTCATCCAAGTCAGAATGAGATCACAAAAAGCCCACTTCCCTCTCCAGTCAAACTTTTCTCTCTGTCTCCCTTTCAATTCACCCCATTCTGTTTTCCTCTCTTTCTCTGTGCTCTTTTCGATCGCACCCTCTCTCGCTCTGCCCTAATAACCTTCATGAAAATCCTAGTGTGATCAGATCGAACTCAAAAACGTGGGATTAATAGTTCTGTTTCCAACTTTGGGATGTTTACTAGTGATTAGGATTCGGCACGCCACTTTCTCGTTTCAAATGCACTCGAATCGGACAAACAGGCAAGTTACCATGTAGTGAGGCGTGCCGAATGGTCAACACCAGTGTATCTATTATGTTTTCGGCGGATTCGGTCGATTGCCCTGAGCCATATGAGGATAATCGAGTATGATCTGACCAGAGAGAGATCATGGAGAATCGAGAGAATTCCTCATATGGATAATCCTTCCTGTTTGCATGTCTGTTCCCCACTAGGAGGTTGGGAATATGTTCCCGGCTGAGCGAAAGTAAGACAAGGTTAGGAATAATAAGAGGGTGGTAGGTCCTCTCTCAAGAAAGCAATCGAGATTACGGTTTTCACTTTTCGTTGTCATTTGTGCCCATTTTCTGCGCTAGATTTCCATCAGCACCCCGAAAAAAATCAAGATAAGAAAAAGTTTTTTTAAAGTTTATCGGCTGATCTTGGCAAAGTGCAAAACCACCCTTCTTGTTTTCTGCCACTTGATCCCAATCTGATTTGATCTTTGAGGGACAGAGTGAGCATTGAAACCAGCGAATGACTCAGACCGTTTACCGCCGCCAAAGTCTGATTAAAACATTTCTCTTGAGAGCACTTGAAAGGGAGGAATTTACTGTGTTGCTGAGTAAGGTCGAGGAAAACATTTGCGCACACTATACAACAATAGACTAGAGGACAATATTGCTATAGAATTTATGCAGAAATTGTTGATGTTGACGGCTGTTAACACTAGAGAGTGAAGATCAAGGTAGGGGCGAGATTTCGTGAAAAGTCAAAGTCAAAGTCGTAAAACTTTGAGAGAGAAACGATTTATCTTCGTTCCACTTGTGGTCAGTGAACACTTTCAGAGCTTTTTGAGAGTATTTCGAACTCGCAATTTCGAACAGGAATGGGCTTATGGATTTATCGTTCTTAGTCTCACACGTACTACCGAAAGCTAAGTATTTCAGTATTGAACGTTGTGTGAAACTCAAACCATTATATGAGTTTTAGTGAAGCCCTGATACGTAAAATACCGACCTGTATAGCTCCCCTAACCATCTCATGGTTGGCGATCACATCACCGAAGATGTCCACACGAACTCGCTGGTCGGGATGAATTATCTTAATTATTAAATTATTTAATTTAAAAATTAATTGCGAAAATACCTTGGTCTGCTCGAAAACTTGCAGCGATAGTTCCTTCCATTGGGCCACTTGCTCCTGCAATTCACGAACGATTTTATTCGTTGTCGTTCTTTTTTGGGAAAAAGTGAATTCGAATATGTTTCGTAAAGTGTTCAAGACAGTCCAGTGGAAATGAGTAGTGATTTCTCCCCTTCGGACATTGGAAAAAAAAGAATCTCTAATTGGAACCCACATCAGTCTCTGCGTTGGAGAAATACCACAGTACGATGGATCGCACACTTGACATTCGCATTGTCGAATTCTTATCGGCTGCAAATATTCTCATCTATTTTGTTCCAAAATATTTGAATCCTCTAGACACATTCACTACCACACAAAATTCTGGTACTGAATACATCTTCTTCAGATGCACCCACTACTCGAGTTGCATATGATTGTTTAATAACTTAGGTTTTCAAAAGAATCAATCGCTCACGATTCTTCTCCACTCCAAAGAGCGTCGCTGCCGTGAATAGATTATGTCCATTGAATCGACTGGATGGATGGTCGAAGATTCGTCCTGATCCACGACCAGCCCTTTCCTCCCGAAGCTCTTTCTGCAATTTACAACGTCCAGAAACCGTTCTTCAGTTTGACTCTTCAGTTTGTTCGCTTTTTTTGCAAACCCCTCATTGTAATATAAAATGTGATTTTTTAATCATGCATTTTCGCTTTCAAATTGGAAGGTATCTAAATCGTCACAAATTTTTAGCTGCGAGAACTTGTTAGCAAAACCGGAATGCCTTTTTGAGTTTATCGCCAGATCTCATCAAAGTCGTTTTCCGTTAGTTACTTCATTCCCCGTTGTCTTGTCTGGTTTTCAATGTACTCGAAAACTTGCACACAGTTTTTGCCCCTCTCGATGATTAATGTAGGAAGTGCATTAATCATTTCTGTGCCGGATTGTCCGCTCATCCCGAGGGGGATCACAGTATAATCTCCCCTTTGGTCAGGAGGATTGCCTGGTCCCTTTATTCCATTCTTTCTTTCGGTCCAAAGCTTGCGCATCCACTAGCTATTTATGCAATCGCCATAGCGTATCGGAAAATGGCAATAAATACGAAAGACATGAAGAGATCGAGTGAAGTCATCCCCTCAGCCATAAATAACCGCCTTTTCTAGTGCTTTCCTGACCTTGTTCTACTGCCTTTTCACTGGGAAACTTTCACAAAACACCTTTGAGTCAGGGGAAAGAGATCTCAATCTAATCGCGAAGATCAATGCATCAAGCGAACACTTTGGAGGTTCAAGTTCAAGAAATTCATTCCATATGGTCAATCCACGTGAACGAATCATGGAATTGTCGTGGAAAAGAAGTCTGGACGAAGCAGTAAACGATAATCCATCTAAACCTCAAAGGGGTGCACTATACAGCGAGATTATCGAAATCGAACGGACTAAATCGATGGCTGATCCCTCTTCCATTATCCCCTTCCCTCTTCCATTGTACGTATGACCCCTCGGGAACTGTGCATAATCGTTCACTGTCCTGTCGAGTAAACAAACTCCGAAGGGAACTTTCCCTTTCTCTGCCCTCGAAGTGAGGAAAAGTTATGGAAACTCCAGGTATATCACCGATCTTTAGCACACAAAAAGAGAGTGCTAGTGTGTGACCCTGACTACTCAAATCACACGCATTTCACTAGAAAAGGGAGAGCCCGTTTAGCCTCATGTTTTCGATCGCGCACTTTTCGAATAAGAGAAGGAGAAGAGGGGAAGGAAAAGATCTTTCATGTGAATTGCACTCACCCGCCAATCGAAAGGGAAAGAAGGGGGAAAAGGAAGCGCTAATCTATGCCCACTCTGTGCTGAAATACGGTTGAGCACCATGCAGGATGGTATCGGATTAGTTGCAGGAAGTGAGGGAAGTGTCTTGTTTTAGAGGATTACTGGACCATCTGCGTGGATTATTCACCCATTCCACGATTAGATCAGTAAGGGCAAGTCGGAGACTGGCCAAATTGTGAAACACCATCTGCCCCGAGCACTATTTGAGCCATTTTCAGTGGAACCAGAAACCAGGATACAAATGGTTTCGCGATCACTCTAACCAGTGAAGACGCATGAGAAGAGAGCGTTTTCGTGTCATGAGACCATAAACCGAGAAGATCAAAGATCAACTTACGAGGAAGTAATGAAATGGTTTGTTCATGAGACAAAGTGGATCGCATCTTCTTCTTCCATCAGCCTCCCTTTCTTCCATGTACAATTTCATTGCATTGTCCATTCTGAAAAGCCATTGCTCGGATCATTCATTTCGTATGTGAATTCGCCAACCATCTGATGGGGTTTCTCTTAATTTCATTCCATTTGTCAACAGTTCATCTCTCTCTCTCTCTCTTTCCCTCTTCTCCGTCCTATTCACTGTAATATCCACAGGGCTAAGCCGCGCCGCAACAATCAATGGGCATCATTGAGGTGGAGGGAGGGATTGGAGGGTCCAGACAGGTGGAGATGGGGGCTAGAGAGGGAGGGGAAGGGTGGAGGGACAGAAGGGATGGAAAAGGAACCGGTGTGCACTAGCTGCGATGGCACAACCTCTCAAAAGTATAGCTCATCAGCTGTCTTTTCGAAAATCAATCGATACTCTTACAGTAATCCTCTTACAGTTCTCTTCGCTTTAGTGGCCGGGACAATTGCAACAACTTTTCACACTTTCGTAGCGTAAACAAGTGGTCGAAAGTGCGAAAACAGCGAATGATCAAGATGATATCAATAGAGAAGAGAACGATACGAAAAGCGATGAGTGGTCACGCTTGATTAGTAGGGGAACGGGGAAAACATTTCAAGTTGAAATCGAAGAGAAGTGAAAAAGGTAGGAGATGATAGCCAGGGCCTAGATGATTTTCGAGTGATTTTTCAGATATAATCATGTGGATGCAACTGACCGTTCCACCTCATTGAGGCATTCTTCCCTCAGCATATCTCCCCCGTCAGTGGCAGAGAAATGCATGAATGTCCTCTGCGGAAATCGAGTGAGATTGTAGAATTCCAGATACGATGCAGTTTCCCTGCAATTATTGGATGTTTTTGAACTGAAATATCTGCTGAAATTAGATATTGCGCATCCCACTCAGCATTGAAATGCTGTTGAAGCATAACCGAAATCTTACCTTGCAGTATCCGAATCATGTGGGGAGAAACTCTCTCGGATGTCGGTTTCGAGTCGTATCCTAACCAGTCCGATGGTCAACAAAATAGAAACGATCACAGATCCCGTGATGAATTTCCACGGATGATCAGCAAGAACCTAAATTAAATGTTTAAGATATTGTAAATGGAATTTTTAAAAAATCGAACCTCTCCGGTTTTCTCCGAAATAATCTCCAAGTAGTCGCGTTTCCTCTTCATTGTGTGTGACTGTGCTGAAACCGTGAACATTAGAGATTAGATCAAGGCAACGCTTGAACTGAATAGGATTGGCACTTCAAGGATAGACACTGAATTTCGCACGAGTGGAGACATAGATCATGCAAAATTGAGTAGGGTGTCCCTCTCGAATTACCGACCCTAGTGCTAATTGAAATCCACGCAAGAAGCGCGACGAAACACAACTTTCGCTTGGTTGGAAGGGAGGAGGGAGGGGAATAGGGGACCACTCTATCCCCTCCCTCTCCCTTACTGCTGCCCTCACTTACTCTAACAGTGGAAGACTCCTCCCTTCCCACTTACTCCCTTCTCCTCTTCTTACTCTTCTTCTTCACTATCTTCTGTGTTTCACAATGTGCTTTGGTCGAGGGGGTGAACAGTGTTCGGGCTCTCTCCATTTCACGTGCTCTCTCGCCTTGTCTGACCGGCTAGAGAGCATGCGAAACGGAGAGAGTGCTGATCAGTGAAAGCACACACACTGCGAACTGGCCGATAATCTGCGTGGAACGGTCGGAGAGTTCGAAATAGGAGCGACTATCTTCAATCAGCACTTTCTTTCGAGCGATTGATCACCTAATCCTCCACTAAATCCATGGAATGATCATCATCCTTCATATTTCGTACTATTCTGTAGACTCTGCTGTAACACAGCAGGGGGGAGTAAAGTGAAAGATCATGAACAATAAAAATGATCCATTCTCCAGAACGAATAATTTATTGTCTCTCGGTCAAGTCAACAAGGGTCGAAACACGAATAGCTAAGGGAAGGTGCATTGTTAGTCCCCCCTTTCCTTCCTTTTCTCCTTTGTACACAACACATTATTGCCATGGTTCCTTCTTCGAGACGGAAAGGAACCACAAAGCCATTCTGAGGTAACAATTATTGATAAATATCGTATCTTAGAACAGTGATCGGAAAATAAGTAGATCATTTAAAAAAATCAATAGCATAGTCATCATCTCAGTCAATAGCACAAGGATCACTATTGCAAGCCACGGATCGGATCGAGTAAAAGACAGTTGAATCTCACTGTAAATTCTCTCGCAATGCCGTTCCATCCAATGCAGGGTCAGCGAATAAATTGAAAAGGAGAAGAGAAGAGAAGAGAGGGATGAACTAGTCTAAGAAGAAGGGTGAGAGGGTACCACACATCTTTGCGTAATCCACAAAAGAAGAAAAGAGAGCTTTTTGTTCAGTGAGAAATACTACAACTGAATAAAACACTATAAATGGATCAGATATTCGATCAACACAAAATACGATTTCATGCATGATTTTTGGAGAAGGTTAATGCAGTTCATGAACCGATTGTTGCACGATAACGATTATTAGCGAATCAGCCAATCAAGGATAACATTCAACGATTTGTCATGACTTTATCTTCCAGGAATTTATAATTGTAAATTTCCATATTCATTCATTCAATTTTCCATAATTGTTATGCTTACATTTTCAATCTTCATTTTCGACTCATTCCTCCCATCATTCTCTCCCCTTTCGTCTCTTCCGTGTGGTAGAATGCTCGTCTTTCTCCTCTTTGTTCTCTCGTCATCTCTCGCTAGTCCTACCAACTTGACTGAGTTGTACCATGTTCCCGAGTGGGAAAAGGATGTCGTGGCGGGCGATACCTTCGTTGAGCTCATCAATGGAGTCAATAGAGTGAGTGTTTAGTTGCATCATTACTACGTAATCACTAGAGCCGTCGTCTCTTCATTACGTACACTGTCTTGTTTGTCTTGCTATCCCTCCGGGGTCGGCAAATTGGTAGCGACTTCGGTTGCAAAAGGTAAGGCTACCCGAGAAAGCATTGGACAGCCGGGTATGTAGTCCGTCTAACAGCTGGCCTTACCAGCGGGTCCCACCTAGCGTTGTCTTACGACGTAAAAACGCTTGACGTGGATACACCTTTACCTTTACCTTGATTGCGCGAGTGACAAGTGTGCTAACAGTGATGATCAGCCCAAAATGGGAGGATGTTTGCGTTCCTACGCTTGAGCAAAGATCCTGAAGCATCAAGCCCTAAACCTAAGTAATAATCTAATGTGGCTAAGGATCTCTAGTAACCATCTTTTTTTATTGCAGACGTGCAATTGGGTGGGAACTGCTCCAGTCTGTTCTGGCGAGTGTCCGAATACGCATGATGAGGTTGAGTAACCATTCATTATTCCGATTTCAACAATAATAACTTAATAATTGAAATTGAGATTGAACGTCGAAGGGACAGAACTATTCCGAAGTCGTGGTGCTGTCGTCGTGTGAGAATTCAATCTATTTTTAAGCATGAAAAAAGCTGCACAAATTTGCTTGTTCATTATTCTTGTTGTGATAGTTTTGCATGATAGTGCTGATACGAAGAGCTCTAATAACATTCTTGTATTCAGGATCCGTACTTCGGGTGGCCGTGCTATTTCGGATCGAAGAAGGCCAAGTGCTGCCTCAAGATTTGACCTACGAACAATTAATATACAGTTCTAAATGAATGATGACTAGTTCAATCAATAGACACTCAAAACTGCAGACGATTGGCACGACAAGAATACTTTGGGCATTATTTAAAGCCAGAAAGCTATCATAATGAATAACTAAATGCAAAGATTCGACAGCGGAACCACTGTTAAAGGGGGAGGGGCACGAATCGAAATTGATGGGTCCCACCACGACGTGCCTGCACCCCGCTGTAACTACAGTAATCGGTTGACAGCGGTTGACTCTGTCCTCTCCCTTAACTAGGCCGTCTAGACTTATCGAATGTAACGGCACTTAGCCTGGTGGTTGTTCTTTTGCCTCTCTATCCGGCACCCGCTGGTTCAACTCCCGCCGTGTGCAGACCTCACTATTGCTGCTATTTTCGACTGCCAATCTAGTGAAATCAATACAAGAATACAGTACCCCAAATCGTGCCTGCACAATCAATGACACTTCAAAAATCCGTAGTGAGGTTCAGAGGCGTTTCTAGAACTTCGGATAAAGTGATCTGTGATCGGGTATAGCATCCCTATTACCCCACAGGCTCAGCCTATGTGAGAAAATATTCGTGCCCCTCCCCCTTTAAGCGATTCCCCGGGTCTTGCGGTCCATTCGACCACTGTTGCACAAGCGGGTCTGGGTTGTACATGGGATCGGACCACGCTGTTAACTATGACACTCCAACCTATGCATATAATTCTTCCCTATTGCAACTCAAGAAGGGATCAATCTTATCTGATCCGTATAAACATGGGCCAGCTCAGATATGCACATATTACAAGCAGAGTGAGTATGCCCCTCTCCAGCAACACATGAAATATAAATGTTTTAGAAAAAATATTTGCTCAAGTGGTCGATAATGGAGGTCCCCAATCAAATTGGATATCTGAGCCTGGAAACTATCGAATCAATCTTGCAACGGGAAGAATTAATGAATTGAATTACGACCCGAGCAATCGCGGTGTCACACATCTCACGTAAATGCATCAAACCGAATACAAATTTATGATAACTTTTTTTGGCTAGAAACAACAAAGAGTGCCTAAGAAATGTGAGCGTTATTCTGAAAATTTGCAAATATTTTATTCAAAAAATAATAAATCAGTAATTGCACAATAACTTTTGCTTCACAACTTCTCCAGTCTCAATGGCTGCTGTTTGGGCAGAATGACAATATTATTGTACGGCGTGAGATCCACCGGTCCTTCCTTCGTAGGCAGGATACGGTACTTTTGAACTGTCGATGACAGACCCAACAACAATTCGACTCGTGCCAATCCCTCTCCCGCACACTGTCTCTTGCCCAGAGAGAAGGGAATCGTACGATCAACGGCGTCCTGTACGGATAAATGGAGGGTACGGTAGGCGAATACAATATCGATTTTGTTACAAAAAAACGAACCTTATTGATAGTTTTTCCGTCTTCATTCAGATATCTCTCGGGCCTAAATTCACTCGGATTGTCGAAAAGGGGATCGTTCGCGTGAACTCTATACAGATCGCCGTTGATTAACGTGCGAGCGGGGATTCTGTAGCCCTGGAAACCTCTCGTCGATACAAAGATATGACAGAGATCGAAGATCACTCTCTCACCATCACTTCTGTTTCTTCCTGTGTCTCTCGAAGGACGTTGATGGAGAGAATATTAGCGCGTCGTTGAATCTCGTGGACGAGGGCTGAATTTTACGTGATTATTTGACAATTGACGTTTGTTTCGAAAATACAATCTGTATCGAAAATCTAACCAGTTGTGTAGGGCAGTTTCGGTTTGTCCGACATGGACGGCAATTCGGAACCACAGACGGAAAGGATTTCTTCACGCATTCGGTCCTGCAGAGAAACGGTTCCATTAATCATCTAACTAACAAGATTATTAGCACTATTCCCGCAGCTTCAAATGATCTACATAATTCATCGCAATTTTTTGTTCGAAGGATAAAATCGGAACTCCGCCCACTTGCTTATCCTGATTCGCAGCCAGCAGTATCATTCCCCATCGAATCGTCGTCGTTGTACTCTCCTGACCAGCAAGGAAGAAATCATCGCACGTTGCCAGCAATTGTTCCTTCCTGAATGTGAAAAATGAATGCACTTTTTACTTGCAGCTGAGGATCAGGAAAATTAACACTCACGTCAAATAGGGATTACTACCGATCTTCTGTGCATAAGCGTGCACGAAACAGTCCGGTTCCTCATCCGCCTTGTATTTGCCCATCGATTCACGCACATTTGCAGTGATGTATTTCATCAACTGAAATGCATTACTGTCCAAATTTTTTACAATTAGCTCGGCGGAAAACGAGTAAGAAGAAACTGACCCTCTGCTTCGTTTCTCTGTGTTTGATTACTGCGTGATATCTGAGTACCGGAATGTATTTGATCCATGGAAACTTGAATGAGAAGAAGCGGAGGAATGATTGAGAGAGGTCGGAGATGAACTAAAATTGATAATCCCTTCAGAGCCAATTTTGTTCTACTGAATGATGAGGCCGTTCGCGAGAGAATCAGAAAATATCCGAATGAGTCTGACACAGGTCAAAATTGTCAACTCTCTGAAACTTTGCGTTTCGGGGTTCTCGATGATGCTGATGACGATGTGCACACTCATTTTGCACATGGAAGCCTGTTTGGCTCCAGACGACGTCACGTCGAAATCAATTTTTGGCCTCTATTTCGGTCCCTGATGACGGTAATTTGTCGAAAGTTTGGCCCACCAGGTAGAATTTGATGGCGAACACGACAGTTCACTTTATTTTACCTTAGTTATTTTTTATGTTGTAAAATTGAACTTTTCTCAAACTACAGTGCTATTGTGGAGAGTGGTATAGATCGGACCGGAATGTCACGAGGATTCCAAATCTGTTTTCAAATTCAAAATCCATCATGCTGCATTCAAAATACTCAACTTTTAGTGCACTTGGCTTGTAAGTAAATCTGACGATCCTTCCACTTGTTTACTTCCTTCGCTCATCGATCGGACTCTCCTCCCTCGAGGGAGGCGAGAGAGTAGGGGGAATCGAGAGAGCGCAGACACTGGGAAGAGGTCTCATTGTCAGAGGAGAGACTCGGGTAGATCAAAAGATCGGAAGCCAGTAAGGGAGAGATGGTGAAATTTACTTACAAGCCGAGTACACTATAAGTTGAGTATTTCGAATGCAGCATGATGGATTTTGAATTTGAAAACAGATTTGGAATCCTCGTGACATTCCGGTCCGATCTATACTATTCTCCACTATAGCACTGTAGTTTGCGAAAAGTTCAATTTTACAACATTATTATAATAATTATCGTGCGTTTGAAATGCTCAGCAAATGAGATGTGCTGGTTAGCGAGCCATTGATTGTCTGGGAGAGAAGAAGGGAAGAGGTAGGGGAGAGGAGAGCAGGTAGATCACTATCCTCCTCTCGGCCTCTTCCTCCCTCCTTCCTCCACTCAGTTCGTCAAAGGTCAGCAACGAGTGAAATGGAAAATATTCTTACGATAATGAAAAATAAAGTGAACTGTCGTGTTCGCCATCAAATTCTACTCGTTGGGCCAAACTTTTGAAATTTTAGCGTTGCGAGTGACCGAAATAGAGACCAAAAACGGATTTCGACGTGACGTCGTCTGAAGCCAACGAGGCACAGGTGGAAAAAAGAGTGTAACCATCTTCATTAGCACCCTCGAGATCCCCTAAGCGCAATTTCAGAGAGTCTAAATTTTTGGCCTGTGCCAACTCTTGTCTGATTCTCTCGCGAACGGCCTCATATATAAGTATAAGAAGAAAAATTGTCTGACCTTATTGAATGCTTCCACATAGTCGATCAGGGGCTTGCACTTATCGTATTCGTATCTGTATCCGAAGAGAGTCTCGTTGATGATGTTCGCTACCATTAACTATAAAATCTAGATTATTATCAAGAATGAAAATACAAAACTTGTCTATTTATCATAGCCATCGGAGCGAAATCGTAAGAACTCAATTGCCAACACTCTAATTATCTTCGTGAAACTCACTTGCACAGGCCATCTCATATCCACTGCTCCCTTGTCTTTGATCTGATCGAGATAACGGAGATACTCGAGGATTGACAGTTTGACCTGAAATAATTAATTGTCTTTGTCATCAATTTGAACTCAGGTTGATAAATGTGTACCTTTTCCTCCATGAGTCCCTTGCCCATTCCGAAATCGCGAAGGATACTGATCGCCTGACGTCTAAAATATTTGTTTTTCTTTGGATCTAAAGAGTTACGAACCTATTCTCCCTCCAGCTATCTCCATTGGAAGAGATCACTCCACCATTCTCACAGAATGCCATTTGATCGTCGAATGGATAGTTTGGACGATGAGCGAAGGAGTCACCTGAATTGTATTATCAGTAATTTTTAGTTGCTTAGTCACGGGAACCTTATCGGGTCTCTGCTTTCAGAATGGAGAAATGTTCACGAGAATTCAGTCATACCTTTGATCACGAATGCTTCCTTGATCGCTTCATGGCCCGTGATCACAACCATGGGAACGGGAATGAAGACTGTGAAGACGAGACCGAATTCGCGTGAGAGAGAATTGAAGTGCAGATGGAGAGATTTTGAATCGAACTAAAAAAATTCTCCATGGTTTTGAAAAATATGCATAAACGTCGAAAACAATGAATAAACTCACCGAGAGTAGATTCCCCACGAAAGGTAGTGGCGTTGGACCTCTCGGATACTTTGCCACCCATCGATAGAAATCGAATATGTAGTAGACAAGATAGATCACTGCTGCAGCTGCTGCAGCAAGGAGAAGGCCCATTGTGGCTGCAGAGGTCGCAGGGATCGAATTGGGCCCAGGAAGTTCCCTCGTGAACGGGTTATTCTGTTCGCACGTGAATGCCCATCTGACAATAATTCCTCACTAAATACCTTCCTCAAACCTGTGCGGTATCTCTAGTCTTCTCACCAAATCGAATTGAATAGCCCCGTACTCTCATCTTTGCTCCGCTATCTCGTCCATCTTTTCCCTTCGTTCATTTCGCTTCACTACACATCAAACAGACGACTAGAACATTGCACAATCGAGAATTGTACCATCTTGCACATGTTTTAGAGGGCAGAGAAGATCGGGAGTAAACTTGTTCATTCGCAATGTGATGAATGTGATGAGCAACAATTGAACCGAGTAGACGAAATTACAATTTTAAAAACAAAGTGGATGGGAGGAACAAAAAAATTTCTTCGGTTCACCAGGCATAGTTGCTGAAATATGTTTCAGTGTGAGTGGCAGGATCGGATGAGAGGCTTTGAATCTGAATGAGGGAGTAGCTCGAATCGATAAGAGCTACTGACTGTAATTGTTCGATTCTTGTCAATCTTGGTAATCTTTCGCAGGATGGGAATGCGCGATGTGGTATTGCTGAAGAGATTTTGAAAAATGATTAGTATGAAAGATTACCTGAAGCAATCCGCTCGTAGAAGTTCAAGAGGCACGAGAACAATGAATACAGTCACAAACTGAAATATAATAAGCAAAAATAAATTTAAAAAATCTTGCCACTCCAAAGAAAGCTATGGTGTCCGGGTGATAAAATATATTCAACGAAAGGGTTATTGCAAGGAATGCTACAATCGAACTGAAACCAATTAAACTTTATTCGAAATTCTTGAAATTTTCATACACTTGAGAACTAATCCAGATGATAAATATCGGGAAAAGAACTTGAGTAGCCTAATAAAAATAGAACGTTAGAGTTGTTTTTGTTGTGTATCTACTCACTTTTACATTTTCCGCTACTTGATATTTCTTGGAAAGGGAGTTGTTGATACTGATGTGTCGAAGATTCCTTCTTCGCAGTATTGGAAATACCTGACGCGCATGAATCCAATTTTAAATTATTTTTTTAAACTTGCAATTGCATTGAAGGGAACATGAAAACCAATACCGATGAATCCAGCAGCATCTCTAGAGAAAAATACTGTAATTGTAGAACGTCGGGCTGTTGGAAATTTCCCTCAAGGGAATGAAAACTACGTACCTTCAATCATCAAAACAATCCCGAAGGCAAGAGCCTAAAACCATTCAGTTCAAATAACTCATAATAAAACGAACTAATACTTACAATGGATAATACGACAAATAGTCTTGAAATTGTCGACTGAAATCGTTTCTCGTAATCTTTAACAAAATAGGTGGCTACTGAACGTTCTACAGTAATTCCAGAGAATGATATCCAGTAAATGTGCGAAAATCGAATAGCTCCCTGAAAAATGAGCGATATATGAAACTTGTCCACAACCTACCTGTAACAATAAACTTTCAGTATAAACTCTAGAATCGCTCGAATTACTGAACATTTGTGATCTGCGTTCGTAGCTACCTAAAGTTCATCTTAAATTATTCGCATTCACTTTTTCTAAACCTCTCAATTGCGTTGAAACAACAACACAAATATTACTCGTATTTGCTCCAATTAACGAAAGAGAAAAGCAGTAAAGAATACATCTAAATTTTGGAATCTTCCGAAGTATGATATTATTATTGGCTCACCTCAAATTACCATGAAAATATGTCGTTCTCGCAAGAGCAACCATGAATATAATAGTGAGAACAATGCTTATTGATTCGTTACAGCACTCAATGAGACGAAGCCAATCACGTAATAGCATTCTGGAAAATAGTCATCAAAAATTTTAATGCCTCAAAAAATAAAGGACAGTCGCGTGGAGTCTTGTACAAAAAATATTGACTATAGGATACAATTGCTTCGTTCAATTGTATTGTTAGTTCTTCGATACTCAAGGGAATGCAAATCGGAGAAGAAGGAAGAGAACCGATTGCAATAATCCTATAGATTCCATTCACCTGCCATAAAAGCTGATGACAGGAGAAAGAGAGGGAGGAATGGCTGTGATTATAATTATGGCATCAGAGATTTATCGACAACATGCATATTTTCACGAAATCACCACAAAATTCAGATGGACTATTGATGGTCACCAGACATAATTCCTATAGTACAGCTCAGTTTGTTGGGCGAGGTCAAGTATTGCGATGTTGTACTATGAATAACAATTTATTTTTATTAGCGGAAACATTTTTCTCACCGCATCTTGCCTGTCTGATGTTCTCCCTATCAATCGAAATAGTAATGGAATTGAATTCACTGTTTTACTGAGAGCTCATGGTCATTTTAAGAATTATTTGGTGTAGATCACCTAAAACATTCAGCTTTCAGTAGCATTACGGGAAGCACAACCGTGAATACGGAGACGAACTGAAATATGGTTTCCCATTTTTTTCAATATTTATAAAAGTTAGAGCTCCGAAAAAAGCGAGGACATCATAGTCATCCTCATAGTGGAAAGCGAGAACGATACATACGAATATTAATATCAACCTGTTCCAATAAAAATGTAAATAATAATACAACCATTGACCCATCACCATTTAGATGCAATCCACATAAGTAAGGCAGGAAACAGCACTGTAGTTGCCTAAAATATTCATGATCGCTGGGTACATTTTTGAGTTTGTCGCATATTTTTTCCTATCGTGCATACATGACATCAGAACGACCACAGTTTTCGACGGTAAAATCTTTTCCTTACATTTCATTTTTTTCCTTTCCTAAGCAAGTAAGTAAGTAAGTATTTCGTGGGCTGATTTTGTGCACATATTTTCTCATCTACGATTTGCGAGAAATAGCTCATTATGTGTACAATCGCTCATGGAATACGAAAACAGTTACGATTACTAGCACCTGTCGCACCCGACGGGAAGTTCAAACGATGAAATGGGCAAAGTCTAAGGATTTACTCTCACGTTTTCGGCCACCTGATATTTCCTCGACAAGGAACTAGAAATGTTGATGTAGCGGAGGTTGATTCGGCGGAGAATCGGGAATGTCTGAGATGAATCTTTTCCCTTGAAATTGAGCAATTTCTCACAATAACATTATACAATACATGAACTATCATGTTCATCCCTCCGGCGATTTCTGGAGATGTCAAAGCTGAAAGCGATTGTTGATAATACCGATTAGAGGTCGCTTCAGATTCCGTGGGGAGATAAACGAAGGAAAACAAACCTTCGATAATGAGAACGAAACCATAGATAGGGCCCACAAGATCCGCCCACTTTGTGTGGACACGATTTCGTGCAATAGCGAGAAAGTAAAGTCACAAGGTTCGTTCTAAACCAAATCGGACGTTCGACAGCGCTATGGAAAGCTATGATATTCCTCTTTCATTTGAGCTTGGTCCCAGATATGCATACTATCAGTAAGTAGATCAAATTCGCATTTAAGCGAAAGGAATAGGTCGTTTTGGCATGTTCCAACTGAACGATCCTTCTCGGACCAAACTTATTTTACTAATGTCGTTTGAGTCTGGTCGGGGACCATTTATACAAGCATTGTAACATTGCCTGACAACTTCTGAGTGAGTAAGCAATTTTCCCTAGAAACAAACTCGAGGGTTAAATCAGCCATCGTAGGATCTTGAAATAGGAAAAATAGGAAGAAGATAAAGGCAGACTTTGAAATTCTTCTCATTGTGCCCATTCACTTGAAGTGAGCGAGTTGTCATGCGCAACTTTATATAGGAAACTCAGACGTGATTATCTAATTTATTTTAGTTATTTGATCTCTAACGAAATACAGTCCGGGTTGGTTCCCCCTGAAAAAAATCCGGCCCGGCCGGCCCCGACCGGCCCCAAGAGGCCGGCCGGCCCCGACCGGCCCCAAGAGGCCCCATGCCTTTTTGTGGATCGTACAGATAGAAATTTGATATAAACTCAACGGCGTTGTAAAGCTCGTGTAATATGCTATCGATATAAGTTAGCAGAATTTTAAATATTTCTTTCAATAAATAGTAAATTGGTGTGGAAGCGCGTCAGCTTTTTCGAAAAAGTGAAGAAGTTGAAAAGTATCAGGTTGACGATTTTACTTACCGTAATCTTGCGACCTGTTTTTCGCAATACTGATGACAGTTCCCCACCAATTTACTATTTAATGAAAGAAATATTTAAAATTCTGCTAACCCAAATCGATAGCATATTACACGAGCTTTACAACGCCGTTGAGTTTATATCAAATTTCTCTCTGTACAAGCCACAAAAAGGCATGGGGCCGCTTGGGGCCGGTCGGGGCCGGCCGGGCCGGATTGTTTTCAGGGGGGAACCAACCCGGACTGTAAACAAAATTTTTGAATTGAAAAGAAACGTCATTCGAACAGAGAGTGAGTTAGAACCAATATTCTTTATTATCTCCTCAAATGTTCTTACTCCACTTTCTTCATCTTCTTCTCCTTCCTGCTGTACTTGTTCATGTAGAATAGTGTGAAGAGGACGAGATAAGATCCATTGACGAGCCATCCGAAGAGGAGAACGTCTAGGGACGACTCGCATGGGATCTGCAGTGAACATTGGCGACATGCTCCTCGCTTTTTTCTATTGCCCTATTGGTCGATAACGTCGCAAGATTCTCTCACTCTCGCGTGATTTTCATATGTGTATTGAATTCCTCGCCTTCATCAAATAAGTGAGCACACTCGTGTGAACGAGTGCGTAAATAATGATGAGGAACTGGACGATTTGAAAGGCTGTGATTGATTGGGCGAAGATTCCGGGAACGGGCACTTTCATTGCACGAAGGAGGTAGTAACTGAATAAATTTGTTCATATATTACATTTGTTCTATGTTGACAGCATCCGAACATGGTGAAATTCCATCCATCCGTTCGATTTTTATTGAGAGAAGGAACCCACGTGTACATGAATCCATGGACTACAGAGTTGATGTAGATGGCGTATCGCATATGAGTGTTCATCGTGGGGTACGCGTACCTTAGGATGAAAGATCATTGAGATGCTAAATTCTTCTCATTACTTCTTTTTCTCTACGCATCTTCTTTTATCCATCGATAAATAAGCATTTCGGTCGAAATATTTGCATAATGAGACCGAGTTTTAGCTTTTATCTCATCATTTTCGCTCTTTGTTTGAGCTTGGAAAGTTGCGTCGTTAGATTTTTGATCGATGATAAACTGCAGCTCAATTTTGCACGTTTACCATATTCCAAACTTTCTTACAAACATTTTCTGATTGGAATAAATTATTTTCGGGCGTCAAACTGCTCAAATAAACTGATTGCTGAAATCATAAGCCGAACATGATTCTGATCTCTTTGATCACTCGTATCAGTTACAAAAGGCTTAGTCATCAACTCCAGGAAGCGATGACACTTTGCAACACCGAAATGACCGACGAATACTTTCTTCCTTGTCCTGCTTCCCAATCTTCCTAATCACCATACTAGGGTTCGATAAACGAGAATTGAGCAAGAATCGAGAAAAATCATTCTTCTCATTTCAACTAAAACGAGGCGGTCTCTTCTCGATCGAGAATTCTCGGCAAGAACCATTCTCGACCAAGAACTCTTGCGAGAACCGTTCTCATTCGTTCTCGTCTCTATTCTCCATTGCGGTGAGGAATGAGAGGGCGCGTCTCTCTCACTTTCCATTGTCATTTTGCACCGACCGTTCTCACCGAGTTCTCGAGTGAGAAAATAATTCTCGACTGAGAACAGTCGAACGATTCTCGACTGAGAATTATCAATCGAGAACGAATTCTCGGTGAGAATGAGAGGCTCTTTCGCGAGAACTGTTCTCGTTTATCGAACCGTACACCATACCATCCATAGAAGAGTGTGAGGGCGTGATGGTACCAGTGAAGGAAGATGAGGGGTTGCTTGCGAAGAATCTGGTGTATATAATCAATTACGCTAATTCGATCTAAATTTGCTAAATTATCAGTAGCACACTCATTGTAAATCCACTTCTTTCGTTGTTATCATTATATAATGAGTGTTATTTTCTATTCAGGGATCGAACTGCGCGACAACATTGTAGTGATCAGCGAACTCTAGATATTTCATTGCGTTTTCTTGGGAACGTTTTGGGTACGTCCGAGAGTACACAGAAGAAGAACATCAACTATAATTTTGTTGATGTTCTATATTGATCAACTGATCCTTGAGTATCTTTGTACCGTGCATTTCGCCTTACAGACGATAAGAGACAGATAGCGAGAGTGCATTGAAACAACGATAAAGCGCGCGAATGTCAGAGAGTGTTCAGTGATAGAAAGGAACTCTCCAAGTCGCAAACAACAACCTTGCACCGTTGGGTGGTACCATCGAATGGACCGATTTTGGGCCGTTCGAGAAGATATACCACTCTACAAAAGTCACTCACAATGAAAACTGTATCTCCAAACTCGAATATTCTGATCATGTGATAGATCCAAACGTAATAGCCAGTCTCTCCAGTGAACAAATCCAGTCCAGTGGAGCAAAGGGATGCTGAAATATTCAACGATTTTCAACAATTTTCAACAATTTCGCTGTATTTCTTATCGTTAGGTTAGAAAAAATGCTACTAGACTACTCGTGCACAAATCCTGTATTCGAAAACTATCGTGGAACGCGCGGGGCAGTGTAGGTGGGTCACCGTGTGGAACAGTGCACTTTCAGTAGAATACAAAAAAATGTTCCAACTGATCTCACCATTGACTCCCTTATTGAAGAGAGTACTGAAGAAGTCTTTCGTCATTCCGACAGCGCAGAAAATTGAAACACCGCCGATGAACGCGTTCCATAGCTGACAAGTTCATGTTTTGGAACAGCGTTTTCACATACATAGCCATTATCATCGAAGTATCACGAACTTTTAGTGGTCCGTTGATCTTGAATGCTTCCCGCTCAGTTCCCATCCACTTCTTCAGTGTGAAGACGATAATTACGTATGCGATGCTGGCCTGCGAACCAATATTCAAGCGTTTCGTCATGATAGTTCTAAAAACCATTTACCTGCACAGAAAAGGCCCGATGTTCCGTCATCCATTTCTGTGCGCGCGGGTAGGTGAAGTTCTGAAAATATTTTCGTATTTTTGGAAATAAATGTAGCTTCAAACCTGCTTGTCCATCGAAATGGCTATTGCTTCAGGAAGATCGAGATGAAAGCTGGTTAGTTGAGGTAGACTTTCTAACATTATTGGCTGAAAATTATGTGAATGTTGAGAGGGCACAAGTTTCCAGAGACGGAATAGACAAATCACACCACTCGATGAGCGATGGTCATTGAATGAGCGGAGAGTGTTTTTAATCTCTTATCATTACTGATCTAGAGGAGAGCAGATAAGAGAAACTCGAGGGTGTCCCCTTCGACTCTTTTGCTATCTTCTTGAAGTTTTGCTAAGAGAAAAGTGCGATAAACATAGGCTGATCGTCTCAAACGTGAACCAAAATAAGGATAGAGATTTTTCGTTCGGAGACTAAACAATAGGAGAAGAATCGCTTAGCGGAAGACTTATGAATAGCCAATGTTCACATTGTGCGCTCATTTGTGAAGTGTGATGAGTGACACGAGATGTTGGACGGATTGGTCAGATAAAGTGTAAACATGATTAGTTGGCGCACTTCTATGCAAACATGTTGATTTGGCTGAAAGAGTGTAGTGTTATGTATATTCGAGCCTATTCAGATGAAAATATCCATTTGGTGGTGATGTTGGTGATTTTCGCATTATCCACGCTAAGGGCGGGCTAGCCACCCCATCGCCGATTAGCAACTTGAGCCTATCCCGGGACGACCAGTGGCTGATTGCGAGGCTTTACCGCCCGTGTTGTGTGCACATGGTGGGGGATTTATTTGATGTGGCTTTCACCACTCCCAAGATTTCTTAACCCCCTTGGTTTTGGGTGGATCTGAGGGCGGGCGGGGTCGAACTCGTGACCTTTCGAATCGCATTCCTGGCACACAACCACTGCGTAATAGTAATAGAACATATTGAGAGCTTGCATGAATTATTTATTATTTCGGGTTTTCAAAACATCTCAATCAATTCGTGGTGCCATAAATTAGATTAGTACATACGTTCGATACAGACAAAAAAATTTGGAAAGCAAAAACATGCATTGAAAAAGTAGAAATGTTGCCCTTCACGTAAGAAATTTGGAGATGTCGTGATCGAAGTTAACGAAAGTAAGTTTAATTTGTTTTATTGTCAGTTGTTTGATGATGGAAAAGAGAACAAAAGCAGCTCGAGAATATCGTCGATCGCCTATCTGAATTGATATTTAAAAAAAATATATACATTTGCACCTTTGAAGAATTGTTGAATGTGTGGAGTGGATTCAGTCCCGTTTGGAGACGCCACGAAAAGATAGGTCCCCGTGGAAAACTTGGCAACAATCGTATCGTGTCTTCCCTTCTAATTTTTTATAAAAGAAAATGAGAGCACTTTGAATAAAATATAAATATAATTAAAATATAAACGAACCAGTTGTATAATTAGATCATCGAATTCCAGTTTCGAGATCTATCTTTCGGAAACGTTTAGAGAAAAGACAAAGAGGAATTCGATCTTGCGTTGACAATTCTTCGAATACCATACGAAAAACGTCGTCAGGAATGTTTTCGACGGAGAAATTCTCGTTAGCATTGGTTGAAGAAGACGGGACTTTCCGGTTTTTGCAGAGTTTCGTATTGTGTTTCGACACTGATCGCTTCTTGGAAGCCATGTTGAACAGGAAAGACGGACTACTTTGAATTACGTTATTCAAAAATTACGGGAATTGTTTCAAGGTGCACAGGAGGAGGAGTGAGCAGCGTTTGTTTAATCAAAGTGGTAGAGTTTAGATTTGTGAAAAAATGCCAGAGGGAGGACGCTTGCGTCACATATCTATAGACAAACGTGAATAAGAGATGAAGCGATTACTGACATTGTGATAGTTTATTTATTTTACTCTTTGAAATATCGAGATATGTTGCTACATGTTGAAGACTTTTATCTCGGGTAAAAGATCTTTTGAAAGATGCGGAATGAAGCCTTCGACGGTGTAGACTAAATGACAATTGCAATTCCTTCTCAATGTGTTCGCTTACAATCTTTTTCTCGAATTCGATTTAGTGCCATTCCAAATGCTTGCTCACAAGCATCCATGCCAAAAATATAATCGTGATTTTTAGACAGTAAGTATTGAAGGCATGTCCTGAGACCGAGATGGCAAGTGATATTCTTAAAGCCACCCATTTCACTCAATCAACGATACGATAACCTACTATTCTTCGGACTTCATCGTAAACTCTGTATTCCGGGTGCTCCGTCACATTCGTTGGATATTTCAGATCAAGCGTAAGCCTTTCATACAAAACTTTCGCTGTATCAACATCACAAGAGTGGAAGGATATATAGCAATTATGGAGATCGCCTAAAATATATTTCCAAACATTTTTTCTTCTGTCCCGTCAAGACCGTTTTCATACCAGCGATCAGGGGACATTTCTGCACTAGTCTCGATGCAATAATTGGATATGCATTGTTGATTGACTCCCCGTCTTCTTCGCCTGTGATACTGTAGATTACGGTAGATAAGGTAGGAAAAAACTGACTCGAAATCTTTTGATAGATATTAATCTTCTGCCTCTCGTGAAGGACTGTCGAAGTGCAATGATCCTTGATTGATACTGATATTTTTTATTCTTGCTTACGATTCTCACATTGGGACTCGTATCAATCACAGCACGTAGACAGTCGTACATGGTTGAGCGACAGTCTTGATATGCATTCACAGCATTTATTACACTTCTTTTCTTCATTTCATGCTGCCCCATCAAACAGCGATAGACGGTATTGTGACAGTGAACGGTGATTCCTTAATATTTTTAAATTAAATTAAATATATAAGTGATGATCAGACTGTCATTCATCGGACACGCATCGAGTATACTTTTCATATCCAAATTGAGCGGTTTGTAGTCAATGAAATTAACGTAGTCATTAGAATGATCAGGAGGAATTGCTGGAACGAGAAGATGAATGATGATAATGAGGAAGGAAATACCAGTAGGGAATATGTTTTGGAATGTTTGGACAGTTGAACACGCTTGGTTCAATAGGCTCTCGCAAGCGTGATTCTTCGCTTTATCATTTGCATCCTTATAATGATTGTTTAGTCAAAAATTAAGGAGACAATGGGGAATATCGGAAACCCCGACTTTCGGAAATTCCGATTTCGGAACTGCATTATGCCGTCGTGATATCAGGGAAATATTCAATCTCTGAAAAAAGAATTAACCAAACCTGTAGACAATTGCAGAATCGAATATCACATAGCTCCTGAGTGACTCCCGTTCGAAAATGGTGGTCATAACAATAATCGTGCATTTTGCAACATAGATTAGCATGATCTGAAAAGGTAAGTGAGGGGACGGAGATAAGGAAAGGGAATACCTTGAACCGCAGGAATGCAACCACTCACGAGGAATTGAGCAAGGGCCTTGCTTCCTATAAACTTGTCTGTTCCGCATTCCCAAAACTGAAGGAAGAGAATAAGAATGGAAGACGAAGAAGCGGCGAGATCGAACCTCGATCAGAGTTTGGCCGCTTGTTGATGAGATGAGAAACAGAATTAAGAAGAACATCCAATTCAGAGAGGAATCGATGTAGTGAAAAGTGTGGCACAAAATCAATGCTTACAAAATGCGAGAAGATCCGTGGCACATTTGTTTTTCGTTTTTCTCGACCCAGATTATGCAAAATCGACGTGGACATGGAATTTTTTAAACATTCATTCAGGATCAATTCGAAGATTCTTCCGGGCTCTCTGTGACAGATGAGGTACTTTAGCTTTATCTGATACTATGAGAACGCATGAGTTATGTGGAGTGTTTACAATTCCGAAGTTGATTCATTTAATCAAGAGGCTTGAATCCTCCCTTCTCCTTCTTCTGTCTGTTCTCGCTGATTCCAATTGCAACGAAAGTGAAGACGATGAGGAAACCGACAGATGTCATTAGGAGAATTCCTGTGCATCGAATTAGATTGGGTTTGATTAATTTGGGTTCTTGCCCTCACTAGACGATATTCCTCACCCATATTTCTCTGCATGAATCGATTTTCACCCGTTGCGTGAATAGCACCGAACATTGCGAGAATTCCAAGAACGAGCCAGAGTGGCTGAAATTCAGATATTTTTGCCCAGTGCTTGGATTCAATCCTCACTTTACTATCACAGTTGAGCTGAAGGTACACAACAAGAGCGGAGATGAAGAGTACTGTAACAATTATTATTAATCATGAGGAAAGTAGTAATCAACAATAAATATGCAATGAGTACGATGTTTTTACTCACTAATGTACACTAGAGCCCAATTGTAGAATGCTGGATTGCGCGTGACAGTGAATTGTAGCTCGAACTGAAGAAAATAAAGTGAAATTGTAAACCAGGAACCTGGCGAAACCTGTCTGAATTTCAGAGAGCGGGAGCCTCGGTTCATCACAGAAATCACCGGTGTGACATTGGTAGAAACATTCCACTCTCGAGGTTCATTGATGAGATGCGACCAATATCCGTGTCTACCAATTTTACGGTACTCTTCCTCCATTTCTATCGGGTCGAAATCGTATGGAAGGTACTGGAAAGAATGACTACTGTGGAAGATGGACGGAAACTGACGACAGTGTGGAATCCTTCATCGAAGACAAGGTCGAAGGTCGGGGAATCATTAGAGATGAGAGAATCGAGAACGAGACATGTGGTACAATTCTGACTATCGAAGGGCATCCAATCAAACTGAAAACTATTATTTTGTGATCAAAAATCATTCAAATTGCTAAAAAAGGGGGCAAAATACGAACGTTCATCTTGCAGGGATGCTCCGAAGTAATATCGACCACGATTCTTACTTGACCATCAGATGTCACCTGGAAATTAATGGCATTATTATATTATAAAATTCTACAACTATTATACTTTAATTCTCTGACAATACTCTGCAATAGGATAATTGATCGACTTACTCTGCTGATTCGAAGCGTCTCCTCGCTGCGGATACTGCAATGAAATAATTCATATTCTACCAAATCACAAATCGGATAACAGACGATTCAAAAGACTATTTCCAGAGTAAATCCCACCGACCTAATGCATCCCCGGATTGTCGGTGCTTGCAATTGCTTTGGAGTCAGATCGAACTCGATCTCGGCCTGGTTTCCAAACTCAGCCGCATACCAAACGAGATTTGGATTCGTAAATTCCTGAAAAATATTATGTGTATAATCATCGAAAGTCTGACAAATCCGCGGTAAATTTAATTTGAATCCAACCGCACTTACGTAAGCAATGGTCGCCTTTGTGCGCACGCGAGCTCCAATCTGATCCTGGTATAAAAATCTAGATTCGAAATTCATAATTTTTCACGTTCTTACCACTTTGAGTACTGCGAATTTGCGAAGATTTGTGTGCACATGATATCCACTTTTATCTGCAAAAATATTCGTGCATTTTTCAAAAAATATCCGTCTTACGTCTGTATGAATTTCCCGTTCTCTCGATGATTCTTTGTATGTGCTCTTTCAGACGATCGTGAGCCTCCCAGTAGTCTTCTGTCAATACTTTATGCCGTTTCCAGATCATTTTTGACGCAAGAAGTGTATTTTTCTCGATCATCGTTCTTACCTCGAGACATTGACGTCGCCGGCAACTTCTGACCAACCGTCGAGATCTGATAGATTTATAAATTGCAAATAATTTGAATCTCTCACCTCTTGAGAAGCAATTGCAGTAGCAGCCATTAGAAGAAGCACAAACGAGCACATCTCTAAAATTTACAATAAATGAAATATGAGGGCGATTTGACTTGGATAGCTCAATAAGGTGGGAAGTGGGAAGGGAAGCGCCTTGGTTATTCAATGAGCAGAAGCTACGGCCCATCTGGCCTCAAATATCCAAGGAAGGCAAACATTGCGAGCTTAGTGCATAGCAGATGAGTGAGGAAAGGTAATACCTTCTCGCATCTGACTACCATAGAAATCGTGACCTTTCGCTCTTCCTTCTCTTTTAAATTTTATTGACTGGTGGTGGGATTTGGGGTCGTTCTTCGATGGAATATCGTAAAGAATCACAAGTATCACATTCATGCCAATTGTGAAACATATCCGAGTTGGCCCTTTCATCTCCTTCCTTACTCACCTGCTCAAACTGGCAATCTGTCTGGCCAGTTGTCTCACACCCGCTTCCCGCGTGTACCCGCTCACTGAAAAAAAGCAAATATATCGTCAGACTGTTTCCGAGAACTTTTTTTTCCATATTTCACCTTCCCCTCAAACGTATTCAGAACAAGTAGGAGATCGAATAATGAAGCGTTGTGCTTACAATTAGCACTCTACTATGTACCAAGTTGCTCTATTACTACTCTCGGAGTTCCATTCCTATCATTTTTTTTCATTTAAACAACTTTATCAGCTGGTTATTGGTGGGATCTCAGCTGGGTTGCCATAAGAGTTCTCCACTGAGTACGGTCGCGTGCGAGTTGAAGAAATTGTGGACCGGCGGCATTGACAAAGTCGTCTCTCCAACGTTTCAGTGGCCTCCCGCGATTTCTTCTTCCTTGCGGAGTCCATTCGAGAATCCTTAGACTCCACCTTTCGTGGGAGAAGTTCGAGAGTCTTTCAGCCCACATCCATTTACGCTTTTCCGCCTCTCGCACAACATCCTTCAGTTTTGTAATACCACGCAGGTGCTCATTCCGAATGTGATCAAGTACAGTAATGCCGAGCATTTTTCGTTCAAGTTTACGCTGGGCAACGGAAAGAATTTGTTTGTCTCGTTTACAAAGATACCATGTTTCGGCTCCGTATAGGAATGCAGGGAGAACTACACCATCGAATAGGCGCTTTTTTAATACCATGGGACATCCTCTTTTCCTAAAGAATTCAGAGTACTTGGAAAAAGCCCAATTTGCGCTTCTTACTCGGCGGTGAATTTCCCCCTTGAATCGATTTGAATCCATTGTGACCTCTTGCCCGAGATAAACCACTTTGTCTTTTACTACTACTGTTTCCCCTGCCACGATGACCGGTCTGCTGTTAGGAATAGTTGAAAGAGCGACAGTTTTTGCTCCGTTGAGACAGAGTCCCACCGCTAGTAGTTCCCGTTCCAGCTCCCGAACCATGGATTGAATTTGGCGCGGGTCGTGTGAAATAAGGACGCAATCATCTGCATAAAGGAGATGTGATAAATATTCTCCATTAATGCAAATTCCCTTTTTTCCCCAGTTGAGTCCCCTGAATACTGTATCTAAGACGGCAACGAATAGACGCGGACTTAGACCATCCCCCTGTCTGACCCCTCTCCCGATGTCTACTTCTACTCCTTTCCCATTGACGACCACAGAGCTTTTACTCTGAACTGTGAGTGATTGGAGGAAACGAATGAAAGTAGAATGAACTCCATCCCGTTCCATGGCAGTAAGGACAGAATCACATAGAACAGAGTCAAAAGCCTTGCTTACGTCGAGAAAGAGTAGGTAGAGGGGGCGTTTGAATTCCCGACAGTTTGCGATGAGAGTGTTTAGGATGAAAATACCGTCTACTGTTGAGTGACCACCACGGAATCCCTGTTGCTCCCTTGCCCGAAGATTGTCGAGTGAACAACCAATCCTATTGTTGATAACGGCGGTAAGGGTTTTTTGGATGACTGGGAGAAGGGAAATGGGGCGGTAGTTCTTAGGAAGTGTTTTGTCCCCGCCCTTGAACAGGAGGATTGTTCTACTGTCCCCAAAACCCTGTGGAATAAAACCTTCGATGAGGATTTTATTGAAGATTGCAGTGAGGTATGGTGATAGTATTTCAGCCCCTGCCTTAAGCATTTCCCCGGATACCCTGTCCTCCCCTGGCGATTTCCCGGATGTGAATCCCCTTAGAACACTCTCCACTTCGTCTCTCCCAATGGGAATGAATTCCTCTTCTGTTTCTCTAACTGTGTAGTTTCGTCCGCCATCCCCTTTGTAGAGTTTGTTGTAGTATTCTCTAAAGACTCCTTCTAGGTCAGCTTGGGTAGTGACTATGCCCTTTCCACCTTGCATTTTGACAATTCTTTCTCTCCCGACACTCTGACTTCCTATCGCTTTACTGTAGTTACTTCCCTCTTCTACTGCCTTTTCCACCATTCTAGTCATCCGATCTATTGCGTCTTGTTGTAAGCTACCCCGGAGCGCCTTGTTGATGGCTACCCATTGGACCCGATCTCTCCCTTGAACTGTGGCTTTGATCTTTGATCTTTCCGCGAACAGTTGCCTAGTTCTAGGAGAAAACCGAGGGACACTTGGAGCAGGCGTAGAGGAAAGTGTTGCAGCCTGTTGTATTGAGCTAACCAGAGTACTGTAGTCACATCCCACAGGAATCCCCTCTATCGAGCGTACAAGGTTATCTTTGAATTGGTCCCTGACTAGTACCACCTCATTTTTCCCTCCTCCACGATGACCTAGCGGTCTCCCTTCCACGCTGAATGAGGTCCGGACCATTCTATGATCTGAAGTGAAGTCCATCCGATTAACTACATCTACATCAAGAGCAGGGAAGTCCCGTGGATAGAGAATGTAGTCGATACGGGTAGTTGTGGTCCCAGTAGGTGAAACCCAGGTGTGGCAATGGCTTTCCTGCTTTTGAAACATAGTATTACCTATGCGAAGGCGCAAAGTCTCACATAGAGTAATTACCTTTTCCCCTCTATCGTTTCTGTCCCCATATCCGAATTTCCCAATAGCAGTGTCCCCTGGGAGCGCTTTCCCAACTCGTGCGTTCAGGTCGCCCATGATCACTCTGTACACTTTTCGAAATTTCCGTTGCCCTGGTACTACTTGACGAAATACGGATTCAAGCTCGCTAAGGAATGCATCGTACTGATCATCGCTATGGTTTGAGCAGGGTGCGTAGCATTGAACTAGACGGAGAAGGACATTATTCGGAAGGCGGCAATCCAAAAGAGCGATGCGGGGCGAAATCGTCAAGAACCTCACCACTTTGGGCTTCATCCTCCGACTGACGAAGAACCCGCAGCCAGCAGATCGATTCCCGAAGCGTCCCGTGTGGTAGAGTGTGCCAGATGAGCTCGTCAGATCAATTGCTCCTTCCTCCTTTCTTCTCACTTCGCATAGTCCGATTACGTCAGCCTTTATCTTCATGACAGCTTGATCGAATAGCGTCAATCTCCCGACCGTAGCGAGGGAGAGGACGTTCATGGTTGCCAAGAAGAACGGTAGAACCATGGTTGGCCGTACGCCCACGGATGGCCAATTCCGTGTTGGGCGGAGACGGAGAGATCGGCGAACCAACCGGTCGGAATGGGGCGACTAACTCAGAATGAAATCCTATCAAGAGTGAGCTATTTTGTTCTCCCCTCTCACCCAAATGCTGCAGTCCCTCAGGCGGCAGTCTGATGTAATCGGGACAGACTCCGTGAGTCTCCAACTGAGAGGGAGTAACGTGCTTCCCAGCGATACGAATCTTCTCGGGGGTAGAGTAACCGGACATCTGTAATGGGGAAACGGTATGAAGATTACGGTAGTTCAGGGTATCCTACAGTATCCAGCCATACCTCGATAATCTCCAATCGATCTGAAAGTGGCCCGTCGATAGTCGAGAGATCGTTCGCTGTAGCGATGAAGATCACTTGAGAGAGATCGAATGGAAGGTTCAGGTAACTGAAAAAAATAGCATTTTTTTCTCAAATTCCCTTCATTTTCGATTATCGCTCATTTTCCTTTATTTTTTAAATTGTTATCGACGTGCACACTGACAATTATGAAATATTTATGCACAAGTAACACATGTGAAACATAACAACACAAAAACGCAGAGATACGCGAAATTTGATACAAAAACGGATGGGCAAGGATGTAAATTATTCAGTAGCCTTCGACAGTGTTGACAGCATTACTGAGCTTTCGATTCCATTCTCGACATCGGTATCTGTTATTCTTGCAGCACAAAAGGGACAAGATTTATTGTCAAACCCGATGTCGATTGAGGATATTTGGATAGTGGAGACATCTCATCAGAGGAGTTGTGAAGCGAGGACAAAGTTCGAGAAGAAATATTAATATTGACAGCAACCATCCGGGTGCAGTGAAATAAAATAGGACTTGGAGTCGAACGAGACTGAAATGATTGTCCTTCATAAATTGAATAATTACGAAGGACGCGAATATTGTCAGTGTGTTCCTTGCGGATGAGTGAACAAAAATAAATAATATCCTCATAGGAATGAAAGTATCGTCCAACTCCGTAGGCAGAGGTTTTAAGGACGGTTTATTTCTCATTGACAACAAATATCTATTGGTCCAGAATGTTTCGATCTAAAAGTGCTTTGGTTTTATTAACGAAAACAAAACTAACCAAATCCTGCGGGTACAACCTGAGGAGTACTTGATTCACAGCTTCGCCCGTCCTTCTTCTCGTGTGATTCCATGACATCATGTATGTTTGCATTATTTCGACGTCAAAGTTCTCCAGATACTTTCACGGTTTGGGGATTGAGATTCTGGAGAAACTTTCATGTCGACTGCTAAGGTTTTTTTCGGGCCTTTCTGGTTTCAGCCTTGAAAGGTTGGACAAGGAAACGTACTTACTTGTTCAATTCGCAGGGCTTCTTGACCAACGACATACTGTAGACGGCGTTGGGTTCCATCATTGCAACAAGTTTGTGATTCTGCAATTATTCAGAAAAAGAGTTTTGGTGGCTTTTTTTGCGATGTGACCCTGCAAATGCTGATAAATACCTCATTTCACACAATCGCTGCATCAACATTGTCTGATCCGGCTCTGCTACGATTGAGTGGTACGATTTCCGACCAGAGTTTATAACTGGGAGATCAAAGATCAACGAGCTGTTAACTTAAGAGGCTAACCTGATCACCGGTGAAAGTTTTGGCTGACTTGGTCATGAGCAATCGGCTTCCGTCATGAAGACCTTTGACGAGTTCGGTGAAGGAACTAAAGCATCCGACTAGCTTCTAATGATGTTCAGTTGTGTTTCACCTTCGACTCAAATGATAAGAACTAGAGAGACTAACAATATGCTGCCGACTCTTTTTTCAGAAAAATGAACGTACGTCTGTACAGGATTTGAGTACATGACTGTATTTCCTTTGAAGCCGGCAGCGTGATAGAAGACGGTTAGAGTAACGCCGAGTGAGAAGAAAGCCTGAGAGGCGAATCGAAGCGAGTCGACCAGAGGATTTCCTGAGATGGAATTGAATGACGTAATAAAGCTTCAAATCACAGAACCAGATCTTCGGAATCACTGGAAAACAACTCACTCTTTACTCACTTTCGTACCTCTGTCGACC
This sequence comes from Pristionchus pacificus, assembly GCA_000180635.4. NCBI lineage: Eukaryota > Metazoa > Nematoda > Chromadorea > Rhabditida > Neodiplogasteridae > Pristionchus > Pristionchus pacificus. The sequence goes on from CM026577.1 coordinate 13,331,290, forward strand.
CCATAACGAACAAACTAATATTGGGTCTTCAACAAGTTGCGATTAAGAAGATTTATTCGTTTGAATTACGAAACAAATCAAGAAAAAAATGTTGTTGATCATTTAGATAGTTTGCTGTAAGTTCCATGGTGAAATGGAAGATGCCTTGAGCAAATAGCAATCAATTGCCGAGAATTACCTGGAATTCTAATATTAATTTTTTGCCTATGCTAACAGTTCACCTTCACATCACAAGTGATGGAGTCAATGAGTGCTTGGATGACTCTGAGGGCCTGAAAGGTTTATTTCTCTCTCTTTCCATGGCATTTGCAGTGACTACACAGTCGGTGCCACACGTTTCCCTTTATTGATCTGATTGAACACTTACTTCAGCACCCCAACACGCCGGCCATTTGAGAAGAACATTGGTCGTGAACTGAGCGATGATGTCTACAAAAAAGTATTGCATCGTCATTGAAAAAATGAGCGAAAGAAACAGAAAAACTCACTGAGAACATCTCCAGCATCTGAGGGAATTTGAGTGGGATCGATTTTCTGTAAAATGAGCCATTGAGAAAAGGATAATACGCACTAGTGAAATTTAATCGATTTGTCGCACCTTTGTCCAGCCAATGACTTCGGTCACGAACTGTCCTGTCAGATTGAGTGCCATCTGTGCTTGCTGAAAAGTTATAACCATTATTTTCGATTAAATTACAGCGTGAATATGATACCTCTACTTCGCATCCGAAGAGGCGAGCTTGAAGGAAGACGTAGATGATTTGGCCTGACAATTATTTTCCATAACGAGTAGATTCAGCTGAATGAAGTGATCTCACCGGGTATCTGTCCGGCTGCAGTGGCAATATTTGCCAGCGCAAGAGGTTTGTTCGAGGGAGGATTGGGGCAGGTTAGATTGGCTGCAGTGATGAAAGAAACAGCGAGGAGAAGGAAGAAACAGGGGAGAAGGGACGACATCTTGCCTTCAAATATCCATTGTCATGATGTGACCTACATGGATACAAGAACAGAACAAGGAAGGTGAAAAAGGAAAAAAAAAGTGATGATATATCTGCTTGCTCAGCTTTTGTAGTGACACTGTTGACCGCAGTATTTGAATAAGCGCACGAAAACATGAGGTCGATAGGCGAAAACACGAAATTAAATCACATAGTGAATTGAAATTCAGAAGCGGACATCGGACGAAATACAATGATCACATTTAAGAGTGGTCGTCGCGAAGTTGTACTTTTTACAAGAGATATTTTATTCACATAAAATTGAAAACATCCTCTGTGGAATGTTTATTGAAGTTCACATTAAAAAAACATTTTCTTGTTTCCAGAATTCGATCATTTGTCGACTATGAAACTGTGAATCTTTGCGTCTATTGCAACTAGTAAAAATGAACGCCATGGATCTGAGTAACTTCAGATTTCTATCATGAATAAAAAGATTTCGTTGTCTTACCACGAGATAATTACTGTACTTCTACTTCCGGGCTGTCATTCTTCAATTAAAAAAGCCTTTGACAAAGGATGATGGTTACATGCCTACACATCATATGAAAACGCGTCAGCTGAATTGTATTTCTGAATCTCACATAGACATAACACATTGATCAAATTTTGTTCTCATTTCATATTGCCCTTTCTGTATCTTCCCTTCATTGTAAATTCTGTCAATTTATTCTTATGACAGTAAAAAAACGGTAAATACGAGCAGTCTGGCGACACTGAAAAAATTTGCTTTGAGAAGCGTTCTCTCGAGATCTGTGAAGAATGTTGCTTCTCTCAAGCATTCATCGGACGTTTCTCAGCTTGAAAAGAAAAACATTATCACAAATCGGCACTACAAATTATCAGAAAGATCGTCTGTTCTCTGTCTCTGATCCATGTGTTTCGAGTTTCAGGTTCAAATTGTGAAGCTCCATGTTCAGCTCATTAGTACATCTTTGTCCAGAGAGATGCCTCTTCACCTCTACGCTCTCCAATGGAACCTTTGTAGTGCAGATTGACACTGCGCAACGAATGCACGAGTGATAACACGGTGATAAGAGAGGGGCAGAGAAGAAGAGTGAGTGAATGGAGATAGGAATCACCTGAGAAAGAGAGTAATCGACAGTTGCAGACTACACTCCCATCGTAGTATGCTCTTTATCGCTCAATGGACCTCTGTTTTCGTGGTTCTTCCCATTCGTTTCCAGCGTATTCTCGAATTTTCTTCACGTTTCTCTCGATAATTTATCGATTTTTAGTCGCAATCATGGAAAAAGGCATGGAACTGCCGGTTTTGCTCATCACTCAGGGCGTTTTGTTCCCTGAGGCAAAGATCAAAGTGCCCATTCGGTCAAAGAATAAGTGAGTTTCGCAGTTCGCTTATCCCTCGGAAAACAGAAATTGCAATAGTGATGTGAGGTTTTCACTCTTAGAAAGAAAATAATCAAATATTTTTCAATTCACACAATGGTGTTAAACATTTGGCACTGGAATAAATAATAATGAATGCATTTCCATTCCAGTCTCGCTATGCTTGATCGATTTGTTCTCAATCGAAGCATCGCTTCGAAGACTTTGATCCTCGTTGCGTACAGGACCGAATCTGAGAAAGTAATCCTGTTTTCATCAAAATTTACCTTTTCTTCGAGATATGTTTACGGCTGCATTTTGAAAATAATGAGCTGAATAATTGTGAGAAAGTGTACGATGTCGGGACCGTCGCCATGATCGAGCAAGTCTCGTGCTTCACCTCGTCCACATTCACACAGTACACACTACACATTGTCGGTGAGAACAATAGCATCAACCTATTTTCGAATGAGCTATCAATAAGCTGTTTGAAGTGGAGCATGAGATCTTGACGCTGTTCCATATTTCACGCGAAATGAGAATGTGTCGATGAACGTTTTACTTTGAGGAGTCTCCCGAGCGAAAATACTCGACTACGCGCTACCTGTGAGCAGAGTGAAGCAGATTTACAGCAGTGGTAAGTTTATTTCTCTGTATTGCCAATGAGTTATGTTTCGCGCACTATTCATCATCCTTTCACAATAATTGTCTGCAATGATTTCTTGTTTCTTCGCTACAGTTATGAATGTCCCAGTTATAAATATCAGGCGAGGTTACCGAGGAGAAGGAGCTAAAGTTGTACGAAGTCGTTCAAGAATTCGCTCGATCACTGAGTAGAGATGAATCGACGACACTCTCAAATGCAATGAGACACATGGTAAGATATCGAGTATCTATTTTTCTCTTGACATTCTTTTTGTATTTCGTTGCTAAAACTTTTGTGTAAACTACATACATCCCAGTCACAAAGAGAGTTGTTTGTATCGATAACTCAATTGGCGACCATCGTACTTATCTCGGACACAGCAGAACACGGAATGTTCACACGAGAGGCAATACTCTCTCAATTTAACTGCGATAAATATGTCATACCACTAAATCTTCACTGAAACCTAAAAAAATCGACTTTAGAATAAAACGATTTTATTTTCATTCAGATTCCTGAACGTCACGTGGACGAAGTGGTCGACCTCGTCGCATCGTTCATTCCTCGTCTTCCATATGAGAAACAATTGGAATTCCTCGCCACTGTCGACGTTCCAACGAGAGTCGAGGCTGTGGTGGAATGGTGTGCGAAGCATTTGGTGAGCGATGAGGGAAGCAGGCTTGACAAGTCTAGAACGCACGCTCGATCCATGAAAAAACAAAAATAAAATTAAACAAAAGTTATTGAGGAATCAAATCCTGCTCGTCCCGTTCGCACATCCTCTCCACCCAAAGGAATCACTTTTCACGATCTGAGAGAAAATGGAAAAAGAAGAGGAAGAATGATCCACAATGACAATGAGGAACAGCAAAGTGAGTGACAATGAAGACGAACTTGAGATGAGTTTCACGGTCGATGTATGAGGTCTGGTGTAGCATTGATTGCGATAGCTCTAAGACAAAATATCCAAAGTTTCCTCCTATATGGAATCCTTCAGACCCCATCGAACGCCTCGCCGCTAAGCTCGAAGCGGCCAATCTTCCTGATGATGTGAGGGAGAGGATCTTCGAGGATCTCAATAGGGTCAAGGTGAGGCATTGTATTGCTTTACTGATTGTGAATGCTGAAACTGCTTGAAATTTGCGAAATCCATAATAACATGAAGTGATGCATCACTAATTCCAGTCCTCTGGCGGCAACGGTCAGGAATCGTCAATGCTGCTCAGTTATCTCGAATTCGTCGCTGATCTTCCATGGTCAACGACAACCAAAGATGACGTCGATATTAAGAAGGTCACTTTCTTGTTAAATTCAGAAAATCTTTAGAGACTAGGTTGAAATTAGTTGAGTTTCACTGCTTCTGTATAACAAGATGGTGATTGGAATACTCGATTCGGATTCGTCTTCATTGAAAAAATAATAAAGTTTATATTCAGGCCCGTCAACTGCTCGATGATTCTCACGAGGGAATGGAGAATGTGAAGAAGCGAGTACTTGAATACATCGCAGTCAGGTACGAATACAGATCACTTTCTAGTGCCATATTTTGAGATTTGAAATTCAGAAAAAGAGTGAATACGGGCTATTTGTAGATCTCTGCGCGACGACGGAACAGGAAAGGCGATGGCCGGACCGATCCTCTGTTTTGCGGGTGAATTTTTCGGGAAAAACATGGCTTAATCATATAGTATCTGATCATAACTTTGAAGGTCCACCTGGCGTTGGCAAAACTTCCGTCGCTCGAGCCATCGCGCAATCGCTGGGCAGAAAGTTCGAGCGGTAAGTGACTCTTTTTTATCTTTTGACGTGTTCCATTCTCTCGTTTGCAGTATCTCCCTTGGCGGTATTCGCGACGAAGCTGACATCCGAGGTCACAGAAGGACGTACGTTGGAGCGATGCCGGGCAGACTGCTGCAGGTGATACATTCCTTTACACTAAAAGTGTCACTACTCCCTGGTTTCAGGCCATTAGACGTTCGAAGACGCGCAATCCCGTGATCCTGCTTGACGAAGTGGACAAGTTGGTCAGTTATCTCAAAACAAATCCCTCAAGGCGATCCAATATTCATAATTCCTTCCAGTTCGCCGGAGTTCACGGAAGTCCCTCAGCGGCTCTCCTGGAAGTGCTTGATCCTGAGCAGAATGGAGCATTCATGGATCAGTACGTTTCTCATTCCTTATACGAATTTTTCTCTATACCGAAGGAAATCATAAGGATAAACATCGATTCACAATAAATAGTTTGTTATTTTCCTTGAAGATAAAGAGATCGAATTGAAGTATCGTGATATTGGCGCTTGTAAAGCGCACGCGAAACTCATTTCAATACTCGCTCATCGCGATTATTTCTCAATTTCATTCCCTCCTTCACCCCTCATTCCCTCTCCCTTACTTCTCGATGATGGGTCGTATCGTCGATTTCTTCTCATCGATAGTCGATATCTTCTCCTCTATCGACCTCTCTCCTTCCTTCCAATGGAACTTCGAATCTGTCTCTTTCGTCGAAGCTCTCTTCCTCGTCCAACTTCTCTACTGTCTCCTGCTGTTCATCTAGTTAGTTTGTTTTCTTCATAATCTCATATCCAACGTATCATAATGACTTGTTTATCAATCAATATTTGGCCCTACAGTACTCCTCAAAGATTCTACCGTATCCTATCGTACCGTAATTCTCCATTCCAGTCACAATCGAAAGACGATCATCCAGGATTTCTACAATGAGAAGGCAGAGTTCACTGAGACGCGAGAGGGTCACATCTGTCCTTCATCTGATATCATATTCTCACTCACGAATGAGGACGCTGAGAAGGTACGGTATTCTTTTAAAAAAAAGATGCGGTATTCCTCAAAAATGGAGTTCGGTAATCGCTCCTTCGACTAGCCCAGAATGTGGTTAACAGGCTGTGATTTTGTGATGGTGATGTTGATACCGTACCTTGCAGGATACAGTATATCATACCGTAATCACTCCTTGAGGTGTGGGTGACCGGTTCGTTCGTTGGATGGTCTACTCTCATTGAGATGCGAAGAGATCCGAGGAGACCCAATGAGTGGAGAGTGCGACTTACGCTACCGTATGGTTAGTATGCTGCAAAACAAATTAAAACAAAACAAAACAACCAAAACAAAAGAAAACAACCACAAATTTCACACTTGAACCCGTCAAAACGACCTATTCCCTTCGTTAGAATCAAATTTTGACCTACTCAGTGAAGATATTCACAATTTGGGCAGTGCTCAATCGATTGGGTATGCCAGTAGCTATCCAGCGCACTTTTGAATGAATGATTTGGCTTAGAATGAAGCTTGCGACTTTGATTTCTCGCGTTTTGTGGAGAACCGTGTCTCATCAAAGTGGGCGGAGCTTGTGGCCCCTAAGTATGCAAGCCCTTTCTCCACATCTTCCTCGATTTAAAACGCTTTAAATGAATTGTGTTGAGTTTCATAAAGATCTTAAAAGCGATGTGAACGCGTTATTTTGTTACCGATGCGATTTGTAGTTTACAAATAAAAATCAGTATTGCTTCGAATACTCTGAGGATACTAAATCGATCCCTCAGGTCATCATCAATTCCGTTTCATCGTCGATGGTTTCTGGTTCATTCGTGATGGTATCGCCCTCGAATGCGATGATAAGGGAGAACTGTGCCATTACGTCCATCTACCCATCGATGAGAGAAGGTAAGGACGATCGTTCATCTTTGCTCTTCGATTTCTGTCTCTTCGAAGTTTGTAACCTTACATGTGAAAGATCAAAGATCAATCGTTCAGACGTCATTTCGAGCGTCTTCACCAATCAAAGAAAAAGGCCAAGTGGAATATGGAGAAGGGAGAGTTCATCGAGGCTAAGGTTTGATTTAATTATTTAATTATCTAATTATCACAATTAATTTCAGGACATCTTTATGTATCGCTAAGCAGCCGTAGAAGAGTTTCAATAAGTATTCGGAAGTTTTAACTCGAACGATAAAGAGATCTAGCTCATATTTTCCCCTAACAACAACTTCACAAAACTTCTCAAAACAACTGTAAGAACTTCACAAAACAACTTGGATCAGTGAAACAAATCCTGCTAAACATCTAGCACAATGTGACTAGGAATTTCCCGCATTCAATAGTAGCTCGTGCCGAACTAAGCAAGCCAGTGGGTGCATAACTCGTGACTCCGGAGTCCCTCGTTAGTGTATTTAACTGCCTGCCGTTTTCCATGCATCTTCGCCTCGATAGTACAGCCTACAGTAACGGCACACTTCATCTGGCATACGGGGCCTGGAACTATCCCTATCTCTACCCTCGGACGTCTGGGTCGAATCGACCAGTGGACTTCTTGAATGAAATATGGAAAACGTTCACGGACAAGCTAGCGTATACTTCGTATCCCTATGGTCAGTAACTATTCGATTTGATTCTGAGTGCCCTGGGAGAATCTGCGAAATCTTCAGAGCATTCTGCGTCAATGTGTGACGGTATTCTCGTGCCGGTTCAAGAGGGAGTGGTCATAGCCACAGCTGGTGCTTACACTCCGACTCAGAGGGCAGAGTTGTTCAGATCGTCAGCGACTACTTACTTTACCGCTGTTAGTTTTGGGTGAAATTTTTCACGAATTGAAGCGAGATGAATCAATTCTAGTTAGGAATGTCGTATGTATAGAAAGCGTGAAACACAATGGGTTTTCGATTGTTGGATTATTCAGTTCAATTTCTATGAAGCAAGTCGTTCATCGGAAGAAGACTCGACGGAACTTGTATTCTTCACTGTTTTCTCCCTTCCAACTCTCGCACTTCTCATTGCATCTCACACTTTCGGCAGTATTCTACAGTTCCTCATAGCTTCACTGAGGAAACACAATGGCGAGCAAGGAGTGAAGAGTGGGTTGTTTCTCGATTATAGCTACATTATCTGGTTGATTGTCAGGAGATCCCCTCACCGTGGTCACCCTTGCCTCTTCTCAATTCTCCCTGCTGTGGGGGCTAACTTTGGCCGTCTATTACCATGCTGCGGGCTTCAGAGGGAACGCTGTGATGCGAGGAGGAGGAACAGGAACGTGAGAAATATTGATCTTTGATCTTTCCTCGATTTGGGATATTTAGAAGCTTTGCCGATCTCGTAATCGGGCTTCACTCTGGAAGTAGAAAGTTGATTACGACCGCGTCGCCCTTCAGCAATACTGAGGTATTTAATTACAGTTAATTAACAAATAATTGAATGTATAGCTCTACGCCCTCGTCGGTAATCGAACCCATCAATTAGACATAATTCAGCCGAATCAACAAAAAGATGCTGCAACAACTGTGTGATGTTCGTTATTATTTTATTATCTACTGCCCGACTTGAGAAAATGAACCACCTCGCAAAATTTTGTTTAAAATGCGTTTTGTGAAACTCATCTCTCCATTATTTTTCAAGCCAGCTAAACTCAGGACAAATCCCTCGTCACAATGATCGAAGTCAACGCCATTCACGCAATGTCACTCGTCCAGCGACCATGCACAATTAATAAGTACCCTCTACCGTATTCCGCTCAGCTATCGATCGTTCTCGCAGGATTACCGTACCTCAAAAATGGCCGGGACTCGACCGATTCTACTCGAATGTCGTGCAGAATTATCAGATGTCGAGAACATTTACGTCGAGAGGAAGTGTAGAGGCAGTGAATCAAGTATTGCTGAGGATATTTCAACAGGATATGGTGAATTGTGACCAGGTTAAATTGTTACTGACTGGATTCCTCTCAGATCGAAGGTTTCTGGACGCGTCGATTCCTTTCCACATTCAAAGACATTCCCGCAGTTGATCCCGGACCGCCTAAGAAGACGAACGGGTACACACCTATGAGGTCAATTTAATTGACCGCATTTATCTTGAAGAATATCTCGTTGTCTGATCACAGCTCGAAGCAACTTTAAACAAAAATAAATTAATTTCTGTAAAACGTTTTTTCAGTCTATCCCATCTCCAACTTCTCTTCTACTTCACTGGTCCCGGGTGGATTCTCTCTATTATCGTATTCATCCTCGAAATTAATCCCCTGCATTCACTAATTGATTCCATCATGGGATTTGCACATGCTTCAAAGATCCCCTTGATTCACAAACATCCTGTATAAAATTCCGAGACTTGATATTGTTCCATATTGTTGATGTACTATTGTGGTGGACTACTCAATGCATGATACTACTTTGTTTCCTTGGTCTCCTATCGGACACCCTCCCACTTCTTCAATCCATACATCTCAAACAACTTCTCTCCATTCTTCATTCCTTCTCACATCTGTTATCCACCTCTCTCGTTGCGCTCTTCACGTACTTTTTGAGACATTTTTATTTCTCCTACCTTGGTGTCGTTAAGATAGGTGAGTATTCCTGACGATATGCCTTACCATCCTTCTCCAGAATGCGTTACCAACTCGAGACAACCGCCTTGAGGAACGGAACACTCCATCTATCCTATGGCGCCTTCAATTATCCTTTCTTCTACAAACCATCAACAGGAACGAAGAAACCAATCGGATTTCTCACTGATGTTTGGAAGTATTTCACGCAGGATTTGGAGTACCATCAGTATTCCTATGGTAAGAATTTGAATAATATTATTTTCTTATCCAAGCGTTTATGTAATTTATCTTCCGTTTACACTTGACTGAAACCGGCTGAAACTCATTAAGATAAAAAATATTTAGAGCACTCCTCATCCGTTTGTTGCGATGGAATTCTCCTTCCCGTTCAAGAGGGTCTCACACTAACTACTGCTGGTTTGGACACCTTCTCGTATTTTTATTTTCTTCTAATTCCACTTTTACTCCATCGAAAGGTTGTTTGAAAATATGATCTGAATGCACGAATCTGCAGGAGCATATACTGCAACTGTCGCGAGAAGCAAATTATTCCGGAAAAGCGCTGCTACTTATTACACGGCGGTTTGCTTTTGCTCAATAATAATAGTTTCTTTGTTTCAAATTATTGTTACTCTGTTTTTCCAAGAGCGTTGAAACTAAATATTCGTGCGAGTTGTTGATGTTCTTGAAGAAAGTACCTTTTGCGGACCAGTGCTCAATAATTTCAACGGATGTGGAAATTATTATCCAATTTAAATGATGAACCTTATCATATTCAGTTCAATTTCTACGAAGCCGATCGTTCAGCGGAAGAACAATCAAGTGAACTCGTATTCTTCACTGTCTTCTCTCTTCCCGCTCTTTTCCTTCTCATATTCGCTCATATTCTCGCCTCGTTCCTTCATTTTCTCATCAAATCAACAAGGGAGATCAATGATGGGATCGGCGTGAAGAGTTAGTTATTACTTGTGCGATATGATCATTCGAAGCGGTACGTTGTATCAGCAATTCCATCTCAGGAAAACCTCTGGTCGACTCGTTTCGATTCGCCTCTCAGGCTTTCTTCTCACTCGGCGTTACTCTAACCGTCTTCTATCACGCTGCTGGCTTCAAAGGAAATACAGTCATGTACTCGAATCCGACTCAGACGTTAGTACAGTGATCCGATTCCACTTTGAAGAAAGGTGTTCCACAGTGGACCACTGTGGAAATTTTTTTCCACTTTTTTCCACCTTGCTATTTTTTGTTTGAAATAAGCAATTAAACTGGATCAACTTCTGCTCATTCTCTTCCTTGTGTATCCTTTTAACGATTTAAGAAAAAAATTACATAAAAATATCCATTTTCATTGTTTATTTACGTTTCCACTCAAATGCGATTTTCGGAGAGTGGAAAGGTGGTGAAAGGCATAACCTGGCTACCGTAATCCGGTCGGCGGTGCGTTGTATGTTGTTCAGTTTTCCTGGAGCTTTTATTCAAGAAATCTGTAATTATTAGTTGTAAAATTTATCTATTTAGTGAATTTGGGCATCGAAGGTCAAGGAAAGCTGAACAACATATAAAAAACAGCTGCCGACCGGATTACGGTAGCCGGGTTATGCCTTTCACCACCTTTCCACTCTCCGAAAATCGCATTTGAGTGGAAACGTAAATAAACAATGAAAATGGATATTTTTATGTAATTTTTTTCTCAAATCGTTTAAAGGATACAAAAGGAAGAGAATGAGCACAAGTTGATCCAGTTTAATTGCTTATTTCAATCAAAAATTAGCAAAGTGGAAAAAAGTGGAAAAAAAGTGGAAAAAAATTTCCACAGTGGTCCACTGTGGAACACCTTTCTTCAAAGTGGAATCGGATCACTGTATATTTTACAAATAGAAAAAAAGGCGCATAATACTTGTTCCCGAGTTCCTTACTCTTGAGCCGCACGTGAAGCACAACTGAAAATCATCAGGCACTAGTCGGATTCTTTAGTTCCTTCACCGAACTCGTCAAAGGTCTTCATGACGGAAGCCGATTGCTCATGACCAAGTCAGCCAAAACTTTCACCGGTGATCAGGTTAGCACTCTGAAGTTAACAGCTCGTTGATCTTAAATCTCACAGTTATACACTCTTGTCGGTAATCGCACCACTCAATCGGATGTAGCAGAACCGGATCAGACAATGCTAATGCAGCGATTGTGTGAAGTGAGGTATTTATCCGCTTTGGCACGGTCACATCACAAAAACAACGTCGCAAAAAAAGCAAAAACATCTGAAAATTTTGCAGAATCACAAACTCGTTGCAATGATGGAACCGAACGCCGTCTACAGTATGTCCCTAGTAAAGAAGCCATGCGAATTGAACAAGTAATTATGTTTCCTTGTCCAACCTTCCAAGGCTGAAACAAAAAAGGCCTGCAAAAAGCATTAACAATCGACATGAGAAATTCTCCAGAATCTCGATCCCAAAACCGTGGAAGTATCTGGAGAACTTTGACGTCGAAATCATGCAAACGTACATGATGTCATGGAATTACACGAAAAGAGGGACGGGTGAAGCAGTGAATCAAGTACTACTGAAGTTGTATCCGCAGGATTTAGTGAGTGAAAGTTCACAGCAGGTCAAGAAGAGTCGTCACGAACTTACAGATAGAAACGTTCTGGACGAATCGATACTTGTTATCGATGCGAAACAAACCATCCCTCAAACCTCCGTCTACGGTGCTCGACGATACTTTCATGCCTATGAGGTTATTCTTCTTACTCTGTTCAATTTTTGTTCCAATATTTCCACCCACGTATCTAACTGAAAATATTCAAATTCTACACGTTTATTCAACTCGTGAAACACACTCATTTCAGCCTTGTCCGACTACAAGTTCTCTTCTACTTCACAGCTCCTGGCTGGTTGCTGTCAATTTTGATTTTCCTTTTCGAACTTTCTCCTCGTCTCACAACGCCTCTCATGAGATGTCTCCACTATCCAAATATCCTCAATCGACATCGGGTTTGATCATCGATTGTTCTGATAAAGAATTTATCCTCTCAGAAGATCTTGATGATTTTATGCTGCAAGAATAAGAGAGACAATTGTTGAGAATGGAATCGAGGACCCTCTGGCGCTGTCAACACCATCCAAGGACTGAATAATTTATACGCTTGCCCTTCTTCACTGTATCGAATTTCGCGTATCTCTGCGTTTTTGTGTTGTTATGTTTCACATGTGTTACTTGTGCATAAATATTTTATGTTTGTGAGTGTGCATCTGGAAAACAGCTGAAAAAATGAAAAATAAGCAATAGTCGAAAATGAAAGGAAAATTGAAAAAAAAATGTTCTTTTTTCAGTTACCTCAACCTTCCATTCGACCTCTCTCAAGTGATCTTCATCGCTACAGCAAACGATCTCTCGACTATCGACGGGCCACTCTCTGATCGATTGGAGATCATAGAGGTAAGTTAGGACCCCCAAAACTACCGTAAACTACCGTACACCCCAACTTATCCCTTTTTCAGATGTCCGGATACTCTACCCCCGAGAAGATTCGTATCGCTGAGAAGCACGTTATTCCATCGCAGTTGGAAACTCACGGAGTCTGTCCCGATTACATCAGACTGCCGCCTGAGGGACTGCAGCATTTGGGTGAGAGGGGAGAACAAAATAGCTCACTCTTGATGGAAAAGGAACTCCGAGAGCAGTTACAGATTATCATAGAAATGGATCGCTAAGCATCTGCTGATTTAATCTTGAGACTGAATGGGAGAAGTGTTCAGAATATTTACGGGGAAAGATGAATATTTTGATCAAGAATTCATTTTTCAGTGAGCGGGTACACCCGGGAAGCGGGAGTGAGACAACTTGCGAGACAGATTGCCAGTTTGTGCAGGTGAGAATGAAAGGGCGAACTCGGATATGTTTCACAAATGGCATGAATGTGATACTTGTGATTCTTTCCGATATTCCTTCGAAGAACGTTCCCAAATCCATCAATCAATAAAATTTAAACAAAATTAATTCAAACAAAGCAAAACTATTCCAGACACGCGGCCCTCTCAATCGCCGAGGCAGTGAACACGAATTGCGAGGCGGATTGTCTGCCCGATTTCAGTCTGCCCATCGTCTATGATAGAGAGAAGATCGGAGATGTGCTGGGGGTTTGTCTCAAATTATATTTGCCTTACGCACAATAGATTTCGTAATGATTTTATGCCTTTCGATGTCAACATTCGGAAATCTTTTAATGATGAGAAAATATTGATCTAGAGGTCAAGAGATCCATTCGATTTCTGTACAAAACTGAAATATTCAGTTATTCATAAATTGCTTCATTTTGCAGCCAGCAACATTCGGCGATCGCAGTACGGATCTCGTCGATCGTCTTCGTGCGGGATTCCGACCGGGAATGGTATTCGGATTGGCGTGGACACCCTATGGAGGAGAACTGATGCTTATTGAGGTGGGAATTGACTGATTATCTGAAACTTTCGTTGTGTTTCACCCTGGTAACAAATACAGGCAATTGCTAAGTAATTAATTTATGTCCCGCTTCCTTGCGCAATAAAAATAACTAGATAAATCCCTGCAAATATTTGCAGTAAGATACATTTTGCAGGGAGTAGCGGCAACGACAAAGTCTCGCGACGGCAAAGGTCGAGTGATAATGACGGGCAAATTGGGCGAGGTGCTCAAGGAATCGGTTGATGTGGCCAGGAGCTGGATCAATGCTAATGCTGAGAGGTACGGTAGGATACTGAAGTCAGATTACAGCACTCAATCAATCAATTATTGCAGACTGGGCGTGGATTCACTGCTCGGCAAGGACGTTCATGTGCATCTACCGGCCGGCGCCGTGGGAAAGGTACGGTAGACTACGGTAGGCAATCGATAACTGACTTTCTCCATTCACTACTGTAGATTACGATAAAACATTAACCGATAACTGACTTTCTCCCATTCAGGACGGGCCCTCAGCTGGTTGTGCCCTCGTGACGTCACTCTTCTCTCTGGCCTCTCGTCGACTCGTCCGATCGGATACTGCACTCACGGGAGAGATTTCGCTGACTGGGCTGGTCCTTCCGGTGAATAGTTGCTGATAGTTGCAAACAATATCAATGTAATGGGACAGCGGTTTATATAAAAAAAATAGTCAGATCCCATGGTTTCCGTGCTCCATAGGTATAGAATTTCAATAGGTAAAATGAGGCGGTTGATGATTCCATCTTTAATACTGTTCAAATGTGTTGCCTCAATAAGAAGATGTATGCCATGAAGTCAGTCGATTGACAATTCTCCCTTCATAATTATGATCTCCGTCTCTCCATTCCAGGTGGGCGGCATCAAAGAGAAGGTCCTCGGGGCGCATCGTGCGGGCATTCGTCGACTTCTTCTGCCTGAAGCCAATCGATCCGATGCAATGCAGATCGAACAGAGCATCAAGGTACGGTACCACCTCTTATTGCTAGAGACCGCAAGCTCCGCCCACTTGGGAGGGATAGGGAATGGGGGCAAAAAATGGGAATGAGGTTTAGCAAATCGAATACTCAACCAAATTGGTCGTTCAATGGCGCGATGGATAGCTCTCAGCCTCACCTTTCAATGTGCCAATGGGCACTATGTTCAGAATATTTCAAGTTGGTCAAAATCGAGATAAACCAGTCCGGGATAGTCAAAAAAGGCATTTCTAATGAACGGAGCAAAGTGCCCATTGCGCAGATTGTTCTTTTATTTTTATGAAGAATTTTAGAGAAGAAAAATCAAGAATCGAAAGTTTCCCCGAATTGCTAAACTGTTTAGAAGGTTTTAGTACGCGCGTATTTATTCCAGTCCGATTAGCGCTAAACACAGTGTGAGCTATAGTCAAATGAGGGAAGGGGGGTGAGAGACAAGGCTCTTCCCTTCTCCCTCCGCCCTCTCTCCCCGCTGTTAAGTTATTGTAATAAGTTATTGTGAACTGATTTTTCAATAGTTCGGGATACGGTAGTTGGGTGATCGTAAACTGATTTTCTTTATTTCAGGACGAATTGGAACTGCACTTCGTTCGTGATCTTGATGAAGTTCTTCAGAAAATGATGACTCCATCCAGTTTCGTGCTCAGCAAATTGTAAACTGTCTTGATAATGACATATTTTGTGTGAAACAAAATATCGTTTTGTACATTTCATTTTGTAGATAAATACTTTCTTTGTACCCTCGGGAACCGGTTTCAAACGAAAAGAAGAAGGGAGGAAAGGAAGATGGGGATGATCATCCTTGGCAACAAAAAAGGAGACCCTCTCTTGCTGAGAAGCAAGGAAAATATATATATATGAAAATATATATCTATGAATTTGTTTCAGTCACACTTTATTTGGAAGGTAACAATTCACCATTCAATCTCTTGATCTTCTTCCTGAAAATTTTTGTTTTGAAATGTGAGAAAAATGATAAAAGCGAAAAAAAAGCACATATTGCAAGTAAATTCTTGCTCGCAAGATTATTAGGCAAGGAATGATCGTTGTTTGAATAGTCGCGATGTGTCAAGAGCGGAAGAGATCGTAAGAGAAGAAAGAGCAAAGAACAATGATCTCACTCTCCTCTATTTGCACACTCTCTAACTCTCTCTGGCTGACTAAAATTCAGGAGAAATGAAGAGATTCAGACTACCGAAAGATTGCTCCCGGAGGCGTGTTTCAAACGAGTAAAAAGTACCTGAGCTACTGGTGGTGGGTATAAAAGAGTGAGAAGGAGGGGCAGATACAGATTCGTCTCTAGTTCGACTTCTACTCAACAATGAACACTTTCTCCGCTTCTCTTCTCTGGTATGGGATTACTGTAGATACTGATACAATATCTCAATCACTATCTGATTTCATTCCAGTTTCGCTCTATTCTCTGGATCGACTGCTCAATTCTTCGCAGCTCAATCTCCCTTCTTTGGTCGTTATTATGCAACAGCAGGACGGGCCATTCTTGCCCCTGTTGCACCGGTTAGAAACTTACTGTCTTTAGCGAGTAATTACTGTCTCTGTACAAAATATGACGAGATTGAAATCATTGACTAACGACTGTAATTGTTACAGATGCTTGCTCCCCCTGTTCTCGCTGCTCCCGCCTTCGCTCCTCCTCCTCTCGTCGCAGCTGCTCCCGCTTTTGCCCCTGTAAGACTTACGCTGTTTAGCAACTAGGAGCTCATTCAGTCAAAAATCGACTAGAACTGAGAATAGTCACTAAACACAGTAACTTCAGCCTCCGGTTGTCGCTCCCGCACCCGCTTTCGTCCCTCCTCCTCCTGTTGTTGCCGCCGCGCCCGCCCCGGTTAAACTTACGCCATTTAGCGAGCACTTCGATTTCTGAATCATTCTTCATTAGACTACTCATTCGTCACTAATCACAGTAAGTCTTTAGGTCCTTGCTGCAGCTCCCGCCTTCGTTCCCCCAGTCGTCGCAGCTGCACCCCTCATCCGCCCTGTGAGTACTGTATCTCAATCGATATCTGACCTACCGTACTCTCCGATGATCTTTGATCTCTTCAGGCCTTCGCTCCTCCCGTAGTCGCTCCAGTGCCCGCTTTCGCCCCTGCTCCCATCCTTGCCGCTCCCGCCCCGGTCAGACTTACTCCGTTTAGCGATTATTATCTGGTCTAGTCGAATTTTGACAAAATATTCCATTGATTGCTAACGGCAGTACGTATTCAGGTCGCTTACGCTCCTGCCTTCGCTCCTTTCGCCTCTCCCGCTTATTTCATTGGATCAAACAAGGGAAAGAAAGCAGAGTAAAAGAAGAAATGGAAGATTGTAGATTATCGATTGATTGTTTGTACAAATTCGGTGATTTCCACCTTCGAAGAAAGAGTAAATTATTTCTCACAATTTTCTCGTTCAAATGCACACATTCTCATGAACTGATATGACCGACAACTTATCTGTATCTACATGGTTGATGAAGTGAATGAATAGTTGAGGATAGGCCAATTCGAAATTTTTTAAATATCCCATCTACTGTACAATTTGCCTGAGTCATTGAACGACTGAACGAAGGTGGGAGAAAGAAGGGGAAGATGGGATGACCATCCTTGGCAACAGAATAGGAGTCCCTCTCATTCTGTGACACAACCAAAAACAATCCACTTTGATTTTTTTGTCTTTTTTTCTACAGGAACCAAGTGCAATACATTCTTCCGGGTGTCACATAATCGTTTACTTTTGCACTGCTTGAATAACTACTCTTTTTGCACCCTCGATAAGCTCGTTCAGTGTGTAATCACATGAACAAACAGTGCGAAATGAGCTTGAGGACAAGTACAAATATGCGCGCTTATCGTTTCTCTCGAAAACTGAACTGCCTATCACTTCCCCAGTTGCTGAGAGGGGGCAAGTAGTCACTACTGACAACTGTATCGTTCATGTCACGCTGGCTGTGAAAGAAATTGTAGATGTGGTGACAAATCTGTATCTGACCCTCATCTCACTATCTTATCTCAGAAGCTAACAAATGAATAAATTGTATTATTGCTCGAATAGTGCAGATTTTGAAACAGGTGATCTTTGAAACGACATGAGAGAAAAGAACGATCGTCCCCCCCCCCAAAAAAGCGAAAAGCGAAGCTCTATGAAAAAAGTGCGTTACCAAGGTTGTTTGCCCCACCCCTTCATGAAGTGGAGCAGATGCAATGGGCAATTCGTACAGTGGACTCCATCTTCAATTTGAATTGCCCCCCATTCCTTTTTTGTCCCATTTCGATTTCTCTCAGAAAAAAAACTAATTGTAAGAAATGTTCTTATCTGACATCGAAAAAAGGTGAATTGCAAAAGGCTTAAAAAGGCTTGCTTACTTTCTTCACTTATTTACAATCGGGCCTCGTATATGTAATACAGTTTCCGAAGTTTTTTTCAAAAAGTAGTTTTACTACAGGGTGCGCCAAAATTACCCGGACTTAGTTTGGGAGCGTCTCAAAAATCTCTCACTTGATATTGGTTCAAATCAACTATTCAATTTTGTAGACCGGGATACCCGATAGCAATTTATCACTTTAGGTCGCATAAGGAACTGTCGAGTGGCTTGGAAGGTCATAGGGAAATGTTGTGCGGAACCACAGTATCACAAGCGAACACATTGTACATGTCGGTTGGGGCATAAAGGATTCTCCATTTTTCGATAACAAATATTTCTTTCCCGCAACTGAAAGAAGTGCAAGGCGGTTCAGATGTTCCCTGAAACAATAAGCAGTTGTACTTGCCCTCAAGCTCATTTCGCACTGTTTGTTCATGTGATTACACACTGAACGAGCTTATCGAGGGTGCAAAAAGAGTAGTTATTCAAGCAGTGCGAAAGTAAACGATTATGTGACACCCGGAAGCATGTATTGCACTTGGTTCCTGTAGAAAAAAAAGACAAAAAAATCAAAGTGGATTGTTTTTGGTTGTGTCACAGAATGAGAGGGACTCCTATTCTGTTGCCAAGGATGGTCATCCCATCTTCCCCTTCTTTCTCCCACCTTCGTTCAGTCGTTCAATGACTCAGGCAAATTGTACAGTAGATGGGATATTTAAAAAATTTCGAACTGGCCTATCCTCAACTATTCATTCACTTCATCAACCATGTAGATACAGATAAGTTGTCGGTCATATCAGTTCATGAGAATGTGTGCATTTGAACGAGAAAATTATGAGAAATAATTTACTCTTTCTTCGAAGGTGGAAATCACCGAATTTGTACAAACAATCAATCGATAATCTACAATCTTCCATTTCTTCTTTTACTCTGTTTTCTTTCCCTTGTTTGATCCAATGAAATAAGCGGGAGAGGCGAAAGGAGCGAAGGCGGGAGCGTAAGCGACCTGAATACTTACTCTGGTTAGCAATCAACGGAATCTTTAGTCAAATTTTGACTAGACCAGATAATAATCGCTAAACGGAGTAAGTCTCACCGGGGCGGGAGCGGCAAGGATGGGAGCAGGGGCGAAGGCGGGCACTGGAGCGACTACGGGAGGAGCGAAGGCCTGAAGAGATCAAAGATCAATCGGGTATGGTAGATCAGTTATCGATCGATAGGGATACGGTACTTACAGGGCGGATGAGGGGAGCAGCTGCGACGACTGGCGGGACGAAGGCGGGTGCGGCAGCGACAACCGGAGGCTGAAGTTACTGTGTTTAGTGACTATTCTCAGTTATAGTGGATTTTTGAATGAATGAGCTCCTAGTTGCTAAACAGCGTAAGTCTTACAGGGGCGAAAGCGGGAGCAGCTGCGACGAGAGGAGGAGGAGCGAAGGCGGGAGCAGCGAGAACAGGGGGAGCAAGCATCTGAAATACTTATTGTCGTTAGTCAATGATTTCAATCTTGTCATATTTTGTACAGGGACAATAATTACTCGCTAAATACAGTAAGTATCTAACCGGTGCAGCAGGGGCAAGAATGGCACGTCCTGCTGTTGCATAATAACGACCAAAGAAGGGAGATTGAGCTGCGAAGAATTGTGCAGTCGATCCAGAGAATAGAGCGAAACTGGAATAAAATCAGTTTGTGATTGAGATATTGTATCCTGAACTACAGTATCTACAGTAACCCCATACCAGAGAAGAGAAGCGGAGAAAGTGTTCATTGCTGAGTAGAAGTCGAACTAGAGACGAATATGTATCTGGCGCTCCTTCTCACTCTTTTATACTGGCAATCAGTAGCTCAGGAGCTTTTTGCTCGCTTGAAACACGCCTCGGAGGCAAGCTCCCTTTGCTCTGCACACTCTTTCGTTCTTTCCGCCCTCTCATTCTCTCCTCAAACAGTGTCAAACTTCAACCTGATAGTTAGCGACGTCGTTGTTGGTACAGATCAGTACAAACCCCGTCAAACTCTCATCATCATTAGCGTGCGATCGGGACCGTAGAAACGCCATCGGAGTGTAGTGATAAGATGAACTTGATATCTTATCCTGATGTAATCAAAAAAAATTGTGATTGTTGCTTAAAAATGTATTTACAATGAATGCACGTCCAATTGGAGAATAGCACGTTGGGTATCAGTTTACCGCAACACGTCTTTCGTAAGATAGCAGGGGAAATAGTGCTACTCACACGGAGAGCCTATTCAGGTATTCACAAACATGCCGATTCCCACACGTGCCCTTCTATGAGTAAGGCAGAGACTATTGCCTCTCGAAAGTCAGTTCGTTATCGTAGATGCCAACTTATCCTGACTATAGTAGTTCGACGGAGTGACCTTCTTCTGGGATGTTTCTGAATAGCAGTGCGGCTATTGACAATTCCCTTCACCTCGCGTACGCTCAATGGAACTATCCCTATCTCTTTCAACAAGTCAAAGTGATCGGATTCTTGGCTGAGATTTGGAAGACTTTCGGCTACAAAATCGACTACCATCAATATCCCTACGGTGAGCCACTCACAAATATTGTCGGAAATCTTGTTATTCGTTATTTCTTGCCCTTTTATAGCATTGCTTCTCATTTTGCGCAATTCTTCCAATTTCAGAGTCCGATTCCGGGTCAGAAACATGCGATGGTATTCTTCAATCAATCGAGGACGGCTCAATGATAACTGCTGCAGGCGCGAGCAGTCCCACCCTAATCCGATCCAAAATATTCAGAATGAGTCTGCCAGTTTACTACACTTCGGTCGGTTGAGTTTCATATTTCCTTCAAAACAATCAACTTGCGTCTGAGAAGATGTGTCCTCCGGTTCTTCTGCAAAAAAATATTATTATTCAGTTCCAATTCTTCGAATCCTCACGGGCAGATGAGGAAGAATCCACTGCCTTTTCCTTCTTCGCAGTTTTCTCCGTTCCGGCTCTGATTTTGCTAATCGCATCATTCGCCACCATCTCAACGCTCAACTACGCTACTGAAAAATTACAAAAACTTTCTACTGATAATCAAGTCAAAAGTCAACATTTATTTCCGAGTCTCTTCTGAACAGCTGCGTTTCCAGAGCATTTCATTCACTCAATCATAACGGAGCTCACTAAATTCGTGTGTTTGCTGGGCAAGTTCGTTTGCATTTTGCCAAATGAAATTAATAAACGCGAGCATCCTGCGGACGCTCGCGAACCGCTAAACTATGCGCGCTAGGCGAAGAATGAGTGGACTCGACTCTCTCTAATAGGATTAAAATCTCCGAGATTTGTCCACGAGAAAATATCGAAATTCCCCTAGTTGTAATAGATTTCAGCCGTAACTATCGTCATTTACTATCATGCGGCCGGTTTCAAAGGCAACAATGTGATGTCCATTCCACCGAAGACCACGTAAGAGTTTCAATTCAGACAATTTCCAACGTGAAACGGCTCATGCAGCTCATTCACTGACGTACAAAACGGGCTGCAAACCGGTAAACGAAAGTTGATAACTCAATCGCGCACGACAATAGCGGCGGCAAAGGTAGACTCGATCTAATTATTTTTGTTTTTCATTTTAAATTTCCAGATCGCCGTCCTAACAAGGAATCGTACCACCGCGCCAGATATCGTCGAGCCAGATCACAACGCCCTTCTGAAGAAGATGTGTGATGATCCGATACTAGTGACGATGTTGGAACGATACACTGTCCTAGGACCGACTATGGTTGACCGGCCCTGTCAGTTCAGGAGGTATTTTATCTCGTGATTTTCTCATTTTCGCAATTTCTTGCAGGATACCAGTGCCTATCGACAGTCAGATTCTGAACAATTTCGATCGAACAGTCATGCAAAATTTCATGTTTTCGAAAGTGTACACCGACAGAAGAACCGTGGAGAGAATCAACCTCGTTCTTCTCAAGTTTTTCGATCAGGATTTGGTAAAGGATTTCGCCATTGGTTTTCTAGTCATACTTTCAGATAGAAACATTCTGGACCCGTCGATATTCGAAAACGAGAAAAATATTTGGCGATGTCCCTCATAGTAGTGCACAAATCGACGAAACTTTCAGAATAATGAGGTTGGATACTTTGATTTGCGACTTCTGAATGTTTCATTTTAGTCTCCATCGCTTGGTTCCATTATTCTATGCGACAGCTCCTGGTTGGTTGTGTTCAATTGTCGTATTCTTGTTTGAACTAATATCACCATTTTCAAATTATTTCTTGGTTCGTTTGTCTGTGATCCGAGCAAAATAAAAATATTCATTACAAATACACTGTCAAATTCCATGATCGGTAATTTATTTTGCAAACGCATTATGAACAACTTATTAGATGATGATAATTACACAGAGGGAAGCATAAACGGGTGAATCGAATGGTCAACGGGGAGTCTCTTCGGGTATGATAATTGGCGTTCATTCTTATGTACCAGTACTGTGGGCAAGCATTTCATTTGCTCATTTACAGCTCGAAATTGTTACTCGTTATTACATTGTTCAAACGGTTGCGATCAAAATGGATCGGATATTATTTAGTATGAGTGGGCAACACGATACGTAGGGAATGTACACATTTAGCACCGATTTGTGTCAGGCGAGAATTTCGGTAATTCTACATAGAGTTCTCGTGGGTTTCGTTCTCATTCGGCTCCTCATTTGTCGTCATGAGCGGTTGACGGTAGTCTTGCGATTCCCTTTTCCCCTCGGGACCAGTTTCGTGGATCGATATCTGCAATGAGGAGTACGGTAATCAGTTCACGATCACACGAAGCAGTGTCAAGCTACAGTACCCAAGCAACAAGGAAAAGCGGGGATGGTGGTGCAGTTAGGGGGGAAAGAGACGGTCGACGGGTAATTGTAATAGAATTCAGTGCGAGCAGAGTGCGACAGCGAATGAGAACTTCTCTGTTTTTTGGCCCAGACTACGACCGCTCTGAATGTGGTGGGAGTAGGGAATGAGAATGATAGGGAAGGAATACTCTGTGAGAAAACGCTGTGCCAAAAAACAGAGAAGTGCCAGCGAATGTGCAGTATACGGTATCGATCAGAGGAGCAATCGATAACTGACTCTGGACTACGGTGGATCAGTGGCCCACCACACTTACGTTGAATTCGATGGTACCCGAATCGGAAATTGGCTGCAAAACAGGGACAATGCTCTAGATGCAAAGATTAGTATGAGAGAGGCGAAAATTATAAAGAAGTAGTGGACGATGATGCAAAATCGAACAAAGGATTGGGTTAGGTTAGAGAACTCAGACGGTCAAGCCAACTACTGGTGAATCAATACTACCGTACCTTCTTCTTTCCGTTCGGGATCGATATTCGATTGCCGAGTCCGGCACTCGAATTCCTGTAAATTTAATTTTTTCATTAATTACGCTTATTTATTTATCGTACCTGCATTCACTCCTCAGTGTCCTTAAATCTTTCATGTCCTTTATGTATTTCTTGATTGCTTCCCCTACTCCGTTATTCGCGTAGCACAGAATTATTGAGACGGCGAAACCCTTGAATCGTTGTGTGAAAGTTTGAAATATGTTTCAGCCAATCATCAAGATATTGATGCAAAATTCGATCAAGCGGCGATGTGCGCGAACACCTAAACAATATCTCACCTGCAGTCCATCCATGATCAGGTTCATTATCTGGTGCAGTTCACTGGGCATTCGATAGATGGTGAAAAGGAAGTGAAGACCGAACACGGGCACGAGCATGAGAGCGGCACGTACTGCTTTTCTGGGATTAGATAAATATTAGATAATCATAACATTAATTCTGAACTTAAAAGTGAACTGATAAGTGCGTGCACAGTTCAGGGAAAAGCGTGCGCCACGGTGGACTTGTGAAGGGGCAGTGCGAAATACGAAATCCAATAAAGCGACAGTCGTATTTCGCTGGGGGTCAGCCATTTCTGTACACTTTCTGAGGACGAATCACGACGATAGGGGCACGACGTCGGGGAGGGATTCAGAAGTCTCTTTCTCTTCCTTACGCAACGACGAGTACGTCGGGAGCGATGATGAGTTGTTGTCCGGGGAGGGGAGGAATGAGTGAATGACGGGCGGTCGATCGAAGAAATGAATCACGACGGATTGGATTGGCAAGACGAATCCCGCCATGGAGAATGATTGCGAAGAGGGGAGGACGTCTGAGATTGAGAGGGAAAGGAACTATCTAGACAGATGAAGGGCATGCTATTGGATAGGTTATCATGAATCATGGAAAGGAGCTAACTAGACAGTTGAAAGGCATGCTAGGGGGTAGATGAGTTAGACAGCAAAAGCGTTAGAATGGAACATGCATGGAGTTAGACGGAGATGTATTATTTGGCATTGAAATCATCGGTGTTTATTCTTTATCATCTCTTACCTGTACTGCATTGGTTCCAGATGCGGGTTGTATCTCAATTTCTTCACGAGAATGTACAGAATGACGGTAACGAGAATGAGATTTAGCTGGAAATGATTTATTAGTGTTTGCAATGAAAGCGAACTGCGAAGAATTGATGGAAGCAACGCCTTAGTGTTTTGCGAACTGGGTGAAACATAACAAGATTCAATACGGGAAACCCACCGTAATGCAGAAGAGACTGGGAAACATCACGATGGCTTCTAATCGAAAATCATCGGACGGAGTGACCCAACAATCCTGTAGGAATCGTTGTTAATAGGTACGCAAATGTGAACGATGACGTCATCACTAGGTAATAATAAATTATCTCACCACATCATCCAACTGTAGCCGAAGTACACCGTAGACGATGGAGATGAGCAGAGGGAAACCTGGAATTGGTCCTTGATCTTTTGCAATCCATGAGTGACATCAAGAAGGTTAGAAAGGGCTTCACTCACCCCAGCAGACGATCTTGTAGACGATCAATGAATCGTTGTCGGAGAAGGATTTGTACAGCAGTCGGAAGAGATAGACTCCTGAAAACATCTGTTTGATGCAACTGAACAGACACTGGGCGTATTTAGTTCAAACGTTATCATGCTAGCTTTCCATTGAAATACAAGTTGATCGGAACGAATAAATCAGGGAAAAGACTCAGTATTATACCTTCAGCGAGCATCCACGAGAAGGTTGAGAGACGAAGGAAACGAAGCTGAGTGAGGAAGAGAAGACGACACACCACCTTCAATTGCAATGTTTCAGATCTTCAGTAGTTCGGATTAAATAGTTAATCATTGTTATCTTTCGAGAAAGACTGCTGAATCAGTCAATGAATCTCGCACAGATTTAAAACGAGCGGTGAAACATATTGAAAAGCGTTGCAACTGTGAGAACTTCAGAGAGCTTTAGGATTGTCAGAATTACGCAGTGAGATGTTTATTTCGTTTGTTCCCTCGTTGAGGAGATAAAATAACAACTAACATGCAACTAAATATCTAGATATATGATAGTTATTTGAAATGAGTTAATAGCTCGATACGTAGGAACAAATGCACTCACATGATTCTCTGCGTGCCATCTCATCAGTGGAGCGTCCTTGACGATGAACATGAAGGAAGTGAAGAGATAGAAGATTCCTGATAATTTATTAATTAATTCACTAATTAACAGCTTCCATCTTTCGAATGATGCAACCTCGAATTGCTCACCTAACAGCAAGAACGAGATCAGCAAATGCTTGTGAATCACGTATACCGCTTGTGTTCGGAGGGTTCTGAAATACTTCCCTTTGTTTTTGGTCCACAAAGATCAAAGATCAAAAATCAACTCCCACCTGAACACTGAGAGTATAACAACAGCAGGGATTATTGCGATCACACTGATCGCGTAGGAGAACACACCAGCGAAGAATTTGGAGTGGTTCTAAAAAAATGTGTTTGTATTTTTACAACACTTTGGCTCATTTCTTACACGGAAGACTCCAAGAACCCTTTTCAGAATAATTCAGGATAAACGATGAAGTATTAGAACCTTGACAGCGCATCCTACATACTGCGTGTGCTCTCCTCCCAACTCCTCCATCGATCCCTGTCTGAACCAGCCAACGGACGTACACTCCTTGATCACTCCTAATTTGTATTATGATTTTATAATTCCGATGTTGTGAGCACCAAAAGCAACGCGAAATAGCGTTATTCGTACTTATCATGAAACATAACATTTTCTTTGGTCTTTATCGCTACATTTTGCGAAAACCTCAATATGGCAAAAAGCTGTTGTTCTCGAATGAATAATGGTGCATCTATCGTACCCTCCTGTTCCTCGACTCCTTGGAATCCGTCGATGTAGTTGGGGCAAGTGGCTCTCACACTGCCCACGGGCGAACGAGGGAAGCATTGCCATCCATCCCATGTGGCCGGACATTCTAAAGTGATCGTTACGCTATTATTTACCTTGTATGTTTTTTCCACACACTAAGAATACTATTAAATTATGCAATTGCCTTGTATCTGCACTAAAACCGCACTCAAAGTGTGATTCGATGATGTCTACATACATGATTTAATTGCTATCCCACGCTAATCCCATTGTCACTACGGCCCAATCTAAAGAAGCTTTTGAAATTCGACCCGTTTTTCCTTGTTTTCTCCCGGTTTGCGCATGACCACAGCACATTCCCTGTCCCATCTCCCCCTTTCTCTCTCTATTTCATCGTCGTTTTTCGCTTGTCCCTCAGCGCGTAATTCAATCGTCCATCCTGGTTCTGAATGAGTGCCGAGCGCAACAAATTGTTGCAAGTTGAGTTGAGTTGCGCCCAACGGAAAGAAGGGCCATTCCCCTAAGGAGGCGAGAACATATTCGAAGGGGGTAAAAATAGGAAGAGGTCGATAACAATGAGGGTCGTTTACCGCCCCCGGACACACAGTTCAATTTGGCCCACCGCTTTACAGCCTCAGTTGAGGCCTATCTACGAGACTATTGGAGACTATTTTGGGGACGCTGTGACGGTATCTGATGGGGAAGGCACGGGGGAATAGCAGAATGGAGGCAACGGTCTGAAGGGCCGCCACAACTTCTCATTTCCCTTGCGAAATGGGTTCAATGTGGAGTGGTGAGCATTCGGCACGTGTTGAGCAAGGAGTATACTAGAATCAATTGCAGTAATGGTAAACTGGAGAAGACTGGGAAGATTTTTGTTTTTATTTTTTGTCGGAACGGGACCGTCCATCGAAGTTACAGCGCCACAGATGTTTTGTACGCACCGTGAAACACAACACATATTCGCAACAAAAAAATTTCCCCAATTTCTGATCAAAAACTGAATGGTCACCTCTGCCATCATGACTCGTCTCTGCTCCTTGCAGCACATTGTCACAGCAGGAGACTGCTGCAGTGCAGCACGATCGGACCACCGACTGCAAATATCAATTGTTATTTATTTTCGAAAAACGAGTCTCAAAAATGAAAATCACGGTGAGAAACGGACCTCATAATGACTGGGCATTCCCATGAAATTCCTGTAGGTCTCTGGCAGTTCGCTCAGTGGCGTCGATTCATTCCTGATATTAGAACGGTTTGTCTCTCGTGATTTTTTTTGTTCTGTTTCAAATTATAATTAGCTCTCTGAGAGTCATCCAACGATGGATTTCTCAATTTCCGGAGGCAGCGCTCTAAGATAATCCAATTTCCGCACAATCGAAGCCAGTAAGGTTCGCGTATGAAGGCACGTCTGCGATCATGATTGTAGGTCAATCATCCATACTAATATTTCTTCCGAATAGGTAGCACATAACAAAGTTCTCATTGAGCCCATTGCCTATTTCTGTCCATACGAAATCAATTTTTCGCTTGGCAATTCTGTCCATTCCTGGCACTACTCGGAAATGCAAAGAACAAGTGTAGTTCACAATGCTCTCAATTTTTTCCGTGGTCTGGCCAACCGGAAGTCGTCCTCCTCGTGTTATTGTTGTTGTCCTCACGCCTGAGGCCATGGGAGAAATGACTCCAGACCAATCTGGGGCCCTTTCACGACCCACCATAAACGGTGTTGTAAATGTCGAGCATTTTCGGTTCGTGGTCAGCAGTCTGGAGTGCTTCCCCCCCCCCCCCCCCGTGAATACTTTGACTATTCCTGCTTACTTTTCCCCTTCTCAACACTCAGAATGGAATGAATTATTCAGTGGAAGACAGGGTAAAGCTCCTCTTACACACAAAAGGAGACGACGGAGATGATGTCGTTGAGAAGGGTGAGCGGATCGATAATCGACCTCCAGATACTGTACTCCTACAGTATCCAGGATAAACAGGTTGTGATAATCAAAGTGAATCTACCGAATCCCTACTGTAAATAATAGGGTTCAAATGATTAAAATGGACATGTCAAGTTATGACCAACCGGTTTGGTCATCTGCATAGTTCTCTCTAGGAACGCAACCTTGGTTGATTTAGGCATAGATCGGTTGAAGAACACTGAGAAATTCATGGAGGGAATCTCCTCAGGAAGTGAATTGAGTAAAGAAGGAATGGCAGATGATTGAAAGACGGAAGTTGTCAAGAGAGAGAAGAAGAGGTTCGAAGATCGGGAGGTTATGACGTGCCAAAGAATTGCAAGAATTGCGAAGGGTCGCGAGCTCGAAATGTATCGCCATTCCGCATGATCAGACTACGTGCACAATTGCAGAACAACGAGACCATTACATTCAAGTGTTGAATCTTAGGTCCCTGAATTATAGAGCTAAGAATCAAAGAATTCACCATTATGTAACCCTTGTCGAACGTGCAGAATAACATTTGCAACTACGACTTGCAACAAACTGCAGGAGTTCAAGTGGTCATCCCCAATCTGAATGCCCATTCATTCTTTCTTCTCCACTCAAAAATAGGAGCTCTCGAAGTGTTTCGGTCTCCTTCTTCGGCCCGTGAATTTCTCACGCGTTTGTCCATGAATTCTGTCTCTTTCTTCTACTCTATTATTCGGCCGCAGATTCCAAGTATTTTCCGGTCCTCAGATCTTACTAGATTACGGAACAGAACAGCGGATTCTTCCTCAGTTCGCACACCACTTCAGCGATCCTTCACTCAAAAACGTCTCTACTTCCTTCTTTCAATCTTCCATTTTCGAACTGCTCCTTCTCTAAATGAGATGGCCACTGAAACTATTCCTACTCTCATTCTACGCAGTTCACTGTGCCCCAGGCGATGTAATAACCAAAACTATTCACACAATATGTCGACACACATTCAGCAACCCCAGCAGCCGACCGGGTTTTATGCCCCGCGGGCTCATTTCCCGGTCCTCCTATTCCCCGGTCATCCTATTCCCCGGTCGTCGATGTCGCCCTTCTAATCTCTCTCGTGCAATCTAAATGTTGCAGCAGTGAGGGAGGGGTAAATCGGGAATGAGAATGACGCGAGGGCTTCGCACGTAAAATCACCGCTTTTCCTGCAAGAGGCCTCTAAGGAACCCCTCAAGAGGGGTCT
The DNA here is from genome assembly GCA_000180635.4 of Pristionchus pacificus. Taxonomy (NCBI): domain Eukaryota; kingdom Metazoa; phylum Nematoda; class Chromadorea; order Rhabditida; family Neodiplogasteridae; genus Pristionchus; species Pristionchus pacificus. The sequence continues at coordinate 13,360,778 of CM026577.1, forward strand.
CACACCAGTCTATTCTTCTCCTTCTTCCTCCTTCTTCGACTATCTATTCATCCCCCTCCATAATCCCCCTTTAGTCTACTCATCCTATTAACTGGCTGGGCCCTTTCCTCCCGTTCATCATCCGTCATTCTTTCTCTCACTTCTCAATTTAGCTCTTTCATTCGACCGCCCTCGTCGAGTCTCAAATTCAATTTGGAACGCGTCTCGATAATGGGATTCGCTCTCCCCTTTTGCTGTTTCAGAAGAGAGCAGAAAATGTCTGGCTGACAAGTGGATTTCCTTTCCCTTCGTCAAGAGGAAAGAGGGAGAGATCTACAGCACTGATTGACCTACTGATTGTGGCTAATTTACACTCTAGCGCCTACGTTCTCGACTTCTCTCTAGGATACGGTAGACGAACGACAAGACCTAATTGAGCGTACCAGCGGCCAGTTTATAATGCTGGTCGCGCACCAATTAATTTCCATTCCGCCTCCTCATTCGCTCAGTTATTCAATACCACAAAGACAAGGAGGAAAAATGTTGCGACCGAAGGGGAAAAGAGAGAGCGACACACGATACCCCTCTATGTGTTTAGTTACGAGGGAGAGAGGCCGAATCTCTAGCCTGAACAATCAATCAGGGCGACGTTTCCAAAAACGCTCAAATCTATTACATTTTTGACAGGGCGACGATTCACACGGCCACACTACGAATCACTATCGCATTCAGAATTGCTGAAATATCTCCCGGAAATACGTGCGAAGGTGGTACAATCCTATTGGAGATTGGAGCGACGGGACTTCCGCTCTCTCCATTTCACACACTCCCTCGCATTCTTTCGAAAATATCGTTTCTGCACAGAAGAATCCGACGTCATTTCATCTGATTATTTACGGTCTGAGCCGGATTTCTGAGAGCGGATGGAAGAAGATTTTGCTGGTTTAGCTCAGTTGTTGACTCACAAACATGCTCGACGGTGAGAATCCCCTTGCAATCCAACAATTCAAATTTCTTCTTACCCATGGCCACAATACTACAGCTCAGACGGAATAGGCTATTGTAGGCCATCTATGAAGCATATGCGAACTTTTCGTCTCTCGGCCACATAGATCGAATCCATATCCTATTTCTCTTCATCATGTACAGACGCCTGACTGTATTTGACACGCAATGAGCATCGGCAGAGATTCACAAATCGTGGTGTGTGAACTGCGATATTTACTGATGCCTCCAACCCACTCAATTTTCGACGCGACCTGCTCACCTGCTCGTGGTGTACTCGGGCAGATTGTACACGTGCTCAGCCGTGCCACAGTTGCACTCGTCCGGGTTGTGTCCCGACCGGCAAATGGCCAGTCCCGCGGCGCACGGCTGCACTCGCTGCAATGATTACGGTTACGGTATGTCTAGTTCGGTCGGTCAGTCCCATGATCGCTTCTTCTTCTGTGTTTGTTGGCAGGCTGTTTTTGCATGTTCGCTGCCCGAATTTGATTGAAATTGAGAACGTGTCGGTTATGATGTGAATGGATGCACTTTTGAATACGCCTCGGCCCTCTCTTCATTTCACCCATTCTATCGCCTCAATTACGTCGGCGGTCTATCAATTCCCCCCTCCTTCTTCTCCCTCTTCACAACAGGAATTGGGAGCAATGAGAAATGAGTAGTAGGAGGATGGCAAGCCGAAAATAAGAAGACTATGAAGGAAAGAGAGTAGAGTAGGATGGAGTGTGCCCTATTGTTTTCAATTAGCGATATAATGCTTACGGTAGACGAGCGGTAATGATCAACTAGAGGGATGGGAGGTATACGGTAAGGGAAATCGGTGGGTCACAATCATCATCGGAACCCTCCAGAACCCTTAGAGATCGCTCATCTAGAGCTGCTGATTTGACCTCCCTCCGGCTGAGTTATGCAAATTGCGCCGAAACTCTCGCAACTCTCTACTGCAGCACACGTGGAATTCTTAGCTTCGCGCTTGAATAGGGAAAGAAAGGGATTCGAAGAACTATCAGGTTAGGGGATGACCCTCGTGCCTTTCTGAAAATACGTGCGGATCAGAAGAATATACAAAAGCCATGGGTTTTTTCATTTCAAGCCTCATGAACCCTATCTATTTCTAACTACTCCAAATGCTGCAAGGAAGTGTAGCGAAGCGTGCAAAGATTCGTTCACTGGACATCTTCAATTCTCTCGACAACAAGAAAGAAAATGGGATGCATTTCACCGTTTCTGTCATTGAAATAGGCCTCAAGAGTGGGCAATGAGGCTAATGTGGCCTGTCAACCCACTCAACACCACAAACCGCCCAGATTTAGAAGGTCAGCTGAGCGAGAAAAGTGAGGGAAAAGTAAGAGTCTAGTTGGGGACCAATCTGAATCTCCCTCGGAGTCCGAATTCTCTCATTTTCTCTCGCAACAATGCACTGATCGCGTTGACCTTTTGACGAGATTATTCCCAGGATCAGAATCAAGTTTCATCGTCGTCCCTTCGATTTCCTTCCTTCCTTCTCAGGTGGGGCTTCACATCCTATGGATACCTATTCTAGTCCATTCTCCCCCTTCTCCTTCCCCTTCTTACATGAGCCCTTCTTGGCTTGTCTTCTCCTCTTTCACGAGTTTGGAATGCACAAGAGATGGGTGGCCCGGGGCAACCCCGCCTACTCGACGTTTACTGATTGATCCGGAATCAGGATTTTAACAGAACGAAAAATCCAACTGACCAGCGGATCTTTAACGTGTAGAAAGTAGATAAAGAGTAGGCATTGTGTGCAGGCAAACGATGCGAAATCTTCCCTGAAAATATTTTCGATTTTCGAAATACGATTAAATCGTTCCGATCATCGCCCTTCAATTCCGCCCTGCTCACCTCGGCAGCACTGCTTCCACGCCCGAATTGGCTATCCGACAGCCCCCGCCAGCTACCATTGTCTGCAAGTGGTACGGTAGATCGACGGAGCGCGATCGTGATCGAACAAATTACAAAAAGTCATGATAAACAGATGAATGGAATATCAAAAGGGGGCGGAGCTTCGGCGAACGCGCTATGAACAGCGAGCGCCAATGCAGAAATGTGTGGGAGACGGAGGAGGAAAGGATGAGGGGAGGAGACAAAGGGGGCGGAGCTTGCTGGCTGCCAGCCTTCCGAGAAAGGACAATCGCGTTGGAGAATCGGCGAGTCCATCAAGGTTGCTTCTAAATCAATCGATAATTGGTTTTCGTAGCCTAAAGAAAGAAAGGTTTCGGTTGCAGTTTCGGACATTTGAGAACAAGGGAGAAGAGGGTAAAAAGAGAGAGAAAGAGGTAAGAAGCAGAGGACTCGCACCAGTGGGTACGTTGAGAGAATCTCTTCTTACCTGCTCGATCAGAGCGACGAGATAGTGTGTGGAATGAGGAGAGTCCCTCCCCTCTCTCTCTCTCTTTCCCTCTTCTGAACCTGTCAATCACATGAGAGCAGATCAGAGTCCTGGTTTGAAGGCGGAGAAGAACAAAATGTTTCGATTTCTTGACTTCCGGTCCTGTGGAGTATCGGATGACCATAGGAAAGGACTAAGTGAACGGAGAGATTATTGAAATGGAACACCATGCGCCCAAATCATCGAGTTGATACGAGAGTGTACGTGATCTTTCTATTTATTTATTTTTTGAATGGAATCTCGAAATCAGATCGCTCATCGCAAAGTTCACGGGTCATGTGAGGCAGGTGAAACACAAGTGAAAAATTTGTCGACAAATTATTGATTAGCAACTGATTCCGCGCAGAGTGAAACAATTCTTACTCAAATATGTACTATGTGATCATGGCAGTCCCCCTCGAAATACGTATGAACCCCCTTCAGAGTTCGCTCAGTGCACACCGAAATTCGAAAACAATTTCGGACAAAAGCGGTCAACAGTTAGCAATTCTCGCTACGAGCGAACCTGAACTCGTATTGTTCCCCGAACTCATAATTTTATAAATATGAGACAAGCCAAAAATAGGTTAGGTCCTTGTCAGAAGCAACGTCTAAACAACACATTTCTCGTGTTGGGTGCGAGAGTTTCGGCGATAGTTCTCTACGAATTCATACGTATTGAAATACGAGGACCCTCGGAAGTGCCATGGGCGGTCAAAATATTTTTGGATTATTTTCGCGAGTTTCTAAACAAAAATAACCGCTGTGAAAGGCTTGTGAACATCGAGCAGATTTGTGAAGAACAATCGCAATCTACAAGACAATACATGAAGATGAAAAGGAAAAGAGAATGAAGTCTCTCCTTCCTTCATAACGTTGAGCTTAGCGGACAAAACGTTGTGAGAACTTTTTCGGATTTCACTCTCCAACTACTTCGTTCAACACTCAAGCACATAAATTACGCGTCTCGACAGTTCATTTTATCCCTTCTAAAGATCTTAGGTAGACAACGAAGGAACGGTGATTTATTCCTGCCAGACGACATGACGCTCAAGCATAATCACTGATTACCTACGGTAGTGATGATAGTACAGTAAGGAAGGAAGGGGGAATTGATGGGTGGTAACATTCTGAGAAATACCAGGAAAAGTACTCTTCCCATATCCATAGAACAGAAATTTCTTCGAAAATGTCGAAAAGGACACTGAAGCATCGTAATCCTCGCATTGCAAGATGTCTGCAGTGAGCAAAAACAAGGATTTGGAAGGGGAGAAGGGAAGAGAAGGGCGGTATCCGAAAGCATCAGAATGGTGAAGTGACATTCTCAGAGAATCCTACTGCTGCAATCTACCAGATTGCAACATAAAAACTAAGGTCGGACGGAGTCTCTCTGTTAGGCTCTCTCTATTTCCCCTACTCTCTCGTCTTCTCTAACCTTCCAGAGATGAAAAAGGAGAAAGCAATGCTGTCTCAACACGGGAACCTCTTAGGATGATGAGATGAGAGGGAGGAGGAGCGAGGATTCTAGAATTCCTCCGAAGAGAAAGGAAGACTTGTTAGGAGTGGCAAGGATGAGGGGGGAGGAGAAGAGTCTAGTGGGGATGACTATGGGTGGCAAAACTAGATACGAGATGTTGCGCGCTGAGAACCAAAGATGAAGGAACCGGTTCGAAGTCACCGAAAATCAGTACAATCGCTTTTGGGCTAAATGTGAAATTACGTATCTTCCAGCGGTATATCCGCGTACGATAGTTAAGAACAACGTAAACCCTTCAAAGGTTAAATTCCCGAGAGGGCCTGTTTGACGTTAGTTGCAGAAGCTGTACTTCATCTTCTGTGCAGAACTCTCTTTGATGAGGACATTTCACCATGTAAAAGAAACGCAGGATCAAGAACTGTCTGGGTCTGTCCGGAGAGGACTTTGACAAGCACATGAAGTGAATTCCTTCGAGCAAGCGCTCATAATGACATGACGAGACCAATATCTCCGTATTCCAGACCTGCCGAGGACTGTCTACGACAACGTGTGTATATCAAAGACGACGGCGTCTGATGAAAACCGTCGACTTGTCTGCGGTTGACAGGTTGGAGAATGGATGACGAGCGGAAGACAGACAGTAACCATAACAAATGGGATTCAGATTGGAACAATTTGACGGACCAATCCAGGCCCAACTCATGACAATGATCAAAACGCAATGATCAAAGTACAGTTGCCTGGCGCCTACTACTGCTTCGATCTCAGGAGCACAAAGCGAAACGAAGCGAAGGCCCCTCTCAGGTGGGAAAGAGACGACCAAAACAAGCAAGAGATCATTAGAAATGCGCGCTCCTTCGCTTCACACGGAGGGGCAAGGTCCAGGAGAGGAGTATCTACCCTTCGACTGCCGGTAAGAAGAGAGAAGACCTCCATTTCCATAGTACGTCATCTATCATGACAATAAACGGGCAGAAGACAGCAGTTGGGACTGTCAGATTGAAGTGCCGTCTCTTCATTCCACGTACTCTCTCGTCGGTCAGAGATGCGAGAGATCACGGGATATGAAGAGACGAATCATTCACCATGGTAGCCCTGGCAGATAGGGATGAGATGCAAAGGAAAGCTCGTCGAGCTCTCTGCTATTGCTCACCTAATGTCGTACCGAATAGGCTACAGTTAGGTGGGCATTTGGGTGACCTATTAGGTGAGCAATACAAGGTACTCAGGATGGGGAAGGCGCGTGAAAGGACCATGAATGTCCTCCGTTTCTCGCGATACCTTTGAGAGGGTGCGAGAGGGAGGAAGGAGATTGACTAACGGGGCCAGGAATAACCAAGAAACACATGCAGAAGGGACAAAGGCAAATATTAGGAATGATGATGGCAGAGATGAATGACAAAGCATGAGAGAATGATGAGGAAACATTGTTGAACTTTCGGTGGACCCACGCTTCGGAAATGTCTTCAAGCGCTGGTCAAAGCAGAAAACCTTCGAAAATCAAAAACAGAAATGATACGGTTGTCGTCCGAAAGATTCCGTCTGAAATTATTCGTCTTAGAAGCAATTATTCGCCTCCGCATTCATAGCGAAAAATAACTCCCTCTTCGAACAGTACTTCAAGGATGCACTGGTCAGCGATCTTTGAAAGAGAAGGGAAGACTGACCAATTGGAGTAGCCTCATCAAGCATGGACGATGACAGGGAACGGAAGGATGAGGAGGATGGTCTTATTTTTGCCGACCGACTCGAAATTGACGGTCATAAACCGTCGGAGAGAAGCGTGTCTTCACTCGCTCGAGAGACTAACGAGGATTTAATTCGCCTACCAGCATGGTCCGAGACCAGCGATACCAAGAAATATGGGTGGTTCAGGTTGGGAATGGGCCAAAATAACACACAGTCGCGGACACAAATAAAAAAGGAACGGCGATTTCGAGTGATGAAAGAGTGAGGAGATTCTAAAGATGCCTGTAAACCCTCACTTAGACTCGGCTCATGGCAGAATCACGGCTTGTCATGGGCAAAAGTGGCAAACAATCCCCCGTCAGTCTTTCCCTCACTCGAACACAGCTCCCAATGCAATTAGGTTACCCGGAAGAATCGTGCGACTCACTCATAGACACTTGAGGGAGAGATCACAAATTGCGATATTTACTGGTACGCGAACTGTCCAGATTACATATTGCATTTCGCTGTTCATTAAACGTTGCAGCCGATTTTGATCTTTAACTTTTCCAATTTAGGGTTCTATTTCCATCCTTGCTCATTCGGAATGAAATGCGTTCCTCCAACGCAAGAGAAGAAGCTTTCAGGTTGATGACACTATCTCAGACGAGGAAACGGAGAGAGAATCACAATGGTCGAAATGGAAGGAGAAGGGAGAAGATGAATAGGATTGAAGAGCAGAAGGGGATCAGCAGAAAAGAACTGACTGAATATTGGATTGGTATTGGGAATGGAAGGAGAAGAAGAGGGATGACTCGGCATAGAAGAATACAACAGATTTTTTCCCATGACAAAGGAGCGAATTTCGGAGCAGAGGAGCTTCAGGGAATTTAATGAGACAACCGGGAAGTGCTTCATGAAAGGTCGAGTGAAATGACCAAGGAAAAACACGGAGCAAAATAGCAAATCGCAGGCACTAAGGTGAATCATTTACTGCCTGTTTTGTGGCCGATTATCTAAGGAGATGAACTAGAGTAAACAGTAATCGACGATTCCGCGAAATTCCGTGCCAACAGGACAAATTCATGGTGCCATTTCGTCGATTTCGCGTTCGAAGGCACTGGAGTAAAAATAATGAGGGTCGAAAGCGAACCATTCGTTCATTCGGACGCGCTGGAGAGGAATCATCGAGGGTTCTGTGTAGGGATGGCTTGGTATGAAATGACTCTCTTCATTTCGCGTACTCTTTCGCCTCTCCGACCAGTGAGAGAGCACGTGGAATGAAAAGATCATATCATGTCAATCTATCCCCTTCTTCATGCCTACATCATCCTTCCGAAGGCTAAGGAGAAAATTCGATTGAAGGATCGAGATCCGCGTCTCAACAAGCTCTTCAAGTACCTTTTTCAGTGCGAAAACAAGCTTACTTAGAAATTAGCGGACCGTTCTCGGTAGAAGAAATAGTCACTATCACGTGATTTCGCGCGGTTAATTGCAGGTCGTGACACTCAGTTGTTGATCGACGGAGGGGTACCGTAACCTTGATGGTCTTGCAGTGTGCAAACAGGTCTTTACAGTCCACATTTTTGCACGAAGAAAAGTGGGGATTGTAGTTGGGGTGACTAAAATGGAGTGGGAATTCTAAAGATTTGTTTCATTGCTGCTGATGATCTTCATCAACAACTAGGCAATTCAGAATAAATATGATTACAGGAAAGAGAGAGGAAAACTATCAACTGAAATTGTCTCGACGAATGAAAAAGTGAGCTTGAAACACAACAAAATTCGAGAACCAATGAAGAGGGCTCGATCGTATTTCCACAGATGCAAGAATGAATAAGAGAAAGAGCTCAGACAACGGGAGGGTTCCACAGATTCTCGAGCACTACTGAAGAAGAGTAAAAGATAGACAGAACGAGAGATGGTTCAAGAGTAAGGATACTTCTCACTCAAGGTTCTCTAACTCTGAGAACTGTGCAAAAGCACGAAAATCACCTCTCTCATCATGCGTCATCTTTTCTCTGTGTACCCATTGAAAGAGGAGCCCTCTCTCGGATTACATTGCCCAATTTACAGATCAGTTGAGAGTGAGAAAATTGCAACCACACTAGAAATCAGCGGGAAAAGCAACGAATCATCTAATAACAGTTCACCGGAAGCTAACGAAAGGTCTGTTTTGATCTCAATCTTCTCGAAGAAACGGACAAAGTTGATTGATTTCGCACCGACGCGGCGCAAAAAGAGCAGAACGGTTTATTGATGATGTAGAGAAGGATTACACGAAGGAAAGAAGCATCTTCCCTCTCTTTCCCCTTCTCTTCTCTCGTATTCGTCCAATCTCTATCCCATATGATAGTAGTTCCAGATTGAGCTAGAAGGAGCGATGCATTATAGAGAAGAGGAGAAGAAAAGAGAGGAGCTCTCTCCGGAAATGTGGAATACAATAGGCGGACGATTCACTATGGCTCCTCCTCGGAAAACAGTGGCGTTCAGAAGGGGAAGTAAACGAGAAGGGCCTGTTTAGATGTTCAAAGACTGGGAGGAAGGGAGAAGAAAGCACGAATCAGTGGGAGAATAGAGGAAAATAACGGCCAATGAATGGGGGAACGAGAGTCGCTAAATATGGCTGCAAATAACAGGCTGCTGAGCGTAATTGGTGATTACTTCAAGCAGTGAAGTCGACTGAAAATTCTTTGAAATTCACGAAGAAATCGGACATTTCATGGAAGATCCGGGAATATTTCAAGAGGGCAGCAAAAAAGTGGAAAAGATGCGGGAACGGAAGAAGGGAAAACATGTGTTTCGCAGCTGTGTGTGGAATTTTGAGCGCCGTTTTGTTGTCACACCGAAGAGAAGAGGAGGGGAGGAAGGCGCACTTGAGAAGTTTTTACGATACGGAAGGATTCTAGTCGAAATTGCCATCCGGGTAGAGACCCTAGTTAATAGTGATCGGAAACGATGGCAAGTTGTTCCTATTCTGCGATCCCCGATAGACCCCACATGAGCATCGAATTGACATCACAAAGCGCTGTTTCTGGCTTTGATTACTCAGCTGCAATGGGAGGGGGTAATGGTCTTTCTCTCTCCATTTCCCCTGCTCTCTCTCGCATCTCTAACGGACGAGAGACAGTTGCGAAATGAGAGAGTCCGAGAATATTCGAAAGTGATGGACAAGGGCTAGTTGATCCACTTTGATCAACGGACGAATGAATATATTGTCCACTTTCCAATAATATACGAAATCTCAGTTCCCACTATGAATTCTCGTGACAATGAAATGTGTGGTCTTTCTCACACCAGGGGGAATGCGAGTGATCGACAACAAATTGAGGAAGAAACTTCCATCCTTTCGTTCTGGTTTGTCGTTCCCACGGTGAAAGGAGGAATAGGCAAACGGTATTGCACCTCCAAAGAAAAATATCGCTAACCGAATCATCGAATAATGATAAATAATTTTGCAGAGAACAGTTTTGCGGAAATCATTTTCGAAAAAATCACAGAATCATTCAGGTCTTCCGATCTACGGATTGCGATTCTCACGAATGTGAAGAGGAAAATACCACTCGCTCGTTAGAAGTGCACTACCGTAACCGCATCATCGAGTCGACCTTCCGAGACCTACTTCAAAAAATATTATGAATTACTGAAGAAAAAAACAAATGACGCATTGCTCTTCGAAATTGTACCTTCTCAAAACACTAATGGCTATTATCGGACTTCCCTTATGCGAAAATCAGAGTACTAAAGTCTAGGGAGAATTGACGTTCAGTGATGAAATAGAACACACATGACGAATCCTTCAAAGAATCCATCAGAAAACCTCCCCGGAGATTTCTCAAAAGGCCGACCCTTCTTCAAAATCCATCAGAACTTGTCGAGAGAAACACAAAAAATGCAGACATGATCGACGGTTTGGCGTCTCAAGAAAGATAGACAGGATAGACAATTGATATTTATGGCGGATTCCATGAAAAGGGCAGCGAATAAGGCGGGGGAATCTGTGGTTCCCTTTCTCTTCATTGCCTTCGAACGGCAAGATGGCTGGTTCTAAATAAGTAATAGCCGCCCCAATTGGAAGATTCCAGAGATCAGAATACAATGTCAATTTGAGCTTCGATTTCCTAGACTGAGCACAATTCATGGGAATACTGCACAAAATAACAATCACGGCTATCTCACAGTCCCTAGGCGTTGACAGTAACAAGAGTTTTTCATTGACATTCATTGACAGTAACAAGAGTTGGCAAGAAATTCTCTGTACATTTCCCCCGTGTTGTGCTGTGATCAGCATACAAAGAAAATACATTTTCACAAAACCGTAGACACGAATTTATATCAACCGATCGATATAAAACATCATATTTCGCATGATATTTAGAATAAATACTCTAGAAAACAGTTTAGGGTAGTAACGGAGAGAAAACAAGAGAATAATCACACCGTATCATACCTACTCTACAATATAACTAGTATGGACAAGAGTCTTACAATTATTCCAACTCTATTCAATCTACTCCAAATACAGTCAGAGGAAATGGAAGAGGACTGAATAAAGAAGGATACAGTGAAAAGACGATCATTCGAATTTCACAAAAATAAATAAAATACCATTACAACACAGATACGAAATACCTCTGGACTCTCTTCATTTCGCATAATCTCTCGCTTTCTCTGACCTACGAGAGAGCATGTGAACTGAAGAGAGTCGATTCAAGTGAGCAAAACAATCCGACCACAATCACCCACAATGTGTGAATCGGAGTCACGTCTTTTCCCCTCTTTTGTACGTGTAAAAAGGGTGGTGCAATACAAAAGAGACGGTAACAGTCACGAGACACGATCCACTTCTAAGGCAGAATTCTGCGTGTCAATGGTTAATCAGATTTTGGCTTGCTAATAGGGGGTCAATAATAGAAATGAATCGAGTGAGAAAAAGAGGGAAAGAAGGGAAGGAGAGGTAGGGGGAGCAATGATTCGCATACAGTCACAATACGACTGAACGAGTTGTCAATAACCAGGGAATATTTCTAGATGGGGGATAGAACGGGAATTATAAACGAGACTCGCAAAAGGGGGTCCGATAGATCAAATATCCAGAGGATGGAAGGTGGATACCGTGAGACATTGTCTGTTCTTGTTTAGACGACAGTTCGCACTTCGAAGAATCGCTTCAGATACCATACCTGCAAATAGGATCGCGTAATAGCAGAAAAAAAGTATAGCTTTTTATTGAACAGACCAACTCCCTATTAATATCGTCGAAAAATTATCTAATCTTTATAAGAAGTGTGAAACATAGAAACGTCAAGGTGTATCCTTTGAATGGATCAAGGTTCAAGATTCCGTTCAAGGTGTAACAACTGAATCCGTCAGCTGTTCAAATCAACCAATTGCAACTCATTTACTCACATGGTAATCAGCAATGCATTTTCTTGACATAGCAAAGATCTACCGTACCCCTCACTATCGTACTCCTATCCTGACTACCGTACCCCCCTCCCTTACCTGTCCGAGTGTCATCGACACGAGGATGAATGCCTCGAAGACGGCCCACAGGACCACGCGCGAGTTCGTGTTCTCGTTGACTGCAATTGCAATTTTTTTACACATATCAAAAAAGAACATATCATAAATGGAAATTCATTCATCTTATTGCCACTGCGTGAAACATAAATGTTGCAAAATCAGTACGACATATCAGATTCTAATTTAATTAATTATTAAGATAAGGTGACTGACTGGATCGATGGGTTCTCTCCCTGACTTCCATGTAGTCCTGCTCGTGTTTCACTGACATCAACGCTGTCGATAGCTCACGAACCATCTCCTCCAACTTCTGATTGTCGGCTGAAGCTCAAATAAAGGAGAGATTGAGGTATATTAATGAGTTAACTCATTATCTATACATTACGCAGTGTCCCTTCTATCATAAACCGTAAAAGCACTCATAGTTACTACTTTCGACTATTCAGTCAATTTGGATTATGGTTTCACAACTATTCCAAAGAGAATTCGGAGACATCCATGGTGCTATGTTGGTAATCGATTCTACCCAACAGACATTATAGATCATGATGAAAGTTAAAATAAAATTAATATACAAAAAGAAGTTCAATTACCCAGCACCATAAAGGATACACAGTTATGGTAAAAAAAAAGGTCAAGGGCGAGATGCGACGATTACTCTTATGTGAAAAAGGATATGTGAAAAAAAGGAATCTTAAAAATAAAACAAGCCAATTTCGATAACGAATCAATGCCTCACCAGTAGCCTGACTATCGGCTGCTCCGGGGGCGTTCTCGTGAGGAGCAGTGACGTCAACGGTGAACATCACTGCTTTAGGAGTCATCGTCGACATCTGAGAAGTAATAATTAGTGACACATCTCTATTACATTTTAGATCGTTAATATGAACGTTGTATGCTATGAAATATTTCAAAGAACTGAGGGAAAATGCGCAAAACTCGACGTACAAAGTTTTCTAAAACTATGTTTTTACAACAGGTGACTTTGGAGTTCCACGATCAATGTCCTATGGGCACTGATCAAGTTACAGCGATATTTGGTGAAACGAGTATGCACAAAATATCATATATGGTGGCAACGATGAACGGTATCTTTCGTGTTTCATTGATGATTCAATATCGAAGGTAATCCCTTTCGATGATAATAGGTAGAATTGATTGTTAAAGTACGTTTCTAAACCACGAACCTGATTGCCGAAGCAGTAGGTGTAGAGGCCGTCCATGGGAGCCTTGAAGGCGTACTTTCCAGAAGATTCGCGCTCGCCACGGTAGATCTCTTTGTTGTCAGGACCCACGATCTAAATTCCAATATGTTTCTTGTTGATTCTAATTGTTATCCTGCTAGTGATTGATATTGGAAAATTGGACGTATCCAATTATATTAGAATATTACAACTGACAGGAACAACAGTGTGGCAAAAAGTCATCCCTAGGAATACTTCGTTACAACAGCACGTTTTTCGACCTAGCAATTTAGACCCATTCTGGGCTTCTGCAGTAGAGCCGCTTGTGAAAAATAGGATGCGTGAGGAGAATTTTTAAAATTAAACAAACCTTGACGTCGATATCAAGGAATCCTCCCTCAGCCACCTCGAACATCAGACCGATGTTGGTTCCTGAATAAGAACATTATTAGAATCCAATCACACCCTTATTTTGGCTATCAAAGTAGTAGTGATCATTCGTGGAAAGAGAAAGCCTTGAATGCTGAGTAAACAATCTAATTAGCACATTGGATAAGCTCATAACGAAGAACTAACCGGCGACAACTCGATCGAAGAAGCATTGCTCCTCGTTGGCATCGATGTGGATGAAGTAGGCAGACGTGAGGGGCGCAATGGCCAGTAGAACGCCAAGAAGGAGCATCACTGCAAGATTTCAATGTGTAAGCACTTGAAAACAAGGCACACGCATGACAGAGCATCATCTAGAATATAGAGTATGATGCACGCTATACGCACGTCATCTCAGAACAAAATAAACAAAAATTGATCAATAAAACAAGGATATGATCGATACAACGAGACAACACAGAACCGAGCAAACGTGTAACTGTAAAGTACTGTAACTTTGGGCGGCGCTAACCACAGGGTCACGTAAATATGCATTTGTTGACTATTTGTTTATTTTATTGTGTATTTCTCTGAAAATCTCTCTAAATGTCTCAAATATGTCATAATAATTAAAACAGTCAAACAAAATACAATGTTATTTTAAAAATAGAATTTTTCCTGTATTTAGCGATTTTTCGAATTTTCGAAAAAATGACGCTCCCGCATTTTGTTCATTATCCTCTCGCTTATTGATTGTTTACGTTGTTTTACGCGTCTATTCCACGCTCTAAACCGTTGTAGCTTAGGTGGATCCCGTTCTCACATGTTCTGTGCTCAATTTGAAAGATTATTTTCTGCGTAAAGACGCCTATTTCGAAAGTAACTAGAAAGCATATTTTCGCGCTGTTAGGTGATTTATCTCCTTTTTTTGTTGATCAGTATTCACATTTATGATGCTAGATCTATGCTCTTAATCGTGGGGGCGTATGTCACACCATTATCCAATTGCTTTCTGCTCGTTTTCATCGTGTGTTGTCAAAAGTCTGGTGTTTTAATGGTAATGGGCGGTTTGTTCAGAAACCATGAGCAAGACGCACCCTCCCGAGCTCAAGAAGTTCATGGACAAGGAGATGGAGCTCAAGCTCAACGGCAATAGAAGAATCTCGGGCGTACTCCGTGGATTCGATCCCTTCATGAACATGGTCATTGAGGTGAGCAAATATCTTTTCCTTTCTCCCATTGCCATTTCCAGAGCTAATTATTATCAGTAGCATAGACCAGGTTAACTAATAAAAGTCCTTTGTTTTCTAATAAGCATACATATTTAAACGCTGTTTTGATCGATTAGTAAACTAGCGTAACCATGGAAACAACTTTAATCAATTGCAGGATGCCATCGAGATTCTGAAGACTGGCGAACAGAATCGTCTCGGTATGGTCGTCATTCGCGGTAACTCGGTCGTCATCATGGAGCCGAAAGAAAGAATATGACCCTCACTCATGTGACACCTTCCTTTCATCCATCCCTTTTTAATCGATCTCTGAGTCCTTCTGACTCGACCTGGTTGTAAGAAACACCCCTCCAGCGATTACTATTTATATGAGTTCTCCTCGTTACGTTACATCACGTTCACATTTGTTGTCCGGTCACGTTTATAAACGATTTTCTTTCAGTTATCGGGCTATGCCTTCATTATGCATCGAATCGACAGGGTGGGTGATGCTAGTAATTTGGTGCATGGTTGGCTTAAATAATGCTCTATAATATCAAATTATCAACCATTCAACAAAATGAGTTATCTTTATTTTAATGCATTTTTTTGGAACATGTAATATTCAAATATATAATAGAGCAATACTCAAAAATAGAACGAACATATACTCTGTAATCACGGACAAGAACATCTGCATTGGCAGACTCGGAGCGTTTGGATGCTTTTTGATCTTTCCGTGTGCCGGCAATAGGGGGAGTAATCAGTGAGGAAGGCGAGACACAATGCGTAGAAAGACGAGATTGATAGCTGGTTTCGCTATTCCCTCTCAAACATTATCCGTTCTCTCTATTCTTCAACGACAGTCTAGTGCACTTCTGAAAAATATCTCTTGTTGGTTTCCTCATTATTTCGGAATACCTGTAAGGATGGTCGACGAGGAAAGTAATGATGATCGAGCAAATCGCAAGAAGAAAATCATTGTTCTTTATGCTTTTGAGTCGGTGTAGAAAACTTAAATTTGTATTTAGAGCATCACATAAAAGCGGAATTCGTTTTGAAAAATCAGATAACTGCGCGATACGTAGGCTCAATGGCTCAATCAAAACGAAGAATGCGACGAAGAAGGAGGAACGAACGATGCGATCGTTCGTTCCTCTTCAAGCAAGTGTAACAATATTGAAGAACAGTGATTCATTGTCAGACGAGAATGAATAGATAGATTTGTTCTCTGTTACAACGATGCTCTGATACATTCATTCATTTATTTCAGTTACCGGGATACGACTGTGATACAAATGAAATCGAATGGAGAAGGGGTGGCTAGCGTCCAAATTCATCTTATTGAGATCAGTCAGACTAGGAAATGGCGAGGGGAATCACGAATGGCGATAGAAAGCGTCGGAAACTAGAGGAATACCCGTGATAGTGGATGATTAGAAGCTCTTGAGATGGACAAGTTAAGCGGGTTTCTTCTTCATTATTAAGTTATCTCTGTGAAATCAGCATGCTCTAGTGTTATTGTGCCGTTACTCCTTGGCTTTCTCCATTCTGCTTCTGGAGCACAGGAGGCAAGGAATCTCTGGGAGAATCTGGTGGAAAGTCAACCCATTTGTAGTTGAACAGTGCGCTGGGATCTCGAGTGAGGGCTTTCTCGATTTCTGAAACGAATCAGTTTATGATAGTCTAAGGCTATGGTATCTCACTCGACAGTGCGTACTGGAAGTCGATTATCGATTTGGCAGTAGATTTCCAGTCTCGATAGAATGCGATGTAGCAGCCTCGATAGATTCCGTTGATTGTTTCGAGGAAGGAATTGTTTACGTTTGCGAGTCTGAATACGGTAAGTGTGTGGTGTGCAGGAATGGAAACGTCGCCTTTCGGAATTCCGAAAAGGGCCCCGAATTGTAAACGTCGCCGATTCAAGCTACCGTACCCATTAAGTTCTCCAGATCGAAGCTTGGTGACGATGAGCGAGGTGAAATTGAGTCCCACCACGGCGAACGGGAAGTTCTGCGGATACGGTAGGTCAATCAATAACTTAAAACTACCGTATACCTGCTGAGGATCTTGCGAAAGTTGAAGAATGGTCGTCAACTGATCATCTGGAAGTCCCCATTCGGTGACGAGATAGTGCAATTGAAGCAGGCCGAGAATTCCCACTCCTCGAAGATCAGTTGATGGATCAGTTCCTGTATTATCGATTTGTTGATACGGTATCAACAAGGTTACGGTACCTTGAAATCCAACCGTCTGCCAATGAGAACCGGTGCGTGGGCAGGGTGGTGAGAGACCGGGCGTGTCTGAAGAAGGATACGGTAGACGAGCTTTGGGAAACGTCGCACTCACTGGTCGCCGCTGCAGCTGCCTTGCGGTAGAAGTCGCACAGCAGATGCCAGTGCTCGATCGATGCTTCGGAGAAGGGCGCTGGAAGTAAAATGGTAGAAACAGAAAACGGTAGCTTCGAAAGAGACCTCTTGAGATTCATGATTCCTAAGATATTTCACACACACTCGAGCAATCTCGTAGGCTGTGGGAAATGAATAATATATACGAGTTCTCTCGAAAGTGCCAGAAATAGCATTTTAAATTAATTTTCTGAAGCTCTGATTGATCTCTGGTCTCTCTACATTCTCACTAACTAGGTAGTTTAAATATTGTTATTTGATCTCTCTTCAAGAAGACTTCAACTCACTATTTCCCAACGCGACGAGCAGTTCCCTCTGTCCTCTCAATCGATCGCTCTTCACAGTCTCCACATCGTCACACGTCGGTCTACAAGCGGAGAACGTGCAGAATCTGTACCAATCGAGGCTAACCGCAGTAAGTTTTGAGCACGTGCTAACCACAGGAAATAGTTCGAAAGATTGCTAATGACAGTAGTAGGTACAATAGATAGAGATAGATGAGGCAGTGATAGACTTTGAGGATACCTGCAGACACATCTCCTCAGGAAGAGCAGTCCACTGAATGGGTAGGAAGAGTAGGCGCCAGAGTCGGGACCTTTAGCTGCCAGGAGAATCTTCTTTGCGTCTGCCTAAAAGGAATTGGTACTATTTCGACATAATCTTCAGGTTTATGATTGGACGATTTCAAACAAAATTCTTATCGTGTATAGATGATTCAGATTTTGTCAGATATTGCATGTTGTTGATGAGCTTTTCATAAAGGGAATGTGAAAAGATGACGAGGGCTTTCATGTTGAAGAATTCATCTCTTCGTTCCACGTGCTTATGAGGATTGAAGAGATGACGACATACCCTTGCATTGTCATAGTTCATGTCGAAGATTCGTCGCCAGAGATCATTACGGAAGATTTCTTCGACGACGACGTCATCTGAATGAGTCGGATTTCAAATGATTTCGAAGGATATTTCAGCAGATAAACATCATACTGTCCACAAGAAAATAGCTGTTGGAATGAAAAATCCAAATTATTTTTGAAAAACACCCGTAGCCAAACACAAATTCTTCAAAATTTAGAACTGATCTGATGATTCGATTACCGAACGTTTTAGTTATCTCGCGTATCACATTAGAGAATTTCACTAGACAGATCATCAAAACTTATCTAATCGGAGTTCACATTGATGAGAAAATTTGCTATTCGTGGGAGTCAATGATGTTTTCTCGGTAGATCACCATACCATTATGTGTCACTCCATTCGCCGCTCCTCCCATCTTGCTGCTTTCCTCCTCCTGATCCGGCCGTGGCGGTCCATCCTTGTACTTGAGCTCGATCTGAGTGGTGTAGAGATTAGGAAACGTCGTCTGTCGAAATTTCGACTGCGCATCGAATAGTAAACGTCGGCCTCACATCGCTCCACTCCTCGATCGCTTTAGCGTGTTCCTCCTCCCGACTGCGAACGTCGTCCTCCGCCATTCGAACCATCCACACTGTGATTATCGATTAGGCGGCGGAACTAGGGAATAGGTGGAACGAGAAAATCGAGGCGCGAGAATGAGTAGGAGGAGACGGGTTCACTTCCGTTTCTCAGGGGCTTTCTGGCAGGGTGCACTAAAAGAGGTGTACCCCCCTGGTCTCTCTCTTCTCGGGCTTGGCACTACTCAATTTTTAGTGACTCCCTCTTTCGCTCACCCTTCGCCACACCTTTTAGCCCCACCCCTCACTCAAATGCCCCTTCCTTCTTTCCTATGCATGGAAGGTAAGAGAAATGCGGGACTGAGAATGGATGAAGAACGCAGATTCGATGAGTGAATTGAGACTGAATATGGAAGGAAGGGGCGGAAACATTCGGGAGGCTAGATGGTCTAGACGCCGTAGCCACCGAGAATGAACTAATTTCGGAAGAACTACTCCGTCTGAGAATAGGGTTGCATGGAAAGTGCCAGAATGGAGAACGGGAACGGAGATGAAGGGGTGTGGAGTTGATTGATGAGTCTGTGAAGAGGAATAATTGAGGACTAGCTGCGAGTTTTGAGAATTGAGAAGGGGCTGCTGTGAAACAGGAAGATAGGAAACGCATACTTCCCAGGAACAATCTCAACCATTCCTTCGGGTTAGTACAAAAATGGAAGGTGAACCTAACAACAACCAAAAAAAAAAGAAAAAAAAAGAAACAGATGCTTATTGGATCTAAGAAATACATTGAAAGAACAGTGATGGGGGTTTGATAGAAGCAGAAGAGGAACTGATTGTGATCTCTCTTGAAAGATTCAGTGAATGAATCTATCAAACAATGGGAGAGACATCGACACAACAAAAATCTCTTTGTGTAGGGAACAGTACGTCAAAATGACGATGGAAAAATGCGATCAACATTTGGGAATGTATCAATATCTCCATGAAAGGCGGCAAAGTAGTAGCTAGAAATCGGCAGTAGGTCAAAACAACCTCTTGTGATCAATGAATGAATGTTGACAACACAGGTGAAGTGAATAGAAGAGAGAGAGAGGGATGGAGGGAAAGGCAATAATTGGGGGAGAGTAGAGGGTGTGAAATGAGGGAGTAACTGGCAGAGCGGTCTCTTCCGGGTCAGCTATGCATTGGATACTGTGGATTACGGTATATTATCGATTATCGAACGAGAGAAGCTATTCAAGGTCTACAAATAGCTGTGAGTCAGCCAGACGAATGGAACCTTTTGAAAGGTGAGCGATGTTTCACAACTCTCAAGTGGTGGAGAATAGGGTTGCGAATCTTTTTGCCGAGAAAAAAGAGAGGCGGAACGGCTTGAAAAATGAGTAGGAGATAGTCGTATACTCTCTCTTTCCTCCTCTCTCCCAGCCTCTCTTCTCCCCCTCTCGTGAAGTTACTATGGTGACTGCTGCGGAATCTCTGAGATTTAACGAGGGGGAAACTTCCTGTGATTAGCAGCTGCGACCGTATCGATCGATATGGGCGGACAAGGAAATCAGTAGACACGACAGAATAACTCAGTCGACTGCGGCAGCTGAGACAATAAAAAGGACCACAAGCGGAAGAGATGAGAGGGAGAGGGCAGTGCACTCTCTTCATTCTACATCATCTCTCGTCTACTCTGATCGACGAGAGTGCAGGGAAAATGAAGAGAGCAGTTGACTTGTCGATCCATTGTGGCTGCGATGGAATGGCCTGAGCTCTCCTTGTTCCCCGTTGTCTCTCGTCGATCAGAGATGGCGAGAGAGTGGGCGGAATGGAGAGAGAACAGAGTGGAAGCAGAGATCCCTCTCAAGGGACGGAGGCTCTCTCGGGCATGAGAAATGAGCGTGAAATGGAAGGCATGAATTATGAGGGCTCGAGATGAACTGTCAGTGTCAAGAGGCGATGGAGAGACGAGGAAATTGGAAATTTATATGCACTCTTCCGTTTTTGGCGGTCCTTATAATTTTATTCAAAGGATGAATGGTAAAAATAACGAATGTTTTCCTAAATTGTAAAGCTGGAAATAAAAGAAGAAAATAACTACAAAAATGCAATAAAATCTTGCATACTGTAATTGCCTATCTGCTCTAGCTGAAAACATTCGACAAGTGGAAATCTGTGTTAGCATGTATTTGATGGCGATGCGCGTACGAGTTTATTTTTTCTAAAATTTTGTAAATTCGTTATTTTTGTTATTAGGCACTTTATAATTAATATTTTGCTCTCACTCGTCCTGTTCGCCATGTTAAATTTGTTCGGTATTGAAATATGGAGTAATTTCTACATTGTTCCAGCCAAAACGGTCGCTTTCGTATGGAAGTGGTCGACTCGGTCGAGTATCTCCATTGGCTCTCGCTATTCTTCGACTTCTGCGTGGCCAATCGACCCTTCATTCTTCCCTCGACATCGACTGAATCGTGGAGAGCACGTTCTGAATGGGTCACTGATGATGGACGACCGAATGAGGAGAGATTGATCAAAGATTTCGGTTAGTTACTTCGTTTTCTCTTCAAACAGATGCGTATGCCATCGGTTCACCTACGTCGCATGCTATGACGTATTTGCAGTGCCATTTGAGAGTAGTAATGGGAATATTTCACCTGCTCTTCACTTGCTGGTTCATATTCGCAAGAAACCTTGAATGAACTTTCACAGTTGCTAGTCAATATGGCTTGCAACTAAGCAATTATGATATTCCAGGTTCCCTCGCTGCTCCTGTTATGATCGAGGGCGATTGTGAGCCGGCCATAACGAGATTTGCTGACTACATTGAGTATGTGAGAGGAGAAAGGGAAGGGAAACTACGGTATCTCAAGGACTGGCACTTTCAGGAGAGGTATGATTTTGGTCGTATTTTTGTGGTATAAATTATCATTTGACACGATCGTTGATAGTTCAACGAAAGATGGAACACAAAACGCAATGAAGTTGTAAATCACAATATCGATGAATGCATTACCGTAGTCCTGCTAATCTACCGTATATTCAGTGCGGGATGTGCTCACTACACTCCTCCCGCGTGTATCGCTCCCGATTGGGTGAATCGAGAGGAATGGACGAGTACGGTAGTCAGTCCCTTCGATGGATCCGATTATCGATTCGTCTACTATGGAGTCAAGGGAACGTGGTTAGTCTGAATGGTTTTTGTTATTTTTGATTACTTTAGTTACAATAGAACTACAGTAGCAAAGCATCAGTTGAAATTGATTGTAATGTACATTCAGTGCTTTGCTCATATCAGTTTTACTAGAACCAACCACAAATTCAATGTTTGGTGAAACTCAAAAATTCCAAGCTTTAGAAATCACAATGCAATTACTGAACTCTATCCCAATAACGAATTTGCTTGGTTCCGACTCTATCTCAACCGTACTTCCCTTCAGGACGCCCTTCCACTCGGACGTGCTCTCCTCTCACTCGTGGTCTGCCAATATCTGCGGTCGCAAGCTGTGGTACTTCGTGCCGAGGGGAGAGGAGGGACGATTTGTGGAGAATGGTGAGTGTTTTTATTTTTGGCGGCCACCCAGGAATAATCGAAAAAGCTGTAGTAGATCTCAATTAGGAGGATTTGTGAAACTCAACGCCAGCAGTGTATCGTATTTTTTGTGAGTAATGTTGGGTCAGGTTGTTTTCTGTAAAAGCCTTCGACACATTAGCGATATTCGAATACAAAGCAGAATGTAGTATTTGTGAAACATGAATTTTGCAGCAACTTTGAATCGTGTTTTTTATTAAACTTTTTAAGGGTGTTTTGATTTTTTTCGCTTCGATAACTTCAATGTCCTTGCAGGTAATCTGATCGTCGATCTACGAGAGCGACGGGAATTGTTCGAGAAGGCCGGAGGATTCACTCTGTATCAGGTATGGAATATTTGTGATATTATTGTCCTTCGATTCTCGCAAATTTCCAATCCGATCTTAAATTGGATAGGTGAATTTATGTTATAGCTGCTATGGATAGTTAGATAAATCTGGTCAATGTGATTTGAACTGTACTGGCATTACTGTATTATTATATCAGTCTTGGACTAGGTGGATTTATACTGCACCATGTATTGATAGTGAGGCAGTGTTGATCGCGTCGATTTTCGGCCGACTCTGTTGAGAATATTTCACTTTTAAATGCTGAACAATGGTGAATTAGGGAATTTGTTTGATTTGTGATTCACCCGGGACTGAAATACATCGAACTATTGATAGTTTGATATTCTCATCGATTGGTATCGAAAAAAGAAACATTAATTAAAACTTATTTTTTAGTCATCTTGTATTATGGTGTATATCCTTATTTATTCTGCAGTAATCCCTCCCTCTTTCCAGGAAGCAGGCGAGATCGTGTTCGTGCCCTCTAATTGGCATCATCAAGTGCACAATCTGGTGAGTGAAATATCGATTTGGATTACGGTGGTTTCTTACTGGTTACGGTAGGCGAGCTTTTTCTTGTTTTTGAATTTTCGAATTACGGTAGATTGATGCGGAGGTATTACTACTGTATTTAAGGAGGACACGATCTCGATCAATCACAATTCGATCAACGCTTCGAACATTCGACTCGTCACTGACTTCCTTCTCGCACGAAGGGAAGATGTGAGGAGAGAGATTGAAGATGTGAGAGGAATATTCACGGACGAGGAATGGAACGAACAGGAGAGGGTACGGTAGGGGTACGGTAGGATGAGGAATTATGGTTTTATGATTAATCAATAAATAGGATACTGTTAGAGAAATAAATCGCTGATCGCGAGCTTACTTCTTTACAGCTCCTTCTGAAGGCGGACGCGCGTCTCGACGTGCAGGGACTGATGAGGTTGTGCAGGTGAGAGAGCGGGGGAGGGGGGGGGGAAGGGTTCGGTAGATTTTTTCAAGTTGAAAAAGGCGATAGCATTGGAAAAACGTTGAGTATTTTGTAGTTGACTACATGATGAAACCTACAAGGAACGGTATGTTTTCACCGAGATGTTTAGAGAGACCACACCCCGAAAAGGGAATTCGGTTCCGATTTGAGCGATATTCCTCTTTAGATATCCTTTTATGAGTGATCGTTTTCTCTAAACATTGAAAATATAGTTTAATGGAATTTTTTTGACTTGTCTATTCTGATATCACTGATCTGTCAGCAAACTCATTCGCTTTTCAGCCCTACATGAAAGCGAAAAATTGCGGGTTAGATTTTAGCCAACAACAGAATCCACTAATTGCAGATTGGTGATCGATTCAAGGATGGGCCGAGGAAGGGACTGCTATGTGTGCTGGAAGCATGCGGATGTGGAAGAGTGCAGGATGGGGTACGGTACTTCATTGATTAAAAGAAAATTCAAATGGAACGTGGGTGATCTGAGTTTCACAGGTGAGATGATAGATTTGGAATCTTGTAGACGAACGATTTCACTGACGGAAACTGATAAGTACACTCTAATCCACTGCTGGGCTATACCCCCGCTTGATCATCTGAGTGCGGAGCCCCCAAGAAGAAATTTTCGAAAATTTGCGAAGCCCCCTCGTTGACCGAAACATTTTTCGCGGAGCCCCTTAACAGAAATTTTTCGAAAATTGCGGAGCACCCGACCATCTAGCGGGACTTACAATTAGCCCATCACTGCTCTAATCTCTCTATACAGTACCTGCCGCCCTCTACCGTGTAAGTGCACATCATCGAAGTGCGTCGAGTGCGAGCGTGTGCTCGAGGAGTACGAGCTTACGGTAGCCGCCCTCACCGTCCATCGAATCGAGAAGTGAGTTTATTCACAACAATAATAAATAACAGTTAATGACAATCATTCCCGTTGCATTTTATACACGTAAACGTCTGTTTCCTTATCGTAGAGTAGTCGATTGACTCGAAATCCGCGAGCAGCCAGATTACGGTAGAACTTACGATCCTGAGCAGAATAGATGAATCGAGAAATTGGGTACGGTAGCGCACCTTCGGATACCGTATCCGACTGGCGAAGTAGATTACGGTATCGGGCGCGGCGAGAGTCTCGATTGTGTTGATGAGTGGCTCGAAGGCCTCTTCTGGAAAATTGATATTTTGAGTATTCAGCAAGCAGTGTAGTTTCTATTATTTGCAGAAAAAAATGTGAAGTGATGATGCTAGGGTGAAACAAGAAAGTGACCGTTAACCTTTGTAGACAAGATCGGCTCCGAGAATGACGTCGAAGTGAGTGGAAGAGATGGATGAAGAAGAGGGATCAGCCCAATCGAGGACAAGTGTCTAGGTGAGGAGGAGTTTCATAGGGTAGTAGTGATGACGTCAGCACTAGGAAACATCAATAGGAAGTACGAATGCTGTACAGATAATCACTATATCGGCTACATATCCCAGCTACCGTATACCTCAACATTCGCTCGATTGACCTCCACATTTCGCTGTAGGAGCGGCAATCCGAGGGGCTGCTCACTAGCGACGATTCGAGAAGGAGAAGAGAGGAGGGAAAGGGCGATCGAGGGAAGACCCAGTCCCGATCCCAGTTCGAGAATAGACTGAAGGAGGGATTGTCTACGGTAGAATAGGGATACTGTAGTAGATTATCGATTAGTACCTTCCCGTTGAGATCCACCGCCGATTCAGACTTGAGTAGGTAATCGACCAGAACCGTAGCCTGCGAATTGCTATATTGTTGTTATCGTTCCATTGTTACTAGTCAGTTGTCGATAGAGCTACCGTACTCACCGAATCCCACAGTACTCCCGCGACACCGTACTCATCCCAGCTCTGCTCGAGGGTTACGGTAACTTGCGGGTCGCTGCCTACCGTAACCCGTCGGGTGGTCTCACGGAATCGAGCGAGCGGAGCCGTGTCCGTAGTGTAGAGTACGAGAGCGGAAGAGGGTACGGTAGCCATCGAATTATCGATCGATAGGAGAATCAGGGCGATTGTTGAGAGATGCATGACATTGCTGAATAAACGTGTTGATTGAAGACCCATGTGAAAATGATTAGAGAGAATGGCGTTTCGAATCGCGATAAGTATCTGATGAAACACAAACCGCTCAAGAGAAAATATAATGAAAATAAATAATAGATGCCTCCAGTGGCTACACTGAACGACTCGCAACTTGAGGGTGAGTTTGAATGCGAAAGTTTGAGAGTTTTCCACTTACCGTATGTTTGCTCAGTGTGTCTTTGGGGCGCAGTATCTCTGCCTGGTCACATACATGATAATACCAGAAGTGAAATGCGAAATGAAGTTAATGAAAACAGAGAATGCTTTTATATTTATCGTTGCAATTCTCGTTCTCTGCAACAGCTCTGGAATCAACGAACTTATGTATTCCCAACGCTTTCATGTACCTGTCTCATTGCAGTGCTCTGGAGTGCGGTTGCGTGCGGACGACCATTACCAGCCGACTGCACGATCGATCTGAAGATGGCGGCTACCGTATCCTCGCTGATGGCGAGTGCACACAAGAGTGGACGAACGGAAGCAGTGGAGAAGAGCAAGGAGATCAATAATGAGGTACGGTAACTTATCGATTTTAGGGATTACGGTAAAGGCAGATGGTTGTTATTATTATTTCATCTTCTATGAAAACACAGCTAAGGACGAATCAAAAAGTAATGTTGTCACAAGAACATACGCTTTCATTGAAACACAAATCAACGATGTCAGTTTTCAATACCATACATCAGAATATCGGATTGCTCTTTTCTATACGCAAACCAAGTTTCCAAAATACTTTAAATTCAGTTACGTGCTCGATTGGTGCCATTTATCAATGAGAAGTTGAAAGGAACGAAGAAGGAAGTGGAGAAACCGGATGGAAAGGTACGGTAGCGAATGATTATTGATTATCCATTTATGGTTCCTACATTATCTTTTTGAACATGAGACAATTCATGGTCGGCTCACTGTCTATCTCAAATTTCACGGACGGTGTCCTTCAAATTGAAGGCCTCAATCGATACTCGTCAGGTTACGGTAATCGCCGGCAACGAGCACGTGAAACGTTCGCTACACGTGATGACGGAGATTACGGTAGATGGAGAGAGAATCGAGGCGGGTCTCAAGGAGTTCGGCAGGTCAGATTCATCTCACCTTCTCGACAATTTAATTTCGCATCTTTGTATTTCATTACAAATACATTACTTTTGCAAGGATGTACGAGATCAATAATTCTCCTCTGACGCTTCCAAAACAATATTATTTCCCGATCTATCTGTATTCATAGTGATAGTGTGTGTTAGTATTTATCCTCGGTCCATGTGCCAAATTTCTAGCTAATGGATTCATTTGCAGACTCCGCTACGAATTGGCCCGTGCACTGAAGGCGAGCGACGAATACAATATGTGATTTGTATGTTTCATATTTGTACATTTATTGATTCATGGTTGTATTACAGATATTGGTTGTAAATATGTAGCGAGGCTTGGTTCAAATTTCTTGTAAAGATAAATATGCAATTGTATTGATTGACTGTTTGTCTAGTCAACATTGCAATTGAAAATAATTATTTTTCGTATTTGAAGAATATTTGATGAATCTCAATTTGAAAATTAGTATAATGGAATGAAGAAATGAATTATTTCGGATAAGGTGCACGAGATTGTTTTCCTAGCACTTGAAAATTTCTGAAATTCCTCATTCTTGGTCAAACTGTTTCTCATTCTTCTTTGCTATAGGATAAGCTTTGTAAATCAGAACCAGTCCCTGTCTCTCCCATTTGTTGTTGTGTTTGTGTAATCGATTCGCTCGAGTCTCTCTGCTGTTCTCCTAGCTGCCCGACTGCACTGGGGAGAGAGAAGAGATGTGAGGGAGAAGAAAGGAGAAGAGGAAGGGGCGACTAGTAAACAAAATTCGCGTGCTCGAAACCGCGGTCACGTTCTTTGCAGTTTTCCGATATTCCGTGTTGCTAGAAGTCAGGATACCTTATCGCTTATTTCTTATCTGTTCTTGAATTTTGAATTCTTTCTGTTCAGACGATGCATCTTTCAAATTGAACTCAGTTCTTTTGACATGCTTAGCTCATTGAAGAAGAAAATGTTGCCTAATCGATCAAAGGTACTGAAAATTCATTTTTGCAAATTATTTCATTATCTCACTATATTAGAAGCCTACTCTCTTCGATCTACTGAAGAAAGAAGACGATGAAGAGAAAACTCAGGCACAGGTTGTGTTTGTATTTTCCTCCTTATCATACGATAGGTATCTATTTCTTTCATCGTTCAGGCATCGATTTCTGTTCTACCGGACGATTTGCTATTGATGATCTTTGATAATTTATCGATGGAGGAACGAACTCCGTTAGGAACGACGTGCAAACGATTTAGAGAACTTGATTTCGAATTGGGAAAGAGGAAATTCGACTCGATCTATGTTAATTGGGTAAGTTTTTTTATTTACCAAACATAAGTCTAATTTTTCATGAATAGATGAATTATTACAGTCCAAGAAGTGCCATCATTTTACCGGAAGAGTTGCGGGCATCGATTATAATATTTACGGAGGAACCATTGAGGGTAAAGTGTACCCTCATCTTCAAGCAACTCGACACAATTTGCGATTCTTCAGAAAAGCCTTTGCAAAACAATTGATTATATCGGTATGTTCGTTCAATAATAAAAAAATTGAAAAGAAAAATTCAGTTCGCCATGAAGCTCGACAAATCCGAGGCTGAACTAATCTCGAGCATTCTCAAGACAGTAACATTCCGAGAGTTGGGAGTATTCTTTGAAGCCACTAATGAATATGACGCTGAGTTAGTCTAAGTGTTTAGCAATTTTTATTTTATTTTTGCATATTTGCAGTGTAATCCCGAGTCTCTTCAAACACCGTGATCTCGAGCTAGCGAAAGTTACTCTTTGTTGGAAGAGATCCTTCTTCCATGATGGAAAGCGAGCGAGAAATTTGGTGATGAAGCTTCCGCCAGTGAAGAAACTTCAAATCGAATTCGAGTACAGTGACAATAAGTTCAAACGGTTTCTAAACAAGAAGTTTGGTCTGTTCAATGAGGTTATTGCATCGATCCGTGATTGATAATGAGCAATCAATTATCAGTTCGCAACGGTCGATGGTGAATACGTATTGGATGATGCGACCCTTCAGCATATTACTTCCAATACAAATCATGCAGTGATTGTGGGCAAAAGCAAGTGCAGTGCTCAGGGAATATTGAACGCTTTTAAGGTGTGTTTCAATCGCATCAAAATACTTTGATATTAAAATATTCAGATAGTTCGTCAATCTCCACTCGAGAAGAAACTCGTTTTCTTCTTCGCTCCAAGACCAATTATCGAAGAGATTATATCCATGCCGAATCTATGCTTCGACAACTACGATTGGAACCATGATCTTATCGATCGCTCTAGCAAATCACTTTTAGCTTTTAGTGAGAAAACAGGTGCATTCTGCACCGTTTCAATGGGAAAAGTGGACGAAAACGGGAAAATGATAAGCTGGAATATTGATTAGATTATTTCAAATTCTGTTTATTCGTTTCAATATATTTATCATTCAGTGGCTTCATGATTGTGAACAATTGGATGGGTTTTTTGTTCGGTTTCCACAGAACTTAGTTGAAACTTGTCATTGCGACTTTCCGTATTTTTCCTGTAAATCGTGTTATTCGATGAGAAAAATGATAAAAAATACCTGAGATCAGCCGTTGACGACCGGGCGAATCGATCCTTATTGAGTTTTATCCCTAAAAGACTTCTTCCACTCGCCGAAAAAAGCAGACTTACCGCAACAACTGAACATCCCTACAATTTGCCCACAAAAGATTCGACGATACTCACTCGAACGAGCGAAACACACGTAGAATGTGGAGGAATAGACCGTCAGAGCTGAGAAAATCTGAAAGCTGAGAAGTTATACACAATTAGTGTTCTGTGAAATACTGACAAAGAATGCACTTACCATGTATGCTTCAGCCTTGTCCATGACTTCCTTTGAATAACGAGAAAAATCAAGATAGTTCATTAGAAAAATGAAAATCAGCCTTCAACGAATCCAATAAATTATCTAATTATAGAGAAAAATCGCTAACCTTTCACAAATAAAAACGATAATGATAATTGATAGACTCTTCATTGCATTTCGTTCAATGTCTCCCGTGCTAAACTGAATAAACTGAATGAGTGAGAAAGAAAGGTCGTATGGACATACACAATGCACCCGGTACTTTCGATAGATAACAGCAAATGCTGAAATATAGAAAATTATTGTAGTCATAATGAAAACGAGTCCGATCACGTGCCTGAACGCACATTTAGTTATTGTACATGATTCAGACTCACCATATCCTAGTAACCTGAGAAGGAAGGCTGGAATGTGGGTTGCATATTTTCATTGAATTATGATTGACGTAGAAAACACTTTTTTGCGTGAATAGGAATGGTGATAGGGAACCTTTCAATAACACATTTCACGATCAAGAAACAACGAGGTACGAACCCCATTAATACAGCGCTTATTCCATAAATGATTCCTGGAGTCATAAGAACTGTCAAATAGGTTCTCCTTCGCAACATTCGATGCCTGCAAGTGAACTGATTTTTCTCAATAATTTTAGAAATGCATTCACCATAGTGGTGCAGCGATAGAGAAGAACATATCTACTGAAATCGCAGCCATTAGTGACATTAAATGCAATAAGTGAAGATGTAGGTCGATACGAAGTAGAAACACCCATTTCTGGAAAAGATCAACAATAAAAATTTGGTTATTCAAAATGGACTTCACTTTCGTATTGCTATTCTGGAGATATTGAAGACGAATAAAGCAAGTTCATACAGTAGACAAATTGAGTGAGCCGTAGCCAACATTGTGAAGAGTATTCCTGAAGAAATCCAGTTTGAACGTCAAAATGTTTCGAACGTACCATATTTTTACCTGAGTTCCTTCAATCGATAATGGGCGTAGATTACGTTTAGGTTTCCGAAGAGTCCGAAAATGTTGAAGACAACGACTCCGCTCCAAATGATATAACGATCAGTGTCCGTTAGATACGGGCATTTAATTTTATAGACGAACGGAGAAAATAAGTGAGACGGTCAAATCACCACCCACACCGTTCCCCTATTTTACGTGAGGAAGTGAATGAGAACATTATGAGGATACCTTGACCATTCGAAGGTTGTTTGGAACACAACTCATTAACGCTCTTGTATGTACTCGATGTCTGTTATGCGTTGAGATTGTAGTGGGAAAATGCACGTCGACCAAGGAGTTCGCTAAGAGATGAGCTATGTTTCAGGATTAGCTGACAGTCGAATAGTTAAGTATTCATAGGTGTTGCAATCCGGATTGGATTTCACGGTGAATTGAGTTCAGAAAATCAATGAAAATTTTGTTTCCCTGCATCCATCGCAGTGGAGATGCTATCGCGCCAAATTGGAAGACTACGAAAACACACATCAATGATGAACAATCTGAATTATATACTGTTGTCTGGCGTCTTGAAAATCGATGACTGGAGTCAATTACTTCGTCTCATTTATTTTCGACCCGTATTTAATAGCGAAATTTACAATTTCTTGTATATAATTGACAGTGAGAACACAGAATTATAAGCTCAATCGTACAAACTTTGAATTAGGCTAGCGTAGAATCAAAACGATCAAAATTTCGGTGTACTAGGATGTCCTCCGGATAGGCTTCCGTACGATTCATTTGGTTGGAATTTGCTGTGACGGACGTGTTTCCTGATAGAGGCCGTTATAAAATTTACTTTTAGTTTGGTCGAACCTCAAATCCTCTGTTGATGAATGTCCGAATCGATCTTCTTGCAGTTTGACTCCTGGAAAGACAATTCGAATGTGTATATAACGATAATTATTTATCATTCTCACCAAAACATCCAATCATCTTGACAATCTGTCTCCAGAATATTCGCCGATATTCGCTCGACCGTGCGAAACAAACATAGTAGGTAGAGGAATAGACGGTCAACGAGGAGAATACCTGAAATACATTGTATTCGGGATTGAAGACATTGAATATTCGTATTTTTCATTATTAGTAACGCAAAAAAAAGAATCTACGAACCATATAGGCTTGTGCTTTCTCGAGCACATCCTTCGAATGTCCGGCGAAATCAAGATAATTTATAAGTGAGATGAAGAATAGTCTGAAAACGATTAATCTCATCCAATCATTTCGAAAACTCGTACCTCTCTATAATAAAGACCACGATCAAAATGGAGAGACTCTTCAACGCTTTTCGTTCGATGTTTTTGTTATCAGAATGAAGCTTCGCAATCTGATTGAAATGTACAACATTGAAATGGTTCTTTAAAAAAAGACCAAATAATACTCACGATGTTATTTTTGTATTTTCGATACAGAATAGCATAGGCTGCTAAATACGAAAAGATCGTTACAACGGTGAAAACGAGACCGGCCAGATGCCTGAAAATTTCAGAAAAATATTAAATACTTTTTACTTTTTACTCACCACATTTTCATAACTTTGAAGGGCAAACTGGTCGGAAGGTTGCACAATTTTAGCTGTCTTTCGTTTGTGAAGATTACACTGAAATGCGGTGTTCGATCACTTGAACAACAAATGTTCCTTGATGTTTACGCGAAATACGTGACAATAATGATGTTGACCGAAAGACTAAGGAGTGGCACATCATCTTGACCATACACTTAGTTAGTTATACCAGAATCGAATAAACGTACCCAGTGATCAACACTGCAACTCCGTAAATTACTCCCGGAAGTACGAGTATGGTCAAATACGTTCTCCTTCGCAACATGCGATGTCTGGAAAATTTTTAATGATGAACCTATTAGAATAGTTGCTTGTTGGAAATGTATGAAAAAAAGCAACTCACTGTAGAGGAAATGCTATTGAAATAAGCATGTCAGTGGATATCGCAGCCATTAGAGCCACTTGCAAGCAAAACGTGAAAATGTAAGGACTAAGGATGTAGAAGCAAGTGTGTCTGAAATTAAATTTGGTTTCGATACTATGTTAACAAAATACCGTATAATAGGAGCTCCGAAGACATCATAGACAAGTCCCACCAATTCATAGAGTAGACAAAATGTGTGGGAAGTTACTAGCATAGCTAGAAGAAGACCTATAAAACTGTAAGGCATAAGTCGTGTGGACTCTAATTTGTAACTAACCATATTTCGTTCTAAGTTTCGTCAATCGATAATGAGCATAAAGGACATTGAAGTTTCCAAAAAGTCCGACGACATTGAAAAACACGATTCCAGAGTAGATAATGTGGCGGTCAAAATCAGTGATAGGCATTCAATCACAGAAACTTTCTGGAAGAAAAATATTGAACTGTGATGCGACCACAATGAAATCGACCGGGCGGTGAAAGGAAGTAGAAAAAGAGAAATGGGAAGAGTAGTGTTTCTCTACTCACCAACCATCACATGTTCCCAATGAGGGTGCGCCGATGTTATCGAGAGAATTTGGCCGATTGATTCAAACGATGATTTGCTGACGACACGAGTACTCGACCCTCTCCTTACCCTCGTTCTACCTCCTTCTCATCCACTGCGAAATTCGGCCTACTTGAACGGAACTGATTGCTCAT
Organism: Pristionchus pacificus; assembly: GCA_000180635.4. Taxonomy (NCBI): domain Eukaryota; kingdom Metazoa; phylum Nematoda; class Chromadorea; order Rhabditida; family Neodiplogasteridae; genus Pristionchus; species Pristionchus pacificus. Next base: position 13,393,957 of record CM026577.1, read on the forward strand.
TTTCACATGCACCCACTAATGCGGTGGGTGCGATGATTGATGTCGAATCGGAAACACAGCAACGAAACGATAAACTATTTATTATTGATCTGATATCTAGTGGAGATCACATTCATATTGCCAGTTGTGATGAAAGCTTATGCACTCCTCGTGATCATTCTGATCCTCGTGACTCATACTCTCGATGTGCTTAGTTGTTCGCCTGATCGATTTCCGTACGATAAATTGCGTTGAAATTTCGCACTGCGACTGCTCTTTTTCCTAAAAAAACAGTGATCCTCGAACATGTTTAGTGAGTGAAACCTCAGTTCATCAATTGACGATGATCCGAATCTATCCTCTTTGAGCTTCACTCCTGAAACAATTTTTTTTCTTTTACGCTGAGATTTCTGTTTTATTGTTAAGTAGACTATCGAAGCACTTACCACAGCATCCTACAGTATCCACAATCTGACTCCAGAATATTTTTCGATACTCGCTCGAGCGGGCGAAGCAAACGTAGAACGTCGAAGAATAACAAGCCATGGCAGAGAATGCCTGCAGAAATGTAATGTGGAGATTAAAAAAAATTGTGATACTGGTGATATGATGATTTGTGATACAGGCAACAAATACGAAATATAGGTCACCATGTAAGCTTGAGCCCTCTCGATAACTTCAACTGAAAACCCAGCAGCTTCGAGAACGTTCATCAGGAAAATTAGAAGAAGTCTGAAGATTGATTCACTCTTTATCGATTTTCATACGGTTTGCTAACTTACCGTTCCAAAAGGAAGACAATAATCAGCACTGACAGACTTTTCATCGCTTTTCTTTCGATGTGACTATTGTCGAACTGCCTGTCGAACTGAAAATTTTCTCTTTTACTCTGGGACGTTTGCTCCTTGCAACATCATTGTTCTCGTTAAAAGCTATGGACCGTTTCCGACTATCTTTCCCGCAATACCTGTGTCCCCATTCGAACGACGGATAATCCCACTCATACTAGACAGTAGAAAAAGAGCAAACTTCTCTCACATGGTGTTCTCTGTACTTGCAGTAGATTATTGTGAACGCTGCGACATACGAAATCGTTGTTATTGCGTTGAAGATGAGAGCGAGAATGTACCTGAATCAGATAATTCGTCTCTTCATTTCGCGTGTTATCTCGTGCGATTGAGTACGAGGAATGAAGAGCTTAATTCTTCACTTTGATATCCCTATTTATAAAATAGAAGTAATAACTCACTAACCATACTTTTCTTACAGAGAAGGGAAGACTGGAGGGAGGCTGACATAATTTGATCTCCTCACTGTCCGCGTAGAAAATTCTGCGAAAATATGACTATGTGACTAACGAGAATGGATGTTTGCGATAGAAGATTGCATCAAAAGAGTCGGGAAATTGACAACAACTATGATATTGCACACAAGAGACTATAAGGTCACTCTGAATGCTGACACGGAATGTCTGACTAAGTTCCTCGCTGAATTGAAATCAAGCTTTCAAATCGCCGAATTCAAGCATCGAACAAAGCAGACAATCAAGAAACCGTACCCGATTGTGAGTACAACACCTCCATAGATCACTCCAGGAATGACGAGCATTGACAAATACTTTTTAGTACTGAACGCGCGATGTCTGGAATCTATTAAAAATGTCACTCTTCTTCTATTTCGAGAATGGTGGCACATTCTTGAGCAGTTCAGTATTGGAAGTTTGAATTTTACCGTAAAGGAGCAGCAATAGAAATCAGTAAATCGGTAGAAATCGCTGCCATTAGACCCATTTGGATGCAATAGGTAACGATGTAGGGTGAGATCAAGTAGAAACACGTTTTCCTGGATTCAATAGTATATGATGCAGCAATATTCGATACATTGCTCACCTAATAATCGGCCTTACGAATACGCCATAAACGGTTCCCACAAGTTCGTAGATTAAACAAATGGATTGTACAGTAACCAACATTGTGAGAAGAATTCCTAAAGATCATGAATAGCAATGGTAAATCGCTATTTTAAAACGCACCATATTTCGTCCTGAGGGCTTTTAATCGATAGTGGGCGTAGATAACATTTAGATTTCCGAAAAGTCCCAAAATATTGAAGATAACGACTCCACCCCAGATGATGTGACGATCAATTTCGGATATAGCCATGGATGTTTACATCGAATGCGGAAACGATTATGGAGTGGGATGAAAATGATGAGTTCTAGAGACTATTTCTCCTGCTGTCTCTTTCTCTCATTCTCCACTGAAAGAGTGCAATGATGTTATCGCACATAGAATAGACATACTAATGGAACACACATCGATGACGATTTGCCTCTACGAACGGTCGGAGAACTCGCCAAACAACTTTTGAAGGGTGAAATGTGACGTCACAAGACCCACGCCCACAGTGTTTTCTTGAACCTACGATATTATCCACCCCATATATTTGTATACGTTGAGTGGAGGATTGTTGTCTTCGTGTTCATACCAATTTCAGAATGCATAATTAATACACTTATTTTTAAATTTAATAAAATTTATCGGAATAAAGCGTGGAGAAAATGGCACAAGAGACACGCACGCCCCTGAATACTGGAGACAATAAAACAACGATAAATAAATACAATAGATTGATTCAGAAGGAATCATTTGCGGAAGGTGACTCTGATCATGGGACGTCCATTTTCGCCGATAAATCTTTGTCCCCTTTTAGTGAATTGGATTGAAGATCCGGTCCGAATCGTTGCCTGAAATGAGCAAATTATTAAAAATGATTATTATTAGCAAAATTTTTTATAATGATCATGAGTGATATTTATAGAGAATGTATTGAAAAAATCTGGACTAGTAAAATGTCTTACCTTTTGCGCATCCTTCTTCATCCTTCTCTTAGCGAGGCGAGCTGCTATATCTTCCAGAAGCTTCACGTTTTCCATTTTGTCGAATTTCTCAGGCCGAGTATACGTTGAGTAGGGAAGAGAAGTGTGATCGACGGGAGGGAAATTGGTCTGAAAATGTAATATTAATGCTATGATTCCAATTGAATTCCATTTTCGGACATTTTATTAAAAATCGTACCTTTATTTCCCTGGCAATTCTCCTCTTGAAGTGTAAGCCCTAAATAATAAAAATAAATTCAAAACTGATACTATTCCGTTTACCACAGCATCCACACATCCCCACAATATGGCTCCAGAATATTTTTCGATATTCTGTCGAACGAGCGAAACAAACGTAGAAAGTCGAGGAATAGACAGTTAATGCCGAGAATACCTAAAGAAAATAAAAAAAAATAAAGAAAATAATAAAATATTTTTGATGGTGAGGTTTTTACCATGTAGGCTTGAGATCTTTCTTTGACCTCCTTCGAAGTTTCCAAGAACTCGAGAACATTGATTATTGAAATAAATATCAGCCTAAAGACATTACGCGTGCATATTTCTAAAATCTATTGCTATTACCGAGACAAAATGAAGACTATTATTATCACGGAGAGGCTTCTCAACTCTTTTCTTTCAATATTACTGTTGTCGGCATGCAATTCAGAGGTCTGTGACGATATTGTTGATGTGTTCGGTATAATGATCTCAATTGTCGGACAGCTCACCTTACAGTAGATAATTATGAATGCTGCAACATAAGCGATGGCGGTGATAGCATTGAATACAAGACCTACGAAGTACCTAAATAACCGAGGAAATGTATTAATTGAGAAATAGACTAACCAAATTTTAGTTACCACAGAAGGAAGGCTGGAGGGAGGCTGACACAATTGAATTTCAGCATAGTCCATGTAGACGAAACTAAAAATATGATGTCATACTAGATACTAGAAACACGTTATTATAAATAAAACGTGAGCACCCCAATATCACAATAGTGATGCCGTAGAGAAGAGCCGGTGTAATGAGTACCGCCAAATTTTCTTAGTTCGTACCGTTCGATGTCTGTAAAGAAAAAATCAGCAGCACTTCAAAAAAGCTGATTCTACCGAAATGGAAAAGCTATCGATATCAGCATATCTGAAGCTAACGCAGCCATCAGAGCCATTTGGGCACAATTTGTGAAGATGTAGGGAGAAATAATATATAAGCACGTCCTTCTTCACCAGAGTTATTAATTTCAACACGCGTATCGATCAATTACCGTATAATAGTCTCTGCTAAGATATCGTAGATTATAGCTATGAACTCGTACACGAGACAAATTGTGTGAGCCGAAACGAGCATTGTCAGCAATATTCCTGGAAAAAATAATGAAAATAACTAAAATTATGACAGCCATCTAACCATATTTCGTCCTCAACACCGGCAGTCGGTAATGGGCGTAGATCACATTGAAATTTCCAAAGAGTCCGATAATATTGAAGATGACGACTCCGCTCCAGATGACATGACGATCGGTTTCAGATAGAGACATAGAAATCGGAACAAAATTCCGTGGCGCAGTACTGGAGAGAATTCTGAATTTCCCCCAAAAATCGCTGATTGCTTCAAGGGTGACTAACCTCAGGGTGAAAAGGTCGTGAAATATTTCGAAGGCGAGAGTGAAATGTATGGAAAACAGTTCCGAGTGCAGAGTATCTGTGCGTTACCCGTCTGTACAACTCGCAGAATAGAAAAAGTGCATGGATGTTATCGTGAGAATTCGGCGCATTGATGGATCAGAAACGTTTATGAGCACCAATCTTAAAATGTTCTTGAACACGGCATCAAAAAAGAGACAGTCTTTATTCGACGGATTTTGAGAAATGATTCCTTCATATCAGTTTGCTTTTTTGATCACAATTTCTAATTGACAGTTCTACCATTCTATTGACAACTGTAGATCTCCTCGATTGCAATCTCGATCGAAGGGAAAGCGTTCTTTCCCTAGAATTATTTATGGAAAAGTAAATTTTCCTTGTATTACTAACCAATGTCCATCTGTAGAAGATGCAATAAAAAGCTCTTCGTTTAGCCTCAAACCTGCACGAATGTATTTAGTGGGACTAGAAAGAAGGGTTCACTTACCACAACCTCGCATTATTCCTACGATCTGGCTCCAAAATATTCTCCAATATTCGCTCGAACGAGCGTATAAAAAATTCACGAAGGCTACGAGATAAAAAAAATGCGGTTATCGCATTGAACACCAGACCGAGAAAATACCTGGGAACAGACAATAATTTCTAATCCGCTAATCATTTTGCTTTACAGTCCTGGCTAATCCCCCCATGAAAACGGGGCGCCCGGGGCGTCCCGGGGCGTACCGGGGCGTCCCCCTCGCTTATGGCGCCTCAAGACATTTTCAAATTGGGCCCAATTTGTGTTCGTCGTATTCTCCGTTCGATTCTGCATCGATTCATGTGAAAAAATAAAATAAAATATTTAATTATAATTTACATTTTGATTTTCAAAGAATTGTCGAATAAAACGATTCGTGCATCACGGAGTACGTTCTACGGTACTTATCAAAAGATTCTGCAGCAGCAGTGGATAAATACCGCAAGACGTACTCTTCAATGCACGAATCGTTTTATTCGCCACTTTTTTGAAAATCAAAATATAAATAATAATTAAATATTTTATTTTATTTTTTCACATGAATCGATGCAGAATCGAACGGAGAATACGAAGAACACAAATTGGGCCCAATTTGAAAATGTCTTGATGCGCCATAAGCGAGGGGGACGCTGGGGGACGCCCCGGGACGCCCCGGGCGCCCCGTTTTCATGGGGGGATTAGCCAGGACTGTATAATTTGCATTAGTGTGAAACGGTGTCTAAAACGAGCACAAGTTTCATTCATTGAAGTTGCACCGAAAAGTTTTGTTATGTCACTCGCTCGCTCACCATAGTCTCCTTACAGAAAACGAAAAACTGAGAGGATGCTGACATAGAGGGATCTTATCTTCGTTATTATGCAAACAGCGGGAATATGAATTGGTAATACATATAATGAATCAGAATAAAGTGTGAAAGGAGTGCTCGACAGATTGCATATACTTTCAGTCTACGTGCCCATAGCAAGTGTCTGTGATTGTTTATATCATGTGTAAGCATAACAGGGGCATATAAGCATATATGTAAGCATAACAGACCCAAGAAGAAGAACTGTAACTCCGTACAAGAATGCCGGAATTAAGAGGATCGAGAGATATTCTTTCGCTCGAATTGAACGATGTCTGTATTTGCCAGTAGTTCATTTCAGGTGCGGAAATCATTATACTTAATCGGAGCAGCTATTGAGAACAATAAATCGACCGAAATCGAAGCCATCAAAGCCATTTGAAGACAATAAGTGAAGATGTAGGGAGAGATCAGGTAGAAACATTTCTTGCTGTATATTATTTTGCTTTCTGGTCTGTAGATTAAAGTTACCGTATGATGGCAATCCCGGAAATTCCGTAGCCCAGTCCGACCAACTCGTACAAAAGACAAATGCTTTGCGAAGTTACCAGCATTGTGAGAAGAACTCCTGTAAAGAAAAATATACTTCTCAGAGTGTGAATACTATTGGTCATGGATCGAAACAAACCATATTTCGTCCTGAGGGCTTTCAATCGATAATGAGTGTAGATCACATTGAAGTTTCCGAAAAGTCCGACGATATTGAAAACAACGATTCCGCTCCAAATTATGTGACGATCGGTGTCCGCGATTGCCATTTCTGACTGTTTCAAAATAAAGTTTGAATATTTTGATTCGAGAGGCTACTTTCTAGTCTAGACAACATCGCACACTAAGAATCTTTAAACGTTCAGACAAGACAAGAGTTATAATTTTAAGGATAATTGTTTAAACAACCTATCTGTTCACAGAACGAGCAGAATAACAACACTTTGGCGTTCAAACGGAGACAAGTCCTCATTTCGAACGCATTTTAGCGAACATGAAAACATGTTGCTACCTTGTGCTGATGGAATAATCTACGTGCCCGATTGTTAACATGAGTGACAGTTTCATTTGTAGAATGTCTCCAAATATTTCTGTTACTTGTTACTTGTGAATGTACTGATGAACTCAGGGGATAACGAGTGACGTTGCGAAAATGATATCAATGTGAACAGCCACTTTCGATTAGACGGCGAGTGGAGGAATAACAGAAGAAAATGCGATTTCTGATGAACATTAAGATGTGATCGGCTAAGTTACAGATTGTGCAGATAATTTCTATGCGATTGCTAGCCGATAATTCGTCCTTGGAATCCAATTTACCTAATTGAACGCATTCAAATAGTTTCTTTATTATCAATCTTTCATGAGAATTCATACACAATAAGAGAACAGTCTCAATGGCAAATACGGTATATCTGATGGTGCGAAGTCATGGGCGAAGTCAAGGGTACGTGCGGGGTGACACCGTGACTAGCTCAAATTGCTATTGCAAAAAAGAGGGAAATGCGGCGCCTACTGGGACATTGGAGGTAAGATGATTTTGTGTGATTGTGTGAGGTTCTAGAAAGGACTAGGTCATTTGTAGCTCTCTTCTGAGTGGAAGGAATGCAATGGAAAGGGATAGGAGGATAGAGCTGCTCGTTATGATCGATTTGAATGAATAGAAGGATGGATGAAGCTCGCTAGAAAAGTATGGGAAAACCTGCAAAATAATCGCGAGAAGTGACTGGGAGTGGAACATAATAATAAATCTTTACTAATATAATCTATGTTACAACTTTCTCTGGTTTGAGGCACTGTGAAATATGAGCAGTTTGAGAAGAAAATAAGAGCAAATTCCCGAGTAGAAAATGTGCACAACCTAAGGGGGATTTAATGATGAAAGAATATGAAGATTATCGATTGATCAAAATCGATCTACTCTTTTGGCACACAACTCGGAGTGAGAGAATGAACACGCGAATGAATGGGGAAGGGAGGGATCACATGGGGACATTGGAGGAGGAAGGGGTACGGTAGTTCGGTGGGTCACTCAGTAGGGCGCGTATCTGACTGCGCCGCCTACTGTAGTCGCTGAGGAAGAACCGGAGCCGGCTTTTGACGAAGGGACGGGTCCGCCGGCTCCGGAAGAAGTGGCTCCGGCTCCCGAGGTCTTGATGATCGGAGAACCACCATAGGCCATCATTCTGAAAACGGGACAGGTAGGTCGAGTAGGAATAATTAGGTGAGTTTCACGAAATTGATATCATTGCGGAATTGCACACATTTTAATGGTGTTGTCGTCTTACGGGGAAATAAATAATAAAAAATCGATCGTACGCTTGATGTGCTGCAGCATAGGGATTTCCTGCAGCTGCGACTGCTGCAGCCTGCTGCTGCTGATGGTAGGCGATAGCCTGAAGAGAATGGAGTAAAGTCAGTTGACGATCTCAATCTTCAATCATTGCCACCCCTACAGTATACCTGTGATTGCATCATTTCCAGGGCAGTCTTCTCATCCAATGCCATCAACCCGCCGTACTGTAGCGCTGAAATTATCGATTTTCTAAAATCCAGATAATCGATCAATCGATTTCCTCTTCAGTACTCGCACAATTGTTCACAGTAAGCTCAAATCGACTGGACTGGAAATAAATGAGGAAGAAAACTGTAGTGTAAATCTAACCACTAGAAAGCGGTAACTGGGTGTGAGGCGGGAAGGAATGGAAAAGGGAGAGTACTCGATAGTAGGTTTGAGTGGAGAAAATGGGGATTGAGGTAGGAGGAGGTCAAAAGGGACATTGGGAGGGTTGTCAGGGAAACGAAACTGGGATTGGATATATCCGACACATGCTCTGAGAGGGATCGCACTAGAACGAGTGAAGCCCTTGTGAATGAGGGAGGAAGGGGTAGGTCAAAGGGGGTTGTACTCGCACCGTGTAACTCTCTCGTCTACCTGCTACTTGCTGTTGCTGCTGCTGATGTTGCTGGAGAGCAGCAGCGATGGAAGGATGGACTCCCGCCGCTTGTAGTGCCATTGCCTGTTGAGCCCGAGCCAGCTGGAAGGGAAAGAGAGGAGAGAGGAGGGAAGGATGAGGAGATAGAGGTGGGATACGGTAGTCTAAGCAGGTCAAAAGAGAGAGAGACAGACGGGTAGTGAGAATTCTTCTGTCTAGATGAATGCCGAACATAGGATAGAGGAATATGAGGGTAGATCACCAAGAGAAATAAATAGCCTCGATTGGGATACTGTAAGCATCGACTAGGGTTGAGATGATAGCGACGGTGTCTGGACTCTCCTCGAATCGCATGATCTCTCGTCTGCTCTAGCCGACGAGAGATCACGCGATTCGAGGAGAGCAACCGACCGTGCCAGAGGAAGTTATTGACAGAAGGTGTAGGGGTAAAGATGGGATAGATACAAAGGGAAGACAAGTACGGGGGGGGGTGGGGGAGTCAAACGAAGGAAGGGAGAGTAATACCTCCAGTTGCTGTCCCTGTGCAGCTTGTGCAGCTGCTGCAGCCGCAGCTCCGCCTCCTCCCTGCTGCAGCATCGCTGCTGCTGCAAGGGCCGCGTGCTGCTGTTGCTGCTGCATCGCTAGTTGCTGCGCGGTCGCAGCGGCTGACGAAGCGATGAGCATCGGATTGAACGATGGCTTCGGACGGTATGATAGAGTAGCTCCCTTGGGTGGGGCCTGCAAAGAGAATGGTGTGGCGCGCGGCGCCTTTTGGCAAACGTCGCCATCGATAGCCATACCTCGATGAGGATGGTGCACACTTCGCCCATGCATAGCACGATGGCTTCTGCAGTGCCGGATAGAGTGACGGCCCTCTCGGTCGACTGAGGAAGCATTTCGGAGGCCACTTGGATAGAGGCTCCGGTTGCCTGTAAGAAAACATTTGAGTGAATGAATCTATCAGTTTCACAGTTAATGTGATTGTATAGATATTTTTTTTCAAAATCCAACGATGAGCAACTGACGAGTTCGATTTTCACTCATTATAAGCTGCCCGTGAAACACATTTGTGCGGGGAGATCTCATTTTGCGCGCAGCTCATTTTACATTGCTTCCTAATAGCCGGAAGTGCAAGGGTGCAAGTGCACTCTTGACTGGATTATCCTGATCACGGTAGTTTACTTACATCTCGAATCTCTTTGATCTTTGATCCTCCCTTCCCGATAATCGATCCACACTGTGTTGCAGGGACGATTAATCGAAGGGTTATCGGGGGTTTGGGCACGGAGTTGGGAAGAGCTTTCATGTCCTAAATATACTTATACATTGCTACTGTCCCAACTAGCGCATTCGTTTATGTTCACATTTTTTGTTGTTGTAATTATTCAGTTTGATATGGATGTTATGAATCATGGCTTATTTTACTACTCTCGAGTGCCCATCCACGCACTCAAACAAAGGTCCAATTCAAGCACAAAGAGCTTTCCTTCCCTTGAGAAGGAGAGGAGAAAGGAAGGACTACAGCTTGTGCATAAATTAGCCGAGAACAATGGCCCGTTACATCATCATCGATGAGTAATAAGTCAGTCCTCGATACCAATTGACTACGGTAGTCGGAATACCGTACATCGGCGAATTTAGTGCAGATCATGTCCATCGCTTTGGTGATTGTGTTCGACGTTCCTGTGATCGTCACGATTCGCTCAGGGCAACTACCATCGGAGATATTGATCTGAAGATTACGGTAGTCAGGATACGGTAGGTATCGATTGGACATGGAACTCAAGCGCTCTCTAGTTTCCATGCAGGAAACCCGAGAGCTGGCTAACACACATTACGGCGGGTGACTAAGAAAAACTATCGAATTACTGCTTCATGGTATCTACAGTGTAGCCTAACAAGAATCTTGTGAATCTTGTAAGAATCTTGTAAAATTTTCCATAAAAAATATCTTAAAAACGAGAAATTAATTACGAGAATCTGTTGGTACTAATTAGGAATATATTTTTGAAAGGAAAAGCTCCCAAATAACGATAGGGTTAACAGCGCTCAAGCTAACGAGTCTACGGTGAAACACATTCCATCCACCCTATCATTTCATACAGTCCGGGTTGATTCCCTAGTGCAAACAATCCGTCCCGGTCAGGCCGGGACGGTCCATGACGGTCAATGGCCAATTTGTGGTTCAAGTAGTGCGAAATTTAGGACAAGCTCGGCTGCATTTTAAAGCTCGTGTAATTTGCTATCGATATCTGAGAGCAGAATTTTAAGAAATTATTTCGTTAACTTATAAATTGAAAGAGAAGTGTCGTCAGTATTTGAGGTTTTGCGAAAAAGTTGAAAAACAGACTGACGATTTTACTTACCGTATTCTAAGCGCTTCATTTTTCTCAAAACTACTGACACTTCTCTTTCAATTTACAAGTTAACGAAATAATTTCTTAAAATTCTACTCTCAGATATCGATAGCATATTACACGAGCTTTAAAATGCAGCCGAGCTTGTCCTAAATTTCGCCCTACTTGAACCACAAATTGGCCATGGACCGTCATGGACCGTCCCGGCCTGACCGGGACGGATTGTTTGCACTAGGGAATCAACCCGGACTGTAGAATAAAAATAAATCGAACCTTCGCTCCGGATCCCTCTCGAATCAATTTGATTTGATCGCCTCTCTTTCCAATTATCGATCCGACCTCCTGAAATATTTAATTTGTGAAATATTTAAATTCAATTCCGATATTTCATTCTTCATGAGTCTTGGCCCGGTCCTTCCCATGGATTCCTCGTTGACTACTCGAATTTCGCTCTTTCCCTCTCTTTTCTCTTTGTATCCTTCGACTAACGAGGAAATTTGAGCCATCGTCGAAATAAAACATCAAAAATCGATTCCTGTCGAAATTTCGACAGGACTGCTATCGTGCGTTTGAAATGCTCAGCAAATGAGATGTGCTGGTTAGCGATCCATTGATTGTCTGGGAGAGAGGAAGGGAAGAGGTAGGGGAGAGGAGAGCAGGTAGATCACTAGCCTCCTCCCGGCCTCTTCCTCGCTCCTCCCTCCACTCAGTTCGTCAAAGGTCAGCAACGAGTGGAATGGAAAATAATCTTACGATAATGGTTTGTCCCGAACGGAGGGAGTTCAAAAACTACCGTACCTTGCCCTGCATGAGTAGCCTGATGGTCAGGATCTGATTGAGATTGGGCGTGCCGTCGCTCGTACTCGTCTCGCCCTCATCGACTCCTATAGGGATTATCGATTGACTACCGTACTCCGACTACCGTACTCTCATCTGTCCTGACTGGATTTATCGATCACTACCGTAACCTACAGTATCCAGTCGGGACCTACCGGGTGATTTGCCGGTCGGATTGTTCTCCTGATTGCTGCCGTTTGACGTGGGCGATGTGGATGACGTCTGGTAGGCTGGAAATTATAATTTTTAAAATATGTTTCCCACCAACTATTGCCCATAGATGGCGCCCAAGCCATTATCGAGTCTGTGAAACACATCATTCTTTTCTTTTTGACGGCACTTGCCGGTGGAACAGAAGTGCACGGTTTTCATTGCGATTTTGACAAAGGTTTGTTATAGAGCAAACGGTCTGACCTCCCTGCAGCATTGCAGCCTGCTGTGCAGCTGCAGCAGCTGCAGCCAGCAGCTGATGCTGCTGTATCGCGTACACTTGCTGTGCGGCGAAGGAGCTGGACGGCTCCATACTGAAGGAGAGAGATTACAGTAATCAATCGTGACAAGAACCGAGCGAGTAACAGATATCCGACGGAAAGCGATAGGAGATGGGATCAAGGGAGCTGCGGTTTGCGCAGCTTTTCGAGTGCTCTCTTCAATCAGCACACTCTCTTGTGCGACAGAGCAGACGAGAGAGCGGGCGGATGGAGGAGGGCGCAGAGTGATGCATAGAGTAAATAAATGATAGCAGCCAGGTGAATCAAAGTGGAGGTACACAGAGGGGAATGGATCGAAGCGAGGGAAGAAGGGAAGGTGACATGAGAGTGGAGTGATATTGAAAGATTGAAGTTATGCTTTAGTAATCACGAGATAGATCAACACTTCAGATCAAAAAGTATTTCGAAAAATGAGAGAAGTTATGAACTTGGTTTAGGAGACGAAAAAGATTAGGAATACTGATTTGAATAGCCTGACATTAAAAACTTTTAAAGGAAATGCAGTTGGATGTTTCGGTCCATTGGGTCGTGGGCTTGAAATCGATAGTAGATCAGCGTCAACTGTAAGCAACTCATGCATGAGTATAAGCACCTCGGAATGGAGCGATCAAAGGGATGAGGAGAGTTGATAAGGGAGGTAAAGGAATGAGAGTCATCATCTGAGTGATAGGAGAGACGAGTGATAGCATGAGAGGGAGACTGTTGCATGACATCGATTCATTACCTAGGATGACAGAGATCAATGATCAACTTGAAAGCTACAAATTAGGGTTAAAAAAATTTAGAAACCAAATACTGCAAATAATCAACTTCAAAGCTTTTCTCGACGGTTTACCCTGCCTGTGAAACATATCGAATGGCAAAAGCTTATCGAAAATGCATTTTGCAAGCAGTACAATCAAGAATCAAAGATGTTTACCATTCTCGTTGAACCTATCGATCATAAACATGCCATGGGAAGAAAGGCATAAATGTGTGTGAATACTATACAGTCCAGGTTGGTTCCCCAGTGAAAACAATCCGGCCCGGCCGGTCCCGACCGGCCCCAAGCGGCCCCATGCCTTTTTGTGGCTCGTACAGAGAGAAATTTGATATAAACTCAAGGGCGTTGTAAAGCTCGTGTAACATGCTATCGATTTGTGAAAGCAGATTTTCAAATATTTCTTTCAATAAATAGTAAATTGGTGGGGAACTGTAATCAGTATTGAGAAAAACAGGTCGCAAGATTACGGTAAGTAAAATCGTCAGCCTGATTCTTTTCAACTTTTTCATTTTTCCGCACAAACTGACTAGCTTCCGCACCAATTTACTTTTTATTGAAAGAAATATTTAAAATTCTGCTTTCACAAATCGATAGCTTATTACACGAGCTTTACAACGCCGTTGAGTTTATATCAAATTTCTCTCTGTACGAGCCACAAAAAGGCATGGGGCCGCTTGGGGCCGGCCGGTGCCGGCCGGGCCGGATTGTTTTCACTGGGGAACCAACCTGGACTGTAGATAGCAACTATCGTCGTCATTGTGAAATAGGATACCGGCCTACCTGCCAACATGATGTACCTGTCAACGAGGGAGAAAGAGAAGGAGAAGGAGGGGAAGGGAATCAATGAGTGAGGACACATCTTCCTCTCTCTCTCCTTCTCGTATACTGCACAGAGGACTGACGATATTCGAGAAGCTCACGGAGGGATGAGGGGGGGGGGTAGGGTTACAGGCCTGGAGGGGGGAGGAAGGAGGGGAGGAGAAAAGAAGGAAGAGAAAGGATAAGAGTGCCGACGATAGGACAGATGACGCCAACTGTGTAGAGAATTTCCCTTTTTGGAGGGAGACGATCAACGATCGAAAAGCACGAGTTACAAATTGAGTTAATCATTACGACTCTATCAAAATACGCATAGTGAACTGTTCTCATAGTGAACTATTCGTGATTATTCACATCACTTGTTCCTGCTTGTGTGTGAAGTGAAAACTAGTGCATAACTATGACTAAACTCAGTATGACAGTATCACCCAGGAACGAGATAAGATAGTACATAATGAAATAATTCAGCTCATCTGCGCCTTCTCAGAAGTAAAATGAGGAAATGGGAAGAAGGATGAGCTTGAGAGCGTCCTTTCTCACGAAGGATTTCGAAGGCTTGAGAGACTTGGGGGCAAAGTCGGGCTGCTCGCTAATAGCCTTCTAATCATGAAGAATCTCCTCGAGGGTCACTTTCAGCTCCGGTTTGATCAGAGAGAAAAGCTCGATCTCAAACAAAAAGAGGCTTCGTCTCTCCAATTTGAGAGGAGGCGCGGCCCTGCTCACTTTCCTGTGCCAAAACAAACAAATTTGGATCGATAACAGGCGAGATAATCGATAAAATATGGCAATTCGGCGGTAAAATACCGCTAACGAGTGGCTATTTACAATTTACGGGGACGGTAGTGGTGAAAGAGAGTACCCAGAGAGAGAGAGAGAGTAGAGAGATAGATACAAAGAGGTAGATAGGGACCTACTCTCTCTCTCCCATCACCCCGAAATCAACTCAAATATTTGCTCAATTCAGTTCAGAGAAGCGAGCGAGGAGAGAGTGTGGGAAAGTGAGAGAGCGAGGTGAGACGGTAGGTGAGAGACAACGGGAAGTGAAGAGACGGAAGAGACGAGAGAGATACGAGATAGTACTGTAATGGGAGAGACGGAGGTCAGTTCGCGATAGGAACGAACCTTCTCTAATTGATAAGATACGGTAGTGAGGGAGAGGGGATCGACGATCGGGATGCTCTCTCTTGCAAGAAACTACCGCCACGAAGGGAGAGACTCTACCGTAGTCTGGTTAATTATATGCACGTGTAGCGATCCAGGTGAATAACGGAGAAAAATTACAGTAATCAACGACATTGCAAAACGTCTGTTTCTGGGAAAGGAAGTCAATACAATTAGAAACTCTAGGCAGCACGAGTAACCGCGAGTCCGTTATGGGGCTCATAACGGCCGGTCGTAGCGAGCGAGAAATGAGTATGCTACTGGGGTAACAACGCCGTAACGAGACTGATTCTATCAGCGGGGAGGTTAGAGAAAGCGAAAGAGCGTGCGATATGGAGAGAGTCAGATCATTGGAAGTTGCCAGGAATCGAGAAGAAAGCAGGAAATGAGATATCGGGATCGGTTACTCGAGGAGATTTCTGTCGCCGGATCGAATTCTGACTCGGATCTCTCTCCTGGAACATGATCTAGGCATGGATCGGCATGAGACTTTTACTTGCAGTTGAGCAAGATATTTGTGTCATGCAGAAGGCTTCTAATATTGAAAATATTGTGCGAAAAGTTCGCAATGCGTATTCCAGCTGCAAGTCTTCGAAGAATCCTTAATTTTCGATAATTTTCCTTCATTTTGTTAGCATCGCAACCTCTTCCTGCTCCCTTCTCTCACTCGGTGGATCTACTAGGGGATGGAGGGACGATGATGAAGAGGAGAGTAGTGCACTGAAGAGAGCACTTGAAAAAGCGATGGGAGCTGAAGAAGAATGGAAGAGAGGGAAGGAGGAGAGGAGGGGGGGGGAGTGATAAGGAAGAATCTAGTGTGTGGGGACACACGCGAGTGAACGAATACCGGATGAGGCCACGTGATCAGACTAGATAGAACTGCCGGGATTCAGTAAGCAAATGGGCTCCACTCGATATCAGCTAGCAAACTGCGCGCTTTTTATTGTATCCTCTTGGCTCGAGTAATGATCGGTAATTCCGTGAAGCATCAAGGCATCGTGAAAAAATCTACGAAGAACAAATTCCCTGAGAATGTAAATTTATTCACATTTCAGATTCTCTCATCGCGCAACTCTGCAGTCTCTCCATCGACAATAACTATTCGTTCTCTAGAGACTCCTCACCGGTTTTCCGCCTCACACTTATCTACACGCTGTTTATCAACAGACGGCGAGTGATTATCGAGAAGAGAACAACAGGAAGAAAGCAGAAGGACCAACAATCTGAGGACAGAGACTCTCTCGATTCCGCGTGATCTCTCGTCGATCAGAGGAGATGGGAAATCAAGAGAGCACAAAGCTGGCGGATGATGCGAGACGGAACTGGTACGAGCTGAGTGAACAGTCATTGGAGGATGGACCTCCTAAAGCTTTAGAATATTTTTGAGAACAGAAACGATGAAGTCATCGACGATCAACGAGTTCCCTACCCTATACTGAAGGTGTGAAGCGTAACCGAATCGTTGACCACTTGCTTTGACCACTATCCCCAGATAGAACAGGGACACCGTTTGTAGCCGAATGGTGCGTATTTTCGCAATGTGCCAGTAATCTAATGATTTCTGGGGGACAGAAAATGTGGCGGAAACGAACGTAATTGGCATACGGAATGATCGACTCTCGGGGGAAGCAATAAGATCAGAGATTGACGAGACAGCAGGGAGATTGAAGAGACGGCAGAGTCTTGCTCAAATGAACATACTTTAGGGAGTGAACGGGTATTACACTGGGAGAGGAGAAGAGCTGTTAGATGAGAAGAGCGAGATGAATAGGAATAAAGAAGAACATCTGAGTAGAATATTGAAGGAGAATAGGAGAAAATGAGGAATCGAAGAGTTCGGAAAGAATACGTTTCACGGATCTTAGAAATCGAACAAATTTTTATATATCGGAATCTGATCAACAAAAATATTAATATCTCTGATTCCATTTCAACACAGTTTCGCATGTATGAATCAACACTAAACAAAGCTGATTTCTTGATGCACACAAAGGAATGATTCCAAGAAGGCAAATGCAAAGTAGTCTCGACATTCAAATAATTTGTCTCCTACATGGAGTTCATTGATGGTATGGTGGTAACAAACTCGGAAATAGTCCAGTTATCACAGACGTGTTCGAGTTCTCCGTTCTGGCAACATTTCAATAGAATCACTCAATAACACGCAATTCCTCTCTCTTTCCTCTATTCGATTGACAGCTGAGAATGACGAAGTGAAAGAGAGTTGTAGAGGACAATGAGAAGAGAGAAAGAAGGGGAAAGGTGATACCCCTTCTCGGTCTCTTAGACTGCATGAAGAAGTGATCAAGTACGAATACTACGGATAAATTACTAGTTTTATCATCAAGCCATTCATTCGACCGACTTCGATCAACTGTTGTCTTAGAGAAAGCTTGGCAAGAAATCACAGAGCTCTTCGCAATGATAGATCGTGCGAATAATTTCTAGCGAAGCCGTCTGCAATTTCAATTTTGGCTAATAGCCGTGATCAACGGACTGATCCGAAGGAATTGAACAGCGTAAATTGCTTGAGCAACGATAACATAATGATGTCGAAGGAGAGGCTACATGATATTGTCGTTGTCTTCTCTCTTGTTCTCTCTCTCGACAAGACTCACAATCAACAAGAATATAGACACGAACGAGAAAGACAAAAAACAGAGGAGGAAATTAGATAAGAGACAATGAATCAGTTGTCGGTGGTTGCATGAAATACTGATTGCCAATTTTAACAGTATTGAATGCTTGTAAAATTATTTGGAAAGGATAGATGGGATTGAATACGATTCAGAGATCGGACAAATCGAGATGATTTTATAATGGACCAATCTCTTGGAGCCACTCTGCCAACAATCAAAAATATTAAAAAGACCCCGATAAACACGATATTTCATGTCCCATACTATCACAACGATCGAAAAGTGAGACCGATTCGAACTCGAATTCTGCTGCAAATTCACTCCCTTGGGCACTTACTCTTCACCTGTCATGAATTGTGAAGAAGTGAGAGAGGAGGAGGGAGGGAAAAGAGAAGAGATGAGAAATGAGCACTCAACTTCAATCGAGAGCACTCACTGTTCTTCTCAGGTGGGCATTGAGCCTTTGGTCTTTTAATTATCCAGAATATCTGGCATATTCTAAGGATAGAGAAAGGCGGTAACGATCTTCCTGAAGGAGGCAGAGTTTCTCTCGAAAATTGGTAGATCTTAATTCAAATTCACAATGAATTTGAGCCGCCAACTTCATGAATTTAGTGCTCAGCTTGATCGAGGTTCGTCAGGACGATATTACAAGTACGATTTTGTTACAGTACCGCCCAGTTCTCGACATGATGTTGGCATAAAAATAAGTATTGCCGGAATATAAAAATAAGTGGTAGTAAAAGCGCCGTCCGACATCTGTCCCTCCTCCTCTCATTCATCTCGATCACAGCACACGAGACATGGAGTAGTGATTGAACGACCTATCAATTCCACGAGAGAGAAATCGTGTCTGACTCTCTCGGATGCGCACACTCTCTCGCCGTCTCTGATCTCCAAGCAGATCAAAGATTCTTCAGTGAACAACTGGATGATTGATCCACAAAGTGGGGGAGGGGGTCGAAAAAGTGTCTCGACTGACGCAATCAAATCGAGTCGAAAAGGCAAAAACTGTGAGAAACAAGAGCGCCGTTGTGAAATGAGGGAAGGCAAGAGGCGTGTAAATTCATAATTGCCTGTGGTTGCCTGGTGCAAAATGTTAATTGCCTCAGGGGAGAGGCAGGTTGGTTTGTAACCTGAAAACGAGAGAGGTTTGATTTCGCGTGAGGAAGAAAGAATGGATCGAAAAGTAATGTAGAATGAAGAAGAATACTCGGTCCTCTAATCGCAAAGTGCCTAATTTACTTGGGATAACGAAGTAGCGAGGAAGTGGTTTCTCTTCTATTCCCATTCTCTCGATAGTCAAAGAAACGAGAGAGTGTATGAAATGGAGAGACCTCATCATTCAACGAGAAGCAGTAACAGTTTACATGATCGCATGGAGCCTCTGTCTAAACAATCGAGCGAGATCGAGAATGATTGGTCTATCAAAGACAATGGCTACGCTTCTTTCACAAAATGTCTTGTCATGCCTGATTTTACTCGTCATTTAGCGTATTCTTCGTCGGTTAAACAGAACGAGAGATCGTGGAAAAGCGAGAGAGTCTCGTCCGGTTACACAGCAAAGAAACGAACAGAAGGAGCAATTTGGAGGTTCATTGAGAATGAGAAAGAGAGAGAGAGAGAGGAAGATGTTCGTGTATGAGGGAAAAATGAGAATGAGAGGTCGTGGAGTATGTTTCAGAATGGAATGAAGTGGAGGGCGAGGATTTGAGCGCGATGCGACCTTGTCTTCCAGCGAAAAAAATCAAAACCAATGAATGCAAATTCTTTCTGAAGTACGTATTCGTCTACCTGAGCACCTGCTAATGAGAAATTCACGTCGTGAGGTTTTCGAAAAAAATCAAAGCGCAAGAAAAGCAAGAAAGGCTTTCGAAATGGGCGTAAAATAGGCAAAATGGAGGACATCCTTTGGTTCCACTCAAGAAAAAAAAGAAAGAAGGGGAGCGAATATTTGTGCGTGTGGGAAGGAGTAAAGTGAAGAAATCTCGCGGTTTTGTCCCGTTCGGACGCAGGAAAGTTACTACTGAGAAAAATGAGGCATAAATCAGGCAATTACATAGCAAGCAAAAGTTTCAGGACTGCGCAGAGATCTATGAAAACTCTGGAATTGGCACCGAACTTGACATCCAAGATTTCGAATAAATCTTCAGATTCGGAGTCAGTGAGGTTCAATCCGCAAGGAAGGGAAGAAGATGGAAGAAAGGGCTCGGGAAGGCTGAATAATTCGGGCTGACAGAGGAGGACTCTGAATGGACTCTTTCTTTCAAGAGGAGACGAGCACACAGGTGACTAGGGGAAACCGAGAAGGGAAAGAAGGAGGAGGAGAAGAAAGGGAAGAATGGAAGGATGGGAGGAGGGAGGGAATTGAGGATGAAGGGGGGGGGGGAACTGAAGCATCTCAGTGAGGGTAATCACCGATTGACGATCAGTCATAGATCAGAGGGGAAGAAATGAGTGGAGATGAGGAATGGGAGGGGATCTAGATAGATCAAATATGAGTGATATCGTGATCAAGATACCATCGTTCTAAGGAGATGAATGAGTAAGGGGTACGGTACTGGCGAATCGCAAACTGACAAAAACCATAATTCATCGTTCGTTCCAGCATGGACCTCTCTCGATTAGCAAGTCTGCCCCTCCCTCCCTCTCTCTCTCTCCCTCTCTTCCTCCTTCTAAATTGGAAGATAAAGACAGTGAAGGGACGAGAAGAGGCAGCCCAATTCGAAGGAGGGGAGGAAATCTCTAACTACTTGGGAGCTCCAACTTGTCTCTGACTGGGGAGACACTGGACGCGGAGGGGAGAGCACTAGGCTGGGCGCGTACCAACAAAGTGATGGTCCCTCCCGAAGATGCTCCCTCCCCTCCCTCTTTCTCCTTCCTCCCAATTCTGCTTTCTCTGTTCATTCAATTTACATAGAGATTGGCAGGGGCTAAAATTTCGAAGGAGAAGACAGGAGAAGGACGATGATGGAATCTGTGTAGGAAAGGAGAAGGGAAGTTGGGGGGAAGTAGGGGGATGGAGGGATGGGCGGGAAGATTGGGAGGTACGCATTGGAGGAAGAGTTGAGGATGATAGCTTGCAATTACAATCGTGATTGGAAAACATCCAATCATCCACCGGCCACAGCGATCTCAAGAGAAAATTATCGGAATGTGTACTTTGTCTTTGATCAGACGTCATCTTGAAAATGATAAAAAAAATGTTGATCTAACTGTTCAAGGCACGAGGTCGATGAATGATTTCGTATTCACCATGCCATTCGATCTCATCGGAACTCGGATTCTCCTCCTCCTCTTCTCCTCCCAGTTATCAACCTTCTCTCCTTCAATGATAACAGCTTCTTCTTCTTCATTCACTCTTCTCAACAGGGCGTTGTCTCCATTTTCATTCCTCACTCTATTTGATAACGATGGGGGCTCATTTCTATCTTACGTACCGTCTCCTTACCTCCTGAGTGACGCCACTCTTTCTAATTGAACCGGAAATGATTGTTTTTAATTAATTAATTGTTTTGTTTCAGCGATGAGGCTGGCGTGGATCCTCCTCGCAGCTTTGGTGGCTGTGAGTTTGGCCACAGAGAGTGAGTTCATGCATTTGAAATCTAAAGTTTGAACGTACAAATTATATATTAAAGATTCAAGCTCCACTGATTCCTCCACTTCAACCACTGTGGCCGCCGACGTACGTTTCAATGGACATTTCCTTCATCGAAAACTAGAAATATAGATCACATTAGCTAAAAAAATTTTGCAGAAGACAACGACGACTGAAGCAGACGATAGCGGAGTGAACACTGTAACAACGACGGAGCAGCCAGCGAGTGAGTAGATTATGTTCATGCAGTAAATGATCAATTGCATCTCGCGGTTCATCGAAAATCAACACAATTTCAGACACTGCCAGCACGGCAACGCCCGATGGTAAGACTCACTCAAATTTGCAGTCGATCGAAGTCATGTATTCAATTTATTATTTCCATCCCCCGTGACGAACGGTCCCGAGCCCACTGATGGCATCCCCTTTTTTCCTTATTTGCTTACCATTTTATTGCCACACTGATTGATTGTGATCAAAGAATGCAATGGCAGCTGGTCCGAATTCAATGACAACGCCAATATCCATTGATTCAAGTGAAAATACGGTGAAACTGTTCCGTAGATTTTTCAATTTCACACTCTCTCTCTCTCATCGAGGGCGAGAGAGTGTGCAAAATGGAGAGACGGTGGTATCATTTCTCGAGATCTACTATTCAGACGGCAACACGGACAACACTCCGAAGGCGACGACAGTGAAGACGACGGTCAAAGTGGACTCAACGACGAAGACGACGACACTCAAGGGATCAACGACGACTAAGGAACCACAACCGGATGTCGAGAGTGAGTTGGATTGGTTCAATTGAAATTGGATGGAACGTTGGCAGACAATTCAATATTTATTCCGTTACTTGCATGATAACACGATAAAATTCTCCATGGTAATGGGTGTTCACAGTATCGGACACAATCAACCAATTTCCGGAATTTTTTCGAAATTGCCCAATTACGGCACAGTTAGACGTCATTCCGAATCGATCGTGACATGGGCAAATATTATGCGAATGAATGAATCCGTGATCTTTCTTCTCTTATTGGGGAAAAATGTGACGTCATTATGGCCATCTCGACAGCTCATTATCGTCATTATTTTCAATTGATTCCCGTTTTTAACAGACGCTTGAAGGAATGTTGATAACGAGCATTATTCGTCGACAGAATAATTTGAACTGTTGTATGACGAGTGTTATCAGGGTTATTAGGAGGCAATTCATCCCATCCGCTAATCAATACCTATTCACATTCTGAAACAGAGGGTCGAAGGTGCGGCTTCCTCCCTATCAGACGGGTAATTATCAATGAGGCGAGGCTAAGAAATTCATCAGTGATGTAACTGAACTTGATCGATTAGCAAGGGGCGAATGTCATTTGACGATCAAAAAAATGAATAATTTGCAGGCTTCAGCGTAACATGCAGTAAGTCGACAACCCTCTGCACCTACACTATGCAGGTGACGAATTTTTATATTTTGTTTATTAGTTCACCTTTTTGTATGAGCTTCTGATTCTCCAGGAACTATAAAAATTCGAATGATTTCCAATATCAAAGTGGTTCTAAAAATTTCTTTGGAATTATTTTGGCATCACGATGATCACTATGATCAATTGTTCCAATTTTAAAGTATTCTATCTCAGCCCTTAAACATTGTGTAGTCTTAGCGATTTTACACGGGATAGACGTTTTTCATAATCCTCTTTCTATTCAGGTTCCCGGTCTCGATATCGACACTTTCGACAGACTGATCAAGGAGACGAACGATACTGAGGTCAGTGATTAGACTTCACTGTCAAATGAGAAAGAATTGTTAATCGAGAATGACAAGTTGACACCGTAGGGTGTTGTAGTCCGTCTAACTGCTGACCTGTGGTGTGTCCCACCTAACGTTGTCGTGCGACTGTGAAATCGTTTGACGTCGATAGACCTTTACCTTTTTACAAATATTCAGACAGCAGTGGAGAACTACGAGTCGACGGATCTCGTGAATCTGCAAGCGGGAGTGACGAAAGTATTCGAAGACGCCGGAGTGACTGCCGATTACGTTGAGAGCCAGTTGACCACGATAACCAAGTATGCTAGTATAAACTATAATGCAGAGCACTGGTGGAAAAAATTGAAACACACTTGATTATATTATTTTTGTCATATGTTAATGTTATCAGAGAAATCAAAGACCTGCAAACGGAGGCAGCTGAGTTGGAAGGTGATATTAATGGAATCAACACGGATGTATCCATTGCACAAGTCAGTCTTTTCATCCTGTCAAAAGAACAAAAATTGGAAATTCTACTTTTTCAGAATTATCTGAACAAGATTCTGAACAAGAAGGGCTCGTGTCTCTACAGACAGTGTGTCCTGAAGGAGACGACCACGACTAAACCGAGTCAGTTTTTTTTTGAAATACGATTAGATGTTATTTTTATATAATTGAAATAGCTGTTTAAAAAAAAATCTTTTTTTGATCAATCAACTCATTGTAGAAACGACGACGACAGTGAAGACTACTCCTATGCCATACTGCACGAAATTCCCGGATACTTGCAAAGTAAACGGAGGATCGTGCGATAACAAGTACGCCCAATCCTTTTAACTAATTTATTTTTTTGCTGCTTAACTATTGTGTTTGAGGTACGATTCGTATGAGTGCATTTGCATTGGTAATCTGGACGGAGAAGAGAACGACTGCGCAACAAGTCTGGTTTTCTATTGTTTCTTTTGATATTTATTTCACATAATAGGCTCGAAACAAGGATCATCGTCCAATAATTTTTCAGGTGTGTGCGAAATCGTCAAGGATTCACAAGCCCCTGGGCTTGTCTTCTCACCTGGATACTACAAAAATGTATGTTATGTTTCTCAAATTAAAGGAGGAGTTACATGAATATTTTGGTGACTAATCTGTCAACGTCACATTGTATCAGATTTCCGAAACTCCCAATGACCCTGAAGATCCGGCAAAGAGCGAGAGACTATGCAAAGTGAGGAGCGCGCGCCCTTTCGCCTCACTTTGCATAGTCTCCCGGGCGGTTCGTGATACGCCTCCTTTAATTGTTAGCACTAGAATATGCTTGAATGAATTGTATTGGTTCAGGGAACGAATGCTGCTGCTGACGATGGTTGCGATGGAGCTCAGTGGACAGTGAAGGCAACGGATAGCAATAAAGTCCTTGGGTTGGTGGTAAGGGTTTTGAACTAGTAATATGCACTCGAAATTCGCGATTCGCCCTATTGAGAATTCAGTTTTTTTTCTAAAATTTCAGGAAACCGCGTTCACTGACAACATAAACAAACTCTCAGCAGACGCAAATCTACAGCTGACAGTCGGAAAATACAAACTGAAGTGAGGCTTATAAAATAAGAAGAATTTTTTTGCCGTAAGGATGAAAAATAAAATTAAAATTTGAGGATCACTTCAAAGACGAAGTACAATCAAATCACGCAGATTCTAGCGTACGGGAATACAGTGAGCATTCACTCGAATTAATAATTGTAATTCTCTATCAAAAAATTAATATCTAATTCAGGCAACTATCGCCTATTCCGGATCGAAAGATTACTATTTCCATTTCGAACTCACAGAGATCGACAAACCTGCAGCGTGATGATACATTCATTGAGAACAAAGTACCTGTACGATAAAGATTTGTATTTTTATTATCGTTTTGTGAATAAATCTGGCGTAGTCTCAGTTTTGTCTCGATGACCTGCTCTTTCTAATAAGTACTTCTCGCTAACGGTCCCTCATTAGCGAGATTCTCGCGTGAAAACTCGAGATGAGAGCACTCTCGCGATTATAAAGTTCTTGATAATCACCTCCCCCCACTTCGACTTGATCTCAACTTCGCAGTGCTTTTCCACAGATTCTCTAAAAGCCCCCTCACCTCTTTCTCGCTCCCTCTCTCTTTTTAGACTCGCCGTGGAGAGAGGGAGGAGGGGAAGAGATATCGACGTTTCTCTCTTTCCCTCCTTTCCGAGATAGAGAACCTAGGATGGGAAGAAGAGAGAGAGAGAGAGAGGAAAGAAGAAGTAGAAGAAATAAGTCTTCGAAGGGATAGAAGCGCGACTTGTCTATTTTGTGATGCAAGCACGAAACAAAGAGGGAAGAGCCAAGCCCCTCCCCTTTTCCACACTTCCTTCCTACTTTTCGCAACCCTTACATTATCCTGCTTTGATGCCTTAAGAGCGCAAATTTGCCCATGTTTTTCAAGCCTGAACACGAGATTCCATTGTATTTTCTCCCCCGAGAAGACATCAAAACTGCCTCTTCCGGTGACGTTTCCCCTCCCTCTCCCACTCTTCTTTGCCTTATTCAGAAGACTGAGATTTCCTCCCATACTGCTTTTCTATCTCTCCCACTTCCCCTCCTTTCTTCTCTCCTTCTCCCCTTCTTCTCCCTTCCCCTTTCCAGAATCTTTCTTCCCTCTCTCTCTTTGAATCGCTGCGCAGTCGGGCATGCGACGCTCCACATTTCCCCGTTTTCGGGAATGTTTAATTCGCTAATTTGTGATCGGCATACATCCTTGAGATTTCTACCAGACATATTCTTTTCGTTAGTATTTTCTCCAGGAAGCACGAACAATACTCATGCATTTTTGAAGAGATTGTGTTTTGTGCTTCATTTTTTGTTCGGTGAATTCCTCCATCAAGCACTTCCATAGGGCAGTCGAGATTCACTTTTGTAATGAGTCATTTGCCCTTCGTTTTCCCATTTTTCATCTCAGCTGTTCTATCCGCCTTCAATTATGGCTTCAGCGAGATTGGCTCATTGAGTAATCGCTTTTCTCTCCTCCGACTAAGGGGTCAGAGAGCAGTGAGAGAGTGTGCGAGGCAGAGATAGTACAGACAGAATCGACAAAGGAAGAAGGAGGTTGAGGAGAGAGGTGTTGTCAGAAAGGAAGACATCCGATCCTCTCCCTTCGTCCTCCTTCTATTTCCAACTCAATTCCTTTCACGGAAAGCCGGTCGTGTACTCTCAATTCGCCCCGTTTCCTGGAATTATCTGGAGATTTCTCCGCAGATTCCAACCCCATTTAGATACCTCCTCCCTCGCAAATTGGTCACGAGTTATCTAGCATTTAATCCGTGATGTCACCTCTGCGGCCTATTAGTAGCGATGATTCTATTATTTGATCCCACGAGACACACATCTGTTTTCCTGCCGTGTCCGTCACAGATTCCATCCAGAACAATACCATCTCTGTTCCACATGGACTATCATAGGTTAGACGGTCCTAGAGAGCATGTAAAATAGAGAGAATCAGAGAGAATAGAGAGTCCAAAATAGAATAGGATCTCCCTACTTGGTCAGTCTCAACGTCGGCTAATTCGTCGTCCCGGGATAATCGCGTTGCCTCGGAAGCCCCGTCCCATTCTGACCAATCTCTAGTCCAAGGAAGAGAGCCGGAAAGTGTACTTTACTACTTCCCGGCCCTGAGCTCCCTACTTCCATCCCATTCGTCGTTTCAGCCGTTTGTGGGCGGTAATTAGAGACGCGCAGGGGTTTCGGTCAACGACTGAAGATGAAATGGATAACGATTAGGCTGTCAGAATGCTTCTTCTCATTTCGCATACTCTCTCGTTAGTTTGACTGGAGAGAAAATGCGCGGAATGAAGAACCGGACTCGTCAGTCTGACTGCTAACGACCTTTTGTAGGGGAATCTGAAGAAAAGACGAGGAAAACAAGACAAAATGGAGAGCAGAAGACGTGATTAGAAACCTGTGAGAAGGCTGTTTGCGCCACGTTCTTGTGCTGTTTTTTCGTGCTTTTGATTCATCGCTACGAAGATAGATTACATCTCACTAATGCAACATTACCATTGATTGTCTAGAAATGTATCCATCAAGGAGGAGAAACAATATTCGCTGGGTGTTAGATTGAATTAGATTCTGCCGCCAACACATTATTCTGAATATGAGTATTTTTTCACTCCTCTTGGGAAAATTTAGAGCTTTCGCAAATCCGAATTGTATCCCGATTTTACGAGAAAGTTATGTGTCTGCGAGCCCTCTCCATTTCTCATGCCACCCCCACTTCTCCTTCTTGGTCTCCTTCTTCGTACTCTTCATCTCTCAAGTGGGGAGCATGAATACTCTTGTGAATATTAATTACGCTCTGCAGTTTCGATGGCCATTCATCAGTCGTTCCTTATGCACTTTTCTATTTTTGGAACATAGTTTGTCTCTCAATTCCACGAACCATAGAACCCCTTCCCCCTGCACTAACCTCGTCCAATCCACTTCGCTAGAATCTTTTTTTCGACCCGCTTTTCCTCCTTTTCTTTGCACATTTTCCGCGCCTTCCTTCCTTCCGCCAGAATCAATACCAACAAACGAGTCGGACTCCCTTGTTCATAACCTCCCCTTCGACGTCATTTCGTTGTTGTTGTTTCGTCTCTTCCGTGATTGCCCCTTACGGAACCGTCAATTACAGGCGAGCCGTCAATTAGGGGTGTTCTTCCGAGAGCCGTCGTTCTTCTCTCCTCCTCCTAAAAGATGGACGCGGTCGACGGAGCCGCTGCCGGCCCCAAAACCATCTCCGTCTTTGGAAAAGTGTTTCCGAAAGGTCAGTTCCTTATTGCTTTCTAGACTGAGGACGCCCCCGCTCGGTTGCTAAAACACATCTTCGAGGCTAAAACAAGTGTTTCTGAAGCGTGCTCTAGTGAATTTCTGCAAAATAATGTATTGATGGAGCAAATAATGAGCTCAAAGTAGCATCTGATTCTTGCATAACTTCGAACGTCAACGGCGCTTTTTTCAAATAGACGTCAGCGTTGTGACAATGGGAGTGACGTCTTCTCTCCTTCTGAGAGCAACGTCTCCTTATTTCGCCTTACCTCTTGTCAGATAGAGAAACGAGAGATAAGGTAAAAAGAAGAGGCAGCGCATCCCTTTCAACGAACCTATAATTCTTTCGCAACTTTCACACGCGATGCGCTATTTCTAGTGACGAGTAGTTGGACATTATTTACCTCAGTGAGAGAGCATTGGAGAGTATGGGACTGGAAGAGAGTCAAGCAGGCTAGATTATGCTCTTTATTCCGCATAAACTTGAGCATGAGAACACTGGTTTCCATCAACAGTCTTCCTTGTCGGTCCGAAAGCGCGAGATAGTGTGCGAAATGAAGAGTGTCAGACATTCATGGCAGTCAGATATTGCCTGTCTAGGAAAACAAATCGGCATTCCCCCTTTGCACTTCATCTCTCTGTCACTCCATTCTCTCCCTCATCCCATCCATCTTAGATGACGCCTGTCCCTCCTCTTCACTCCCTCTCGCATAGCAACCGAGAATAGAGAGAGGAGAGCCAAAACATGTTTAGTTGTGATGAGAAAGGGAAGGAATTCATCCGGCACTAATGCGAAAGGGGAAGGGACGTCAACGGAGATGAACGAAGAGAGTAGAAACGGGGCTAAACTCGACAACTTTAGGGGGCGAAGGTCAGAAAGAGACGGATGTGCGTGGGTTCGACGGAATATAGAACATAGATGAAGAATTAATTCTTTGAAAAAAATCAGCAAAAGTGTAATTTCAGATGCCTTCATTTGCCGTCTCTTCTACTTCTTCTACTTTGCCTCCTTCGGTTCACTCTTTCCATTGCTGGCGGTGTATTTCAAGGTGGGCTTATGTACATAGACACAAATGAGGTTGAAAACAGGCACCTTTCTATTTTCGGTATTTTGTATTGAATCGTGAAGCAGGCATGGTAGCGAACTGAATACAAAACGAAAAGAACACAGGGTGTTATGCTATTGTGTCGCACAAACTGAACATTTTCTATAATTTCGAGAAAGAAGAATTTATCCAGGAAAGAATTACAAATAATATATTTGCAGCAATTGGGCATGACTCCAGCCCAAGCGGGTCTTCTTCTCGGTATTCGACCCCTCATGGAATTCGCATCCCATCCATTCTGGGGAATGTTCGCATCGAGATTCAAGAGGGTACCTTATTTTCTGAGAATTGTATCGCTAAATTATTTAAAATTATTCCTATGAAGAAAACTCCAGTAAAATCATTTTTGTACTATCATCAATCGCTTTTAAATCAGAGTGGAACATATTTGAATAATTTCACTTATTGAAACTATCGATTTCAAAAATACTATCAACAAATATTTGTAGGAGAAGCTTCTTCTCATCTTCTCTCTCATCGCAATGATCGTCTTCACTCTCATGATTGGATTCGTCCAACCAACGACGCCATTCTGTATTGTGTACGCCCCAGAGGGCAACCAGTCATGCCAGGTAAGAGATATGATTTCCGTTGTTAGGAGTAATTTGAGGAACACGATCATTCTCTTATTTTTTTGATGGATTCCATTCCATCGATAGCGTGGCCTGATATCTAGTTTGAACAAAGGGTTGCTGTGCATTTCCCATTCCTCGAAGAAAGGCCGAGTGGGTGTGAGAAATGTGGAGCGAGGAGAAAGTGGGCGAAGTTCTGGGAATTTCTGCAACTGAATTATTCCTGAAACACTCGAGCGTGGGGCTTGCGCGCTGCAAACTCCCAATATAGAACCTATTGCCTATGGGAACATGAGTTCAAGATACGGGTGCAGAGAGAGATATGAGCGAGATTGCGCACAATAAATAACCTATATTCATCTACGTAATTCCAGACGGATTCCTAACTTTACTGCGAATAACAGCACAAATTGTGGATAGGAATGAGAACAATTACAAGGGAAAATTAGATGCATAAAAGAGAAAAGTGATACTCCATTGATTAATCCCATTGCAGTCCGTCCTTTCTCCCGCTGGTCGCACTGCTCACGGACTACTCGGACTCGTGAAGGACACTGCGGGAATGGGCAGAAAGAAGAGACAAGCGTCACCTCGTATGTATTATTTATTCATGATACTCCATACAACTTGACCTATTTTGAAAAAGTGGGGCACATCGAATCGTAAAATAATCAAATCATTGTGGATTATATACTGAGTGAAACATACTACGAATTTTCGCATTGGGGACGATGAAATGCGTTTTTGCAGAACTAATCGACACGATAATCGACATGTCGATGCTGGACAATGAACACGTGGCAGGGCTGGCACCCAAGTATATTACGACAAAGGAGGTAAAATATGAGTTTGAAAAATAAGTAAAAATGCTAAGTCATCATCATTAGTTAGTTTTCGCTTATGTTTCACAGCGGTTTTAAACGTTCGAACAGAGCAACGGTACAGTCACAGACAGAATAGCTAATTCGTAAAATACACAACAAACTATTGAGGTGTGCAACTACGACGAGAAGGCTCAAGGAGTTCTCGTGTCTCCTCCCCATTCCACGAGAGTCTACAGAGAACCCGGTGTCCAGCAGGTGAGGCTATTTTGTTTCGACGGTCAAAAACAGCTGCCAGTCAAAAATATGAAACGCCATTGACAATATATCTCATCGCTTCAATGTCCAAAATGATAAGCTAATGAATTTGATAAACAAATTGAACAAAAACATTCAGGCCTTCATGCTCATCCTTCTTCTCATTTGTCTGGGTGAATGGTTCTCATCTCCGGCCGTTCCTCTGGCTGACTCGGCCACTCTCTACGCGTGCCGGGAAAACCCTAAGGATGTGAGTGCTCTAAAAATACCTGGATGAAACTTATCCGAAGTTCGTTCTCCCCACTCTCGATTCTGTCATTTATCCACGCCGGTGTTGTTCTGAAGCTTGAGAGTGATGAGAATTCAGAATCCATCGGAATCAAAGTATTCAATGCATTCCTTTGCAGTACAAGATGATCCGTATCTTTGGCAGTATCGGCTGGTCGATTGCTATGTGTCTCATGGGAGTTGGTGAGTCTGTCCATTCGTGAGATTATTTGACCCCGATTCGAATAGGTTACGAACGACTCCCAAGATTCTGTTGAATAGAGGTTTAAATTGGCAACTCAATCTATCTACAATTTAAGCTGATAAAAGTGTGCAGAAATAATGTGGGCAAAGCCGAATTTGACCCTTTAACGTTCTAGAAGACTTTGATGACTTTATGACCCCTGTAGGTCTGGATTACTCGGACACCTTCCGTAATCATCCCTGTCCGGCGAGAGAGAATTCGACGTCCGAGAAGAATTACACTCTCTGCTTCGTCATGTGCTCTATATTCACTTTCGTTTCCTGCTTATTGGGTATGTTTTTTTAAGAGAATAGATCACAGCCGACCACTAGAATTGTTGGAATTATCTCAGTAAGAACTAGCAATGAAACACAACTGAGCGAAAATAGTGATTTCGAAAATGAATCGAATCTTTGCAGCGACGCAGATGAAGTTCGGCGAGGACTCGACGATACCTACCGCGGTGAGTTATCCAATGATATTTAATTAATTAATTAATTAATCAAGGTGGGTGGTCTGATCATGGACACTCGCACTGACGAAGTCGCGCCCGCCGTAGTGGAGAAGGCGAAGGCGAGACAACTCCAGGTCAGTTGAATTGTCATTTTGAATAGAGCTGTCCAAATATCTCGTCATGTCTGTTTATGATGTATGTGCAACGCTGAATCATGCGAAGTGAATGTTTTCAGGCCGATTCATCCGCTGAGAACACGTGGTTGACCGCTGCAAAGGCGCTCAGGTATTAAATTTCAAATTATTGTATCGTTGCCAATCGCAAAGTGAGAGACGGTGCGGAATGAAGTGACACAATTTCATATACATTGAGGAACATTCACATCGTGGTGTACCTTGTGTGGGTGATGACTATCGGATTGGGAGCGGGAATCATCTTCGCATTCCTCTACTGGCATCTGCAGGTGTGTCACAAAGAAAGTGAAGTGTTATCCGAGCAAGGCGAGCTTCGCACCGGGGAATAAACTCGAAGGGGATAATCTCTTGGAAATCTCAAACTTCCTGCTTACGCTTACGCTTGATTAGGAGAAGACCAATATACAACCCATCATTGCAGGACCTCGGAGGCTCTCCTGCCCTCTTCGGTATAATGACGGTGGTGAATCATGGATCGGAAATGTTCATGAATATGCACGTATTCAAGTTCATCAACAAGTACGGGCACGTTAAGGTTCGTTTACTTGATTATTTTCTTTGTTATCGTTTTCGACCGGGGGAGTGGGTTGAGAAAGATAACGAATGAAAAGAGAAACAGATCTTATTTTTCACGTGTATGATAAGTCTCTTGCGAATTGTTAACGTGGATTACTCATGGATTGTTTGTTTATCAACAATATTACTTGCAGATCATGATCATGTGTCTTGGTGCGAATGTCATTCGTTTCCTTCTTATCGCCATGCTCGATAATCCGTGGATGGTCCTGCCACTGCAGATCATGCAGGGTATGAGGGATTTTGATGCGATATTTAGCTCAAGTGTTGTATCACCTCTCAACCTTATCAATTTCAATTTGCAGGTGTGGTTCTCGCGACGACATGGGCTGCGGCCACCACGTACATTACACTGATCGCCCCGGAGAATATTCGGTCGTCCGCTCAGGTGAACACTCTTTCGAAAATGAAGTGGCCACTCAATTGCGTATTTCGCTAAGAGATCTGGGTTTGAATTATGAATATCTCATTCTGTAGGGAATTCTTAACTTCCTGTACAACGGCGTTGGCAGAGGGCTGGGAGCGATTGCCGGAGGACTCGTCATCAATGTTATTGGTTAGTTATTTTCAAGGATTGCTCGACCCTGGTATCACTGCTTTACATCCGATCCTTTTGGAACAATCCTATAGAGAAATTATATCTTCAGGAACGCGAGCAGTCTTCGTCCTCTACGCTCTTTGGTGCGCGGCGGCGGCCGGCGGAGGATACGCCATCAACAAGTTCTTCCGTTATGAGGTCGGTTTTTAAGTTTGAGAGGCGATTCAAAAATCAAAATATTATCTCAGGGCATCAAATACTCGGCCAATATGTTCGACGACAATGAGGATGCGATTGACATGATGAGTGGTTAGTTTCTCTTTCTTATTGGTCTACAAATCTCTACAAAATGTAGTCGCTCTATTCATATTTTACGCAATGGATTTATGGTGAAACATACTGATTTTCAATACTTACAGCTCCGCAAGGACTACCCATTCGTCGAGAGGGAGGCAAATTGACGGAGGCATTCAGTGCCCAGACAACCGCCGTCAACTCCAACTATGGAACGATCGACCCGACTCAGGACGCATACCAGGTCGATCCAATTGCATTTCTTCGTTTTACTGAATTATAACATTGTTCCGATCAATGATCTAGTGCAGTAGGGTTGCCGGTTCGGGATCGGGAATCCCGCGCTTTTCTTATTCTTTTCCCTTCCCTCTCATTCAATCCCGCACGAGCGAGACAATATGTAAAGAGGGTGCGGGATCCCGCAAAATTGAGGGATTGATGCGGGATTTTACCCCTCTCATTTCATTTCGCTCTGATCACTCGATCTGGAATCCATTTGCATTCAAAGAAACAAAGGGGCAGAGAAATTGAAGGAGGGGAGGGAAGAGAAATGAGAGGAGGGAATCCCGCAAGAATCCCGCAATTTTGCGGGATCCCGCACCCTCTTTACATATCGTCTCGCTCGTGCGGGATTGAATGAATGTTCGTCTAATCACGATACCGATCCCGAACCGGCAACCCTATAGTGCAGTAATCTGCATAATTCATTGTTATTGATCTTTGATCTTTATAGGACGCCTACGATCAATATGTGACGACCGGAAGATAATATCCTCTCTTCATCTTGCGTCAATGTTATCTCTCAGGTCTCCGATCAATTCACTAGCAATTTCTCACAGTAGTCTCCGGTGTGTCTTTATTATCTAGATTACGGTAGATTCCTACAAAGTCAGTTCGCAATCAACCGTACCAACCAGACCCTCCCCTCTTCATCATGATTATTCACTTCATTCATCCTTCTCAGCGTCTGATTCTCATCCGACAATAACCTTTCTATCGCATCTTTCGCCACGTAACGCGAGTGCTAAAGCAATCCAAATTCTATGCAATTATCGTAGAATTTCACGTAGTGTTCGCTTCTCAGTTCGAATAGAAGCGTATATTTATTGTATTTATTTATTTATTCGATAGGCTGCAGTGATTATAACCATTTGCTATATACATTCGCCTGATCAGAGATTATTCCCTTTAGAGTTTATCGCCAGTTCCCGAATTGTAAATTGTTTCTCGACGTTAGACGAGGTTGTGCCTGATTTCTTTCGTTCGCGAATAAATCATATGCTTCTTTTGGTTTTCGTTCGAACAATTCGAACAGTTATAGTTCGAACGAAATGCTTTCATTCGATAAGAAAACGAACAAAAAGAGAATGAAAAATAATGTGGAGTCTCAATGGTTAGACGTCTCTCGGAGCGTCACCAACATGACTGCTTGGCGCAATGGTAGCGCGTTCGACTCCGTTCGATCCGCTCAGTGGTCAGAATCTTTTGCCATCATTCCTGTCCAGGTTTGACGGCGACACCTTTTGGACCATGTATAGGAGCACGTGGATGGAAACTGACGCACGTGCGCCAGTTCCCATCCACGTACCCCTTATACATGGTCCAAAAAAGTCGCCGGCGGCGTGGACACCTAGGACAACACACCTTGGAAAGATTCCCGCAACCACTCTGATTTGAAACAATGAGAAAAGACAGTGATCAGAGGCTTTGCCGCTCAAGAGCAAAATATCCTGCTCATTGAATTGAATATTGCATTCACATTTTGTTTTTACATGTTTTTTTGACAATCTTACGTGTCGCAGAAAAAAGTTAGAAATCTTGACTTGTCAAGATTGAAACCGCATTTCAAGATTGGAATGGCGCAGTCATCATTGTCAAGGTTAACTTTGCAAATTCCTTTCCACCTTTTGATCAATTTCATTTCAAAAGTACTTCGACATCCAATTCGATTGAAGATTCTGCGGATCTGCATTGGAATGCGATTGTGTCGTGTAAGGGTCATTAAGAAAGTGGAG
Source organism: Pristionchus pacificus (assembly GCA_000180635.4). Taxonomy (NCBI): domain Eukaryota; kingdom Metazoa; phylum Nematoda; class Chromadorea; order Rhabditida; family Neodiplogasteridae; genus Pristionchus; species Pristionchus pacificus. The sequence continues at coordinate 13,429,318 of CM026577.1, forward strand.
GATCATACGGAAATTGGCCTTGCAAACTCTTGGTAAACGTTGATAAATTTCCTTTATTAGCACTCGCTCACTCACAAAACGAAATGCGATTATTAGACTCGTTTTAGATAGGGTTGATAGGTATATTTGATTGAACTTATTTGAACTCAGGAAAATCTCTAGTCGGGCTTCTCGGAAAAGGCTATGAAATGGACGTAATGGAATCGAGTTATGGAAATTATGTTGAATTTGCCTCTTCATGTCTTGAAGATGATGATGACTTCTTGTTAGCAGGCAGACGCTTCTTGGCGACTGAAATAAAATTAAACTGTTTGCAATTGCGAAGCAATTGAATTTTACTGCAGAATTATGAATACGGAGTGAAAGGACACCTATTTCCATTGCCCATTCTCTTTCTGTTTCCATCTCTCATCATTCCATCAATCGCTTCGTAGTCAACGGGAGGAGTATCGGGACGGGCCACATGCACCTCAATTACATTTGACTTTATTATAAATTTTTATTTTTTTTATTTTTTCACTTTTACATATAAAGTCTTTATATTTAAAAGTTTGAAAAAATAAAAATTTCAACCATTCGGTCGGTTTCTAACCTCAGTTTCGAGCGTGTGAGAGCCAGTCTTGCCTCTCGATCGAAGGGTGTCGTAGCCACTGAAAATTTGACCTGTCACGCAATTCACGTAGTAATATTACTCTCAATAATCAATAAATTGTGAAAATTATCGTACTCATTGGCCTCCCTCTTCAGTGTGTTCGAGAATGCCTTCTCATTGAGGTGAGGCTTTCGATAGATTCCATCCTCGTATCGATCCCACGGAGAGTCCATCTACAGTTATCCATCAACTTGATCTTATCGATTTCCCCCAGAGCTACAGCACTACATCACACACTTCCGTCACTAGAGCGAAAGAGTGTGCGAAATGAAGAGGCAACGTCCGTAATCGACCTCTTTCGCTCACCTCCTCTCCTCCAGCAGTCGGATTAGTTCCATTCGTTCCTCTTCTCATTCTAGGCGTTGTCTCTTCATAATCAGGTCTCGGTTCTCCTCTGCCCATCGTTCCTCCAACGTAACTCATGCGAGATGAATCGTGCGTGCCCATGCTGCAATGGGTTCGGTACCAGGGAACCACGGATCATCAGTCAGCTACTTCCTTTTTGTCGAAGGGTTCGTGATTACGCTACATTATCGAAGAACATGGCGCGCAGAAGACTGTGCTGGTATGCACGTAAGCAAATGTGTACCTGGGTCGATCCTCGAATGGTCGTCCTCTCGCCATCGTACCGTACACACTCTCGGGACCGGTGATGATCGGGCCTCAATTATCTTACTCTTCTCAAAATTTGAACGGCATACGCTTCATTACTATCTCAAAACCCGATCATTCTAGTATCTATATTGCATTTTCGATCAAGATGAAAACACTTAAAAATACAATAATATGACAAAATCACCATCGCCCGAGGGTGGTCTGAAGGGAGATTGTCCGCCCATCCATCCGGGTGGAGGAGGGAAGGGCGGAGGAGGGAACATTGCACCGGGCGGAGGTGGAGGAGGGAAGCGACCGCCTGAAATTGAGGCTGACGTGCTTTGTTCTTGTCGCAAAATTGACAGTAAAGCGGTGGCGCGAAACAGGTGAGCTGGCACGGTTCATTCTCCACGTACCGAAGAATGCCGCGGGATGGGGCGGGGGCATGGGAGGGCCACCTCGTAGATGGGGAGGAAGAAGATGAGGAGGAGGAGGATGGAACATCATCATCGGGTTTTGCATACCTGCAAACTCATTTTTCTATTTTGTGTCTGATGATTCAGATGAGTTTCACATTTCAATCAAGATCAAACGCTTTCGAAGAAACGCGATTCGAGTGGGATTTCGAGGCAAAAATGCCAATATTTGCATTGTACTGACCAGGCGGCAGTAGATGCGGTGGTGGTGGCATGAAGAAGGGCGGAGGAGGCATTCGATGATGCATGAAGGGTGAAGGAGGAAGAGTGCGACCTCTGAATATGTTGAGAATTCAATTCTCTCCCTTCATGTGTCGAAAAACGACTGGTCGAATAGGTTTCACAGTGTCTATTTTTTCCTTGCGTTTTATCGCATCTTCGATTTTTCGCAAATTGCTCTTGAAAATCATTACCAATCGAGTCACTGGCTCATTTAGAGTTATCGTATGCATCTGTTCGTATGTCATATTGTCTCTTGAGTTGGCAAATGGAGACGTACACTCCTCGATAAAGAACACGAAAGAACGAGGATAGTCGTCTCTTCGTTTGCCAGCCGTATTGTCTCTACATCTCTCGTTCACTCCCTCTTTACTCACCTAACTCTCTCCTCTTCTTCATCACTCATCGGTAGATCGGCCTCTGATCCGAATCTTCTGCTTCGTCGATCATTGTACACCGGAACGAGAGAACCGTGAGCGTGACGACCTGAATCAGAGCTCTCGCTTGGTCTCACTTTCTTGTGCTATTTCTCCCTAGTCTCGTCTGTATCGAGAGAAGGTCGAGAATACCGATGCCGAATCTAATGAGCAGCCTAATTCTTGAATTGAAGGCATTATCCAACGTTAGTACTCAACATGCATTCATGCAACAACAAAAAAGGTGAATGGTGCTAACCATTCTCACTCGCAGCTCTCCTCACTCCTCCTCTCTTCTCTTCCGTTGACGATGAAATGGACGCCGTCTCGCATTCGCCCGCCTGTTGACGCCACTCCCAATGATGACGACGAGCTTCCTTTAATTATTAATTATTTAAATTCCCAAAAATCTATCAAATAGGTTTCACACCAAGCATTTGTTCCCTACTTTCTCGTGATGCGCAGTGCTGTTCGCTGTCAGCTCTCTACGAATAATAATACTCCATTATCTAACCAACCTCTCTATATCCATCCCTTCCTCCCTCGTCTCTTCGATCACTCTGAGGACTCTCTCCTCCAACGACGGACATCTCCTTCTGACGCTCGTCCGCGTCTTTGATCGCCTGAGAATCTTTACATTTAAATTGAAAAAAGTTGCTTGAAATGAATGAATGATGACGGTAAGGCTAAGAGGAAAGTGTACGGAAAGTGTGACCCGAAAACATGTGGAATAACATTTCCGATCTTTAAGAAGAAATTTCTTCGCACAATCACCTTAGTTGGATATCCCTTCGTCTCCAGATATCTCTTCTCGAAATATGCGAAGAATGTGCATCGAACGAGTGCTTGAGCAGCGTTCTCGTTGGCACAGATGAAGCCGTGGCACTCGAGGACCTGCAATGATTTCTCATGAAACGCATATGTTGTAGCTAAGAGAAAACCACGATTGTTTGTACACAGTCCGTTACTCGGAGTTTATTTTGGTTGCTCAAAAATGGATGACTTGCCTTCACTCCAGTCGTTCTTCTGAAGATTGCAGCGAAAATGGGCGGATGCGGGGAATTGGGAATATTGGCGAATGGCGAATCGAGAGGAATGAATCGCTCTCCTCCACCTGAATGAATAGGGTGAGAATTTTGTATTTTTTCCGAAAAGAGGAGTCCGCAACATTGTTTCAGAACTTGTTCGCTATATTTCGAAGATTCCCTGAAACACAACACAAAATGTGTAAGACCTAAATTACCCTCAACATTGAATCCAGTGACATTGACGTATCTCACTGCACCGCAGTAGTGCATCGTATCAATCTCGAAGAAAGCCGTTTCCAGTTTCTTATCGCCTGAAAACTGGATTTATAACTTACTCGATCATTTGTCGCCAAGAAAATGAAAAGAAAGAAATGTGTTTCACAAGTTCCATTAGTTTCAACCAATTTTTTTTGTTTGATATTCGTCAGATCTTGTCCTTAAAAAATTTCAACTCACCCTCAATGTACTCCAGCAATACTCCATCACTCCACACCGACAGCCACGAATCGATTCCTCGTGTCTCCGGAGTGTCTTCTACGGGATATCGTTCACGGAGAGGCTGTTGCACGCCCTGGAAAAAAAAGAGGATTAGTCGGGAAATGACGATACTGGCCTTAGTGTGTGCGAAAAATTCCACCACTCACCACCACTTTTATCCTGCTCTTTTGAAATGAATGTATAGAATGTATAGCAGAGAGTGCCGGAATTAGTTTTTTTGAAAAAAAAAGATTATTTCCCAATGATTTACAGAGATTGCAACTGTATTGAACTCGTCACCACTTCTTGGTCTCACTCGTATCGAAAAACGATTAGTTCTCAGAGCTGTTTGTCACAATTGGAACCACTCGAATGCTCTCATCGCACACTCGAATTGACAGCAAAAAAGGATCGCATTCCATCGACTCTCTCATTCGATAGGGCGTTGTTTGCAATCGACGATAATGGGTACTGCCTATTCGAAAAGCTGTTTCGTCAAAATAATGGGAGCTGTTATCCAAAAACCATTTGAGAAGCATCGAGTCGAATACAATCGAATGGAACTGTGAAAAATGCGAAAGGATTGTATTGATCTTAATGTTAGAACGGTTATTTTAGATATTGAACTCTATATGCGATGGCATTTACCCACCTGCAATCCATCCTTAGTAATCGTTGGCACGGCACTTCCGATGTACAACACTCGACAGCGACAGAGGGGAACGGCCGCAGGACGTGTGGAGAGATTCGGATCACGTGTTTCCACCTCCATTCAAGAGGCTAAAGAGTGGAACAATCATTGCAGCGAATTGAGCATCAGCAAAAGGATTGATAATAGGACAGAAGAGAAAAAGCGATATTTTGATATCACGGGACGAAACTAGAAGATGTCAGCAACAAATTCGTGAATTATTAGAATCTGATTACCGAGGATACTCGATTGCGCAATACGAATGGTCTTCAAAGACCGTACGTCAACTCTATCAATCGATGATCCGATCACTCAACATATCGGCCCTTTTCCTTCTATCTCTCACAATACTGCCCTGCCCCTCTCTCTCGGCGGCTCTCAAACTGGTTAGGCTCGGTATTGTTACTGTTCAAGTTGCACCACAAGAGGACACCCGCTGGTTTTCAGCGCCGAAAAGAGGACCTTAGAAGGGGTTCAAAGTGACACGAAACGACCTTCATTGAACACAAGAACACAGCAAGTTAGGGCCAACGAAATCTCATTGACAGAATGAAGATTCGCCCGTAGAATTCAGGAAACCCTAATTATCGTCTTAGGTAGAGGAGTCAATTTTCGAATTAGCTCATGGAGAGGAAAGGGGTATTCAGAACTGAGAGTAATGCTCGGCTCACTGGACCCTCTAATAGTAACCGGCAAGGATGGACGAAAAAGTAGGCGCGAAATGCGCGCTGGAGCGTGTCTTACAAAGCTACTGGATTGAATCGATTGAGATACTCAGATTTGAAGAATATGTCAAGAAAAATAACGAAAAGCGATGTTGTTGAGTAGATAAACACATTTATGGTTTTGAGAATGAAGAACGAAGGAGCACATAGTTAATTCTATCATCGTAAGTCGCAGGATCAATGACACCAACGACAAAAATGACGATAATTTGCAAGGAATCCGGATGCCAATGGAATTTATCGCGTCAACAATAATTCTAGTGATAAATCACAGTATTCACCGATAGAAAGAGGAAGATGGGGGGAGATCGTAAAATAGGAAGGGGAGCGATTGGTTGGGGTATCACTCTTGTTGTGATGGAATGTGCAAAGAAGATCTGTGCGCGAGAAAGGAGAGGAGAGGGGGAGGGGATGAAGGGGAGGAGGGAAGAGAAAAATACAGTGAGTAATGAGTAACTGTCACAAGTTGCGTAGGAAGAGAGCGGGTAAGCCAATTAGGAGGAGGTTATGACTGGATTTCAACTGCTTAGGAGAGGAGTACGCTGGCATACTGCATAAAGGAGTCGAGTTTTGCACGTTCACCGAACTCTAGCAAAAAATAGCTCAAAAGCATGGTACATGATGAAAAGATGAAAAATTCGACTCTTCAAACCGCCTGCTAATTTATTCTGACCGCTGAGAGATGTCATGATACATGAGGCAACGATCGACAAACGAGAATAATCACGACAATTCGATCCGTCAACCGTAGACAAAGCGCGGACGAAAACATATTCGAAAGCGAAAGTGCTGACTGACCTAACACCTCCATTATAAAGAGTACTCATTCTGCCACGTTTGAGGCCCCATCTTACCCTCTCGAAACGAGAAAGAGAGAGAGAGACGGGAAGGGGAAGGGGAGGGAACGGGTTTGCGGCCTCCGAAGAGGAGAAGAACTCTCGATTAATCTAATGGGCCGATCGTGTGATTGATCCCCCTCCCCCTCCCTCTCCCCCGGAAGAGAGAATGGAATGTGGAAGAGAGAGGGAGGAGGAAACAATCCTACTTTTTGCATGGGGCAATGCTGATATGGAACGAGTAATGACAATAAGGGTGAACAGAATATGGTTGAAGGAGAATGGTCATCTTCAAGTGAAAGCTTCAGGCGATATAGCAACGGCCAAGAACGGCCCAAATAATAGTTGGAATTTTTCTCTATCGCTTGCGATGAGATTCTAGTGAGAATATGGGTGGAGAATACTATACGAAGAAAATGCTCTCATAATTTCGCGTTCACTTTCAACGATCAAAGCGAAGAGGAAAGGCGCTGGATGACGTTAAAGAAGGAGGCAATTTTATTTCTTGGGTGGCCAACTAACAGAGAGACCACAACAGTATTCCCCCTGTGGATCGGGCGGTAAAGAGAACTGAACAGAAGGAAGGAAGAAAGGGAAGAAGAAGAGATCTAAACGGCCTTGGCCAACCGTCGAATCGCCTTTCTTGATCTCTTTCCCTTCCAGAGAGATAAGAGAACCCTAGAGGATAGAGAGTAATAGTAGTAGTAGAGAGAGGAAGAAGAGAGAAAAGACCCCCAAATGAGATGAGATATCAATCTTTTCTCTCGTGAGATCAATCCCTTTCCCCGTCTTGAACGACTGTCAATATATCTCATGAGGGATGGAAGAGGGAGTAAGGGAAGGCTATTTTGATGATGATAATATATTTTATGAAGGCGAAGAAAAGTTTTACGGAAAATTTTGATTTATACAGTCCTGGCTAATCCCCCATGAAAACGGGGCGCCCGGGGCGTCCCCCAGTGCCCCCCCCTCGCTTCTGGCGCCTCCAGACATTTTCAAATTGTGCCTAATTTCTGCTCGTCGTATTCTCCGTTCGATTCTGGTCGATTCATGTGAAAAATTAAAATAAAATATTAAATTATAATTTACATTTTGATTTTCAAAGAATTGGCGAATAAAACGATTCGTACATCACAGAGTACGTTCTACGGTACTTAGCAAAACATTCTGCAGCAGCAGTGGATAAATACCGTAAGGTGTACTCTACGACGACTCCACAAATTGGGCCCAATTTGAAAATGTCTGGAGGCGCCAGAAGCGAGGGGGACACTGGGGGACGCCCCGGGACGCCCCGTTTTCATGGGGGGGGGGGGGATTAGCCAGGACTGTAGTGATAGCACTGTTATAAAAACGACTACTTTTTCGAATTTGTTTTTTAATCAGCCGTTCTCTAGGCTTCTCCCCCACTATCATCCAGTATTTACTTCTTTTATATTTTTTCAGTCCGAACGGAATATTTAGTGAGCTCTTCAGAACAGAAAAGGATAACTGATGAAGAATCGCCAGAGGGTGCAATCCAGTCAATGTTTTACAGCCTTTGCTATGCGGGCGTTTCCAATGAGTTTTAAACTAATTCAATCATTCTCATTCTATACATAGAATGAAATATGGTTCAACCAAGAAAATCAGCTCGGAAAAGACAGGTCGCTGCGACTGAGGTTCGTCAGTGTTTCACACTTTTCTCGTGCTAATTTCTTTGTTGCAGGAACAATCGATGCGTTTGTCCAAAAGGGCTCGATTCAACGAAAAATATCACAAATCTTCGGTTAGTTCATTGAATATGCATATTTGGCGAAGATGACTTGCAATAACACACCGTTGCGTTGTGGTTTTAGGGGATACTAAACGTTGAAAGGGGTGTATCATTTAAAACATCAATATATTGTCGTGGATACACTTTCATCTTTTATATTCTTCGCAGCTACCGGTCCCCGAGTTCCCCGACGACATTCTCCGTATTATCTTCAAGAAGCTCTCCACCGATGAACGCAAACCTCTCGGATTAGTATCTAAACGATTCCGCAGTATTGACCATGACATCGGACAGAGGGTATTCGATGAAATCAGAGTCTTTCACGTGAGCGATTTTCTCTTCTAACATCCATTTGACATGCAATTATCATTTAATTCAAATGTATCTACATATATAGTTATACATTTTTCAGGAGAACGAAAACTGTGTTCATATCGCGGCCAACTTATCAAGATGCAGATACGAATTTCATTCGATTGAAATAGAACCGACCAATGAAATAGTTCCACTAAATTTCTTTAAAAATTCATCTTCTCAAAGCTTGAGTATTTTCGTAAGTTTGAACTCTGTGAAATTGAATGTAATGAATTATTCACAGGTCGACAGAAATGTCAAAGTAGACAAACTTCTTACTCTGCATTGTGCATTGTTCATGACTCTCCATTTCAAGGAACTTTACATACACTTCGATAGCTCGAGAAATATTTTGGATGTTCTCTACAGGTCAGACAAATTTATACTGTCTTGTTTGTCTTGTTTGTAATTATATTGCATAAGAATATTGATTTCAGATTTTGCTCAACTATTTTGAGCACGGGTGGTGAATTAAAAGATGTGACTCTTGTATGGGAGAACCTGAAGTAAATTATTATTGAGGATCTTCGAATTGCTTTACAGAGCTTTCCTCAACTGGAAAATAACAGTCTTGAAATTCCTGTAGCGATTGGACGTTCCGGAAATAAAGTGAGTCGTTCTGATTGCATTGGGAAAAACCTACTAGCGATTCTCTAAATATATTTGTTTGAAGCGATACTCAAAATACTTTTTTTCATTCAGATAGCTTCCTTTCCTACGTTTGTGTGCGATGGAAAGACGATGATGCACCTAATTACGAATTCAAATAATGCATATCTCGGTTCGGTTGAATGCACTGCGCAAGAACTATTTGAAGCTTTCGAGGTGAAACATATTACCGCGCCTCTCAACTGAGAAATGGTCGTCCCCTAAGAATCGCTTTGCCCTTCCTTCCCCATAACTCTCAGTCAACCTTGGCTTCTAGAGCTATTTCTACCTGGAATTCTTTAGAATCCTCATCTGTAGCTCTCCCACATGATCCCTTCCGCAAGTTTATTTCCTCATCACTCAGTACCCTTTTCCCTACATCCGTGATCCACAAATGGCTTGATCGTTGATCCCCACCCAATGTCCAACCACCCCTTACCCTCTCATACCCTTGCTGCACCCCTGCACCCCCCCCCCCCCCAACCGATTCGACTACATCGACGGACCTCCGTTTCTGCGATCACCTATTACTATGTCAAAATCTATCGTGATACCATACATGCAACGGAATAAAAATTGAATTGAATTGAATTGAATCTTCAATGCTCAAATAGGCCAAACATCTTTACAGATACTATGCGACTCGAAAATAATAACTAAGAGAGCGACTTTATTGGTTCTTCAATCTACTGTGGACGAATTATTTCTTATCGCTGAGCAGAGACCGTACCTAATGGTCATCTTATTCTTCAGAGTTGTATTTCTTTATTTATGTTACGAAAAATTCTTCTTTCAGGTTGACTTGCCAGGGTCAAAAGATCGGGAATTCTTCGATCCAATTCGTGGCGGAATCCTTTATGTTGATGATGATTGGAAGGATTCGATCAGCTCGATAAGAGAGATATGCATTTATCGGGATATCATTTTACCATAGTTTTCAATTTTATTCTTCAATGGACAGCCTCGATAAATATGCTTCTAGATTTGTTTGAATTCTGAGATAAGTTAATTATCTCTTCACTGAAAATGTTACTGATGATTTCGTTGCACAGTTCACGCTCCTTTTCGATGAAAGGATAGAAAAAGCAAATATGAAAATATTTAGAAAAAATAGAATTGTGAAAACTATCGATATTAATTTCAACAATAAGTAGGTGTGAAAGTTTTGAGGATGCACAAGTAGAATGACATTGTACGATAAAGATAACACAATGCTCATCTGCATTCAAATTAAATTCGTTGAATGGATCAATGAAACGGGATCAACTGAAATTAGATTGTCTAGTCTCGTTCCTTGTCTCTTCTCTCTCATTCCATTCTTCTCTTTTTCATTTCCCGTCTCTTCGCTCGTCACACGCAGTCGGCGGCGTTTTCTCACAGGCCAGTCTCTCAATTTCTTCTCGTTTTCAAAATCAGCAGCTTGGCACTTTGCATTACCAGCTTTCTATCTCCTCTAATGACTACAGTAGAAGACGTATTTCTTCCTTTTATCTGTAACTATCTCACTGCACTCAGTTCCTTGTGATCTCCACCAATCTGAAACTCAATCCCCAATCTCCCCTCCATTCAGATGGAATCCGCTTCGTGCGGGTCCGATCCTCCACTGATGAGATGGTCATCCGTCTACGGGGAAGCTCCCGATAGGAGGAGTGAGCAGGAGAGGGAGAGCGATCATCTTGCTGTTGCTGAGAAGGTGAACGATTGATTATACATTGACAAGAGCGACTACGGTAGACTACGGTATTATGAGGGTGAGGGATACTGTACAGTGAAAGGTGTTTTATGAAAGGCTTTAGTCAGTCAGTTGTGTTCTTTGTATTCCAATGAATAGTTTATCTCTCATTTCGCCATTCTCTCGTTTCTCTAACTAGCGAGAGATAAGGCAAAAAAAGAAGGCAAACATGATCGTCATCGAATTGTTCTACCATTATGATCTCCTCCACGTTACGTCTCAGCTGGTTTCTCCTCAGTGGATAACCACGGGGGACTAGGGCCAAATTGAGGAATACCTGCGAATTCGCATTTCGGTTATGTTTCGTTCAATATTCAATGTGGAAACATTGCGCAAGGGGGTTTCGAGTGTGAATATTTTTTAAATAAAATTTTAAAATAATTTTTAGTTCGTCGCTCAGCGCATCCGACTCAAGCAGCACTACGGGTAGGTTGAACAAAACTTTGATATTTTTTTGTTATGTTTCACTTTCATTCGAAATGAAGACCTTTTCATTATCAGAAATAATGAATTGAGCAGAATTTTCAAAGACAAAAACGATTATTGAAGTTTTCACATAACTCAGGCATTGCGAAAAGACTAAGAAGAATATTTCCAGTTGGCCGGAACGCGATGTGATTCCGATGAAGTCGCTGTCTGGCTGGTCCGCTCTCGTTCGATTCCAGGTTAACATGTGTTGTAATTTGCATGTGTCTTTCATTTTCTAGGTTCAATTTTGTCTCCTCCCATTCATTCCAAGTTATTCGAGAGAAAAACGTTCGAAAATTGTACATTCTCATGTCAAATTCACAGCTTCTGGGATCATGAAATCGCGTATATACTCACGTCGTCCCCAAGCTTGCACCCCACAAATCACTTCCCCATTTCTCTTCATGAGACTAATGCTGAGGAAAAAGTCAGGGGAGATTTCCTCCTCGGGTGGAAAAAGTCAAAAGAGAGGAAAAGGAGGAATTCAAAATTTTGAATTCGCGCGCTTTTCAGTATCTCGCTTCCCCGTAGAGCTAGCGACTCAAAAATTTAAGTATATCTTTTCCGACACCTTTACACCTTATACACCAAGTTTCAAATGGCTAGCATCAATGGGAACCGAGATATTTCAAAATAACGAAAAATGCGGGAATTCAAATTTTTGATTTCCTCCCTTGACTTTTTCCACCCGATTAGGGACGGCGACGATGTTTACAGATGCTCAAAACAATTCACAAGTTTATGTGCAAACGGAAGCTTACCTTACCCCATTTCATGTTTTCAATTTAGTTTTTCAAAAAAAGTCAAAAATAAAGAGAAAAACAGCAAAATAAGGAGGCACGAAACCCGACGATTTGATGCCGTGGAAAAAGTCAAAGAGGAAAGTACAGATTTGAATTCCCGCAATTTTATATCTCAGCTCTCAGTGGTGCTAGGCACTTGAAATTTGGATTCTGGGGTGGTTTTTTGATTTCCACCCCGTACTTCAAATTTCAAGTTGCTACCTATAAGGGGCGCCGAGATATAAAATTGCGGGAATTCAAATCTGTGCTTTCCTCATTGACTTTTTCCACAGCATGAGTTCAAGCGGAGCGCATCGTGTGTCATGTTTATTACAGATCTATCGCAAACTGAGTGGGAATCGTGAACTGATTTTTATTAACTGATTTTCCACGACAGCCAAATCCTTGATCCTACTTCTCCCCGCATCAATTGACGCATTTTTGTCGAAGGGCATGGCAGAAAATGTCCTCCAGACGATCGATAAAGGTACTCAAAGCTAAAGTTCATAGCTCAAGGGCTTAACTACTGTATTCGCGATGTGTCATGAACGTTACTTTCTATTCGAAATTCATTTACTCAAAAACGGCCTAGAGATTCTTTTCAATATTTTCACAATACTTACGAACCGTCATCCTAAAATTATCATAAAAAAATAATAAAGAATCTCTAGGCCGTTTTTGAGAAATTCCATAAAATGAATAATCACAACGTTAATTTGCCGAACTTTGCCAACCTCATTCTCTTAAATTTTAGTGTTATCCTCTTTTCTGTTTTCATAATCATTTTTTGTGCATCTGAATCTATAAATACCAATAGAAATATGAAACAAATATTAGTTTTGAAAACACTCCATTTTTTGCACGGCATCGTACCACTTCCTTTTTGCCTCTTTAAATATCCTGTCATTTTTAATATGCACTTTTTATTATCCTTTATCAATTACACTAAATAAAATAGAACAAAATAAGTGATATTTATTTTTAAATGACAAAATAAAAATAGGCATGAAATTTGAAAGAAGATTACGGTAGATTGACAAGAAAAACGTCGGAGGGTGTAGTCCAATAATCCGTACTCAAAAATTCGCGTCGCCGTCCCTACACCCGATTTTTTCCTCTTCTCTTTCCTCCCCCTACTTTTTCCGCAGCATAAATCTTCTTGCAGGCGCGCGCAGCGATGAAGCCGGTCGTCCGGCTGCAGGATTACGGTAGGCATTCAAATATTTGAATTCGCGCCCAAACTTTCTCAATTTTAATAATCTGGTCATTTTGTGCAGAGAGCAAGGTGACGACGGCGGCGGCGCACGGCTACGGATCGCCCGTCTCGAGGAAACCAGGTAATACACAATGGATGCCGAACTGGAACCGACAATAGCCTAATCCTAATCTCCGGCTCTCGAAAGAAGTGGAAATTTTTCATTGCAGATCCGATGGAGGCATCGGACGAGAGCTGCTCGGCGAAATCGCGTACAACGAGGAGAAGAGTGCGACCGCCCGAGTTGACCACTCCATAGACTCCGCCCCCTTTGAAGCCACGCCCCCTCAGACCCTCAGACCACGCCCACATCTGGTCGCATAACTATTTCCTACACACTTCGGTTCCTATAATGATAAACGATAATATCTGGCAAACCCAATGTGTTTTCAACAAAATATAAAACAATATAATGTTTATTTGCTTATTATTACAATATGAATGGTACAAAGTTAGAATAATAGTGGGTCACAATATTTCAAGATTTGCAATCAATGAAGAATGTTACAATAATTATAATGAATTATGCGCGTCTTTGACGCTTATTCGAAGTATTCGAATCATGACGATTAGTGCGGGATCTCTTTCTTGAAGAGGACTTCTTCTGGCTGATGGTAGGTTCGGGCTGGATGGCAGGAAGATTCGCTGCTTCGATGACTTCTTCAACCAGAACGACGACTGTTGATTGACAACGGCAGAAGGGACAATCGACCGGCTGTTCGTCTAAAGAAATACAAATTGAATGCAAAAATCAAAATAAAAGTCGAACTAAAGAGATCTTCTTATTTTTAGTTTTGTTTTCGAAAAGGATAAATTTACCTCTGAAGTTATCCTCATCCAACTGCAGTACGCAGCAAGTGCAGATTGAATGGCCGCAAGCAGTGAAGAACACTCGCTGGTAGGGCTGATCGACCTAGAAATATATAAGATGAGTAAAGGATCAATGGTAAAGAATTCGAATAGACAGATTACTTCTATCTGTTTTCTAGAAATGGAACCACATAAAAAAGAGATCACTTACCAGACAAATTACGCACTCCCTTCGTCTATCTTCATCTCCAATAAGCGAAACGAAAGTAGTTGGAGTGTCGCATTCCGGGCACGTTTTGGATTCTGAAAATAATGATGATGATGAAGATACCTTGTCAGCAGATTTCGTGTTCCTTATTATCCACAACAAGTTTTTGAAATTATTCAAAAGACAAATATGCATGTGAAATAAAGGATTCGTAAAAATAGAGGAGGATTCTTACCATGGGAGCATTCCCGGCACACTGCATGACCACAGGCTGTCGCTGCGACTCTTTGACGGGGCTTTTCAATCCTGCAGCTAATGCAGCAGTGAGTAACACGGTCGCCACGATTGACACTGAAAGGAATATGGAATTAGACAACGTAATGATTTTCGCAACGCCTATTTTTAGAACAAAGACACAAAAACATTGCTGAGATTCACAATAATTGAAAACTTGATAAAAATAATAAATGCACGAACCTGTCTTCGCCCATCTTCAGCACGCGTTCGATGTGTTCCTTCGCCTCAGTGGAAATCCGAGGAATGGGAGAGACGGGAGCACACGACATCGGAGAAGGAAATTCAGTAATGAATGATTTAGGGAGGAGCATGTAGCCTATTTATACCAGGGGGTCGTATAGATTGGAAAGGGTCGTTTATTGACCTGTCTGAGTTGACTTGAACCCAGACTTGCACCCTCTGGCCAAGCCTGGACGAGGAAGGAATGGAGGTTTACGATGGATGGGATAGTAAAGTATGATCGAATGATCAAAAACATTTCAAAGATCAAATTTTATGTCACACAATTCATAAAATCATCAAAAGTCACCTTCGTCTAAATATTTGATAGATAAGTTTCATCTGTAATCTAAATCGTTTAATAAGAAAGACGATCAGTGATGTTTTGACTCGTGATGGAATTAAATATAATCGCGAATGTTCATGCCCTGAGAATGTGACAAGTTTTGTTGACGAATTGTTCACAATAGCTTTATAATCCTGTACAATGAGACAGATAACAATGAAGCTTCTCAGTCTGAAGTTATCAATTGGAGTAAACTTCGAGCATTATCTTGGGCAGCCACGGACCCTGTAGATCGAGCGCCGTCAATAGCAAGTAGCAGTCCTGTAATGATGTTGTTGAGATAGAGAAATTGATTACGGTATTTAGTAATTGTCGATAATTCAAACAGGATAAAATATCAGGCTGGTGCAAAAGTTTCTTCACAAAAAAAGTCTCGTTAGTTTATCGCTTGTAACTTCCTTGTTCCTTGATCATTCAAGGCATGGTTTTTAGCAATCGATGACCCCTTGAATACTCTTTAAACACATCATGATGAAATCCCGGTATGCCGACTGAGGCCTATACGACATCAAATCAAAGTCAACGCAGTGCACATTTTTGCTCACTATTTATCGAGCTAGTGTTTCCTGGAGAACTGAGATATCCACAAATCTTAACATTGGCACATAGTGCATTGATAATATGTCACAACGAATGTGAAACGGCAACTCTACCGCAAACGGCCGTCTAAATATACCCACATATTCAAAAGCTAGGGCAGCACAAAAATCAGAGATTCTCGAAATACGTGTAGTAAATTAGTCTCGATTGACCTAGAGAAGCCAAGTGTGGTGCAAATTGAAGAAGGTTCCCTGTTCGATTCTCATTTTTGTTTTTGAGACTATCGAAGAACTCAATCTCGAGATATTGTTTTCGAAAGTTGTATGTCGTAAACCGACGATTGAAATAGTCACTTTTGGCGATCCAGTATATCGTATGATTTTTGTAAACCTGATATTTCACTGCCATACGGTGGCCCATACCAACCAGTAACCCTTGCCTAATCCCTCTAATATTGGTGAGAACTCAGGGATCACTTGTTTTGAAAATAAAGCAATGTGAATGAACATACCCAAAATGCCTTTCTATGACTTTTCTATGATTTTTGTTTCCGATTATTCCCCTAAAATACTAAGCAGCTATTTTTCATTTTTTTCATTTAAACAACTTTATCAGCTGGTTATTGGTGGGATCTCAGCTGGGTTGCCATAAGAGTTCTCCACTGAGTACGGTCGCGTGCGAGTTGAAGAAATTGTGGACCGGCGGCATTGACAAAGTCGTCTCTCCAACGTTTCAGTGGCCTCCCGCGATTTCTTCTTCCTTGCGGAGTCCATTCGAGAATCCTTAGACTCCACCTTTCGTGGGAGAAGTTCGAGAGTCTTTCAGCCCACATCCATTTACGCTTTTCCGCCTCTCGCACAACATCCTTCAGTTTTGTAATACCACGCAGGTGCTCATTCCGAATGTGATCAAGTACAGTAATGCCGAGCATTTTTCGTTCAAGTTTACGCTGGGCAACGGAAAGAATTTGTTTGTCTCGTTTACAAAGATACCATGTTTCGGCTCCGTATAGGAATGCAGGGAGAACTACACCATCGAATAGGCGCTTTTTTAATACCATGGGACATCCTCTTTTCCTAAAGAATTCAGAGTACTTGGAAAAAGCCCAATTTGCGCTTCTTACTCGGCGGTGAATTTCCCCCTTGAATCGATTTGAATCCATTGTGACCTCTTGCCCGAGATAAACCACTTTGTCTTTTACTACTACTGTTTCCCCTGCCACGATGACCGGTCTGCTGTTAGGAATAGTTGAAAGAGCGACAGTTTTTGCTCCGTTGAGACAGAGTCCCACCGCTAGTAGTTCCCGTTCCAGCTCCCGAACCATGGATTGAATTTGGCGCGGGTCGTGTGAAATAAGGACGCAATCATCTGCATAAAGGAGATGTGATAAATATTCTCCATTAATGCAAATTCCCTTTTTTCCCCAGTTGAGTCCCCTGAATACTGTATCTAAGACGGCAACGAATAGACGCGGACTTAGACCATCCCCCTGTCTGACCCCTCTCCCGATGTCTACTTCTACTCCTTTCCCATTGACGACCACAGAGCTTTTACTCTGAACTGTGAGTGATTGGAGGAAACGAATGAAAGTAGAATGAACTCCATCCCGTTCCATGGCAGTAAGGACAGAATCACATAGAACAGAGTCAAAAGCCTTGCTTACGTCGAGAAAGAGTAGGTAGAGGGGGCGTTTGAATTCCCGACAGTTTGCGATGAGAGTGTTTAGGATGAAAATACCGTCTACTGTTGAGTGACCACCACGGAATCCCTGTTGCTCCCTTGCCCGAAGATTGTCGAGTGAACAACCAATCCTATTGTTGATAACGGCGGTAAGGGTTTTTTGGATGACTGGGAGAAGGGAAATGGGGCGGTAGTTCTTAGGAAGTGTTTTGTCCCCGCCCTTGAACAGGAGGATTGTTCTACTGTCCCCAAAACCCTGTGGAATAAAACCTTCGATGAGGATTTTATTGAAGATTGCAGTGAGGTATGGTGATAGTATTTCAGCCCCTGCCTTAAGCATTTCCCCGGATACCCTGTCCTCCCCTGGCGATTTCCCGGATGTGAATCCCCTTAGAACACTCTCCACTTCGTCTCTCCCAATGGGAATGAATTCCTCTTCTGTTTCTCTAACTGTGTAGTTTCGTCCGCCATCCCCTTTGTAGAGTTTGTTGTAGTATTCTCTAAAGACTCCTTCTAGGTCAGCTTGGGTAGTGACTATGCCCTTTCCACCTTGCATTTTGACAATTCTTTCTCTCCCGACACTCTGACTTCCTATCGCTTTACTGTAGTTACTTCCCTCTTCTACTGCCTTTTCCACCATTCTAGTCATCCGATCTATTGCGTCTTGTTGTAAGCTACCCCGGAGCGCCTTGTTGATGGCTACCCATTGGACCCGATCTCTCCCTTGAACTGTGGCTTTGATCTTTGATCTTTCCGCGAACAGTTGCCTAGTTCTAGGAGAAAACCGAGGGACACTTGGAGCAGGCGTAGAGGAAAGTGTTGCAGCCTGTTGTATTGAGCTAACCAGAGTACTGTAGTCACATCCCACAGGAATCCCCTCTATCGAGCGTACAAGGTTATCTTTGAATTGGTCCCTGACTAGTACCACCTCATTTTTCCCTCCTCCACGATGACCTAGCGGTCTCCCTTCCACGCTGAATGAGGTCCGGACCATTCTATGATCTGAAGTGAAGTCCATCCGATTAACTACATCTACATCAAGAGCAGGGAAGTCCCGTGGATAGAGAATGTAGTCGATACGGGTAGTTGTGGTCCCAGTAGGTGAAACCCAGGTGTGGCAATGGCTTTCCTGCTTTTGAAACATAGTATTACCTATGCGAAGGCGCAAAGTCTCACATAGAGTAATTACCTTTTCCCCTCTATCGTTTCTGTCCCCATATCCGAATTTCCCAATAGCAGTGTCCCCTGGGAGCGCTTTCCCAACTCGTGCGTTCAGGTCGCCCATGATCACTCTGTACACTTTTCGAAATTTCCGTTGCCCTGGTACTACTTGACGAAATACGGATTCAAGCTCGCTAAGGAATGCATCGTACTGATCATCGCTATGGTTTGAGCAGGGTGCGTAGCATTGAACTAGACGGAGAAGGACATTATTCGGAAGGCGGCAATCCAAAAGAGCGATGCGGGGCGAAATCGTCAAGAACCTCACCACTTTGGGCTTCATCCTCCGACTGACGAAGAACCCGCAGCCAGCAGATCGATTCCCGAAGCGTCCCGTGTGGTAGAGTGTGCCAGATGAGCTCGTCAGATCAATTGCTCCTTCCTCCTTTCTTCTCACTTCGCATAGTCCGATTACGTCAGCCTTTATCTTCATGACAGCTTGATCGAATAGCGTCAATCTCCCGACCGTAGCGAGGGAGAGGACGTTCATGGTTGCCAAGAAGAACGGTAGAACCATGGTTGGCCGTACGCCCACGGATGGCCAATTCCGTGTTGGGCGGAGACGGAGAGATCGGCGAACCAACCGGTCGGAATGGGGCGACTAACTCAGAAAGCAGCTATGAGCTAATTCAAATGTATGGTTTTAGTCCTCGTACCCATACCTAGTTCCTATGTCAAGGGAATTTGGGAATGATTCAGTACAGGAGCAATAAATTAGAAAATGCGGCGTGAAGAAACTTATGCACAAACCCAATAGCTGACCTTGTATTTCTGGACTACTCTCTGCTGCCACGTGAGAATGGAGAGCATCTGAGTGAAGGCTGGGGGACCCTAGAATTCTTTCGAATCAATTTCATGAACGTATCAAGTCGTTCCATGCTGGGCTAGTTTAGGGTACATTATTATATTTTTTTTTCTCAATTATTCTTACCTTTGTTGGTCCTCTGCGCGCGAGAACGTACGACATGAGCGATCTCGAGAAGAGTTCGCGCTGAAATCATAAACCAGTTCAAGCCCCTTCTTATTCCTTTTTTGTATTTAATTATTTTTATCTTATGAAAAATGAGAATCAACTGAATCTCACCTGACTCTGAAGTGCTCGTCGACTCTCTAGACAGAAGCAGTCGTGGTCTGCAATTTGGCACTTTACGTTAAGAAAAAATAAAATTCCATGTTTCCATGTTCATTTGCGATAATTCGATTCAATTTGTCCATAAATTTGTCCTTACCCGGGTCACAAGCCATAATGGCCTTCAGCAGTACGTATTCCTTCTTATCCATTTGAATCGATTTGAATCTCTTAATGATCTCGAAGTTGTTCGCACGTTCGATCGTTGCTTCTCTGAAGGAATACGATTATTTTTCTTTCCAATCAAATGACAAATCCATCACTATATAATTTTATAATGTCAATTGATTACTTTTTGAAACATCTGGAACACATTCCTTCATTTGTCCATAACAGTTTCTTCAATTTTCCTTATATTTTTTAAATATTCCGATTGGTACCATACTAAGGCCGGGATCGCGGGCAAGAAAATACTCACTTAGGCAGATCTCCCTCTATGAGTATCTGTCCATCGGGCATCACTGTCACATCGCTCCTTCTCACTTCGTACGAATAGAAGGCAGCGGCGAGGATTGTCACCATTTGAGTCACGTTCTTCACCAGTTGTAACTGAAAAAAACTTTATATTTATATCGGGGCTGATTATAGTCAATAGAAAATTTCGATCAAAGTAAAGGAAATTCGTTGCCCTAACCTTTTCCTTCTCCTCTAATTGGTTGAAGAATGCGAACGTCTTGATCCATTCTATTGTGTAGATCTGAATTAACTCTCTATTACGTTTGTTTTGTGTTCATTATGTTTTTAGGAAAAAATAAGATGAAGTAAGCTCACCAAATCGACCATGACCCATTTCTTGTAGGTTGGAGGCAGTGTGTGTGGTTTGTTCGGAAACGGAATACGGTCGCGGATTCGGACCTAGATTAGCTTTGTTAATTACTAATTCATTCGTCCACTACTCACCTGTAGTGGCAGGAACGGCCCGTGTAGTGGATGGGGCGGATACACGAGTGGCATGTCCTGCAGTGAGAACGAGTTGAATCGGGATAAGTCTATCACTCGGTCATCTAACAGCTCTCCTTACCAGTGGGTCCCACCTACATAGCATTGTTTTACGATGTAAATTTGCTTGACGTGGATATGCGTTTACCTTTTACTTGGTCATTGCTTATCTATTATCCGATTAAGACGCATTATCTGAAAACAGATGTAAATTGCTCACCCCAAAGTCGATGCCCATTCGGGACGGTCCGATCAGACACCATTCCACGTCAATCGAAGTGTTCGGGTACGGGTTGTATTGAGAGCGCCTGAAAATTATTTTGTGGTTTCACAATTAGAATGTGACCATCCACACACAAACAATCATTCGTACTTATGAGCCATGTGAAACATAATCATTCAAATAATGACTAATCAAAAATACCTCAATCGTTGATGGGCCTCGTCGAGATGGATCATTTCCTCAATGATTCGATCGTATTTGCACTCGACTGGTCGAGTCATAGGGACCAAATAGAGCGAGGAAGGAGGATTTCTCTCCTGTTGTCGTTGCTGTCGGAGAACCTCGTGGACGAGCTTGTTCGTGTCAAAAAAAGGGAGCAATATTTCGAATCACATCTTTTTTTTATTTGTTTGCAGGAAAGAATATGCTACAAATCAAACATCATGCGAGTAACACCAGGTATAGTACAAGTGAAGCATAACCGAATTAATTTAAGAAATCCCTTCTAATCGACTGACCCTTATCCTTGACGGCATTCACAGCCAGCGGATTCATTCCCAATTCGACGCATCGATCGAATCGACACGAACGACAGTGAAGACGAGCAGCTGTAGAGCATTTTTATAATCTTTTTTTTGTATCGCTAAATAATCTCTTGAGCACTCTGTTTTGTTCACTTTCTATACAGAAATTGTCTCATAAGTCGGAAGTAAGATATGGAGTTCTTCAAATATCTCTGAACTGACCCTTGCTGAGCGCAGCTTTGCACTGTCCTCCATTGCTGCATTCGAATCTCTTCTGATTCTGAAGTGTGCGACGGAAGAACGAT
This sequence comes from Pristionchus pacificus, assembly GCA_000180635.4. Lineage (NCBI taxonomy): Eukaryota > Metazoa > Nematoda > Chromadorea > Rhabditida > Neodiplogasteridae > Pristionchus > Pristionchus pacificus. Next base: position 13,450,865 of record CM026577.1, read on the forward strand.
TTGCATCCGTAGCAGGAGGGGACCTGCAATATTCGTGCTGTTAAAAAATCAGTCACTCATCTGAAAACTGGATGTGTTTCGCCCTCGCTATTTACTGCTTTGAAGCCTATTTGAGTCAGTAGGAGTGCCGCAGATTTTGTACAAAAAAAACTATTGACCTCATAATTGAGTCCACTCGCTTTGTCTCCACATACAGCACAGATCTTCGGGCTCTCAGCCTTCTTCATCACTGGTCCGGTTCCATCTTCGGAGCCATCAATTGATTCACTCGTACTCGGAGAATCGTCAGCGACAATATCGAATTGATGCATGTCCTGGAAAACAACCTGTGAAACAACTTTTTTAAATTCTAATGAGCCCTTTCCCTAAGAATTGAATCCCAAAGACCACGGAAGAAATTAGCATCTGTCGTGACAACGACCTAAATTTTGAAACAAATAAATGGTGAAGATGAGCTTACGTGCTGATAATGTTCATTCCATATGTATGGATAAACATCATCGACAACTTCGACGGAAGAAGGATTCTGGGGCCATGTCGCGTACATTCTGAATTAATCAATGTAATCACTCGAGTTGTTACTGGGAAAAACAGAGAAAAATATAGGAATATAACTCAAAACAGACGACTTAACGCAGCGGGAAAGAGGGTGATCAATGGACCAACGAGAGAACGGGAGAGAGATCATCGGGTGCAGATCATCGGGTGTTGACTATCACCACCATCACTCGGCAACCGCAAATTGTAGTTGTTCATATCTCTAGTTACGAAACGAATACAAGCTGTGTGATCATTGGAACAACGCATACTGTCGAAGAAATATTATTATTTTTACATGGACACATGGAACCGAAATTATCCTAAAGACAATGAAGCAGTGTTAAACGCTCATCGAAACACATGATTTGAGATCATCGCGATAGGAGAGAGATCGCAACATATCGAGAAGGTGAAGAGTGGAAAAGAAAGGAGGGAAATCGGGAAAGCGGAGAGACTGTTGCGAGTTGAGAGATAGGGGAGAGAAGGGCAGAAACAGAAACTAGAACGGAAAGAGTAAATCATCATTTTATGTTGTGGTAAAGGTAGGGCTGCAGGAGATTTCACAATAGTGCTATGAAAAATTAGATATAAGAAGAAGGAACCAAAGCTATCACCCTTCTGAGACTGTCTCCTAGCTGATAGGTGAAAACGTACGTGAAAAGAAGAGAACTATCTTTATGTGACAGCCCTAGTGTTAAGTCCAGAAAAGAGTGGGAGACGAGACATGACAATGTCAATGACGCAATTTCACCCTTCGATGCTTCATCGCTATCACTATCATTTGACTGATAAGAAGCTTAGTTTGTTACGACCTGCAGAAGAAAATGAGGAGCCCAGAATCACTCATGAGATTAAAATTAAACTGTGTGTCGTATTTTGGCGAATGACGTTGGTCTTCAGCTTTGCACAAAAACGCTACAAATCATAAGCGATGAAGATTAATAAAAGAGTCTAGTCTGGGTGTCAGTGCCAACAATGAACAATGAAGAACAATGAACAATGAAGGGGTCTGACATTAGCTAGGAGCATGTACCCACAGACTCTTCCGGTAATTACTTCTGATTGAATTTTTTCGATATTTTCATTTCTTTTGAAAGAATTGAAAGAGTGAGGCAGCTTGGAGATCATGAAGCTCAATTCATTTTTTAAAACCATTGCAGCTACAGGAAAAAAAGAAGATTGCACTTCTTGAAGAACGTTTTCTCTCCCACCTCCTCCATTATTAACCCTGGCTCGGATTAGCGCCTTCATTAATTACCTCGGCTACCGGAATGAGTGTCCCTTGTGGAAGACGTTCTCCTCTACTATAATCATTGAGGGCTCATTCAAGGAATGGAAGTCAGAGAAAGATGTAGATAAAATAAAATGAATCCCCATACAAGGTAATTGACTTTGACTAACAATAGATGAAGCTCACTGTGGCTTCATCTATTTTTTTCTCTTTATCGAAGGTGCTTTCCTTTTCATATTCCTAGTGTCTCCTTTTAGTTTGATGGAGTATATACATGGACATGATGAGAGTAATTACCTATCCTATTTAGACTCTCCCTTCCTTAAAGAAGACACTCTTCCTCCTTCCCTCACTCTCACCTCCCTTCTCTCAATGGCCTTCTCTGTTCGTCTGCCTCTCTCCATCTCATCCACTCTATCACACTAATTGACGAGCGAGAGAGTGCGTGGAAGGAAGAGAGTAAATAGACGCGTTCTTCCTCTTTCTTTCTCTTCCTTGCGGAAGGTTCCCTCTCCTCTCTCCCTTCTATCGATTTGAGAGACGAGGGAGAGGGAAGAAGGGGAGAGCACACTCTTGTCAAAGGACGCGTGTGTCTTGGGTCAGAGTAACTCCCAATTTTCTCTTATTTCTCTGGCATTTCCTATTTCAAAGTGGCCTTTTCCTTGAGTAAACTTCCAGCATCTTTTCCTAGTCCATTATACTCCCCACTTATTAAATAACAACTCAAAATACTACCATTTACAGGCACCGGCATGGCGCAAGTTCCTGACCCCAAGCTCTTCAATAGTCTACAGTACATGGGATTTCCAATGATTAATGGAGCAATGCCGAAGAAGGAAGAAATCGATTATGGTGAGCATTGTAAATCGTTAGTGCAATTTCTGACCTAAAAAATACATTCTCTTCAAACATATCACTGTATGGACATTTCTCATTGTCCAGAGCTAGAAATATCTACGTAGAAAGCGAAACCGCCTGAGCGAATCAATTGCCTCCCTTTCAGAAGATGCGGACTACTCTCTGAGTGCAGTCTATCCTGGCCTAACCGATCCTCCCTCGACCTCTTCCCTTCCTCCCGCTCGACAGAGAGTCAAGAGAACGAGAGCGAGCAAGAATCGATCTCAATTTTTGCGATATTTCACTGACTCCGACGATCCATCGCAATTGAACTGCGTCATCTGCAATGTCAAGGTAGGAGCTGTGGAAAGAAATGGCGATGGGCTACAGCTTAGCTCAAATGGCCAGGCCAATTCTGTCATTTGTCTGAAACTTACATTTATTCGATTTTTACATTTTTTTTCTGGCTTCACCAGTACTCATACATAATTCCTGTACTCATTGGTGTTTCTACTAACTCGTTCACTGCGAATGGGGTAGATCAAAAAAAGCTGACTGATTTAGTTTACTGGAGGGCAAATTGATAGTGAGAATGCATACAGGTTCGCTACATGTACGGTACGAAGAAGGTCACTTCATCACTTCGTGATCATCTCACTGCCCATCATTCCGATGTTATGGACGATCTCGTTGATGGAGATGCGAGACACGATCAGGCACAGAGCAGTCTGCTGAGGGCTATGGCCAATGGTAAGTCTGAGCACTTCTGGCCGCAATTCTGAGAAGAGAATGACCTTTTTCTTGTGATACATCAGTGCATATGATTCATTCGACAACAAATTATGATGAACGTATTCAGGCGACATCAGTCTTACCTCAATCGATAGTCCCGAAATGCGTGCCTTCATGAAGGCCCTCGATCCGACTTTCGTCTTCCCCGTTCCCGAACTGTTCACCACTGTGCTGGATGATGAATACAAGAGCATCGTCACGCAAGTTGTCAGTTTTCATTACTTGGGCTAGGTTTCCTCAACGTCAAATCACAATTGTTCTACTTCGATTGTCCAATGGCCAATCAAAGAAAAGCGTCAAAACTTCCTCGCAGTGACAGAGAGAAGACCAGAGAAGAAGAAAAATGAAATATAACCATACCATTCCTTGCAGACGCTCTCCCTACTCGGTCAGGAGGCAGCTATCTCCGTCGACGATTGGAAGCATCAATGGGGAATGACTGCGTCATTCATTGATTCCGAGTGGGAACGACAATTCGTCGTGCTGCCTGTGATGAAGAACGAGAGACCGGTGAGTGTTTTTTTCCGTGTTTATCTGTTAGGTTATCAGCTCACAATAATGTGAGAAATTATTTATTCTGTTCACTTTTTATTAGTAAGCGGTAGTTTAGCTAACTGATTCTGAGATGTTGGGCAACTGAGAGGCTTCTGCTCTGAATGATATCTCTCATTTCCAGCTTCGAAACCTCCTCTCGCTCACTCAACACGACTATCAGATCAAATCGATCTCTGCAGTGATCACTGATGTCGAAGGAATACAGGAGATGGGAAGTGATGGACTACAAATCAAGAGGTTTGCCTAGAGACCGCAAGCTCCGCCCACTTGGGAGGGATAGGGAATGGGGGAAAAAATGGGAATGAGGTTTAGCAAATCGAATACTCAACCAAATTGGTCGTTCAAGGGCGCGATGGATAGCTCTCAGCATCACCTTTCAATGTGCCAATGGGCACTATGTTCAGAATATTTTAAGTTGGTCAAAATCGAGATAAACCAGTCCGGGATAGTCAAAAAAGCATTTCAAATGAACGGAGCAAAGTGCCCATTGCGCAGATTGTTCTTTTATTTTTATGAAGAATTTTAGAGAAGAAAAATCAAGAATCGAAAGTTTCCCCGAATTGCTAAACTGTTTTGAAGGTTTTAGTACGCGCGTATTTATTCCAGTCCGATTAGCGCTAAACACAGTGTGAGCTATAATCAAATGAGGGAAGAGGGGTGAGAGACAAGGCTCTTCCCTTCTCCCTCAGCCCTCTCTCCCCGCTGTTTCTATCCCGTCGTGACTAGCACACACCGTCCCTAGACAAGAGGGAATTTCGCTCCTAAATTGTCTCTCACGACTTGGCGAAGCTATCGCCGTCGAACTTTGGGAATTAGCTCGGAATAGGCACCGCCCCCCTTTTGGCTCGTCCTGGTTTCAGGCACTTCTCTGTTGAGACCAGATCGCGGTTTTTGGCTCATAACTCGGTTCAAAAATGAGATATCGACAAACGGTAAAAAGTATGTTCTTATTGAGACCAAGGGGGATACTTTGAGCACAAAAACATGACCTTACGATTGATTCGGTCTACCCCGTTGCGGTCTCTAGGTTTGCCGCCCAAGGTTATTAAAATGTTCTCCTGCATTTGAATATTTGATCTGCTATGTTGTTCTCATCGGAGAAGGGTGGATAAGATTTTTTTTTAAATTTTCACTGCGTATGCCTGAAGAATCGAATCACAAAACCTCTAGGAAATTTGAGGCATTTTTGAAACTTATCGTAAAAACTTATTTATTCACCCGAGTTTTGTGCAGCTTCATTACATAGGCAGATATCATGCGCTTAGGGTGCCGTATTCATTTACCAATTCAACCCTTCGCATTTTCAGTTTCGGTTGCATTCTCCATGCTGTCGACACGTTCGTCAATGAATCGTTCGCCAACTTCGAGGAAGGAAGAAATCTGATCGGGAGAATTTCAACTCTTGCTCGATATCTACGCACGAATGAGAAGGCATGGGAAGATCTGAGGAAGTGAGTTTGAACAATTGTTGTGGCCACGTTTCAATTGATAATCGAGAATATTTCAGAAAACTAGTGGATGCTCGATGTAATGAGAAAAGTCAATTACCGATAGACTACGAAGGATCATGGGACAGCACACTGAGAATGATGAAGATGGCCAAAGTTCAGGTGAGAAATCGTCTGCCGAAACTCGAATCCGCGTGTTTTCTAGCCGATCTCTAGCATTTGAAAATGAATTGACTGACGGTATTTTTTAAATAATAAAATGTGTTTTTCCAGATGGCTCATTTGGACGAGTCCTTCCTCGCTGCGGGTGTAGTTCCTCTAAAGGGCCAAGAATGTGAAATGATCGACAAAATCGCTTATTTCCTCGGTGAAGTGGAGGATTTCTGCATCAAGGTTTGAAGTCTGCTTTAATTGTATCACAAACTGGGTTACATTCAGATGTCAACACACGATGCGACGCTGTCCTCGCTCATTCCGTATATCGAAGGGCTTGATCGGACGATTGATGAGTACGTCTTACATTTATCACTTGTGAAGTATCATAATTCAGCGCATTACGGTAGGAGAAATATATTGTGTGTGTATTTCCAGATTCAAAAGTGGTCCGTTGTGCGTGTTCCACCCTCATTTGCGGGTACAATTCAACCGATTACTAGCGCCGTCTAAACTCGACCCTGTTGTTCGTCGAGCGTATCTTCTTGATCCTCGGTGAGTGTCTCTTTGCTCAGTCTCATCGGCTTCACAATAAAATTTCAGATTCCTTCATCTTGGATGCCTTGATGCCGCTACCCGGGCTTCTGATCTCAATGAATTGTTCAAAGCGGCGGATGAGGGATTCAATAGTGAAGGTTTGTAATCTCATCTATTTTTGAAATATTGAGAATCAAACCTGAAGCAAAATGAAGCGTATGATAGAATAAGCTTTATTAAAAATTCTGTTTAGAACCCGAAGAGCCTCAGAAGAAGAAAACTCGATCCAATCTACTGGCAAAGGCGTTTTCTGAAGAACAACTCCTGAGGGGCAGCCATGCACAGGTTGGATATTTATGATCTCTTTATCGACAAGCAACTGTTTGATGATTATCATTTATCGGTGGCAAATTTTGTTCCTATCTTTCTAATCAACAAAGGCTTCGTCTGCGTTGAATAACGCACTGACTTTCTCATTATCTACATTGTTTTTTTCAGCGCGAATACGACATGCTCTTCGATATCGCGTGCAAATCGGACCTAGCCGAGGACGCGGATATCTGTGAATTCTGGCGAACACACCAGGATCGACTCTCTCGACTCTCTTCTATCGCTCGTCGTCTCCTCGCCATTCCGCCCTCTTCCATTCCAGCCAATCGATTCTCGTCACAGATGGGAACTGTCGCGACACAATTGGCCATTGTGGAGTGAGTTAGTTGATGTAATTTCAATCAGACTTCAATTTGAATAAATAAATGAAGTCATAAATACAAATTTCAGTGAGCCAAGCCAACCTGATCAGAGGAGGAAACTGCTCTTCATCGGCACAGATAACAAGAAGCGAATGCTGAGGTGAATAAAAACACTATTGAAATCTAATTTCTATTACCTGCTATTCAGAATTCATGGATCGTAATATTGCTCTTCAGATTCCGCGATTCGGAAGACTATCGTGCGTTCTTCGAGGATGAACATCGACTGAACGATGCACTCCAGCAGAAAGTTTGAACAGCATCTCTGTTATTGTTTATTTAATATTGTTCATTCAGTAAACGATGCACTATTTGAATGAACAAAAAATGGCTATATGTCAGAGCATTACAACATCGAATAATTCACAATCGCAGCCAGACTGCTGCAGCTGCAGTCATTGCTGAGACTAGGGAGGAGTTGCTCGCGGCAGGATTGCATAGGTCTCCCTTGCAGCAGCACTCTGTTCCGCCCGTTGTGGAATGGCAGCCCTTGCTCTGTAAAAATGACGAATTTATTAAACTTTTTTCTTTGCGACTGTTCACGTGTCGGGGGGGGGGGGGAATTTAGCACTGTTAGAGTGTCTCTCCTGGCTGTCATGAAGCACAATGCATGTATGATAATGCATGTTTAGTGGTGATAACACAACCCATAATATGAATTTGTTTAGCAAATAACAGGCAAGCACAAACCGGGCAGAGGTCACTGTAGCCACAACTCTTCGTTACAGTGTGAAGACCCGCCATGTAAAGATCCAGCTGAAATTAAATCTTAGTTCTAGTGCTTTGATATGGTGAAATGTTTGAAATAATGGAGCGAAAATAAATATTCTACTTATCCTCACTTTGTAACAGTACGCGTTATCATCTCCACACGGCAACGTCAAGTAAAATCCTTGGTTATTGTCTCCAGCCCCTTCTCCGATGTAGCATTTGATAGAAATGGATACTGGGATCGAGACAAGGAGGAGAAAAGCGAACCGCATCGTTACAAAACTTAAACTTAAAAAAAAAAATTACAGCACATGAATCAAAGTGGAGACGAAAGAATCAAGTGCGAATCAGAAATCAAACGAAGAAAAGAGTGACTGGAGGGGCGTCTCCTATCTATCTGGTGCTTATCACCACATTCGGTTGATAAGTTTCCGATGATCCTCTCAGCTATCGTTCTGATGCGGTTCTTCTGTGGTCATTCGGTTGAATGATCGACCGACCGTGTCTCGAAACATTACGAAATTCTTTGGAGGCCGTTTCTAGGTGTCTCTGTGTCGTGTTTTCTTGCTGATACCTATGACTGGGATCAAAGATGGAAATGTTTATACAAGAATGAATCAGAACGAGTTGACTTCATCCAAAAATTGTGTGTGAGAAGACGTAAAGATCTTCAATGCAGAAAGCAGGAAGTACGTGTTCTGAAATAAATATTGAAAATAGGAGAAATTAGAATTGTTTGGCTCACTTTAACTTTCGCTATAGCCGCTTTTTGCCAATTGATCAATGAGAGCATCTGGCTGTAGGCGTACGGTCCCTTAAAACATAAATATTCAATAAAAGAGTATCAATTTATTCAATAAAAGAGTGTCAATATTAAAAAAAAACTAACCTTATCCGGTCCTCGGCTCGCCATCACGTAAGACATGAGCGATATGGCGTATTTTTCTCGGTATTTCCGCAGCATCTCTCTAGTTTGTGCGCAAAACCCGTCATCGTCTAAAATTTATTCGTATTTCAAGAGCGACAATAAATGTCAGGACATGGATCGCAAGCCATTATCGCTTTCAACAGGACGTATTCCCTCTTGTCCATTCCAATTGCTTTCAATCGAGAGATGATTCCGAACCATTTGTTGTGTTCGACCGTGGATTCTCTGAAATGTAGGTATGACCTCTCTTTCTTCCCGATCAAAGTACTGGCGAAATGAGTTCGGTTGTCAGTAGGAAGAAATCGTCGCTTCCTACGAAATGAAGTTTAGCTGGAGATTGAAAAGATACTTCACTCTGGCAAAATAATCAACCCAATAATTGTTCAGCCTTACTTGAGATGTTGTCCCTGAGTGAGCATCGTTCCATCCGGATAAATGGTCACATCGCTGTGTGTCCTTTCATACGAATCGAAGGCAGCCGTCAAATAGGCAACCGCTTGAGTTACGTTTCTCGCTAGCAGGAACTGAACAATATTCTGATTCAAGAAATTGATAACTTCAAAGTTCGAACCTTCTCGCACTCCCGTAGTGTAGGAAAGAAGCTGAGTGTCTTCAGCCACTCGATTGTGTAGGCCTGAATAAAATGTTGAAATATTGAATTAATTATTTTAAAAAGTGACCAGATCGACGGTGATCCAGTACTTGAATGTCGGCGGAAGCGACATACCACATGGAAAATGGAAGCCGATGCGACAGCGCAATCGCTCCTGTACATTTGAAATATGTTTTGCATAATAAACTACACTACGAACCTCCATAGGCACGAAAGGCATTGGCGAGCGATGCGGTGGGTTGGGGACAGGCATCTCCTGCAAGACAAAATATTCATTTAGATACTTCAGTAAAGCCTACTAGAATATCTCATCTTACACCGCCAATATGGGCTATTTTTTAGTACAGCTAAAGTAAAACTCGCTCCAAAATCGATGCCCATTCGAGACGGTCCGAGCAAACACCATTCGACTGACTGAGGAGGAGGAAAGGAAGGGTTGTATTGAGATCGTCTGAAATGATTGCTATTTCATGATGTTCAATGAACTCAAATCACCTCAGTTTCTGATGAGAAGTCTCAAGATAGAGCATGTCTTCGATCAATCTATCAATCATCGTTTCAATTGGTTGTGGAGCCGGAATAATTGCAATATCCATCGGGCTGGCTTCACGGCTTTCACTCGGGCGCTCTTCGAAGGCCTTCATTGCTGTAATTGCATACGTTTCAGACTGCTCGGAAAACAATGAAGCGTGAAGCAATGAAGATTTCTGTTCTCGGCTCGAGATGAAAAATAGTACCTTTCGTAATTCCGACTGCTCTCACATTCATTCCTACCGCTATACAACGAGCGAAGCGACAAGAACGACAACGAAGTCGTTTACCTGAATGAAATCGGTTACGTTGATTAATTGCATTATTTGTATTTCCAACAATTTATGAATCAAAGAAAAATAGTACAATGGATTGCATTAGACTCCGTCCAAAGATGTCCTAATGCAATTCGCAAAATCTCACCTATATCTCACCTATATCTCACCTATATCTACATTCTTGCACTTCTCCGGTTGCTCGCACACAAATCGTCTATTGTGCTGAACTGTTCGACGGAAGAAAGACTTACAACCATTGCATGAGGGAACCTGAAAGCGGAAATTTATAGGAAACCGTTCTGAAACAACATCTCAAGTGAATAGTATGCATTAGGACTTGGATATTTCGTGAAATAAATATTTTTCAAGGGATTTGAAACGTTTAGATAACCAACTCACATTGTAATTGTATCCAATCGCTTTCTTGCCGCAAACCGAACAAATCTCAGGACAAACTCCTTTTTGAATTGGTTGTCCTCTGCATGCGTTAGTCAGCTCGGACCATTCCAATCGCGGTCGTTTCGGCGTTTCCGCGAAGGGATTGCAAGGCCGATTGAGATATTGTTTCACCACGCAGTCCTCTCTTTCACAGGCATTTGCCGCGATAAGTTCAGGAACGGTGGGGTAGAGCGAGGGCCAGGGCTGCGACATACCCTGAAAATACTTTTTGAACAATAAAAACAAACGAAAAAACGGGTAAAGAAGGAGAAGTAATGACAAATGCAGAGATTGGAAAGGGTTGAGAGAAGGCAGACAGCTAGAGGGTAACATTGTGAACTCTCTACTCAAACAAGACGAGAAACTCGCTATGGAGGGCAGGGAAACAGGCAAATTTGGAGAGAGATTGAACTTCCTAATCAATAATCGCACAGTGACTTTTACTTTACTACTACTGAAGACTTTTGGTTGCCACGGAGATGGCGAAAGATAGTATTGAATCACGAGGAAAGAAGAAGAGTACGGGAGGGAGATGGGGAGAAAAGAAGAGAGGAAGGAGATGGAGAGAGGGATGGGCGTTTTTGTGCAATTGTGTGCGCGAAATGGAGTGTGTGTGAAATGAATGCATCGAAACTGAATGAGATGTCTTGCCTGGAAGAATTTCTTAGCGGCAATGGTCAACCTTACTTTAGTTTCTTCTCGCAAGTAATACTTTTTCAGGAACCCTCACTTGCAAGGAAGGCGAAATTTTCATGGTTAGTTCAAGCAGTTGGTTCAAAAGAAAAACATTGATGTTATTCAAGTGCTTGGACGGAATCGGAACATCTGTAGATTCGGATCATTTGCACTGTCATGAGGAATTGAAGAGGTGAGTTACACTGACATTGAGATTTGTTCCATCAAATAAATGATTTTCAGATGGAAGACAAGCTTCGAAACGCTGAACATCACTCAGAAGGTATTAATTTTCGAAAAGAATTTTTTTTAAACAAATGCTTTCAGATCGGTTGCATCAAGAAGATGATTCCATCGCCCCCTGACGGTATTAGTGAACAATTTCGAAATACGAATACTATAATTTAGGCGACTGCCCATTCTTCGTCAACAATGAATGTGCTCATCTCGATGGATTCTCTGTAGCGGGCAATGTATCTGTCTGTCCCCATGGAACGAATGCGACGGGCACGGTCCCATCAATAATATTACTTGTCCTGGTGAGTGTTTGCGTTGATCATTCATTATTTTTGTTTATTTTAGTTGATTCGTCCGAATAAACCACATAAAAAAATGCACGACATTTAAAAATGTCAAAAATTGCAGGAGAACCGGGCTTCTTGGAGGTCGGATTCATGAATGGATCCCTCTGCAAGAACAAAAACTTCACGTTTATTTGCCAAGGACGTACGCCATTCACATTTTGAATATTCAAAAATAATTACGTTCAGCTACAACGACAACATCCACGACGACGTCTACTTCATCTACGACTACAACGACGACCGAAGCAACGACGACCACGGTAATTTTGACCGCCTGTTTATTCAAGGGAATCATAACAACAAAAATGTGGAAATAATCTCATCCTCCTTCCGTAGGCCAAAATGTGCAGAATTTCAATAATTGCAAAACGTTTTATTGGCAGTCGACAATAACTGTTGCGCCGACCACTACAACATCGACGACTACAGCACAGACAACCACGACTTCGGTACTTTTTGTTTTGTAGAACCTAGCAACTATTCCTCCTTCGCTGAATATTTTAAAATAGCTGGTGTAGGTCGATGTAACAAATCTCACTCCATCGCTTGTTTGAATTAACTCAGAATTCCATCACAAATTTTTTAATGCAGACTGCTTCAACTTTCACGCCGAAAACAGGGACCACGACAACAACAGTTGGAACATCAACAAAATCGGTAATGGCACTGTTTATGGAGATCGTTAATGACGCACTTGATCGCAGCTAATTAAAAAATCGAAAATTAGAAAATATTCTGTCCAAACGTTCTAAATTCAGATCCCTTTTCGCCTTTAGGTACATTTGTATTACCAATCTGTACTGCAGGATAGTCCCTTTTGTCCTCCGGGAGGGGCATGGAGTGACTGGACAGTGAGTGGCCCATGCTCGGCAACTTGTGGTTCATACGGTGTAGCAAAGAGGACAAGAAACTGCACTGATAAATGTGGAGTGTGTCAATGCAAGTAAGAAATCTTACCCGCTAATGCATTCATGTGTTAATCTTCCCAGAGGACTAGCGGAAGACGTCGGTCCATGTGGAATTGCTCTCTGATCTTTCCCGAGTAAAACTTCCACCCCCTTCCAGAAAATATTGAATTGTAGGATACCAATGTCATTTATCAACTAATAATATTCATATCAGATATTGAAAACAAACTAGTTTGCTAAGTTTTAAAATTTTAAAAGGGGTTGATAGATTGATAACCACAATCGTTTTATAGGTGTCAGAGGAGTCTTGTTGTGAGAGGAAAAGAAGCATGAGAGAGTGTTGACAATAGTTTTCAAGATGAAGAAATGTGAAATATGTCAAGAAAAATTAGAAGTTACGGAAGAAAGAAGATTTCTGTTAATAGTGATATGTTATTATGTATATGATTTGAATAATAATATGTGATTAATAAGTTTTATTGTTGTTTTACGTAACAAAAAAATTAGTCATAGAACAAATTACAAGCATTTTATGAGAAATTACTAAGAGGGGAGATCTTCAGTTGGTTATAAACCTGATTTAAAAACTAAATTGCTCAAAAAGAAAAATGTGTGAATAGTTGGAAAAACTAAGCTCCTTTGTCAAATTCTATAAGATACTAAGCTTTATAATTTTATAAGGAGAGTAAGAAAAAAAGTTGAATAGTATGCTAAGCTCGATAATTTTAAGGCAATCAATCAGCATTTCCATTTTTATTCGGCTTTCACTGCTTCGCTTCCCCAATAAGGTGGCTGATTCGCTTCCCCAATAAGGTGGCTGATTCGCTTCCCTGACGATCAACAATGGAAACGATTAGTTCCCAGCTAAGCTTTTAAGCACCTCAAAGGCAATCAATCAGCATTTCTATGTTTAATTCGGCTTTCACTACTTCGCTTCCCCAATAAGGTGGCTGATTCGCTTTCCCAATAAAGTGGCTGATTCGCTTCCCTGACGATCAACAATGGAAACGATTAGTTCCCAGCTAAGCTTTTAAGCACCTCAAAGGCAATCAATCAGCATTTCTATGTTTAATTCGGCTTTCACTACTTCGCTTCCCCAATAAGGTGGCTGATTCGCTTCCCAAATAAGAAGCTGATAAACTTCCCCACGACGATGTCAATCGGAACTGATTAGTTCCCAGCTAAGCTTTTAAGCACCTCAACGGCAATCAATCAGCATTTCCATTTTTATTTCGGCTTTCACTGCTTCGCTTCCCCAATAAGGTGGCTGATTCGCTTCCCCAATAAGGTGGCTGATGCGCTTCCCTGACGATCAACAATGGAAACGATTAGTTCCCAGCTAAGCTTTTAAGCACCTCAACGGCAATCAATCAGCATTTCCATTTTTATTTCGGCTTCCACTACTTCGCTTCCCCAATAAGAAGCTGATTCACTTCCCCTCGACGATGTCTATGGGAGCTGATTAGTTCCCAGCTAAGCTTTTAAGCACCTCAACGGCAATCAATCAGCATTTCCGTTTTAATTCGGCTTTCACTGATTAATTGCCCTCATAAGGTTGACCCGAACAATAGTCGCCTTCGGCGTGACTTTTCACAATAATTAGGCCAACTTGAAAGATCAATAGAGACGGAATAGACTGATGGTTTGGTAAGCTCTTTAAGTTACAAAGATAAAGTGCTGTTGTAAGAGCAAACATATTTTCTTTCACGCTTCACTAACACATCCAATCCGCTCTAATAGGCCAATGCTACTTTCATATTGTCAATAACCTTCGACATCAGCTAATTCGATCGAATGTAACTGCTCTATTTGCCATTCTTTCGAATCCAATATAAAAAAATTGTATGAATAATAATGCTGCTTCCTCGGGATTATCAAGAATAGTTTTATTTCAATGTTCGAAATATACATGGTTGCTACAGAAACAATTTTCAAATATACACGATCACAAATATGTGGAAACAAAAAAAAGCTATCGAAGCTATCTGATATCGAATCAAAAAAGATTAATGAAGAATGGATTAATGAATTTAATAACAATGTAAAAGTAAAACAGTGGCAAAACAACATATGTAAACATGAATATACAGAAAAAGGAAAGCCTCAGAAACAATTGATAATGACCTTAACTTTGCTCATATACTGCAGTTCAAAGTTTTTGCTTTTTTATAAAATATTTATATTTTCTTTTTTACGAATTATATGCTCTAAAATTCATCTAATTCGCTGTTTTAGGAACTCAAAGAAGTATGCCTGTCAAAAACCCAGCGTAAGACGCCCACAGTTGTTCACAGGTTCGTTCTTTTTCGCGTGGTTCGTTGCCGCTTATGATGAAATGCTTATCAATTTCGCTTTAACTGATCGTTATCCATTCCAGACAGTATTCCATCGGTCGCATCCGTGCCTTCTACGCGCGCAAAATCAAGTTCCTCCAGCAGACTCTGCACGACAAGCTCACACAAATCATCGATGAGTTCCCCAAGATGGAGGTGCGGACCTCGATTTCCCTTTTTTAAGCGGCAACAACTAACTTTTGGAACTGTGGGCTTACAGGAGTGAAATAGCTAACTTTTTACTGATTTCAGTACAGAAATTTATATTTTGAGGGAATCAGGGCTCGACGAGGGTCCGATTGTGAGGGGACTAACTAACATTAGCGGGTTAACTCATCGCTGATCACTCATTTTTTATTTAATTCATATACACTATTAATAAAGCAGCAGTGACTCCGTCTGTTAAGCCCCGCCCACTTTTGGTTCATGGATAACTGAGGTCCTACAGTAATCCGTGTACCGTAACCCTACAGTAATCCGACTACCGTACACCTACCGTAATCCTACAGTAACCCGACTTTCGTATGCCTACCGTAACCCTACAGTAACCCGACTAGAACGTTCCATTCCTTCCAGAAGCTTCCAGAAGGTTCTAGAATGTTCTAGAACGTTCCATTCCTTCCAGAAGCTTCCAGAAGCTTCCAGAATGTTCTAGAATGTTCGATTTCTTCGAGAAGTTTCCAGAAGCTTCCAGAATGTTCTAGGATGTTCTAGAATGTTCCATTCCTTCCAGAAGCTTCCAGAAGCTTCCAGAATGTTCTAGAACGTTCGATTTCTTCGAGAAGTTTCCAGAAGCTTCCAGAATGTTCTAGAATGTTCGACTTCTTCTAGAAGCTTCCAGAAGGTTCTAGAACGTTCCAGAAGCTTCCAGAAAGTTCCAGAACCTTCTAGAATGTTCGAAAATGAAGAGAAAGTTTCAGAACCTTCTAGAATGTTCGAAAATGAAGAGAAAGTTTCAGAACCTTCTAGAATGTTCGAAAATGAAGAGAAAGTTCGGGAACCTTCTAGAATGTTCGAAAATGAAGAGAAAGTTCGGGAACCTTCTTGAATGTTCGAAATTGAAGAGAAAGTTCCAGAACCTTCTAGAATGTTCGAAAACGAAGGGAAAGTTTCAGAACCTTCTAGAATGTTCGAAAATGAAGAGAAAGTTCAGGAACCTTCTAGAATGTTCAAAAATGAAGAGAAAGTTCGGGAACCTTCTAGAATGTTCGAAATTGAAGAGAAAGTTCGGGAACCTTCTAGAAAGTTCGAAAATGAACAGAAAGTTCGGGAACCTTCTAGAATGTTCGAAATTGAAGAGAAAGTTCCAGAACCTTCTAGAAAGTTCGAAAATAAAGAAAAAGTTCGGGAACCTTCTAGAAAGTTCGAAAATGAAGAGAAAGTTCGGGAACCTTCTAGAATGTTCGAAATTGAAGAGAAAGTTTCAGGACCTTCTAGAAAGTTCGAAAATGAAGAGAAAGTTCGGGAACCTTCTAGAATGTTCGAAATTGAAGAGAAAGTTCCAGGACCTTCTAGAATGTTCGAAATTGAAGAGAAAGTTCCAGGACCTTCTAGAAAGTTCGAAAATGAAGAGAAAGTTCGGGAACCTTCTAGAATGTTCGAAATTGAAGAGAAAGTTCCAGAACCTTCTAGAATGTTCGAAAATAAAGAAAAAGTTCGGGAACCTTCTAGAAAGTTCGAAAATGAAGAGAAAGTTCGGGAACCTTCTAGAATGTTCGAAATTGAAGAGAAAGTTCCAGGACCTTCTAGAATGTTCGAAAATGAAGAGAAAGTTCCAGGACCTTCTAAAATGTTCGAAATTGAAGAGAAAGTTCCAGGACCTTCTAGAATGTTCGAAAATGAAGAGAAAGTTCGGGAACCTTCTTGAATGTTCGAAATTGAAGAGAAAGTTCGGGAACCTTCTAGAAAGTTCGAAAATGAAGAGAAAGTTCGGGAACCTTCTAGAATGTTCGAAATTGAAGAGAAAGTTCCAGGACCTTCTAGAAAGTTCGAAAATGAAGAGAAAGTTCCAGGACCTTCTAGAAAGTTCGAAAATGAAGAGAAAGTTCGGGAACCTTCTAGAATGTTCGAAATTGAAGAGAAAGTTCCAGGACCTTCTAGAAAGTTCGAAAATGAAGAGAAAGTTCGGGAACCTTCTAGAAAGTTCGAAATTGAAGAGAAAGTTCCAGAACCTTCTAGAATGTTCGAAATTGAAGAGAAAGTTCCAGGACCTTCTAGAAAGTTCGAAAATGAAGAGAAAGTTCCAGGACCTTCTAGAATGTTCGAAATTGAAGAGAAAGTTCCAGGACCTTCTAGAAAGTTCGAAAATGAAGAGAAAGTTCGGGAACCTTCTAGAATGTTCGAAATTGAAGAGAAAGTTCCAGAACCTTCTAGAATGTTCGAAAATAAAGAAAAAGTTCGGGAACCTTCTAGAATGTTCGAAATTGAAGAGAAAGTTCCAGGACCTTCTAGAAAGTTCGAAAATGAAGAGAAAGTTCCAGGACCTTCTAGAATGTTCGAAATTGAAGAGAAAGTTCCAGGACCTTCTAGAAAGTTCGAAAATGAAGAGAAAGTTCGGGAACCTTCTAGAATGTTCGAAATTGAAGAGAAAGTTCGGGAACCTTCTAGAAAGTTCGAAAATGAAGAGAAAGTTCGGGAACCTTCTAGAATGTTCGAAATTGAAGAGAAAGTTCCAGGACCTTCTAGAAAGTTCGAAAATGAAGAGAAAGTTCCAGGACCTTCTAGAATGTTCGAAATTGAAGAGAAAGTTCCAGGACCTTCTAGAAAGTTCGAAAATGAAGAGAAAGTTCGGGAACCTTCTAGAAAGTTCGAAATTGAAGAGAAAGTTCCAGAACCTTCTAGAATGTTCGAAATTGAAGAGAAAGTTCCAGGACCTTCTAGAAAGTTCGAAAATGAAGAGAAAGTTCCAGGACCTTCTAGAATGTTCGAAATTGAAGAGAAAGTTCCAGGACCTTCTAGAAAGTTCGAAAATGAAGAGAAAGTTCGGGAACCTTCTAGAATGTTCGAAATTGAAGAGAAAGTTCCAGAACCTTCTAGAATGTTCGAAAATAAAGAAAAAGTTCGGGAACCTTCTAGAATGTTCGAAATTGAAGAGAAAGTTCCAGGACCTTCTAGAAAGTTCGAAAATGAAGAGAAAGTTCCAGGACCTTCTAGAATGTTCGAAATTGAAGAGAAAGTTCCAGGACCTTCTAGAAAGTTCGAAAATGAAGAGAAAGTTCGGGAACCTTCTAGAATGTTCGAAATTGAAGAGAAAGTTCCAGAACCTTCTAGAATGTTCGAAAATAAAGAAAAAGTTCGGGAACCTTCTAGAAAGTTCGAAAATGAAGAGAAAGTTCGGGAACCTTCTTGAATGTTCGAAATTAAAGAGAAAGTTCCAGGACCTTCTAGAAAGTTCGAAAATGAAGAGAAAGTTCGGGAACCTTCTAGAAAGTTCGAAATTGAAGAGAAAGTTCCAGAACCTTCTAGAATGTTCGAAATTGAAGAGAAAGTTCCAGGACCTTCTAGAAAGTTCGAAAATGAAGAGAAAGTTCCAGGACCTTCTAGAATGTTCGAAATTGAAGAGAAAGTTCCAGGACATTCTAGAAAGTTCGAAAATGAAGAGAAAGTTCGGGAACCTTCTAGAATGTTCGAAATTGAAGAGAAAGTTCCAGAACCTTCTAGAATGTTCGAAAATAAAGAAAAAGTTCGGGAACCTTCTAGAATGTTCGAAATTGAAGAGAAAGTTCCAGGACCTTCTAGAATGTTCGAAAATGAAGAGAAAGTTCGGGAACCTTCTAGAAAGTTCGAAAATGAAGAGAAAGTTCGGGAACATTTCTAGAATGTTCGAAATTGAAGAGAAAGTTCCAGAACCTTCTAGAATGTTCGAAAATAAAGAAAAAGTTCGGGAACCTTCTAGAATGTTCGAAATTGAAGAGAAAGTTCCAGAACCTTCTAGAATGTTCGAAAATAAAGAAAAAGTTCGGGAACCTTCTAGAAAGTTCGAAAATGAAGAGAAAGTTCGGGAACCTTCTTGAATGTTCGAAATTGAAGAGAAAGTTCCAGGACCTTCTAGAAAGTTCGAAAATGAAGAGAAAGTTCGGGAACCTTCTAGAAAGTTCGAAATTGAAGAGAAAGTTCCAGAATCTTCTAGAATGTTCGAAATTGAAGAGAAAGTTCCAGGACCTTCTAGAAAGTTCGAAAATGAAGAGAAAGTTCCAGGACCTTCTAGAATGTTCGAAATTGAAGAGAAAGTTCCAGGACCTTCTAGAAAGTTCGAAAATGAAGAGAAAGTTCGGGAACCTTCTAGAATGTTCGAAATTGAAGAGAAAGTTCCAGAACCTTCTAGAATGTTCGAAAATAAAGAAAAAGTTCGGGAACCTTCTAGAATGTTCGAAATTGAAGAGAAAGTTCCAGGACCTTCTAGAAAGTTCGAAAATGAAGAGAAAGTTCCAGGACCTTCTAGAATGTTCGAAATTGAAGAGAAAGTTCCAGGACCTTCTAGAAAGTTCGAAAATGAAGAGAAAGTTCGGGAACCTTCTAGAATGTTCGAAATTGAAGAGAAAGTTCCAGAACCTTCTAGAATGTTCGAAAATAAAGAAAAAGTTCGGGAACCTTCTAGAAAGTTCGAAAATGAAGAGAAAGTTCGGGAACCTTCTTGAATGTTCGAAATTAAAGAGAAAGTTCCAGGACCTTCTAGAAAGTTCGAAAATGAAGAGAAAGTTCGGGAACCTTCTAGAAAGTTCGAAATTGAAGAGAAAGTTCCAGAACCTTCTAGAATGTTCGAAATTGAAGAGAAAGTTCCAGGACCTTCTAGAAAGTTCGAAAATGAAGAGAAAGTTCCAGGACCTTCTAGAATGTTCGAAATTGAAGAGAAAGTTCCAGGACATTCTAGAAAGTTCGAAAATGAAGAGAAAGTTCGGGAACCTTCTAGAATGTTCGAAATTGAAGAGAAAGTTCCAGAACCTTCTAGAATGTTCGAAAATAAAGAAAAAGTTCGGGAACCTTCTAGAATGTTCGAAATTGAAGAGAAAGTTCCAGGACCTTCTAGAATGTTCGAAAATGAAGAGAAAGTTCGGGAACCTTCTAGAAAGTTCGAAAATGAAGAGAAAGTTCGGGAACATTTCTAGAATGTTCGAAATTGAAGAGAAAGTTCCAGAACCTTCTAGAATGTTCGAAAATAAAGAAAAAGTTCGGGAACCTTCTAGAATGTTCGAAATTGAAGAGAAAGTTCCAGAACCTTCTAGAATGTTCGAAAATAAAGAAAAAGTTCGGGAACCTTCTAGAAAGTTCGAAAATGAAGAGAAAGTTCGGGAACCTTCTTGAATGTTCGAAATTGAAGAGAAAGTTCCAGGACCTTCTAGAAAGTTCGAAAATGAAGAGAAAGTTCGGGAACCTTCTAGAAAGTTCGAAATTGAAGAGAAAGTTCCAGGACCTTCTAGAATGTTCGAAATTGAAGAGAAAGTTCCAGGACCTTCTAGAAAGTTCGAAAATGAAGAGAAAGTTCGGGAACCTTCTAGAATGTTCGAAATTGAAGAGAAAGTTCCAGAACCTTCTAGAATGTTCGAAAATAAAGAAAAAGTTCGGGAACCTTCTAGAATGTTCGAAATTGAAGAGAAAGTTCCAGGACCTTCTAGAAAGTTCGAAAATGAAGAGAAAGTTCCAGGACCTTCTAGAATGTTCGAAATTGAAGAGAAAGTTCCAGGACCTTCTAGAAAGTTCGAAAATGAAGAGAAAGTTCGGGAACCTTCTAGAAAGTTCGAAATTGAAGAGAAAGTTCCAGAACCTTCTAGAATGTTCGAAATTGAAGAGAAAGTTCGAAAATGAAGAGAAAGTTCCAGGACCTTCTAGAATGTTCGAAATTGAAGAGAAAGTTCCAGGACCTTCTAGAATGTTCGAAATTGAAGAGAAAGTTCCAGAACCTTCTAGAATGTTCGAAAATAAAGAAAAAGTTCGGGAACCTTCTAGAATGTTCGAAATTGAAGAGAAAGTTCCAGAACCTTCTAGAATGTTCGAAAATAAAGAAAAAGTTCGGGAACCTTCTAGAAAGTTCGAAAATGAAGAGAAAGTTCGGGAACCTTCTTGAATGTTCGAAATTGAAGAGAAAGTTCCAGGACCTTCTAGAATGTTCGAAAATGAAGAGAAAGTTCGGGAACCTTCTAGAATGTTCGAAATTGAAGAGAAAGTTCCAGAACCTTCTAGAATGTTCGAAAATGAAGAGAAAGTTCCAGAACCTTCTAGAATGTTCGAAAATAAAGAAAAAGTTCGGGAACCTTCTAGAAAGTTTGAAAATGAAGAGAAAGTTCCAGGACCTTCTAGAATGTTCGAAAATGAAGAGAAAGTTCGGGAACCTTCTTGAATGATCGAAATTGAAGAGAAAGTTCCAGGACCTTCTAGAATGTTCGAAAATGAAGAGAAAGTTCGGGAACCTTCTAGAAAGTTCGAAAATGAAGAGAAAGTTCGGGAACATTTCTAGAATGTTCGAAATTGAAGAGAAAGTTCGGGAACCTTCTAGAAAGTTCGAAAATGAAGAGAAAGTTCGGGAACCTTCTAGAATGTTCGAAATTGAAGAGAAAGTTCGGGAACCTTCTAGAATGTTCGAAGTTGAAGAGAAAGTTCCAGAACCTTCTAGAATGTTCGAAAATGAAGAGAAAGTTCGGGAACCTTCTAGAAAGTTCGAAAATGAAGAGAAAGTTCGGGAACATTTCTAGAATGTTCGAAATTGAAGAGAAAGTTCCAGAACCTTCTAGAATGTTCGAAAATAAAGAAAAAGTTCGGGAACCTTCTAGAAAGTTCGAAAATGAAGAGAAAGTTCGGGAACCTTCTAGAAAGTTCGAAAATGAACAGAAAGTTCGGGAACCTTCTAGAATGTTCGAAATTGAAGAGAAAGTTCCAGAACCTTCTAGAAAGTTCGAAAATAAAGAAAAAGTTCGGGAACCTTCTAGAAAGTTCGAAAATGAAGAGAAAGTTCGGGAACCTTCTAGAATGTTCGAAATTGAAGAGAAAGTTTCAGGACCTTCTAGAAAGTTCGAAAATGAAGAGAAAGTTCGGGAACCTTCTAGAATGTTCGAAATTGAAGAGAAAGTTCCAGGACCTTCTAGAATGTTCGAAATTGAAGAGAAAGTTCCAGGACCTTCTAGAAAGTTCGAAAATGAAGAGAAAGTTCGGGAACCTTCTAGAATGTTCGAAATTGAAGAGAAAGTTCCAGAACCTTCTAGAATGTTCGAAAATAAAGAAAAAGTTCGGGAACCTTCTAGAAAGTTCGAAAATGAAGAGAAAGTTCGGGAACCTTCTAGAATGTTCGAAATTGAAGAGAAAGTTCCAGGACCTTCTAGAATGTTCGAAAATGAAGAGAAAGTTCCAGGACCTTCTAAAATGTTCGAAATTGAAGAGAAAGTTCCAGGACCTTCTAGAATGTTCGAAAATGAAGAGAAAGTTCGGGAACCTTCTTGAATGTTCGAAATTGAAGAGAAAGTTCGGGAACCTTCTAGAAAGTTCGAAAATGAAGAGAAAGTTCGGGAACCTTCTAGAATGTTCGAAATTGAAGAGAAAGTTCCAGGACCTTCTAGAAAGTTCGAAAATGAAGAGAAAGTTCCAGGACCTTCTAGAATGTTCGAAATTGAAGAGAAAGTTCCAGGACCTTCTAGAAAGTTCGAAAATGAAGAGAAAGTTCGGGAACCTTCTAGAAAGTTCGAAATTGAAGAGAAAGTTCCAGAACCTTCTAGAATGTTCGAAATTGAAGAGAAAGTTCCAGGACCTTCTAGAAAGTTCGAAAATGAAGAGAAAGTTCCAGGACCTTCTAGAATGTTCGAAATTGAAGAGAAAGTTCCAGGACCTTCTAGAAAGTTCGAAAATGAAGAGAAAGTTCGGGAACCTTCTAGAATGTTCGAAATTGAAGAGAAAGTTCCAGAACCTTCTAGAATGTTCGAAAATAAAGAAAAAGTTCGGGAACCTTCTAGAATGTTCGAAATTGAAGAGAAAGTTCCAGGACCTTCTAGAAAGTTCGAAAATGAAGAGAAAGTTCCAGGACCTTCTAGAATGTTCGAAATTGAAGAGAAAGTTCCAGGACCTTCTAGAAAGTTCGAAAATGAAGAGAAAGTTCGGGAACCTTCTAGAATGTTCGAAATTGAAGAGAAAGTTCCAGAACCTTCTTGAATGTTCGAAATTAAAGAGAAAGTTCCAGGACCTTCTAGAAAGTTCGAAAATGAAGAGAAAGTTCGGGAACCTTCTAGAAAGTTCGAAATTGAAGAGAAAGTTCCAGAACCTTCTAGAATGTTCGAAATTGAAGAGAAAGTTCCAGGACCTTCTAGAAAGTTCGAAAATGAAGAGAAAGTTCGGGAACCTTCTAGAATGTTCGAAATTGAAGAGAAAGTTCCAGGACATTCTAGAAAGTTCGAAAATGAAGAGAAAGTTCGGGAACCTTCTAGAATGTTCGAAATTGAAGAGAAAGTTCCAGAACCTTCTAGAATGTTCGAAAATAAAGAAAAAGTTCGGGAACCTTCTAGAATGTTCGAAATTGAAGAGAAAGTTCCAGGACCTTCTAGAATGTTCGAAAATGAAGAGAAAGTTCGGGAACCTTCTAGAAAGTTCGAAAATGAAGAGAAAGTTCGGGAACATTTCTAGAATGTTCGAAATTGAAGAGAAAGTTCCAGAACCTTCTAGAATGTTCGAAAATAAAGAAAAAGTTCGGGAACCTTCTAGAATGTTCGAAATTGAAGAGAAAGTTCCAGAACCTTCTAGAATGTTCGAAAATAAAGAAAAAGTTCGGGAACCTTCTAGAAAGTTCGAAAATGAAGAGAAAGTTCGGGAACCTTCTTGAATGTTCGAAATTGAAGAGAAAGTTCCAGGACCTTCTAGAAAGTTCGAAAATGAAGAGAAAGTTCGGGAACCTTCTAGAAAGTTCGAAATTGAAGAGAAAGTTCCAGAATCTTCTAGAATGTTCGAAATTGAAGAGAAAGTTCCAGGACCTTCTAGAAAGTTCGAAAATGAAGAGAAAGTTCCAGGACCTTCTAGAATGTTCGAAATTGAAGAGAAAGTTCCAGGACCTTCTAGAAAGTTCGAAAATGAAGAGAAAGTTCGGGAACCTTCTAGAATGTTCGAAATTGAAGAGAAAGTTCCAGAACCTTCTAGAATGTTCGAAAATAAAGAAAAAGTTCGGGAACCTTCTAGAATGTTCGAAATTGAAGAGAAAGTTCCAGGACCTTCTAGAAAGTTCGAAAATGAAGAGAAAGTTCCAGGACCTTCTAGAATGTTCGAAATTGAAGAGAAAGTTCCAGGACCTTCTAGAAAGTTCGAAAATGAAGAGAAAGTTCGGGAACCTTCTAGAAAGTTCGAAATTGAAGAGAAAGTTCCAGAACCTTCTAGAATGTTCGAAATTGAAGAGAAAGTTCGAAAATGAAGAGAAAGTTCCAGGACCTTCTAGAATGTTCGAAATTGAAGAGAAAGTTCCAGGACCTTCTAGAAAGTTCGAAAATGAAGAGAAAGTTCGGGAACCTTCTAGAATGTTCGAAATTGAAGAGAAAGTTCCAGAACCTTCTAGAATGTTCGAAAATAAAGAAAAAGTTCGGGAACCTTCTAGAATGTTCGAAATTGAAGAGAAAGTTCCAGAACCTTCTAGAATGTTCGAAAATAAAGAAAAAGTTCGGGAACCTTCTAGAAAGTTCGAAAATGAAGAGAAAGTTCGGGAACCTTCTTGAATGTTCGAAATTGAAGAGAAAGTTCCAGGACCTTCTAGAATGTTCGAAAATGAAGAGAAAGTTCGGGAACCTTCTAGAATGTTCGAAATTGAAGAGAAAGTTCCAGAACCTTCTAGAATGTTCGAAAATGAAGAGAAAGTTCCAGAACCTTCTAGAATGTTCGAAAATAAAGAAAAAGTTCGGGAACCTTCTAGAAAGTTTGAAAATGAAGAGAAAGTTCCAGGACCTTCTAGAATGTTCGAAAATGAAGAGAAAGTTCGGGAACCTTCTTGAATGATCGAAATTGAAGAGAAAGTTCCAGGACCTTCTAGAATGTTCGAAAATGAAGAGAAAGTTCGGGAACCTTCTAGAAAGTTCGAAAATGAAGAGAAAGTTCGGGAACATTTCTAGAATGTTCGAAATTGAAGAGAAAGTTCGGGAACCTTCTAGAAAGTTCGAAAATGAAGAGAAAGTTCGGGAACCTTCTAGAATGTTCGAAATTGAAGAGAAAGTTCGGGAACCTTCTAGAATGTTCGAAGTTGAAGAGAAAGTTCCAGAACCTTCTAGAATGTTCGAAAATGAAGAGAAAGAGGAAACTTCTAGAACCCTCTGGAATGTTCGTAATGGCGGGAACGGGTCCATCGGCTTCAAGGATGTTCGAAAAAAACGGGAACAGGTCCAACGGCTTCTAGAATGCTCGAAATGACTGGGGCGGGTCCAGAGGCTTCTAGAAAGTTCGAAATGACGGAAACGAGTCCAGTGGCTTCTAGAATGTTCGAAAAGACGGGGACGGGTTCAGCGGCTTCTAGAATGTTCGAAATAACAGGAACGGGTGTAGTGGATTCTAGAACGTTCGAAAATGACGGGGACAGGTCCAGCGGCTTCTAGAACGTTCGAAATGACGGGACAGGTTCAGTATATTCCAGAAGGTATAAAATGACGGGCATAGCAGGTCAAAGATTCACACAACCCAGCAAAATACATAACCCGGCGTCATCCAGCCGGGAAGCGCGCCGTAGGCGCGCGGTCCCGGCTTGTAAATAAATAAATAAAATAAGTTCAGAGCGGACGTCCCATTTTTTTGTATTCTCTTTATTTTTCAAGTTTTCTCTTTTTTTTCTCATAATTCGAATTCAAAGCATTTATCAGTGCGTGCGCCTAAGAATCGCACAATTTCCGGGGTTTTCGGTACAGTAAAAAAACGACCGTCTGGGTTTTTGTTATTGTATGGTAGGACTAAGTGCACTGCATCGATTTCTGTTAATGAGATGTTCTTAATTTGCTAATTTGCATAATTACATGATCCTAAGTTTGACCGCTTTTTCACTTTGACGGTTGTAACTCAGCGGAAAGATGTCCGATCTTCACGAAAATTTGGCTCTAGGCAAATCTTGATGTGCTGAATCCGTGTGCGCATTTTGGTCATGCAAATTCGAAATTTGAATTTTTCACAAACATTTCAACCTGCGATTTCTCGAAAACAAGGCCGAACACCTCTCTAATTTTTCGATATGTTGTGTGTTTGGACAAGGGCTATCGAACGAGCACAAGAAGAGCTCAATCAGAGGATGCGTTGAGAAGTTACATGCGAAAAACGGAAGACTTCTAATGGAGGGAAACTCATTATTTCACCCCGCTCACTCAGCGTGCGCGGTCAGAATGAGATTAGCGCGACGAAAAGTGAAGAGTTTCAAAGCGCTAATCCAATTATTCTCACTCCAATCATTCATTCTTGGCCACGAAGGCTGAGTGAGCGGGGTGAAATATTGAGTTTCCCTCCATTAGAAGACTTCCGTTTTTCTCATGTAACTTCTCAACGCATCCTCCGATTGAGCTCTTCTTGTGCCCGTTCGATAGCCCTTGTCCAAACACACAACATATCAAAAAATTAGAGAGGTGTTCGGCCTTGTTTTCGAGAAATCGCAGGTTGAAATGTTAGTGAAAAATTCAAATTTCGAATTTGCATATACAAAATGCACACACGGATTCAGCACATAAAGATTAGTCTAGAGCCAAATTTTCGTGAAGATCGGGCATCTTTTCGCTGAGTTACCACCTTCAAAGTGAAAAATTGGTCAAACTTTGGGATCATGTAATTATGCAAATTAGCAAATTAAGAACATCTCATTAACAGAAATCGATGCAGGGCACCTAGGCCTACCATAAAACAGCAAAAACAAAGACGGTCGTTTTTGCTGTACCGAGGGAGATGCGATTCTTAGGCGAACGCACTGTTATATACAAGAAATAAAAATGTTGTTTCAGTTTTTATATATTTTTATCTTCTTTTGTAAAGCTACAGTAATCAATTCCGTATCTTAAAAAAAAATGCACTTCGATTCTATTTGTATTTGTTTATTTGTTTATTTATTTAATTCTATTTGTGAATCCCATTGTTTCTCGGTACTCGATTACAGCGCACGCTTTTCTCGAGCGAGGGACGGCAAAATTGGAGGAGATCGAAGTGAAGATAAGGAGGTCGAAGAGTGAGGGAAAGGCACCGTATCTCGATTTCACATGCTCTCTCACCTTTCTCTAACCTACAAGAGATTGTTTCGAGTCAAGAGCACCTGACCATTCTTCTCGACTAGTGAAGTAGACTCTATCGATGCGCTGCCATCCCGCTATTCTTTACTCTTCTTCGCATTTCTGCTCGTTTTCGCTCAGATTGTGGCGATTTCAGATGGAATAAGATACTTTGCTTGCTAAAATCTCTTCCACCTCCTTGTTAGCATCATTCACTGAACTTTCTTGTAACGTCACTTTCGCGCCTCGATCGTTGTACGATTACTGAAATCAAGTCATTTTTCTCTGCAGTAATGTCGCATCTCCGCATCTTCACAGAAATGCGACTCGAATTATATTCTTTGCTCTAGACTAGGGTTGGCTAAACGGTAACGGGGTTAACGGACCGCTACGAGTGAGGGAGAGGTAGCGGTCCGCTACGGGCGTAGCGGACCGCTACGTTTCGGGGAAGGGAAAGGAGTGCGAAGCTCCGCCCCCCCCCCTTTCTCTCCTCTTCGCCTGCTCTTCTCAACCCGTCTAAACTAGTGCGCGCGCTTTATTGAAGAATGCGTGGAAAAGCTCCCTTCCCCGAAACGTAGCGGTCCGCTACCCTCTCCCTCTCTCGTAGCGGACCGTTACCACCGAAATACCAACCCTACTCTAGACAGCACGTACCGTACCCCAATACCAATGATGTTATTCAGCAGATTAATCTATCCTCAGATGTCCCATCTTCTCCACTCAAATGCGTCTCGAATAGCATTCATTGTTCTAGACCCTTCCGTACCCTCAGTACCCTTCCTCCGTAGCCTTCCGTACCCCAACACCAATGATGTTATTCAGCAGATTAATCTATATCTCCAGAGCTCTAACAGCTGCCCTTACCAGTGGGTCCCACCTAGCGTTGTCTAACGACATAAAATCGCTTGACGTGAATAAACCTTTACCTTTCTCCAGATGCCGCACCTTCTCATCTCCACTCAAATGCGTCTCGAATAGCATTCATTGTTCTAGACCCTTCCTGTTCTATCTATCCCTAGACCCTTCCGTACACTCAGTACCCTTCCTCCGTAGCTTTTCGAACCCGGAATAACAAAGATGTTATTTAGCAGATTTATCTATCTATCTGTCTTGAGATGCCGCATCTTCTCATCTCCACGCAAATGCGTCTCGAGTGCGGGCCAACCTTCGTCGGAGATAAGGACAGCGACGAGGAGCTGATGGAATATCTCCAGGTGAGGATTGATTACGAACTCTAGCTCGAAAGTCGCTCTTTAGAATGAAGAGACTGAAGAGACTGAAGAGACCTCTATCTGGTATAGGCGTGATCACTTAGATCAAAGTTCAAAGTAGGGGCAAACGTCT
The DNA here is from genome assembly GCA_000180635.4 of Pristionchus pacificus. NCBI lineage: Eukaryota > Metazoa > Nematoda > Chromadorea > Rhabditida > Neodiplogasteridae > Pristionchus > Pristionchus pacificus. The sequence continues at coordinate 13,479,229 of CM026577.1, forward strand.
ACTCACAGACCGAAGAGAGAATGAAGAGATGAATTCTCCAAATTCGGAAGGGATTTCACAGGCCTCCCCCCGTCAGCAGCTTGGTCAGTCCTTCGTCGAATACGCAACGGATCTATCGCCACGAGCAGTGCTCGACCTACTAGAGACCAGGGGATGGACTGTCGTGTCAATGTGTGGAATCGGTAAGTTACCGTAGTCGTGAGGATAGGGGTTCGGCAGGTCAGCTTGTAGGGCAGGGTGATACTGTGTAGTAGGTCAGAGAGCAGAGCTGAAGGGATGCTGTAGTGCGGTAGGCCAGAGAGCAGAAAAAACTGAAGGATGGTAGGCTAGAAGACTGTGGTGTTTCTCGGACAATTCTCAGGCATGGGAAAGGTTAGTGTGATAGAGTAGGTCCTGAGCATCTAACGCCTCTGTATTGGAGTAGGTAAACATACAATAGAGAACTTCTAGCATCAAAGGAACTGCGTTAGGTGGGTGTTCACGATCGTGTTCGGTGAAGAAAAAAAAAGAAGGTGTTGATGATGTCTCCTCATTGGTCGGCCGCCTGTCCCGCGTGGGAAACGGGCGACGGCCGCCTCGGAAGGATGGAAAACGGGAGATCCCCTCGCGCACTTCAATAATGCGTGCGCTCTAGATTAAGCGGGTTAGAGAGGCGGTGGGCAGGAGAGAGATTGGGGTGTGCTTCTGATACTGCACACAGAACCTAGTATGTACAGCGATCGCATTGGCCATGCAGATCCATGGGCGAAAATTCCATCGTAAACCTTGAATCCCCCCCCCCCTGTAACCAATAGAGTTCGAAATACGGGTAATCGTCTCGTCATTGTCCACATTCTCCAACCGGTCAGAGATTCTAGAGAGTGTGCAAAATGAAGAGACGATTACCCGTATTTCGAATTCTAGTAACCCCTTTTTGCCATTTTTTTCAGGCGAAGAAAATGCGCTTGGACGCTGCACAAGAAGGAGTAGACTACTTTTTTGAGGAGAATGATCGAATTCAATCCGACAATTATGATGAACATTGTATCTTCGCATTCTGGCACACAACCACTGATCACCAGTGATCACTAGAATTAGGGGAGAATCAGCCCAGTTTCCACTGTGCAGCAGCAGACTACGATTCCTGTCTCTTAAGATTCCCGTCTCAGTTTTGACCAACTCAAACTAGTCCAATGATTTTCCCCCATTGGTCATTTGTGGGGAACGAAAGTAGCTTCAAAACGCGATGTTGAACGTCCCAATCGGTTACGAACTACGGCTGTCAGCTCTCGGCGCAGTTTTTACCCCTCTTCCCCGTCCCTCAAAAGTGGGCGGAGCTTGCGGTCTCTACCTATACATTTTCAAATTATATTTTTTCTTGTTCACCTAGGGACACCTTCTTTCATAATCAGCAATAAAATTCACTGTAATGAAATGTTGAGAATACCAAAAAAATGATTTTTCCGTTTTACAATGCGTTTTTATTTTGTATCATTTTTATTTTTATCCCTCGGGTGTTGGAAAAATATAACGTTTTTTAAGAATATTTTTGCGGTTTTTTTGCGCCTGAGAACGCCTTGCTAGCTAATCTGGGGGCTGAGATACGACAGAGCCGGACCCAGGACCGGAAAATCCCTAAAAGCCGGCTTTGGTACAAAATGACCTAGTACAATATTTGCTTTTATTTTGGGTAATGGGATTTTTAGAATAAATATGAAAAAAATTGTTCCCGGGTAAGTACATTTTCTCCTGATACCTGTGTTACAATACTCAAACCTGGCAAGTGTTGTTTCTTGTTGTTTTGTTGTTTCTTGTTGTTTAGTGTTGTTTCAAGCTGTTTCTTTTGTGATTGAAAACAATCAATTTATTCTGTTTTTTTTCAGCGGTGAGATCCGCCCCCTCTCTCAACGCGCCGAATACGGCACGCCGCCCGAGCAGCTGTGGGCATTCATCCCAAGAACGGTATGTTGAGATTTCTAGAGATATAGTATTTGTTTTCAATTGATCAGACCTTTTTTATCTCCTGAGGAGATGGCATAGTCGAGCGATTAAAAGAAGAAAATAAAGTTGAAGTAGAAAGCAATCAACCCGCGACTTCCGTGATTCGAGAGTGTGCCTAATATTTTGAAGAACTTGGGTGGGACGATATGTTCCTTCATTAAACTCACGAAATGTCAACCGCAAGAAAGACCGATAATTGTTCAGGGATCGCGCGTTCGTTCGCTCCTCTGCGACGTGTGGTTCAGCATGTATGGATGGGGAAAGCCACTCGCCCTCGGAGGAACGATGGATGGAGTGGCATTGCCAGAGAGAAAAGCTGCGCCCATCGGAAGAAGGATAGAGGGAAGGACACCTGAACCACTATGTGGTACGGTAGTTTATCGATTAATGAATAGGTACGGTAGTCCTGAAGTTATCGATCGATAGCAGCTTACGACGCGTCAGATGTGGTACGGTAGGCTATTGATTACTGACTAGATACCGTTCCTACCGTACTCCTTAACTTATCGATTAATTACAGGCTGACACTCATCAGATGTGGTCCTGGAGAAGGGAGACTGACAGTGCACATTTTTCAAAAGAAATCGCGTGAGAGAGAGAGAGAGAGCGCGATCAGAGATCAATCTCGATTGTACCAGCGATGCGAGAGAGAACGTTGAAGCTCTTCATTCAATAGGAGTTTACCGAATGTCGCTGGTAACGGGAAAGGTTACGGTAATTCACTTTTGTTCTGCTAATCGATAATCTGCATTTGCATTGCCTTTTGAACTCACTCTCATCTCTTAATCCACTTGATCTCTTCATTATCTGGCCACTTTTACATACCAATCTACATACCCCCCTCACTTTGCATCCTCCCTCCCTCCTCCTCTCCTCCTCTTCTCTCCCTCATTCGCCGCTAGTCGGCCCGTACGCAGAGGTCGGCCGAGCCCTCTTCGCCTCTCCCTCCGTCTCCTCTTCACTCCGGGATCCAAGGTATCATCCCTCCTCGATACCCCGCACCTTCCCCGGTTCCCCATCGATATCCAGGGTCCTCCGCGTGTCCTGAGAGGTACCCAGTAGTCGTCCCGTGGTCCTCATCGATACCCAATACCCTCCCCATGGTCCTCATCGATGCCCAGTACCCCGCGCAATGGGTTTACGGTATTGTGGGTACACCTGGGCCGGTCACAGCACTGAGGTACGGTGTAGGGTTGGTGAAATCGAGTCGGGTCAGTCGAGGCCTCGACCCTAAAACTCGATCGGGTTTTATTAGTCGAGTAGCTCGAAAGTTGAAAAACTCGACTCGGGTACTCGATCTTGAGAGTGAAGGGTCGGGTCGGACTCGGGCCGGCCAAACCCGATCGGTCGGTCGGGTCGGGTCGGGTTTCTCAGTGAACAAATTCATCTCGTTCCCATCATTCTACTCAGAGAGCCAGTCGTTGTGTGCTGCGATCAAAGACAAAAGATCATCGCAGTTGGTAGAGAAAGGGCGAAAAAGCGAGACAACGGAAGCGCATGGGCGGCTCAAGACAAGAAGAGAGACGATAGGAAAGAGCAAGAGCAAAAGACCAGAGATCAAAGATCAAAGAGCAGAGATAATCACAGTCGGTAGAGAAACGGTGCAAAAAATGAGACAAGAGAAGGTCAGGGGAGACAATAGGGAGGAACAAAGCTCGTTGATAAGAGACCAAAGATCAAAGGCCAAAGATCATCATAATTGGTAGAGAAAAGACGGAAAAAAGAGACAGTAGACGGACACAAGACAAGATGAGACAATAGATAAGTAGAAATTTTGTTGATCAAAGATCAAAGACCAAAGATCATCAAAGTTCGCACAAAAAGGACGGAAAAACAAGGCATTGGAGGGACACTGGATGCCCAAGACAAGGGGAGATGATAGGCAGGAGCAAGCTTCATCGATTTGAGAAAAAAGATCAAAGATCAAAGGTCAAAGATCGCGCTTACAGCGGTCGAAAGAGCGCGCAGAAGGGACGCGAAATGGACGGGCGTGCGAGAGAGAGAGAGAGGTTGTAAGTGAATGATGCACCATCTTCACCCCTCCTCTCGACCCAATTAGCATGCAAATGCTCTCTCGCAGCACGCCCCTAACCTGTCCCCCCCCCCCGCTCCTAACCAGTAGGAACCTGTCTCTGGTCAACGAGATTTGCTCCTTAAAGGGGGAGGGGCACGAATCGAAATTGGTGGGTCCCACCACGACGTGCCTGCACCCCGCTGTAACTACAGTAATCAGCACAGCGGTTGACTCTGTCCTCTCCCTTAACTAGGCCGTCTAGACTCAACGAATGTAACGGCACTTAGCCTGGTGGTTGTTCTTTTGCCTCGCTATCCGGCACCTGCTGGTTCGACTCCCGCCGTGTGCAAACCTCACTATTGCTGCTATTTTCGACTGCCAATCTAGTGAAATCAATACAAGAATACAGTACCCCAAATCGTGCCTGCACAATCAATGAAACTTCAAAAATCCGTAGTGAGGTTCAGAGGCGTTTCTAGAACTTCGGATAAAGTGATCTGTGATCGGGTATAGCATCCCTATTACCCCACAGGCTCAGCCTATGTGAGAAAATATTCGTGCCCCTCCCCCTTTAAAACTGTTCCTCCTATTGTCACTGCGGCCTCTCCACTCGTTTCGCGTTCACTGTCCCAACGATCGTTAATTTCAGTCCTTCGCCAGGATAAATGGTCGATAATCTCTGACTATTGATTCTTCTGACCTTCTGACATAATTATCTTGAGCGAGAATTGCACCCGTAGAGCATCTGTGGGGTACGGTAGCTGTCCTACCGTAACCGCCGCATTCGATGCTACAGTAACCACCTTACTGTCCCTGATCCTACTGTACCGAAACCGCGATCCTACCGTAACCGCACCGTACCGTAGTCATGTACACGTTTTACCGTAATCACAATAGGCTAGCTTGCCCTAGAGTACCCAGTGATACGGTAATTATGGTAGCCGCGCCTACAGTAACCTAACATCTGTAGAGCAAGTTTACCGTAACCGCCGCATCCGATCCTACAGTAATTACATCATCGTACCGTAACCCTTTTTGTTGCGCATGTATTACCGTAATCGCAGTAGACCAACTATTCCTACAGTATCCAGTGATATGGTAATGCTTAGCCAAGCCTAGAGTCACCCTCTCACAATCAGACATCTGCCTGAGCACTTTTCTAACGATTGTTTTTTAGCGATATCGCCAGCCCGACATTGGTTCCTCCGACTTCGAATTCTTTCATTCTAACGATGAATTCTACCGCATCGGAAACAATCAATTCACCTCGTATTACATCTGTGGATGAAGAAACAAAGAGAAAGTGAGTCCCTCATTCTCGCATCGTTTTTTTATGTTCTTCGTTCACTGCACCACGTTACTGTAACACGATAGCGCACTCACATGCGAATATTGATTTGCACTTTCTTACACAAAAGTATTTCGCACAGCGTACAACTGACTTACCGTAACCGCCGCACTCGATCCTACAGCAACCACTACCGTAGCCATCTTATTGCGCATGTCTTACCGTAATCACAGTAGTCCTACAGTATCCAGTGATACGGTAATCATGCTAGTCGAGCAGTAATCTTCAGTAATCCTCAGTCCTGATGCCTGATTGCTTGCCTAATGATTTGTTTTAGTGCACTCAATGCTTCTTCTGTTCATTCTACTCCTCAATCTCCCGTTACTGGCACTGCATCGAAACGCAAGTGAGTCCTCTATTTTCGCATAGTTTCATGCCTGTTCGTCCACTGCACTACGCTACTGTAGCATGAACGCTCACGCACATGCACTGATGGGATAGTTTCCGAAAACTTAGGGGGTGCTCCTCAATTTTCGACAAATTTCTCGGAGGGGGGCGCATCTGCCTGGTCTAGCGGAGCAGGCGATATTGATTTCGATTTGCATCTGGCACGTGGCGCATTTTGAGCAGCAAGCCTCTTGGGCGGCCCTACCGTAACCACGGCACCGCACGCACTGCTAAAGTACTGTTTCCGTTGCACCGCACGCGGATCGTAAACTACCGTAACCACGGCACCGCACGCATTGTTAAAATACTGTGACCGCAGTACCGCACAAACTGCTAAAGTAGTGTAACCATTGAACCGCACGCGGATCTTAAACTACCGTAACCACGGCACCGCACGCGCTCCTAAAGTATCGTATCCCGACCCGAGCCTACAGTAACCGCATTACCGCCAGCGATCGCACCGTCTCTTTTTCTCTAAACTCTCTCACTCGCACACGCTATCTTTTGTCATTAACCGTCTGGAGAGAGAAGAGTCGGTAATTTCGATGTCGAACGTGCAACCCTAATCCCCCTTCATTAACATTATCTACCTCGATCACTCTTGCAATGCACACAATTATCTCCTTACTGAATTTTTATCACGATACTACTAGCCTCGTCAAAACTAATGAAGTCAGAATGAAAAATTCGTCTCTTCATTCCCCATACTCTTTCGACATTCTGACAAAAGGCATGAAGGGACGAATTGTACCCTAGGCAATAGGCTAGGCTAGGCTAGGCACATGGTTAAACGAAAGCAATAAGCAAACATGGGGGAGAATGAGCCGATCTCATCTCACTCGATGTCGTCTCTGGTCCTCCGACGGACGTCGACGACCTTCCTCAATAAATTAAATTACTGATCGAATTAGCCCAGGGAATCCATCATCTGCATTACGGTTTCTCGTTCCTCTTCAGTACCGATTTCAATGGTCTCGTAAAGCGTCGAATACTTTACGTTTCCAAAACACTGTTGCGACGCGGAATTTAAAAAATCACAAAAAATGGGGTGTTTTTACTCGATCTATTAGCAATAGGCGTCTGTCTCTAGTTCAAACAAACCGTAAAGAATTTCAGGTAGCGTGATTTGCGAAAATCTATTCATCTGAATCTATTAAAAATAGTCAGTCGAACGAAGGCTCCATTCCCTTAGTCGTTTTAGTACTTTATTTTTTAAAAATATTTAGTTCAACTAATTTTCACTAAATTCCATTCTAAATTTTTTTTAATTTTTTGACGAATATGAATGGAAGAGAGTTCACAACGAACGACATCAATGAGCGGTACAATATATTGAAAGCCAGCGACCATTACCCAGAACAATACCGTAACGGTTCAATTTCATAAAATAATATGAAAAAAATTTAAAATATTGTATCATAGGGATGAATCTGTTCTTTGATCTTACGAGCGCTCATAAATTTGAATTGCAATTTTTTTTTCGAAATGCACTTCAACCTATGCACAACAATGTGCAGACAATTTGAATCACTATAATGCAGCCAAAAATGAATAAAAATAAGAAACACATATTTTGATGGAACAAATGAACATATTTCAGGCTTCACACCAACAAGAATCGCCACGGAAAGAAACATTCATCTGATAATGATTATATTGCTTCAACAATGGACGACGATGATGAAGAGGTGCAAACATTATATCATGAGTAAAGCCTAGTGCAATGTAGGAAATTTATGTGACTGAAATTGAGATTTGGCATTGTGATTCGATCGGAGGACGACTTTGATACATTTTTTTATTTAGAAAAAAATGTCATTCCCGATCGCAATGCAAATCTCAATATCAGTAAATAAATTTCGTGGGTGCATTTGGGACGACTGGTCTGAGCGAAATTGAGCACTTTTTTCATTTATCTTACTGGGCAGTATGCCAGCTTTTATTTCTGTTTTGTCGTGAGGAGATGATGTTTTTGCTATGATACCTCACAAGGAGTGTAACGACAGACAACAATCGTCTAAAAGTAAGAAAAGTACCCTTGGTAATCAAGAAATTTGCAAATAAATAGTAAATTCACAATGCGGGTGTTTTTGATAATTATTGAAGCCCGAATGAACAGCATTTGTATCATAGGAAGCATAAAGACCGCGCAACTTTTGGACGCATGATGGATCTGTTTTACTGCATACCGCGCAAGAACTTTAGTAGTTGGATTTCATATTTGAGGCTGGAATGTAATCAGGACAAATCTAATCTCAAACATTTTTTTAAATGAGATTTTCTAGAGACTAGAGGCGTGATTTCAATTTCATGGGAAATACTCACTTGTGTTAGTGTGTTAGGAGCGCTCGCCAATCGAGAAACGCATCGTTCTGATAGATATTCGCAAATTGATAAACTTCCGATGAGAATTCACTGTCATGAATCGACAATGTCTCTCCATTCCACTTCTGTAATAAAATAATAACCAATTAATGGTTTTTTTTCTGTACCGTGTCATTTGTGACTCTCCCAACTATTGTTTCCACTACTTCTTTAACTATTCGCTCGTCATCTTTCTCCTCTCCCATATTCTCCATTCGAGAAAAAAGTGCGCTCATAACCTGAAAAAAATAGTTAAATTTGTTTTATTGCGGAATAAACCCCAGTATGTATCGCTTTCTCAACCGGGGGTCAACTACTTCGTTAGTTTTAACATACCGTACCCGCTATTTTTGGTTGTGGACATAAAACGCACCCGCCGGTGGCGGGCCGACTCGAAAAAATTGAAAAGAAAATGGTAAAAATTGAAGAGTTCCTCAAAATCTGCCCGTCTTTTCGCTATTGAAATGAAAAACGTACCCGTCTCGTACCCGTCTATTGATTATACCTAGGTAATTGACCCCTGTTCTCAACGTAAGTTTTAAAAAAATGGTTTACTATGCAAAATAGATTAGGGAAACTCACTTGAGATAAACTCCCCCCCGCAGTTACTTCGTTAGTCGCTGAATTGGTGATTAGAAAAATTGAAGCAAACGCAAACCTCAAAAATTAGATTAAAATATCGCATTCCATCGTATAAAACATGAATTAGGCTAGTTTTAATTTGAAGTAACCCAACAAGGACATTTTTTTACCCTTTTTTCAACGTATATTTTTCTTTCTTTTTTTATGTGCTCTTTGGAAAGTGGTCGACTTAGTATTGCTCGCGCATTGAAATTGTCAGAAACACTAAAAAAACTGACATGAATCTACAAAGTCTCTCCATTCAATTTCCATAATAATTAATTAATTGATCTTGTTTCGTACCTTATGATTTGTGACTCTCCCAACTATTGTTTCCACTACTTCTTTAACTATTCGCTCGTCATCTTTCTCCTCTCCCATATTATCCATTCGAGAAAAAAGTGCGTTCATAACCTGAAAAAAAAAGAAGTTAAATTGTATTAATTTTTTATCCAATTAAGGTTACGGACCAACAAAACGTATCATATTTTCATTCAGGAAATACATCGATGAACAAAAAATAGTGAACTCGGCTATTATTCAAGCTTAGATGGGTATGGAGAATGAATCGAATTATGAATATTTTTGAGGGAAGAGGATGAAAGGACAGCGGTTCTCATCTTCCTCTTCATCAACTTTCATATTTTCGAAAGTCGAAATGAACTCCGATTTTGCAATTACGGAAGCAACGCTAGCATACACTGCCTTAGATTATACAATAAGCAGAACAATTTACTCACTTGAGATAAACTTCCCCTCGCAGTTGCTTCGTTAATCGGTGATTTGGTGAATTGAAGCAAACTCGATCCTAAAAAATTAGATTCAATTATCGCTAGGGAGCATATGAAACATGAATTAGATGAACCCATGAACCCATGAACCCGAGCCAGATTTTAACTAAAGAAATGTTTTAGTGGGAGACAAGCACATAGTGGCTAACCAGTGAAACCAGTGATCACGCACACACATTGTAAGAGAAACAAGTGACAACTTTGCAGGTGCTAAAGAAGAACCAGGCTGCGACGCATGTCCACAACAACACAGTTTATGGTATGCTGTTATCGTGTCATATTTCGACTTTAACCTAGTTGGCTAAGATATTTGGAAGAAGAAGCTGTGCAAGTGGCTAATATAAATGAAATAGCATTCTATACTACAAAGCAATGAATTGGCCATATCTAATTATGGACAGGATTCGCATTCAAAAATAATAAAAATAAGTTTTATCTTTTATCAGGAGGAATGTACGTCGTCACTGAGCAGAGCAACGCTGCTAACGCGGCTAGACTTCTCGAGATCCTTCGTACAACCGGTAATTATTTAAAACGCGTTATTTGCATAAGTTTATAGGGGATAGTACTGTGAGAATCGAAGCCGTAGTCAACTAAAAGCCGGCATAGGTAGGAGCGGAACGCGAAAATATTTCGCCGAGTACGGTATTTTTCAATCTTTTCATCATGCTGTGACACGTTTGGCGACTCTCGCCTTTCATTTCACTTTTCTATCGATTATTTCGCGTTCATCGATCGATTTCTTTTTTCAATTCATTGTCAGTTGCTCGTACCACCCTTGCACCATGGCCCGACAACATTTGTTTACCGAAATAGCCACGGGGCACACTTTTGTTCCTATTTGAACTGTGAAATTGAGCTTTGACTTTGTTTACTGTCTTTAATCGCCCTTTCCAGGTGGCTAAGGTCACCGTTGGAGCTGCATCCAAGCTTTCCAAGATCAGAGTCGTCCGCAAGAACATCGCCCGCGTTCTGACCGTGATCAACCAGACGGGCATTATATACAAGAAGACCCGTGCTATGCGTCGCGCCCTCGCCAAGCACGATGCCTCCATCAAGCCGGTCAAGCCACGTGGCATATCAGGTGCGTTCTTCTTAATTAACGACCACGTTTGCTGCTCAAATCAAGTAAATAAGTGTGAAAATTAGAGCACGTTCTCTCCATATTGTTGGCTGCTCCACTTTCGCTTTGAAAATAGTAAATATCCAAACGTGTAAAATGAGTATAAAACTAGTTTAAAATTGTATTTAAAAGTTAAAATTGTATTTTAAACAGCGTGATGCGTGATGGCATGTTTCTTCTGTTTTGCTGGCGAGGAAAGTAGATTATCTATCCTTGTCAATTCAGCCTGGAATGATGTACGCTCGTCGGATGGCAAAAGCGAAACGAATTTCGAACAGGACGGGAGCGACCGAAAACGCATTCGTACGACTAGTGCACACTACTGCACTCGAGACTATCGAGTCAGTTTGATTTCTTGATTTTTCTATTTCTGTGTAGCCATCTCGTCTAGATTAGCTCCAAGAAAGTGACATGGATAAATTGTGTCTTTTATTTAAACTAGAAAAATCGTTTATTTTGCAGTGAAACTCTGGCGATCGTTCGATCTGAGCGAATCGAGGCCGAAATCTTCGAGAAGAACGATGAATTCATGAACGATATCGATGAGGAAATCGAGAAATTGGAGAAGAGGAAGAAGATCTTTATCGACATGCTAAAAGTCGACGAAGGAGTTGAGATTCTATGGAGAGAATTGAAAAGAGATCGCAGTGGGGACTAGGTGAGTGAAAATATTATTCTAATGAAGTTTTCCCTTTTTTATTCCTCAAATTCTAATCATTTCTCCATTTCAGAATTCCCTTTTCATTTATCCCGAAGATGAAGATTGCTGCGGAATCCATGATTGCTCAATGGACGAGGAATAATAAATGACAGGTATGGACACTAACTATCATTGAACTTGTGCATTAACCTTTAAAGCCACTATATTCGAGAGAAAGGGTCTGTCCATATTATCTTCGTCATCAGTAGAATAGAGAAAATGTTTTTACTCATCCACTGATTTAAATTCAGTCAATTCGGTTCTCCCTTTGAAATTACCAGGGTGGCTAAACACTATTTAATCAAACTTGCGCCTTTTGTCATCTTGGTATTGCTCATTTTGCAATGTTGCAGGCATTATCGCGAGACGAAGCTTCTTCCCACACTGATCTTCATCAAATCAGTTGTTTGGAAGAATTTGTTCAACAAGGAAGCGGACAAGCTAGAAAGGAGTAACGATGACAATAAGAGTGATTTCAGTATCACTATTGTGACCTATTGTAATAATGTTCAAACATGTTATTGATTTTTGTGAAGATAAAGTAATATATTATCCACTATGTCGTGTAGAAAAGAATGAATGGGAGGAACTAAGGATATCATTAACAGAAAGACGATTATGTCATCCTGTATTGTGAATGACGTATCTTTATAAAAGAAAGCATTTATTAGCGACAAACGATTAAATATTTTGTACAAGATGAGTCAACCGGAACAAAACAACAACATGGGCGTTTCGTGGGAGGATAGAGAAGAAGAGTATGGAGGAGAGAGAGAAGAGGTATTTCCGTATCTAATTCTCATGCCTAGGAAAATACTATTCAGTTCACTATGTTCACTTCGCCACCGTCTATTACTCCGAAAAGAGAAACTAACGCGAGGCCTAGTAAACTGTTCCCTCATACTCCATCGTTTTCTCCCCATTATGTGCCTTCCGTTGTCTCACCTACCGTACCCTCAATCTCGGCTACCGTATCTCCCTTGTCGACTATTTTGCCGACTATTTCGTTCCCTACCCATCCTTCTTCTCATATCACAGTTACTCCCTCTCGTACTACCTACCGTAAGACTCCCCACACTAATCGACATTCGACGTCGCATTCCACTCTATCGAAACACTTTGCTCATCCTTACCTTGCCCCCAAAGTGTCCAATAGTTATTCACATATTCCCTCTTTCTCTCGTTCAAATGTTTCCACCCCTTACACTACCACTATTTCTCATTCTTCTTCTCCTAATTCATCATCGCTAAACACTAATTGTGACCTATTCCCCCCTTCAACTACTGTAACCACCTCATTCTCAACTCCTATCTCATACTCGCCTTTCTCTTCCTCCTCATCTCTTTCCTCTTCTTCCCTCTCTTCTTCTCCTTTCTCCACTTCTCAATCATTCTCATCTTCTTCTCTCCATTCCTCCTCCTCTTCTTCTTCATCTTTACACTCTTCCTTCTCTCGTTCCTCTCTCGATTCTGCAATGAATAATCATCACATTAGGCACCACATTATTGCTTTGATCAAGTGCCTTTCTCCCCTTCCCGACCAAACTCCATCTCTGTCTCGCAAAGCTAAATTAGTGCAATGCGATAAAACCAGAGCCTTAATCCATCGCATCAATTCCATTTTCTTGTCTAACGGAGTAGCCGATCTCACCATTTCATTTGTATCCCTACTCCTCTCCATTCATCCCCGCACTGTTAGCAGGACTCTAAGTGACTCTCCTTGTTCTGACCCATTGACTGATTTCCCTCCCTGTGCTCCTCCCCCCGTCAAGATGTCCCGGAAGGCCATTCAGGATCGAGTAACTGCCAGTTTTTCATCGGAGACACGCGAAAAGGTGTGAAACACAAATTGAACAAGTGAAAATAGATCAAAATTAAGCTTCGGCGATTCATTCACACGGAGTATTTCGCACTCCACAAACGGCTGACACTCAAGCAAGTGAAAAAGAGGACAGAGGAATGGATTGGCGAGGTTGGTCCAGCTACACATTATCTCAACACAAACATATTAAAGGGAGATAAAGACCGCTATCCATCGATCCCGGTCATTCGCATTCTCCTCCATGGGATGGAGTTTTCTTTTGTGAAGCTCCAATCTCGCACCCATGTCTACATGGACCCCGGCCTCTGCAAACTGCAAGCCAATTTTCTACGGTAATATACAGTAACTGTGCGAGTAGAAGAGAATAATATTCTTCTTCGCAGGATCATGAAAGATTTGCGCACTCAAGGCAATCTCATGATTTGGTCATGTGATGAGACTTGGGTGCACAAAGGGATGCGCCCTCGAATCGCCTGGCAGGACTTGAAAGCAGTCAAACAGCCCTTGACCTTTCTCAAGAATGGCCTGACCGTGAGATTCCCCAGTGGAAAAATATGAATCAACCCCATTCTAGGCTGGAAACAGCGCGCAATGGAGAAAGGGGGAGAGACTAGTCATTGTTGCCTGCCTCTCCCATCAAGGATTCCGATGCCCGAAAGTGTGGAGGACAGGAAGAGTTGATGACGGGGGCGATTATCATGCCGAAATGAATGCGGAGGTGGATATATTTTGTAATCATTCAATATAAAATCACCACTAACAGGAGTTCGAGAGTTATATTGAGACTGTGTTCATAACCCTGAGGGATGAAGCGCAGAGGGAGAACAAGACCCCTGTCCTTCAGATGGACAATGCAAAATATCATTCGAGGTTTATCTCTTACCTATTTTCTTAAATTACCGTATTCCCTATCTACAGAGTGCGGGATAAAATGCCCTGCCAGAATGATCGCAAGGAGGTAATGGCTAAGTGGTTCAAAGACCACAACATGCAATGTCTCGACTCTTGGAAGAAAAAGGAGATGATCGGAGCACTCAAGCAACTCGACAGACGAGATTACAATGTGTACATTGTCGATGAGATGGCCAAGTTAGCACATTACTTTTTCTAATCCTAATCATAATAATCTAATTGTAAGGAAGTACGGTATCACTCTCGTGAGAACTCCTCCTTACATGGCGGAGTATGCCCCAATAGAGTATGGCTGGTCATCGATGAAGAAGGCAATGGCCGATGTTATCGACACTACCGATGACGGAGGTGTAATTCGTACCAAATTGATTGATTGGATGAATAACTTCTCCGCAAAGACCTCATCGCAATATATGGAGAAATGCAAGAGAGTTGAGGAGGTAAGTCCTACCCTAGGAACAAATAAAACCTTCCACCCATTTCTAGTCGCGCATCGAGGAAGGGGGAATTGATTATGACCCAAGAGCACTCACAGTGGAGGAGATCGTCGATGAGGCCGAGGCACAGCTTGACGACGACGACGTAGATGAAGTGCTTGATCTGGAAGAAGAGGAATGGAGTCAAGGATCTTTTGAATATTGATCATATAGGCTCTTGTTGTCAAATTACAGTTATAATGGCAATAAAAGCGTTGGATCTGTCTCCTAACAATAAATTCTCTAATCGAATCAGTCAGAAAAAAACAATAAAAGGAGACTCGGAATTTATTTGACAATATGGAACATTTACCGTATCCTGAAAGACAAAAAATATACCATTACGATTGAGAGCTTTATTGGAAATCATAAATTCATACTCACATGTCTTATTGTCATCGTTACTCCTTTCTAGCTTGTCCGCTTCCTTGTTGAACAAATTCTTCCAAACAACTGATTTGATGAAGATCAGTGTGGGAAGAAGCTTCGTCTCGCGATAATGCCTGCAACATTGCAAAATGAGCAATACCAAGATGACAAAAGGCGCAAGTTTGATTAAATAGTGTTTAGCCACCCTGGTAATTTCAAAGGGAGAACCGAATTGACTGAATTTAAATCAGTGGATGAGTAAAAACATTTTCTCTATTCTACTGATGACGAAGATAATATGGACAGACCCTTTCTCTCGAATATAGTGGCTTTAAAGGTTAATGCACAAGTTCAATGATAGTTAGTGTCCATACCTGTCATTTATTATTCCTCGTCCATTGAGCAATCATGGATTCCGCAGCAATCTTCATCTTCGGGATAAATGAAAAGGGAATTCTGAAATGGAGAAATGATTAGAATTTGAGGAATAAAAAAGGGAAAACTTCATTAGAATAATATTTTCACTCACCTAGTCCCCACTGCGATCTCTTTTCAATTCTCTCCATAGAATCTCAACTCCTTCGTCGACTTTTAGCATGTCGATAAAGATCTTCTTCCTCTTCTCCAATTTCTCGATTTCCTCATCGATATCGTTCATGAATTCATCGTTCTTCTCGAAGATTTCGGCCTCGATTCGCTCAGATCGAACGATCGCCAGAGTTTCACTGCAAAATAAACGATTTTTCTAGTTTAAATAAAAGACACAATTTATCCATGTCACTTTCTTGGAGCTAATCTAGACGAGATGGCTACACAGAAATAGAAAAATCAAGAAATCAAACTGACTCGATAGTCTCGAGTGCAGTAGTGTGCACTAGTCGTACGAATGCGTTTTCGGTCGCTCCCGTCCTGTTCGAAATTCGTTTCGCTTTTGCCATCCGACGAGCGTACATCATTCCAGGCTGAATTGACAAGGATAGATAATCTACTTTCCTCGCCAGCAAAACAGAAGAAACATGCCATCACGCATCACGCTGTTTAAAATACAATTTTAACTTTTAAATACAATTTTAAACTAGTTTTATACTCATTTTACACGTTTGGATATTTACTATTTTCAAAGCGAAAGTGGAGCAGCCAACAATATGGAGAGAACGTGCTCTAATTTTCACACTTATTTACTTGATTTGAGCAGCAAACGTGGTCGTTAATTAAGAAGAACGCACCTGATATGCCACGTGGCTTGACCGGCTTGATGGAGGCATCGTGCTTGGCGAGGGCGCGACGCATAGCACGGGTCTTCTTGTATATAATGCCCGTCTGGTTGATCACGGTCAGAACGCGGGCGATGTTCTTGCGGACGACTCTGATCTTGGAAAGCTTGGATGCAGCTCCAACGGTGACCTTAGCCACCTGGAAAGGGCGATTAAAGACAGTAAACAAAGTCAAAGCTCAATTTCACAGTTCAAATAGGAACAAAAGTGTGCCCCGTGGCTATTTCGGTAAACAAATGTTGTCGGGCCATGGTGCAAGGGTGGTACGAGCAACTGACAATGAATTGAAAAAAGAAATCGATCGATGAACGCGAAATAATCGATAGAAAAGTGAAATGAAAGGCGAGAGTCGCCAAACGTGTCACAGCATGATGAAAAGATTGAAAAATACCGTACTCGGCGAAATATTTTCGCGTTCCGCTCCTACCTATGCCGGCTTTTAGTTGACTACGGCTTCGATTCTCACAGTATATAACTTCGCCAAAAAAGTTTCCCACACGGTTTTACGTTTCTCATGCGTTTCCCATGCTAAACAGTTGACCTTGGGAGAGTTTGATTGAGACCTGTTCCCTGCGTTCTGACAGAGACCGGTTGTTAGCCATTTAGAACTTTTAATATCAAAATTAATTGCTGAAGTGATGTTATCCAATATCAGATGGAATTCTCACCGCGCGGATCCTCCCTCACAAGGGAGATGACGTCACTCGAGAAATTGGACTACTCGCATCTTGCCCCGAGGTGAACAGACTATGTAGAAAATGCAGGATGGATATGCAAAGCCAGTGATAGTATTATTAGAAGAAAACTATTACAATATAATTGGAAGGATGCAATACAATTGCAAAGTCTTATCTAGCCCTTCCCATCTGGCGACAGTAAGAGAGCGAGAGAGTGCTTCTTCGCAATTTTCACTGCTCCGACAGCGCGCTCTTCCTAATCAATGGCCCTCTCGTTGAGGCAGACAAGGAAAAGATTAGCGCAATAGCATTGCAATGAAAACGCGCAGAAGGAATATATTGTAGAGAAACTCGTACAATATATTGATAAGCCATCAATTGATATCGGTATCAAATGGATAACGATAATACGAAATATCGAAGAAAAAATGATAAAAGCAGAGGACTTTCAGAAGGCGACGACATTGGTTAATGATGGACTATCCGTACTCGGAGCCAAGATTGTGTTCCGAAGGCCAGCAATAGGTGCGTTTGAAAATGGACCCAATGAACAAAAATATGAGACCATACGTACAACTTCGAGACATCGCCTTTGTAAGGATTCTGCGTTTCATTAGTAATTCGGTAGGATGGGGAATTATGACATTTCTTTTAACTAACCAGGCTCCTATTGATCTCGGCCATCCGAAATAGCGATCACACGAGTACGTCACCAAGGGTTACTATAGATGAGGGGAATATGAACAGGGCAAGATGGGTATTAATTTGCACGACGATTACGGAACACTGCTGAGCTACCAATGTCCTAGCTGTTTTGGTTGCGGATCGGCAGAGTAGTTTTCGATGAAAAAAACCGGCGCTTTTCGCGATTTGCGGGTCTGCGTAGTCCTAATATTGCCAACTGCGGATCCCCGGACCCGGCCTTTTGCGGTCCAACCAGCAACATATCAAAGGCCCCACCCAAGACAGTCTAATATCTCGATTGAATGATTGAGGGATATAGTAAAATGGAAGGAGGGGTTAAAATCTATAACGCAAAAGTGTGAGGGATGGATGAAGTAACGAATTACATAGTCAGCTGTTATAGGGCACGATCACTCTCTTATTGTAAATTATGGCAAAATTGCAGCTGGTCCTGTCTCTGCCATTGGATCTCTTTCGGCTACCATCCTCTTGCCGCCGCTGATGAGCAGTGAGTATCCATGTATCGAATTTTTTTATTGGAAAATGTGCATCGCACTTTTTCTCGCACGCCGATGGAAAATGAGAGTGAGAGGGATCTATTTTGAGAAACCTTTTTTCAAAATCAAAAACGGAGTGCATAAAAAAATTACTTTTAAATTATAATAAAAAAATTAGATTTTTTTGCGATCCAACTTTCAAAAAAAGTGTCAAATAATGTTCGGTTGAGAATATGGAGGGGCGAGAATGTTATAATTGAAAACGCAATAAGAATGCGGAGATAACGGACAGTGTAACGGTTGACAGCATCTGAATATCCTCGTGAATAGAGACCAGGGAAAAATACGCAGAGTCTCTTCATATATAAATATATATATATATATATATATACGAATATACAATCCAGGCGATGCGTTCGCAACTCTCGTGTCTCACTTCAATCACTCTTCGAAGTCCTTCGATGAGGTGGGAATTGAAATTTAAAAAAATACTAGCATTATATTTAAATAATAGAAAAATTTAAAAATAAAGAGCAAAAATTAATCAGGGAAACTTTACACTTTAGCAATCCTCATGTGGTACTGTAACCGTCGATCAAGAGGGAGAAATGAAGAGATTGACTGAATACCTTCATAATTGGACAGTGGGAGGATATCCGATTCGAATCTCTCGTCTAGTAAGTCTTGCTATTAGAATTCATAACTTCATAAAGAGAATTGCAAAAATACACGTAAAGAAACATTGTCCTACGTCCGAAATTATTTACATTATTCAGCTGTAATATCGAATTTCTGGAAATCCTTAATATTTTAAAGTAAAAATATTAAAATTGAAAAATAAAATAAATAAATAAAAAATCGTCTCATTTTTGGTTCGAGTAACGAACATGAAAAGTTTACTTCGGAGACCATGAAATTTAATTACGATGAAACAAAAAGTACAGAAAAAAAGGAATTTAGAAAAGAAAAGCAGCGATAGCTTAACTCAAAACGCGGAAAATACTGAGAGAAACAAGCGAAATGTTGGTAGCATGTCAATGTTTCTTTGGCTATTTACCAGAAATAAAGTGAAAGCAGAAAATAAGAGCTTGGATGCTAGAACGCGACAATTCACTGCAAACCTTACATGTTAGAATAAGGTAATCGTATTCACGGTTATTCATGACTGACTTTTGAAAACGGCGGGCCCAAACCGTCCAGCCATCGCAACGGCCGCGAATACCAATTGCATTGATTGCGTGAGATTGCGCAGGAAAGGGAAATGTCCTCGCCAGGAAATGGGCGAAATCGGGCCGGGCTTCTAAGCGAAAATAAAAGTGGGCGCGCTGACTCCATTATTTGGGTTGGGTAGATTCAGTAGCCACATCTAGATCTCACGAAAGTAGCGAAACGTAAATGCTTAATTGATTTTGTTCTGTACCTTATCATTTGCGATTCTCCCAACTATTGTTTCCATTACTTCTTTAACTATTCGCTCGTCATCTTTCTCCTCTCCCATATTCTCCATTCGAGAAAAAAGTGCGCTCATAACCTAAAAAAAAAAGTATTTTTTTGTGGAATTAATCCCGGCACTTCTATAGAACGCGGGGCCTTCGGGGAAGAGGGCTGTGTGCTCTGTCCGCCGCAGACTGCGCGCCCCCGCGCTCAGGGGGGCGGGGCCTAATGGCCCTAGGCTCCGCCCCCTTTTGGGTTGGACCCGCGTTCTATAGAAGTGCCAGGGTACAGAAAAGATTAGGGAAACTCACTTGAGATAAACTTCCCCTCGCAGTTACTTCGTTGATCGCTGATTTGGTGACTAGAAATATTGTGTAGGTGAAGAACCGTATAATTGAGCCGGAAAATGTAACATACAACTCCCAATGAAATATTCTGATTACAAAGTGATCTTTTTTTAAACTTTCTTTTTCAGCTCTAAATCTACGATCTCTCATCACTTATCACATACGAATATCATCTCTCATCTCTTCACTCCCCCATTTCGAGTCCCTTATTGGAGAGGCGAAGCAGTGAAATCCCAATAAAAAATTGGAAATGCTGTCTGTTTGTCTTTCAGGGGCTTAGGAGCTAAGCTGGGAACTAATTGTTTCCATTGTTGATTGTCGGGGAAGCGAATCAGCCACCTTATTGGGGAGGCGAAGCAGTGAAAGCCGAATAAAAAATTCGAAATGCTGTCTGTTTGTCTTTCAGGGGCTTAGGAGCTAAGCTGGGAACTAATCGTTTCCATTGTTGATTGTCGGGGAAGCGAATCAGCCACCTTATTGGGGAGGCGAAGCAGTGGTAGCCGAATTTAACACAATAATGCTGACTAAGAATTCAATTAGGCGATCAACTTTACGTTTTACCATATATGCTATGCACTCACACCGCCGAGGGAGGTGGGAAACTTTGTTTATGTCTTCAAATTTGCTCGGATCAACCTTCTTATGAGGGCAATGAATCAGTGAAAGCCGAATAAATATTGGAAATGCTGTCTGTTTGTCTTTCAGGGGCTTAGGAGCTAAGCTGGGAACTAATCGTTTCCGTTGTTGAAAGTCGGGGAATCGAATCAGCCACCTTATTGGGGAAGCGAAGCAGTGGAAGCCGAATTTAACACAATAATGCTGACTAAGAATTCAATTAGGCGATCAACTTTACGTTTTACCATATATGCTATTCACTCATACGGGGAAACTGGGAAACTGGGAAACTGGAAACTGGGAAACTTTGTTTATGTCTTCAAATTTGCTCGGATCAACCTTCTTATGAGGGCAAGGAATCAGTGAAAGCCGAATAAATATTGGAAATGCTGTATGTTTGTCTTTCAGGAGCTTTCAGGGGAATCATATACAACAATAATAATAACATATCACTATTAACAGAAATCTTCTTTCTTCCGTAACTTCTAATTTTTCTTGACACATTTCACATTTCTTCATCTTGAACTATTGTCAACACTCTCTCATGCTTCTTTTCCTCTCACAACAAGACTCCTCTGACACCTATAAAACGATTGTGGTTATCAATCTATCAACCCCTTTTAAAATTTTAAAACTTAGCAAACTAGTTTGTTTTCAATATCTGAAATGAATATTATTAGTTGATAAATGACATTGGTATCCTACAATTCAATATTTTCTGGAAGGGGGTGGAAGTTTTACTCGGGAAAGATCAGAGAGCAATTCCACATGGACCGACGTCTTCCGCTAGTCCTCTGGGAAGATTAACACATGAATGCATTAGCGGGTAAGATTTCTTACTTGCATTGACACACTCCACATTTATCAGTGCAGTTTTTACTCAAAAAAATCATAGGACTTCCCGTTTTCAAGCTGTTCAGGGAAAGCCGCTTTTTCAGCTGGATTTCTCACTTTTTGAAGGCGGGAAAACGCTTTTTGCGGTTTCTAAGCTTCGATAAATTTTATATTATTTATTCATTTTAATATTTTAAGCACTCATTCCGAAATATTCCACATTCCGTTCGGTTGGTCCCTCATTCACCTTTCCCCTCTTCTCCTCCCCGGGAACGTGGAAACCGGAAACGTTTGGACGTGGGAAGTCACAAGATCCGACCGGAGAAGATCTCGATGTACGATTTCGCTCTTGGAACTTTCAAGCGAGTTCTTGAGGAGGTTCAACAAGGAGTTGGCATTGTTCTTCCTGAGTCCTTCAAAGAGTTTACGGATGCCCCGAAGAACCCCAGACCGAAGGGATGGGCTCTTCGATCGACGAAGAAAACAGGGAGATATGATCCCCTTGTAAGGAAATTGGTCGATGATCTCATCGAACAATACTTCAGCAATGGAAAGAAGGTTCGTCCCGATGAAGCTGAGAAGAGAATGAGAGAGCGAAAAGATATTCTAGCTGCCCAGAGAATGACCTTTGATCAAATCAGAAACAGAATCACGACTCTCCTTTCACCGAAGAAAGAACACCAGAGCAAGGTGCATGGAAACAGACAGCGGAGATACGTGAAATTGATTGATGATTTCGAGAGAAGGAATATCATTGGATGACATTGAGGAGGAAGTTGATTTGGAGAGACCCCTTGATGAGGATGATTTGATTATCACCTCAGACGAAATCTTAGTTCATTCTTCGATAATCCATCCGAACCCGTCTTTTCTGATTTTGGCGAATTCGAACAGTAATTGAAATGATTCATCATGTTCTCTCAATATGTCAGATCTTGTGTCTTCCCACGTCCAAACGTTTCCGGTATCCACGTTCCCGGGGAGGAGAAGAGGGGAAAGGTGAATGAGGGACCAACCGAACGGAATGTGGAATATTTCGGAATGAGTGCTTAAAATATTAAAATGAATAAATAATATAAAATTTATCGAAGCTTAGAAACCGCAAAAAGCGTTTTCCCGCCTTCAAAAAGTGAGAAATCCAGCTGAAAAAGCGGCTTTCCCTGAACAACTTGAAAACGGGAAGTCCTATGATTTTTTTGAGTAAAAACTTTTTTTTCAGCTTACTGAAAGCTACGTTTCCTTTTTTTTAAAATCCTGATTCGTCCATTTTGAAGCAAGTTATGATCAAAAAGATATTTAATCGGTTATGTTCGGGCTCTACTAGTAAACGACTTCCCGGGGCCAGAGATATCGTAAACGATCGACGGGTACTACCTCGAGATGTAAATTTTTCTTCGTAAATATATATTTGAAAAATATTTTTTAAGAAATTCAATTTGGGAAAAAATAAATTAGAAAGAAAATCTCGTAAAACTTACTGTGGAAATGGGTATACTGTAAATGCAGTATTGATAAATATTTTCTCGGAAAAGTCATCTCGGAAATATTTTTCTGGAAGCAAAACGCGACGCGACCGCAACGCAGCTGGAGCGCGCACATGGGTTTGGAACCGATTTTCTCGTGTATTCTTTGACTTTTCTATTTACTTTTTTATTAAAATAATAATTAAAAAATCAGAAGAACTCGATTATATCTCTAGAATTCGCTGTCACGAAGTTCGTCACGATCCGTCCCGGCGTCCGTCACGAAGCGTCACCGTTCAAGAACTGTCCGTTACATGTGACGTTTCGTGACGGACTGCGTGACAAAACGAGTCACGATCGTGACGATCCGTAGGTGTCGGATGAGGGAAATTTTGCAAAAACAGAGCTGCGCCGGGGTGGGCCGAACCCAGAAACTACCTACCCGTTGATTTGAATGCCGATGTCCTACCCACTACGCTATACCCGCTAATGGTGTAGGTGCGCAAGAGAGACTAGAGATCACCAAGCGCAACTTCGCACTACGCACTCCGGTTGTGCCATGAGCCTGTGCTCAAACTTTCAACTAATGATATTATTGATGAAAATGTACAATCTCATCCAAGAAAATGACGGAGGAAAAGCATCTGGATGGAAAATATTTTTTGTCTCAAATCTCAAAAAGTCCATTATCAGCATACTCATTTATAACTATAAAATGCATCTACAAACTTTTTTCAATCTTTGAACAATCGTCAGTCACGGACGTCACGGAGTGACGTAGCGTGACACCAAGTGTCACGACGTGACTATGCGTATTCCCTGATGTCACGAATCGTCCCGATCGTTACTTTTCGTGGTACTTTTTGTCACGTTTCGGACGGATCGGGATGATTCGTGACGGACGCCGTGATGGATCGTGATGAACTGCGTGACAGCCAATTCTAGAGATCAATAAAAATCGAAATGGAGCTCTATAAGACGCGCAAAGTTTTTTACAGGAAAAAATTTCCGAGATGAAATTTCCGAAAAATGATTTCCCATTGCGAATTTCCAATACTCAATTTCCAATTAACTTTTTACCAAAGAAAGGTTTCCACAAATATTTTTCCCATATTATTTTTACATAAAATTGATTTCTACAATGAAATTTACGAAAAAAAATTTACAAGTCGAGGTAGTACCCGATCGACGTGGTGACTTCATGATGGGTTTGAAAAACTATTTTTGAAAAAAAAACTTTTGTGTTTCCGGTTAATTTTCGAGAAAAACTTAGTTTTATAGTCGAAAAATCGGTTTTATCGATTTTTGAGACCGAAGACTAAATTTTTTCATATTGTGCTTTTTCGACTTTTTGTAGAGAATTTCGAGAGGAATTCAATGGTATATTTCAGCTCGCTGTGCGATGAAAATGAAGGTAGTTATGGCCTTTCAAAGATTCAGCTCTAAAAAATCGATAAAATAGATAATTGACCAAACCAAGTAGATGGAGCTCCTCCTGACCCCAGAGGGTACATACCTACCAAGTTTCATGGAAATCGGGGACAAAAAGTTTTTTCTAGTGGATGGCATTGCTACACTCTTACAGGAAACCCGATATATAAGAAGGAATTCTTCTGTGGCACAGAGTGTTCCTGCACTTCCTGGATACTGCAGGCCTTGAATTCCTACTCAAGAAATTCTTACCCTCCGAAGCACCCACTTTATCATTCTTCCGAGTGATAACTCTTGCTCATATTTTATTCACTTCTGTAAAATTTTCTGGGAGTATGTGGATGAATATCGGAATAAATGATTTTTTTCCAATAGACTGATCTTCATTCAACGGTTCTCCAGTAAACGGTTTCGGCGGCGCTTGATGAAACATCGTGCGTTCACTCTAACTTGTAAATCATAACTCTTTGTTGCATCGAAAAAGTTGTTTTGGGAGATTGAGTGAGAATCAGAACAAGGACAAAGATTCGCATTATATCGGATCGGATAACTGTACATTTCCCGAAAGGGCATAGCAAATTAATGGATAGTCTGAGTGATCACGGTGAATAAAGCTCGTCCATCACTGCAGGAATCATGGGTCCTTTCAGGCCGAGGGCCGAGAATAACACGTGTAGATCCTAAAGGAACAATAGTTTGGCTGAATCTTAGATCGACTGGAGTAACTACAATTACAAGTGAACTGCATATCAGAAATATTTCTCTCTTTGCCCCTTCGAATGAGTCGCGTTAGCCAGGCAACCATAGAGATAATCTCGCTGAATGTTGATGTTGAAAATCAACTCCGTGATTTAAAAATTAGAAGAAAAGAACCTCTTCCATGCCTCTTCTCGTGATCAAATAGCGAAAAAGTGCGTTGGTGAATCGCTCACGCTGAAATTTCAATTACTTATCGCATTGTGTAAATGATTGTTCTTACTTGACACTGCATCATCATCCGCGAAAGATGAGAGAAACCATCGTGAACTGAATTAATTCCTTGTCTACCGAAATCCCTCTCCGCCTCCTTACCACACTCACACGCCATAATTCCTTTCAACAGTACGTATTCTTGCTTGTCCATTCTCAGTTGACGAATTCGATGAATTATCTCGAAGTGAAAGGCTCTGTCCATTTTCGCTTCCCTGTAACAATTTATTGTCCAATATATTTTCGAATGTGTTTCATAGATGCGATGAATATGAGACTCGCTTATTGTTTGTGGAACAACTACTTCGAAATATTAGTCAAAAAAACCTCGGTAGTTCTCCCTGTACGAGTATGATACCATCGGGCATCACAGTCACTTCGCTCCTTCTCTCGTCGTGAGACCAGAATGCTGCAGTGAAGAGAGCAACCATTCGGGAGACCGCCTTGACATGCAGTCGCTGGAATTATTCTCGATATTCTAATTAGAATTGGTTGCTTTGGGATTAGCCTATTTGATAGTTTCCCAACAGTTTGAAGAGTGAAGAATCATAATGATAATAATTTTTTTTTTAAACCTTCTCGCTCTCCGTAAGCTTCTGGAAGACGGAAAACGTCTTCAGCCATTCGATCGAGTATAACTGAACGATACCAAAGTATTATTGAAATTCACAAGCGGAGAATACCAAATCAGTCATGATCCACTTTTTGTAGTTCAGAGGGAATTTGGCATTGGGCTGCGGCTTGGCGAACTTTATTCGATCGCGGAGACGAATCTCGAAATTTTGACGGGGTTTTTTTTTTAAAAATAAACGGGATAAATGGAAACCTCGATCGGAATGTAAGGCACGTGCAATGGATGGACCGGATACGGGATGGGAATGTCCTGTAACTGGACTAATCACATACATATAAGTGATAGAAACAATAGACAACCCATCATCCATGGCTAACTCAGAATGGTGTTCAAATGTCAAAATATCAATGACATCTCAACAAATTTCATCCACGAAACAGTGAGAGCTCACCCCGTACTCTATTCCCATCCTCGATGGTTCCTGCAGCACCCAACTCATCGTTAGACTGGTGTCGTGCGGGTTCGGGTTGAAACGAGATCGTCTGAAAAGATACAAAAATGTGACGATAGCACACTGATGAAAACATTAAAACGGAAAGTTGGGCGACATACCTCAACTTCTGATGAGCGGCTTCGCGAAAGAGCAACTCTCGTAGGGTTTGATCTATTGTGCACTCAACTGGTTGAGATGGAGAACGAGGAAGAAGGGCTTGCTGGAAGATATTTGGTGATTTGAATATCTGTATTGGTTGCTTACGTTTGTGCTACTCGAAGGTTTATTCCCACACGCATCTTTCGTTCGAGTCCCTCGCTTCTTTAGTATTTGTTGTATGAGTTTGTTAGCGGCTGCAATAAGGAAGTTGTTGGTTGCAATCCAGGTTCGGTTGCCACTAGGATGTCCGGGTGAAGAATCAATATCTTAATTACCGTATACTGGATACAGTGAATGTCTAGACATTGTCTTCTTTTGGACAGCCCAAATCAATGCTCTAACCTGGATCGGTGACGGCGTTTATTCCGAGCGGATTCATTCCTGCCTCTACGCATCGATCGAAGCGACAAGCACGACAGCGGACACGAATTTCTAGCAAAATTGTATTTTTATTTTTCTCCGGCCGTAAATCAATGCAAGCATGATGTTAGGCTATACACAGTCGTAGTGAAACACATTCTTTCACTGCTCTTTGCAATTACCTTTGCATTTCCCGTCTCCTCGGCACTGATATCGTCGATTCGCCTGGATCGTCCGTCGAAAGAAGGTCTTGCAACCACTGCATGAACCGATCTACGAATGCTATTTTGTTACAAAATGTTATTCTCTTCACGCCAGTTATCAAGAATTATCACCTCATAATGATAACCGGTAGCTTTGTCGCCACAAACGGCACAAGACTGTGGACAAATTGAGCGAGATTGATTGGCTGAACGGCATTATTGTTGTTTATATTGGGTCTATTTTGTAACCGTCAGTGTACACTGAAAATAGAACGATGTCACGTGTCCCACCTTGCGGAGGCTCCATTGGATTTTGAGAAGAACTCCAAAGTTATATTTTCTGCAAAATTAGAGTTGTTAGAGAGAGAGGATGGGGAAGTGAAGTGAGAGAAAGAAAGGGCGATTCAATGGAGGAAAGAGGGCAAAGCTGAATCATAACAGGAACCAGGGAGTGATCACTGAAACATCTCGCTCTCACAATCAGAGTTACCCTAGAGCTAGCTAGCTAGGTAGCTAGGGTCTAGCAACCAATGTAATTTAGGGCTAAGAAGTTAAGAAATTAAATCTTATTGCTTATTTTCTCTTAAGAAATGCACTCTAAAACGTGAACTCAAAGTGCAGAGAGATCGAAAAGGGACGATAGACTAAGGAAGCAACAAACCAACCTCTAGTGGAGTGTTGGAAAGGGTCTTCATGATTGAAGATGGAAAGATGGAATGTAAAGATAAGGAAGTTCATTGAACAGATCAATGACCTTTGTGCCCCAATGTATAGAGAGAAACATCAACAATAAGGGAGAAGAGTTTAACTAGTTGGAAATTAGAGTAATTGTAACGGCGCGGTCCTCGAAGAGTTGGTAGAGTGTGAGGAATCGTTGAAAGTTCGTAATTTCAGCTCCATGCTAATCGACTCTTTTCCACCATTGATTGGATGTGCAGCGAACTTATGCTGTCTGAAAATTGTTCGCTTCTCCGAATTATTCAATAATTAATGTGAGACGTGTACGACTCAAAATAGTCATGAGATGAAGATCATCGATGAAGAGAAAATCAGAGATCAAAGGCTTTAGAAATTTAAGAAAAAATCGTAGTCGATAAGTCGTCGGAAGTCTGAGTGGATGCTCGGTCGCATTGATTACGGAGGTCGATTGATTACTAATCAGGAAAAGTGAGTGGATTCCTGTTTTACATGGACTTCAAAAAAATACAAAATTTTAGAAAAATCAGTTAACGCTCGCATTTCTTCCTGTTACGGTAATGCAAATCCTCAAACTTGTTATATTTCCAGGTTCAATTGCCGGTTTCTAATAAAATTTTCTCATTTTTCTTCTTCTCAGTTTCTACCCTATTTCCACCTAATTATGTCATTATTCTTTTCGGTTGTTTGCTGGAAGCGACTCCTCTTACAGCGCACCGCAGCGATGATCGTGGATAGCAGCTCACTCGCCGGTATTTTATTTTAAACGAATTACGTGATTTTTTTATTCGTTTAATGAGTATTAGTAATATATTGACGTTTAGACTGGGCGCAATTGGTGCCGAACACGAGCAGGGATCGTCGCCAGCGTCGCCCTCCACAACCATCTCAAAGGTAGGCACTGTAAGAGGAGACAGAGCTCTTTGATCTACCTGACCTCGTCCCTTGTCTCTTGTCCTCAAGTCCCAATCGATTGGCCTATCTACCCTTTCCCTTCTCCCCCACAATTTGGTCTACTGAACCATCTGTTTCTTTTTTTTCTTCTTTTTTTCCCTTTGTTTCCTGCGCGACTTCAGTATGTATTTTTGTCTTCAGAATCGCCTTCTTCTTTGCTAACATTTTATTCTCTTCTTTGGTATTCTCCTTTGAAGAGAAAAGGGCTTCTTTCCCACTGTTTACTTGATAATTTTGACGCTCTTGTGCATCTCATAGATTCCATTTTAACCATTTTCTCATTGTGTTCATTTGATTTCGCTGGTGCTCCCGTGCAATTGATCAATTGTCCCCTTCTCAGATGTGGGACGACGACGACGGCGGTTGCTACACGTACCTTATGGCGCCCGAGTCGGTCGACGATTGGAACCAGGCCCAATTGGAGATGTGCACCACCACACCACCACCGGACCATCCATCCGCCCTCCTCATGCAGTCGAGAGGTGAGCTGTGCACTTTCTATATTGGAATCCTTTAATTGATGCATTCTGTTAACCGACACTGCTATTTCTGTAGAAAGATTGAAAATCATTTCATTCTGCTCTGAAAACTGCTTTCGGTGCTCATCTTTGATACGATCTACTCTCTATCACGATTACTCTTCCGTTTATGATGAGATGAAAGCCATTTCTGTTTCAGATCCCTACTTCTCACCGCCCTCTCCCGTCGAGCAGAAATTGGTAATGTGCATCGACGCACCGTGCACACCGCCAAACCAATTCGAATTCGTCACTAAGCACCAGCATACGCCTCCCCTCGCAGCCTCCGTACCACTAGAGTCGACCGGTGAGTGGTGTACTTTCACATTTCCCTTTTGCTCGAAAGCCGGGGATACGGTAACTTAGTTTGCTTACAAGATTTGACCTCAGATTTGGATGATTATCCTTGATCTCTGCAGGACCCTTCAGTGCACATCTCAATTTGGCGTGCGGCACAGTCGGGAGCAATTGCACTTCGCAGTTTGCGCTACCGTACTCGACTGCGCAATTCGGAATACCCACCACGCACCAGCAGGCACCGCTAATGGACGGCCCCCGTGAGTGGTGCACTTTCCTATTGAAATTTCAAAAATGCTATTTGATCAGTTTAGCCAATCAAGTAGGGGCTGTTGTTTCATTTAACGACGTACACCACCAGTACTCCCCTCATTCAGATCCCTTCTACGCACAAGCCTCTCTTGCCCGTACTCAACGGCAATTGGAAATGAGCAGGGGTGCACCGTACACGTCGCCGTATATCGACGCACAACCTGGGTTCACCACTCCGCCCCAGCAGACGTCGTCGCCCACCGACTCGTCGTCCGGTGAGCGGTGCACTTTACAGTTTGCCTAGTATTGACCGCCCCTACTCTAGTGACACCCAATTGATCCATACGATGGATTTGCTTCGTTCATTTTTATTGGGATTGCAAGGTTCAAGATGAGAGAATAGGCGAAATATAGAAGCGAGGATCGCATTCTAATATCCCCTTACTGTCCTATTAAATTTCTATTATTCAAACGCCAATCATTCAATTATACTCATAATGTGATTGACGTACTCTCCTTGAGATGCATGTGACTCGTCAGTCCACGGCAACGGAAACTGCAACTCGCCCGCCGTAAAGAGACAGAGTGAGCATTTTTTTTAAAATTATTATTTTGTAAAATCTATTTTAATGATCGTTTGCTCCACATGGTATGCCTCGAAAATCAGATTTCAAAGATCAAAGATCAATTCATTTCAGTGAAACGTCGAACGACGCACGACTGGGATGGACGGATGATAGAGAATCCGAAGGTTCACATCAATCCGCAGAATGGTGAGGACTTCTGTCTGATTCTTTTGATGATCTTTGATCTCTGAATGGTGTTTGATCTTTGATCTCAGGTCGAAGTATCGCATGGTTCTTCGTCCTCGAATTGCTCGTGGATGAAACGAAAAAGGAAGTGGCCGTGTGGACGGGAAAGAGGAGAGAGTTCAAGTCAGTTGGGAATTGAGTTCGAAATCGGGGTATCGTTTCTCAATTTCACACACTATTTTGCCTCTTTGAACGGTTTTAACTGTGTAAAATGAAGAGATGATTTCCGGGTAATCATTACCCGACTTTCTTTGTCTAGCTGAGAATAAGGGCTTTTTCGAAGATGAAATCAATCAGCTGATTCACACGGACATATCTTTAAATATCTAAATCAGAAATTAATTACCAATTCTAACCACTACCCCTTTTAGAATTGTGGATACTGTGGCGTTCTGCCGTCTGTGGGCCACCCACTACAATCTGGACCGAGAGATCGTGAGTGATACTTGATCTTTGATTTTTTTTTTGATTCGGACACTCATTTCCATTCCGAGCCTGAAAACGTCGTTACAAGTATTGTTAATCTTTGATCTCTGTCACCACCGTAATCCGTTCCCATTCCAGAAATGGTGCTCGTTCGAGCGCACCCTTCGCACCTACTACGACAGAGTGATCCTTCCCGTTCCATCGGGTGAGTTGGAGAGAGGGCATAGAAATCAAAGATCAAGTGTTAATTAAAAATTTCTACATTATCAGGTTTTCATGCTTACTTTCGCTCAGAGTCTAGTCTTTGTAACATTCTGATTGATCGGTGACCGTTGATCTTTACTTCTTGTCTGATCTTTGATCTTTTTTCAGCCGAGAATCGGAACAAGTACGAGCGGGGCCAGTATCACTACATCATTGAGGTTTGTTGATATTTGTACTAAATATAATAATATCTGCATTTTTGAATTGAGAATCTGTCATATTGGACTCTTTTACAAATAAGTTGGAGAATTTTGTCATCGATACATTCCTCATTTCAGCCATCCGTTCATCTCAAATGGACGGTGACGGAACTCGACCAGTACATTGACAAGCACGCTGTGGTGAGTTGTCTGACTCTCTTCATTTGACACACTATATCGCTCTGTCTGTCCGGCCAGAGAGTACGGTAGTATTAGGCCATCTCGAATTTATCCCAATCATTCTAAAATCATCACTACGCGGATCTATAGAAGTGCCCTAGATGGCAGGATGGGATTAGATGGCCATGGTTATGTATTCCTAGCGGAGAAATAGGTCCAGTCTCAACCAATAATTCCCGTACTTTCAGCCATCTCTTTCTTCGTCAGATGCTCCAGTAGAGATGAGACGACGAAAGGGACGAGTGATAAAGGGACGAGAGGCCGATTCTATCTGTTCTCCTTCATTCCTCCAATGGTGTCCTCCTCCTCCTCCTCCATCTTCATCCATCCTCTATAGTGACCATCTCTCATCCAACCATGCCCTACCCTCTTTCCCCATCTTTCAGCCTTCCAATAGTCTGCCCCCTCATTCTTCATTTGATTCCAAGTTTCCCTTCCCGCAGTAATAAGCCTGCCTCGCTATCTGTAATCAATCTTTCGTTACATTCTTGCAAAGCGATCGCACTCATTTTATCAATCATACTAACATACGAGTATTCCGATTCTATCGTTTCTCCGGTTATTTCACGTTCCCGTATCTCGGTTATTCCATTTTTTTTGTTGTAAAGTTTTGTACATTGTCAGGTATTTGTCTGCGAGCGCAGCTTTGCATTACATTGTCAGATATTTGTGAATACAAGTTCTTTCTCATGATGTCGTTCGAATTTACATGAACAACTGAAGTGAATCAATGTGTCCAATCATTAACTGTTGTCTCTTTGGGGATAGCTCATGAGAAGAAGACATCATGGTGTGAGTAGGGTTTGATTCATCATAGCCTCAACTGGGTTCAGAATATCTGGAGATGAATACGACGATGACGATGCTTCACCGTAATCGCTGTACAATCCAAGCAATGGGAGCAGAGATTACGATGAGCTACACCTACATTTCATCACATTTTTCTGTTTATCAATAGAGTTTTTTTTTATTAAAAAGAAAAATACCAAGATAGTACGAAAGAATGCCGGTTCGACCTATGAAAACGTTCTGAAACATACCTGAATTGACGAACAAGTTTACATCTCGTTAAAAGAGTGCGAGATGGATGGTACTTACTTCTAGAAAGATGAAAGACTTCTAGAAAGGCAAAACTTCAAGAAATGATATTGACAATTTCAATGAGTGATTTTGATTTGAATAGCGAGACATAATACATTCACCTTATTTTATTCCCATATCGTAATCAAAGACTCGAAACCCTGGCTGTTATTGTTGCGTAACACATTAGATCCCTCTTCCCCTCCAAACACCCCTCCCTCTTCTCCATACTTGTTCATTCGTTTTCAATCTTGAGGGATGAATAGGCCAAGGATGGGGATGGGGAAAGCAAGCGATATGGCAGTGTATTCTTTCCTCTCTCACTATCATAGAAGGGTTTACTGCGTGCTTCTCCTTAGGTTTGGACCTATAATCTTCTATTCTATCTAGCAAGGCAGACAGATTGAGAGATCATGGGATTTGGAGATTGTCGCCCTCTCGAAAGGCCATGATCCCTCGTCGGTCAGAGAAGGGCGAGAGAGTGTGGGGAATGAAGAGAGTGAGGGAGTGCTGCTCTTGCTGTTCATACCAGTTGGCAGCTGATCGATTACTGTTTCGCACGTCTCGAGTGGGGATTAGACACTCTCTTAATTATGCACGTGTTCTCCTTTATTCTTTTGTGAGGCATAAATAAACGTTGATCATCCACGACATACGATGTTCACCGTGCTCCTCTCCCTCTATGAAATCTCATTTTAGTGAAAAGTGCTATTGTTGATCGAGGGCATTTTCGAAGTGCAGGATGAATTTACAATTTTTCAATTTTCATTTTTTTACACTGTCACAGGCGATTTAAGTGTTCACTGCGAAACACATCTCCATTTCTTATTTCACGTTTCAGAAATAGTTTCTGCTCATAATCAACCTGGGTTCATTCCCTTAAAGTACTGTCCTCTCGATTTCACTCGCTTCCTGTGCATCTAGACCGTATCGACCTTAGCATTGCATCCTCCTCCTTCATCCTTCCATTCTCTCTCTCTCTGCTTGACCCTTCGAGTGGTTTGAATGGCAAAAGAATGAGCCCTGCGGGTTCGACCTCGCGCTTATTTCACTCAATCCAATGCCTATTTTCACCCCCCCCCCCCTTCCCGGGATTAACCCCACCCCTCACTTTTCTTTGATCTGCGATGAACTTGTCAGGCTAATGATTCTGATTGATTCCAATGATCGAGAATCTGTTGTGCAATTTTGCTGTACGAAGCCTACCAGCGATTATTCTTAGTTTTCCAAGCTTTTCAAGAATTTACTGTGAAACGTAACTTTCGCCGCAACACAAAATTTGACCAAATTTTTTTCCATTTCTTGATTGATTCTAGTTCGATCACGATCTTCGTCGATTCTATGTTCCCTCTGACCTTCTCGAAAACCCTCGAATTGATTGGCAATCCTATCCAATCTCATCTATTTGTTCTCGCTTGAACTCTGGTCTACCGCTTTTTCGCGAACGTCGTTATCAGAACTGTGCTTCTCACTTCTCTGTTTCTTCAGTAGAGCGAACAGACATTCTGGAAACTATCTTCGGTTACTCTATTTCTCCCCGGGAGTCTAAAAACCTCTAAGTGCGCAAGCGCACTGTACTCTGAGAAACGTGCAGAAATCCCAGAAAGTAAACTTTTCTGTAAATATTCCGTTTGCCCTAACGATAATGTTCGTTCGTTGAATGAGACAGTTTAGCCGTGTGACCTTAGACGTTATTTCGTCTTTCTTGCCAGGATGAGATGTGAATGTTGTAAAACGTCCTAGGCAAGAAAAGAACCGTGAGTATATTGAACTCGAATGGCCTTCTCCTTTACTGTATGCATTTCCGGAATAGGATC
Organism: Pristionchus pacificus; assembly: GCA_000180635.4. Taxonomy (NCBI): domain Eukaryota; kingdom Metazoa; phylum Nematoda; class Chromadorea; order Rhabditida; family Neodiplogasteridae; genus Pristionchus; species Pristionchus pacificus. Next base: position 13,513,646 of record CM026577.1, read on the forward strand.
AATCTTTCAAGTCGGGAAAGAACGAAAACAAAACAAAATAATTTATCAATTCATTATTTTCGGCGCCAGTCTGAGCCAATTATTTTTCTTTAGTTTTTCTAGGTCGTGTCGGAAAGGAACTGAAATAATAAAGGTATGATCTTCCGGAGGTGCTATCACTTGTTTTTATCACAACCGAAAAATACACACGTGCCGAAGGATCCTTTGTGTGCTCACTGTTTTTGACTGCGTTTTCATCCCTTCCATTCACCCGAAGAACCGTTCTGCCAATTGTTATGAGTGCTATGATCAACAATAGTTATGTGTTGATCCTCATGTCGTTGCTGGTCATAACTGTATAGTTGAGCATCGCAAAGTTCGTCAGCTAGAACATGTCTCTCCACCTCGCGGGGTTCAGTTGATTGTGAAGTTCGAAATACGATTCACATTCCACATCATCTCATTGCACTAACAGCTAGCCTTACCAGTGGGTCTTTTTTTGACATAGTAATAGGTGATCGCAGAAACGGAGGTCCGTCGGTGTAGTCGAATCGGTTGGGGGGGGGTGCAGGGGTGCAGCAAGGGTATGAGAGGGTAAGGGGTGGTTGGATATTGGGTGGGGATCAAAGATCAAGCCATTTGTGGATCACGGATGTAGGGAAAAAGGTACTGAGTGATGAGTACCATCGTAGATAGTTCCTCCACCCGAGTGAACCCCATCTCCGTGACCTCTCCACACTCACGGTTTCACCCCTACGGCAGGAAGATAACCATCTCTTCCTTCACCTCTCCTCCAGCTAGTTCCCCTCCATTTCGCATCTCCAAAAGTGACTGACTGTTACAGTGAGAAGAGTTCCCATGCAAACTGTCGGACTGCCTTTGTTCCTACTATTCTAATGTTCCTAGCAATGGCTTACACTATTGTACGATTTTTGATCATCAGTTCTAATGATTTTCTGTCATCTTTTGGCTTCCACTGTTCTTTCTTATGAATTGTAGGGGTTGTTCGTTTACCAGTTTCCATTACGTAAGAAATGAGTGTATCCAAAGTCGACGTTCACTCAGTTCTCAGACCTGATAGATAGTGTGCGAAATGAAGAGAGAAGTTCTTGCCGAGTCATCCCTGTCCAATGGCATGAGATTGAATGGCAGACAGGGAGTACTTTTCCTGTCAATTGCGAGTCGGCACGGGGATTTACTGTTTCACTCACTCGAAATTGCCCATAGCGGAAAGGGATTAGGCCTTGAACTGTTTCGCTGAATACAACGACTTCTTGTCTGATATGATTCATCGACTCATCAACTACTATCCCCGTGTTTTACCTATCCTTTTCTCAAAGAATATTCCCCCCAAAAAAGAGACGTTCACTCACTTCGAGCGTTTCTCGGCGTTCTGACGTTCCGAGCGTTCTCTTGTCTATCTCTGATAGACCATCGTCTGAAGAGGGCGATTCATGAAGATCAAAGAAGCTGCGATCTCTGCTCCCCTCTCTATGTACATATACCTCTCAGCGCGTAGATTCAGCGTCAAATACATATAACGGATAACCGTATTTCAGACAGATTAGGGGAAGTTTCTTCGCATCAGCAAGGTTGTTTCTGTTTTTTTTATCCATCCTATCTTCTGAAACAACTGTCAATAAAAATTTTCAGGGGTTCACATGGACGGCATGAAACATATCACAATTTCTGCAAATTTCCTTTCTTATCTTTTTCTGTTACTCATTCTAATGAAATAATTCGAACACCTTCAAAATCTTGGAAAAGTGTTCCCGATCAAGCGCTCTCTGCCCTCCTACACACGAGAAAGTGAGAGCTTGTGCTTGTATTTCCCCTCCTTGTCACTATCTCCCCTTCCCTCCCCCCCCTCTCCCTCCTTCGCCGTTTTGGAACAACGGCAGCACATGAACTTGATCCTGCCCTCCTTTCTCTCTATCGTACCAATTATCTCTACCCCCTCTTTTTTGCGACTGCTGCAATATGCCATCGATCTGTTGTTTATTGATTATTACGCTCTTCATTTATACCGTAAAATCGTCTTACAGTAACTTTGCATTGCATCGTATATTGAGTTTTTTTCACGGGGGAACGTTGGTGACAATCCGTAGAACCGCGGCTTGATCAGCTTATTCGTCATTTCTTGCTTCATCCGTACGAATCCTCACAATTGGATAATAACATTTGGATGATAACCTCGCATGACGCCATCAGATCCCTCCATGTTATTCTCTCTTGTCATAATTCGTTCGAGATCACACAACTAGACAAAAGAGCGAAAGCAGGGGCAGTCATACCACTTGATGATCCGGAAACAAGTCAGTCTACTCTCTCTCTCTCTCTCCCTCCCTTCCCTCTCTCTATCCGGAAAGATGAAGAGAACCCTCTACCATTGCGCAATGCGAAATCTCTCCTGCTTTCACTTACTACTTTGCTATTGTGTCGTTTCCCTACTTCTTCTGCACAGAAGAGATTGCATAAATCATCGGTAGAGGAGTGGACAGGATTAGAGCGGTTCAATAGAAGACATTTCATAGAGTCTAGAAACCATAAAGTTCTTGCAACCAATCCTCGCTAGACCGTAAGGCGCCGGGTGCTCTACAAACGAACTGACAGAGGTATTTTTGATGAGACAATCCACCTTTATTGATTGCAATTTTTTTGAGTGTATACGTTTGATTTTTCTCAAAACAAATACAACAAATGTTGTATGTCCAAAGTTGCCATCCATAATTTCAGCTATGCTTCATCACGCGCATTTCGTCCAATCCCGAACGATAGGGGAGTCTGTTGTGCTTGTATTCCAAACTCTTTACAATTACTATCAATCTCCAAATTATCGCCGCTAGCCGTTTTCACGCTTTGCCTCATTGCCGACCTTGCGCCTCTTTCGATCGACCTTATGCTCTAACTCTCTCCAATTCACACTCTCTCTCGCTTCTCTGATCGTCGAGAGATCGTGGATGATGGAGAGAGTGGATCGACCTTACACTTGTTCCTCATTGAGTAAGGATCGCTTACCTTCGACCCTTCGAGCCATTTAATCTTTCTCTCGATTGAGAGATGATTCGTTGCCCGTTTCAATTAGAGTGAGGACGGCACTGTCTCGCCCCCTCTTTTATCACTACAGTTCGCACTGCGTTCGTTCGACTGGGAACAGCGATGTTTCTCCGTTATTCTGTACTTTATACTAGAGATAAAAATACGAGCAGCCGTCTCTTAATTCTGCATAATAATCTGGACAAAGTAGTGAGCAGAATGAATAGACTGCGGTTAATCTTTCGAGCACTACATGTTAAAGCTACAGGTGAATGCCGAGTTGAAAATGCTTATCTTCATCATCCTACCTTCATGGAGCTGTTGAATACTTCTTCAGTGCTCGAATCCTTCCCAGTTTCTCATCGTCCTCCAGTTCCAATTAAGCCGCACCTTTCCACTGATCCTGAACGCTTAATTTCCCCTCGATTGTTTTCTTTGATCGTCTGGATTCTCAGTCGATTTCTCACTCACTATTTGACTCGTCTCTCCCTCGGATTCTCTCGATCGCCCCTCCGTCTCTCCAGTTTCCCTTGTCTCTCATACCTTTCTGACTGACGAGAGAGTGTGGTGAATCGAGAGAGTGTCATCTCCTTCTCACTCTTCGAGTGGATGGTCAATCTCACATCGGATGGGCATCTATCCCTCTCTCACTCTCGTCGTGCCAAGGAGAGCCCATTTTTGTGTGTGCGGTGCGAGAAGACAATCAACAAAGGAGAGCGCCCCCCCTGGCACGGGAGCATTTATCGATTAGTGATAATTTTATCTAGATCGTTAGGATGAAGAATCCGTCTCTTAATTCTGCGCATTGTCTCGCAAATCTGAGAGAAAACGCGAAATGGAGAGATGTATTCTGCATCCTGCAGAGTTATGATCATCACATTCGTTTCGGTTATGTTTCAACTCCTGCATTACTGAAGTTTTCGAACGTCGCTGTCGATTTTGCTATGGTCGATATTATTACTTCCTATTCTCACTCGATTTACATTTGATCTTCGAAGACGCGTTCAGCTCCTTGTCCTGTACAGTCAGAATTTCAATGCATCGTTAGTTATCGATTTGCTCACATCTCTCACCTGTATGGTGATCATCCTGTGTTGAATTGCAACAGTTCACCACCCCTCATCTCTCTCTCCCCTCTCACCTCCAACCTCTGCCCTCCCTCCTCTCCCTCTGGCCCAATGGCGATCATCCTCCTCTTTTCCCTTTCGATCCGTGTCGATCCTTCCTGCTTTCGCCCCGTTGCTGTAATTGAAACGATCAGTGGGGCGAAGAGTAATATTCTTTATTCAAGGTGTATCTTGGGACTAATTAATATGGTGCGGCATCCCAACTCTCGTAGACCGTCTGAAACTCATCCGAATCATTCCCGAGTGCATGTCTTTCTGAATTTTCTGATTCGCGGCGCTGATAATTTGCAATTACCATATTCAATAATTAATTAATTGTAATTAAGATGGTAATTAGCCTTCGGGAGCAGGCGAGCTGCTCCCTGGCCATTGTTGCCGTCTTTTTGGCAGGTATATTTAATTTAATTATTATTTTAAATAATTGAAAAGCATTAAAAATCTCTTCATACACACAAAAGTAACGAACGTACGGAAATTTTCTGACCTGTTAGATCGTTGAAAACACGGAATGAAGAGATTCTCATCGCTTCAGGCCTAACGAATGCATATGGCGTAGAGTACACAGAGGGATTGACAGAGGACGATTTCGAGATGGGAGCGAAACTGACAAACGGTGAGAGTTCATGAATTTTAAATTTCGCTATGAATAATCGCCTACTGATGAAAATTGGATGAAATATTCAGATGAGGTCTTCGGCCACCACATTCCAGTGGAGGAGGTCAACTCCTTCAAATCTGATATTAGGTATGTTTTTTTGTTCTTCTTTACTTTATCTCGTGATTAGGATTCATTATTCATTATTCATTATTTATTTATTCCGTCAGGTTAATGTACATGTAATAGCGATAGAGTTGTTGGCTAGAGACGGATGTATGTCGAAGTTGTTGAATCGTTTCTTGCAGCAGCAAGGGTAGGGGAATTCGGGGGGGGGGGGTGGGGTAGAGATCAAAGATCAAGCTAAGATTTAATTATAGATACAGGGAAAAATGAGGAAGGTTGGGACGAAATGATTAGGCGGAAGGTCTCACTTCTAGATGATACAGTGGTGGAGGGCAATGAGTTCCAGAGACGGGTTGTCCTCTGTTGTCCTGTTGGTTGTTTGGTTGTCGGTTGAGGGTTGTCCTTCTCTTTATTCCGTGAGCTCGCTCGTTATTCTGAGCGGTAGCAGCTTGGGAAATGAAGAAACTGTTTCTCCATCCTGTAAGAAATGAACGTAAAAAAATGAGGCCAATTTGCAGAGGTCCTTACGCTAATCGACGACGACATAAGAGGAATGGGGTGTCGAGGATAGCCAAACTGTGAGCTCATTTTATTGAACTACTCGAAAGTTACATTTTAGGGATTACCTAAAAAAAAAAAAAAAAAAAAAAAACAATAATTCCCATTTCAGATGGCCAAGTGGGAAGATTCCGTACGCGATCTCTCCTCACTACTCGAGTCACGAGAGAGCGCTTCTGGCAAGAGCAGTCAAAGCGGTACGTTTTCATTTTTTCTCTTTTCAAGGGTTAGTTATGCTTCAGCAATTTTTCATAAGCGAAGCGATGTTGATAATTTCAACGAGGATACTGCTCCCATTTCATTTCATTCCCATTTCTGTTAGTCGTCGCGAGCGGTTCCCTCTTCATTCTCTCTGATGGAGTGCGGTTTCTCCTAATCCCCTCGTCTCTGCCAACGACTCAACAAGATCGGAATCCCCATCCAAGCCGGACTGGTCGCCGTGTGATGGGTATGACCGCCTAAGATGTTTGATCCCTCAGAATCCAGGCTCGTATCTCTCGCTCAAAGATGGATTTTCGAGTTTGGAGGACTCGAGCACAAAGAAGACTCCAGCACACGCCAGGCTTCGTATTCGACCTACAGTGGGACTCAATCTACGTGCAACTCCGTCAACAGTTCTATCGGGAACCAAGGGAGCAGGAATCTTTCTCCAGCCATTGCGACTGTGACAAGGAAAGAAGACCAATCCACTGACCCGAGACCCCTCAAAATGACTATCTTGAAAGAAGAACGGCCTTCCGACACCCCATCTTGATCAGCGCCCAGAAAGCGACACTGATAAATTCATTCATTCATTCATACTGCTGCAAAAATACAAACATAAAAATCGAATATTCAGTACCACGAGAAGACGTGCATTCGATTCGTTCCACGTGCTGCCGGAGAGACAGATTATCTATTTATTGGAAAGGTCGATGGGTGAGTGATATTGGTCAACATTTTGTGTAACCTTAGTGCAATCAATGTTGTCTCAACCCTTACTTACAATTCGTTTCCGTACTAACTTGATTTGTCCGTTGAGGTGTTTATTTCCAGTTGTTTCTCCGAGGTTGGTCGTACATCGGGAGTGCAGGTGCTCTCCCTTGACAATGGTTGCATGGAATACGCGACAATCATCCATGAGATGATGCATGTCGTCGGATTCTACCATGAACACGGCGCGTCATTCTAAATTTGATGTTTCGTTTGTGACGAAAGTTTATATCACTAGGCTTATCCTTTACGATCTCTAACTATGTCAATAGCAAGCGATAGATTTTTTCAATTCTTATGAGAAGCAAGGGAAATATTAATGTTGTTCCACATTGCGCACTAAACTAATCAGATGAAACCTATTCTAAACAAATTGTTGCAAAATTGTACAAATTGAATTGTTGCATTTCAGAGCGATGGGATCGCGATAGTTTCATCGATATCATCTGGCAGAATATCGACAAGGGTAAGCACGTTGTTGACTATCATTCTGATTAGTTTCACTTATCTCTACTATCTCCCGCTGATTAGAAGCAAGTGTGAAATTGAGCAGGGACTGTTCTTATCCGAATCATTCTCTTCAGGCGCACTCGATCAGTTCGGTAAAGTGGACCTCAGCAAGACTTCCTACTATGGACAGGTATGCACGTCGGTTATTTCATTTATGAAATTATTGTCTAGTCCGTATCTTTCCTAGTGCCTTACATGATCCAATATAAGTTCTGAGCGATCGTTAATATTGCTCACGAAATTGAACCCAGAATCCTCTGAGAGAGCAATTATTGTTTTTTCTATGTCTTAGATAATCTCTCACACTTCTCTTGCAGTCATACGACTACAAGTCTATTCTGCACTACGATAGTCTCGCTTTCTCTAAAAATGGATTCCCCACAATGCTGCCCAAGGCGAGAGGTGAGTTATTTCGAAAGGAATTGGAAGAAACACTGCACCTATCTTCAATCATTACTTTTTTGCGATGGAGTGAAGCTCAAGCTATTTCCTGTTACAACCTTAGATGTGATTCGTGCTCTTAGCGCTAGGGTTCATTTAAGAAACATTTAAATATTGGCAAAGAAAATACTCTGAATTTTAGCATCAACAATTGGCAATGCGAAGGATTTCTCAGAGGTAGATCTCGCAAAGATCAATCGAATGTACAATTGTCCCGCTCCCAAATCGCTCACAGCCCCTTTCTCGTCGAGGGCTCACGTGAGTGGATAATCTAGTTATCTGGGGGTCTGAAACATTTGTCTTGATATAGTCAAGACAGCTATCCCAACAAATTCCTTCAGTATTGGTATATTCATAATCATAATTGGTAATTGGGAGGGATTGTCTTCATAATATCTTCGGAATTTCGAATATATATTCAGCGCGATTCTGAAACCTATTCTCCGTAAAGAAAATCTCAACCAATTGCAGAGCTCTCAACTGTACTCTCCCTCACTGAAAGCCCACGAGTCGTACTATCCTCGTCCCTCTTCTTCTTCTCATCAACAACAACTCTCCTCCTCAGCCTTCTCCGATCCTCTGTACTCATCTAAATCGTCAGCAGCTGCCTCGCTGCTTGCTTCTGCCGGCCTCAGCACCGCCCCTAACCACCGTAACTCTTTATCGAAGAAGAAAATGCAGCAGTTTCAGAGTCTAATTCATATTGAACTGTTTTTCCTATTTTTTAAGATGCGATTTCTAACCACGGCAACATTCGAATACGCGCTTTTACAAATTCTGATCAAAATGCAGAGAACTCAAATAATACTTTCTCAAACATCTAACCAAAATCTCAATAGTAAACGAATTCATTCTGAACTTGATGAAGAAAATCTAACAAGAGATTCGCTTCCAAGCAGCATGGAGTGAGGATGACAACGAAATGCGAAGACATAACGTAATAAGCATGGTGTGCGAGAGATTTTCAGGAAACTAATGTAATAAAAAATTCGTAGACAACTCGCATGGAGTGTAGTGAACAAGTAACTTCACCGCATAGGCGCAAATCAATTTCCAACTGTTTTTGAATTTGGCGCGTTCGCTAAACATCGTAACTCTTGCAGGGTGCGCCGACCGAATAACAGTGTGTTGGTGGACGGCGGATCGGTGCAGGTAAGAATAAATTCATCTTTTTTTTTACAATACTATGTAATATTTCCAGGCGGAAACGTTTTATCTTCTGGGATGAATTGGTGCATTGGTGAATGAAATTTGGCGAAAATGCCCTCAGAAAAACTCAGATAATGCTTATTTCCTACAGGTCACCAGCAATCCACGCGATGATGCGCAGTCTGTGTCCGAAGACGTGCGGCTTCTGCTGAGCACCGAGAAGCCGGTCGCGGTCGTGGAAACATCGTCGACGAGCGCCGCACCGGCTGCACCCGAGACCACACCATCGACTACACCACTGACCACGGCCTCAACGACCGTACCTTTATCCACTGTACCATCTACCGTACCTTCGATCACACCATCGACTACACCACAAACTACACCATCGAACACACTACCGTCGGCGACCACAAAAGTGTGGGAGAATCGTCATCCGTCTTATCTCTTCCGTCTCGTACCTCGTTTACCCTCAAGAGCAACTCGAGTAGACGATTTAATCAATCAATAATATTTATATCTGCCTGTAAATATCTGGTTATTCTGTAGCTTTCGATCGATTCTCTGTCCTAGCTTTCGCTTCTTTTCCTTTCACTCTTCCTTTCTCTCTTTCCCGATGATTTCTGATAATCAGCCTTCTCAATACGAGTACACACACTTTCCCAATTAATGTGGACATTCTACCGTAATCCCGATTCACTTAAGCCCCGCCCCTTTCGTCCCTTTTCCCCGTAGATTACTGTACTAGGTAGAAATGAGCAGATTATACGGGTTGAGCACACCGCTTTGTTCCATGTTGAACGCATTCTTGTTTCAATGAAATAAACGTTTTATTGATTTGCATCCGGTCAGATCTTCATGCAGCAAAAGGCCTTAGCAAAGGGCCAAAGACAATGATTTCCGAAATCCGGATCCTGCAAATGGATAATACATGAATCAATGGTTGGATGAGTAAACACTCACAGAATGACATTCGGACCATGGCGTTTCAAAGCACGGGCCATCAGGAATGAACTTGTTTGAGCGACGTTAGATCTAGAACAATCTTACCGTAATCATGAGGTACGGTCGGAGAACTACAGATAAACTACGGTAATCCTCAGCCTTTACCGTACCTCATCTTGAGACTCGAGACATTCTCCTTTGCAGAATGGGCCGCTTCCGTTCCAGAAACAATCGTTCTGAAGAGATTGGAATTCCAAATGGAGTAAGAAGCGAAGACTCACTCGGGTAACTCCATTAACATTTATGCTGAAGCCGAGACCAATGGAAATGTTTTTCTCGGTTAGAGTGTAGTTAGGGGAGAGGAGAAAGGCGAGACTTGCTGAGAGGAAGAACAGAAGAAAGACGAGCATTCTACCGCACGGGAGAGACGAAAGTGGAGAGAATGAGACTATGATGTTTTCATTTCGAGACGTTTTCGATATTTCTTATTTTTCATACAGAACTTATCCAAAACATACACTCGATCCCAAGGAGAATAATTGTTTCGTTAAAAACTTTTTCAGATTCACTTTCATCATCATCAGGTTGACTTGCTCGCGCGGTTCGTGGTACGCCTCTTTTACATTAGTGGACAAACTGCCAAATATCAATTGTACAAAGAAGCATCCAATATTTTTTAAACAAGTCGATACTTGCGGGTCGAAGGAAGATTATTACACACTCTTTTTGTATTAATATTCAATGTCTATCGCAGATTTTTCAATCATTGAAAACTATTTATTGATCTCATGAAATTCCGACCCTCAGACATCATTTAGCCTTCGTTGTCCACAACCAACACGGATCTCCAAAGATTGGATCCTAAGAATATTTCAGCTTCACTTTATTAATGAAGTTCTAATTTACCGTGCGACAACCAGAATCCCATGGGAATCAAGGAGAATAAGGAATGTAGTTTCTACCCCGACGATCGACCTTAAAATTTCAATTATTGACAATGTTCAAGGAATTTGGATACCTCATCGAATAGACCCGGACATTGTCCATTACAAATGGGAGACGTTCCTTCCCAATAGCACGTCTGAAGTGTTGGTATGGATCAGGGATGAATAAGTATACCGACCCTTTGCACTCCTTTGATCACTTCAGTGAAAGAATCTCCAGCTTTGAATTCTCTCTTAGATAGGGTGTGGTTGGTATTGAGTGGAATGGCGAGAGGAAGAAAAGAAGAAAGACGAGCATTCTACCGCACGGGAGAGACGAAATGGGAGAGAATGAGGAATAGATGTTGACGATTCGAGTTGTTTTCGAGACTTAGAAGACTTTATTGCTATCCATCATATAAGAAGAGGAGAAAACTATACAACTATGGATGGATGAATGGATTGAAACTAAGAATAATATACTTGATATAGGAAACGATGCAAATAGTTACACGCAATCATGGGAATACAGCGGTTTACAAGATTATCAATATGTGTGCAAGATAGATATCGAAATAGGGTTTAGAGGAATGGCGAGACTTGCTGAGAGGAAGAACAGAAGAAAGACGATCATTCTACCGCACGGGAGAGACGAAAGGGGAGAGAATGAGAATGAAAACTCCAATTATTGCATTGTTTGCTTCATGCAAATTGAACATTGAAGCCTAAATGCTGTCTCAAGATTTGATCTGACCAAGGTGAATAAATACTTATGATGGAATGTGTGAACAATACGAAACAGAAATTAACAGCATTCTTGATTCTTCAAAAAATATTTTATTGTGTACATTTATTTCTAAACGTGCGAGAAAAATGTGGACTGTTTTGTGGAGATAGTACGCAGTGAGAGATAATGTGAATAATGTGCAAGAGATATCTCTTATCAATACTGTCTATAAGGTCTTCCCGTTGTTCTCACAGACGAGTAGGGATCATAATAGGAGGGTCTAGCAGTGGGATAAGATGAGTACGAGATCGGTCTGACTGTGGGATATGAGGCCGGTCTCACTGTGCCGTATGGTTGATAGCCTCCGACCGGACGGGCAGTGGGAATGGACACGTACACTGGTCGGGCAGTGGGATGGCGAGTGTAGCTCTGAGTGGGGTACTGTCCTCCACGATAGGGAGAGGGAGTGGTGTGACGAGAGCCGTATGCGAGTGCAATGGAAACACCTGAAATGCGCTCGATAAATATAAATAAACCGAAAAGAGAAACATAAAAAATTTGTACCTTGAATGAAGAGAATAACGCATAGCAGAAATGACAGACTCGATCTCATTGTGGGCTGCAATTGATTTCGTTTCAGTGGTAACAAATAAATCGTGAATGAAAAAAATAATTCTGAAGAAAGATCTCCTCAAAAATACAAGAACTCAACAGTGGAGACAACTGAGAGTGAATGAGTAAGTCAAGGGACTGAGAAATCTCAATGCCATTGAGTTTCTCTTACCTCGTGTGCAATTGAGAGAGTGTAAACCAACTGCTGATCGACCTCTCAACTTCTGAAACGTCTGCAAAAAATAATGATGTTTAGGGATATTTCATGATGTTTATTGCCGACTTCAGATCTAACAACGCTGACTTCATCATGCCGTTCTCTCACTTGTGCAATCACCAGATACTAGATATTCCCACGCAGTCGAGTACTTGAAGGTAGCGGCATGTGTTCAAGCTTAATTTCATACATTTCGACAATAAACTGTAAAATTTTCGGTATTTCCAAAAATCTTCGTCTCGTTGGCCACAGTGATTTTGTGTTGTTTGTGTAGTGCATCTTTGCACGCGCGTGCTCTCCATTTTGTCCACTTCTTTTCCATTCTTTCCTTTCTCGAGAAACAATCGCTGTTTTCCCTTATTTCATTATTACTCAGTTCAGCACGTTCTTTATTGATACCTACACTTGCTCAAGATATCCGTTCTGTGTACCTTTTTGGCCAGTAAAGCTAGGGCCCACAAGCTCCGCCCACTTTGTGTGGACACGATTTCGTGCAATAGCGAGAAAGTAAAGTCACAAGGTTCGTTCTAAACCAAATCGGACGTTCGACAGCGCTATGGAAAGCTATGATATTCCTCTTTCATTTGAGCTTGGTCCCAGATATGCATACTATCAGTAAGTAGATCAAATTCGCATTTAAGCGAGAGGAATAGGTCGTTTTGGCATGTTCCAACTGAACGATCCTTCTCGGACCAAACTTATTTTACTAATTCGAATATTTTAGGAATTTTAGAATTTTTTTCAGATTTTTAGCATGCTTCCCCGGCTTGTGACTTTTGGGCGGGGAGAGGCATGCGAGAGGGCGGGGGGAGGGAGAGAGACACACGCTAATTAGGCTCCGCCCCCTTTCCCTCTCGTCTCGCTTTTCCCTCCTCTCTCCCAGAGGGTTGCGCGCGTACTTCTCGGGCTCTAGCGCGCCTCAAAGACAAGATATCGACAAACGGCCAAAAGTATGACGTTATTGGGACCCATAGGAGTAGTTTTAAAACACTTGTGACCGCATTGCTCGAATTCTGCTATCTACGTTGTGGCCCCTAAGTAAAGCACATGAAACATACTGGCTCTTTCTCGTCTCTTCCCTCTCCTTTTCACGTGTTTCTCCCGCTTGTGCGCATTCAATATTTTGTTAGGCTCAATGAGAGCAAATCATGCTTTTCTTGAGCGTTTCTCTTCTCACTACTTCATTCCTGGCCATTTCAGGTTACAGATGCCATCATACAAATTGACTTACTTCGACACGCAAGGATTCGCTGAGGTTCACTCTCTATTTCTTCGCTTTTTTTTATTTTTCAACCGAATTAACGAGATAAAAAAATGCTCCCCTTTCAGGTTTCTCGTCAACTCTTCATCCTCTCCGACACTCCCTTCGAATCGCACGAGAGGACTGGCCAGAGTATCAGAAATGTGAGAATTTTTTTTAACTCGGAGAGAATTCGCTATTTGTTTGGAATATTACGTCATCGATGATATTCGTGAAAACTATTCCATTTCTGCATTTTTGTTACTATGACTCGCAATCAGGTACTCCGTTCGGTAAAATGCCCGTTCTCGAAGTGGACGGAAAGCAACTGCCACAGAGTTTCGCCATTGCACGATATCTTGCGAGAAAGTTCGGTTAGTGATCTTTGATCTCAGAGCGCCTCAACTCTTCAAAGATCAAAGATCACATTCAGGCTACGCGGGCAAGACCGAGTGGGAGGAGGCGTGGGTGGACGCACTGGGCGATCAATTCAAGGTACGGTAGGTTACGGAGCTGACCGTCTCATCGATCAATGAATGAGTTTTTTCAGGATTATCTGAACGAGCTGCTTCCGTTCCTTCGTGTCGCATGGGGAACGGCAACGGGAGATTTGGAGGAGCTGCGGATGTCAATTGGGGAGCCAGTGAAGGACAAATTCTTCGGTATACTCGAGAAACAGGCTGAGGTGATTGATCATCGTATTTCATTGTGGCTGTCGGGAAGAAAAAAAAATTATAATCAAATTTTGAACTTTGAACTGCGAGTGTGAAAAGTACACAGCAGCTGTCAGGTAATTCCAAGAAATGCAGCTATTTTTTCTACCTTTCTACCTTTAGAAATAATGAAATCGATAGGTCATTGAACAGTTGTATAAGTGCAAGCTCCAGAGTTCCATCACGTCAATCAGAGAGCGTGTACTCGTGAGAGAAGTCAGAGACAAGAAGAGTTCCAGATGTGCGAGTATAAAAGAAAGAGTAACTTCTCCTCTAGTCATATATTCGTCTAATCAACGCAAACACCATGTGCTGTCCCATCATCTATTTCTTATTCGCTTAGCGCCTCGTCATCTTCTACTTGCCTTTTTTTGTAGATAATTTTTTTATCTACACGAATTATTCTTTCCGCACTATAGTCCTCCCATAGTCTTCAAATCAAAGTGACACATGGTTTTTCATTAAAAATAACATTGCAGTCATGTGGATCCGGATTCCTGGTCGGATGTTCTCTCACATGGATAGATCTCGTGATCGTTGACCACATGGATGTCGTCGAATCTCATCTTCCCTCATTCTTCCATGGATTTCCATCTGTTGAGAGAGTGAGAAAAAGTGTGACTGAGACGGAGAAAATCAAGAAATGGAGAGAGAGAAGACCGAAGAGACCTTATTAGAGAATGATTGGGAAGGAATATGTTGCATGTTATTGATAAAGTTAGATGAAAGGTGATTGATTCGATTTCGTTTCGGATCTGATTTGGAAAACATTAAAATAATATTAAATTTTCGCACAACCGTCTCGATGATAATTAAATTATGTCCAATCAGAACGACCTCGATGTGTATAAAAATTGAAAATGTATATTCGATGCACACTATTGGATACATCCGATCAGCGATATCATTGAGAGAGTCGGCGATACTTCGCACTCCCTCACTCTCTCTCTCTCTCTCTTCTCTGCACACGATCCCGATACTCAGGCCATCCACGCAGCGTCCTTGGCAAAGTGCCAAAACGCGTGACTCACATTTGAGATTCATTTCGAAAGTGTTTCGCAACCCGATCTCGTCTCTTCATTCATTTCATTCACTCTGTCCATTCCTTCTTGTTCGCTACGACGTTTTCATTTTTGTTCCCCTTATATTCATTTAATTTATTAATTTAAAATATATTTCCTTAGACATGTCGACTGCTCCGATGGCTAAGCGGGCTCGTTTCAATAATTATTCTGCGCCTGGGCGATCCTACGGTCCGAGAAATCACCAATTTGAGTAAGTTATCGTCCTTACTAATTCGTTTTAAATCGTATTTCTGTATCAAAATTGTTTACATTAATTAAATGACTGATCATTTATTTTCAGTTCAAGAATATTCAACTCCAATTCGTACAACTATTCATATCCTGCATACCCAGAGGCCATGCCCAAAAGTGCGCTTCCGTGGCTGCCTATTCAACCTGTTCATCGAAATCCCGTCAACGTTACCATTCAACAGAATTTCGTCACGAACGACATTATGAGTTTCGTCCAGAGGAGCATTGAAACAATTAAAGCGGCCAAAGTGAGTAGTCTTCTTATTTTTAAATGATTAATAATGTATTTTTCTGTCCTCCACTATAAACCAATGATTTCAGGTTTCATCTCCTCCCATCGAACCTAAAGTAGAAGAGATTATCACTCGAGCTCAGGCACTCAGTCTTTTCGACATGAAACTGCTAAAGACGTGAGCAATTTATTACTAATTTCTTCATATTTATTACGAAAAAGTTCGTAACATTAGTAACCAATATTCCGTTTTCAGCCGCAAATCCTCAGTGATTACCTCTCTTCTGTCGACTCCTTCCCTCTGCGAGCGATGCGGTCTACACAATATCCCTAAAGATCAAAAAGAAAAACACGATGATTGGCACGTGAAGAAGAATATTGAGGAAATGAAGAGAAAGAAAGAGGGGGAATTGAACATGAGGGTATTGTATCCTTCAGCGCAGGTACGTTCAGTTTTATGTCGAGTGAGGAGCGATACTCTCATTTTCTACATTTCCCATGTTTTATTGCATGCTGGAATGGATAAAATGAGAGTATTGCTCAACTTGAGAGTGAGCCTTCCTTATGAAGGCCCGTTCGATCACTCAATCTATTATGGATTAATGATGATGATGATGAATTCGATAAAGACATTTATTATTGTTCCCTCGGTGTTGCGAGAGCGTGTGAGAGATGAAGAGTGTTCATCAAGTTGCTTCCTCTCCGTCAATTGAACTTTAATTTCATATTTCTCTTTCCTCTTCAACTGTTCCACTCAATCATTGTCTTCTTCACTAATTTAATATGATTATTGTCCTCATAATTATCCTCATAATTTACTTCCTCGATTCTATTCCTGATCTCATTTAATTTTTTCCTCATTCTTTCTTTCTCATTCCTGATATTCTTGATTATTCCTAATATTTCAGAGTAACTATTTATAATTTTTCTGACTCTCATGGTTTCTTTCTGGGGAAGGAATTTATCTTTTGGATAAAAAATTGGATACCGACAATTTACAGATAAATGTTCGATCGAATCGTCACATTCATTATTCCGATTTTAAATTTATATTTATTTTAAATGTTCTATTTCTTCCACTGCATAAAGAATTTATAAATTAATATTTAATTAATTTTCTACAGAGCTGGGTGAACACCGTAGAGCACGAAGTTACAGGACAACTAGTTTGCCCCAAGGATAAAGTTGTAGTTACTGTGAACGGTGAGTTGTACTTCAATATATAGTGATCATGATATTTTCTGAAGAACATCAATTGAAACAATACATTTTCAGAAATCCGTTCACCTCCCGTCGTTGCGAAGCCCTCGATGACCTGCTCTGATGACACTTCCAAAGTGAGTTTCTTTCACGTTTGACTTGCAAGCACTGGAGTATCAGGATGAAGAATAGTTCTATTCATTCCCATATTTTCTGCTCGGTTCAGTGAGAGAGGAAAGAAGAGACAAATTCTTCATTATGTTTGCCCTGTTGATGAATCATGATAATTATGGGTATTACGGGTTTATAATATTATATTTGCAGAACTGTTGCGAGTGCATGGAAGAATTCAAGCTTTACTTCGACGATGATGATGACGAATGGAAAATGAGAGATTGTGTAGAAATGGAAGATGGAGAGGTATGCATGCTTGCTTACTTTTCTTGATTATATAACACTTTATTCTATGAAGTTAAATTCGGAAAACAAATTCGATTGAAAAAATAGCAAATAGTGCATTTCAGGTGTACCACTCCGAATGCGCGCGAAATCACGTAAATGATGCGGATGTGGAAACCAGAAGGATGTGGAGTTGCATTCAATCGACATCCGCCTAACTGATATCGTAGATAGATGTAGAATATAATCAGATAGTAGCCCAAGCTAGTACAGCTGTAAATATTCACAAGAGTGTCATAGCAGTTCGTCTATTCATTGTAAATAATGAAAAATATATATATGAAAAATATAGAGAAAAATTTTAATTTTCATCTGTCATTGTACATTTATTGTGGATAAAATTGGTCCTCTGTACAATGGGAGGATCCGAATAATTCAGCTTGATCCACGATCTACGATAGTCATGCAGTTATCAATAAATTCATATTCACTAAAGTTGAAAAAATGAAGAAAGTGGTGCAAGTTGAAGCCAACAGGAAGACGCTTTTAAAAAAAAACAAAAAATGATTATATCCGTCGCTCGTCTTTCATGCAACCGATTGACTCATGCAGTCTTCATATACATTTGTACAGTCATACAACTGTTATTCTTCTTTTATCAAGTTTTTGCCTTTTTATATTTTCGCTCCTATCTCCTTCGTTTTTACTCTATCGTTATTAATCTCGGCATTGCTCATTGATTTTTTACTTGAACACGTGCTCATATTCACCCTCTGGCTTTCGATCGCAACGGCCAATATTGAACTCATGATCATTCGGTGCGAGAGTTCAGATCAAGAAACCATTAACAATCGTAAACCACTGACATCGGGAGTCCGATGTCTGAAAAGACGGAATCCAAGTTGTAAACTTACTATTTAAGGTAGCTGCGACCACCAATCACTCTCAATCATATTCTGATCACTCTACTATCACCTACAATGGATTCGTCGCTCTTCGCCCAATCGCAGGAAATCACGCAGATTCAGAAGCAGATCGATTGGATCAAGTTCATTTCTAATGGTGAGATTTCATACGATCATTGTCTATTTTTCAAATCTATTCCTTTTAGAATTGGATGGAAACGCTTTCGGTACGGAATTGGAAGTACTCGAAAAGAAGAAGAAGGAAGCAATGAAGAAGATTATCGATGAAGAGATCGCCAAGGTAAGAATATTATTGTAATTATTATAATTTAAATAACTATTTTCATTACATAATTACAGTTGTACCCTGATCTCGCATTTGCTCGGGCTGTTCGACATGACAGAGAGAAGAGAAAGGTCTCTGTTCGTGGTAGTGAACAGAAGGAATTCAAGCACAAGACGTCAGAAAGTCTCCGTATGATGCTCGGATTGAATACGATGAAGATGAAGGCAAAGGATATTGTGAGTTATCATTATTAATCTGATTCAGTTGTACGTTCTATTATATTTCACAGATTCGTTGACTAAACTGTTGCTTTGCAGGAAAGCAGAGCCTACCAAAACAGATTGAGACTGGTTAGATCTGCCGGTCTCCTAGAGAGTAAGAAGGAGGAAAAAGCTTCCGCAAAACCGGAATCCAAATCTGATGAGAAGAGGTCAGCTTGGCAGCAAGTTGTATTGAGGTTAGTGCCACAAAATCGTAATTTCTTGTAGAAAAAACTATTTATATTTTTTAAATGATGTTATGATGTTTTTTTTTTCAGGAAACGCCGGTCCGTGGACAGGGAAAACAAATCAGTGAAGAAGACTCGCCGAGCGTAATCGCGATGCCCGATGAAATTGATGAAGACAATAGCCCACCCCTTGCCTCCTATCTATTTTATCCCCTCCTCCTTTGTTCATGTGCCATTCACATTTATATTTCTACCATGTTTTCCATTGTAATCAATTAATCGATAAATATTATAATTATTTCAAAAAATGATGTAGCAAATACAATACGGACAATAAGATAAGGTTATTCGCTTTCAAAAAGGTTATTGGCGATAAACATAGGTCCTCTCTGAATTGGAAGGACCTGCATAATATAACTCGATCCTTATTCTGCAATATTCTTTCTATTTCAATGTACAAGCTCAACATCAAGCTGATATCCAGGTCGTTGACAGCAGAGTGTATCTCATTCATTCATGATTCTGTATAATTATCAGTCAGCATTTCTCTTGCTTTGATTCTGAACCACTAATTTGACTTAGCTAGATAGTTCACAAAAACAGATTAATTCGACTTTTGAATATTCATTTCTCATTTTAAATTCGTATAAAGCGAGATCCATCGAGCTCTCTCATTAATCTCCCTCATTCTTCCCTTGACTCCGCTTGAAGTCTGGTTCGTTCGCTCTTTTTCTATTCGAGTCGTCCTTTTTCAATACATTAGGCGGAAACACTGGTTAACGGAAATGTATTATTGCTAGCGAAGCGAACATCGAATTGGGAAATCTGATCTTCTGAATAAATAGGCATCGTAGTGACCTTTCTCTATTTTTGCTCGTTCCTGCTCGCATTCCTGCTCGCAGATAGGTCCGTTCTCTCTTTTTCTCTTCGTTTCGCCATATTTTTTTCAATGCATCAGGCATGAATAGGAGCCAGGGAAATGTACTGTAGTTACCGTTTTACCGTTTTATCGTTTTTGCAAGCTGGTCTTTCGATTAAATTGGCATTGTGGTTTCGCTTACTCTCTTTTTCCCCGTTCATCTTCGATTTTTCGATGCCGTGTTCAACAGAGCCACGTGTAAATAATACCCATCCGAGAAAAGCAGCTGCGTGAATAGCAAGAACTACATAGTATTGCGCACCTGGCCATGGAATTAAAGTGAAACGGTGATCCCAATTGTGTCTAATTGCATGTAGCAGTGAACTAGTGACTCCAACTAGCAGTGCGTTTACATGCGATCTAGAAATGCTAAAAAATCTAATGTTCAGTCTATCATAAATAATTAAAAATTGTATTACAGATTGGGTATGGGATCTTCGACAGTTCCTGTTATTTGTCTCGCTTTCGCAGCTCTTCTTCTCTTTTTCTACACTTTTATCGGACAAGAACCAGTGAAGATGAAACCGACGGTACCCGTATATTCTATGCTTTTTGCCTCTATTCTACTTCTCTACTGATCTTCATGATCTACTATGTGATCTAGTCACTTCAAACCATCTGATCAGATCAGTTTTTCAGCGAGCCTTTCGACCAAGCCCGCCCCTCCCCTCCTCTTCCTACGCTACTGCGAACAAGTCCCAGCAAATCGAACTCTTCTTTCAAGAGCAAGTGGAAGGGAGAAAGTGAGGTTTCTACAGCAAAAAAAAGCATTTCGGAATCATGATGCACTGGAATGTTCAGGCATAGGTTCGAAACTGCACTCAATTCTAATAATCCAACGTTGGTGGACGTGTTTGAAGCTCTCGCTCAAGAGGTTGGTCAATATTATGAAAAATCGAATGATTTTCTTTATTTCTATGTATGTGCGCTATTTTGTAGGTGTGAAGTGATAAGTACAGGAAACAAATAATTGCTCTAAAGGTGGACTGTCCTCTTCTCGTACGCGTCGGATCTGTTGGAGATGGAGGGAAATGGGTGTGCAATCCATGGAAGATACCCAAGGTACGATGAAAGATTGTAGGCACTTCTCCGGTTTTTGGCCCAGGCTTCTCTCGCAGAGATACCATTGTCATTCCCCACCCCTCCATACCATTGTCATTCCCCACCCCTCCATACCATTGTCATTCCCCACCCCTCCATACCATTGTCATTCCCCACCCCTCCATACCATTGTCATTCCCACCCCTCCATACCATTGTCATTCCCCACCCCTCCATACCATTGTCATTCCCCACCCCTCCATACCATTGTCATTCCCCACCCCTCCATACCATTGTCATTCCCCACCCCTCCATACCATTGTCATTCCCCACCCCTCCATACCATTGTCATTCCCCACCCCTCCATACCATTGTCATTCCCCACCCCTCCATACCATTGTCATTCCCCACCCCTCCATACCATTGTCATTCCCCACCCCTCCATACCATTGTCATTCCCCACCCCTCCATACCATTGTCATTCCCCACCCCTCCATACCATTGTCATTCCCCACCCCTCCATACCATTGTCATTCCCCACCCCTCCATACCATTGTCATTCCCCACCCCTCCATACCATTGTCATTCCCCACCCCTCCATACCATTGTCATTCCCCACCCCTCCATACCATTGTCATTCCCCACCCCTCCATACCATTGTCATTCCCCACCCCTCCATACCATTGTCATTCCCCACCCCTCCATACCATTGTCATTCCCCACCCCTCCATACCATTGTCATTCCCCACCCCTCCATACCATTGTCATTCCCCACCCCTCCATACCATTGTCATTCCCCACCCCTCCATACCATTGTCATTCCCCACCCCTCCATACCATTGTCATTCCCCACCCCTCCATACCATTGTCATTCCCCACCCCTCCATACCATTGTCATTCCCCACCCCTCCATACCATTGTCATTCCCCACCCCTCCATACCATTGTCATTCCCCACCCCTCCATACCATTGTCATTCCCCACCCCTCCATACCATTGTCATTCCCCACCCCTCCATACCATTGTCATTCCCCACCCCTCCATACCATTGTCATTCCCCACCCCTCCATACCATTGTCATTCCCCACCCCTCCATACCATTGTCATTCCCCACCCCTCCATACCATTGTCATTCCCCACCCCTCCATACCATTGTCATTCCCCACCCCTCCATACCATTGTCATTCCCCACCCCTCCATACCATTGTCATTCCCCACCCCTCCATACCATTGTCATTCCCCACCCCTCCATACCATTGTCATTCCCCACCCCTCCATACCATTGTCATTTCCCCACCCCTCCATACCATTGTCATTCCCCACCCCTCCATACCATTGTCATTCCCCACCCCTCCCATACCATTGGTCATTCCCCACCCCTCCATACCATTGTCATTCCCCACCCCTCCATACCATTGTCATTCCCCACCCCTCCATACCATTGTCATTCCCCACCCCTCCATACCATTGTCATTCCCCACCCCTCCATACCATTGTCATTCCCCACCCCTCCATACCATTGTCATTCCCCACCCCTCCATACCATTGTCATTCCCCACCCCTCCATACCATTGTCATTCCCACCCCTCCATACCATTGTCATTCCCACCCCTCCATACCATTGTCATTCCCCACCCCTCCATACCATTGTCATTCCCCACCCCTCCATACCATTGTCATTCCCCCACCCCTCCATACCATTGTCATTCCCCACCCCTCCATACCATTGTCATTCCCCACCCCTCCATACCATTGTCATTCCCCACCCCTCCATACCAGTGTCATTCCCCCACCCCTCCATACCATTGTCATTCCCCACCCCTCCATACCATTGTCATTCCCCACCCTCCATACCATTGTCAGACCATAATGTCATTCCCCACCCCTCCATACCAATTGTCATTCCCCACCCCTCCATACCATTGTCATTCCCCACCCCTCCATACCATTGTCCATTCCCCACCCCTCCATACCATTGTCATTCCCCACCCCTCCATACCATTGTCATTCCCCACCCCTCCATACCATTGTCATTCCCCAACCCCTCCATACCATTGTCATTCCCCACCCCCTCCATACCATTGTCATTCCCCACCCCTCCATACCATTGTCATTCCCCACCCCTCCATACCATTGTCATTCCCCACCCCTCCATACCATTGTCATTCCCCACCCTCCATACCATTGTCATTCCCCACCCCCTCCATACCATTGTCATTCCCCACCCCTCCATACCATTGTCATTCCCCCACCCCCCTCCATACCTGTCATCCCCACCCCTCCATACCATTGTCATTCCCCACCCCTCCATACCCTCCATAACCATTGTCATTCCCCACCCCTCCATACCATTGTCATTCCCCACCCCTCCATACCATTGTCATCCCCACCCCTCCCTCCCATTGTCATTCCCCACCCTCCATACCATGTCTATTCCCACCCCTCCATACCATTGTCATTCCCCACCCCTCCATACCATTGTCATTCCCCACCCCCCTCCGTACCATTGTCATTCCCCCACCCTCCCATACCATTGTTCATTTCCCCCCACCTCCATTTACCATTCATTCCCCACCCCCTCCATACATTGTCATCCCCACCCCCCCATACCATTTTCAATTCCAAACCCTCCATACTATTGTTCATTCACCACCTCCATACCATGTCATTCCCCACCCCTCCATCCCATTGTCATTCCCCACCCCTCCCATACCCATGTCATTCCCCACCCCCCATACTCCCATTGTCATTCCCCACCCCTCCATACCTTGCCATTCCCCACCCCTCATACCATTGCCATCCATTCCCCACCCCCCTCCATAACCATGTCATTCCCCACCCTCCATTACCATTGTCCTTCCACACCCTCCATACCATTGTCATATCCCCACCCCTCCATTACCATTGTCATTCCCCACCCCTCCATACCATTGTCATTCCCCACCCCTCCATACCATTGTCATTCCCCACCCCTCCATACCATTGTCATTCCCCACCCCTCCATACCATTGTCATTCCCCACCCCTCCATACCATTGTCATTCCCCACCCCTCCATACCATTGTCATTCCCACCCCTCCATACCATTGTCATTCCCCACCCCTCCATACCATTGTCATTCCCCACCCCATACCATTCATCCCCCCATACCATTGTCATTCCCCACCCCTCCATACCATTGTCATTCCCCACCCCTCCATACCATTGTCATTCCCCACCCCTCCATACCATTGTCATTCCCCACCCCCTCCATACCATTGTCATTCCCCACCCCTCCATACCATTGTCATTCCCCCACCCCTCCATACCATTGTCATTCCCCACCCCTCCATACCATTGTCATTCCCCACCCCTCCATACCATTGTCATTCCCCACCCCTCCATACCATTGTCATTCCCCACCCCTCCATACCATTGTCATTCCCCACCCCTCCATACCATTGTCATTCCCCACCCCTCCATACCATTGTCATTCCCCACCCCTCCATACCATTGTCATTCCCCACCCCTCCATACCATTGTCATTCCCCACCCCTCCATACCATTGTCATTCCCCACCCCTCCATACCATTGTCATTCCCCACCCCTCCATACCATTGTCATTCCCCACCCCTCCATACCATTGTCATTCCCCACCCCTCCATACCATTGTCATTCCTCCCACCCCTCCATACCATTGTCATTCCCCACCCCTCCATACCATTGTCATTCCCCACCCCTCCATACCATTGTCATTCCCCACCCCTCCATACCATTGTCATTCCCCACCCCTCCATACCATTGTCATTCCCCACCCCTCCATACCATTGTCATTCCCCACCCCTCCATACCATTGTCATTCCCCACCCCTCCATACCATTGTCATTCCCACCCTCCATACATGTCATCCCCACCCTCCATACCATTGTCATTCCCCACCCCTCCATACCATTGTCATTCCCCACCCCTCCATACCATTGTCATTCCCCACCCCTCCATACCATTGTCATTCCCACCCCTCCATACCATTGTCATTCCCCACCCCTCCATACCATTGTCATTCCCCACCCCTCCATACCATTGTCATTCCCCACCCCTCCATACCATTGTCATTCCCCACCCCTCCATACCATTGTCATTCCCCACCCCTCCATACCATTGTCATTCCCCACCCCTCCATACCATTGTCATTCCCCACCCTCCACCATTCATTCCCCCCCCATACCATTGTCATTCCCCACCCCTCCATACCATTGTCATTCCCCACCCCTCCATACCATTGTCATTCCCACCCCTCCATACCATTGTCATTCCCCACCCCTCCATACCATTGTCATTCCCCACCCCTCCATACCATTGTCATTCCCCACCCCTCCATACCATTGTCATTCCCCACCCCTCCATACCATTGTCATTCCCCACCCCTCCATACCATTGTCATTCCCCACCCCTCCATACCATTGTCATTCCCCACCCCTCCATACCATTGTCATTCCCCACCCCTCCATACCATTGTCATTCCCCACCCCTCCATACCATTGTCATTCCCCACCCCTCCATACCATTGTCATTCCCCACCCCTCCATACCATTGTCATTCCCCACCCCTCCATACCATTGTCATTCCCCACCCCTCCATACCATTGTCATTCCCCACCCCTCCATACCATTGTCATTCCCCACCCCTCCATACCATTGTCATTCCCCACCCCTCCATACCATTGTCATTCCCCACCCCTCCATATTCGGAGCTGTTGTTGACCGGGCCAAAACCGAAGAAGTTTCAGATTGTAGATACATTACATCGGTCTCACTGTAACAATGATAAAGCATGAACAAGGAAAAATTTACATAAATTAAGGGTGGCATCGTTTTCTCTCTCGGTTCTCGCAACGACATTTCATTCGAGAAGGAGCTACAGAGGATAACTGGAATGGCCGCTACGATTATCACTGTCGACCGGGTCAGGCAATTTTGAGCAGTAATTCTACTGGTGATTCGCATTTGTTTTTAGTGATTAATTGATAAATATAAATTTGTAGACATCAGCGGCATCCTCGACGGTCGACGGCCTCCGCGAGATCAACGCAACTTTTGTGCATGCAGAGATTGCAGATTCGACGGATATTGACGCGGTGCGATTTACTGAGTTACCTAATCCATTAGTATTGTTAATTCGCCATGCATCTCTCTTCGTTTGGTATTCAAAATTGAAGATGATCGTACCAAACAGTCAACACGTTTATCGATCGAATAGTGCCATCGTTTTTAACGTTTGATGAAAACAAAACTGATTCCAGAAACCGCCTCACTACACTGTGGCTGATCTGATGAGGAAAATGGGCCACAAGCACATCGAATTTCTCAAGATTGATATTGAGGGTGAGTTATCAAATTGGAATATATTTTGGAAATTATGCATGAAATAAATTCAGGAGCCGAGGTCACGGTCCTGCCGCACTTTCTCAATAGCAACTCCGTCTGTCAGGTGAGATTTTTTAAAATATTTCCAATGAGAAGCATTTCTTTCAGATCATGGTCGAAATTCACAAGGTTGAGGACACTCCGAAATTGCTGCGAACAATTGCCAATGCCGGATTTCTGCTAATGAAATACGAGGTAATTAGATAATAGCCTGAACTATTTTTTATGGAACTATTGCAGATAAATCCACACGGAGCGGCAGTAGGCGTAAGCGAATATGCATTTATTCATGAGGTATTATTTGAAACCCATTTGTCTTAATGGCCTAATTTTAGAACTGCATGGCAAAGTACGAAGCGTCACTGCTGGCTAGCTTCTTGAAGGCATAATCAGATACTTCCCTCGATCAATTCATTCTTCGTAACCATTCCGGGTCCAACGAGTATCTTGTTGTTACTACTGTGATAAAGTTAATAAAATTTCTTTTTCTTCTTCTTCTTTTTCTTCTTCGAATCAACCTATTTTATAGACACAGTTAGGACTGATGAACTGAAGCTTGCAGCTGCAATTTTTTTAACACTACGGAATAGGAGGGGTTTCCGAATCAATAAACATCCGGTGTAAGTGTGGACGAGAAACAAAAAAGGTCATTCCTTTGATGAGCGTTTCATCCGCGAACATTCCGGAATGAATCATTTTCCAAATCAGAGGTGTGGTGTCGCTGTTCAACTATGCAAAGTTTCTGTGGTTCGCTTGAAATCCAAAATATTTTTTGTTCAATTTCCGTCGTCCAGATCATTTCACCTTATTGGGCGGGGTCGATTTCAGAATGATAACTATCTAAGGTGGTTGATTTCCCAAAAACAAGAGATCAGCTGAAACCGACACATTACAAATAGGGCGTGAAAAAAACAAAAGGTTACATTTTGCTCAAAGGCGAACGTACTGTTATGAACTGAACTTACCGCTAATATTTTTCAAAAGAAGGCCATACGTAATGAGAGTATTTATTCCCGTCTTCTAGCTGACTCACTCGGAAGAAAGCACTAAAGGGGGAAATCCTTATCTTTCGTTAGATTAATGTACGTGTACGTATAGACGTTAAACAAATAAAGGTGATTCCCTTCCAGATTGAATCATTTTGCAAATCGGAGGGTTTCTGTGGAAGTGGTCGCGCTGTAATGATAATACTTAGCCAACGATGAGATTTTTCTTGCATCGGCCACCGTAAGTTCTATCTAACAAATCGCTCGATTGATTTTCCGTCAGCCGAGCAGCTCCACCTTATTAGTCATCAAAATGCATCATATTACTTTTTTCATAACTGGGAGTTAACTGAGACTGGGAGAGCTGTCATGCTCCATTTGTAAATAAAATATACATTTGCATTACAGATCGCTAATGACTTCATCTAAGCTTTCCATAATTTGTCTAGCTACCGCAGCTCTTCTTCTCTTTTTCTACACTTTTGTTGTACGGAAATCAGAGAAGGTGAGATTACCAATTTATTCTACGCTTCAAGAGATTTGTGTGTGTTTTTTTTTCGAATTTTCCATCGCGCAACACTGAATAATCTAACGTCTCACTATCTCTCTCACTTTTGCACAATATCGCACCCATATGAGTCATATTGAATGCTGCGGAAGACAAAAGAAGCTGCGCTCTCTAACACGCTGTACTCGTTAGAGTTCCAAATACGGGTTATCGTCTCTTCACTTCACAAGGTCAAAGTGGTGAGAGAGTGTGCGAAATCATGTGACGATTAACCGTATTTCGAACGCTAGTACTCGTTATCACGAAAAAAAGGAGAAAAATGCGGCTTGAAATAGGCTCCGCCCTCTTTTCGCTTGGACTGGTTTCGGTCACTTCTCTGTTGAGCCTCGCACGCATGGTTTTTGACTCATAACTTTGTTCAGAGGTGAGATATCGACAAACGGTAAAAAGCATGATCTTATTCAGACCAAGAGGGATACTTTGAGCACCGAAACATGACCATACGATTGATTCGGTAAATCACGTTGCGGTCCCTAAAAATGCCTGATCACTTCAAATAGATCTACATCGGAAAAACAATTTGATCTCACTATTAAATATCCTAATCTCATCAGAAAATCTATCGACCCTGTTACCCACCAAACTCCATCTCTCTCCCTTCCAACTCATCACAACTCGAAGCTTTCTTTCTACAGCAAGCGGCACAGAGAAAGTGAGAATTTTCTACTTGTTCATTCAATTGTTGTGTCCTTTCTTTTTCTTTTCCTTGCATATCTGATATGTTCAGGTGTATCTTCGAAAATGCACTCAAGTTCGATGAGCCAGACTTGGTGGACGTGTTTGAAGCCCTCGCTCAAGAGGTTGGTCAAAATAGCATGGCGTAAACTGAGAAAATTACACATCTGACGCGAATGGCGTTTCTCCGAGAAAATATGAAGAGTTTTTTTTAGTTAGGATAAAAATTGAATGAAAAGGACATCCTAAAAAATAGTAAATTGAACTCATCAGGCTAACTGTCCTCTACTCGTTCGCGTTGGATCTGTAGCAGATGGAGGGAAATGGGTGTGCAACCCATGGAAAATAACCAAGGTATGGTGAAAGATGTAGAAAATTAGTTTTGGATATATCAGCGTATGCACAACTACTACAACTGAATCTATGAAAAATCATTAAAAGACAAAAATAAGAAAAAAATCAGGGCGGTGTTGTCTTTTCTCTTGGTTCACGCAACGACATTTCCTTCGAGAAGGAACTACAAAGGATAACTGAAATGGCGGCTACAATTATTACTGTGGACAAGGTACATAAGTCATCATATAAGACGGGTGAAACTATTTTTTCCAAGAGAGATTGACAGTTATGTAGAAACTGTGGATCTGCTTAGTCGCAAATTTGGGGTGCCAATCTGTATGAGTGAATTTTAGCAACTGCCTTTTTGAGTCTTGCTTTCATTACTTTTTTCAATTTTTCATTCTTTTCTGGCTTACGTTGCACTGTTTTTTTACAACATTTATGTGATGCATATATTTATCATTTCATTTATCTTTTTTTCGATCATGTTCTTTCTTCGTATTTCTCGTTGGCCTTTTTTCTTCATGAACAGTAGTAGATACCGCGGATGAGATGTCCACAAACTGAAAGTATGGGAAGTATCAACGAGTTCAACACTCTACATTCGCTTCACGAAACGCTTCACGAAACTTCATTCGAGAAGTATCATTGCTTTTACTTCGTCATACCTGAATCTCAAAATCAGGTCGAAAACATCAAATTAATTTCATACCAGTCCATTCAGGATGTTCGATTCGCAGAATCAAGCTTCTCGAATCAAGAAATAAATCTGCAGTGAACGCTTGGAGATGAAAAAGTGAGGAACTTATCATCTTGAATCTTCTCTATCCTTTATTATACGTGCGAGAGACGAGGTCAACCGATGGTGAATGGCGAGAGAGTGTAGAATGACTCATCCTATTTGTCTCTGTCGCGTTTTCTGACTCTCAAAACGCGACTCTTCGAGAGGACGCCCGAGTGAGAGAAGGGAAAAAGTGAGAAATGATTCGAATCTGTCGCGTTTTCACAGTCTCAAAACGCGACTGTCTGAGAAAACGACCATGAATGATAAGAGGGAAGAGTGAGAAATGAGTTGAATCAGTCGCGTTTTGAGAGTCAGAAAACGCGACAGATAGCTAGAAAGAGAGAGAGGGAACGTGAATAGTTTCGTGAAGCGTTGAATGTAGAGTGTTGAACTCGTTGATACTTCCCATACTTTCAGTTTGTGGACATCTCATCCGCGGTATCTAATACTGTTCATGAAGAAAAAAAGGGCCAACGAGAAATACGAAGAAAGAACATGATCGAAAAAAAGATAAATTAAATGATAAATACAGTGATCACATTCCACTTTGAAGAAAGGTGTTCCACAGTGGACCACATAAATGCATCACATAAATGTTGTCAAACAGTACATGAAAATCGAAAAGTAGAAAAAATACATATCGGGAAACTGCAATGGCAATATAGCCTCAATGTAGATCGGCAGTCTTATTTTGCGACGATTTTCTAAGAACTGATTCACAGTTTCTACATAACTGTCATTCTCTCTTGGAAAAAATAGTTTCACCCGTCTTATATAATAAAATATGCGATATTCGTGTCTCAGAATATTTTGAGGTTATTTTGTTGAAGAATTGAAGCGTTATATTTATAGAATGCAGTGGTATCATCAACGATTGAAGGTCTCCGAAATATCAAAGCTACATTCGTGCATGCTGAAATAGCTGATACGACTGATATTGATGCCGTATGGTTTACTGGATTTATTGCCTGACCATTAGTATTGCTATCCTTCTTCGTTTTGTACTCGAAATTGGAGATCGTAACAAACTATCAACTCGTCTGCCGTTTAAAGGTGGAGGGGCACGAATATCTGGCTAACAATAAGTGAGTTCTCTATGCTAGATGATGTGGCATGATCACTAGGGTGGCGAAAACGACTCTCGGGTGAGTCGTTTTTCACCCTCTGGACGGGTGAGTCGAAACAAAGTGACTCACCCGGCCAGAGGGTATCGTAATCTGAGAGACTGCGGGTGAGTCATTCTTCAGCCAGGGGGACAAAAGAGTCAAAAGAGTCAAAAGAGACATTTTCTCAACTCGTAGTGGACCAAATTCTATAATATTTTCACCGTTGAATTTGCCTTTCTCGGTGAAACTGATAGAATGGTCATATGAATTTTTTATATTATTTATTAAATTGACATGTTTTCCAATATTTTCTCATTGTTTCGCTGTATCCTATCTTTTTTTTCTAATGTTATTATTGCACCATATTTCAGGCTTCTGTTAATTTCAATCTCTTGATTTCACAGCATTCCAAACATTGGCCACAGGGTCCGACCAGAGGGATTTCAGATCAAAGGCTTCCGAGAAGACTGTAGAACCTGATCTTTCGAACGGGATCGGATGGCTTAGGTACCGATACCGTCAGATCGGAACGCTCGTCGGTATATAAGGGGCTGTTTTAGCCCCGCCCCCTTCATTCTGATCACTCTCTCTCTCCTGCTCTGCCCTACTCTCTCCTCTCCTCTGCTCACAATGGTCTCTTGCATATGGGATCACTTCGCAAAGGATTCAGCAGCTGACATCGTTGTCTTCAATCATTGCTCTCTAAAGTCCACGCTTTCTTGCCTCCGAATATTCGAAGACCCACCCGTTATCACATCTCTAATGTGGTAATGCCTGCCATGGTGGAAAAACTGCGAAACACAAATTATGAAGTGTGAATGTGAATGTGAGCAGACCACTAAATACCCGCGAGGGTTGCGTGGAAACTGCCGGTTCGAATCCCTTCCCTTAGGCAAGAACGAGAGCAGACCACAAAATACCCTCGCGGGTTCCGTGAAAACTGCCGGTTTGTTTTTCCTCCCTCGATCTTCTTCTCTCTCTTCCTGAACGCATCTCTATTCTATTTTACTTTCCTATAGTGAACTTATTTTCCGTTCCACTCGTAGTTGACCTTTGACTACCGTTCGATGAGCGGAGTTAGGAAGAGGCCGGGAGGAGGCTAGTGTTCTATCTGCTCTCCTCCGCCCTACCTCTTCCCTTCCTCTCTCTCCCAGACAATCGATACGCTAACCAGCACATTGAGTTTGCTGAGCATTTGAAACGCACGATTCTCCTGATCACCCCCTCTTGTGCTCAATAAACGCTTATTTTACCCTGCATACAATTTTGTCCCACATAACATGAGAATTGATCATACATAAATGAGATAAATACTGAAGAAATGGAAATTAAAAGTCAAAGGGTTTTTAGCCGTATCACATTTTATTCGATTGTACTGAAAAAAACGAGTTCAACCGTGCACAATTTGTTTCATTTGGCCGAGTATGAGCTGAGAAAAGGAGAATGACTCTTTTGACTCTTTTGACTCTTTTATCCCCCCTGGCTGAAAAATGAGCAACGAGAAAAAAAAATTCGCGCAACGAGCGAGAGAGCGAAGGGCAGACGGCGTATGCAAATCGGTGCGCGCTGCTCGCTTATGATAATCGAGCCAGCATTCGTGCCTCTCCTTCTTTAAATAGTGAAATCGTTAAACTTTTTATGAAAATTGAACTGATTCCAGAAACCGCCTCATTACACTGTGGCTGATCTGATGAGGAAAATGGGCCACAAGCACATTGAATTTCTCAAGATTGACATTGAGGGTCAGTAAAATCCAGCTTATCTATCGTTAACAAAATAAATTAAATTCAGGAGCCGAGGTCACGGTCCTGCCGCACTTTCTCAATAGCAACTCCGTCTGTCAGGTGAGATTTTTTTAAAATATTTCCAATGAGAAGCATTTCTTTCAGATCATGGTCGAAATTCACAAGGTTGAGGACACTCCGAAATTGCTGCGAACAATTGCCAATGCCGGATTTCTGCTAATGAAATACGAGGTAATTAATAGCCTGAACTATTTTTTATGGAACTATTGCAGATAAATCCACACGGAGCGGCAGTAGGCGTAAGCGAATATGCATTTATTCATGAGGTATTATTTGAAACCCATTTGTCTTAATGGCCTAATTTTAGAACTGCATGGCAAAGTACGAAGCGTCACTGCTGGCTAGCTTCTTGAAGGCATAATCAGATACTTCCCTCGATCAATTCATTCTTCGTAACCATTCCGGGTCCAACGAGTATCTTGTTGTTACTACTGTGATAAAGTTAATAAATTAGTTTCACTGTTGACCTTCTCTTGAGTGAGACAAGACAATCAGATAGATGCTGGGATATTTCCTGAACGAATGCTTCATGCGTGAATGCGTGGTGCGGGACTAGACGGTCGTGACTAGGGCTCTCGGTGTGAAGAATTCGTCTTTTCATTGAATGCACTCCCTCACAGGTCATTGCAACAAAATAGACTGAAGAATGAAGAGACGGATTCTTCATCTTGACGGACGGCGACTCTAAGAGGATTAAAATCAATTGCAAGCCGGTTTCACGTGTGAAATCTGTCATTCACGTGACGCAGAAGGGATTAATCAAAACAGTGTGCGGCCTTCACCCCAAGTGGGAGGCCCGACAACGGGATGTAAACATTCGAGGTAGACTAGATCAACTCTGCCGGTATTATCGACTGTCTCACCCTTTCACAAGCTTGAAAGTTGAAGTGAAGCGAAAGTTCAGTCTGATATCTTATCAGTGAGATGCATTCTCACTTCACAGGCACTTCCCAGTCCCCACTCTGTCTTCTCCTGCTTTTATCCTTCTCAAGAAGGATCGGTGTACCCATCTGGCACTTGTACTGACGTAGATGCATCGATTTACTTATTTTGACGTGATCTCCGATAATTTGCAGAAAACATGGGTGAACAGCGGGTGGCACAGAGAGAATCGACAGATTCCGAGAAGGGATACAAGAACTGGAAACCCGAGTTGGTCAAGTCAATGGACATTCTCGACGTTGACCCCGATCTGGTCTGGCAGAAGTTCGGAACGTTTGGGAGGTATCAGGTATGGTGATTACCGATTCCGCAACATAAAATAGGTTGTAATTAGTAAACGAGACGATACAGATTCTGAACCTGGCCATGGTATCGGCACCATCGCTCATCTACTCTGCTCTAATGATGGTCATGCCTTTTCTGACGGAGGAGGCTGAATGATTTCAGTGCATTGTCAATGAGAAATTTGCACAGGTGAGAATTTAAGTTCGGGAAATGAGCCGAAGTCATTGCAATTTCACATACTCTGTCGTCCTCTTCATTGGCGGAATTAAGAGATGGCGGATCCTTTCTCGAGCATGTTTTCGGCTGTTTTCAGTTTTGGCAGTGTTCATGATATCCCTTGTTCAAAAATGTGCCCCTCAGAAGTACACGGTTCTCGATCGATGCACAGTGCAAAACATCGACAGCGGGCAGAATCACACATGTCTCGAGCTGATTGGCAATGCTACTCGATTCGATTATGGAAAGAACACCCAGGATTACACCATAACGACGCAGGTCTCATAGTATAGTAGATAGTAAATGTGAAATTCATATTTTGGTGTCATTGATTCATACTAGGGTTCTCTTATTGGAAAATTTCCCCAATTTATAATAAGACGAACAAAGGATTTGCACAACACTCTGTGCATGAGAGAGAGAATGTTGATGTTATTGGGAAATCAATAGTGTTGTTTGAAAACAATTTATCAATACGACCATCCTGATTATTCCTGAAACGACAAGGGTCAGGTCGGGCTCATTGAAAGATTTTCAGTTCAATCTCGTCTGTGAACAATCTGATGTGCGCGACTACGGATCATCCGCTTTCCTTTTCGGTTAGTTGTCTCGCTCTCCCCTCGATTGAATCGATAACACTATCAGTGATAAGAGTGGAAATGAGAGAGAAGCTGGGAGTGATAAGAGGTCGAAGACCCAAACGGTGATAAGAGTGGAAAACCACGGAGTCTGAAGGGCTACCCCCAAAGAACGAGTAGACAATACACTATTGTATCTACTTACAATGACAAATAACATTTGAGGTGCAATGTTCGGAGCGACCGTCCTCTCATATTTCTCGGATAAACTGGGTGAGAATTAATGAACGTAGCGTGAGCATGCTCTGCTTATTGTTAGTGCCGAACGAACGAATACAAATTGAAAAGAATGATTCAGGTCGTCGGAAGTCGTTCCTCCTCTCCTTCTCTCTCTCAGTTTTAGTCAACGTTCTCACTGCTCTCTCTCCCTATCACATCGTCTTTCTCGGTCTCAGATTCGTCGCCGGATTCGGAATGGGAGTGAGTGCATTCGGAATATTAATACACGTACATTCTGTTGAGATACATCATGAACAAATGATTACGAAAGGAACGTTCAATAGAA
The DNA here is from genome assembly GCA_000180635.4 of Pristionchus pacificus. Taxonomy (NCBI): domain Eukaryota; kingdom Metazoa; phylum Nematoda; class Chromadorea; order Rhabditida; family Neodiplogasteridae; genus Pristionchus; species Pristionchus pacificus. The sequence goes on from CM026577.1 coordinate 13,548,507, forward strand.
AAATAACAAACGAGGAGATCTAAACTAGCAAGGTCTATTTCAGGGCAATCTCTCCATTGGCTACATCCTCATGTCCGAAGTTGTCGCGCCCAAGATGAGGGAATTTACACCGCTGGTCAGTTTTTTGCGGCAGTTTCTTAATTTTTTTCAAATTCATCATCATCCATCTTCTTTCAGTTGGCAACGTTCTTCTGGGTCTTTGGATACATGCTGGCAGGAGTTGCGAGATTGTACATCAACAGTTGGAGATGGATCTACTTTACATGCACTGCTTCTGGAGTACTCTCTGTGCTAGTCTACTTCAAGTTAGTTCCTTGTCCAAATTGCCCGAAGGCTGTGATACATTCAAGATTTTTTTTAGGTAGTCTTTTTCATGATTGCCTGACGAACTGAGTATATAAAAAAGGGAAAAAATAACGTTTCAGGTACTTCCCCGAATCTCTTCACTGGCAGGTCAGCAACAAGAAGAAGAAGGCCGTCACACTGTCCGTTTTTGATCAAAAAAAACCTAGACCTAGTATATATATAATAAGCCTAGTATTTTCAGTCATATCCAGAGAGCGACTCGCATCAACAAGATGCAGATCAACGTTCAGGATTGTATCACTGAAGTTAGTGATTGCTCCAAATCAAAAAGATAAAAATAATTTTTTTATCATAAAAAGAGAGAAAAAGATTGCCTAAAGAATATATCATTTCAGCCAAACAGTGAGGATGCGAGTACTGGCACACAAACGGAGACGGGAGTCAATTGCTGCACTATCTGCTCGTTTGAACTTTATTCCTATTTAGCTCTTTTATCACACACGGTTTAATTGCACTGCTGCACTTTTCTCATCACTATTGATCTTGGGATGCTTATAGATAAACATTTCAGAAAGCCGAAGATTCTTTTCCTCTTCCTTCTCTCAGCATTTCTAATGTAAGAACTCTTTGCCACATTTATACCGCTTTCACAAAAAAATTCCAGGGTCGTAATGAATCTAACTTACTGGGCGTTGTCCCTCTTCTCAACAGATCTCTCGGAACACAAAATGACCGGTTTCTTCCTCTCTGGAATCATTGAGATACCTTCGGCGATCTTAGCTGTCGTACTGCTGGTGAGATTCAGATATTTTCTATATTTGTCTTTTGTCTGATTTATGCATTCTATTCAGAAACTCCTTCAACGTCGTACGATCTCGTGTGCGATGTTTCTTCTTACTGCATTGAGTCTAGCGATTGCGGTCATTCTTCCAAGTATGCTTTGTCCAAGAATGAGTTTTATTAGAGAATTGTCCCCATCATAATCAATGTTGCTTACAGGTTATCTTGACGGAGAATCGAAGAAAGCAGTTACTCTCGCCTTCCCTCTACTCGCTAAGATGTTCAACTCCATTGTATGGTCGGTCCTGCCTCTTGCAATGGGAGAGATGATTCCGACCGTGATCAGGTAGGAATATTTGAAAGTATTCCGCTAGAGATCAAAGATCATCTTTCAGAAACTCATTCTCTGGTTGGGTGTGCTTCTTGGGAGACTTGGGATCCGTCGTAGCTCCCTTCCTGGAACATCTAGTGAGTTATGTTTTCAACTGCACCAACTTGTGTGACAAAATGAAGAAAAAATATAGAATTCTTACTGAACATGAATGAGTTATTCTCAGAACGTGTATGGAGCTAACACGACATCTATTCTCATCGCGGTTCTCACGGGAATCTGCGCCCTCGGAGTGATGACTATGCCCGAGACCAAGGTAACCGTTTTAAATAAATATTTACAATAATAATTTAATTTAAAAAAACAAAAATGTTATTCTGAAGATTTATTGAAAACCACTTCAGGGTAAAACTCTCGGAGGCGGATTGGACTCGTTCGATGAGGGTCCATTCTTGAAGAAGATCTCAAGGACATTCAGTGGGAAGAAGCTGGAAGATCCGGTAGGTTGCTCTCTTTTTCTAAAAATTTGTGCAGCATTCCCTGCAACACAAGAAATTTCAGATGACAAAGGAGGAGCCTCTGCTCAATGGATCCAGCAGAACTGAGGCGGCATAAAAGATGACTAAAAAGATCACAGTCGACGAAAACGATTTGACAATTGACAACAACTGCAATACAATTGCAACGATAAAGACCCTTTCACAATTCGAATTATTTGATAACACGAATCTAGAATTTTTCATGCGAAAACAGTGACATTCTTATTACTCAGTATTCTATAGATTACTACTCATTGAGTAAGTAGTACTCTTCGAAATATAAATCACATTCCCTCTGGAGTTGAATCATCGAAGTCGATTATTTCAAAAGAGACTGAAGGGGCAAACAAAATGTGAGTGGATGGGCTGATAGTCATCATTTGATTATTTCTTTCCTGAGATCGCTTGTTCATCTCAACCTCTTCAATCGACTATCATCATGGAGAACGTCAATGTATAGGTTCTTTCGTGTAACGCAGCAAATTATTTCCTTCAGATCACTCCAGAAAAAATCGAATCGACAATCGTCAAGTTCCTCAAATTTCGCAATGAGTAAGAAATTTTCTTATTGAAATCAATTTAAAACGATTCAATGTATGTATTTTCAGGATCGTAGAAACTATAAGTGAATTTTATGGCGATGAGATTATGAACCAGTCCTTTTTCTTCGAGACAATTTCAGATAAATATTACGAGGTAGCGGAAATGAAATTATCACGTGTCCATTGTAATGATTGTCAGAATGATTTACCGATGCTGGATATTCAATACGAAGCTATGCGAAGCATCTTTACCAGCATGGTAAATGCATGGAGTATTACTGTGAGCAAAACCGAAGAAGTCATAAAGTGTGGATTTTTATCGTGTCACGTTTTACACATTCTAGTTTCAGGAATGAACTTGATTATTTGCGTACTCAATGTACTCCACAAATGAGCAGTAAAGATTTTCACGTTCTGTTTGACCTTAAGAATGATCCTGACTGGAAGGAGTACGTTCATGTGATGGAAATAATATTGAATATCAAAATCAGGAACCTGAAAGTAACTTGTTCCCGGTTGTTGAATCGATCACAACTGGCCACGCATTACAAAGAAAAATTAAGATTGGAAGTCGGTTCACTTTTCCTGACTTTTGCTTACATTTCAAATATTTTTAGGTTCAAGAAAAATACAATGACCACATAAAGATACGAAATGAGAATATAATTGTTGAAAGTGAGTGATGCGTTATTGTATGTATTCGAAATGCATAGTTTGAAATATATGTAATTTCATTTTAGAAGGTGTAGAGAATTATTTTGTCTCCGGTGAAGAAATTGTTACGAAAGAAACAACTAATGTGAGTCCAGATATGTTATTGTAATGGTTAAAACTATAGAATTATTATTAAAGGATGCTCGAAATAATGAGTTGGATTCGTCCTTCGATCGAAACAGCCGAGAATACACGACATTTCTGGAGCTCAAGAGAACAACATTCATTGAATTTTTTGAGAGTTCAGTCAAGTAAGTTTATTTATTAGACAAACCCGCTGGTTCGACTCCCGCAGTGTGCAAACCTCACTATTGCTGCTATTTTCGACTGCCAATCTAGTGAAATCAATACAAGAATACAGTACCCCAAATTGTGCCTGCACAATCAATGACACTTCAAAAATCCGTAGTGAGGTTCAGATGCATTTCTAGAACTTCGGATAAAGTGATTTGTGATCGGGTATAGCATCCCTATTACCCCACAGGCTCAGCTTATGTGAGAAAATATTCGTGCCCCTCCCCCTTTAATCGCATTTTTAGAGCTTGCAAACTGGCCATCGACTTAAGTGTAGAAGGAAAAACAACGGGTATTTTTCACATTATTCCTTTGAACTAATGAAAATATTAAAGGATCAAGTTATTTCGTTCGAGATTTTAAAGAATCTGTGTTCTCGCAAATAAGTTGCTTGGAGAAATCTTCGCGAACTTATTTGGAGCGGTTAAGGTGAAAATTGAAAATGAAAATAAGTGCTCGGAATCAAAATTTATAGTGGAAAAGTGGAGAGATGGCAGAACCAATCTACTAATCAGCTTGTGCATGATATTGAAAGTCGATTTGCGAATGATATGGACTTCAATCTTGAGAAAATGATAGAAAGGTTCAACAGAGCAACCGAAACTTTCAACCGATAATTTTACTTGTCTCAGCATGAAATCGCAACTGAATATGAAAGCTGATTCTCTAAGTGACTACCGGAAAAATGAACGAGAAGAGGTAGCTATTTTATGATGAATATTATTTAAACAAGTGTTCATTAAGATTCGAAAACTCTATCATGAGGACCTAACTAACAGCGAAAAAAATGTATTGCAAGGAACAGATAATAAGCTTCCGAATATTGAATTGAGCGAGTTTGAACAAACGAAGAAGGAAATTGGTAGAGGTGGAGAGGTAAATGATGTAGATAATCTATTAGCATCAAGAGTTCGAAATACGGGTCGCCGTCTCTTCATTTCACGTGATCTCTCACCGATCAGAGTGGCGAAAGAGTGTGTGAAATGAAGAAACGGTGACCCGTAATTCGAACTATATTAGTATACCATTCCACTCCACTTTCAGGGACGAGTTTTCCGCTATCAAATACCCGGTCATCTAATTGGTTTCAATAGCGTTTTAGTGAATATTGCAGTGAAAAAGTTCGAGGTGAAATGTTTAAAGGTTAACATATCGAGTCTCCTTTTTGTTAGGTTAGTTCCCCTCAATCTTCGAGCAAAACACCATCCATGGGAGTAACAGGAAACGAAGAAGTTCTTGCTCTATTCAAACTGCGTCATCCAAACATAGTTCAATTCATGTAAGGTTTCTATCGAAACAGAAATGCACCTGTTATTGTAAGACCCAACAAATTTCAGTGGAACTGGAACTTTGAATGATGAACGGCATCTCATTCTGGAATATTGTCCGAAGACTTTAGCTGGAGTAATCGATGACTGTCTAGCGAGCAACCACTTTATCAGTTGGTTATTTTTCGAATTCCGCAATAATTCTTTGCCCAGTTCCCACTGATTTCACAAATTGGGCAAGTGGAATCGCCAACGGGCTTCGATTTGTGCACGAAAACCGTCACTTCCACGGCGATCTCAAGCCAGCCAAGTAAGACTTTTTTTAGTTTTTGAAAACTACCGCTTTGATTTGAGTATTCTCATCGACTCGAATGGCGTTGCGAAACTCGCCGACTTCGGTCTATCGGCGATTCCAATCTCACGACGATGTACGATCAGCTGCAGGAATCGGGTTTGTCCACGAACAATGTCAATATTTTAACAAAAACTCACAGGGTACGGTCCGATACATGGCTCCAGAGCAGCACACCGGAGAGCAGTTGGACTTGGAAGGACTCAAGAGGGTCAGAGTGTTCACTTTTCTGACAATGAGGCTGGCACTAGGTATCTAGGTCGGGTGAGAACTATTTTGCAACATGTTCTCTCACATAAAAATTCTCTCCCGAGACCCTCATCCGACCTAGCACCCCAGCTATCCAGAACAGTTAAATCCAGAACCAGAACTGTACCCCTTTTCCAGTGCGATGTGTGGGCGTTCGGAATCGTTCTATGGGAAATGGTCACTTGTCGGAAACCGTTCAGTGGCATTCAAGACCATGCGATCCCTCTAGTTATTGGAGCCAAGGACGAGTACGTTATCTGTCTCTTGCATCGACATTTTTTAACTTCAGAAAGTCGCATCCTGTTCTTCCCAATGAATGTTCCTGCGAATACCTGATCAACCTACTCAGAAGGTTCGTGAGACTACGTTAGATTCGAGAACGAGCAAAATCACGATGAACTGATCTCAACACATTGTAGATGTTGGTGCTCGAAAGCCATCGAACGCCCTTCTTCATATTCCATCGCCACTGTCTTCATGCGCAATCTCATCTTTGACTTTGAAGATGTCGGTTAACATTTTGAATCGACATAAATCATTTGCATTGCAGGTATTCAACCATGGTGATCAGTGGAAGGAAGAATGCGAGAGATGGACGAGAGCATCGGAGGAATGACAAGCATGATCATGAACGAATTTGATGAACACCAATATTTTTACTGATAATTTGTTGTCCATACGCGAAATGCGGCAGATATTGCTTTTTCTGCATTCTCTATTTTATGTGTGCCTTCTGAAACCTCTAAACTCTAAAAGTGCAGAGGTGATCCACAAATCCGGAAACTCTGCAAGCCAATACCAATCGAAAACAAGAGTTAGGATACTGATCGACTGTAGGAACGCCCTAGCTGATTGCGCATCGGAGATTGGCCAGTGGCTGTAAAGCGTTCCCCCTCCCCCCCCCTCTTATGACAGATTAGAGGGCGACCGCCCATTGTAATCAACGGAAATGGAAGGGCAGCGGTAGCTGTCACGGCAATGACTAAAGGTCAATCTATATGACATGGAAGAATTTAAAATTTCGAGCATCTACCCGATATTTGCATTTTTCCTAGTTTTTTGTTGGTGTAGCTGTTGAACCTTGTTCATTCCCGATGTTATTCCCGCTTGATGCTATTTTTCCAATGTCTTTTGTTCGTCCGAAATCCTCTGATCGGTCGAATCATTGGCATGTCTTCGTGTGTTGTGGACAGCTGACCATCCTCTTCTTCTCTTCTCAATCTCGCTCACCTTCCCTTCCCTTCTCTTCCTCTTTCTTTCTCTTCTCTCCTCTCCGATCCATTCAGTCTGCAACCTTTTTGCCCCCGTTGAGTGACTCCAAAGTACTCGCGGGAGATATCACTTACGCTTTTTCCCATGCCCGAGGCTCAGTTTCTTTTGGGTTGATTTCAGGACTCAAGTAGATCCTAGATATTTGTTTAGGCCTCTCACTCAGCAAAGAAATGCCCTTGTGACAACACCAGGAAATTATTGGCCAGCCAGAATGCATTGCTTCACCATTTGTTGCTTGTATTGTTCATTTTCGAGGATCCGCGAAATCCGAGCCGCCTTTCAGAATGACGAGACAGAACGGGAAATGGACGTCGAATGGACCGAAGAGAGATGTCAGCGCCATTCCCGGTTAGTCTCAATTTTCCTTCTATCTGCAACAAATCTGAATTCATTGACTTCAATCCAATTCGGTTGAGTTTCGCGCATCTTTCAAGAGATCAAGGTAAAGATCTGTTCAATGGAAGCGAGAAATTCATTGAATTCCAAACAATCACATCTCCCATTCTTCCCAGATACCTTCACAACAAGTTCCCTATCCCGTCTTCTAATCGATCATTCATTCGATTGATCGAAGGTGTGATCTCTCCCTCTCCTTCATCTTCTCTCAGAGGGTACACACTCACTCCAATCGGGCTACTCCATCATTTGGCCTGTCACGAAGAATGGAAGATAGCCCAAGACTGATAGGAACTTGCGGGAATCGGGCTAGGTTGATCTTTGATCTCTGTGTTCCCGTTTTCCCGATGTAGCTGTGAAGCAAAGGATCTTTGTTTACTGTTCAACTCTTCTTTGCTACATCATAGCCTCATTCTTGGCCATAAACTGCCAAGTTGATGTAGTGGTCCCATCGTTTCTTTCCTCGATAACGAGAGAGAAACTCGATCTCATTAATCTCGACAGCCTCACTGACTCATCTTGTAGAAGGGAGCGAATCAATGAAGAGACTCTCTTCAATCGACGCACTCTCTCGCACTGTCTGATCAACGAGTGATGGGAAAAGAGGAAAAATTAGTGAGAGAAAGGAGTGTCGAAAGTCATTGAAGTGTCCCCAATCTCTCTCCCGTTTACTGCGGAGCTGAGAAAACAGACTGCAGAAAGAGAGAGAGATTGCAGACGTGTGGAAGACATTGACAATGGGCAGAATGATGAGTCCTCTCCCCCAGCCTATCTTGAAGGGCAAACATATATCCCGCAATAAAAAAATTTTAAAAATGGGAGCTTCGATATCCATTCTGGACTCACAATAACTCTTCCTTTTGGATAAAGCCTAAACACGTCCTATCTACAGTCCTGGCGATTCCCTCTATGAAAACGGAGCGCTCTGGGTAACCCCGGGTGACCCCCAGTGACCCCACGCCTCGTGCTCTTTCAATGATATTCAAAAAGTCGCCATTTTGTTTCTGTCGTGTTCAGCGTTCAATTCTGCATCGATTCATGTAAAAACATAACACAATTTTTTAATTTTAATTAATTAAATTAATTTTCAAAAAAGTGGCGAATAAACCGATTCGTGCATCATACAGTACACCTACGCTAGTTAGCAAAAACTTTATGCAGCGGCAGCTCATAAATAACGGGAGTGTACTCTTTGATGCACGAATCGTTTTATTCGCCACTTTTTTAAAAATTAGTTTAATTAATTAAAATAAAATTATTTTGTTATGTTTTTACATGAATCGATGCAGAATTGAACGCTGAACACGACAGAAACAAATTGGCGACTTTTTGAATATCATTGAAAGAGCACGAGGCGTGGGGTCACTGGGGGTCACCCGGGGTTACCCGGAGCGCAGCTGACCTCTCAGAAGTACAGTGATTGGATTACGATTATCGATTACATTTCAGAGGAGTCGAGTCAGATGAGCGAGGAGCCCTCCAATGAGGAACAACCAGAGGATGAAGATGAGGTACTGTAGGGATTACGGTAGATAGAGCTATCGACGACTGACTGAGGGAATGGGTAGTGGGAAAGACTAGATGAGAGTAATCAAGGATTCATGATGGCATCCCGAGTTGTTCCTCAAGCAATAAAAAGCGTTCTTCTGTCATACTTAATACTTGCTTCTTCTAGTTGTCGCAATGCATTGCATTACTTTTTTTCAAGTTATGCTACATGTAAACCTTGAACTTTGATGATTTTTTAGCGAAATGAATTTGAGAGATACCGCCCACTATTTTCAAGTTCTGGCTAAATGACAATCGTGAAACATAATCCATTCAGGAATCTCGAAGTGAGGCGACAACGCACACGACGTCCATCTCCTCTCCGGGAAGCAGCAATCGAACAACGTCATCCAGCAGGTTGGCCATGATCTTTCCGAAAGTTACCGGTTGGGCTTCATCTATCTAATTAAGATTTTGAACATTACCTATTTCACGCGCGATCACTATCCCCGCCAGAATATGTTACATTTAGAGAATCTCTGAAACTCATTGCAGTGCTTCTCGACTCTCCGAATATGTGAAACAGTTCAAATTGTGCCCATCTCTCCTCTGAGGTCTATCCCTTTCTTCCACACAATTTTACGAGCAACCTGGGGAAGTGATCATTGTCCCGGTCCTGACCCCTGTCAGAAGCACCCCGTATCTCCTGTTCTGATCCCTTTTGTCCACCCTCCTTCCTCCCTCCCGATCAGCCTCTTCCATTTCGAACACGATAGAGAGAAGAGGGAAGAACAGCTGCATCAGATCATAAACTCGTAAACGAGAGCTCTCGATTGGAAGAGAGGGGAGAGGAGGAGGGGGAGATTGGTAGTAGTCGTTCTTTGATAGGGAATGACTACTACCAAGGACAGGGCGATAGTGGCTTCTGTGGTAGGCTATTAGAATAACGCAGCCGCCTTTTTGTCTTGTATTTTTCCGATTTCTTTTTTAACTTTGGGCGTTTGCACGCTTCAGCAATTTTGTTTCATTTTTTAATACGCTTGCACTATCTATGCGGTGAATTCAAACGAAGCTTCTCATCTTCTTCTTCACACCTCTCATCACTCGTGCGAAAGAGTGAATGAGTCTCTCTCTCTCCCGCCCTATCCATAACAGATGTTCAGCCTCCCGTTCCTCTTTCATCCAAGTGAGAGAAAGGTGCAATCGGACACCACTCTCTTCCTTTCTCAGAGTTTATTGGGCAAGGGTGATAGGTCAGTCAATTGATACGACGATGCTGGGCCAACGGCTTTGAGTATTATCAATGGGAGTGACTCACACGTTCGTGATTGCGTATGATTTGTTGGAGCGAAGCTTGAACATAGGCAATTGAGTGGGGAGTAAATCATTGTTGGGTATCAGAGGGGGACGAGTCAAGTGATAGCGAGAGGGAGAGAAGAAGTTAGCAAGTGTTTCGTCCCGTCTCGGATCGATTTCATCTCAGAGGTTCCCTTACGAATGACTGAAAGTTGATCGTTCATGCACGATTGTCTATGACTTTTCATCTCATCCATTCATTTGAGAGTTCACAAAGCTAAATTAGACGTAAAAACAGCATAGGAAAACGGAAATGACATAGCGAAATTGTATGTTTTGCTCTGATCCATTCATTTTCGACTACAATTCTCTAAATGAGATGCTCTAACGGAATATCTGTACCGATAAACTCGTGCACGCCCTCGAATCGTTTTCATCATCATCGGTTCTTTTCATTGGTTCGTAGCGATGTTCAGTGATCCATCACTTTCCTCCTTTTCATTCCTCGAGTTAGAGCAGAGATACGCCCGTGCCTTCAATCACTTACTTCCATTGCTCACTTTTACTTCATTTCCCACTTTACGCCTTACAATTAGACTACAGTAGATACCGTATACCTCATCTATCAATCAATCCATTGCAGACTCGAGAACGGTGATCCCATTCCACGCTTGGCGCCGGGACTCTACCAGACCGTTCGCGATCACATACGTAAGTCTCTGGTTTTCTCTTTTTACCACCCACATTACTCGCAATTATCAATCTAGCAAGAACTTATTCAGTTTTTGGGAATATCTGAAACATATATCAATTTCGTTGTCCAGGAATCGCATTGAAAAGTATTCATGTTCCTCCTTCTGCCTTCTCTTGAATTAGTTCTGCATCGCTCAGCTTCTTCATCTAAACAGTCGCGCGCATGCTTTGAGTGTCTGTTTGGGCTTTGTCCGAGTTTGCCTTAGTTCTGGACTTGCGAAATGGATCTTAGACCAGCTGAGCACATGTTATCACTAGAAACCCACCACTTCATTGATCATTTGTTCAATCTGATGCATTTTTGTAGGCTGTCCTGAATCCCTCGATTTGTATCACGACGGTTCAAACACCTCATTCCCCAACATTTAAAGCGGCGCCCCGCCCCCCCCCCCCCTTCCCTCACTCTCATTGGCTCGCAGAGTTATACCCGCACGCGACGCATACGCGACGCGTCCGACTGAAATAGGCATTCTGATGCGCAAACCGCCCCCCCCCCCTCCTGAATATCCGCACGGTTCCCATAAGGATAGTAGCATACTTTATTGCGCGAAATCAAGAATATTTTTCGCTCGTCGTTTTTATTGCGGGTGTTGGGCATTCGTGGGTATGTCATAGGAAAATGTCGTCCTTAGTTTTTCGTATCGCTACATAATCCCGTGGGCAGATGTATGCACTTCTTCGTCTTCACGCCCTCACTTCACACCCTCATCCTCAGTACTATTTCATCTGTTACATCCCTTCCTTCTTCTCTTCATCCCTCCGTTCCCATGCACATTGCACACTAATGGCTCCAATCCTCACTCAGAGAGAGTGCGAACACATTTATGGATTTTATGGGCAGGAAAGTGGCAAAGAGATTCCAACAGTCAGAATTTGATGGATGTAGAGCTGAGTCATAGTCTTTTTTTCAAACAGATATCATCAATAATGACTATTTTTTGTTGTTCTGGCTAATAATCAGCCCTCTAACTTATTTGAATTGTATTGCGCTTTTGCTCCCTTCACATTTTTCAGATGAACAGAGCTTTGAATTACAGTATCTTTGATACAATACCTTCCGAGCGCTCTGGTCATTTTTTCATGATCATTTTCTGCAGAATCAATCAATAATTAAAGAATTGGAAAAGATATGCGTGCAATTCATTACAGAAATTAGACTTATCTTTCTAAGAGCCACCCCTGAAACTCATCCGAAAGACTGTTTTCATCCACTCGAATTCTTCAATCTCTCCATGCTCATCACTTCTTTTCCCTCCCTCAAAGGCCGCCCTCTTTCTTCTTCTTCTTCTCTTGATCACGCTCCAGTTAGCTATACGGCCTTTGAGACGCCTCCCCTTTTAGGACACAGGGAAAGAAGTGATGAGCTCTCCATTTCAAATTATCTCTACGTTTCTCTGATCGCTGAGATAGTTCATGAACTAGAAACTGTCACTACTCTATTGAGGACCAGCTTTTGATCTGAGATCTCAGTGAAGTCTCGAATTCGAGAGAGACTGAGCCAATTGTAGAGAGATCAGTACTGCAAGGAGGGGATTATTCGAGTGAGAGAAGGGCAGGGGGGATTAATAGGGAAGACGAGACCAACTGGTCACTCTATTCCTAATCCACTCTCGTGTATCCACATTGCGCAATCCAAGTGATACACAGATTAGGGCGAAGTTAGTGACATCGATACTCCGCATTCTAGGTACACTGATCTGCAAGTTTTAGTACCTCATTGAACTACCCCATTGGGCTTCGAGGGAATAGGAAGTCTTAAACAGAAGTGCCAAATTTTGTGTAAAAGGGTTATCAATTACGTCATCACTAGGTCACACCAGTGTTTCTTATCATCGAATGAGTCACCATTTATGAGGATGTCCAATAGTGCACACTCTCGATTTCGCCTGCTCTCTCACTTGCTCTGACCGAGTAGATAGTATGGAGAATGAGGAGGTCGTCAACATTACTCCTTCGATGATTCAGTTTCCGTCCTGTGCCCAAGAGCGAAGAAGGGTTTCCATGCGAAGGATGTACTATTCAATCTTGCTTCTTTATTTCCTCCTTTTTTGCGTTGATCTAATTTTGACCTACCTCAGTCAATTTTCTGTCTAGGTGTAGATGAAGTTTTGGAAGGTTTCTGGGATAGAATCATTCCGCATCGAGTAACATTCAGTTGTAAACCGAGGTGTGTCGCGCCAATTACGGTCCAGTAATCAAGTAATCCATGGGGGAACCTTGGTGACACCCCCTCCCCCCCCCCTTGTGGGCCCTTCCCCTACCTCCAATCAACTCAATCCCCACGTCCCCATTGTATCGATGGAGGCTATAGTTCATTAGAGGTAGAGGTTCACCTTTCGGAGCTATTGGCAGGCGGTCAACAAGAAAGTGTCAAAAACGACACGTAGAAGGCTCTACGATCAGTTCTCGTGTCGGTAAATCATGAGAAAAGCCCTGCGGATATGCTTCAGTTCAGCTATAACACCTCATATTCCCTCATCAGACGGTGTTTCTCGTCTTCTTCGTCGTATGAACAAAAGTTGTCGGCAAGTTCCCTACAATATTAGTCTTTGCTTGCAATGAGTCGGTCGTGTTTAGATCTCCCCCTCCCTTCCCTTCTCTTCCCTTCGGCCGTTCAGTATTATTCCACTCTTCTCACTTGTCAGACACGACTCTTCTCTTGTCTTCATTCCTTCATTCTCACTTCACTCAACCGAGATTTCGCCGCGCTTTTCCATTTTCGAAATGACCAAAACAAGAATTCGCAGTATTTGCTCTCGCTATTTCACGCCTCATTTCGTGGTCTCCAATGAAACTCTTCCCTTCCCCTTACTCCGACTCATCCATCCGGCTCTTTCTCATCTAAAAATGTCTCAAAAGTCATCCCTCTTCCAATCATGCCCATCATCTCTTCTCTTTTCATCACCCAATCTCTTTCCCATTCTCCCCTCCCTTCTCTCTCTGGTCATTTCCCCCCTTCAGATGCCTCTTCTTCTTCAAACATTTGGATGACTTGCACATTTTTATTGTATGGACCGTCTCTCGATTCCCCTTTTCTCTCACCTGATCTCCTCTCTGTCAGTCTAACCACTCTCCTCATATCTCACACTCTCTCTCCTCAGAATGGCCCATCGTCCCCCTTTTACAGTCCTATTAGCACGTGTCGTCCCTCTCTCTCTCTCCTTCTCAAACTTCTCCCCTCTATTTGATTCGTCCGATCTGTCCTTTGTTCTTTCTGACCCCCGAGTACGATCGTTTCTCTGACGGTGACAGGTCAATTGACAGAAGGTTGGATCACGTGGAATTAGTAGTCCTATTCGATGCACGAAGATGTAGTGAAATCAACGCCGCTTTACTCTCTTCGATTTCAAGAATGTATGAAACTCAACCATCGAATTCGAACTTCAACCAACGAATTCGAACTTTTTGGCCTGTCTTAGCATCCGCATATTTCCATCATTCTCAGACAGTTTCTTCAGAAGTTCGATAGGCAAGATGGTTGCGTCCCTCCTTCTCTAGTTTATTGGAATCCTGTCACTGATTCTCCTCTCTTCTTTGTTACTCGACCCACTCGTTCCAACTTTCCGCTTCATTAGATTAGTCATGGCTGACTGATACAGTATCCCCACTCAGTTCATTCCAGTCGGGACCATAGACAGGCAGGTGAAATGGAGTCCACTTTTTGCCCAAGCAAGTGTGAAATGAGGAAGAGGGCAGGGAGGCGAAAGACTCTTCCCCTCTCCGAGTTAGTCTCGGTTGAATGGAATTGATGATACGGGCGAGTGTTCCTTCCCTTTCTTGATCTATCCCTCAATTGATCTCGTTATAGCCAGTCTCCCTTTGGCCCTACCTGCCCTCCTCGAGAGAGATGAATAGACCTTCTCAGCCTCTATCTCTATTGTTTTCGTGTCTCTCTTTTGTACCAGTCGTGTCCTTTGGCGGATTGATTCTCTCCTTGAGGGGGCTCTAGAGCTTGACCCTTTGATCTACCGTGCAGTCATTACCCACTTGTTGTATCACCGTGTCGAGACAGATCATGAGACTTGCCTCACCCCGTGGCTTCCATTCAGTCAAAACGTATGCGCTCACACTCTGTTACCCACTTGCTGTTGCCCAGTGTAATGTCTCAAATTGGGCGAGAATAGCGTGAACTTTGGAGGAATTGTGACTCTTGTGTCCAGATGGTCTTACTCTTCTTCCTCCCTCTAGTTTCCTCCCTTCTTTCTTCTCCTCTTTCTTCTCCAATCCCACTTTCGTCCATTCACAAAACGCAGATGTGTTCACTGTTTTTCACCCCAATCCTCAAAATGATGAGTAATATTGTACTTTTGACATCTCTGCAGATCCAGATCCCGCCTCTTCTTTGTTGGAATCATTCTCACTTTGTTTCATTCCTAGATCTGAAGAAGGATCCTCTAAAGTATTAGTTAGATGGTCCTTGATCTCTAACTTGGCCATATCCCCTCTTGCCTCGTATTCACTCTCTTATCTAACATACAATGGCCAGCTGGCAAAACACAGTGGTCAGAACGGCATACGAGGAAGACGAGAGAGTATGGAATATGGAGAGAGCACGGCTTGAAGGACCCCCCGTTCCCGGGTTGTAAATTTAGTAAGATATCACCTGCTACCGTATCCCAGAGTACGGTAGGGGGATCAATCAATACCGTACTCTTGACCATTCAGTCCTCGATTGGTGTTTGCCCGATTGTATGGCTGACCTACTCCGTCTCTCTTCGTCTCTCTTTCTCTTATTCTCTTTGATTCACACAGTCTCTCCTCAATGTTTGCCTAACACAACTGCTTATCAGAGGGAGAGTCCTCCTCCTCTCGTTCAGTCCCGTCCTCTCACCCTCTCTCTTCCTCTTCCCCTTTTGACACCTCGAATAATTGATGCATCCCTATTGTTGACTAAACCCCGCTGGCCAGTGTTCACATGTTGCAAGTACGATTACATTCCTGCACGTATAACACTTCCTTTTAGATCATTCAGACCACAGCTCATCCAATGCCCATGAGCACTCATCGAGTATCCAAAACTCGCTGAAGTGCCTAGCTCTTATTATCATTCTACGGTAGCTTGTTGTGATCTACCCCATGATCCACCCTATTATTTGTTATCACAACTGAGTGATAGCTGCGCAATAACTTCCTTGATAAGGGTTGCTCATTCTTCGGATAGAAGGAGTGTCTCAGTGACCCCTCTCTATCTGTGACTGTTGTCTCATCAGCTCACAATGATAATCTGTCCTCCTTTCTCTGGTCACTCCTCTCTCTATCTCTTCCCTGCTCTCCTTGATTCTAGTTGAGCGTTCTGCACATTTCGATCATTTTGCAACATAGAGTTTGTTGTTTTTGCGTGAGTCCGCATTCATCTCAACGCTTCATTCACGCCACTTTCTTCGTTTTCTTTCATTTCGCTGATTGGATCTGCCCCTCTCTTTCTCCGAGCAAAGAGGCTAAAGTCGGGGCAAAGAATAGGGCCGAGCCCCCATAGAGAATCCCGCGCCTCTGAGCTCATCTCTAAAGCGCGGCGTCACGAAATCTCCATTCAATTAGTTCCTCCCCGCGGCCTCTCTCAACTCACAGTTCTCATTACGCATTCTTCACGCAAAATCACGCAGTAAATAACAATTGAAAACCGAAAAACACATTTTCGAGAAATTAGTCAATATTTCGGTATTACGGTAGCTGCTCAAAACGCGCGCGTTTATTTAACAGGTGCCGCGCGATTTTCACGTATTGATTAATTTCACACGATTTTTCGCGATTTGCCTGTTTCTTCGTTTCTTTCACCTTTCGTTCCTTTGAACCCCTCGATTACCTCATTACCGTGCGGATTATGTATGTCGGGTCCTTCTCCCTGCTTGGAACCAGTGTCGACCCCGCTAAAGACCTCCTTTCGGATCTTGCGAGCCAGTGGCCGAGCGAGAGAGAAAGAGAGACCTTGTGTGTCGTTTCTCGCCCTGAAACGATGCTAATTTTCACTTCCTGCCCGGTAGATTTGGCTCATTCATCAGCCTATTATTGCCCCAATCGCGCAATCCTTCCATATTCCGCCTTGAGCTGAATTCCTCAATTTCCCGCTTGCATTCTTGCCTTTCCATCGCTGTTTCGCTTTTATTTCTAGCTGAATTAACAATATTTGCACATTTAAATATTGTTCTCTTCACAGCAGCTGTATCCGACCTTGCTGCTCGTGAGTCTGCAGCAGTTGCAGCAGCCGTCGCAGCTCATTCGATCGAGCTCCTTCCCGTCGGCCCCGCGAGTCCCGTCGCGTACAGTAACGGTAAGCAGTCTATTTAGCAGTCAGTTTAGCTCTGCCGTCGGAATTCGCTTAGTCGGGTGGTATCCTGTGAAGGCTACGAGTGAAAATACACGTGATTTGCAGAGATGCGCGGCCCTCCACCGGACTGGAGACCACCCAGACCGCCATCGGCTGGTTTGTATCTTATTTATTTATTTAATTAATTGAATATACTCTAATATTATCTTATAACATGCCCTAGTTTCTCCATGATCACCTGATATTTGCGCAAATTTGCATTGTCTTTATCCCTCGCCAGAAGCTAATAGCGATAATGCACTTTTTCATTAATCTAGTTCATTGAAAATAGATTAATTTTATTTATGCAGGTGATCCGATGCTTCCTCATCGAACGATGTCTCATCGATACGAAGATGAGGAAGAAAACTACGAGGATCCCGAGACTTTCGCCCGCAAAGGTGAGATTATTGATCAGTGATGAGCATCAACCTCGGACGTTTGACTATTATCGGGGGTTTAAAATCAGCTAAATATCGCTGGTTTGGCCCCCAAAAAAATCGGAAGTATGATCCTGCATCCGATCCCGTGCTCATCACTGTTATCGATCTAGATCGGTGTGATATTAGTGATAAGGTTGCCGATCAAAGGGGGGCGAGAAGGGGAGGGGGAGTGACCACTCCTCGGCTAGGGTATGATTTCACTGCTGGCCGTTCGATTCACACTGGTCACAAAGGGGAGAAGAAGGGAGAGAGGGCATCCGTATAGGAGAAGAAGAAGGGGAATGAGTCACAAGGAAGGAAAGAAGGAGAGGGAGAGCCAAGGGAAGGAGCGGAATGGTCTGGCGCCAAAACGTGCGAACAGTACCTGAGATCTCCATACCTTACCGTATCCAGCTCTTACCGTACCCGATTCCAGCCTTCTCCCCATTCGATTCGCCGCAGCATCGCACGCCCGGCAACTCGTATGAGATCTCCGCGTCACAGGTATTATCGATTTTCTCCCGTGATTATCGATTTATCGATTGATTTTGCAGCAGCGTCGGTCAATGATGCGTGATTCGACTTTGCAGTCGACACTTTCTGATGAGGATGTCTACCTCAATCAACCGCCCTCGCTTATACAAAAGAACGAAGCTGGCACCTACTTCATTCCCTCGGGAACTCGTGAGATTTCGAAACTTTGATCTTTGATCTTTGCCACGAAAATTCTAAAATGTTATCCAACCTGGCAGTCCGCGCCACTTGTCCCTGTGTCGCGGCTCATCCTATTAGTGGGTGTGATATACAAGCAGACGGGTCACTACCGTTTTATTGACTCTTCCTGACCTATGCCCAGTTGCTAAGAAGGAGGGTGTAATACACTGGGGCGGGAGCTTTGAGAGGGGAAGGAAGGGGAGTACCGACGGTAAGAAGTGACTGACACCTTATCTATTAGATGACGCAAGTGGCTGTTGACTAGGAAGGAGAGGTCGAAGGGTACTGATCAGTCTCTATTTGGTTATCCAGGGAGAAAGGTCTCCGATCTTTACCAATAGGCGGAAGCATGAAAGACCCTTGTGCTACAAGTGCTCTGTTTGCTGTCGGGCTCCTTCTTTTTGAGGCCGATTTAAGTGATGGAGTGAGAAGTAGAGACGATATGTGTGCAAATATCACTGTTGATCTGCCTACCACATCTATCTTTTGTCTTTCCCACTCAGAAATAACACTCACACTCACTGCTAATGGCAGGATGTGAGCGGGGATAATCTATCGATACGGTAATTACCGTACTCCCTCAGGGGATATCAGGATGAGAATCACGTCAGGTCAAGCGAGGAGTAATCGACTGTTGTGACAGTGGATGGAGGGATAATTGAGCTACGGGGTTCTTTAGCCATTCATAGAAGAAGGATTGTTTTGCGAGAGGAATCGATAATGAGGAGATCATTAACTGACGGTGGACGAAGATACCCTCGAAAGCAGTATGAATCCAAGGATCAAGGGGACTGGTCTCGTTTTTAGAGCAATTTGTTGCTGCAAGATTAAGAATAATTAGGAGGGAACTCGAGAAAGTGCCTCCATTATAACCATCTGATCTATCCATCCATGCCAATGGCACAAGGGTAAACCAGTAAATGGATCACCTCCCTTCTCAATGTCTAATTGAGCCCTTTATTGTGACGTTTGTCATCGAGAGAAAGAGTAGCGAAGCAGAAAGAGAATAATATTAGAGAGAAGACGAACACTGAAAGAGAAGACATTGGATATTCATCCCCCGTCCGTCCCGACGAATATGAATGCGATTCAGGAATATGAGAGCAAGTCATTGCCGATATGAGGATGGACTAGAGATGATGCAATAGCCCCTGAGGGCAGGTGAGATGTAATAATAGTGGTATAGCTATTTTTATGATGGCTGACGAACGAGGGTTCGCACTCATCTCTCTCCATCTCTCTCAATTTCCTTCATTCTCCTTCTTCTTCTCTTTCTCCATTCCTCTCGATTCATCTCCATTCTCTCTCTCCCCCCCCCCTTTTCCATCTCCACAATTGTGTATGCATTAGAGAACCCACAGGGGCAGAGATGACACCTTACTGTCACTTATATTCCCTCAGTCCTCGAATAGCTGCAGTGATGGGGGTACGGCGGTAGTAGGCTGTGACCTACCGCAGACCACTCTCGACCCCCCCCCCCTCCCCTAGACTCCCGTCAGACTTTCGTTTGTCCTCTCAATTGGTCATGACATCCTGGCAGAATCCGCTCTCTTCACTTCCCATACTCTCTCGTCCCTCTGACCTGTCTGCACTCTCCCATCTCTCCCTCTACTCTCTCAAATTCCCATACTCTCTCATCACTTCCAGATACTCGTTAGTCGTCCTTCCGGTCACACCTACTGGGGGGTGTCATCAGTGTGTGAGAGTGGACAGAGGACGACTGATGATGATGAGAAGAGAGAAGAAGAAGAGACCACCCATATTGTTGGCCCCGAGACGACGTTATTACTAGTATAGTAACAGTATAGGCAGGACCACCCAGTCGGCAATATTTCTCATTTTTGCTACCTTTCATCTCCGCGTAGAATTGTGTCACATTTTTGCGCGATTCGTACCGATGTAGAGCTACCGTATCCTCCAGTATTCAATCGATCAATGCGGGCATGGGCCGGCGTAGCGAGTATGCACGAGTGGTCAACGACGATCGATACGTGCCCTTCTACCGTAATCCCACGGCAAGAGGGGTGGATACGGTAGTGCGGCCGGGGGCGCGAGGACCCGTGGTGCTGCCAGGTTGGAAGGGGGGGGGGGCGGATAAGTAACTAGGACAATTATTTGTTAGATATTAATTGTGCTAATTTCAGTGTCGCATGGAGGCAGTACCTCTTCGCCGCACGGAGTGAGATATCACGATGAGAGGTGGGTCTTTTTTTTTGTAATTTCATGATTTTCGTTTAAAATTTGGCCTTCATTTATTCCTGTATTGTTGGCCTGCTGATTCGCCGCTCCTACTATGGTTCATCTCAGCTTTCTGTTAGTAATATTAATTTGAATTCGATCTCTAGAATTAAAACGCATAAGTCTATTTTGATTCTGATTCTGCCCGGTTGATCGATGCTGCAAACCTTGGTCATACCAATACGCAAGCACCTTTCCTCAATAGACCGATGTTCGCAACTTTTTGAAATATACTAATATTCCGATTCAAAATTCCTCGTTGTATCTATCATCGCATTGCTCATGCCGCTTGTGTTATTTTTTCTCCTATGGCTGCATCATCATTACTAGAACGACGAAACCACTCTAAAATTGCGCATTTATATTTTCCTCACGTTAGTTGTTAGATGTAATATTGTTTCTGCGTTTGGAGATATTGAATGAAATCTCTGTTTCTTGCCAACTTTGAAATTGTACGCCTGGTTGTTTGGTGCTTCTAGGAAAGCCTATCTTTGCTGGCGGTTAGGTTTTGTAATGGGTCATTGGATTTTATTCAACAAAAAAAAGTTAATCACTAATACTATCTCAATTCCTCACATATCAGACTCCGAGAAATGATATTTATTGAAAATCCGCGCCTAGTGATGATGGGCTTCAAGATGAGGTTAACCTCGATGTTAGCTGAGTTATTCAGTAATGCCAAGAAGCTCAATCTGTAGTACGATCTCACTGCTTCTCGCACTATTCTCATTTCTTCGCTCTCTCATTCACTCGGTCGAATTGTATCCATCCCTGCCTAGTCTCCTAATTAGCATACGAGGCTCGCTTGGCCCCACGCACTCACCTCTGAATCCTCTCTCTCTGTTTCTCCTTCTCTAACTCTCTCCAATCTCCATCATCACTAACCCTCTCAAACCAGCCGAAGTGTCCACTCTTCTCCTCATTTACGCCCTCTTTTAATCGCGTTGCGCGACGAGAGAGGATTCTCACAACAGAGATTAACGAGTGAGATTTACGGAAAGAGAAGCGATGAGTAGAATAGGAAGAGGTTTGGAAACTAAAGGGTTTCATTCGTTTGCTATTTTAGCTTGAGATGCTACAAGTGATTGTAGCATGCTCCATAATTGGCTTCTCATCCACTAGGCGAAACGGCTAGTTCATGGGTTGAAATTGCTCGGCGTTCTCACTCAATGTTCAATGGAGAGTTCGGATTGATTCGGAAACTGCAGGGTTTAATTCGTATTGTTGTTTTAGCTCCTGACCAGAAGTGTGATTATTGCATGCTCGCCCATTGGCTTCTCATCCACTAGGTGAAACGGACAATTCGCGGGTTCGAAATTGCTCGGCGCCAATTGAATTCATTGTGGGAGGTGCGACGAGATGTGTCCTTTTGAGTAGCAAAGCTGCCCCCGAGTAGCCCCCCTCCCCTCCCCCTAGATCCCCCGTTTAACCCCGCGGGTTGGCATAGAGGGTGTCTATAATAAAGCAGTCATTCATTCAGTTATGTGCCTCCCCTCGCAGTTGGGGGTCTATCCATTGGAGGGTGGAAACAAGACGAGAAACATGAGGACACCCTCCCTCTACCCTCCCTCCCTCCCCCCCCCCCCCCTCCCTCCACGACTGCCCTCACTAATTAAGAGATGAAAGGAGTGACTGGAAGAGGGCAGAGGAAGGAAATAAGCAAGTGGCGCCACCCTCTTCAGTAGGAGACAGACTCCAGTTGATTCGACAGACCGCGTCTTAGAATTAGGAGATAGACTGAATTTGTGTCCAGGGTGACTAATGTTTCACGGTTCATAGCAATACTTTCTCGAGTACTAATTCATCATCTCGATTCACCACTCTGGTCAATAACATTACATTTTGTGAATGCTCGAATGATTGCATTTTTTTGTTGCTAAACTTGCCCTAATAATATATGTTTCAAGGAATTCTGATATTCAGATAGTTTCTGCGAATCTGATGTGATTATCCATTGTTATTCAAAACGGCATGCGCAGTTCGTACTTAGGTCTTCTTATTGCCGGTTTCTGTAATTCCTGGAATAGTAGTCCCTCACCTCGTCTCGTTTTGAGATTGTCGCCGCAGGCGTTTTGCGCGCTGTATTTTCGGTCCTGCAATCTCATCCCCCCTCCTCCTCTCCTTTCATGGCCAGCCATCTCTTGTCCATACACACCTCTTGAAGTGGGGAAGGAAGAAGGAAGAGAAAAGGAAAAGGAGGGGAGCAGATTCCCCCGTCCTCCGCTCAAAAGGAATTGAAGCGATGAATAGGCTCTCACTCACTCACTGACCCCCCCCCCCCCCCAAGATAGCTGTAGGAGATGGGAAAGTAGATCAACTGCCATTTCCACTATTCTTTCCTTGGGAAAAGGACGGTATTCAAATGGGATGCCACATCGTATCCCTGAGATGGTGCCCGATTAATGGGTTTTGTGACGCCCCATTCATGGACCTCGTTTCCTTTGTCTCACACTTGGTTCCATTCAGTCATTGCGTATTGTATGGTGGTGATCAATGACTCGGCCATTCGAGAGAGATACCAATCGGTCGGATGCATTGTGTCTCGTGTTCCACCAGCGAGATTGAGGCTTCATCGAGGGAAGATAGTGAGATGAGTCTTGGCTATTCAATTCCGTGCAGAAATTGAATTCATTTTTTTAAGTATTATGTTTGACAATAAATGTAATGCATAGTCGATTGATGTTTCGTGGCGCGAATATATTGAAATGAGTCTTTCCTATTCGATTACTTGCTGAATTTTTCTTCAGAATTCGTTAGCGTGTTCCGACCACTTTTCCCTCATGCAACAATCTGATCTAAATTCGTCTTCATAAATCATCATCATCCCTCCTTCCTTCTCATGTCTCTCCCCCTTCTTCCTTTCAATTCCTCAATTCGCCGCCCTCTAATTATTCCGTGTGTCACTAAACAATGACCGAGAGAGAGAGATCATGCAAGAGTGAGGATGAAGGCGGATTAGAACGTGTTCACACGATGGATGAATAGGGAGTAGGAATTGAGCTGATGCCATTCGGAACCCTTCTCATATTCTAAGCTTCATTGTGCTTTCATGTTTCATAGAGATCTTGTTTAGGATTGCTCAGATAGTAGTCGATTAATGAATGAGTGAGTGAAATAACTATGTTTATAATTGCGTAGTATAGTCGCCAGTTTGATCGGGTGATGAGTAGGTATAAAGAGGAGAGTGGAATAACGAGAGCTGATGGGAGTGTTTACGCGAGAGTGAGAGATTGAACCATATTGGATGGAGAGGTGTTAACCTGTGCATAGCGTTGAAACTACTACTGATCCTCTTTCCGTGTGCATTTTTCTTCAATGGTGTCCAGATACTATCGAAAATGTGTGCCTGCTGAGACACTTGTAATGATGTTGATACATCACTCTTCTTCTTTCTCATCGCTATTTTTTCCTATGTCCAGCTTGAGTTCATCAAATATCCGTATCTAGCAGAAACTCTCTATCTACACTGAAACACGAGTATTCCTTGTTCGGTCAATACTCTTCATCATTGCAGCTTCAGATGTCCTCCTTCGTCGCTGATGATGGCTGATCAGGGCACGGCACTCCTCCATCCCACCAATAAGAGACGATCCAGTCGAGTCATGGGTACGGTAACGTTATCTAACATCCGGTAGTATTGATTCGATGATCCTGAGTAGATGCACTGCTCGAATAGAGTCGAATCTTGGGTACGGTGATATTATCTAGGATACGGTAGTATTGATTTCAGCGAGTTTCGAGAGATAATTGTCGGAATCGCTTTAGCGTGGTTATTGTAGACCGATCGTATGAAAAGAGAACTGGGATGGTCTAAATTGAGTGCGAGATGAGTAATTGTATACATTGCAGTGGGTGGGACTCCTCTTCCGTCAACGACGATCCCTCCCCTCTCCGGATCATTGAAGAAGAGACCACCGAGTAGGAGGTCAGTGGAGGTGTACGGAGTAGTGGAGTTGGTGTTTCACGGAGGATACACTTGCCGATAGTCTTCTTTTGGTCGATGATTTTCTTTCATACGGTTTAAAATTTAATTGTAAGATATGGATCGTAAAATTGTAGCTCAACTTTTGAGCCGTTATCTTGATGCTTTATGGGGTTTACAATTACCTTAGCCAATGGTCAACGACAATATCGATTTCATTCTTTGAGACAGTGAATAATAATAACGCATTCATTCGATCTCATTGCAGATCGGAGTCCTCTCTGAAGGATCACTGTCGTCCCACTCCTACCGTAGTCTGTCTCTTCTTCTGCCTTCTTCTCGCCATCGGACTTATAGTCGTCCTCTTGTGTGAGTATTACGGTACCCCTTCGTTGTGTAGATGGAGACGTTTCCCATTCGTCGCACAGTCGAAAAAAATGGCTCATTTCAGTACGAGTTCCGCCCAAGTCAGATGTTGAGACTGAAGCGCACACTGGATACCCAAAGACACATGTGAGTTTGCCGTTTCGTGTGATCTATATGCGATGACGATTTAATCTAATGTTGATTTCTTTCCCGTGTGAATTGAAAGAAAATTCTAATAAAACGCCTTTTCCAGCTGACAATGCATTCACTACCGCCTCGATTACGATTAGGAGAAACGATCTTTGTCGAATTGGTCAATAATGAGGATACGTGAGCTGATTTGATCTTTGATCTCTGGAATTATTGATTGTCTATATTGATCTTTGATCTCTTCAGTGAACTGCACATTCCCTCCCCGATGCGAGTGACGCTGAACGCCAGTATTTTCAACCCCGCATCCAAGGTGAGAAAGGAATTGATTTTTTTTCGCAACCAGACCTATGCATTATTATGCGGCAATATATTCCGGGGGTTTCACTTGATTGTGGAACTCCGATTTCATGGGTGGCTTTTCGAATCGCCTTTAAAATTCTAATTGTAGATGGCAATCATGGGCAAATTCGCTGCGAGACCAACAACGGCCGACCACGATTTCCTGTGGAAACTGTCGAGTGGAGAACCTGCTGAGGTACGGTTGGGAAGGATACTGTAGGAATAAGATACGGTAGCCGAGGTACGGTAGATTATCGATCGACTTTCCAGCTCTCGTATCACATGCCAATGGACAATGCGATGATTGGATCGAGAGCGAGGAGAAATGTGGAGATTGAGGAGGAACAAGTGGGTTTCAGTTATAGCATTTATCAAGTGTAGTGCTCGTTGGCCAATGTGAGCCTTCTTCCTGCTACAAAATTTAATCCAAGAATTAGACAATAGATTTGTTTTCAAATTTTAATATTTTTATAATAATGATAATGTTAAGGAGCGTAATCGTCATTGGCTCGTCTTCGAGAAATTCATGCTAGAAGGCACGTGGTATCTCCAATTTGTCAACGACAATAAAGATCGAGTGAGACATTTTGACATGCGAGGTTGAGGTTTCACTGGATATTGATAGGTATTCTCTTGTCTTAGATGGCCTATCGGGATAATGGTGAAAGGAAAAAAAATCATATTATTATAAGTTTCAAATGATTTTCCCTTCCAGCCCGAGCCCCTGACATTCATCTTCAATTCCCCGTCCTCCTCCTCTCCCGATTCGTTCTCTTGCGAGGGAGGATGTGGAAGGAAGGGCGAATGTGAGAGAGGAGTCTGCGTATGTGTATCAGGATACACGGGAAAGAACTGTCAGACACGTGAGTACTGTAGCGATTGTAGGACACGGTAGTCTGACGGAGTTACGGTAGCGATGAACTATATTGATTATATAGACGGATACGGTAGTCCGAGGATCTTCTGATGTAGTTCAACAATATCGATTGTAGCTCTCTGCCCGATTCAATGCAGTGGCAAGGGATCCACAGTGAACGGAAAGTGCGTCTGCGATCCCGGATTCAAGGTTTGACAAATGTTTACCTAAGAGATCATGTTATAATTGTGATAGCAGTTTCTCTAGGCATATACCGGACTAGTGAAACTCAGATGTTACTTCCAATTGAAATCTAACAAGAATCAACGTCAAAAAAAATAGTTCAATGTAATTCTTTCTCAAAGTACCGATGAATCATGGATCCACCTGTCCCCATACCCATCTCTTTCTGTAGGGCGTTGATTGCTCGCTTCTCTCTTCGTGGTGCGAGTCTCCTGATTGTAATGGACACGGCATTTGCTCCCTCGAGGGACGATGCAATTGCCATAGGGGATGGACGGGAAGGGACTGTGATGAGGTAGATGAGATGAGTGATGATCTTTGATCTTTGGACTGTGAGGAGTGCAATAACGGGGTTCGAGTGGAGATAACACGCATGGGCAGAGACTAGGTGAAGTGCGGATGCGCGCGTTGGTTAGGCTGAGTGAATCATGAGAATGCTAATGTGAGATGGGTCAACGTGTGAAAATAACCCCAAAAACTAAACGAGTGTTTTTTTCTAGCTTCTAACCCGCACTTGATTACGGTTGCAGTTGTCAACTTTTTTATCAGAAGGATAAAATAAGCGTAAATTTCAGCCCGATTGCCCCCATCCAACGTGTAACGGCAATGGAGTTTGCAGCCAGGGAACGTAAGAACATTTTTGTATTCACCTGAATTTTTTTGGAACCTGGCGATTCAGAGGCACACAATAAATGTTTGGTGGAAGCAATGTAAGCAATTATGTCAGTGATCGTGTTACAAAATAAAGTATGGATTTCAGTTGCTACTGTCGAGCGGATTACGAAGGATCGGGTTGTGAGAGACGACGCGTTGAGAAAATTGAGAAGGAAAAAGGAAGAGAAGAGAAGAAAAGAAAGGAGAAAGATGATGAAGAAGAAACGAATGTGAAGATTAGTATGAGAGAGGAAGGTGAGGGTTTTTTGATTTATTCCTAGAAAAAAATGAGTCATACCTTACAAAGCCGGTTAGGAGATATGATGTGAAGATGACACACACAATCAACTTTTTCTCGTGAGGGGAGGAGCACTACTTTAGAGCATGAGAGAGGAAGGTGAGTTCGGGGAATTATTAGTTTCGAATGTAAAGTAGCATATTGCCCTTCAAAGTAAGTTATGTCAAATGATGTGAAGATGAAACATATAATTACCTTATTTTTCTACAATGGAAATGAAAAGAAGAAATATAAGGGTAAACTCATTGCAGCCTCATCCCCATCGACTACCGTATTCCCATCGTCCACAGGATCGATCGATTTATTCTCATCGACTTCATCTGAATCGTGCTCGAATCACGGCAGATTGGTAGAGGGATTGTGTGAGTGCGAGCGAGGATTCGAAGGACAGGAATGCGAGAGGGGTAAGTGGAGGGATTTATTGATATTAGATGGCAATGAATTATCGAATTGGGGATAGAGTTCCACTATTCATGATACTGTGAAACGGTGATAATGTAGGAACGAGTAGGATTTTTTGTTCAATTCGAGAGGTTCGTGAAATTGTACCCATCAATACATATTGGCAGTTCAAGAACCCATGAAACTGGAAAGGAGAAGGCAGAATCAAAATGAGTAAATTACTTTGCAGCTAAGTGCTCTCCCGCGTGTCTCAACGGAGAATGCAAAGAGGGAAAGTGCGAATGTCTGCCCGGATGGAGTATGTTTACACTTTTTTATTATTGTTATCAATGTTATGTTATTATTTATTTATTTACGTAACTCTTTATTATTATTATTATTATCAATGTTATTATTTATTTATTTACGCACATTAAGATTGATAGTGTCAGTTTAGTCCATCAAATTTTGTTTAGCACCAGGAGCTGAAATACATTAAAATATCTCGATAGTCCAGTATTTTGAAAGTGCAGGAATCGTGAAATTACCGGGTTTAAATCTGGAAACTAATTATTGGTCGTCATCTTCAGAAGGCACAGCATGTGGTCGTCGAGAGTGTCCCGAGGGATGCGAAGAACACGGAAAGTGCGCTGATGATGGAAAGTGAGTGTATACCCGACAAATGTATCATATTATTAGCACATGCAATATCTTAACAATTGCTGTCCTTATGTAATCGTTGAAACTTAAAAGTGTAGAATGAACTCCAAAAGACGGAATCGCAAGTTGGATATCTAATCACTGATCTTTGTTCTCTGTTCAGATGCACATGCAATAAGGGATGGAACGGGGCGAATTGCTATCAGGAAGGATGTGGGAATGGGTGTGGAGGAAGGGGAGAATGCAGATTGAAGAGCAGTGGTGAGCGATTGAACGCGATAATATTGGAACAAGTGAAGTAGTTAGGAGGACGTAGGAGGGGTGAAACATGAATGGAACTGCGAATTTAAGTTGTGATTTTTCTCTCTTACGGCATTATTGATTTGTATCATTTTCAAAATCCCATGGTCAAATGTGTTGTATTAACTGGAATCTTGCAGGTGATTGGGCGTGTCATTGCGAGTGGCCGTTCACTGGCAGAGACTGCGAAGTGGCGAGAGAGGCCGAGTGTGGAGATGGAATCGATAATGATGGAGGTACGGGGGGGGGATACGGTAGATATTTGTTTAGCCGTCATTGAAATGAAATGAGGTTACCGGATCCTGGTGTATTGTCGTTTCGATCGTTGTATGTATTCTGTTGGTTCACTTCTAGTTTGATTATGCGCCGATTTCTCTCTCGATAATTGTAAATATTAATACCTTTTTCTAGACGGTCTAACAGACTGCGACGATCCGGATTGTTGTGATTCGTGTTCGGGCAAGCAGCAGTGCACTACCGTACCCTCACCAAAGGAGAGCATCAGAACGAGTAAGGGAGGAAATGAGGCAGGATTCATGAGGGTAAGTCAACTTCATTGGCTGAGGCCTATCGAAAAGTGTAGGGAGTAAGAGTAGTTAGGGAAAGAGTGAAACGGAAAATGGAAAGGTTGAGTATATTTAAAAGCTTGTGAAATATGATTTTTTGGCCGGACTTCAAGAATTTATTGCAAGTGTTAGATGCTCGTACTTATCAACATTCCATGAAACTCAACTCCAATTGGTTCATTCTTATCATTTTCAGTATCTCCGTTTCACATCTCGCGACATGTCGTCCACACTCATGTACGTGACGAAACCATTCGATCAGAGGTGAGACATTTTTATTGATGAGAAAGAAACTGATGGACTGATCACCTGTACAGTTGTAGCTGGGTGTATGTAGGAAGCGTGAAACCCTCAAGTGGCATGTCGTTATACTGTGCAAGATACTGCCATAAACTCAATTACGATAGT
This sequence comes from Pristionchus pacificus, assembly GCA_000180635.4. NCBI lineage: Eukaryota > Metazoa > Nematoda > Chromadorea > Rhabditida > Neodiplogasteridae > Pristionchus > Pristionchus pacificus. The sequence goes on from CM026577.1 coordinate 13,577,911, forward strand.
TTGACTGCTCCAGTTCTCGGTGTGACTAAATGGTATATCGATAGGGATGATAGGAAGCGAATCATACGTGGGCGTGGTCCACCGGCATCACCCTGCATTTTTTGGGGCATCAGGCTGCGAATTTTTTTATCATCCTGAGGTCCAAATATCCAAATATTTTTGGGCAGCAGCCTGCAGATCGGGCGGATTACGGGCGGGCATCACCCTGCCTAAAACATTTCGGTAGATGCCTGCCCACGTATGAAGCGAATCCATCGGTCAGGAAAGTCAACTCCCCCATTACAGCCTTGTCTCATCAATTCGTGGTCGTCTCGTGTATCGTCATCGATTAACGGGTGCGACTCTTCCATTGAGAGGAGCACGAGTCTCACAAGTGGGAGCACAACTCAATGGATTCACTCTCACGAGGAATGATACGGAGGAGGGAGATGGTGAGGAGAGGGGATTGAACGAGGGGGATTGGGGTGGCAAGGGGTTCATTATAGTCAACTGGGGCAATGGGTAGACAAATTTGTACAGGTCTTTGTGTGAATGAAAAAAAGTAGTCACGAAGGAGTGAGATGGTGAGGATGGAAGTTATTGAAGGAAAATGTGATTGGGGCTGCAAGGGTTGATTATAGTTTACTGGGGCTATGGATAGACAATTTTGTACAGAAAAAAACTCATTTTAAGAGCATTTCAAATTCTAGATATCTCAATTGAAGCATTACAAGAAATTTTGAACTGTTCTTCCAATTCTGTATGTTCCGTTATTGTAATAATCATTCAATCGCAGGCATATTCGACATAATCGTGAACGGAGGACGTGCCGTGGAGCTGCAATTCCTGCGGACGCCATTCTCACAGTTGAGAAAGGTACGGTAGATGGGGATCTAGAACTGGTTTTAATGATTGGAGTTGATATTTGATCTTTGCAGTCCTTCTTCATCCTTCCCAATCAGATCGTTCACGTGGGAGATGTCTTCATGGACGAGAGCGATAAGGTCTGAATGAGGAAAATAAATTTTTTCTTGGAACCTGGTGTTCTGTGGTTTCACGATTCGAGTATAGCAAGTTGGGAGTCGGTATTCTAGTTCGGAGAATATGTATGTTGTAAGTGAATAAAAATAAAAGAATTTGAGCTAGAAGTTAACATGCTTCTTAGATGGTTCATAACCCTGGTGGAATACAATCAGATCTTGATATTAGTCGTATATTCAATTTTCCCTCTTCCAGTCCCCGTTCTCCTCTTCCTCCTGCTCCCTCGATCGCATTCCTCCCATGCCGGAAATCACCTCCACTGCCGAATCAAACGATGGCCCAATCCTCGATCGATCGATAACCGATCCTCTACCGTATCCCCGTATCGTCGCCGACTCGAGGACCCTAGCCGATCAGCTGCCTGTCAGGTACGGTAGAATGATTATCGATTTATGATCATCGAATCATCTGTCCATTTCAGAGGCACCTCACTCAACCTCGTGTACGATTCATCTCGAGTTTCCGGTGCTGGACTATCGATGAGACTGACCGAGGATACTGTAGATGCCACCCTGAGATTGGTGAGTGAGGGATACGGTAGGGAAAGGGGAAGGAGTACGGTAGGAAGAGATTATCGATCGATTTCAGGTGCATGTTCACGTTGAAATCGCGGGAAAGAGACAGGAGACGACACTGACAGCGAAACGAATGCTCAGGTGAGAGAGGGGTTTTAGAGGGAGGGTGATCAATGGATGCTTGGTCCTTTTGGAACATATAATAATAATAAGATTGGCTTTGTGAATTAATTAATCTTTATTAAAAGATATTCGTGGACCTGGAATGGATTGGATGCATACGGGCAGAAGATGGAGAGAAGAATAATGGCCAGTGTGAGGATCGGATACGAATGGGATGGATGCAAAGAGGTTCGTTTGAAGAAGATAACTTCTATTTAAACGATTACAGAATGTTGGGTGAAGTGCTAAGGTGAAGCTAGAAATATGCTTGATAATTGTTAGTGGTAATGGAAAGAGATTTTATAATCAGAAATCTCTGAATGCTGATGTTGATGTATGGCTGCTGAAGCCCCAATGAGAATGGTCCAATTCAGATCTCGTGGGTTGATCGTCGTATTCCATTGGAATCATCGAATGCACGAGAGGGAGAAATGGGAAGAGGATGGACAATAGATAGACACCATCGATTTGATGTCAAGAATGGTTTGTGTTGTTCCGTTGTTCCCTGCTGACCAATTGAGAGCATCATGGGTTTGATGCTATGTAGGAGCAGTGAAACCTAATTGAATCAGCCCCAAATTTGTCCGTTTATTTAAAATTTGAAATTAATAATCACTTCAGAATTGCTCGATCGTGGCGACGGCGCGCGCGTTCAATTGGCCGATCGATCGAAGTGGGAAGCGACTACCGTAATCGGTTAGTTATTGATTGATCGAGGACGAGATACGGTAGAGTACGGTAGTAATTATCGATCGATCCTTCTCAGGCACTGGCGAAAAGCGAACGGGTCCGTGCACGACGGATGCCGAGTGCAATGGAGCAGCGAGAGATATGAGATTGGCTAAGTGAGTACGGTAGGGAGGGGATACGGTAGATTGACAATTGGATTATTCATGGGATCGAATCGTTAATTGTGATTGTGAACCTTAACGATGTATACATGGACAGTGAAACGTGAGAAACGATGGTCACATACGTTGTGGTGCTTTTTTTTTAAACTCTCCACCGAAATGGAATTGTTTCTGTGGTTCTCGTCAGGGTTTATCTATCCATTACAGCATAGATTCATCAAGTGATATCAATTAAGTGTAATCATTTGCTTTCCAGTCCAACAGCCGTGGCGACGGGTCTCGATGGATCGATTTACGTGGTTGATCATGAACTGATCAGAAAGATTTCCCCCGATGGACTGACGAGAACTGTGATGAGCATGAAGTGAGTAGTACGGTAGTTGGAGGGAATACGGTAGTCTGATGGATTACGGTAGCCAGAGGGGTTACGATAGTTTGAAAAATTATGGTAGTCTGGGGTATGATAATCGGAGGGATTACGGTACCTGATCAATCGATATTCACAGATCGGTTCCTTCGTCGGGTGAGATAGGTACTCCTCAATTGGCAGTCGATCCAAGGGATGGATCTCTCCATGTCGTCATTCCCGTACGATATCAGATCATACGAGTAGCTACTAAGGTCAGTGAGAAGTTTATTATTGTGTGAGAGCTAAAAGAAAGACCGATCGGCGATCGTGAGAGTAGTGTCTAGCTTTCATTTATGGAACCTTTGAAACATGTGTTAAAATGGTTGAGCTAGTTCTATTTTTCCGCAACAAAAGCGACATCGAATTGTAGTCGGTGTATATTGGCTGTTATGAGCACCCGGTGAAACATTAATAAACCAATTTTGATTACAGGGCGGTCCTCTGAACGCCGAGAAGCGAACGGCTGTGCTACAAGCGGGAATGAATGAACAACAGGTTAGAATTGATTTATTATATCTCGCAACTCTCATTAAATCGTAGAATGAATGGTAGTCAAATGAATGGTGAAACGAGTAGATAACAGGTTGATAATTAATCAGCTTATCATCATTTTGGGTTTGAGATGGAGAAAGCGTATTAATCACGAATTTTGCCTCAGTCCGGCTGATGATAAATGAGTGAAACACCTTTCAGCGTCGATCATTTAATCTAAAATTCGAATCTCGTTCAGGTGATAGCTGGAACGGGCGATCAATGCATCGACGACAATTGTGGAGATGAGGGAGAGGCGAGAGAAGCACGATTGAAGAATCCAAAGGCTATCGCATTCGATAGTCAGGGAAGACTGTATGGTGAGTGTGGGGTACTGTAGGTTGTAAACCATTCATAATAGGATACGGTAGATGGATCTGCATGTGTTGCGTTTTCTAGGGGTATTCTTACGGGGATACGGTAACGGATTATGGTATCTTACAGTATTGATTTCAGTGGCGGACGACAATCGCGTGCGAGTGATCGATGCATTTGATCCCAAGGCGACGAGAAGAATCAGAACGATTGGAGATAGGTTAGTAGAAACAGAAGCATTGCCAAAATTGGAGGGAGCAAAGCTTGAGTCACTTAGGATCTAGATGAAACATAAAAGTGTCCATTTGAAACTTTAAAAAAAATAATTACGGTCGACGATTGCCAATGGGGAATCACTATTGAAACTGATACATTCAGGAAGTATCTTGACTTTGAAACGTGAAACTCATCATGTGAAGTTGTTCGCTGTCTAATTTAAATTTTGAAGAGGCCAGTGCTCCTGTATTTGGGTTGTGGCCTTTTTTTCCACGGGAGAATAAGGGGTCATTAATTTAAACCGGCGAGAAATAATCTTTATTGTAGTTGGGACACGATATAAACTTCTGTATTTCAAACTTTTACGATTCATTCTAAATAATATTTCTTTCCAGATCGTCCTACAAGGCGAGTGGTCCCCTTCCGTGCCCCCTCGCTGCCCTCTCTTCTCCTCTCGTTGAGAGACCTCTCAAGACACTCAGAATGCAATGGCCTACTTCCATCAGGTATACTGTAGTAGTCTAGGAGGATTGTGGGGATACGGTATCTATCATATGGGGATAAGTGATTGACTAGGTATGACGCAATCTCCACCCCTTTCAGTATCGATCAGTCGACGGATACGGTTTACGTCGTTGATGCATCGACTGTCGTCTATGCAATCAGAAGAGACCAATTCACCATTGTTAGAGGTATGTAAGGACCGATGGAATGCATTGAAATTACGTGATCAGAGGTGTACTTGTGGATGGGGTGAAACGGCAATTGTTCTGGGAATTTGACTGAAATTTTTTTTAAATGATTTTTATGAGTTGGGAAAGTGGTTCACATCGTAATTGGGCGACGAGAGATTTATTTTATGAAGGGTTCGCTTTGCATATTGGAACAATGGCACATGAAACACGTTTATGGAAACGGTGAAACTGGAATATACATTTGTTTTACCCTTCGTTGTTAATGATAGTGAAACTATAGCAACTCGTGGAAAGATGATGCAGTGATGTGCCTGGTGTAAATGCAATGTGAAGCCCCAATAAATGGATTACAGGCGTTCCTCCCTCGTGTTCCTCCTCTCATTCCTCATCCAATTCGAGTGCCAAACCAACGCAAGTCGCAGCCACTCCCGATGGAGGAATTTATCTATTGGAGCATCATGATAGGGGAGAGGGAAAACAGGTACGATAGAATGGATTACGATAATGGGGGGGGGGTATGTATAGATTTTGTTTGAGCCCGGTGATTAAGTGTTCCATCGTGTGGGTATGGTCGAGGGGTGGTTTGCTAATTGATAAAGTTCTGTTTCTATTTTTGCACAAATGAAAAATACTTGTGATGGGAACCAGGTGAGTAGGCGTTTCTGAATTGGTACATATACTGGTGAGATTTCGCATTCGGTAATACGCTTGCGACATTCATCTCACATTCAGATTCTCTTCATTCCATACGCTGGCCATCGTGGAGAAGTGTTCGCCGGAGAATCATCGACGCTTGCGACGACGAATAATAATGGTGAGAGTTGGATTACGGCACTATGGGGAGGGAATACGGTAGTGGGGGAGTACTCTAGCTTGAAAGGGTACTATATTTCTAGGGCCATAAAAACGAAGACTGTTACGGTACGTTTGAGGCGTTATAGTAGTTCTGTAGAAGTGCTGAAGTCATTAGCCTGAAGTACGTGGTTCAAATGGGAAAAAAAGAAAAGGGATATAGAGGAAAGGTGGGAAAAGAATGTCGATTTGTTGACTGTATCGCTCTGTCTCAATGTTATCTTGTATATTATTCCGTACATGGATTGTGGATGAAACACAAGACCTGTCCTTGCAGGTTCGCCCTCCTCTCCCTCCTCTTCCCTTCCCCGCTCTCGTCTTCGCGTGTCTGACGTCGTTTCGATGGCTGTCGATTCATCGAAAGGAGGGGGAATTGTGATGGCAGATGCGAGTGAAGGAGTGGTCAGTATTTTGATCATATTGGGGATAGGGGGATTCGGGTTGTGAAGGGTGGTTGTATTGAAGATAGACGCATGAGTGACAATATTTGAAAGGTCTCTCTCAATCGAGTAAAATTTAGCGAAAAATAAATGCTTTTCGTGTGCGTTATTGTGCAAAGTGGATTGGTGCCTCCAAGATTGATTACCTGTGGTAAGGGAAGGCTAGTGACAATAAGTTGTTGATAAATTCGTTAAAATACAATGTTTTCCAGAGATAGGGAGATTGGGGTTACAAAGGGTGGTTGTATTGAAGATAGACGCGTTCACGATAATTTGTGTAAGCTCTCTATGTGAAATAAAATTGCCTGCGAGATCGGTGCTTCTTGCGTACCTCATCGAGGGACATGAGTTGGAAGTCGGATTCGTCAGAATACAATCCTTTTGAGATCCGCCGAGTCGGCCCGAAGCGCCTTCAATTGGATCCCACAACGAAACTCTACCGACTGGCCGATCCCGAACTGAATGAGGTACGGTGGACAGGGATGAGTTATCGATTGATCGGCTGAAACTACCGCAGTCAGTGCATATATTACGGTTTCTACTAGGGTTGCAGGTTCGGTTTTTTTTATTCCCGCGCCCTCCTCGCTCTTCCCTCTCCCTCATTCAATCCCGCACGAGCGAGAAGATATGTAAAGAGGGTGCGGGATCCCGCATCATTGCGGGATTGATGCGGGATTTCCCCCTCTCATTTCACTTTTCTCTGATCACTCGATCTCGAAGCCATTTGCATACGAAAACACAAAGGCGCCGAGTAATGAATGAGGGAAGAGGAATGAAATGAGAGGGGGAAATACCGCATCAATCGCGCAATTTTGCGGGATCCCGCATCCTCTTTACATATCTTCTCGCTCGTGCGGGATTGAATGCGGGAGAGGGAAGAAGAGGGCGCGGGAATAACGAAACCGATCCCGCTACGGCAACCCTAGTACCTTAGTCAGTGCATATATTTCGAGTCAAAATTTCGATATTTCCAACTCTACCATAGTCAGTGCATAGATTACGGTATCTCTCAGGTGTATTTCTTCTCTCCTACTGGATCTCATCATTCGACTGTCGATTTGCTCACGGGAAGAACACTCGCCAACTTCACTTATGATGGAGAGGAAAGGTGAGAAAAATATTATTTTTTGATTTGGCTAAAGAGGATTGATCTTTCACGCGAACACAACTCCGTACTTAGAGTGTCGATGAAACACAAGAGTGAAATGTCAAGATATGTTTGGAATTTGATGTTTGGTGAATTAGCAAGTAGTTGTTTTCATATGATATCCACTCGATTCAGCGGTATGCTGAACAATGTATAGAACTTTATATCTAGATGAAACACGAAGAAAAAGGATCAATAAAACGTTTCAGCTCTGCCCGTCTCTCTTCCATTATTGGAAGTACTGAGAAAGTGAAGATTACGAGAGACGAAGAATCGATGACAATCGATAGTGGAAGAGGAATTGAGACGAGATTATCGATTACTAATGGAGAAATGAAGAAAGTGACCTGTGAAGGATACGGTAAGTGGAAGGGAGGTACGGTAGATGTACGATATCGATCTTTCCAGCCCCAATCTCGTTTGTCTACAGTAAGGAAGGACTTATGGTGGAGAGAGGAGTGGAGGGACGGGGGAGGGTTTTCCTACAGTATTCCACACTAGGCGATAGAAGACTGAAAGAAATGGTGATCGAAGGAGGAGAGAAAGTGGAAGTGGAAGAGAAACAGGGAATGAAAGGTGAGTACATGTTTCATGGATAACATAATTGATGGATCGACATGTCATTGTCACCACCGTCAATAAAAAGTGCACCATACGTGTTTCACTGGTTGAGTAAAGTAGAAGGCGAAGTACAGGGGCTATCACAGTATTTCTTCAGGCGATTACATCTCAATCCGCGCTAAGCGCGGAGCGTCCATTGACCTCGACCATCGATTCTTCCTAGAAGATCAGTCATCGATCAGAATGGATCAAGGTACGGTAGCGCACTCGGATACGGTATCCAGGAACTACAGTAACCCCTTCCTTCCCCTTCAGATTCGACTCCCTCGTTCCGTCTGATTCCTCTTGGCTGGTCAGGTGCTCATCTCTCTCAATCGTCACTCGGAAGATCCGATCTCTTCGATGCTTCATCCATTGGAGGAGGGGCGGATACAGTAGCCAATGCCCTGATCGGTGCGAGACCCGAGGATACGGTAGACGGAGTGATCACTGTACGCAAGACGAGTTTGAGAGCTGTGGAGGGTGAGTATCGATTGATTTACTTATTACGGTAGGGGGTACGGTAGAATATCGATTGTTTCCCTCAGGCCGACCCGCTCTCTCATCCCGTCTTGAATGGTCGACCTCATCCACAAGATCAAAGACCACGAAAGCAATCACCCATGTGTCCAGAAGTACCAAGGTATACGGTAGTCTGGAGGGTACGGTAACTGATGAATATCTATTGATTGCAGATCAACGGGGCGCCTCTTCTCTCGATCAGATTCGATCACGATAGCTCATCCGATACGTACTCGGGTCCCCAAAGCGAGCAATTACTCAAGATTCGATACAATGAGAAGGGACAGGTACGGATTTCGAATTTAGCGCCTTCTAAATGTTTGATTCGATGAATTGGCGGGAATAATTGATTACAGATGATATCGATTGGCGCCGAGGTGGATGTGCTAGTGGAATCGGAGAGGAGATTGCCGATGGTCGAGGTGAGATAGAGGGATATTTCAGAGTGCTGGAATAGTTTCCTGGTTTCTTCATCACAACGAGTAGGGTGATCATTTCTTGTAGAATGACGAGAAGCTATGGGAAATTAGGAGAGTAGTAAACGGCTTTGAAAAAAATGAAGAGGAATGGGCTGGCAGTTTTGTGTTACATTGTTTGTTGCTATGCGCGATTGAATTCGGCAGCCAATTTGAGATTGGTTCGTGGTAGTTTTCGAAAACCATCAGATTTTGTGTTCCTTCAATTCTTGATATCTTTGAATTTTTGAAGTTAGCAATGAACTCGATTTAGTCACTTTTTAAAAAAAATATTCATGATCAATTTGCAGATCGTGTACGATTCGTCGTCCGATTCTTCGATTCTCCGCAAGTGGGGAGTGAGACAGGAAGAGATTAAGAGAGGTGAGAGGGAAATGAAGGACGCGGTTTTCCTGTGTTTCATCTATTCGATATGAGCCCTACATCCTTTCAAAAATAATCACATACGTTCATTTTCATGTTTCAATCATTAGCTATCCCTGAAAATAATTCCAAACTGGATTGATTTCGTAATTGATCTTGAAAATAATAGTAAAATTGTCAGATTCCTCCGGTCGTGCGATTCGTCGTGTGTGGTCGACGAATGAGAGCGAGGGAGTGAGAGAATGGACGGCTGAGTATGGAGAGAGGTGAGCAGAGGAAGGTTATGGATGAGAGCGGTGAGGGTACGGTAGTCGAACAGGGTGAATCGATGTTCCACGGTGTAGTCAAGTTCAATGTGGTTGTTAGCTGACTTGATATTATGATAATTGACAGTGCAAATATTTTAATCTGTGCGGAAGTTACCTCGCGTTTTGTGGTTTCGCTTGGTTCTTATGAGCATGAAATATCGAGTAAAGACAATAACTCATCCAGTCTCATTTGACAACCATAATTCACATTCCAGATGGCCAACGTCAATCACTGCGTACAGTGGTCAAGAGTACGAAATTGAGTATACGGAGGAAGGAGAAATGGTCGAAGTGAGCAGAGGAAATGAGGTGAGCATTACGGTACGAATATAGGGCGATATTAATACATGATACTGTAAAACGTTAATTTGTTTGGCCCTGGCTGTTGACGAAATATCAACGATCACATTATCTTTGCGCTATGAGATGATGATGTAACGTGCAATTTCCGGGTGTTTTAAATACTATTTTCATTGCAGAAATCGTCGTTCGATCGATTGGCATTGTTAGATGGGGGAGAATTGAGGAAGAGGATCTGGCAATGGGCTGAACAGGTAGGTCATTATCGATTGAATGATGACGTCATCTTTGAAAGTAAGGGTACGGTAGAATACGGTAGACTTTTTCAGCCATTCTCCGTGATCGTTGATCGTGGGAAATCTTCCTCTGATTTCTCGTCTCCTCTCAATCTCGGATTATCGATTGATGAGGGTCGATTATCGATTAGAGAGTGGAGATCAGCTGATGGAGAGAGACACGCGGTAGTGGAGATAGATGAGAGAGGAAGAGTGAGAAGAATGAGGAATGGAGAAGAATCGATTACTGTTAGATATGAAAGGGGTGGAGATGGAAGAGTGAGGTGAGCATGAATAAAGTTAAATAAAAACGTATTGGAACAGAGAGCTAGGTTATGTAATTGGAGAGAAACGTGAAAAGGACAAGTAGTAAGATGTATTTGCAGACTTGAATCAACAGTATCGATATTCTTTGATCCTCTTGAAAATTCGAGGGTTTTACTATGAAATTGGAAATTCTGCTAGATTACTTTGCTCACCCAGATTGAAACTTGTAATAAAAATGAAACGAGCAGTTCGCGGGTTGAAGAAACTTAGCAATTTCAGTCAAATCCGTTCTTCTTCTGTTCTCGAATCGTTTGCTTGGCAATCGGAACTTCCCATTCAGTACAAGATCGCGACGAGACCAACCAAGGTGAGGAATACGGTAGACACTGGTGAGCTAATAATGTCATAGTTTTTGGGGTTGCGGATCGGCGGAGTGGTTTTTGTGAAAAAAATTCGGCGCTCCGCGCCGTTTGCGGGTCTGCGTAGTGTGATTTTTTTCCTACTGCGGATCCCCGGGAAACTATGACGTCGAAGCTCACCAGTGACGGTAGGATTATCGATTGATTGGAAATTGGTTGGGTACAATAGATAAACGATTTATTGCAGACTGATCAATGGCAAGAGTCGACCTTCGATCTACACTATGACGATCTACTGAGAGTGACGAAAATCGAAGCAACGGTTAATGGTGAGTACGGTAGGAGTACGGTAGTATTATAATCCACGAGAAGAATGTCATGGTTTAGAAATTTTAGGATATAATTATTACACGAGAAAAGAGACACTAATCAGTGTATTCATATTTTTTCAACTGATGAATGTGCTGTGAAACATTAATCGGATGAACGAATTCGATTGCAGGTCACCCGAAGGAGTCGCTCGATCTCGTTTTCGACCAACGAACGACTCATTTGAAGACAATCGGAGGATTCTCACTACTTATGCAGCCAGCGAATACTACGGTAGAGAAGGGAAAGGTAAGTGAAGAGGGGGGTACGGTAGATATCGATTGATTATTGATTAGACAACGATAGAGTGATACGGTAATTTCAGTTGGTGATCAATCGATTGGCCTCCGCTACGAGACGTCCATTCAAGACGATCGTGAAAGTGGGAGAGATAATGGCTGAAGTGAAGGTACGGTAGGAGTACGGTATTGATCGGAGTACTGTAGTCCACTCAGATTACGGTAGCCCTTGCAGATTATTCGTGACGCGTTCGATCGACCTACCGTAACGGAATGGATTGTGAAGAATGGAGGAGAAGAGAGGAAATGGCAGAGCTCAGTGGAGTATGATACAGTGGGAAGATTAGTGAAGATGACAAGAGGGGAGCAGGAGGAAAGAAGGTAAGATGGGATATTTTTAGCCGTAAATTGTGGGTTTATTTCCCCCGATGAGTTTGTGCTTTATGGGTAGTATACAGCACGGACGAGCCTGTCTGAAGTGGTGAACTTAGATTCCTGGCTGAAAAATAACAAAAACAATCTCAACATCCTTTAGATGGAAGCTTTCGTACGATAATCTCGGTCGTCTCTCAACGATTGGAAATGAATCGATTGAATGGGAAGAGAATGGAGTAATGGAGAGAAGAGGAAGTGAAGAATATGAAAGTGATGGGAATGGATGGATCGAGAGAATCGGTTTGTTGAGGGTTGTGATGATTATGAGAGTGTGGTGTGAGGGACAAGGTGAATTCTAGCTGCAGTGTGAACTCATAGGCTGGTCGTATGCATAATTGGCGTTGAGTTGCGTGATTATTTCCTCTACATGTAACCTATTTGTATTTCTTGTGGATTTGGTGTTGCATAGCCAATATAGTAGGCCGAAGGTCTTTCCGCGTTGATAACTTGACTATAACTTGGAAAAAATAATAAAGTGCATTTTCAGGTCCCCTCACTCTCGATTTTGATTCGCTCGGCCGATTAATTGGTGTGCAATCGAAGAAGACGAAGAGGAACTGGAATATCGATTACGATGGATACGGAAGGGTACGGTAGATTGCAGTAGTCCAATAGTGGAATGTTGAAAACGGTAGATGATAACTGTATCGATCTCCTTTCCAGGTTTCTCTTCTCCGTAATGGCTCAACTCTCTACAATCTCTTCTATGCTCTGCCTGAGAGAAGGGAGCTACTCACGCATTTCACGAGAAAAGGTTTGTGTTTTGTTTGCGGTCTGTCACTCCCAGCAAAATAGGAACACCCTCAATTACCTTGGTTCTGAATTGTTACTGCTGCGGAGAATCACTTGGCACTTATCAATTATTGTTTTATTTGAGCTGGTTGTTCTCATCGAATCGATGTTCCGTTACGATCTTTGATATGTCGTATTAATGGAACAGAGATTCTCCTAGTCGCCCTCTATTTTCAATTCAGTAATTTCTTGCAGATGGTTCCACTCCTTCTCGCCTCTTCCACCTTCTATACACTCCTCATTCGTCTCTTCCATTTGTGATGAGAGAAGGAGAGAAAGAATGGGCATTGATCTATGATGAAATGGACCAATTGGCCATGATTGTGGGAGAGAAAGGTGTCGAGAGGGAGGTCAGTATTTCATAATTAGAGATTCTGTGGGACACGGTGATTTAGTGTTGCTGATATCTCTGAAAAGGCATGTGATGCTCGGGTTGTGATAATGTCGCGTCTGCTAGTGTAATTAGCCAACAGATTAAGAATTGTGAAATATGAAAAGAAAATTTCGCTAGGTTGATTATTGGTTCTCTGGTGTATCAAAGCTTTATTTCTGAAGGAAGGATAGTAGTCTGTCAGCTCCTTATTTACAATAATAACATTCATTGAAGATAATCTATTCTCCGTTCGGTGACATTATCTCCGATTCGAATCCTTCTCTCTTCGTTCCTTCTTCTTCCTTCAAAGGAGGAATTCCCCTTCCCGATACGGGTCTCATCATTCTCAGAGACGGAGACAACTCCCGACCATGGGATGCCCGAGCAGGTACGGCAGAGGATACGGTAGTTGATGATTATCGATTGATTGTAGGTCGTTTCCTCTCATTCCCTCCCTCTTCTCTCCTTCCATCAACTCGTGATCTACTCAATGATCCATCGATCGCCCTCAATCCAATGGCCATGAAGGACAGTGATCTTCCCTGGGCCGCTGCCGATATTCCCGATGGTGAGTACGGTAGATTCGGGCAGATTACAGTATCTCTTCCTCTTGAGACTTCTCAACTTGGCTTCGTCTGGTTGACGCCCCGACGACTCTTCTCAATCGATTGGATACTGTAGCCACGCAATCGATCGACAGCGAATTTGTGACCTCTCGAAGACTAGCGAAATTGGATGGAAGATTAACTTGGCTGAAGGGAGAACAGAGTGTGCGATCCAAGAGGTCAGTGGGCGGAGTCAGAGAAAAGGGGCGGAGCTTATCCTAATCCATTGCAGATTGCATAGTGATGATGGACAGTTGGAATGGTCGAGTGACGAAGATTCGTGGGCGGGATTGATGCAGATTGTGGTCGATGAGAGGAATAGAGTAAGTGGATTACGGTAGTATTCAGATGGTATCGATATATCGTAGTAATCAATAGACTACTGTAGTCTCACAATAGTATCGATCTACCGTAATACTGCGACCTTGAGATATAGATCTACCGTAGTAATCTGCCGATTGCAGACTGAATCTCTTCATTTCTCATCTGATCTCTCAACGGACGAACGTCTTTATCTTCATCGACTTCTCTCCGAATCAACGATCGTCGAAAGAACGGAGAAGAGATTGAAAGATGATGGAGGACAGGAATTGCATGTCACACACAGAGAGGACCATCTACCCGCTGATGTGAGTGGGCGGGGTTTGGGAAGGGGCGGGGCTTAAAAGGGGAGGAGCTTATATAAATATCCATCCAGGTTCAATCCTCATCGCACACTCACTTCTCGATTCATCGTGGTCAGGATTCGATCGAAGTGAAGAGAGGAACGGCGAGGATTGTAGTGCACTATGGAAAGAATGCTGTGAGTTGGAAGGGAGGCTGGGTGAAATATTTGTTGCTTCTGAGGGCAGTAGGGAAATTGTTCGTTATTTCGCTAGTTCGAAGCATATAGATTTGATGAAGCAGAAAATCACCGAATTGAGAACATTATTTTTTGAGATCTTTTCAATCTAGCTTATAATAATGGCAGATGGGAACGTAGTTGGCATGAAACGTAGATGCACCATAATTTCGAAGATGAATTGAAAGTGAATTTTTGGTTGAAACTCCATATTTTCAGTATTCATCGACGAGTGATCGATTGAGAGACGAAGCGAGAAGGAAATGGGATGCAAGTGTATGGAAAGCGGAGAAGAGAAAAGTCGAAAGTGGAAGGAAGAGTTCGAGGTACGGTAGACTACTGTAGGTACCTTATTGATTGTGATTCTTCAGAAACTGGACTCCCACCGAGCGCAAGCAGCTCATCGAGAAGGGTACGGTATCCGGCTACAGTATCCGGATCAAGGATAATACGGTACTAGCCCTACCATCGATCTACTCCTTCGAATTTATCAAGATGTGATTTCTCCCTTCCCAGAATGTTGTCTACCCTTTCCCAGTGAGTAGCGAGAATGATTAGATATAGTTAGCTCGTAATTTTGACCCCGTTGTACCCTATTCTTGTTTTGTTTACGGGTTATTTTCCAATGATAATCATGCCATATCGAGTGTTCTTTTTATCCTTACAACATATCGTACCTTTCAATTTCAACGGTTCAATGAAAGTTGTGAAAGTTTCTGAAAGTTTCAAAACTTTCAAACTGAGTTGGAGCTTCCTAGCCAATTTGGCGAGTTTTCCTTTTGGTTCTGTGTTTACCGTGCCCTGTTTCATAAGGAACCCAGAAAAGTACCCAAAATATGCGGTATTACGGCCGCGAAGGACATATTTGTTATTTTCGAAAATGAATACCGTAATCGAATTTCGGAGCCGGAAAAGGCTGGCGCGAGAGGTGTGTCAGTTGACCTGTGTGATCGTGTGCTGGCAATCGATTCGCAGTTTGAACCGTTCCACAGCGTTATCACTGTTTCTTGTTGATTGATTCATATATTTTGTCGTGTTTATTGCATTTCTGATATCAGCACATCAGTACTAATCAGGTGCTCACGGGATAGCCGCACCGTTTCAACGAGGGAGGCTATTTTTTCGGTTAGTGAGCTTGCCTTGCCTTCGTGTCCTATTTTCTTGCTTATATTTCATATTTTCTCATAATTTGTTTGACTTTTTACTCGCTAAATTATCGATTTGACCTACTATCTTTTTCCATCAGACACATTCCGTTATTTCGCTTCTTATATTATCTGTTAACCGTTTGTTGTTGTGTTAGTCGTTTCCAGTTGAATGAAATACAAGTTAACTGTTTGCTCATTTTCCACAATTTGTTGTAGCATGAAGTTTACACTTTATTCATAGAAATAATTATCTCGCTTCAATAATTTAATAACAAACAACGATGGATGAGATGGGATTACGGGGCATATTCATATCGATAGAGTAACATAATACAACTACAACACAACATGATCTACTCTAAAAAGAAAAGAGAAAGGAGATATACTATTGGGGGTAGGTCACAGTCTAGGCAATCTCGCAGGTGCCTCCAGCCTTGGTGAGAAGAGCTGCCAACTCATAAGCCTCGGCCTTACTCATGTCTTCCTTCATTGTACACGGTGCAGTCTCGACGAACTGGAATGAAATTAAAATCATTGCTGATAAGCAAGGAGCCACAACAGTGTGAAAATGGATTCAATAGATCGTATAACTTGAGAGGAAAACGTTGAATTTCTTGTTAAATATTCAGACAATATTTGAATGAGCAATCCTTACCTTCTTAGAGTCCGGTAATGATATTTCCGATCTCCTTAATGAGAACGATCTTCTTCGTGTCATCGAACTTGGCCAGGGTAACCTGTAAAGTTGATAAATAATAAATGAATTGGGAAATTAACAGATTTAAGCAGTGGTATAAGCAAGAAAAATTATTTTACCTTGAAGGTCTTCTTCTGGGGCACGTCCTCTGCTGCTGCTGCAGGCATCGCTGCCATGATCATGCCAGGAGACATCATGGGCGCATCGGGGATGTTCAGTCGCTTCTTCAGCGCCCAGTTCAGGTCGGACACCTGCCAAAGCAATTTTACACTTGATAAAACAAAATAGTTCACTATTTCTCCATTTTATAAGGCCTTATATGGACTGTCAAGCCCCCAATGACTTCATGGGAGACAAATAACGTGGTAGATTGAAGAACAAAAGCGTACCTCGAGTAGGCTGAGGTTGGCGATTTCATCGACCAGGGCGTTTATTTTGCTGGAGACGACGCGCGGCTCCCGAGGAAGAGCAGCGGGCGCTCCTTCGCTCACGGGTAGACCGGCTAAATAATAGAAGTAACATCAAATTTAACTAACAAAAAGTTGAATTCGATGAATTTAAATATTTTGTCAATAGTGATATTTGATGGAAAACTAATTAGCAACACACAGCGATACATCCCTCACGCTTTTTCTGCGCCATCACAACGAAATGACGCTCCTAATACTGAATGCACCGTTCAAAAAGTAAAATAATCCCAGAATTTCGCGAAAAAATGACTTTAAAGAGGTTTAATTGTGCGAAAATCACGATAAATTGCCATGGATGCTTGAAATCAAGCGTTGATTAATGAGTTAAATTCCGCTTACCTAGCATTTCGCCGGCCTGTGACCCGTATAACGAACCTTAATTCATCGTATAATACTCATATCATCAATATTTGACAAATTTACTTGGATTTTTTCATAATTCCACCAATAACAAATAATAATTGCCACCTCTTAACGCTTTTACTACCAATGCTAATCGATTTTCCACCAAAACCAGTGTTCTCAACCCAGTCAAAAGGGAGAATTATGATAAATTAAAACACTTTTTACACGATTTAGGGGTATTCAAGCTATAAAAACGAGGGAATAACGAAATAAAACCTGTCCTTTGTTTACACGCCGACTGCTCGAAGCAGTCGGCCTCCCTCCACGCCGGCGGGCCCTCGTCCTGCAAATCGATAATTTAGCGAGTAAAAAGTCAAACAAATTATGAGAAAATATGAAATATAAGCAAGAAAATAGGACACGAAGGCAAGGCAAGCTCACTAACCGAAAAAAATAGCCTCCCTCGTCGAAACGGTGCGGCTATCCCGTGAGCACCTGATTAGTACTGATGTGCTGATATCAGAAATGCAATAAACACGACAAAATATATGAATCAATCAACAAGAAACAGTGATAACGCTGTGGAACGGTTCAAACTGCGAATCGATTGCCAGCACACGATCACACAGGTCAACTGACACACCTCTCGCGCCAGCCTTTTCCGGCTCCGAAATTCGATTACGGTATTCATTTTCGAAAATAACAAATATGTCCTTCGCGGCCGTAATACCGCATATTTTGGGTACTTTTCTGGGTTCCTTATGAAACAGGGCACGGTAAACACAGAACCAAAAGGAAAACTCGCCAAATTGGCTAGGAAGCTCCAACTCAGTTTGAAAGTTTTGAAACTTTCAGAAACTTTCACAACTTTCATTGAACCGTTGAAATTGAAAGGTACGATAGCATAACATTTACTCACTTTCTTTAATAATTCAACATGCTTCAATTGAACCGTTTTATTGTTTTACCCCGAGATAAGCCAATTCATCTCAGTGCGATTAGCTTATTTTCAACCTACGATTCTTTCTCGATTTTCGTTCATTGCTCAATATTCAATAATTGGTTCCCTGACACTGGTCCAACCACGTGATTACGGGAATACGGTATCGAATCGATCGAATTTATGCCAATATTTTCATCCCTGTCTTTTTTTATCACCAATACTCAGAGTATTCATCAGAGTAACAAGTGCATGCTCGTTGTTGTAAGTATCGATTTTTGACTTACCGTACCCTTTTTTGTTGTCCCTGTATGATTTTCCATACCCAGTGCCCGTTTTACCCGACCGTTTTTAGTCATGATGTTGATTCTCCATAGAGATCAAATAAATTTACTGCGATAAATTGAGATATAAATATAATTGCGTTCTTGAAAGAATACGTGAACTTCTTGACAGTTCATTTTTTAAAAATCAGTTTTCAATGTGCCGAAAGTATTGTATCCGTTCTCTAGATTTACTGTAAATGTTCGGAATCTTTGTCGATTCTATTATCGATGAATTAATTTCTCTCGTAGAAGAGAGGGGAATGGAAAAGGTATATCAATGTGTTGTGAATTTTCTAAGTGATTCTTCAATTTCAGATCTGTGAAGGCTGTTGGATGGATTTCATTCTTCGTTTTTCTTTGGTAATTGAGAAGACGCGTTGTTGCTTAGTTCGCATGTACAAAATCAATGCGAGAGGTCGCCCATTATATGACGACTGAGTTTGGAACACGAAAGGTTTCCGTCAAACACTTTACAATTGCTATCGGAACTCAGAGCGACTCAGTTCAAAAAGTATTTATTACGGTAATTAGAATAACTTGATAAAGTTGGTCGTTGTCGTGCTAGGAGTACTCGGGATTTGTTAATTGATTCTACTCGTCTTTCTATCATCTCCTATTATCTAGTGATCTTTGATCTTTCTAGTCATCCTTCTTGCCCGTCTTAATTTCCTTTTTCGTTTCTCTCTTTTCTACTTCTTTCTTCGGTTCTTCTGCTTCGATCTCATCGAAATCATCATCCACTCCCAGAACGAACTCGGAAATATACCTGAATGAGGGGTACTGTATCACAGAATACTTCTTCACAGTTCCAAATTCATAGTTCGCTAAGAGACTTTCGCTGTTCGCGATGCACATCTTTCACTAACTTCCAATACTACCGTAATCCATCCCATGCTCACCATGCAATAATGGGCGACGCCCAGTAGACAGCGAGATGTCCGAGATGACTCACTCCCAAACAATTGAAAGTGCACGCAGAAGCAACGATCGGATTACCGTAGAGACCAGTGAAGTTGATGCCTGCGAATGAGAATATTCGTATTCATCACTCGATCTGTCAGAATGAAGAATCAGTCTCTCCATTCTTCGTATTCTCTCACAAAGAGCACATGTAAAGAAGAAGCGAACTCTTCATCTTGTCGGCCCTATTCATCACTCTTGTTTTTTTAATACAAGATAGATCTATTCTGAGGGACTTACCCAGTGCGCAGATGAATCCAGCAAAGCTGGAATTGACCAGATACTGCAGCCAAGAGTCAGCATACCGATCGGATGCGACCTGCACAAGGAATACGGTAGAAGATGGTACAGCAAGAGTCGTTGAAGAGTCGTTGGATACCGTACTCCATCACCACTCACCGTCTCGACACACTTGCCCAGCAACACTGCCACTCCCTCGATGGCTGCGCCCGTCATGAGGGCTACCTGACATATATAGATGAG
This sequence comes from Pristionchus pacificus, assembly GCA_000180635.4. Taxonomy (NCBI): domain Eukaryota; kingdom Metazoa; phylum Nematoda; class Chromadorea; order Rhabditida; family Neodiplogasteridae; genus Pristionchus; species Pristionchus pacificus. Next base: position 13,597,557 of record CM026577.1, read on the forward strand.
GTAGAATGAAGAATGCACCTCTTCATTACTCTCACTCTCTCCGGCCACAGAGAACAGTGAGAATCCGGTTTGTAGTAACCCATTCTTCATGCTGAAGGCCCTAATGTCGATATTATCAATCTATCATACACCTACAGTAACCCACCGATAGATCCGTTGAGCACTCATAGTTGGAGGCTACTTCAAGATGAATTGGATGGATTCCAATGGAGAAGAAGAGTCGAGCGAGACGAGAAGAGAGGAAGGCAGCAGTGATCTAATCGAGATCGATTGAACTACCGTTTTACCGTATTCTACCGTATACCTGCACAGCGAGAACGTAGAGAGCGCGACGGAGGATCTTTCGCTTACGGTAGCACGAGGTCACCTGATTATCGATTGATTTACTTATCAATCTATCAGGATCAACGTATTTTTTTTTAGAAATAACGTACGATTGGGCAAGGGCTCGCAACGCAGTCTCGAATCATGTAGCAGTTCGCCAGTTCGATTACCGTAATCTCAACGAAGACGCCTGAAGAGTACGGTAGATCTCGTCAATCGGTTGTTTTCGATCTTACCAAACAATCCGTACGTTTCCAGAATCGTTCCTACATCGAACATAGGCGTGCAAATTTGGAGTGTTCCGATGAACTGAAATGTTGATCTTTGACCTCTCATGATGACCTTATCTTGATGTTTCTAGTCTAAAGTCATCAGTCATCGTGTCTACGTCATCGCTCGGTTGCTCGGTTTGCTTGCTAACACATTTCCTCATTCCAGGCTCAATTTCATGAGTTCAAGATAAGAAACTCGCAACACTTTACCGGAGATTTAAGAAGAAAAAAAGAAATCTGAACATAAGAGAGCGTTACCTCGTTCAGAAGCTGAACAGTGAGGGACGAAGGCGGCTTGGGCACGAATGTACGCACGATCCATCGAAGAATTTCAGCCCCGAGGAAACAGCAGAAATAGAAGACCAGCGAGGCCTCCCACACCCTCATTCTGAAGGAATAACGATGTCAACAGAGAAATGAATACAGTTGGTGGCGATTTTCGAGACAGACAAGATTAGACAACAAATTATTTTCGAAAAGAGAACATTGGTGAATGATTCCGGAAAACAAAGACTAGGGCTATCAAGATGAAGAATCCGTTTCTTCAATCTTCGTTTATTCTTCACTCTGGCAACCCTTACAATGGAAAAAGGACAACGATAACAATGCACAAAGAAGGTCTTATCAGATCATAAACTAAACTCCAGACGGGATGTGTCAGGGAATGTTGCTAGGCAATGGGCAACTCGCGTGTCTTCCTGTTATCTTACTGAAAAATTCTACTCGCTCGATTTGTTTACTCTTCAAGAGATTTCTCGAATAAAGAATGAACAGCACACAAAAGTGATCAACGGGAGTGATCTACCTCTGTCATCATCACTAGTCAATAATCGAGTCAATAATTGCGTGGGAACAGAGGAAGACGCGCGGAAGACTGAGTGTCCGTATCTTATCTTGACGTGCTTTACACTCTCCCTCCTTCCTTCCCCTCCTCCTTCTCTCTATTCCCATGATCTCTGTCTCTCTCATTGTCTCACCCCTCTCTGATCTCCCTTCTCTCTCGTCTCTACTCAACATCCTCTCATTGTTCATTTACTCGTTTTCTGCCACATGTTAGAGAATTTCACAAAGTTCGTCCATCGCGAGGGAAACTTTTCGGGCTGTTTCTCACTGTATTTACTTTGATAAGCCTTTATCATCTCTATTGAATCTATCAGTCACATACGAATCAATACTAAACATAAATATTACTATTGCAAATTATCACTTTAAAGTTCAAAACTTTGTCACAATACGAATATGGGTGGAATGTTAGTCCAATCCGAAACTAGATTGTAATAAATAATTCTCTACGGGAGTATCTCAGTTATGCGATGTCAGACATTGGGGGAATACATTTGTACAATGATTCATACGGTACTCTGCCCTACTACGGTATCCTCGATTTGAGGGCTTCCAATTCGTTGAGAAACTCCTGAAGAGTACGAAGGGAAGAGGTAAGACGAGCGAGGATCTGACAAGATGGACAAATTAATTTCCACAGGACAGCCACAACCATTGAAATCATTGAGAAAACAAGACCTATCAATCTATGGATCCACTGCAACCACAATCTCGCTGTACAAAAACGATAATAGTTTTGGCGCACGCGATATGTTCACCTCGAATTCGTCTTTTTTTCTGTATTGCTCCATCGTTAATGCGAGCACGACCTCATGTGCCTATCTAGTATTTCTGAATTCGCACTTCCCTACCAGATCAACAATATCAATATAAAAAGTAATAATGAGATAAATCGCCGACCTGTGGCATTCCCGGAACGATTGCCTCGATGAGCACCGACTGAATCGTCTGCTCCTTCGAACTCTTGTCCAACTGCAATTGATTAACATAAATAATAAAAACATATAATTATTCATAACCGAACGGGCAGTCAAGATGCCCATGACAATGATATAATTCTAAACACAGTCTATCGGTCTGCTACTGAATAGACATCGAGTCCAGCCAATCTATGATTCTACTGGAACACTATCATACTTTTCGTTTTCAACGGTTCAATGAAAAAGTTGAAAATTTCTGAAATTATATTTATTTTCAAAAAGATTTTGAGCTTTCCAGCCATTTTGGCGGGATTTCCTTTTGGCTCTGTGTTTACAATTTACGGTTTCCTAAATACACCAGAAATAAGCCATAATATTCAGTATTTATGGTGGAAGTTTATAAAATACCGGTGAAAAATCAACCAGAATATTTCCTGTGTTTAGCAGATTTTCAAGAATTTTCAGAAATTTTCAAGCGTGATGCGCTTTGGGTGCTATTGATTGTCAGCCACGTGCGATGGCAGTTGAACGCTGTTTTGACCATTTATCTTGTTTAAATCGCTCATATTGCTTATTTTCTTGTTCCTAAACATTGCATTGAAGTAACCGAGTATTTCAGGAGCGGCGGTAGGCCGGGCGAGCGCCGGAGGAGGCGGTACCGGTCAGTTTGAGTTTTCACTTGGTTTCTCTTCCTCAAATTCCCTACTATTGATGCATTCCCATAGTTTATTCTCGTCTTAATGATTGTACACAGGTGTAGAGGGCTTTAAACGGCTGAGTTTTGGGCGTGTTAGGGTTTTTACGGGATTTATGCTTTGGTCTTGGGGAACGTTCTAGTATTGTTCAAGGGAGGGACGTTTGTGTGAAACTTGAACCCGCGACTGAGGCAATACCTTTGCGAGTAGGGTTTATATTTATATTTAATTATTGGAATCGACGTTATGGCATGAAAAGGGCTTGTCGAAAGTCATGTTGCTTTCACCGGTTTTTGTTACAACGTTGCCGGTTTCACGTTTCACACTCACTATCAAGTAATTATTCAATTTGTATTACAGGGCTATTACAGCTGGTAATAGTGTCGGTCAAAGGTTAGTATCGATTTCGTATGGTACTAAATTATTAGCAACGCTCTTTTGTGGCTTTTCTAATGCAGTTCGTGTTGAACATATATTTAAAATTGGCGCATGCTATTTAGAACAGGGGAATTAAAGTTGCACTCAGTTTGGGACTAAATAAGCGCGCGAGTGATCAGCTGAATTCGAGTTTCATGAGCGCTTTCTTTAACGCGTTACCGGTTATTGTTGGGATTCAGCGACACTGTATCATTGAAATGTTGTGTGTTTCGGTTATTTGGTATATTCACGTTTCACGATCGCTACCAAGTATTTATTTTATTACTGTACAGGAAGGCCATCCGCTCGTCCCCCGATGCCCTCCCTCCTTCCTTCCTTCTCCCTCCGGCTGTATATCAGATCAGTTTCTGTTCCATATTATTTTTAATGCCTAAAATGAATATTTTTGTGACTGAAACATGGGTGGATTTTGGTCTTCGATAAAATGTCATATTTTGCTGCCGAATGGGGACAGAAACAACCCTAGGACCGTGTATTACGAGATGCTTTGTGAGGAACCTTACAGTTTCCTCTCTTCGCTTCTTTTTCTCTGTTTTCTGTGCCCGGCGTGGCCTTATTTCTCTTGATTCTTATCGAATTCAAGATCAAGAATGGACTATACGAGACTGACAGGTAACTTTTTTCCTTTTAATCGAATAATTTACAGGTTTCTCTCTTTTCTTTGTTTTATGTGTGCCCGGCGTGGCTTTTTTTATACCATTTATCAATAAAAACAAGGACGGAAGGAGTGAATACAGGCGAGTAATATTTAACGATTACAAAATTTGAGTGGGAACTTAGAATATCTGGAGCTGGGTTGACACAATCTGAGAGAAACAATGGGCTACTGTAGCTGGTAATAATATGCTTCAAAGGCAATTATCGATTTCGAATGGTACTGTATCATTAGCATCGCGTTTCGCATGCGTTACGCGCTGAATAAATAAACAAAAACTAAATTGGCGCTTGCTATTTAGAACAGGGGAGTTAAAGTTGCACTCATTTTGGCACTAAATCAGCGCGCGAGTGAACAGCTGAATTCGAGTTTCGTGGGTGCTTATTTTTGAATTTTTGCTTTTCAGCGTAATAGAAATAATTAGCAGTTCATTTCAATTTTGTGCTGATATCAGGCATCAATGGTAGTTGGGTTGGGTTGAGTAAGGAAATAACTCCTTACCCGCAAGCAGGTGCACCTATTGGTGACACAAGCCCAACCCTCGTCCCATCGATGCCATCCACCCGCACTAAAATTTAAACGAACTGCTCACTCGTTTTAAAATTGAATAAATCACATCAGTACCCAACGATGCGCTAAAAAGGGAAACATCGATCTCTCTCTATTCGAAAAAAATATTAATTTGAACAAGGAGCATTTGTCTTTCGAACGACAATTAAGAGTTGAACAAAAGAAAGAGTAGGAAACTCGGACTCGCTGCGTTTCATATGAGATCAATATACCACGCTTTTTTGGTACTCGAGAATTCGAAATTTTGTATTTAGCTTCCGAAATAGACAATTGGAGTTTTGGACTACCGTAATCGAATACAGTATAGAATAAATAATTGGCGCTTGTGACTACAGTACCTCCCTGAACTGCAATTGACCGCTCGTGTTTCGTGAGTATGACTAATTGATAAATGCCAACTTTTCACTACCGTAATCGGAGTACCGAAATGAAACAATAAATCAGCATGCGTCTACCGTACTCGTTTAATGTGATTAATCGATAAATGCGGATCTCGACTACCGTACTCTCGATAGCTGCTAGTGATGCGCGATTTTTAGATGGAACAATGAACTAGTTGACTGGATGAATGAAATTAAGAAAAGAAGTATATAAAATGGCAAATCGAGCATGATTACCAGCTACAGTAACCTGTGTGTGTTAGGAATACGATACATTAGAAACAAATATGAGATGCCTATTCAATGGGAACTATTTCTCCGTCTATCAAAAAGGAGTTGGCATTTGGATCAGGAACACCGTATTCGTCTTCGTCGACCTCATACTGTGGTTTGGATGGGCCGGGAGGTGGAGAGGACACAGACTGGGGATAGCACAAACGAGCGCCTCCTCTACCACGAGCAGCAATAGATCCGCGGCCACGAACAACATTGGGAGCACGGACAGGGGTCTGTGAGACACTGAACCTATTGTGGGTCAACGAATCATCTTCCATATCATGGAATAAGGATGAGTTGTTGGCTGGAGTCATGGGAGTAGACGGAGTATGAGACCGATAACTGGGACGAGTGACAGAGTAGATCACTGGCTCTCCGTCATTATTGATGAGACCTTTCTTACGCAATTGCTTAGTAGCCTCGCCGTCGACTCTTGTCTCAATCACTCTTCTTCTCTTTTCAGTTACTTCTCCCTCTCTCAGCTCCACTTCTGCAATGATCGACTCCCTCAAGAGCTCTCGCTCGGCCTTCTTTCTCTTCGTTTTCGGTAGGGGATGCGCCTGTAAATTAATAGTATTTTCTATTTCTTACAACGTTTGGATGTTTTTAATATGTAAAAAAAACAAAATATCTTGTTAACGTTCTCAATTCGAACTGCCTCAAGTGTGATAAATAAATATTATCTCACCATGCTCAAATGATCTCTCAGCCGGGTTGCTTTCTGATTTAAGTAATTTGTGATTTTCGACGCGACCGCTTTTCTGGTACGGGCACATTCGGTATATGCGCGTCGACGAAATACACACTGAAACTGGAATGATTGAAAGCGGAACTTGACTATATTTTGCTCGTAGCAAAAGAAAGATGATATTAGCCTCACATCAATGATCCAATTGACAATATGCTGAGGTCGTTGATCTACACACATTGCTTGTTCAGCTTCAGAGAACAATCGATCTGCGAGTTTCCCAGCGAAGATTGTTGTTGTATCCTCCATCACGTCTAATTCATTAACTTCCTCCTCAGTGATGAGAGTGTATTTCATAGCTGCAATTTAGATAGTGAGGATCGATAAATCGTGGTCCAAGAAAAGGAAAAATTACAGTATCAGAGTAGCTAGGGGAACATAATGAAATGTAATACGGCGTACCGAGTTTATGAGGCATTGTCTCCGTTATCTGTTGAATACCCTTTTCAACCTGTGTCATAACGCCCTCCTGCGTTTCCATAGATTTTGCGATCATAGCGATCTTAATTTCGGCAATTAAAAAAGTATCACTGTACAATCGTTCACCTCGATGTCATCCTGCTCCCGATTACTGGCCGCAAGTTCCATGAATGCGCTGACAGAAGTCATCTCTGCCTCTATCTTCTCCAGTCTCTCATTAGTCTCGCTCTTCAAGGTGCGAATCTCCTTGAAGATGGCAAGAAGAAGATCTAAATTGATTATAAAAAGGGCTGTCAAGCTGAAGAATTTTTCTCTTCATTGAACGTTCTCTCTCACCGTTCAGAGAAGCGAGAGAGCACGCAAAATGAAGAGACGAATTCTTCACTCAAACATCACTAATCATAATACCATGGATGTCATTTCAGATCGATCATATGTCTACAAAAAACCTCTGTTATTCATGGATGAAGCAGGATCAGCTACCTCCTCATCTCCACTTTCTGCTACAGTAGGACAAGCCCTTTTCATGCCATAACGTCGATTCCAATAATTAAATATAAATATAAACCCTACTCGCAAAGGTATTGCCTCAGTCGCGGGTTCAAGTTTCACGCAAACGTCCCCCCCCTTGAACAATACTAGAACGTTCCCCAAGACCAAAGCATAAATCCCGTAAAAACCCTAACACGCCCAAAACCCACCCGTCGAAAGCCCGCTACACCTGTGTACAATCATTAAGACGAGAATAAACTATGGGAATGCATCAATAGTAGGGAATTTGAGGAAGAGAAACCAAGTGAAAACTCAAACTGACCGGTACCACCTCCTCCGGCGCTCGCCCGGCCTACCGCCGCTCCTGAAATACTCGGTTACTTCAATGCAATGTTTAGGAACAAGAAAATAAGCAATATGAGCGATTTAAACAAGATTAACGGTCAAAACAGCGTTCAACTGCCATCGCACGTGGCTGACAATCAATAGCACCCAAAGCGCATCACGCTTGAAAATTTCTGAAAATTCTTGAAAATCTGAAAAAAAAATCTAAACGCAGGAAATATTCTGGTTGATTTTTCACCGGTATTTTATAAACTTCCACCATTAATACTGAATATTATGGCTTATTTCTGGTGTATTTAGGAAACCGTGAATTGTAAACACAGAGCCAAAAGGAAATCCCGCCAAAATGGCTGGAAAGCTCAAAATCGTTTTGAAAATAAATATAATTTCAGAAATTTTCAACTTTTTCATTGAACCGTTGAAAACGAAAAGTATGATAATCTCACCGGGACAGTGTAGACGGCACAGAATACTCGTGGTCCACTCATGTAGACGGAGACGGCCTTGTCTCCCGGAAGAGGAGGATTGAATCTGGAACGAAGATCATTATTATATTTTACGTATATCGGCATCCAATGACGAATCGCCGTATTAAGAAACTCATTACGAATGCACCAAGAAACTTCGAATCAAACGATTATAGATATCGAAAAAGTCAATTCTCTTAAGCCTGAATTGAAGTTAAATATCGAATATAACTTAAAGAGCAACTGATGCGAGTCTCAACACTACCGCGATCCCGTTAGTGATTTGTCCTTTCCTCGAAACAGATAACTACCACCACTCTGGTATTTTTTCCCAGTGGGGCCCCAGCAGAACGGGGCGTGGTTAGACTCCCCCACTGGTTTCCCAGCTTCTGAGAGAGGGTCGAGAGGGCTTATTTCTTCCCACTGGTTTCCTAATCAACTTCCCACTGGTTTCCCACTGAATGAAGTGCGTCAGTGTCTTACATGAAGGCGCGCCTTGTGTTGCGCCGAACGGGAGTTTCGCAAATGCGAAACTCCCGTTCTATTTCGCTTGTTTTCATCGCTATTGTTCGCAAATTTCAAGTTATTCATTCTAATTTCTTGTCATCTAGTAGAGGAACAAAAGTTTTCTCATTTTTAACGTATGTTCTATCGTGACTTATTGTATCTTTCTATCCACTCTACAACTCACATGTGACTGATTTCAGATCGCCATAGTAATAATCGCATATATCTATCTCAACGGAAAATATTGATGGAAATGACAATTTTCACAGGTATGTCTATTCAATAATGACAATTGAACCATTTCAGGCAAATTGTTCTTTCTTGGGAAATTTCAACAGTTGTTTTTTATATTATCATCGTCGAAAGAAGACAAATGAGACCACAAGAGATGTCCTATATTGGTACAACAACCCCCACTACGAATCATCATTATTATATGCACCGTATTGTTGTATGTTTGTCATTGATAAAGTCCTTTGCCGGATTGCATACTCGTTTCATCACGTTAGAGAACCACTTCCCCCACCGGTTTCCCATGTTATTTCCCACTGGTCCCCCAGTAGATTTCCCAATGGTCCCTTACCTCACTCCCCACTGGGAAAAGTACTGGGGGACCAGTGGGGGAAAAAATACCAGAGCACTACTACTACCGTTAAGTTGAAATTGTACCTTGCTTTTATGTTTTTCAGATACAGTCCGCACAAAATCAAAATGGAGATACTTGTTTCCCGTTTTAAAACCTCTGAAACACACATCTCCCATCCTCAACTCACTTCTTTGTCGGTACGAAGTTGTACAACTCCTTGAGTCCTCTCTTGCGGGGAATCTGCACTGAGAGATTGGCTGAGACGAGGGCATTACGAGCCTCGACCAGAGATTGATGGATGAGGGCACCTGAAGATAGAGTACGATAGGTAGGGATCGAATACAATGTAAAATAGTGCATACCCACATTTAGACTAATTTAGAAATTTCATAAAGAAAGTCATTTAGACGAGTTTGATTCTGATTTGTAATGAAAATTGACAATATTGGGTTTTATACCTATTTTTCACAAAACAACCCATATTTAGACGGTTTTCGGAGCCTAACTAATCGGCCCCTGTGTTGAAGAAGAATGGGTCATAAAAACATTGCTTCATCTACCAGAAGTCGAAAAATTCTGGCAATAATATAGGCAACCAGTCTAATGTTTCACCTCCCAGCCATCTCCTGAGTAGAGATGAGAAAGGAAGAGCAAAAGGAAGAGAAACCGCAACGCGTGGCGAGGAATGAGAGGGAAAGGAAGAGGAGGGGGAGGGGATTAACTCTTGTGGAAGAGTGAGAGGTCTTGTGGAAGAGTCGACTCGGGGAATTTGTGCTTATAGTTGTTTGCTGAGCTAATTTCGTGGACTTTTGCACCAGATATAAACAACTAACGATGTACAGTGTTATCTAGTGACTTTGAACACTAAAAACCTATCACAGAGAGCTATTATCAGCTCTAACCCGTTAAGTTGCGAGATAGGTCGTATCCTTCTTAGTTTTGGTCACAACATCTCATAGAATACGTCAATCTAACGAGCAGACTTATCTCCACAACCTTTCCAAACCCCGAAGCGCTAAAAGCATCGAGAAATTAGCCCCACTCTCATTTTGAACGACTCTTGTGGAAGAGCGCTCACTCTTGTGGAAGAGTGATCATTCCATCTCACTCTTCCACAAGAGCTCGGCTCACTTTGCATACATTGGCGCACTCTTCCCTCTTCTTTTCCCATCTCTACTCCTGAGAATAACGGCCGATACAATCGTCTGTCTGTCTGATGGTGGACGCTATGTAAATAACAAAACAAATCAGGTGTTATTCATACCGGCAGCTTTGTCCCACTTATTCTTGGCGAATATCATCTTGGCCCTCTCATTGCACTCAGCAAGAAGGAACGACGCACGACCGATGTAGTTACCGAATTCCTTACAATTAGAGGATATGGTGAGAATGATATCGAGGTAAAGAAAAAGGTGTATTCACGACGTAGATTCCACGTCATGCGATTTTACAGTCGTACGACAACGCTAGATGGATCGAGGGGAACTTTGTAAATATTTTTAACAGAAATACGATAACAACACCACTGAAGAAATATCATGACTATCAAATAAACCTCATGAAGCATAAAAGTCGCGTTCTTACGAAAGGGTGAATAAGAGACAATTAAAGTAAATCAGAAACTAACCTGCAACTGGGCGAGTTTCCACTGCACTTGTGGCTGAGCGACCCCTCGATAGAATCCTCCGGGCGATTTCGAGTGTTTGAACGTGATCTGAAAGGGGAGATAGGTTGTAAATTGAATAATGAATCTACTAACTAGATAATCTAGTTTCCAAAAGGTTCACTGTTCCTGATATTGGATCACATATTGTAGTTCATGAGTACGTATTACGTGGGTGCTATTAGGAACTTCAAAATAATGTTTCAAATATATTTCTCGATTGAATACCTCAAACTGGATGACGTTGTCTGCAAGAAGAGAGACGACGGCCTTCATCTTGTCGTTCACGTGCTTCCCATCGATTAACTGGAGAAGCTACTCTCGAAATAATAAAACTGAAATCGCAGCGAGCACTCACTTCCAATCGGAGAGTCTTTGGTTCTTCAGCCTCCACTCCAAATCGAGAATCCATTTTATTCCCGAGGAAGAGCTGACGACCAACTGCCTTTACTGAGGACATCACCTGACAAACGTCTATTTAAAGTCAATGAACGATGTTTAATCAACTTTCATGGTTTACAAACAACAAAGATAATAAAATAAAAATGTATAACTAGTACTCACTCGTTCGAGTACTTGCGTCGTCCGGATCTGCTGCAACCAGGCGTACTCCTTCTCTTGATTGAGATCGGCCGGTGTTCGAAGCATTTGATAAACTGAAATGCAAAATTTAGTATAAGGAATCTTTTAAAATGAGTCACGTGAAACTTGAAATGATAAAACAGAGCAGAAATGGTGAAACTTACTGTCCACATCGACTTTCTTCGCATTCTCTGCTACTTCAGAAGCAGCTTCGACGTTAACGGACGGTAGAACACTCATTTCAAATGGATTTAGAAAAAATAAAAGATCATGGATGAGTCATGGTCGTGCTCCAATATGATGACCAACGGAACCAGAATGCGTCCTTAACTACGGTAGTTTACGAAAGTTACTACTGATTTTCCGGCCCACTAACCGGCTATCCAATTTACCGGCACCTCACTTTCCGGCTATTGCACAATTTTTCCCAACCCGCCTGAGGTTCGTATAAAAGGGGAGCTGCGTCATTCGTGTTGAATCTTTTTCTAGTTAACAACTCTACAATCATGGAGGAACCTAACGTCGTGTCGAATTCATCGACATCACAAGCATCCAGGTTGGTAAATGAAGCCTCTCCGATTTAAATTGCGATTTTCACCTTTGAAAATACCGTTTCCCGTTCCAGACCACGGCGCAATCGGCAGCCGAAAAAACCGAAAACGCCCGCAGATACGGTTGAGAACACTCCCGAATCTCGCGGTGACATGCAGCAGCAGCAGCAGCAGCCTGCTGCAGATGATGCACGAGTGCATCAGTCGAATAGAGAATTCAGAGGACGAGGTAGAGGAGGAAGAGGAGCTGCAAGTGAAAGAGGAGGAAGAGGAAGAGGAGGCAGAGGAGGAGGACAGGTATGCAATTGTTTTGCAAGACATTGGTGAAGATGGGTGTTTTCAGCGTCAACCTTCATTCGCTCCACATCAACAGTTTGGCAACGAGTTTCCACAGGAGATCAACGGAATGATGCACTACGGACGGTTAGTTAGTTGAATGTTTGAGTCGAGTGCGTATACTGGTGCCAGCATGCAGACGTCAAACCAATTAACCAATTAACCAATTAATCGTTAATGTTTGATGTTTCAGCCCTCCTCCCCCAATGATGAATCAGATGCCTCCTCCAATGAGCGAATCTCACTTCGAATCGATGGTCGATCGAGTGAACGCCCTTACAGTACAGTGGGAAGGAGGACAAAGGGGAGGACGAGGAGCAGGAGGAGGAGGACGGGGAAGAGGTGAGCATTTACTACAGCTTCGCTATTTCACTTTTCATCACTAAAATTGCTCACTTCCACTCTTTTCACAAGATCACTTTGCACTAGAGATGTGCAAGCATAGTCGATGCGAATTATTCTGCTTATTTCCCCCTTAAGATTATTGTGCAGGAGAAAACAGAGGTGGACGAGGCGGTAGAGGAGGAGGAGGACCGAGAAGATACGACCACCAAGTGGATTACGGTAGGTATTGAGTCATTCGAACGGCTGTTTTAGATATATTGAATCAAACCACCAATACTGTACATGAAATGATCATGAAACACAACTCTCGTTGTCATTTGAAACTGGAAATATAATATCGATTGTTTTCAGACGGTCGCTCTACCAGCAGCTACGCTTCATACGACCAACAGCCAATGCAGCAAGGAGGAAGAAGGGAGGAAATGCAGCAGATGCAGCAGAGAAACGACAGGAGAAGGAATAGCCCGCAGAGAAGTACGGTGGAGTATATTTTTGTGAGAAGTTGAGTTTCAAGTCGGAATGTTTGTGTTTCAAAGTACTGTGATAGATATTGCAGAAATATATTTTCAATAGTTGCTTGGTTTCTTTATCATAATAAAATTCAGATCGCCGTCAGCCTCGTCGTCCTCAACCGGTCACAGAAGAAGATTCGAGCAAGTCACTCAGAGGTACAGTAGAATACGAGTATCGATTGCGGGTACGGTAGGTAGGAGAATACTATAGATTATCGATTGCAGAGCGATTGACGGATCAGCTAGTGCAGAACACGTACGAGTGCATGATCTGCTGCCAGAAGATTGGACCCAAGCAGGTGAGGGAGTACTGTAGCACGGAGGTTCAAACAGCTCCATCTCCCACATTTAATTTCCACTAACAGCGGCGGCTCCGCCCCCTATCAAGCTCATTGGCTGACGAGGTGTGCGAGAGCGCCACACCCTCACTATCCTACACTATCTCACACACGCAACGCGTCATTTATATTCCAAATTTCAATAGATCCGGAACTCTTACAACGAAAATTTGTGCGCGGTAATTTCAAATTATTTTTTTCTCCGCCGTTTTTAGATATTGGTACTGAACACCCGTGTGTAGTTTGGATTACGGTAGGAAATGGGATGATTGTGGTTTCATGATTGCTTGATATAGCAAGTATATTGTTCCATTTGATACTGCCGCTGGAGCAACAGTGAAATAAATGGATCAATAATTGCAGTCGATCTGGTCATGCGGTGGATGCTTCCACATGTTCCACATGACGTCAGCCTGCATCATCGAATGGGCGCGCACGTCGGCCGCCGATGATGGAAGGTACGGTAGGGGGAGGGGGGATACGGTAGTATTGAGATGATTGCAAGATTTCTTACAAACGGTAGAATTTGTGTTGCGCAGTTCTGCTTTATGCACTATGGAAAACTGTGCGACAGTTGTGGTTACATTCCTGGTGTGAACAATTAAATTATAATATATTATTCTTCAGTTGGAAGTGTCCGTATTGTTCGATGAGCAATGTCAGAGTGACCAAATGGACTTACTCGTGCTTCTGCGGAAAGATCACCCATCCACAGTACAACTTGTGAGTTGATCTATCATTGGATGCTGAAACCCCAGACTCCCTACTGATCTCGTACCGTATCTATCTACCGTACCCTCTAAATTGTTGATTCCAGTGGCGACACTCCTCATTCCTGCGGCGATTTATGCGGAGGCAAGCGTGGTCCGGGCTGTCCCCATGCCTGTACTGAACTGTGCCATCCCGGACCCTGTCCTGAGTGCCCGGCCATTGCAAATAAGAAGTGGGTCCAGAGTTCATGATTCTTCAATCATTGCCTACTGTGATTTTTCTCGATAATTGTCTAGACGTGGAAACCGCAGTGTACCTAGACAGATCAAATGTTTTAGTTTGGCAGCGAACGTAGGAATGATTGAAAATTAGTGTTTTTATATGCTTTATGAGATCCTTGAAACGTAGAAAGTGCTGGGAAGCAATTGTTATGATATCCATTTTTAGTTGTGATTGCGGGCGCGAATCGAAGTCGGTTCGTTGCGGAACACTTGCATCGTACAAGGTGAGTACGGTAGTCGGTAGATAATGATTACGGTAGTCTAGATGATGGATTTAAAGATTACACCAGAAAGAGTGATGTTTCACACAGTCGATCAATATCTGTAGCATCACTCAAACCCTAGTTCACGACCTCCTTTCGATCACAACAATACCTACAGTAATCCATTTTCCAGTGCGAGTCAGTGTGCGATAAGGTGCTCGGATGCGGAATGCACTCGTGCAAGGAGACGTGCCATACGGGAGGATGTCCTCCATGCAGGGAGACTGTAGAGAGAGGTACGGTAACGAGGGAGTACGATAGTAGCCCGTGGGAAGGTTCAGTTTTCATGGTGCACTTGAGAGCAAAGTACTGAGTTCATTCGATAGCATGTTGTGTATAGAATTACACACGATAGAGTGATGTTTCACTCTGTCGATGAATATCGCTGGCATCGCCCAAACGCTCCTTCGTCCTCAACAACAATCCCTTCTTCTCAGAATGTCACTGTGGTCGTTCATCTCGATCCACTCCGTGCTCCTCTGATGACGTTTCCTTCTCGTGTGCCGCGCCCTGTGAGGGCAACTACGACTGCGGAAAGCATCCATGCCAACTCAAGTACGGTAGGGAGGATACTGTAGGTGTAAGATGGTAGACCGATAATCGTGTTCAAGAGTAGGATAGAATGGATATGGATTGGGTGAAGCAAGGAACTTATTGGTTTTAAATCTGTTAGTTGTTTCGGAAATGGGGCTACCACCAATAATTAGCCTTACGAGACTGGAGTGGATGAGTAGCGCAAGTGAAACTCATATCTGACTGGATGATTGAATGAGAAATTTAAGTTAAAATTGAAATCTTTCAGATGTCACTCGGGCCCATGTGGTCCCTGCCCGCTCGACCCATCGAGAGTCGCCCACTGTCCATGTGGAAAACAGAAGGTAGATTATATTTTGGTTGCTTCAAGACCTACGAGCTATTGGAGATAGATATGTAGATAGTGTTATATGAATCTGATGAAACCGCAACCTTACCTGACGGGTGAATGTCGCACATGAAGTTGCCTCATTGCAGCTTTCTCTTCTGATGGGCGGCGATCGTCGAAAGGCGTGTACAGATGCCGTACCGACGTGCCAGCAGATATGCGACAAGGTCCTGTCATGTGGAGCTGCAGGTGAGAGAGGGGAGGGGGGGGGGGGAATTGAAAGGGAAGATAGGTGAGTTGGTGAAGCAGGGATGGGATGTATTCCAAAGAGTTTGTGAGCTTCAGTGCGTCCTTCTAAGACTGGCGAAAATCAACATTCCTCAAAGATCGCAATCTCTTCTAGTGGTATTGTATAAGGGGGTCATGCGTTGTTGTTGTATAAAGGTGCAGGTCAGAGTGGGAGATTGACTGGAATGACTAGGTGAATCGGTGAAGCCGGTAGGGGATGTATTGCACCTAACTCGTGAGGGTCAGTATGCCAGTTAGATACGACAGAATTACAACAAACCCTTCTAAAATATTATAATCTTTGTTAGTGGTCTTATTGTTATGTACGGGGCCATAAAATATTTTTGTGAAGGCACTGCGGAGTTGCCAGTGAGAGGGGGGAGGGGGGATTGGCTGGAAAGGTTAGGTGAATCGGTGAAGCATTATTCGAATGTATTCCAGCGAACGTATTAGATTCTGTGTTCCAGTCAGAACTGAGGCCAAATTAACAACAAATCACTGTCTTGTTTGCAGGACCTAGAAAATACTGTTTGCACGTTTTCCCCGTAAGGAGATTTCATGCTGCACAGTGATCATATTAATTGCAATTGTTTAGACAATGCTAGGTTTTGTTTTTAATATTCCCAATAATTCCTTCTCTCTAATCTCAGCCCGTCGTCATCGTTGTCGTGTTCCGTGTCACGAGGGTCCGTGCCCGCCCTGTCCCAATAATTCCTCTCTCGCATGCACCTGTGGAGGCACCAAGCAGTCACTACCGTGCGAACAGTTCCTACAGATGACCGGTGAGTATTGTTTCAACTTGGTGATTCGGTGTTCCAGGTCGGAGTCATAGGCAAAGAGTGTTGCCAAAGGCAATCAGTTGTCTTTGCATTTTCTAACTAATACGCTATCCTTTTTCATGTTTCATGATATTCGAAAATGGTTTTGTGAACATTTAGATGATGTTCCCCTATTCCCTATTTTAGGCGGTGGCGCGGAGGAATTCCACTGCGAAAAGCGATGCAAGCGCATTCGATCGTGTGGACTGCACAAGTGCGGAGAGAAATGCTGCACCATCGAGGAGCATCTGTGCACTCAGGTACGGTAGGAATCAGGGATTCGGTATTATCGATGGTAGAAATGGGTTATGATGGGCAGATGATACGTACGGGTACGGTAGCTGTGGATACTGTAATAGATGATAATCGATTGAATTGCAGACGTGCAACAAGCCGTTGTCGTGCGGTACTCACTCGTGCGAGAGACTGTGCCATGCGGGCAAGTGCAGTCCCTGTCTGGAAGCAGGTGAGTGGGGAGAATTCTATTACGGAGGAAGGGAGGGTGCATTGGATCAATGTCAGACTTGGTGAACTAGTAGGATAGGTGCAGCATGGACTCACCGGGGAGAATTTATCTTTAAATTAATAAGGTTGTTTTTAGTACGGTCCGTGTTTGGAAGCGGGTGAATGGGGGATGAAGTCTATCAAAGGAAGGGGGTATGTATTGGATCAAAGTCGAGCTTGATGACCTAATAGGAGTGACGTGGCATGGACTCACCGGGATTTTTTTTGCAAATATTTCGTTAGTCGAATACCCTTCAGTCGACGATCGTTCATTCGAATCGTAGCGAGGCCTTAGATTGCAAGTGGTGCTCCAATCCACCTAGTGAATGAGTTGTTTTGCAGCCTGGACGGAGCAGTTCTGTGCGTGTGGTCGCACGTGGCGCGACCCGCCCATCCCGTGCGGCGCGCCACTTCCCGAGTGTCGATTCCCCTGTGCACGACCCCATCCCTGCGGACATCCACAGGTACGGTAGTGGTACGGTAGTCGTGTCAAATCGGACAATTTCATCACAAACCGAGTCCAAATGATGTAATGGTCTGATATCAAGCCCGAAACGTACGAACAATTGATGTTTGGGCACAAATAGATTGTAAACTGTTTGTTTCAAGTTTCGCAAATGCTTGAAGAGGAAAGAAGGCTTGCAGTGGTAGTATGTTTTTCTTTTCATAGATATAACCCAATTCCAGGTGCATTTGTGCCACGCGGAGGAACGCTGTCCGCCGTGTGCAGTTCTCGTGGAGAGGGAGTGTGTGGGAGGACACGAGGTACGGTGGAGGTAGAGAGGAGGATACGGTAATGTAGTGGGAATCAATACGGAGTGGGACTTAGCTATATACTAATTTACCGTAGCATTATCGATGCCAGGAAAGTCAAAGGTGATATGTGAAGCGAGTGAAACAGCACTTGACGTACTCGAATCGCATGGTATGAAAACGTAAATTGAAGGTCCTACGGTAGGAGAAGAGGGGTTATGGTAGTATAGTTGGAATCAATGCGATGTGAGACATCGAAGTGTTTTTATCAACACGATTACCGTTGATTCATTGATATCAGAATATTCTAAGGTGATTTGTGAAGTGAGTGAAACATCACTCAACGTGCTCAAATCGCTGGATCAGAAATTCGATTTGAAGGTGCGCCGGAACATACCGTGCTACCTCAAGGAGATCTCGTGCGGAAGAGAGTGCGGACTCGAACTGAAGTGCAAGGTGAATATTACAAATTGATGTTTAGGGCGGTGAGGTGTGTACATTCCAAATTGCGGCCCTTCTCCAGGTTCACGCATGCTCTCGAATGTGCCACTCGGGCGATTGCGAGACGGCCGACGATAAGTGTACGAAGAAGTGCACGGTGAGTGGTGAACATTGCTAATTGGGAAGGGAAGGTTATTCTGTGTTCCTGGATTATCTCAAGTGATCCCAATTGCTTGTTCTTTGATCCGGTGATGATTTTCTGTAGAAATAATATTGCTTACGAACTCGATTATTTCGAGTTTCATAAGTCTTACAAGTTATTGTATTTTCTACAGAATTCGATGAACGAAACTGAGGCTTTACAAATACAATTAAATTGCAGAAGAAGCGGGACGGCTGCGGTCATCCGTGTGCAGCAGTGTGCCATGGAGACACGCCCTGTCCTGTGACACCCTGCAGGTAAGGAGTACGGTAGGAAGGGGAGGAGTACGGTAAAGGGACAGGAATATCGATATCCATTTGAAGATTCATCATGGACGTATCGTGCGGCTGTAACAGAAGAACAGGACAGATGAAATGCGAGGAGGTACGATGGGAGGGATACGGTATCAGGAGAGTACGGTATTCAGGTCGAGCAGCACTACAATCGACTGCGCAAGCTACAGGCCATCGAGGACCTGGAAGAGGCGGCTAAGGTACAGTAGATTGATTAGGGTATTGATTAGAGTGGGAAACCGCAGCGGAATTGTCAATATTTTGTTTAGTCTGTACGAAGGAGAGTAGAAACGGTGAAATGTCAGCCAATCTAGACAAATTGTTTATTAAATACGATGCCGCAATCGAATCAATGAGTTGAATAACTGGAGTAGTATGTATTGATGCCGAAGCGTGAGTGTAACTGTTCTGATTACGAAAAAAATGTTTCCCCCTTTCAGGGTCGTCCCTCCGAAGGGCACTTCCGTTTACTGAGAAGATCGGCGTCAATGGAGAGATTGAACAGGTGAATACGGGTTACGAGATGTGATGATAGAGTGATAAGATGATGATGGAGTAATCTTTCTCGAACCGAGCTTGAACAAGCAATAATTTAACATTGTGAGACTGTGGACTATGTGGTTTGTGGTTGCGAGAGATGGTGATAATGGAGTGTAATGAGACAGATGTAATTCTTTCGGATACTCGTTTCACAATCCTTATCAATAGATAACCGTTCCTAAGGGTGCATGGTTATAATCCTGCGCGTTACAGTCTTCCATGCAACGATACGTGCAAGAAGAGTGCTCGCAACAAGAGACTCGCTGCTGCACTCGAATTGGAGACGAATGAAGAGGGAGAATTGGAGAGAGCTCCCATGATTACTTACTCGCAGTATTTGAGGTGGGTGTTGTGGATTCGCATCCGAAGGAGTTGTTGGGCAGATATAGCTTGACTTATCTTATTGAAGCAAGGGGGTGCATAGTCTATTCTCGTTATTTTTTGTCATTGGAAATCTTAATACAATAATTCCATAGTGCGGTACACGGCTTCTATCAAAATATTGAAACATAAGTGTTGCAGGGACGAATTGATCGCGAATCCGGAATTCGTGGGAGTGATCGAGAAGGCCTTCCTCGAGCTGGTACACATAGCAGAGATGGTAGGTTACGGTAGATTATTTATTATCGATTGATCGACCATACCGTAGTCATGAAGCTATCGATTCCTACTTGCAGCATCCACTCGGCTACTCGGTCAACAAGAACTTCCCAGCGATGAAGGTTAGTTGACGATTTGAGGCTACCGTATCGATCGATAGTTTACGGTAATGTGAATCGATTAGTGACTTTATTTCCTCAGATTGAGCAACGTCGTCTCATTCACGAATACGCAGCATTCTTCCACATAGGCAGCGAGTCAGTGGATGAGAAGGAGAAGAGAAGTGTCATCGTCGTTGCAAGGAAGTACGGTAGATTACGGTAGTTATCGATTGACCCAGTCCCTTATGATACTCATCCCTTGATCCGTTCCAGAGGCATCTCTCGTCCTCCTCCTGTTCTGCTCACAGACATGGCCAAGTTCCCCGCCCCGCCCCCTCCGCCCCCTTCGAGGTACGGTAGAGATATCGATTGATGACGGTTAGCAATGATTTCAGTGAGACAAGCGAGACTGAGACGGGACTGAAGCCGGTGGGAGCCATACCCAAGGTGAGATTGTGTTTCACAATTATTGTATAGATGCAATCTATCACCTAATTTGATTCTTCAAACGCCTCCTTTGTAACCAATAACGTTTATAATTTTTCATCGGATACATCATTCCAACAGTAAGTAACCCACCCTCGTCTCATGCATACAACAAATAATAACTTTCATGATTCGTCAAAGTACGGTATCCCTACAGTACCCCTCCCTCTTCTCAGGCTCTCCGTCGTCGTGGTCCTCCTCCTCGTCAATTGGAAACAACGAAGGATCCACTTACCGTAGCCAACTCATTCGCTGCACTCTGTGATGAGTACGGATCGACGACTGAACCCATGAATACGGTAAGTTATTCTCTGTTTGGTTACGGTTCTCTCTGTCAGGTTAATAATTTTTTTTGCAGGAACCCAAGGTGCCCGAGGGGGAGCCAGCGATGGTCCCTCCACAGCCAGCGGAAGATTGGTGGGGCGAGGACTAGGTGGTGCAGTCAAGTCGACGTTTCTCACTCGTAATATTTATGTTACTGTAGTTTCACTTTTGAAGTGTGTAGTGTTTTTGCTCTAGCATTTTGTCGATCAAAATAGATTTGTGTTGGAGTTGTAATCGAAGCGGCGTATAACAATTGTTCTCGGTTTTCGTTCATCATTTCAATCGTTCCAAATTATGAAGATTAATCATTATCTGTAATAAAGCTGTTTTGGATATTTCTTGGGATAGGCCTCCCTAATTGGTTGAATTCCACTGCGTGTCTTCCCACTGTGGATTCAACGTTAAATAAATTTAATATGTGAATTTAAAAAATCAAACGTTCTGAAATTTAAAAAAAATAGTTAGTGACAATATTCGAAGTGTGCGTGTGTACGCTCCTACCGTAACCCAAACGACGCCAAAATCGCTCAAAATTTTGTCTATTCCCTCTGGCTTCACGTCGATTATTTCGCTCTAGTTGTCGCTTAATTTCTGTTAATTTGTGAATTTTTCAGTGCGTAAAATGTCGCAGAACTACGATAAGATGACGGTGGCTGAGCTGAAGGATCTGCTCAAGGAGAAGAATCTATCAACGATTGGCAAGAAGGCCGAACTCATCGATAGACTCAATGTAAGTTTATTTTTATTACATTTAAATTATTTATTATTATGTCATTTGTTAAATAATGTGCCTGTATTTTAGACGGCCAACGAGGACGAACTGCTCGGTCTTAACGAGCCCACCGATCTCGCCGCAACCAGTGAGTCTGCCCCCCTTTGTGATATTTTTTGTATGATTTGAATTGTATTTGTACGATATTTAATTATTGATTATTCAGTCGACGAGGAGAAGGTCCTGCTCGAGAGCCCGACCAAGAATGAAGAAGCGCTCCTCGAAATGCCCGATGTAAGTTTAATTAATATTCTTTTTCGAAAATGCTCACATTCAGTAAACGTTTGAGTATTACACTTTTATAAGTTCACTGAAATCCTCCCTCTACTCAGGTCGGTAATTCGTCAACGACAAACGGCGGTGCGTCTGCGACTCCCTCTGAGACGTCCGTCACTGCAGCCAAGGCCGATCCCGCTGCGGGAGATGCTAAGCTGGCCAGAGCCGCGAGGTAAAATCGCAAGCTTTTTGTTCTTAATTATTTATTTTTTAGTTTAAATATTCAATAGTTATTAATTGTTATTATTTATTGTATTTGTAAGATTCGGTCTGCCCGTTTCTGCCGATGCCACAGCAGACAAGAAGGAGGAGCGAGCGAAGAGGTACT
This sequence comes from Pristionchus pacificus, assembly GCA_000180635.4. NCBI lineage: Eukaryota > Metazoa > Nematoda > Chromadorea > Rhabditida > Neodiplogasteridae > Pristionchus > Pristionchus pacificus. The sequence goes on from CM026577.1 coordinate 13,619,665, forward strand.
TTACTTTTAACTTTTTTAAGATTTTATTTACTTAGTTCCTTTTTATTTTAAACTAGTCAAATCGTATTTCTCCTCTCAGATTCGGTGTGATCACTGCCCCGGTGACTGACGAAGCGAAGGCCGCCCGTGCCAAGCGATTCGGACTGGAGACCAAGTGAGTTGTGGTTTCATATTCTTGATATGGTTCGGAATAGGGGTGAGAGGTAATACAATCTGTTTCCTTTGTCCATTATGTTCGATTTATAGTAATTTTACACTAAATTTGTTCCCGGTGAATCGAGGTTGCATGTTGGCGATAAACGTGAACAGGTAATTGAGAAGCAATAAGAAGTTGACAACTCGAAATAGTAAACAATAATCTCCAGCACTCCCACCTCCTCTCCGGCCCCTGGCCGTCCTCCTGTTACCGAAGAGGCGAAGAAGAAACTCGTCGATAGAGCTGCCAGGTACGGTATTGCCTTTATTGATTGGAGTTTATGGTCTCCTAGTTATAGTAATAAGATGATACATATTTCAATGGGGTTCTTTTTATTGCATGCGATGCCTAGTATGTGATGGTTTATGTTCTTATAAACAGAGACACTTGAAGCCTATGGTGCCTGGTCTAATTCTAATCGTTCTCCTCCCTTCAGATTTGGTATTCCCGTGAGTGCCGACGGTAAGCGTCAATCGACGGACGGAGGAAAGCCGGCCGTCGATCTCGACAAGTTGGCTGCACGTGCCGCGCGATTCGGAGTGTCCACTGGAGATGCCGAGGTGAGCAGAGGGAGAGAGATATTCGGTGTTGTAGTAACAGAAGGCAGAATAGACTTAGATCAATTGGGAAATGACGAGGTCGTTTATATTCCTAGTTATCAGTTACTGGATGATTATAGGGATACCATTATATGATGAATGAAAATGAATGAATGCACTCTAAAAAAATAATAGATTCATCTTAGGAAACCCTGATTTCACCCATTTGATAAGTTCAGTAGAGAGATATTTGATACGTTATTCGGAGGAGTTCAATTGGAAAATAAGTTGATAAAGAGTGTACTTGAGGCGGAACTGAAGAAGAAGGCTCGTCTGGAGCGATTCGGAGGAGCTGTTTGAGAAGGAAGAGAAGACGATGATCTACCATCTACTCGATTCACCCCTTCCCTCTCACTTCTCCCCTCTACCCTGATATACTGTATCACATCGTAGTCTCACCTTACTGTAATCACCAGACCCTTCTTCTTCTACTTTATTCCTCCCTCGGCTCTCCAGTTATCGATTCCCTACCGTACTCCCCTCATCGCACTTCTTCTTCATCTACTACTATTCTCGCTGTTAGTTCACTCTCTCTCCCTCCTCTTCCTCTGTTGTATCTCTCTGGTCCTCCATCTTAGAAGTCTCACGCCTGCTCTCGTAGATCACTCCATGTGTGTGGTGTACTGTAGCAGTGCACCACCTCTGGGCGACGTTTCCTAATCGTCGTTCGTGTGCAGGAGTCTACTGGATGGCGGGATCGTCCTCTCTCTCTCTCTTGGACTCTCACCATTCTATTCCCAGGTCAGTTGTTTTTCTCTCTTTCCCTCACATCATTCGTCGTCTCTCGTCTAATCAGCCTTTCTTGGGGAGAATTTAAAGGTGAGTGAGCATGTCCTTGTTTAATTTATCCTATTCATAATTCCCTCCTTACACAATCACTCGATTCCACATCGACTTCATCCACCCCTTCACTAATTATTTTTGTAGTTGATTTCGTTTTGTTTACCTATTCTTGCATTGACCTCACAAACGTACGTTGTTAAGGATAAATACAATTTAAAAATAGCTCGTTGACTATACAAGAGAAGAACAGTCGTGACTGTTGGAGAATATTTTGAATTACATCGGGGGAATTGAATACAGACGGGAATGGTTCAGAATGAGTGAGGATACTCGGATAGAAATAGAAGCACTCCAATCGATATACGAAGATCAATTGACGGTCGAAGAGTTGGATGGAGGGTGAGATCGATTGATTGATGAATTACGGTAGTTGGGGATCTCGATAAAGTGGTCCGTGATCTTTGATCTTGAGATTTCGTCTGTGGATGAAGGTTCGTCCTCAAGACGCAACAACCGACTCGGTCTCCCTATCGATAAAAGTGATATTGGAAGTGAATGCAAAGGTACGGTACCTATATTTGGGTCAGTGATCATAAGCCATTGATAGTTGTGATCTACCATGCCATATTGATTTAATTAGTCTGTCATATGTGTCGATGATATTATTCTTTCTGTATTTACTGATAGTTGGATGTCTATCGAAGCATAGATACACCTTGTGACAGTTTGTGAAACTGTAGGAATGCATTCTTGAATGATTGTGGCAATAGATCTTGGTTGCGGTAATCTTATCTTTCTACAGTACCCCGACACGGGTCCTCCCTCGTTTTCCCTTGCGGAACCTCGTGGATTGGATGATGGAGCACCGAAGGAATTGGCGAGAGCGATAGAAGAAAGATTGAGGGAGATGGAAGGAATGCCCGTACTGTATGAGATATTCCAGGTGAGGAACGAATGATAGTTGTAGGTTATGCTCGGAGAAATTGCAAATGTTGTATCGGAATGGAGGTGGCATGGAGGATGGTATTAGTTGTTTGAGTACTAGTAGGAAGATAAATATCGCTAGAGACACAAAAACAGCCGGTTGAATAGGCTCTGAAATCTAATCTCTGTCTGAAATCTGATCTGAAACGATCCGGACGATTAGTTATTTTCAATATCTTACAATTAGATTGTCATTCCCAATTGAATCACTGACGTCATTTCCTCGTTTTATCATTTCTCAGTTGACATCTGACTTCCTCGTCGCATCAGAATCGACGAGTATCGCCACTTGCCCCATCTGTCTCTGTCCAATGAGTGATGCACCACAGGTGAGTGCGGGTTACACATGTATTACTAGTGGGAGAAGATTGATTAAGGGTAATGATAACTGTTGTCATAGGTTAAGAACATATTTTAAGTTTTGTAATGGAAATGTACGGTTTCTTTACTGCAGCGATAAACATTGATTTCATGTTTCATTCGCTTCTGATGAGCCCTTGCGTTCGAGTCGCATGGATTGTACTTGCACAACGTTGACAAAATATCCTTAAAAATAACCTTTCTTTAATTAGAATGATCGCCCGATCATCGCGCTCTTTGATCTACCACAGCGCTCGCAGGATTACGGTAATGCTTGGGCTACGATAGGCAAACAGTTATTGATCGATATCATGGCAGGCAGTGACTTCGTGTGAGCACTACGTCCATCGACCCTGTCTTGATCGACATATCGAGCATGTGAGGTGAGAGAGTGATTTTTGAGCTTCAATAGTAAGTGTTCAAGGAAGTAAATGAAAATTGAGCCTGGTAATTTCCGGGTTCAAACACATCTCTTCTTCCGTTCTTCGATTATTTGTTTGATATTAGCTACCTCTCCGGGCATAATAATAAGTTCTCTTAATTCTAGACGAACCCTTGCCGAGACACTCGCCCGGACTCCCGATCACATGAAACACGGAGTGGATAGGGTGAGTTCGTTTTAACTGGAATTTGTCGTCAGACCGCAGTTTATTTAGTTTATAAAATCGATTTTTAAGCCATTAGACCCCTGCTATTAATGTGAGACCACAATATATATTTCTCGTCTCCTGTTGCATGATCCGCTCATTCAGTCCCTACTGTGTCCAGTTTGTCGCGCTGAGTTGGAATCGGAAGTGGAGCCATTGGTAGAGAAGAAGGAAGAGGAATTGAAGGGAAGGAGGAAGAGTAAAGGAGGAAAGAAAGTGGAGGAAAAGGTGAGTGGGACCAGGAGGTTATCTGACTGCTCAAAATGTTTTGATGCGGTTACCTTGTTTGTTGCACACATAAATTTAAAGAAAACATACCTCCTTCAATGCATTTCAATGCTACTGTTTATTAGTTTCATAGAAGACTTTATTGACTCGATAAAAACATTGAGAAGCCGGTGGTCGAAGAGGGTTATGCCGATTTCTCCTTCGATTGGCCTCAGTGGAAGGAACAACAGGCGAGAATGAAGGTACGATGATAAACGGGATCACAGAAGGGGGAGATTCGGGAAAGTAAAACTTGGCGATTGTTTGATTATTTTGGGTTGTTCTATCATGGGTATCGAAAGCGATTTTCGAATAGAGATGTCATGATACCTAGAGTTATCAGGTGATTGGAATGTTTTGCAAAAGAAGACAAAGGCCCATTAGCGGTTCAACTCAACGAAGCTCATGTAATAAAGATGAAACCTATCATCTGCAGGTGATCTTCGATATCGGATTCTTAGGTGATTCGGAGATATTATTTTTTATTGTGGTATCGTGGTATCGTGTTTATTTACACACTATCGTTGCAATCTTCGCGTGACAGTCTATGGTAATTGTGAAACCCCTAATCTGCAGGTGATCTTCGATCGTCAATTGGCAGCCGATGGTATCATTGACGTGGAGAAGGAAGCGAGAAGGGACGTGCTCACGGAAGATGCCATCGTTTATCTTGATCAGGTACGGTGTGAGAGTTGCAATGGCTATAGAATGTTTTTTGTTTGATTGAAAACAGCGAAAATATTAGTCTTGCGAATGTGCAATAAGGGATGTATAGAATGTGCAGCGGGAATCTAGCGGGTAGTATATTCTATTTTGAGCAATGAGGTATTGAAGTGTCATCATCGCAAGTTCTTCACGCGAGAACTTGTGCTATGCATGCAACACGATTGTTCCAGTTGTCCATTGCATCCTCGGATGCTCCTCCTCCTCCTCCTCCTGTCGCTCTTCCTTCCTCCAATCTGCCTCCCGGTCTCGACCTACCCAAGTGCGTTGTCGGGCCTCCACCCGGATTCGGCCCGCAACAACAACAGCAGAACAGGGTGAGGGATTGTCGAGTACGGTAGCGTGGACCAATCGATATGAATGTCCAGCATTTAAACGCAGAGTATTTCCTCCTTATCGTTATTCTTATTCCACACTCTCTGCACATTCGGAGCGATTGTTGGGCCAAAATAGCTTTTCGAGTAGTATTGCAGAGTGCGCAACACGATGGCGGTCAGCATCATCGTCACGAGAGACGAGGAGGAGGAAGGGGAGGAGAGGCGGGCAGGGGAAGTGAGAGGGGAGGAAGGTTAGTGAACCATAGAAAGACCAGGAGGAGTATTGTTTCGCTTATTAATCATCTGACTATAGAGATTTGATGAGTTTCTCTTGATCTTCAGAAGTGATTTAGATTATCGTAGGTGTTGTGTTCCACAGGTATTACAAACTTGCGGCAATCGAAGATGTGCAATTTTTGCCATTTTTCTAATGACCTTACACACACAAAAATAAACATAATCAGGAACCCCAAACACAAGCAGCAAGCGGCAGCCGTCGCTGCTGTAGCTCCAGCTGGAGGGCCTCCCACTGCGAGAGGAGGAAGAGGAGGACGGGGTGGAGGAAGGTCAGTGAAGAGATTGGTATGAATGGAATGGATTTGTGTGTTTTATTGACCTGGGAGATTCATGCTCCAGCCGTAATGTATGATAACACTGTACTTGCTTGCATGATTACTTAAAGTCAGTCATTTACGGTTCAGAAACCCCAATCACAAGCAGCCAGCCTCTTTGGATGCTGCAGCAGATGGAGTAGCAGCTGCAGCTGCAGGTCCTCCTGCAGAAAGAGGAGCAAGAGGAGGAGGGAGGTTAGTGAAGAACAGAGTGGATGCTGTTTAGAGAGTAGTGGGGCGCTAGTGCATTTTGTGCTACAGATTCTTCATGAAAGTAGTGATTCGATTTTTGCTTATTGACTGATGGAATATTTGCTCACACTAGGTGAATATTAAAATTATCTCGGTTGAGTCAGGTTGCAACATACCCAGATAACAGAGGAGGCGGCTGCACGAATGATACCATGTGGCATTTCAGAAACCCCAATCACCAACGACCGACCCCTTCGGGTGCTGCATTGCGCGCAGTTGCAGCTGCAGCCCCTCCGACAACGAGAGGAGGAAGAGGAGTAGGCGGTGGAGGGAGGTGAGAGGGGGATTCAGAAAAGAATCTTATCGAGTTATGGTTTCTAGCACCATCTGTGCTTCATCGATACTTTGTGATTATAAGAGTCCCGATGGATTTGATTTCTCTCATTTTTGTAGACCACTCAATAACAACCCGCCCTCGTCGTCATCATCAGGAGCGAGAGGAGGAGGAAGAGGTGGAGTGGCAGGTGGTGGTGGTGGTGAGAGGGGAGGAGGAAGGAAGACTCCGCCCCCTACCGTAATCCCCGCCCTCCTATCCGACTGCACTCGATCGGTGGAAGAGACGGAGAAGGGAAAGGTGAGAGAGCGGTAGACTGGATTACGGTAGTTGTTCTTTTTCAGTTCTCGATTCGCATCCACGCCAAACCGGGCGCGAAGATGAGCGCGGTGACGGACTGTGGAGAGGAGGAGATCGGAGTGGCCATTGCAGCTCCGCCCAGGGAAGGTACGGTAGGAGGGGGGGGTATGTAGTTCGAGGATTTTTTTTTAAGTCCTCGAACATTTTCATTACCAAACGAGGATATGTAATGGTCTGATTACCGGCTCGGTAGGTATGAAAATGTAGGTATCGGATAGTAAAGGACTATTGAGAAGGAGGCGAGATTGGACGTTATTAGAGATTGATGAAACATGGGTTGTTCGAATGAAATTTGTGTAAAGTTTTGTTACTTCGAGGATTCATTTATTACAGACGAAAGTCGTGTGACAGTGATTGAATTCGTAGGACAGATGAAGCAGCGATATGTTTTCTGCTTTTCATTGTTATGATGAAACGAGATTTCTACAGGTCAAGCGAACGAGACGCTAATCGAGTTCATGATGCAGACATTGGGAGTGAGAAGGAGCGAGATCGACTTTGATAAGGTGAATAATAGCTCGAACCTCGGATTGATCGCTACGGCGTGATGCTCAGCTCGTTAGTAGTAGAGACGAAACGTCAATGTGCATGGATGGTGAAATCAAAACTTTTCATTTTCATTTTGTTTGGAGTTGTTCAACTAATAATTGTTGATCTTTCATTCGATTGAAACTAGTAACAACGATGAAACACAAATGGGCTGACATGGTGAAAAAATGTACTGGCATTGTAACGCGGTTGAGAGGAGTCATTCTCGATTCTTCACACATTAAAAATGATGGTACCTTACTATAATTTATTTTTTTCAGGGAGCTCGCAGTCGTACGAAGGTTGTGGTGGTGAGCAGCGATCGAGTGAGCAGAGCCGATGTCGTTGAGAGATTAAAGAATGCGGTAGGCAAGTAGTAATCACCTACCCTTATGTTCCCTTGAGTTAGTAGACCACCCATTATCGTGCGTTTCAAATGCTCAGCAAACTCAATGTGCTGGTTAGCGCATTGATTGTCTGGGAGAGAGAGGAAGGGAAGAGGTAGGGCGGAGGAGAGCAGGTAGATCACTAGCCTCCTCCCGGCCTCTTCCTAACTCCGCTCATCGAACGGTAGTCAAAGGTCAACTACGAGTGGAACGGAAAATAATTTCACGATAGTTGATCTATGATACCCTGAATATCTAGATTCTCCCATTAAACTGCATTATTTCTGATGTTTCTGGACCATTTTTTAAATCTTTGTCTTTTTTATTTTAATATTAGAGCTATCCCGATAATTATTTATCTCTGATTTGTTTGCTTATTCAATTTTCCTTTTCCATGGTTTCCCTTTCGGGTTAGTAACGCTCCCAACATCGATTGCTCAGTTTGTTTGTTTTCCCTTGAATATCCTGGATTCGTCTACAGGTGCATCCTGCTCACGTTGTTCTTTTGATTTTGCCTTGATAAATGTATTAATATATGGATCCGGTTACGTAAGAAAGAGAAAGGGGGGATAATATAGAAAGGATCCGTGTTCACTTAGTGATCGATGCTGTTCGAATTCCCTCCGCTGCTGGTCGAAAAGGGACTCCACCATTCTACAAATATACCAAGTTCACAAGATAATCTTTCCGCCAAAAATATCCGTTATTGGTATGTTCCCACTGTCCATTGTTGTCCACTGTTCCCTATCTCCTTCATAACCTAAAGAGTCGTTCATTTCAGACGCCGTAAACAACTGAGAATTAAATTACTATTGTCCGTCCCTCCATTTCCATTCTCGCTCTTCATTTGACTGAATCCCCTCCCTCTCTTCCCTCTCCTCCTCCCCTCATTCATCCTTCGTACGCTCTCCCTGAATGGCCGAAAAGAAGAAGAAGAGTGGAGGCGGAACGCGACGCAAGGTATGCGGTACCCCCGGGGTACCCCGAGTACTCCGGGTACTCCCGGGTTACGGTATCAACACTCTCATCGAGATACTGTAACCCTCTAGTAACCCTTCGATTACGGTTCGATTATCAATGAATCCTTTTAGTCGCACTCGATGAACCGGCCAGTCGTCGATACGCCATCAATCAATACGACGGTGCAGCCGGTACGGTCGCCTACCGTACTCCCGACTGTAAACTAACCCCCTACCGTATCCTCGTACCTACCGTAATCTTACCGTATTCTCCAGCGTCGCGAGGAATCGACGAATAGAACGGTGACGGGAATCGACGTGAACGCAGCAAGACCTACCGGGGGACGATCCCATCAAATGGCTAAACCAAAGGTCGAGGATACTGTATCGATAACCGTAGTGGGATACTTGGTCGATTACCGTAGTGGGATACTTGGGTGAGATGAACGATCGATCATTGGCGAGTTGACCGCTCTGAAGGGCGCGAATTGTCGGAAATGAATAAGACGAACAAAGAGAGTTGAATGATCTTGTTATTTCTGATAGGAGTCTAGTTGAATTCCAGAAGAGATGATTAATCCACTTAATTACAGCCGGTTAAGAAGAAGACGAAGAGAACGAAGCAGAGAACACTCGAGGTAAGCAATGACTACGGTATACCGTATCTGGAAAAGATACGGTTGGATTACGGTAATGTGTACTAGGGTTGTCTAAACGGAAAACGGAAAAACGCCTCTCTCATTCCTCGTTTCGATCATTCCGTAATGCGGTCATTCTCCTCTCGGATTTCCGAAAGATTACGGAATTCCGTAATTCTCATTCTTCCGTATTCGATCTGAGGAGACCGGTGCGCCTCGGAGAAGGAGAGAAATGATTGAGTTTCAACCACTCTTCATTGTCCCATTTATTACGGAATTACGGAATTCCGTAATTCTTCAGACCGATTACGGAAAAAATGTAATCGAAGAATGAGAGGGGAATCGATTCGGAATTACGGAATAAATTCCGTATAGACATCCCTAGTGTGTACCTACAGTAATCTCTACAGGAGACGGTGGACGAAGGGGATGACGCACAGCCGAGCATGTAAGAAGAATGACCCGATCTGAACCTACCGTATCCCCTCATCGTGATTGGTCTATGCCGCGTCCCATTCCAATCAATATTGTTCCTGTTGTTGAATCAATTCCATCATTATTGTCTTACTGTATTACTGTATTTGTACATATTGCCCCTCCCCATTGCAGGCTTATCGAGATTCCCACCAATCTGCTGGCCAAGACCTCTCGTTCGATGATGGGCAGACCCGTCTCGGAGGTAAGGTAACGAGGATACTGTTGAAGTCTGTATTGGGCCAGTGGAGGAGGGCTGCCTCAGGATGTCCAGTGCTTCTAGAGTGCGTAGCGCATCTGCCCGGTTAGCTCAGTCGGTAGAGCACCAGACTCTTAATCTGGCTGTCGCGGGTTCGAGCCCCGCATCGGGCTGCAGATCTTTTGCCGTTCTTAAGTATCCATTTCAGGAGTGCTCTCGTCAGGCGCCGTTGCACAAGGCCGAGGCGCTCATCGAGACCAACCAGGCCTTTATCGACAACACAAGTACGTTTTTATTTAGGTTATCCTTATCTTATCAATAATTGTAGATCGTAAGGGCTGGCAGGCGATCGGGCAAGACTTCCTGCGCGAACACAAGGAGGTACGGTTGGGATACTGTAGGGACGCGATAGGGGTACGGTAGGAGTACAGTACCCGTAGGGACTACGGTATCATCTATTGGAGGTGCCGGGTGTCAACGCGATGACCCGCTACACGATCACCTTCAATGTTCCACCCGACACGGATTTCTATGACGCGAACAAGGTTGGTTTGTGATCTTTGATCTCCCTTCTGATCTTTGATCTTTCCCAGGTGGAAATTCCAGGCGTCGAGCCCAAGTTCATCATCGCGTCGGTGAGTGAATTGCAAACTGAACTGGATGATGTTATAATTGAGGCACCGACACTCGAGCCCGAGAGCCGCGAAAACTTCTGGCGAATGGTCTACGACGTAAGATCAAAGACCATCGATCAAAGGTCAAAGACCAATTGCAGTCCAATGTCACGAACATCTACTACCTGGAGAACCAGCCGGAGTGCACTGATGGTGGGGAAATGGCTTCTCTGACTATGATGAATGAGAATGGATTGAGATCAAAGACCAAATCTCAGAGCCGTTCATTCCGTGGAACGCGAACGATGGCAAGGACTACGGAAAGATGTTCGTCAGCAATAAGAAGGTAATTAATTAATTAATTAATTAGACTAATAACAACTTTGAAGGTGACGACAACGAGACGCGACGCGCAGGCTGTGCTGGAGGTGCTGCCGGAAGGTATTTTACTTTTTATTTATTGATTTCAAATAATTAAATATAGGTTGCTCCAACTCGATCATCGTCCGCTTCGCACAGAGCATTTGCTGGCCGGATAAGGTATACGGTAGAGAGGGGATTACGGTATCCGATCGATCGATACTCAGGTGACGATCGAATCGGAGCCGCGCAAGTCTGTGCTGCATCTCGTGCGACTGCTCAAGGACGAGGTGCCCATTTCGTCATCACTTGACAATTGTTGATCTTTGATCTTTGCAGAAGGGCCAGGTGCTCGTAATCTGCAAGAGTGGCCTCGCCAAGTAAGTTGGCGGAGCTTGGAGGGGCGGAGCTTGGAAGGGGCGTGGCCTAATGATGATGCAATGTACAGGTCGTGCATGTTCGTCATGGTGCACAGTCTGATCACGCTGCTCAACGCCAAGGCGCTCAGAGATGTGAGTTTAGATTGATCGACTTATCTCATGCAATCAATACGATTGTAAACGAACCTGTCAAAAAGAATCTGAACCGTATTCTCTCCAGTCTCTCTACAGGGAAATTCAAGTTGTTGAACGGTCAAAATCAAAGATCAGTGATGGATAATAATGAATAATCTCTTCAGCCAGTGGACGTCCTTCTCAAATTGCGTGCCGATCGATGGGGCGCCATTCAGAATGAGCAGCAGTACTTGATGGTCTACCAGGCACTACTCGATTATATTCAGGTACGGTAATCAGGTTACGGTATCCTACCGTACTCTTATCTACAGGTGAAGACTATCGCAGTGAAGAACTGTGAGGTCGTAAAGAAGAAACTATTCGAGCACTGTAAACTATACAGAAAAGCGGAGTGAAATGGTAAGGAAGGAAGAGAAAGATCAAAGATCAATAGTCAATTGCAGAATCAACCTTCTTGTAGACAGAATAAAGATGAGGAATCGAGCTAACTTCTTCATTCGATAAACTCTCTTCGACTTGGACTTGAATTGATTGTTCACAAAAGAATTAACAGAGCATTTATTGAATTTTCGGATTTGTTGGGTATCTGTGGGTCCATTCGCAAGAAATGTCTGTCTGATTTCAATGAACAGAACAGCTATTAGAATTATTTTATCCATTTAAGCATTTAATTGATATCGTGATTAATTTTGGCACAGTTCATCAAGTCTCCGAGACGGCGAAAAGAATAGAAGGGACGGCAGTTTTAAAAATGGTGGCATATAACAAAAATAGGAATCAAATGTTAGTGTATTATCGAGCACCATACAATAGAAATGGAGTAAACATTGAGCAGGATAAGGGAATAATCGACTAGACATTCGAAATACGGGACAGATCTGATTGAAAAGATTAGGTTGAAGTGCATGAGAGAAGATACAATATGAGTTATTTACAAACAATATCCATCTACCCTAATTATTAACTGAATTATCTGAATAGCGAGTGAGCGAGAGAATTAAATTGATAAAGCTTCTTTTTTGATGTGAACGGCAATCGATAATCGAGGAAGTAGATAACATGAAAACATTTTGACAAGAAAAGACGAGGGGTCGATATCGCGATATACGGTAGTTGTCGGGTCGGGATCGAGGGGCATTAAGGCACTTTGTCATATTGATTAACGCGGGTCGATACAGCTGCATGGGGAGGGCATTTGATGCATATAACAAGTGAGACGGGCGAGGGGAAGGGGAGGCACTACTCGAATCGTCTAATCGATTCTTCTCTTGCTACCGTATCTCCTCATGAGAGGGGGCGGAGCTTAGCTGGACATCTTCTCGAGAATGGGAATAATCTGATCGAAATTCGGCCGTCGTCCGGCGTCTTCGTTGAGGCAGATATTGAGAAGACGTCCCATTGATTGAGCGATTCCAGGAGGAATCGGCACACGGAGACCCTCCAGAGCAATCTGAACAACAGGGAAATACTTATTATCCCGGTCAAGAGGAATCAATCGACACTTCGTCCAAATGAGCACTATGAGCGGTCTACGAAACTGTCGTTCAAAGAGTTCTAGTTAGACTGTATCAGAACTACGAATCATTGAACAGATTTAATTCCGCACATACCCTATCCCTGCAACCCATGTCCACCAGGTGTTCTTCCAATCCCATCATCTCACCTTCATTCCGCATTCCATGGGAGAGAGATCAGCGAATGGTACTTCTCTCGTGTTCAATTCCCACAGTAGTACTCCGTACGACCACATATCGGCTGCACGGATGTTCAGCTGGTCGGGAGATCGCTGCAGCGCTGCAAAATAATAACTGTGATCACTAATGTAATATTAGTTTTAGGACAATATGACTCACCTGGATCAGTTTCAACACCTTTCATCCTGCTATGTAACCTCCTTGCAACTCCCATTCAACGGGTTGCACTAATCTTCCTTCTAGCCCTACATTCCTTACAGGATGAGGCATATTTCGCACTATTCTTTTGGCATCACCATAGTCTATCGTCTCCCCCCCCCCCTCATCCTCCTCACCTTCGGGACTCATCCATGCGGGTGAGTATGCCCTTCCAATCTCTTGGAATGAGAACTTCGTGTCTGCCATCGAGATCTTCGCCGTAAGCTCCTCGTCGACGACGATGTGCTTCGATGAGAGGAAGTAACTGAATAAGGTAAAGGTGCTTCCACAATAAAGGCCATTTTACAGTTGTCATGAGACAATCATGCCGCTGTACACAGATAAGTATGGTAAGGATAACGGAGGGTTGCGAATTCAGCTTTCTTATTCTTATCCTCTTCCCCCTCCCCAATCAGAGAGGAAATCGAACACGATCAGGCAATTCAGCACTTCAGAAATTTTGTGCTCCCAGTCACAATTGTGTTACGCTGTTACCATAAACATCGAAGTCGCCGCTACTTCCAATTTATTTAGGTTGTGCATGATTTAACAAAAACTATTCACGCATTCATGTTTCAGCCATAGAACAAGTTGAGAAATAACATAGCAGTGCAATTTGTTGTTGATTCTTCGGAACAAAAAATTCTCATATTTCAAGTTTCACCAGATTCATATCAAGCAAAGCAACCATTGTGAACCAATGAAAGGTGGTCCTTGAGTCGGCAATCAAAAATAACCCCGCAACTAACCGTAGTACGAGTGGGTCGAGTGAGTGGAGATATGACATTCCTCGTGCGATGTTCAGTGCGAATCGAAGGGCTTGCGAGTGATCGATCACCACAGCTGCAAAGAAATTATCAGAATGATTATCAGAAAGAACATCTTCCATCCGTATCAAATAAATCTAGAAATATTCTTTCCGATAATTTCTCATGTTGGTTCCACGTTTCATCACTGCTGAAAATTTTAGGTGGTTCCAATCGTTGGTTACAACAATACTAACATCATTTTCAACATATCAAAGATCACTGACAGCTCTGTTCGTGGAGGACATTGTAGAGTGATCCGAATGGCATGAACTGAGAGATGACGACGAGATTGGGAGGTTGATTGGCGAAGGCCAGCACGGGACAGATATTGTCGTGGGCGAAGATTCTGGAATTGAATAGAGGATTAACATTCAGTTATGTGACATCATATTGAGTTTGAGATCAAGGTAGCTCGATTGAATACTAGAGAACAGTTCAGGTTACATCAAGTCATCGTGACACCACATCATCTAGTCCTCACGATTTCCAATCTTTTGAGAAACACGGAAATGTCCATTTGTCTAATTCAGACACTATTGTTGACGCATTCGCGAGACTTGGAACAATCGCATCGCAAGTAAAATACCAGAACAGATATCTTCGCTGCAACCGCAAATCATCTGGTTTCTTTGGTTTTGTATGAAAGAACATATTTCCCAAGTATCACCCCTATCGATCCCTACCCCAGCCATGCTCTGACTGCTACTCTTAACCACCTAGTTCATCGTTAATTCAGCATTTCCTTAATTTTGTTTTTTAACGACGGTACCTCCTGTAAATCATAGCTCCTTGGCCAGTTCCTTTCATACCCCCTTCCTGCATACCCTCATCACCTAGTCTCCCTTCTCCTCCCCCTCCCCTCTCTCCTTCTCACCTCAACGCGGGCGCTTCCGTCTGGAAGTCTCTGGAGATTCTGGGAGTGACGTCAGCGACGGAGATAATTCGAGCGACGATGTCATTGCCCTGCCACTTACCCCTCCACAGCTCACCCGAGTGAGATTCCGCGATCTGCACAGATTAACAATCAATGAATGGGTCGGAAAAGTACTCCATCTATTCATTCGTAGACACACACTAAAAATACTTGATCTTTCCAGCATATTTATTGTAACATGTGAATTTTTATCTATGTGGAATGGAAAAAATCGGAAATGTAGAAAGCCTATCAATTTGAGATATATCTGAAGCACCGGAAAACCGGGTCATAAAATTGCATCTCCCACAAGCCAAGAAAAGAATGTTCTCCTATTATTCCAGACCAACAACGTGATATCGAAAAGATACAATTTCCGAGGCGATTATAATAAAGGGTGAAACCTAATCTCACCTTGGTGATCAGATTGAGACTGCCCACATCGACTCCCGTGTATCGAGAGAGCGTCGCGTCACGCGTTCGACTCTTCGTCCCCTTGAATCCATGTGATGATAGCATAGTAGGATACGGTAATCTGCCTCTCGCTAGTTCTCCAGAAACTTGATTTTTAGGCCAAGACTACTGCCAATCACGTGCTTCAATCTGCACTTTTGATAAAGGTTTGATAGAAGAAGTTATGACATTGCTACAATATTAATAATGCTAAATTACATGACAGATGTGCGATGTCATTAAACGGCTTCTCGACTTACAATCTCAGAAAAAACTACTGCAACTTCATCCCGCCTACTTCATGGTACGCACTTTGACGTTTTCTACAGAACCAACAAAAAAAAACAAGGATAATGCTCGACCCCTTCCTCATACCTTGAATGTCTGATCTTTGAAGGCTGCCTTCGCATTCGGGTCCTGTCCGTGTTCACGAGCCACCTCTGCAATAGACATCTGTACTTTCACCCGCAATTTCCTTGCTTCACCCACTTCATATTATGACCTAATGAACCAGTATTTGATGCATTGGCAAGGTGCTTTTCGAAACATTCCCAATTTCGCCCACTCCTCTCCCGTTTCACCACATGCTCAAACCCCCCTGTCGATTCACTTAAGCAGTTGTAAGAACTTGTCACTTAGCAATATAACAATGACACTAACCAGCGATAGTCTGGACGCACTGTGGCTGGCAGACATCCAATGGAGTGAGTCCCTTCCTGTTGCACACTCCGACGAGGGCACCCGACTCGATCAGATCCTGCGACGGGGAATATTCAGCTACATTTCTACCCGCGGCTTTCGCGCAACATCACATTCGTATAATCTCGAGCAATATCATCTCAACAATACTTCGTTGAGTTTGATGAGTTTGATGGGGACAAAAATCTCCTACCTTACCACTTCATGAATTAAATCATCGATCGAACTACCGTATTGTAATGGAGCCCACCCATAAGAAGAAAAGATACTAAATATGAAGAAGAATTATGGTATTTCATCATCGTTTATTATTTAATTATTAGATAATTAAATAATATTAATTGCAATCGTTATTTTAATTATATGACACAACTCTAGGATTACGGTATTATTTGAATTCCCGCATTAGGCTCTTGTCACGATTTGCTCAAACTGTTTACATACAGTAATCTCTTTTTGTCACGTTTTGCGTTTTGTGTTTTTACCAGTTGTTCCTCGTTTTTAGTTTTGTTCGTGTGTGTTTTCTGGTGTTTGTGAAGGATAAATACTCTGATTTCACTCGATCCACCGCCTACACGAGTACCGACACCGCATACTGTATCCTTTCCCCAATCCTCCTACCGTACCTCAGCAATCTGTTCATATCCATTGAAGCATGCGTAGTGAAGGGGTGTCATTCCGTGTTCGTTCGTTGCGTGTACATCCGCCTTACGCATCAACAGCTTCTGAACGACAATCGATTTACAAGTCGTGAAACTTATCGAAATCATTTGATTGAATACGATTATTGGAGAATGTTGAAATCGAAGACCGAAAAGACATTGACCAAGATGGATGCTCCCCGCTTTCAGGTGACAATGAAACGCTACAGTCACAGGGGCGCATTTATCATCACAACGCTCTCTCCTACCGTACCCCTCTCCCCCCCCCCCTTCCCTCATCCACTGACCACGACGATCATTCTGTGTCCATGGGCGGATGCGAGATGAAGTGCCGTGTCGTCACCCATATTCGTCGCGTTCACACGAGCACCTAAATGAAGAGCAGAGATCAAAGATCAATAAGCCACAGTTGTTAAACATAAGGGGATCTTCTACGAGAGGGAAGTCTGATTCAAGATAACACTAGGCTCACCCAAGTTCCACCAAAGACATAACAAGGTTCGGGCTCTACGGGTTCTGATATCACCGTATTCGCCGTCAAAAGAAGACTAGAAATATGAGCCGTGATCCCTCAAACACCAATATCATCGCGCGTCTCATCAGTCAGCAGTCGAAATCTTGTTTCACAAACATCATAAATTCATCCGCCCTCTCGGATGTCAGTGATATCTTCATACCATCATAATCTCATAATCTCTAAAAAAAACTGTCCTACAGACTTCTCATCGACAGCATCTCGGCGCTGCAACAACACGCCTGCTCAGGTTTTGTCTCACTAATATTATAACCTCATTCACACGCTTTGGTTCACACCAGCAGCTCTTAAAATAAAATGCTGCACACTCGCTCGTGCACAACATCGCATGTGCGACACCCACACACTCGCTCATTCTATTTCCCACCAATATTATAACCTCAATCGTTTGACTTCAGTTCGATTTCGTCTCAATGACGTTCTTTAATTCACCACTCAACCCTGCTCAGCATCATCTCTGCGCTGCTACAAACGCCAGCCTTGTTTTTGTTTCAGTACTATCATAACTTCATTCATCCTGCTTCTTTCCAATTTATCCTTTCCATAGAGCATAAATTACGATCACAGTTGAAAAGGGTAATTTCGGCCCCCAAAAATTCTTATGGTATGAGCTATTTTTGGGTGAACAAATATCAAAAATTACAATGGTATGACCCAATTTGGGTCAAAAATCAAAATTTCCAATGGTGTAGCCATTTTTCGGTCAAAAATTCTCATGGTTTGAGCCATTTTGGGTCAAAAATTCCCATGGTATGAGTACCATACCATCAAAAATTCCCACCCATTTCATCTGTGATTACGATTCCACTCACCCAAGCTGAGCAATATCGCTGCGATATTACAAGCTCAACCTCTTGACTCCAATTCTATTCCACCCTTCTCTAACTCTCCACTCACCTCTGCTCAGCAGCATCTCTGCAATGGTCACGTGTCCGGCCTTGGCCGCCCAGTGCAAGAGGGAGAACGCGTGGTCGTCACTGAAGAGGAAGAAATAGTTAGGATTATTCCACAGGTGTCCAGCAAGAAATTGATTCAATCAACCACAATGCGCTTTAGACAAACACATGAAACATACATGCAGCTAATTGCAGGTGCACTTTTAGTATTATTTATTTCTGGATGCTATCATCGGAAAATTATTAACCCGCCTTCGACGCTACCTATTGAATCCTTAGTGAAACACCACACTTACTGGGCCGATAGCTACTTTAATTTTCGATTTGTGATTTAAAATTAAAATAATAATTGCAAATACTCACCCCACATTCAGGTCGTGCTCGTGGTCGTCCAGCCAGACACGCACCTGAGTGAGAGATCAGAGATCAAAGACCAAAGATCATAGATCAACTATCAGAATCAGCTCCTTTCGACTCATTACCAAGGTTTGCAGCGATGACCACAATGGGCGTTGCTATTATAGCTGGCATGCCAAAAAAGTTCAAAGATCAAAGATCAATCTCCCCTCTCACCTGAAATGCGTTGCCCTCTCTGACCCATCCGAAGACGTCCTCCATGATGATGGGCACATTCGGTTTGTGCGCATGATAGTGCGTGGAGAGAGACATCGCGGCCAAGATTCTGCAATTATTTTCGCTTTGAATCCTTGTTTTTGTTGTTGTTGTTTTTTATAAAATTGTTGTTCACTAATCCGTTCAACAAAACTCAATGCCTTAACATCTCGACAAATCACGAAACCACCAGGGGAATGCGCTAGTGTTAGATTGATTTTGTTAATACAAAAACCTGATGGCATTGGCCAGGCGCGAATTCTTCGAATAAACACTTTCTCTAGTTAGTTTTTTTAGTTTTTTTTTTCTTTTTTTCACGTAAATCATCTCTTTCTCTGTTATAACACCATTTCCCTCTACTTTTCCAACCATTCTTTCAACCCCATCATTTCCCCCACTCACCGTTTCCCTCTTCACTCCTCTCCTCTCCTTCTTCTTCCTTCGTTTCGGTGCCCTATCGGCCTGCAAGCACATTAATATCTTTCCTGGCTCGTTGCCAACAAAAAAAACACGTACAAAACCTGTGGACAATATTTGCTGGCAGGATGCCAAGGTGTTGGGTGGAAAAGAGTAGGGGGGATATCAAGTGAACAACGGGGAGAAACAGCCGCCCCCTCACCTTGCCTCTACTCTCTCCCTCTATCTCTTCCCCCCTTCCCTCTCTCTCTCTCTGATCAATCAATACCTTCCCCCTCTCCCTCTCGCCCTTCTCCTCACTACACGAACCCCCTCAGGGGGGCAAGCATACCTCACAAGGGGTCACTCACTACAGTCCCATCCCCCTCTAAGCCCGTCCTACCGTACCCTGGCACACTGTGGCTTCAATGAGCATTCGTCTGTGCTATGCACCACAGATTCCTCTTGGCCCTATAAAAAGCGTGCTCAACTCCTCTCTCTCTCTCTCTCTTCCGCCTGCGAAATGGAGTGAACTGGACCGACAGATAGAGTCAGTGGAAACGGGGAGGGGGGAGTGAGAGAGTAGGCAGAAGTGAGAGACGGAAGAGAGAAAGAAAGAGGGGGAAGAGGAGGAATCCAAGGGCTGACAAAGAAACGAAGCGAAAGTTAAAGAAGAAGAAAAAGCTGATGGGATGGAGGAGAGGGGAAGGAAGGAAGGGAGGAAAGATAGGAAGGAAAGGAGAAACGGCTAAACAGCTATTGTACTTTCTCCACTATGCTTCTTTTCCTATTACAAACAAAATGTCTTTACATTTAGATTGAATGTTCCAGCAGAATAAAGATAGCCATTGATGGAAGTCCCTTTTCTTCCCTCATACGCAATACGTGAATCGTAAAACCTCCTGGGTCACTCAACTTAACCCCTTCTCCATTCACCTCTAATCCCACTTGACTGGCCATTTCCCTCTCGAGTGTCCCTCCACTCTGCCAGATTGGCCCTGCCCCGACTTACTATCCCACCGTACCCCCTCCCCTACCGTACTCTCATCTTCAATTTCCGGTGTCTCTCGTAGCCATCTAGCAGCTGGTCCCTCCTCTCCCCTCCTCTCTCTCTCAACACTTTATCCCCTTCCCTCCCTCCTCCCTTCCCCTTGCCCTCTTCCAATTCCCTGAGGCATAATCTGAGCAATAGCCAACACAGAGGAATGATGAGTAGTCGAGATACTGAGGACATGAGTGGGGGGGGGGGGGGGGGGGGGGGGAGGGAGAGGCCGCGAGACATAATAGGATGAAACATACATAATTGAAGGTGTAATCAAAAAGCAGCGCAGTTTCCAGAGATAAGATCATCGTGAAGCAGGGATAAACTAGGTATTCATAAAGATACCGTTCACATAAAGAATTGCTGATTCTTCCGCCGTGAATAAATAAATGCGTTTGTGAAAAGAAGGGGATACAGGATCAAGTTATGAAAGTCTATCTCAGACATGAAGAATCCATGAAGCTCCAATCACCCACGGCCAAAATTACGAGCAATCAATTCTCAATGATCGCTACAAACTGACAATGATACGCCTGTTAGTGTCATTGGGGCGACACTTGTATCGCGACTAAATGCATCCCTTCTCTGGGCACAACATCAGTAGAAGGAAGGGATGGACAAGACAGCGAACATAAGCAATGCATTGAGAAGAGAAGGGCCATCAACTGTCTCTCTCCATTTCCCATACTCTCTCACTCTTTCTAACCAGCGAGATAGTGCATGGAACGAGGAGGGCGCGGTTAGAGAATGAAAAGCCTCTTGTGCGTGACTAGCCCTCTGCGCAGTCCTCTAGAACAATGGGAGAGAGAATGGAGGGAGAAATGCGCGGCAGAGCGGGCGAGAGTGCGCGTCAAAACAAGAGATCAGCAGAGAGGAAGGAAGGCGGAGGGAGGAAACATAGCCTCTGTGTATGCTTGCAACAATTGGAACTCGTTTTCGGCCATGAAAGAGAAACGGCGACGGCGAAAGTACGAGATGATTGACACTGGTGGATTCGCGTTTCAAAGGGACCCTATGATGAGCGTTATGGTTCTAACTACAATGATTAGAGGATGTTCGAACGAAAACCATTTCAAAAACGAGCACCCATACCCTCACAGGATCAATAATCGTACAGCCCCCCCCTCGCGCCGGACGAAAGCACTACAGGAAAAATGACGGAGTCTCCTCCCCCCAATGAGCAAGTTGCTCTCCTCTTTCACCCTGATCTCTCACTTTCTGTGATGGACAAGAGATTGTATCCAAAGGGAAGATTCATCTCATTCCTCACTTCCGATTCCATCGTTGACTCATCGTCAATTCCATTCCCTCCATCTCTCATTCGACACATGGGCACGAACAATGAATGTCACTTCCACCATGAGCATTTCAGCCAAGCAAATCTCTGCCCCGTAAAGCCCTTACAGTATATATGCCAATACCCAAGGATCTAAAATCTGCAATCCCTACCCCCCCCCCCCTTCCCCTCTCACCACTCATCCAGCTGCTTCTATCCCGTCGCCCCTTTCCTTCCTTGCTTCAATTACCATTCACAAATCACGCCGGAAGAAAAACATTACTCTAGAGTAGATGGCAGCGACCAAGAGTCAATGGGGATCCAAGATCAGATTAAAGATTACACACTCGCGACAATTACAAGAGGCGATCAATTTTAAAAACCAGCAATATGAAAACAAGAAGAACAAGTTCAACAGAATGGTGCATCTCTCTCAGTCATCGTGGATAGCAGTGGAGGCGGCAGAGTGCCATCCCTCTTCCCTTGTGCTGTAAAGTGTGATGCTGTCTCTCCCCTCTCCCCAGTCCTCTTCTCCCTTCTCTCACAGCTCATCCCAGGGTGCAAGACAGAAGCAATCATCGATTGAGATACACAAACACTTCGGACCACATACCTAAGAAGTCAATATGAAGATGGACAGATATTTCTGCGCAATCACTTTATTTTATTCGACTCAACATGATACAACACAACTGCATCCTCGGGGATGTAAGAAAATCAATAGGAAAATAGGGCAGACCAATAAGGGAGACGGGGATACCAATGTGCACAGCTAAATGTGGGATTGGGGTAGCAAACTTTGCGAACAATGAATTATACGAGGCTTAGACTCTGAAGCAACAATAATAAAGAAGTGAAGGTTAAAAGCTACGTTTTCGCTGAATGGGAGGTGAGTGGGGATGGGTGAGATCGTTGAGGGGGCCGTTTTCATAATCAGACAGGTGATTGAAGGTCCATCAATATCTGCTCTCATAACGATCTCTCTCGTAGGAGCGGGAGCGAGAGCGACGGTTGTACCGAGGAGAAGGACTGCGTCTGCAATAGGCATAGTTAGAAATACAACATATAAATGTCCCTCAAGAAACTAGTAACCACACGGTACCTGGATCTTCCGCCGCCATGTCCTCCACCGTATCCTCGATCGTATCCTCCCCCTCCTCTGTCTCCATAACGATCTCCACTATAACCTCCTCTTCCTCCTCCGCGTCCACCGTAGCCTCCGAATCCGCCACGACCTGCACACAATGATATTAGATTTGAAATAACAATAAAACTCGCTTGATACCTAAAGAACGCTAGTTATGGAATCAATTCTAACCTCCTCCACGACCGCCAGGCAGGAATCCTTGGTAGTTTCCAGGAGTGGGCGAGTGCGCCCTCTTCGTCACGGAGTAATCGATGCGAATCTTCCTTCCATCGAGCTGCAAGTCCATTCTTCCTCCCTTTTCTTCAGACTTCATTTCCTTCACTTTCATTCTTTCTTTCTTCACCTTCACTAGTTCTCACCACTTCCCCTTGTCTTCGTTCTGAAGGGGGCAAGTTTCGGGTGCTACACCGATTGGTTGACTGCGAAAACGTTACCTCAATTCCATTCAGCTTGTCTCTTGCTGCAGATGCATCGTCGAGTCTTTCGAAGTAGATGAATCCGAATCCGCGAGAGCGACCAGTCGGATGATCGTAGATGAGGTCGATCTGAGAAGGGCAATTATTTATAAATAAACATTTAGCACTCAAATTAGTTAATAAAAAAATTCCAACCTTCTCAATCTCTCCGAATTCATTGAACATCTCTCGGAGATCCTTCTCTGTTGTGTACATCGAGAGATTGAAGACGCCCAGACAACGGGACGGATCGGGCGCATCACGCTGAGCACAATTTATATAGTCAACCGCCATCAAGCATTACTAATGTCATAATTAATTGTCCAGAGAAATATGAAGTGTCGTTTACCTTGTCGTGTCTCACCTTGTGCCAAACTGAAGCAGTCCTTTCTCCGACGCCACGAGGAGGTCTCTTCGAGAAGAGGGGCGATCTCGAACGACGACGATCACGGGAACGAGATCTGCTGCGAGTACGATGACCACGAACCGGAGGAGTTCTGCAAGATAAATTGTAAATAAATAATATCGCTTTCGAAGTGGCACCCGACAACATCTGGGTTGAGAGGGTAAAAGTACAAATACGAATAGATCTTCGCCATTGAAAGGTGCAGCGCAAGTTCAGTTCGGAAAAGTGAGACAGACAGAAAGTGCGCCGAGCAATTAGAGTGGTCAAATAAAGTGAAACGCCACGGTACTGGAACCATGACCAAAAAATCCCGCATCGACTGAGTAACGCACCTAGGTCGAACGTATTCGTCGGCTGAACCACTGCAAGTGTAAACAAAGTATATACAGGGTATGTTGTTCGTTGCTTATTCAATAAACTATACCGGGAGTCTCTGCTGCGAGATCTGCTTCGACTGCGAGAAGGAGAGCGCGACTTGCGGTCGTCGTCACGTCTCTGAAGATAAAGCAAATACATAATATTCAAATAATAAAAATAAACCTTGTACTGAATCGAGGAAATAAACTGACCGGTGAACGGGATGCGGAGCGGGACACACTGCGCGAGCGACTCATGATGAGGCCTCACACCCTTGAATGAAAACTTTAACTAATAGTTTTACAAGCGAGCTACAAAATCCCGCGCGTTTTCGAAATAGAGCGCGGGAAAACCAACCTGTGCCAGCGGGGAAGATTCAAATGAATGGATCTGATTTAATTGATCTATTCATTTTTTCGCAATTTAAATGCAAATCGAGATCGCAAACACTTTGCCCAACCTGATAATCCGAAAATTCCATCTTCATCATTATATGATGTTTGGGGGGCTTCTACTCTTCTTTACAATAAAGGGGGCGATTTTCTTCTAGTCTTCATTCCAAAATCCATCCTTCTTCTTTCCATTTTTCAGCATTTCTTTCCTCTTCTACATCCAACGTCTTCTTTCTTGGCGTTGGCGCACCATCCCACACTAACTACCCAGCTACGACAAAATGTACTGTATACTCGGATATTTGAACCGATCTTAAACAATTCAAGAACGTAGTAATATACTTTGAATCACTTTATCGCGAAAATGACATAGGCAATAAATGTGACAATTGTGAGAACTCTTTTTAATTATCTTCTGAGCTGGCAATGAGAAAAGCTGCTACGATTATATACCGGATACTCTCAACTTATACTTCGCCATTAGAAATGATGTAAATATTACTACGTAGAAAGTAAGAAGTGATAGATTAGCAGGAACGCGAAAGTAAGAAAAGAATCGAAGAAGGGAAATACAGCCTATTACAGTTATCTGTATAAATCAGTTTCTACTGGACATGGAATAAAATGAATCGAATGCAGAGGTAGGGGCATGAGACTAGCTTTGACTACAACCTTTAGTGGAAGGGACCAGCCCTACTCTGCTAAAAAACAGAATGATGAAGCGAAAGCGATTCTCCTACTGGTGAAACTCTAACATCGCTAAAGCGTAGTAATAGTAATGAAACCTTTAGTCTCGATCTTTCTTTGTAATCTTGCCTTTCTTTACTCCAGACTTTTTGTTCTTAGACTTCATTAGGCTCATGGCGTTAACGAGATTGCCGTTTACAGCCATGAGGGCCTTATCGGCTTTTTCTTGAGCGCGATCTTCCTTCAGCTGCTTGTAATTCAGGCTTTTGCCTGGCTGCGGAGTGGCTCCAAGGCGGATAGCCAGACGAGCACGAGCGTCATCTCGATCAGAGCCCTCGTATGCTTCGTTAGCTACCATCTTTTCGATCTAAAATAAGAAAAATTAATGTCTGAAGTCACTTTGAAAATGAACGATAAGCAGGGTGGACAAACCTCAAAGGTGACTTTCTTGAGATTCTTGAAGGTTGCTTCCTTCTTGACACTCGACGACGATTTTTTCTTGAGAATTTTCGGAGCCGATCTTCGCTCTTTGGTTGCAGCAGCTGCACCTTCACAAGGAATCACCTAAACGGAATAAGTTTGAAAAATGCCACAGTTCTAAAAAAATACCTGAATGTTCTCCACGCTCGAAGCAGGGGAATCTGCGTTAGGGAGGGCGTTGACTTCATCCAACTGAAGTTGGTCAGAAGCGGGAGATCCATTCAGACTGCGTTCAACCAGATCATCGAGAAGATGAGTTTCACTTCCAACCTTAAGAAATATATTCGATTGTATGAGGTTACACGATTTTTGAATACCTTGCGGCAGAAGAGCTCGTCTTCACCGATGGATCCCCACGACTCCATGGCGAACATCCTGGAAACAATTTAATAATTAAGACATGCACAAAGGAGACAAAAGCATAACCGACAAAAATTATAGCATTAAGTGGAGCGCCTATTGACATTACCAAGATCATTTTATTGATTCGAAACAAAATGCGACAATAATAATCCTGTGCGTTTCTTAGGGACATCATAGCCACTGTAGATTCCTTATAGAAGAAAGAATTTCAGAAGACTGGCCCAAGAAAATGCGACTTTGAAACTCCGCCCATTTATAGTTGGCCTAAAAAAAAGTAAAATTTAGAGCACATGTTTTGGACCAGAAAAAAAACGAAGGGCGAGCCAGTTAGAACTAGGAAAGCGAGAAAAAAGTTTCGAAACATTTCATCAGACTTACTTTTTTGCGCAGGAAAGTTTCGTCGTCGAGGCCGGCAGATATTTGCGACCGAGATGGTCGGAAGCGGCGTGAGAGCCAAGTTTCAGTCGTGTCTAACACAGCATAACGTGTGATCAAACTGGAAGAAGTGAATTTGAGCAAAATATAATGAAGGGAAAAGCGGCAAAACAACCAAAACAACGAAAATTCAGCAATTTCAGCAAATCACACTGGTCAAATCAGCTGACTACCGTAGTCCTTTTTTTTGAATTTTGGTATGGATACCCTGATCATCAAAGTTTAAATTCAGAAACGGCGGGAATATTTAGGGAGCGTCGCCTGTGCGAATTTCTTGGGTCAGCTTCTTTCCTTCTACCCTATTTTTGTTGTTCTAAAATTATTTTGATAAAGTAAACTAAAAAAATCGTTTGTATTTTTGTTCATTAATTTGATAATAAAAAAAGAAATATGCATGACAACTGGAACGAATTATTACAATTTTGGTTTTGCTATTTCTTCTGATAAGAAAAGCGCTGAGGTGTGAAAGAAATGTCAACAAAATTGATGGTCTGTCAAGGGAGCTCAACTGTAATCGTTCTTCAGACGTCACACACTCTAGTATCAACCGGAATCGATCGGGCTTTGCTTATCAGAGAGAGTCGAAATGACGCACTCCATCTTTAGAAAGGCACACTTGGAAGGAAGTGAAGGGAAATGGAAGACGACAACGTAGTGATCAGCCTCAAACAGACGCTCGAATGGACTGACTACTTTGGATTCGTCGCTGTGTGGTAAGTACACCGTCGTACCCACCACTTTCCTACCCTAATCCACTACACTAGAGTATCTTCCAGTAGTGATTTCCTGCTCATTCTTTTCTTTGTTTCATGCCTTCTTCAACATAAAATGTAAAATTTGAGTTCTTGTAAAGTTTATCCTACCGTATCACCTTGGCTACCGTATCCGACACAGGGTGATCTTCTTCGTAACAATCGCTGCCGTTTCCTTCTTCTGTCTCAATTGGTGCTGTGTCCAGAAAGAAGATGACATCACAGTCTTCGAGAAGGTTTGACCTACCGTATCCATTCATCCATCGATCGATTCATTTAGTGGGCAGCTCCTCGCAAGATGAAATTGGGCGTCCATCGTCTGTCAGTTGTAGGCAGAAAAATGGATGAAGAGAAGAAAATGGTCGCCAGATTAGCTTAATTTTGCCGTAAAATAGTAAAATTGTACATTATCATTGATAAACGCGTTTTGTTCTCAATGTCAGTTCCGGTACTCTAATGTACTCATCATTTGCTGAACTTGCATTTCACTGATCGAATTACTCGTTCAAGTGATAGTTTCTCTCCCCTGCTTCTCTTCCCTATCCTCTCATCTTCCCACGTCTCTCCGAGTCTCTAATCTTGTTGTGACGTCCCATCAATCAGTCTATCCATCTATGCTACACAACCTCCTTCACTTATTACTTTTCCCCCTGTGCCATGCTATTCTTCCAGTGCAGGTATCTTTTTCTCTACGCAGTTTTTCTCAATTTGTCTACGATAAAGAGAAAGTTCTGAGTAATTTTCAGAATTGGGATTTGATGTGTATTCAAAAATCTTGTCAATATTATCAAACTTTCTTCCTCCTTATTGAACTTGTTCCCAGGAAAACGAAGCTCGAGAGGTGCGACAGTTGAATGATCTTTGGTCTTTCGTTCGGGAGCCGTGCAATTCAATCGGCTATGGTTTCTTGCACGAGTGGTTCCGCCAAGATATCTCCAGATTCCATGTAATTCTTTTGTTCATAATCATCGTAGATTATTCATCTCACAGAATGCTACAGTCATGCCAGTTCCCTCGGCATTCAATGATCTCGAAGATTTGTCACTGAGAGATCACGTAGGATGGGTCTGGTACCAGAGATCTGAATTCATCCCCGCACGAATGTCAAAAGGACGAACCTATATCCGACTCGACAGTGTTAATTACTACGCGAAAGTTGTAAGTTCGACCACATAATATCTCAGGACAGTGCCAAAAAACGGCAATACATTTCTGCGTTCGGGGGGAATCGAACCCCCGTCGAATGCTTGGAAGGCATCCATGCTGACCATTACACCACGAACGCGGTTGTCAATTCTCTTTAGTATGTGAATACAATCCTCGCGGGCACTCACACTGGCGGACACCTTCCCTTCGAGTTGGACATCACGCAATTTATCGTTTTTGGACAGAAGAATCGAATAACTGTCGCGATAAATAATACCCTCTCTCATCACACCCTGCCCCAAGGAGATGTCAAGGCAACGGGATATCAAGTAAGCTCAATATGTCCATATTTTTCCTTCGGGGTTCATTGAAACAATTAATTAAAAAAATATTCAGAAACTGCTAAATTTCAGGACCACATCTACCAACGTGGTTTCATGGATTTCTTCTCTTATTCGGGTCTTCTCCGTCCCGTCAGACTCCTTTTCCTTCCCAAGACTCATATCTCTTCACAATCAATCACTGCCGACGCCAAAGGTTGACTCTGTTCAATGTGCTCACTCATCTGTCAAATATTACGTCAAAATTCGCATCAGGAATCCTCACCTTCGCCCATTCCGTAATCGGTACAGGATACTCAAAAGTCGAGGTTACAGTGACCGACGCCGAGGGTGATCATCGATTGATTCTTCCCTGAATCAGGACCTTTCAGGGGAAGTCGAGTACACATCTGATTCTTTTAATGGCACAGGCAAGATTAGCAAACCTCATCTTTGGTGGCCTCGCAACATGGGGAAACCGTATCTCTACACTCTCACTGTAAGCAATTGCCTGGCTCTCTTCATTCAGTATACTCTTCCGATCAGACCTGAGCGGAATGAAGAATATTTCTCTTCAGGTGCGACTTCTATCAAATTCCTCTCTTGTCGACGTAATTCGTACACAATTCGGCTTTCGTTCCGTCTCGTGGGATCACTCGCAAATTCTTTGGAATGGAAAGCACTTCCACTGTCAGGGATTCGGAATGCATGAGGAATATGAAGTGAGGGAAGAATGATGAGAAGAGAAAGATCAAAGATCAATCATAGGTTCGTGGTCGGGCCTTCGATTCAGTGCTCATGACAAGGGATCTGAATCTAGTGGAATGGACAGGAGCTAACTGCTACAGGTCGGATTACTTCTGTTTTTATAGGAATAAAGCCTCTCAATTTGGGCTGACATGATGAAGAATGAGCCTCTTCAATCACTGTGTAATTCTGACCAGCGAAAATGCACGCGGACTGAAGAGACGTATTCTTCATACTGACAGCCATGCTCCCGAACAAAACAAAGTGTTTTGTGAAATGATAAGTACTTCTTCCAGGACAGGTCACTATCCTTATTCGGAGGAACGAATGGCCGAGAACGATCGACGAGGAATTGCAGTGATCGTTGAGACTGCTGCTGTTGCCATTAGTTGAGAATTCCATCCCTTGGCCTCACTCAATTTTCATCTCGGAGTCTCTTAGACTAACTAAGACTGCCATTTGTTTTGTGCCGGCTTGAAACAATTTCGTTGCAGCCATTACTCGCAGGAGATTCAAAACCTGCACATGGATTACATTCGATCAACGATCGACAGAGATCGAAATCATCCGTCTATCTTCATGTGGAGTCTCGCGAATGAACCAAGTGCATCCATCAAGGAGGCCAATCCTTATTTTGCGTTAGTCCCACCCTCTCTTTCCTAAATTTGAAACCGAGCTCACTCTGATGCTCTGCAACTTGTGCGATATTGAACTGTAAATGCTCATGCAGAAGTAAAGAGAGAGATGATCACTATAATTTCCAGGCCTCTCGTAAAACTTGCCAAATCTCTCGATCCCACTCGTCCGATTACGGTAGTTCTCGCGTCAAGTCCCTCTTCTGATTACGTGGTATCGATCAATATGACTCCTCTACCGTACCCATTCTCTTCCAGGGAGGACTCCTTGACGTTATCTGCTTCAATCGATATTATGGATGGTACTCAAACATCGGACAATTGTACAGGATCGAACACGACATTTACAATGTAAGCTCTTTAGTATTGTGATGCACAGTAATGAAAATGCCAATTGAAAATATTCACTTTTCTATTCTTCCAGGAAATTTCAATGTGGAATAAGAAGTTTTCTAGACCAATCATCATTTCGGAGTATGGAGCAGAGGCGATTCCTGGCATGCACAAGGTGCGAATTGTGAAATGTCGTTCTGTAATATTCACCATCGTCCTACCGTAGATAAGTGACCCAATTGCAGGATCCTCCCTTCGCGTTCACTGAAGAGTATCAGGTCGAGGTGCTCAAAGAGCATCACAAGGCATTCGATCGACTGAAGAAAGAGGTTCGTTGAAAATAAGGAATGTCATGATGAAGAGTGTTTCTCTTCAATCTTCGACCATTCTTTAAAGAGAAAGTTTCTTCAGTCTGACCGTCTGTTTTTTCGCAGTTCATCGAGCAATTATTATTTCAGAAAAAGTTGGCGGGCGAGATGGTGTGGGTGTTTGCCGATTTCATGACAGTCCAAGGTATGCCGCCTCTTTTTCCTTTTTCATATATTTTGTTTCGTTCGTCAGAATAGTGATTCTCTGAATATTTCAAATTCTCTAGCCTGATCCAGTGAAGAATGAAGAGATTCTTTCAGACACGACTCGAGTAGTAGGCAATCACAAGGGTCTCTTCACTCGTCAGAGGGAACCGAAGATGTCTGCCCATCTCATTAGAAAGAGATATTCGTCGAATACGTCGAGACACAGGGACGAATTGTGAATAAATCAGAATTATTCTAACGACTTTTCATTGTTTCAAGCATTTCAAAACGTGACTGTTCCTGGTTCTCTATTTAGTTTGCAGAAGAGACTGAATGTGATTAGACTTCACTTCATTCAAATTGCCCGTCTTCCCTCTTTCTCGATCTCCCTCCTTCGTCACCATTCACTCGTCATCCGCCGATCTCAACCGGTTGCCCCGTACTCGTCCCTCCCCCTTTCTGACCCACTGCCCCTCAATACCCCACCATGTTCAACAATCCCCCTCCTGCCCGTTCTCCTTCCCTCATCAAGTCCCCCAATAACTTCCTCCTTCCTCCTCCACTACCCGGATCGCCCGACCCCGTCAAACAGTCGTACGACCCAAAAGGTACCGTACCCCTCTGGACCGATCAAACTACCGTAACCCAGGCTCGGATCCCCTCAGCGGTCTCTCCGCTAGTCACTGGTACCATGGACTACTGCCGCGAGACGACATCAAGGTACGGTAGAAGAAGAAGTACGGTATCGGTCTACCGTAACCTCGGAAGTTCACAGATTCATAATTTGCAGACATTTCTCGTGGAGAATGGCGATTATTTGGTCAGAATGAGTGAGCCGGTCGAGCCGGGGAAGAGGGAGTACATTCTGTCGACAATGTTCGATAAGAGCATCGGAAAGGTGTGAGACACGCACGGTAGTTCACTCGGTCAGATTCATCATTGCAGATCAAACACTTCGTCATTGTGCACAGTGGCGAGCGATTCATTCTTCACAGCAAGGTCACTTACAATTTCGAAAATAATAAATCAGTTATCGGTTGCAGTCGTTCCGCAGCATTCCCGAGCTCGTCAAGTACTTTGCTTCGACGAAGAAGAGCCTCACGGGGGTATGGTAGCCTTCTTTGGCATCGTGCCAACTCTCGACGTCCACACAAATTGTCCTACTTTTTCAGCAGATGGAAGTGGTGATCAGACGGGCGATCGCTCGATCCGAATGGCAATTAGAACATGAGGAAGTTCAGAGCACGAAGAAATTGGGAGAAGGGGCATTTGGAGAGGTATACGGTAGGATGTGATTACTGTAATCGACATGTATCGTAGGTGCACAAGGGAATTCTCAAACTTCGTCGTTGCAACAAGAAGATCGATGTTGCCATCAAACTGGCCAAATTGGATGCAATGACGAAGGATCAAATTCAGGGATTCATGAAGGAGGTCTGCCGCTGCCGCGCACTTTATCTTTCCAAATGTGGTCGAAACTTGAAGAGACTTTTCTTCAGGCGCGTTTGATGCGCGACTTTGACCATCCGAACGTCGTCCGTCTCTACGGCGTCGCTGCGACACAGGAGCCGCTCATGCTCGTCATGGAGCTGGTAAGACGCCGTTGCCGCGCACTTTTCTTTTCGCATCTGGACCTTTTGTGTGGGGTTTGGAAAGCATCGCGTATTGCCGCGCACAATTCACGTCTTGG
Organism: Pristionchus pacificus; assembly: GCA_000180635.4. Lineage (NCBI taxonomy): Eukaryota > Metazoa > Nematoda > Chromadorea > Rhabditida > Neodiplogasteridae > Pristionchus > Pristionchus pacificus. The sequence continues at coordinate 13,651,756 of CM026577.1, forward strand.
CAGGCATCGGACGGGGCGCTGGACTCGTATCTGAAGAAGCACGCATGCACTGTGCAGACCAAGCTCACCATGATCCTCCAGGTTATTTAGTCTTTCAGAATTTCAATAATAATTTGAAATTTGAGGCCGCATGGGGTATCGAATATCTGCACGAACGTCCGATTATCCACAGAGATCTCGCTTCGAGAAACTGCCTGTACGGAGATGGAAAGGTACGGTAGTCGAGGATTACCGTAGATCTATGCCTACCGTATCTCAGGTGAAAATCTCGGACTTTGGTCTCTCTCGTGAGGGTCGAGCCTACGTGATGCACAAAAAGTGTCGACTACCCGTTAGGTAACGGGGACTATCCTAATCAATAATCAATGAGATACTGTAGATGGCTCGCTCCCGAGACACTCAGACAGCTACAGTACTCTACGAAGACGGACGTCTGGTCATACGGTAGGCAACGGACTATCTACAACTGGCTTGACTACCGTATCTCAGGAATCATGTGCTGGGAGATTCTCAACGATGGGAAGGAACCGTACCCTGGTACTGTTGATTGGCGATTGATTGATCTCAATTGCATCATTCAGGCATGACCGTTGCTGAAGTGAACGTGAAAGTACGGGAGGGCTACCGTATGCCGATCGATTTCCTGCCCGGTCTCGACGGTGACGTCATCAATCTCATCTCGGTACGGTATCTGACACTCTGCCGACTCTTATTTTTGATGTGCAGCACCGTTGCTGGTCCGAAGACAAGGAGAGCCGTCCCGAGATTACGGTAGTGGCACGTGAATTGGAGCGAGTGACGCACACGCCTCGTCCCGAGTCTCGTGATGCCATCTTTGGAAGGTATACGGTAGATGAATGGTTTAAGTAATCGACAACTGATTTGTAGATCACCGAAGGTGGCCAAAACTCAACAGATAACGGTCAAAATGCCACATATGCCGATGCCTCCCTCTTCTGAGTAAAGAGAGAGAGAGAAAGGAGTGAACAAATCGATGGAATTGAAGAGCACAATTCGAATAAAGGCATTAAAGACAACTTCTTGCATGTTTGATACGTTAGACTGTTCTTTTCTACTACAATTTATCTCACATGCATTTCGACAATCCATGTAGATTCGAACATAGCAAAGTTACAGTTTACGGAAATAAAATATTGGAAATTCAACAGTTGTGTGAAAATTATCGATCAAAAATTACTAGGTTTAAAGGGGAGGACACCGAATGTTTTTTCCAATGAAATGATGCGTTGAGACCAAAGTGAGAATCAAAACGGGCAATAATTAATGTGGGAACAAGAATCAATAACTGGGAAAGGGGACGGAGGCAATCAATAACTTAATCGCTGTCAGTTGGCGACGAATCAGATTCATCCTGCAATTACACAGTTATTCGTTTTTCAGAAGAACGGAGAATTCCTTCAGGCCCAACCTTTCCCATCTACCGTACCCATTCCACCATCCAGCTCACCTTCGTAGCATCCTTCTTTGGTTTAAGTGGTTTATCATCCGAGTCTTCTCCCGAATCGGACGAATCAACAAACTCTTTGCTCTTAGCGTTCTTAGTGGGCGATCTAAAAGAATATCATTTATTCCCTGAACTCATTCTTATCCAAGGCAAAGAAAGGAAATTTTGCATGAACACCTGGACCAAAGAAGATAGGTGCCCTCTTTACCTCTCGGTCTTCTTCTTTGCCGCCCCTCCTCCACCTCCACTGGTACTTGCCCCTCCACTTCCTCCAGCCGCAGCACTTCCTCCATTCTTCTTGTACTCCTTCATCTCCCTCTCATATCGCTCCTTGTCCTCTGCCGCCTGAAACCATATTGATTCTAGTTTCAGTATCCTTACTAGATTATCGCTGGCAGCATGAAATAATATTCCTTCGATTTGCTGTTCTAACCAAATTGTACAACTCATGTTGACTAGATGGATTTAGGTGTCAATGTCACATCTAGACTACCTTTTGCTAGTGTAATAAGATGTACATCATATTTCCTACTGCTCGAACATGCACAATCGCTGTTTCACCTACTCACCTTCTTCTCCCATTTCTTCTTCTCATCTCCAGTGATCGTCTTCCACAGTTCACCCGCCTTCTTCGCCACGTCTCCAATCGAATCACCTTCCTGAATAGCATTACTTAATCCATTTTCTATCAACCTGTCCATCTCCAGTTTCAACATCACTACACATTCAGTCCACCGCACTCGGAACAATTCGCTGATCGATCGCACCATAACGCAATTTAAAAAAAAGACACCCGTCATTCCCAAGTTTCGTAGTTCTCATACAATCTCTATCGAGCACTTGTTAGCAATGGAATCGATAGATGGATATACTAATCATACCTTCTTGAGGCCGGCTCTCGCTTCTCCCATCCACAGCATAAAAGCAGACATTCCGCGTTTCGGCGCGTTCGGATCCTGTAAATGTACACAATGATCAGAAAATGATAAACCGTCCCGCATATTATTCCAATCTGTCAATTCGCAAACATGCCGGATAGGTCTCTGATCCTAACGTTTGTTCCTAATCGTTTCCTAGAGGTTTCCTAAAGAGAAAATGAGAATTTTAGAAATAATCAATAATGAGCTAGCGAATAAAACGTTTCGTATTATGCGTTAAACACCGCATTGACAAAGCTGAGCAGTTGAATGTTACGATAGCGATCGATATACTACCGTACCACCATTTCTTACCTTCTTTTCCTTCTTCTTCCTAGTTTTCTTCTCTCCATCGTCCTTGCTCTTCTTTTCCTTTCTCTCTTTCGGTTCACTCTTCTTCTTCTTTTTCGGCCTTTCCTCATCCTGAAGGTATTGATAATCAAAAATAAAAGATTTCAGCTAAAATATACGCAGTTTTCCTTGTTCTGTTAGTCAACAGCAGCTGACGGGATTGAGTGACACACATTCATTTTCTAACAACTGGGCCGGTAATCAGAACAAAAAATCCCGTTCAACTGCAGTTGCAGTCTTAGATCACTATATATTTATATTTTCCGAAAGGTAATGAAAATGTATGGTGTCACTAACCTCTTCATCCTCATCTTCGCTTCCACTTCCACTTCCACTACCAGCATCATCAGATCCCTTTCCTGATCCACTCTCCGATCCCGCATCTGAATCCCATTCCTCATCGGGTTCCGATCCAGAGAACTCGTCCGGCTCCTTCAGCTTACGACGCTTCTCGAGATCCTGACAATGAAATAATTGTTATTTTTTTGGTTTACATACAAATTAGTAGAGATCTTTTCACACTTTGTACGGTTAGAGGAAATCAAAACGAGCGGGTGCGTTTACAACATATATGTTTCAAGAGCACATTCGCACTTCCGATTGAGATCGTGAGATATTAATACAAGTTGTATGCATCATGGAAATCAAACGTACCATGTTCCAAAAATTGAATGCTCTTCGTATAAACCTTTTTTCCCTTTCACAACAGCAAACAATATCTCTTCCATACCTTATCCAGGTCGTAATCAGAGTCATCCTCGGACGAATCATCCGAATCTCCGCCCTTCTCCTTGCCCTCCGCCTTCACCGTCTCCTGCAATCATCGTCGTGACTCGCTTGAACTACCGTACTCTTATTGCTACCGTAATTCTTTTCTACCATAAGCCCTCTTGCTTCCTTACCCCTTTGTCTACCGTACTTCCCACTGCTACCGCAACCTCTCCTATTCTGCCACCGTAACACCATTTACCGTACTCTCTTCTCTTGGCTACCGTATCCCCCCCCACCGTACCGCATAAGCGTCGTGTTCGTCATCCGAGCCGGCGTATCGATCCGTCTCGCGCTTCTCCTGCAAATTAAATAATGATTTTGTTAATAAAAGCGTAATTATTTTCGAAAATACATTCAAAGGAAGTCCCACCGTCTTCTTTGCGTTTCTGATGCGCAGTCCCTTGTTGTTGATGAAGTCGAACAGCTTGTTGTACTCCTCCCTGTAATCATCTTATTTTTACTAGCCCAAGACCTCAACAAACTGCCGTAACACTCTGACCCCTCATACAAGGACAGGATGAAACGTGAAACTATGATGCACAAAATTGGAAACTTGAAACTATCATGCACAAAATTGCAAACATTACAGCACAAAATCACCAAAGCAATTTATTCCAACAAGTAAAGACCTTTTAAGAAGAAACATGAAACTCAATACTCACTTCTCAACGCTGTTGAATACGAGGGTCGATCCCGATTTGAGTTCCAGCTCGAAATCGAACGATCTCGTCGACACGTCCGAACGAGCAAAGTGAATGTTCGAGATCTAAAATGTTTATTTTTTTCAATTTGTTCCAATGAATTCACTATTGCAAAGCCACACGACAAGCCTATACCACCCATTCGCAACCGCGACCTCCCGGGTGGCTCCTTTCCCCCCTTTTAACCCCACTTTGAAATCATTGAGAGATCATCTTACCTCATCGAATCGGACGTACATGGGCGGTTTGTGGATGTAGAGGAGTCCCTTCTCGAGAGGGTAGAGGAAGCCAGAGGCCTGCTTGTGAGCACACGAGATGGCCGGAGTGCCCGAGTGACTGAAGAGTACAAATTAGCATTACGAAAACATTCATTTCGAAATGGCCATAATACGAAAGATGAATTATTAAAATTATTTATGAGAAACCACGTTATGATCACATTCTTGAAATCGGTAAGAGCTACATGAAAACTGCGGAACACCAAATATCCAGGTCAATATATCGCGATAATTTTGAAGTTAAAAAATCTCACCCCACGAAATTGCCGGGCACAGTAATGCGCATGTTGACGAGCGCACGGAAGATACGGGAGACGATCTGCAATTATGCTAATTAATTATATAATTATTTTAATCATTTAAATAATATTTTTTTCCCCAACCTCGTACGTGTTTCCGGACTGCTCTCTATCCAGTTTCTTGTCGTACAGCTCGTTCAGCTGCTCCCTGTAACGTGCTCATTTTACAAATTTTAAATTTGTTGTTGTTATTGCTGTTATTATTAAAATACTTACTGGGTCATTCCCAACTCGAAATCAACGTGTTCGTCTTTCACAAACTCTATGACGAGATAGTGATAGCGAGTCTGACCCTGACGGATCGGAGGATTCAGCGAGATCTGAAATGAGCTTTTTTAGGAGCAAGATTCTACAATGTCATTATTGACTTCCATCCACAGCTTCCTAATATAGTCACTGAAGCATCAACTCAACAGGCAAGAACAATATCAACCTTTAAATTTGCTCGTTTTAATACATCGAAAATTCACACTCCATCAAACTCTCATCGTGTACAGAATCTTACAATTTTCCCATGAATCATCAACTTCACCAGTTCGCAAAAAATCCAGAAAACCATAACCCATCTACCGAAACCCCGCTAGATACGGTAATGGACTCACGACAAAGTACATGTGTCTTCCGTCCTTGTGTGGGACGAGGAAGAGACGAGTGATGCTCTTCGTCGGAATCTTGTAGTCGTACGTCTGAACGAAAAATATTTGTGTTGAAATGAAGACAGCAAGCGAATGCGGTATTGCTCAGGTCCCTCAATCCACCTTAAGGAAACTTACTGCGCTACAGAATCGCCTGCTCGAAAATACTGAAATGTCGACATTCAAATCCCTCGAATATTACCGCATCTCTCAAACCTCCTGACTAAGACAGCATCGCCAAACTCAGAATCACCTAGTTTGTCCAACTCACTTTTCCGTGCAGCGACAGATGGTTGGGGTAAACCTTGATGTCGTAGCGACCACTGAAATCAGGAGGATTATTAGACTCCTCCCAATTAGCGCCCTCGATTGATCTTTGATCTCTACCTCCTCACCTTCCTACTAAACCTGGTTAGCTTCTATCAACTAGTCTATCGATTGATCTTTGATCTTTCGCTCCCCATACTAACCGTGGTGTCATGCACAGAATCTGTTCGAGGGTGGCCACTGCCTGGCCCGTCTCCGTTTCGATACCCGCGTACTTGAGCACCATCTGTCTGCACAAGAGCACAATATTAGAGATATTATTTACTTAAATAATGAAAAACAATAACAACAACAACAATAATAATAATTATAATAACAAAAAAGCTCCACCTGAATGCCTCGACTCTGTCCTCGCCCTGCTCCTCCTCAGCCATGAAGAATCTGGAAGCGCACGGATTGAGAAGGTGATGGATGGCTTGAGTTTTACGAGTACGTCATTCATAGGCAAGTATGGACCATTCAATACTACCTTCAACTGGCTTGAAAAAAAAATAGAAATAGGAGATCCCAGAATGTTCGCGTTAATTTTCTATACCCTGTGCACCAGGCAGATTCGTGCTTGCTGCATCCTACATACACTCCCCGATCACTGCATCCACGATGTTGCATCCACGACACATGGGCCATGTAAAAACAATTTTCACATTTCCGGAGATTCGCCGCTACATCATTCCTACTTCCCATCTCTACTCTCCTATCCTCAATAAGCCTCCTTTCAATCTCTCACCTCATCTCGGTCAATGCCACGGGTGCGTCATCATTGTCCTGGAATTCGAGTGTCGCCTCGTTCTTCGCAGCCACACATTTGTTCACGTTCTGGAGGGGCACCTCGAAGGCTAGTTTGCCGTCTACGGAGAACTCGAGATTCGGACCTGCAACGAATGGAATATTCTATATTCTTCTAACCTTCGTTGTGATCACTAAAACACTACCTAACTACTTCCAGGCGAATCGCCCATGAAACTGACAAGTGACTGTTGTGAATTACTTCAATCAAGCCTCATAGCCCTCCTCCGCTAATTCCCAATTGCTCACCCTTAATTCGTGCATCTCCATAGTTCCATCCCTTGAGTGCGTGCTCTCTGTCCTTCACTCGCTTGTTCCAGTTGCTCTCGATGAACTTCGAGATACGATCCTGGTCCTGACAATAGACATTGATTATTGTTTTGGTACAACGTAATCGATCAACACACCATCCCTCATGCAACCCCACTCCTCCTTCCCCGCCCCTCTCACCTTTTCCTTGAATCCTCCAATCCTTAGATTTGTTCTCTGCATTCCTCTATGTTCATCATCGGGTGCTTCGAATATCAATCTCAGTCCGGGAGTCGTCGCGAGTCTCGCCCATTCCACTGCATGCAGCTCACCCGCAGGTGCTGTTAGCACTTTGCCTGCAATTGGACAGTTATTGCATCATCATTAGGAAACAATTTCGAGCAAAAAAAGAACATTGCGTATATTTATAAATTGACAGTGGCCTCTGCACTGAACTGTCAACACAAGATACGGAACAAGTGGAATAAAGTCAAAAGTGAAAACGAACCGGTGCTTTCGTTTCTGAAGGCAACGGACGAGTCGGAGAGCTTCACACTGCCTTGCGCCTGCAATCGACCATATTTTTCGTTGTTGGGACAACATTCCAGCAGTTGATTAGCGTCAATTGCGACACATTCATACCAACAATCAAAGCGGCACAAATCTGCCTGGTTTTCAATTCGCGCTTCACACCACTCACCAGCACTCCCATCTCCTCCACAAAGACATCGTTGAACTCGAGGAAGGCGTCAGCCATCCTCCCTGGACAATTCGGCATTTGCACATCTCACCAATCCAATGGAGGATGGAGGTATCACCATGGCCATTGCAACCAATATAATTGAACGAGAGAAATTGAGTGAGAACCAAGCTCTTTACTCAAACTTTCAGTATAGAAAATACGAAACATTCACGAGTTAAAATAATCAACGAGTTAAAGAATGCAATAGTAGAACACCATAGCAGAGATCGTATCGAATACAGGGAATAAAGTAAACGTAAGAAAGGTTTAGAAGCTAACGACCTTAAAAGGGAATTCTCGAATAGGGATCAATGAGTAGGTCACCAGTTAGTGACGATCTTAAATGAGTCACAATCGACGATAGGTACAATTTACAACCAGGAAAATGGAGACTATTAAAGCAGTCGTTTTCGAAGTGGGTAGTGGGAGAGTTACGCAGTGCAGATTATCAAAGGAAAGAGGTTGGGGGGTACGGTATTAATGCTTATCGTGCACTGATTTATTTCGTTTTCTTTGCGGATCTTCCCGTGGCGGTCGATCCTCTCTTGGCTGCCCCCTTTCCAGTGGCAGGTGTTGCCGCGGGCGCTTTTCCATTCTCCTGCACAATATTCATGTCGTTACTAAGAAACGAGAAGAAGATACAATCCACGTGGATGCAATCAGTGTGGGTTATAGAAACGATGCAACCCGAGTGAAACGGGTTCGTTTTTAGGGAAAATCAGCATTCTATCAACCCGGTGACTCTCGGTTGCTCACCTTCTTTCCCTTGGCAGTCGCGGGAGTGGGGGCAGGCTTCTCCACAATCACATCCGCCATTTCCTTCTCGATCAGAGATATCAGCGTGTTGCAACGACGCTGCAGCTCCTGCAAATCAAATATATTTCGATTATCCCACCTCTCAATTTCCAGTTTCACAATCTACATATCCTCATCATATCCGTCTTTCATGGATCACGATGACACTTTCTTCGAATTCCTAATCACACTGCAGTAACAATACGGTTTCACAGTTCTAATATACGTCTACTCCCAAGAGGATCTCGATATCATGTTCAACGACAATCTCACTGACCATTCCGGTTCTGCTCTTAATGAACCAGTCGAATCTGAATTGGGGTGCCATTCGGACGGAGTGTCTCAGCTCATCGTACACTGTGTCACGGTCGAAGCCAAGCTTGTGCAGCTCGCACACAAGGAATCTGCAATAGGGCAAATAATGGATGGATGATACACCAACTAGGTAGGGTGGGGTTGTAGACTCAATACAAGGCTTGAAGGTATTTCGAAGTGGTTAGTGCATGACGGATCCTCCCCAATACAAATGATCCATTCTCCAGCACAAAACACAGTCTTCATCAACTAGCTCCATCAGTGTTCCACTCATACTACAAGATCTCAGTCATTGCCCAACCATCAATATCTCTTCGTCCTCATATGAACATCCCCTCACAACTAACCGATCCTCCTCCTCCGTATACGTCTTTCCCTTGTTCGTTCCATAGGCGATTCTCAATTGATGGAAGGGCGCCTTGTACTTGGCGATCTTCGCATCGAGCGCCTTCTTCACCGAGTGACGACGTTGGATGCGAGCCTCGCCCTGCACAATCAAATATTATATTTGTGAACCTATCCACTGCCGAATCTATCGAATCACCAACTATTGGCGCATGATCAGTAAACTGTGAAACACGAACAAACAAGGACTGATTTTTTTGTATACATCATGCCAAGGCAGGATTGAGTGCTGTATTATCCCTCACGGATAGTGTGCTCGTGAAACCCAAACAAATGTTACTGAAAAAGCCAATAATTTCCGACTATTCAATCCACCACTAAACGTGAACAAACAGGGACTGGCCACATTGCTTTATTTAAAATAAGAAAGTTTTCTACCCAAATGTGATGATGAGATTGAATTTCCCTCATCTCTCATCCAATAAGATCCTTGTGAAACCCAAACGATACCTTTTCAATTTGTGCGAGGATCTTCTCATTATCCGCCAGATCATCCACTCTTTCCCAGAAGAGACTCGCGTAGTCCATCACTTCCTCCGGTGTCTTACCCTCCACCTACAAAGATATTATTTCCAGCGCTAATTTCAATCCAGGACTGTCTTCGATTCACCCATCGCTCAAACTACCCGAGACATTTCAAAATTGATAGTCGAAAGGTTTACGGTGGAAACGAGACAAAAATCTTGCAATCATTTAGCACGAGTGGGGAATATTCTCTAATGACTGACCTCTCTGGCGATATTCTCCATATCATGTCTTCCCCACTTCTCATTCGCCTTGATGAACTGCGTGAAGTCGCGTCTGCTCCAGTGGGCGAGACCCTGAGATATGAATTTTCAATCATTTCATGACTTTCAACACTTTCAATCACTTCACAACTGGATCATGTACAGTTTACTTCGGTTCAGACGTACAAGTTCTCACAAGACAAAGACCACTAAAACAAAGAGATCCATCCCCTCCGAACCAACCTGCGTGAGCAGTTCCTCCCTCTCCTCCTGTTCCTTGTCGGTCAGTGGCTGCGCCTGCAATATTCGCGTTTCGTCACCGACTACTATTAGACTGATTTTGTCACAACTAATTATTACGTACCCCTTGGTCGAATAAAATAAACTTTTGAGTACTATACAAGGGCAATGAATCGACTTCGCTCGATTATCAACTCCCTTCATCACTTCCGTGCATCCTCGAATCACCTACTTAACTTACATTATCAATCTTCTTCTGTTCCTCCTTCTGTCTCTTCTCCGCTTCCTTCCCCGTGCAATCCACCGGCTTCGGCGCCTGCAATTCACCATTTTTAATTATTTATCTTCGCAATCACGAAACCCCTATAAAATTTGGTGGTGCCTCATTAGCCAGTCACTTCAAGAGTGCACTACTTCCTTGCTTTTTCTCCTTTCAACTCCCATGATATCACGAATCTTGACTTCTCTCCTAATCCCTACATCTCATACCAATTTGGAATCATCTCCTTCAACTTCCAAGCCCCAAATTACCCTCAAATTTCGTGTCAACTAGCACCTTTTCTGTTTCAACTTTGGCAGACAAATTGGTTGTTTTGACAGGAAGACGCCACTTTCATCCCTTCATTGGCCGTGCCCCATTCCGGGAGTGTCTTCTTCTCCTATCCAATTTCCCCTTTCTGTTACCCTGACAACGACGAGAAGAGGGGCTCATTCACATGTTCTCACTCATCCCTTTCTCTCCCTCTCCTTCTCATTCCTCCAATCTTCCCTCTCGCTTGCAATAATTCCCACGGAGGAGGGAATCCTCTCAATATCGTCACAACTCCCATCTCTTCTCGTCTCTTCATCAATCTAATCGACGGCTCACTCAATCCCCTCATCCCTTCCAATCCATTGCTCCTCTCCCTACCATCTCCTTCGATGGATTCACCAGAGTTCTTCTTCTCCTCCCTTCATCCATCCATCCACTCCATTCACTACTCAACGCAGTAGTTTTATCCGTTCTACTCAATCCTCACTTCTTACAACGAGAAGAAAGGATCAGCTACGATCAGGTACTTCATCCTCTGTCTTGAGCTGATTTGGTTCCAGACTATCTCTTCCTTCAGAAATGGACGTCTCCTTCCATGCTTCCTCCATCGATTCTTCATCTGGTACCACCCCCATCGATTCACAGCGACCTTCCGCTCCCACCATCTTCGTCTGTGGATACGTCGCCAAGCGGTGGCACAACAGGTCACATTCGTATTATCCAAAGTGAATAGCTCCGTCGTATCACTCTCACTCACACTCACATTGATCATCTCCAACTTATCTAGCCCATCTAGATCTCTCCATCTCTTCAGTTCGCTCAACACAATCATAACCGATCTCACTCCTCACTACTACCTCTCGTGCAATGGCTCCAACGACTTTGCTCCTCGTACTCGCCAGCTGCTGTCCCATGCGGAGTGAGACTTCCTTCTTACATCCCTTGGTTCAGACTTGCTGGTTCCCTTCCAATCTGTATTCCTCATCCTCATCTTCTCCAGATGCATGCTCTTCTTCGTCAACGAGTACACTCTGGCCGATGTCTCGTGTCTTCTCGCTCTTCAATATGCATGGCAGCTCATGATACCCATCATCATGCTTCGCCCGCCTCGCACCAAACTCGTCATCACGGCACGTGCATCCAGCAAGCTGCGTCGGCACATCATGTAATATTTCCTTAAGATCCAGAGTACCGTAACTTTCCCTTCTCAGGGTCAACTCCAACGGTACGGTAGTCCGTTCGCCGTCAGTTGGTAACGAGATTAGCAATGGTGAGATGGAGCACGGCATTCTGGATCAGTCGGGACTGGACTACGCCCTGTTGCAGGACATTCTCTATGAGGTATACTGTAGTCGACATCGTTTATCGTCAACTGACTCTAATCTTCCAGGGCTACCGTATCGCCGTGGTGTACGATCGTCTCGATCACGGTCGTAGCATGGACGCTGTTCGGAGTAGGATAACTCGTGCCACTCTGCCCTTCCATCTCACTTCTTCCCATGGACACTCGGTCATACACTTTGATGGAGAGGACGATGATGTGGATGAGATGATGACCAATGGAGGACAGGGTATTGCGAGGAGCAAACGGTATGGTCCAAGCAATTGGCTAGTGATGACGTCATTCCTTTGCAGCAGCACCGACAAGCTCTCATCGTCCGGCAGCAGCGGCCGTCTGCGTCGCCCCGCGACTCCCGGTCGCACGCACCCCGACCACGGCAAGATGCAGCGATGCAGTCAGAGTAAGAGTACGTACCGTACTCCTCTCGACTACCGTAACCCCCATCCTGATTCAGGCCCCATTCCTCCTCGTCATCGAGCATCGGAATCTCGTCATGCCTCTTCGAATCTAGCAGCAGACAATTCCGAGACGCTAAGCATGGCCTCATCTCGTCTTCGCCTATCGCAATCGACGGGCTCTCTGGCTGATCGACAACGTACCAAGCCCATTCCGGGACCGCCCAAACCCATTGCACCACCGCCCAATCTGAGACCCATCAATGGGCGTGGTCCTCGATCCCCGCTGGCTCCGATCAAGGTTATTTACTGATTCCGATAGATGACCAGTCGGAACTAGAGGTTCCCTCCCACCCCAAACTTGTCACCCCTCTGCAACCTTACTCTCGCAGGTCGATCATCCCAGCAGCGGAAGTCTCGGATCGGATGCTATCTCGCCTTCCATCAACACCACCCTCTCATCTCCATTCGATCGACGAATGAGGTATCTCGATAATCAATGCCGTCTCGGCCTACAGTATCCCCTCCGATTACAGTATGATGTCCCTTGAAGACCTCACCAACTACACTCACACACAGTATCTCGTCTTTCCCATTCACGATCCGACCAAGAAACCGCAGCTCATCAAGTTCCCGAACGATCTGCTGGAGGAATCGCTGGTGAGTTGAGCGAGGAAGGAGGGGTGGGAGTACTGTAGCTTATGATCGATCGATAACTAACCGACCTCAATTCAGAAAACTGACTCACAGTGGGGATCGGACTCGGACATTGAGGAGGAGGTATTTTTGCTTTTTTTTTCATAGTCCAGTATGCAACGAACACTAGCGAGACTCCCTCTTCCCTCTATACCACTCCTCGAAACTCATAATCCGCAGGTTGAACTCGCTCCACGTGTAAACGGTGACATTGGTGGTCTCGACGAGGACGACTCTCCCATCGCATCCCCCGCCCCGTACAATGATCCCATCGTATAGACAACCTCACTTCTCCATTAGAATCTTCTCTTGCCCAATTCTTAAAAATTCTCGTCACTTTTCCTCTTACAATTTCACTGTATTTCCCCACATGTTCGCTTCCCCCTCTCGGTTACGGTAGCTCTCCAGTTTTCCTTCCTTGACATGCGTATTTTTTCTACATGTGGTCGTCTGTCGTGATAAATCCCTTATCGTAATTCCGAATGGCTTCTCTCTTTCTCCATCGAATAGTGGAACCGACTGGTGGACGCACGAGGATCAGTGACTACACAGCCATTACATCATACGGCAGCATTTCCACCAATGAATGAATGGGGCTTCAATCTACCGTATCCCCAATCGCCTAAAGCTATCGTACCTTCCATCCGAGGTTCTTTCTGTGCAGATAGATCTCCTTATCGAACAATTCGAAGAGACGTTGAGGGTAGAATTGGAAGTCGAAAACGGCCGGCAACTTGGGACGGGGAGCCTTCGCTGCCTTCAATTGAGGTAATTATTTTACTTTAATTAAATTAATTCCGATACCTTTCCTTCGACAGGTCCGCCTTTCATCGCCTCTTTGAAGTAGAGATCGACCTGGAGAAATGAGGATTACGGCAATGCAGTAGTACTGTAGTTTGTTACTACTGTATCCAATCGATACTCACTGCATAGTTGGCTTTTCTCTCTCGCTTGGGCGGCTCGATCCAAAACTTGCCCACGCTGTTCACATTCTTCTGCTTCTCACGATAATCAATACCCTGCAAGGATTACGGTAACAGCCTGCAGGCTGCCCCCCTCGGGTTACTGTAGTCTACCGTACCTCGAAATTGTAGACAGTGAACTGCTCTCCACCCTCACCCTTGTTCTCGGTATCGATCGTGAAGTTTCTGAATATTTTGAGGCATACTTCTGCCAAAGAACTTCGCACGTTACCACACTCCGTAATGACATCTAGCCGCAACACCAATTCCTCGGGGTCATCCCATCAATCCCTCCAACCCATCTCTCATTCTCACCTGAGACTGCTCTCTCCGAGTACTTCCATCTTCTTATTCAATTCTTCAGTTTTCTGTTCAGCCTTCGCGAGAATCGTATCGATATCATCATCTGTGATCGTCGAATCCTTACCGGCGAACACCTGTAATGATTTCCCTTTACTCGATGGGATCATCATATTTTCGTTATATAAAAAGCATTTCTATCCTTACAAGGGAAGTCCGTGAACTGTCGCCGAGCTTTTCAAATTTGCTTGGCTCCTCATGGGAATGCGAAATCAGATTTCAAAAACCGCTAAATGTCGAAGATGACGGCGTCTGGATCCGAAAACTGTAACGCGCGGATGCTATCATCGCATCCCTAATCGCTCATCCCAACGGCCTGTGTGGCCGAGCGGTAGAGTGCTCGCTTGAAGAACATTTACCCGTTGGCTCGGTTCCCTCTATGGCCAAACTTTTTTGCTGTATTTTTTCTGACAAAAGTCAAGATTTTTGATTTATTATTTGATCTTTTAAAGATCAAGACAATGATAACAACAACAACAACTACTACTACATCTGTCTAGTGATATTTGATAAAGTAACAACCGAAACAATACGACCTATTACAATGAGGACATAGAATGAAGATTCGTTTATTCTATGTCCTCATTGTAATAGGTCGTATTGTTTCGGTTGTTACTTTATCAAATATCACTAGACAGATGTAGTAGTAGTTGTTGTTGTTGTTATCATTGTCTTGATCTTTAAAAGATCAAATAATAAATCAAAAATCTTGACTTTTGTCAGAAAAAATACAGCAAAAAAGTTTGGCCATAGAGGGAACCGAGCCAACGGGTAAATGTTCTTCAAGCGAGCACTCTACCGCTCGGCCACACAGGCCGTTGGGATGAGCGATTAGGGATGCGATGATAGCATCCGCGCGTTACAGTTTTCGGATCCAGACGCCGTCATCTTCGACATTTAGCGGTTTTTGAAATCTGATTTCGCATTCCCATGAGGAGCCCCAGTTTGGCGTTTCAAGCAAATTTGAAAAGCTCGGCGACAGTTCACGGACTTCCCTTGTTAGTAGCCTCATGCTGGTTGGTCATTTGGCTAATTGTCAAATACAACAAAAAGGTAAAAAAAATTCTCCAAAATCGCTTGTGTTTCATCGACCCTATATCCAACCTTTGCCTCGCTACGTTAGCTTCATTGCATAAAAAGCAAAGAAACAAAACAATCAGTCACGCGTTTCACACCTTTCTTATCAAATCACGAAATGCCGCCAGATGCAATTTTGCACACAAAACCTTAAAAAAAAACAACCACATCTCATCTCGCTCCTTATATCCCTCATATTCTCACCTGATCTGCTCCGTGTCTAATCATATCGAGCATTTCATCCTTTCCGAGTGTCTTTTTAGCCTCAGCCAATCGACCCTGTTGGATAACCATCGAGTCCAGACGAAGCTTCATCTGAAATACACAAAGATTAATCACTATTTATATCCGCGACTACCGTATACCCCAATCGTCCCTCCATCTAACGTAATCCACCGTACCCTTCCCCTCACTCACATCAGCTCTCTCGATGATTCGCTCATCGATCGTATTCTCCGTGATCAAACGGAAGATGCGAACCTGTAATAATTAATTTTATTATCAGATTATTGAGCCGACAATTTGAAGAAATCCAAGCACTATTCCATCATCTACTACATAATTCTTCCGCAACCTCACTCCACCTACCCCAATTCCCCTTCCTCACCTGTTTCTTCTGTCCAATTCTGTGTGCTCTGTCCTGTGCCTGCAGATCCATTTGGGGATTCCAATCGGAATCATAGATAATCACAACGTCGGCAGTTGCCAAATTGATACCCAGGCCTCCCGCACGAGTGGTAAGCATGAAGATAAACTTCGTCGAACCCTCCCTAAACAATCAAAATATTGTATTGGAAACATTCAAAATTACAGTCCAGATTGAATCTCGTTTATCGTTTCATATTCCTGATTCGGGGCAACGAAAAGGTCTCGCTATGTCTTTAAAAATTATGTAAAAGTTTCGACTTGGTGATTTCAGGTTGCCGCCTCAATAAAAGGGAAGAAAACCAGCACTGATTCTAATTTCTTTGATATTCTGTCGCGAAAACAACAGACCTATTGTACTCCTCTATGCTAGCTGATCTCTCTTCATGGGGCGTTCCTCCGTCGAGTCTACAGTAATTGTACTGTCTGAACCAGCAGTAGTCCTCTAGTAGATCCAATTGACGAGAGAACTGAGAGAAGATGAGCACACGGGAACCTGCAAGTATTCAAAATATTTGTTTTACATAAATTACACAACAATGTGCAAAGGTGATAGTTTTTTTTCAAGAACTGTCAGCCGATCACTAACCATGAACGCTCTACTACTAATTCAACCATGAGTTGAAACATCAGCACTGCTTGCTGCTAGATTTATTCGCAAAGTGAAATTGTTATTTTCCGAACATTCGCGCCCTACCATTAGCAACACAAACTTTGAAATAAATTCAACATCTGGTTGAAACTTAAAACTTGATGCTTCAACTAAATAATAATCATAAACTCCTACCCTGTGCCTGCAGTTTTGGCAGAAGTTTGTCGAGCACGACCATCTTGCCAGAGTTGTACACCAGATGCTCATCTGCAAATTAGCCAATCAAAACACTGTCCATGTCTACCATATCCAGTTATACCGTACCCGTGGTATAGGGTGGTCCGGGTTCTGCTCCGTCGAAAAGATACGGATGACAGGCGCACTTGCGGAGATGCATCAGAATGTTCTGCAGTCTGCAAAGAGGGCGTTTTAGAGTTTGAAAATATTAGTTCATTACTAAAGAACGCAATTTTCGATCATATTATAAGTGCGCAAAAGGCGGCTTATTCAATGAGAAGTTGAAACATAAAATTACCTTGCTTTCTCTCCGCCCTTTCCTCCAGTATTTATCAGATCGATATCTTTCATGAGCAACTTCGTGTACCACTCACGTTGCATCTTCGACAGACCCACGTACACCTTGGATTTAGATTTTTTTACTAATCTAATAAAAAGTGAAGCAATTAAATCATCTTTTTTTAGTCGGCTCACCTTTACTTCCTTCTTCGGTAGCAGACTCTTCTCCACATCAGACTTCAGACGACGAAGAAGGAAAGGTTGCAAGACCTGAAGAATTGTGGATTACTTTCAGCCATGAACACATGTGTATGCGCCCAAAGTTTGCTCCAACCGATTTGATCCCGACTATACAACATTGTTAAAACAATCAAGACTTCACCGACTGATTTCATTTGACATTGAGCAGTCTCATATCTCCAAATTCCCGCCAACAAATAGTAACTATATCCCTGTCGTTCTCACCTTGTGCAATCTCCCGACGAGATCCTTGTTTCCTAGCATTTCATTCGTTGAAAACCACGAGTCGAAATCCTCAGAGGAAGCGAAGATATCGGGTAGAAGGAAATTGAGTAGTGCCCACAACTCGTGCAGATTGTTCTACAATATTACATTCAAATTGGCTCATTGTAGTTTCATAGCAATCTAATATTCTTCAGGAAAAATATCAACATCAGGATGTCAACCAGGTACCTACGAGTTTCTACATTTAAATATACGTTTGGAGACGTTTACACTTACCAATAAATCAAAACATATCTTGAAATACAAACCTGAAGGGGTGTTCCTGTGAGAAGCAATCTGTTTCTCGACTTGAACTCTCGTATGAACTCGGACAGCTGAAAAGAGAGGTTGAAATTTAATTCACAGTTACGAAAAGGTTCTTCTTGAAACTGGGATTGAAGTTCCATTATGCAGAAGGAATTGAGTTTCTGTTACCCTTTAAACTCTTTACCTTGCTCTTCTCATTCTTGATTCTGTGTGCCTCATCGATGATGATGTACTTCCACACAAATTTCTTCAACGTACTCTTCTCTTTCAGAATCATTTCGTATGACGTCACGACGACATCGAACTTCTGGGGCAGAATGTAGTTGCGGATGATCTCGTTCTGAAAGAACACATTGTAACAACTACCAATTTAGTTGCACGGATTGGAAATTTAAAAAAAACAAAAGCGTCAACAAATCAATTAGTCGTAAACGATAAATAATCAGCTTTTTTTAAATTAGAAAACAACAAAGCATCTCTTTTCAACATATCGTTAATGATACAAATACATACTCTGGCATTTTCGTCTCCGATTAGAATAACTGCTTCAATGGTTGGACACCACTTGTTGAATTCATTCTTCCAATTCTGTAGTGTCGACTTGGGCACGATAACCAAATGGGGAGCACCCTGGTTTCTGTAGTGTTTCATGTATCCAAGAAGTGAGATCGTCTGAAGCGTCTTACCCAGACCCTGAAATCTATTTTATATGAGGCAATAACAAAGGAGTGATTAACAAACCATTTCGTCTGCGAGAATTCCATTGATTCCGTTGGCATTTAGCGAGATGAGCCAGTTGAGTCCTCTCACTTGGTAGTCGCGCATTGCACCGCCCTTCAAATAATCATGTTTGTTTACATTCATAGCTGAGCGCCGACTTCCCTGAGGAACTTTGTGGAGGCGGTGACCCGTTCAAATAAGAAAATTTTCGAAAAATTGAGAGGCAACCCTTTGGTTTAAAGGAAAAATAGTAGAAAATCGTTCCAAAAGGGGTGGGGACCCGTACATCAGAAGCCGTTTTCGTAAGCGGAGACCCGTTCAAATCGTTCAAAAAATTTCTAAGGAGCTCCCTGCCTCACGTATGTTTACATTAAACATGAAATTTTAAAACACTTTAAAAAATGTTTTAAAAAAACAAGACTGACCTTGATGTAGGAGGGACTCTCATCGAAGATGAATGCTGCGGGCACTTTCTCGTCTTGGGCCAGCATTTCCTACATACAAATACAATTAAAATGCGTCCAATGGGATTGCGAAAGTCAAGCCAATCGATCGATACTCACCTCATCTTCTTCCTTCTCCGTTTTTCTGTGTCGATGGTCGCCGATTGGACCGACTGTACCCTTCGAAGGCCTTCCACGACCCTTCTTACGGGGCTGGGAAGAACTTGCCGCGGCTGAAATTGATTCGTTGAGTCATGCGACACGTGACCGAACAGAGAAAGCTATTACAAAAGCCGACACAACCAATCATAAGAATTACCTTCAGCAGCATCTCCAGCACTGAGACAGTGCGAGAAGTTCTCGGTTTTCTTGAGAAGCATCTCGAAGCGCTTGAATGAATCCTGCTCGAACTTGTTCTCTTCCGGTTCTGAAATCATTCCAATCACAAAGTTTATGGCCAGATTTCAGCGAATATATCTCTCATTCGCCTCTTTCAACTCGACAAACTATTTGAGGAGTGAAAGGGGATCGATGTATTTCGAAATTGCAATCGATATCCGCATACCCTCTTTCTTCACGCTTTCTCTGCTATCCTCGTCCATTTCTTCCTCGTGCACCTCATCAGTCTCCATCTTGACCTCGTCGTCGGACATTTTCACCGTTGACTGTGCTGCAAAATGAGATAAAATAAGTAAATTACGTAAAATAGTGTACAAGGTACTCAAATGAACAAACAAAAATGTTTTAAACTCATTAACTAGACGAAAAATAACCAACAGCGTTTGAAAATTCAAATGCGCGAAATGAGAAGAAACGCGGAGTTTTCGCGCACAAAAATATTTGAATTTCGTTACGGTAGTAATGGGCTTGACTAACGCCTATTACTAGGGTGTGCTATTCACTGGCTCTGGTTGTTGGGGCTGGTTCCGGTTTTTTAGTAGTGTGCTGCGGTCTGCACTATTTCTCAAACATCACTGTCAGCTGGAAATAAGAATTTTTAAAGTTTTTAGAGTATTGGGGTGACCCAATAGGAACTCAATAAAAAATGGAGGATGATTTGGAATTTTTGTAACTAAGTCGATGGCAAATGCAGGCAGACAAAATTCTGTCAACATTAAGGAGTGCGTGCAAACAGTATTTTCATATTTAGCGCAAGTGGTAACGGAAAGACTTCAATCCCTAGCAAAAAAATCACACCTTCTGCAGTGGATTAATCCGGATTCTGATATATTTCGTACGATCAATATTTTTCTTGTTTGTTTTTTTGACAACTGACAAGTGAGTTGAACGTCAATGAAATTCACCGAACATATTTTATCAACATCTTTTTAACAAGTTACAGTTTACGGTAATAACAAAAATAACAATTCAACAGTTTTGCGAAAAATCCTATCAATAATTACCAGGTTTAAAGGGGAGGACACCGAATGTTTTTTCAATGAAATGATGCGTTGAGAGCAAAGTGAGAATCAAAACGGGCATTAATTACATAAAGTGGGAACAAGAATAAATAATTGGGAAACGGAAGGGCGAATTCAATCAAAAATTTAACCGCTGTCCTTTGGCGACGAATGAGATTACTCCTGCAAATATAAGGTTCATAATTAAACAGTGCACTTCTCCTATCGTTTCTTTCTACCGTGATCCCTATCTATTAGCTCACCTTCTTAGCATCCTTCGATTCTTCTCCCGAATCAGACGAATCAACATTCTCCTTGCTCTTCGCATTCTTCCTCGGCGAACTGCAATAAGAATTAATTATCAGATCAAAGTTTGCCATTCACCGATCATATTTTTACCAACACATGTAAGGAACAATAGTTCTGACAAGATACAGGGACCAAATATTCGGAAAGTATCATCCTTACCTCTCAGACTTCTTCTTTGCCGCCCCTCCTCTTCCTCCACTAGAACTTGCCCCTCCTCCTCCTTCAGCCGCACTTCCTCCATTCTCATTGAATTCCTTCATCTCCCTCTCGTATCGCACCCTATCCTCAGCAGCCTGCAACCAGGTTGACTCTAGTTTCACCATCCACATCAGTCCATTTCTGATAGAAATGTCTTTCAACGACACATCAAGATTCCTCTTGTTAGTGCGAAACAATAGGATGCACTTTTCGTTCTTAAAAATACAAATATCTTGTTTCCCCAACCAGTGCGATTCTCGGTTCAACATCATACCTTGTCTTCCCATTTCTTCCTTTCATCTCCAGTGATCGTTTTCCACAGTGCACCTGCCTTCTTAGCCACGTCTGCAACCGTATCACCTTCCTGAATACAATCATTATTACAAAATATCCCTAAACTTATCAATCTTCAGTTTCAATCTCACTACACAGCTTTAAACGAGTCCATGCGAACTAGCCTCATAACTCTACTGAAAAAAAGACACATGAACTTCCCAAATTTCTCACTTCTCATACAATCTCTTTCAATGGACCGAGATTGGTGCTAGATGAAAACTTTAAAAAAAAGCACCAATTCCTCGTTTGGGCGGGATGGGACTGTCAATGAACACAGTTAGCAATCAATCAACTACCGTATTACTCACTCCCTCCTCTATCTTCTTGCTGATCTTTTTGTCCCCATCGTCCTTACTCTTCTTCTCCTTTCTCAATGTCGGTCTTTCCTCCTTAAGAAATTGTTTTTTTTTACTAAATTATTTCAGCCTGACTCTTTTCAGATTACGGAATAAAAATATTGAAAATTCAACAGCGTTGTGAAAAATATCGACCAATAATAACTAGGTTTAAAGAGAGGATACCGAATGTATTGTTTCAATGAAATGTATGCGTTGAGACCAAAGTGAGAATCAAAACGGGGCAATAATTAAAGAGAAATAATAATTGGAAGCGAAACGGCGAAATCAATCAATACTTTAATCGCTGTAAGTTGACAACATACATGAAAAAGTTATGTGTCAAAAGTCTACGAATGCGGTTATGTTTATGAAAAAGGCCTTGGAAATCGACTAATTCTATGAATGCGGCGTATGTTTGCGAATCGTAAGTAACATTCCTTGTCAACGAAAACCTTAAATGAGGTATATGTTTTCAATTTTCAGGTAGGTTTCCACTAGCTTTTTCGTGTGTGGTTGACAACGAATCAGACTCATTCTGCAATTACACAGTAATTCGCTTTTCAAAATTCCACCAATATCATTATTTTTCCACAAAGCATTCAAAAACGGAGAATTCTATTAACACAGGTTTCCTGTAAGAGTGTAGGAACCCCGTCCACTAGAAAAAACTTTCAGTCTCCGATTTCCATGAAAGTTGGTTGGTGGGTACCCTTAGGGGTTAGGAGAAGGTCGATCCACTTGGTTTGATCAATTATCGATTTTATCGATTTTTTGGCTTTAGATCTTTAGAATCGATAAAATCGATAATTGACCAAACCAAGTGGATGGACCTTCTCCTAAACACTAAGGGTACCCACCAACCAACTTTCATGGAAATCGGAGACTAAAAGTATTTTCTAGTGGAAAAGAGCTTCGATTTTGCTACACTCTTACAGGAAATATGTGTTAAGCCCAACATATATACCGTAACATATTCCACAATGCATTCTACCTTCTTCGCATGCTTCTTTGGTTTGAGTGGTTTATCATCCGAGTCTTCTCCGGAATCGGATCCTAGATGATCCAAGTCTTCTCCCGAATCAGACGAACTCTGTATCGTCTGCCATCTACAATAAGAATAAATTATCAATGAACATGTACCATAATGTGCTATGTGTTCTGTTGATAAAATATGTAGGCAACAACAGTTGTGAGCCTGGTGCGGGATGGTACAGGGGAAAAATATTCGTAAAGTTTCCTTATTACCTCACGGTCTTCTTCCTTCTCTTTTTCTTTGTCGCTCCTGCTCCTCCACTGGGACTTCCTCCTCCTCCTCCTCCTCCAGTCGCAGCACTTCGTCCATTCTTCTTGTACTCCTCCATCTCCCTCTCGTATCTTTCCATGTCCTCGGCTGCCTGCAACCACCCTGTTTATTGTTTCATAATCCCTACTCGTCCTTCATTGAGAGCATGAAATAATCCTATTACGGTTAGCACTAGGGTTCTCTTATTGGAAAATTTTCCGGTATTCCAATAGCGAGAACAAAGGATTTTCCCTCCCTCTCATTTTCCAATAACGATCTCGAGCGCGGCGCTCGATTTTCCAATAGTTGTTGGAATTCCAATAAGGAATGATCGGTCATTTTGAGAGAGAAATCCTTTGTTCTCCTTATTGGAATTCCAATAAGGATCATTTTCCAATAAGAGGCCGTATTGTTCTCGGTCGCTATTGGAAAATGAGAGGGAGAGGGGTCCATTTTCCAATAAGAGAACCCTAGTTAGCACTCAACAAAATTCGATCCAAAATCCATTAAATCATCATATCCGGATGTGTTTTGTCATCTTATCTAGAAATCCCTCTGTTAGCGCAAAACAATTGAATGAAGTCTATCCACAAATATCTTGCTTCTCAAACCAGTGATAATCTCGTTTCACTCTCATACTTTCTCATCCCATTTCTTCCTTTCATCTCCAGTGATCGTTTTCCACAGTTCGCCTGCCTTCCTCGCTACGTCACTCGAAGAGTCACCTTCCTCAACACAATTATTTATTTTCAAAATTACGAATCCATTATAAACCCACCAATCTATAGTTTCAAGCAACACATTTAGCCCCATCTCCCCTTGGAACGATGGGACGTGGGAACACTCGTGCGTTAACTCATTTTTATTTAAAAAAAGGACAACTGTACTTCCTATTAAGTTTCGCACTTCGCTAGAAAAAAAGCAAATAAATATCTAATACCTCCTTGAGGCTCGTTCTTGCCTCTCCCATAAACAGCATAAACGCCGACAATCCTCGTTTGGGCGCATTCAGATCCTGTTAATGAACACAGTTGGCAATCGATCAACTACCGTATCACCATTGATTACCTTCTTCTCCTTCTTTCTTGTATGTTTCTCTTCATCGTCCTCTTTCTTGTGTGCTTCCCAAGCAGCACTTTCTTCAGTTTTCATGTATTCCTCCATCTTCCTCTCGTATCGTTCCCTGTCCTCAGCAGCCTGCAACAAAGTTCATTATAGGTTTCAACATCCGCATTAGTCCATCTCTGATATAACTGTGTTTCAACGTCACATCTAGATTGCCCTTGTTAGTACGAAACAATACTCTGTAATCTATGTTCTTTAAAGTTACCCAATCAGGACAAATTATCGTTTGAATGCGCGCGAAAACCGCAACCGCAAAGTAGCGATCAAGCAACGAATGACTATATTTTTAATTGAATTGAATAATTTATTTTATAAAGTTTATTGGCCTATTGTTATTTCATTATTTAATGTGTGGGACTAATGCGGAGTCAGGGAACCGCAGAAAGTGAAAGTGGGCCGAGTCACAGCGATTAGCAAATAAGTCTCCCTATCTCCCTATATTCCATTTTGAATTGCGCGCCGTTGCCTGGAACAATGCCGACACAGACCCGATGTTCCAGGCCGGTTTTTAGGGCTATTATCGATTTTCTGACTTTTTTAATGCGCGAGCAATACTATTTCGACCATGCTCTATTCAATGGGCAAATAAGAAAGGGGGGTCAAAATCGTCCTTGTTGGGTAACTTTAAATAACAAATGCTCGCGATTCTCGTTTCACCCTCACACCTTCTCTTCCCATTTCTTCTTTTCATCTCCACTGATCGTCTTCCATAGTTCATCTGCCTTCTTCACTACGTCAATCGAAGAGTCACCTTCCTCAACACAATTATTTATTTTAAAATCCATTATTAACCCACCAATCTACAGTTATAATTCACTACACGTGGGAAGACCCTTACATTAACTCATTTATATACCTTACCACATCTTGGGGCTCAAGACCTACGTATTTGACAGCGGCTTCTCACACAATCTCTTTCAAAGACTCATTTTCAATGGATCGAAATTAGCGCTAGAAAAAAGCAAATAAATATGTAATACCTCCTTGAGGCTCGTTCTTGCCTCTCCCATAAACAGCATAAACGCCGATAATCCTCTTTTGGGCGCGTTCGGATCCTGTTAATGAACACAGTTGGTAATCGATAAACTACCGTATCACCATTGATTACCTTCTTCTTCTTCTTTCTTGTATGTTTCTCTTCATCGTCCTCTTTCTTATGTGCTTCTTCCCAAGCAGCACTTCCTCCATTTTTCATGTATTTCTCCATCTCCCTCTCATATCTTTCCTTGTCCTCAGCAGCCTGCAACCATCTTCATTCTAGTTTCAGCATCTCTTTAAATATTTTTATCTACTTTAAATAACAAATGCTCACGATTCACGTCTCACTCTCATACCTTCTCTTCCCATTTCTTCTTTTCATCTCCAGTCATCGTCCTCCACAGTTCACCCGCCTTCTTAGTCACGTCATTCGACGAGTCACCTTCCTCAACACAATTATTTATTTACAAAATTCCCAACCCATTATTATACCACCAATCTATAGTTTCAAGCTACACATTTAGCCCCATCTCTCTTGGAACGATGGGACGTGGGAACACTCGTGCATTAATTGCAACTCATTTTAATTTAAAAATAAGAAAAAAGACAACTGGGCAACTAAGTTTCGCACTTCTCATCAGATGCCAATTACCCCTCTTGAAAGGACCTATGCATTACATTATTTTGGCGATCGATAAACCTGACATTTAGGGACACAGTTTAGTGTTACTATTCGGGAACTCAGTCAGCATTTCTTAGAAGAGATGAGAACAAAAGATTGTAGGCCCACATAATTCTCACATGATGCCTACATCTTGCCTCAATGGATACGAATTCTAAAATATATAAAATAAAATTAATATCAAATCCGGCCCTAGTGAATGTTAAACTATAAAGTTAATAGCAATATCTATTCCACTATAATAGATCGACTAGGGTTATAAAAAATGATCGCGGCTCATGGTGTACATATCATGTGGTCTAAAAACATGGACTGTTTTGGGTGAGTATATAGTGATCTGACTCCGGCCCGGTAGTAATGAAAATGTATGTATGCATACCACATATTTAGACCAATTTGAACGGTATTACCCCAAATTGTAAAAAATATATTGGAAATTTCATTTTGGAAACGTTTTATTGTAAATAACCATTGGGAAATGACTTTTTAGAAACTGCCGTTTTGTAAATTTCTTGTTGGGAAGGTAGATCAAGAGCGCCTCTCCCCTCTCTTCTCCCTGTCTCTCTCCATTATCGATCCCTCTCCCTACGCTTTGACCCCTCTTCCTCCGCGCCCCTTCCCATCTAGCGTTTCCAACAAGAAATTTACAAAACGGCATTTTCTAAAAAGCCATTTCTCAATGGTTATTTACAATAAAACGTTTCCAAAATGAAATTTCCAATATATTTTTTACAATATGGGGTAATACCATTTGAACAAAATTAGAGAAAACCATGCCACCGGTGTACAAAAAAAGGGGGAAATGAGACGAAAACTAACCACCGCAAGTGCAATAGCCTTCAAAATTATTATACCATACCACATCTTGGGTTTCAAGACCTAGGTATTTGACCGCGGCTTCCCATACAATCTCTATCAAAAACTCATTTTCAAGGATCGAGATTGGGGCTAGAAAAAAAGCAAATAAATCATACCTTCTTGAGACTCGACCTTGTCGCTCCCATAAACAGCATAAACGCAGATCTTCGTTTGGGCGCGTTCGGATCCTGTTAATGAACACAGTTGGTAATCGATCAACTACCGTATCACCATTGATTACCTTCTTTATTGTATGTTTCTCTCCATCGTCCTTACTCCTGCTCTTCCTCCTCTCTTCCGCTTCACTCTTCTTCTTCGCTTTCCAAATTTCCTCATCCTTAAGTTTTTTTTATTATCTTAAACCATTTCAGTCTGAGTGATTGGTGCCCATGGAGTGCCTCCTGAGGAAGCCTTCCCGGAGGACCCCCCCCCCCCCCCCTCCCCCTTCAATGTATGAGGCCGGTCATTTGTTGTGTGTGTGTATTTTTTGTCATTGTCCAAAATGGGTTTTAGGTTATGGCGTGGTAACCATATACAAGGGTACTGTAGAATCGAAATGAAATGATTGCGTTGAGACCATAATGCGAATCAAAACAAGGCACCAATACGATTAAAAATTGGAAGGGAAACGGCGGAAGTAATCAATAATGAGCTATTAAAGGGACCCGGACACACAAATGAAGTAAAGTTCAGAAAAAAGTGCTGATTTTTCTGAGAAAAACTCAAAAAAAACCGCATATTTTTACGATTTTTTTGAAAGAAGTTATGATTTTTCAAAGTTTCAATTTTTAGCCGTGCGCCCCGGCATACTGTGTTTAGCGGCGCTAAACACAGTATGCCGGGGTGCACGGCCAAAATGCGCAACTTTGAAAAATCATAACTTCTTTCAAAAAAATCGTAAAAATATGCGGTTTTTTGAGTTTTTCTCAGAAAAATCAGCACTTTTTTCTGAACTTTACTTCATTTGTGTGTCCGGGTCCCTTTAATGTCATAGCTTTTGGAGTTGCGGATCGGCGGAGTGGTATTCGTGGAAAAAATCGTCGTTTGCGTGTCTGCGTAATGGTATTTTTTTTCCAACTGCGGATCCCCGGACCCGGCCTTTTGCGGATCCCCGGGAAACTATGACATCGAAGCTCACCAGTGATTAAGATCGTTGAATACGGTAGTTACACAAAAAATCAACCACATTCTAAAATAATCACCATCATGTTAAACTGTGTTTCAACATCACATCTAGATCCGTTACGCTAGCTTGACACATTGTACTTCTGTCATACCTTGTCTTCCCATTTCTTCTTTTCATCTTCACTGATCGTCTTCCACAGTTCACTCGCTTTCTTAGCCACTTCTGGATACGAATCACCTTCCTCAACACAATTATTGAAGAATTTGATCGAATTTTTTTCCCAAGGTTCGCACGACTCACACAATCTCAACTAATCACGTTATTTTAAGTAATAGGGGAGTTTCAGTTGTAACAAAAAATAACCTTCTTGAGGCTCGTTCTTGCCTCTTCAAACCACAGCATAAAAGCCCCCTTTGCTCCTCGTTTGGGCGCATTCGGATCCTGTTAATGAACACAGTTAGTAATCAATAAACTACCTGTATAACTCACTTTCTTCTTCGTCCTATATCTTCTTCTTTTCTCTCCATCGTCCTTATTCTTCTGTGCTTCTTCCCAAGCCGCACTTTCTTCTGTCTTCTTGTACTCCTCCATCTCCTTCTTATATCGTTCCAAATTCTCGGCATCCTGCAACCAGATCAATTCTTTTTTTTTCGGAACGCTCACAACTCCAACTGTAGCATACTAATGGGAAATATTTAGATCGTTGAATGCAGTAGTTACACAAGAAATCAATTACGCTCTAAAACAATCACGACCAGGTTAAACCGTTTCAAAATCACAAAAAAAAAGGTAAAGGTGTATCCACGTCAAGCGATTTTACGTCGTAATACAATGCTAGGTGGGACCCATTGGTAAGGCCAGCTGTTCAAAATCACATCTTGACCGGATATCTTATATTGAAACATTGAGTGTACGACATATTGTTTATAAACAACAAAAATCAAAATTAGATATCTTGTTTCCCCAACGAGTTCACCCTCATACCTTGTCTTCCCATTTCTTCTTTTCATCTTCACTGATCGTCTTCCATAGTTCACCCGCCCTCTTAGCCAAGTCTGCAGCCGTTTCACCTTCCTCAATACAATCATTATTACAAAATTCTTGAATAGAATTATTAAATTGAAAAATATGAATGGACCAGCTCATCTATAATTTCAAACTCGTTCGAGTTATTACGCATTCCAAGATACCTCTCCTGAGAGAATTATAATATAACCTTAACGTAATAATAATAATATAACCTTCTTGAGGCTCGCTCTTGTCTCTGCAAACCACAGCATATAAGACCCATGTGTTCCTCGTTTGGGCGCATTCGGATCCTGTCGATGAACACAGTTACCAATCAATAAACTACCGTAATACTCACTTTCTCCTTCTTCCTATGTCTTCTTATGGTGTTCTCTCCATCGTCCTTAATCTTCTTCTTTTTCGGTCTTTCCTCATCCTGGTTATTTTTCTTCATTTTTAATGTATTTACATATTGAACTCTGACCTCTTCGTCATCTTCGCTTTCACTTCCATTTCCCTCACCAGAATTCCAATCCTCATCGGGTTCCGAGGCAGCAACCTCGTCCGGCTCTTTCATCTTCCGACGCTTCCCGGACTAAGAGGCTATTCATTTTGTTCTTTCGGCGTTCGTAACATTCCCAAGAGGCCGGACTCGTAAATTAAAATAAAATATTTTTTTTGTAGAGGAGCATCTATTCAATCAAATGAAATACTGTGATCTTGTTACAAGTTGAATGCACCATGAAAACTGCGTAGTTCGTTTTTCGTTTCTCTCTCTTGGGCGGCTCGATCCAGAATTTGCCCAAACTGTCCACATTTTTCTGCTTCTCACGATAATCAATACCCTGCAAAGGTTACGGTATCTGTCCGTCCCCGTGGGTTACTGTAGTCTACCGTACCTCGAACTTGTAGACAGTGAATTTCTCGCCACCCTCGACTTTGTTCTCGGATTCGAGCGTGAAGTTTCTGGAACCAAGGGTCAACTAATACGTTAAAAAAAAATTTAAACCTACCGTACCCGCTTTTTCTGATTTTGGACATAAAACGTGCCCGCCGGAGGCTAGCCTACTCGGAAAATAGGGATAAATATGGTAAAAATTTGAGATTTCGCAAATTCGCCGTTGGACTGAAAAACGTAGGCGTCTCAAACAATGGCTTTTACCTAGGTAATTGATCTCTGTCTGGAACAGCTAGTATCAGAATGACAATCTTAAATGGTTTACTCTGTAATCAACTTTTTCCGCATCGCAAAGTCACCTGGACTGCTCTTTTTTGAACCATCCTTTTCTCTCAAAAATTCCCTAACACAGATTAAGAGAGGATTACCAGGAAGAAAAGAAATCCAGAAAAAAAAAGAAAAGGAAAAAGAGGAAAAAAATAGAAGACCTCAAACCGCTCTCCTCCATTCCCTCCATCTTCTTATTCAATTCTTCAGTTTTCTGTTCAGCCTTCGCGAGAATCGTATCGATATCATCGTCTGTGATCGTCGAATCCTTACCAGCGAACACCTGCAAACAAACATTCGATTCCTCACAATCAGCGAAGGTTTAAATATTCACCCTGTACATTTTAGTTACATCAAATACATCTTTATCCTTGAATGATCAATAGTTCGCAGCAGTTGTCTCCAAATACCAAATCTATTATACCAATCAATTACGCATTTCACATCTTCCATATCGAAACAGGATATGCCATTGGTTTAATTTTTGATCTATCCCTCATATGCTGACCTGATTAGCTCCGTGTCTGATAATATTGAGCATTTCGTCCTTTCCGAGTGTTTTCTTCTCTTCAGCCAATCGACCCTGTTGGATAACCATCGAGTCCAGACGAAGCTTCATCTGGAAATACACATCAATTGACCATTGGCGTATAGGTTCACGGATTATGAGAAAACAACCAACAAACAATTGATAACTACCGTATATACCAATTGCCCATCTACCGTAATCTACCGTACTCACATCAGCTCTCTCGATTATTCGCTCGTCGACCGTATTCTCCGTGATCAAACGGAAGATGCGAACCTCAAGTTATAAATTTTATTACAGAAACAAAAAGCCCAAAAAATCCATGCAACGTTCCATCCTCTAATGTATCATCCTTCCGCAACCTCACTCCACCTACCCCAATTCCCCTTCCTCACCTGTTTCTTCTGTCCGATTCTGTGTGCCCTGTCCTGTGCTTGCAGATCCATCTGAGGATTCCAATCGGAATCATAGATGATAACGACGTCAGCAGTTGCCAAATTGATACCCAAACCTCCCGCACGAGTGGTAAGCATGAAGATGAATTTCGACGAGCCCTCTCTGAACAATCACAAAATATTGTATTGAAAAAATGAGATAACAGTCCAGGCTGAATCTTGTATCTTCTTTTAATATCAGTGGCATAGTATCAAAAAGCTCTATAAAATGCCGACTTGGTGAATATGATTTCAATACAAGCGAGCAAAATCAGCAATATTTTCAATTTCTTGGTTATTTCTCTATTCACAAAAACTTGCCTATTGTACTCCTCTATGCTAGCTGATCTCTCTTCATGGGGCGTTCCTCCATCAAGTCTGCAGTACTTATACTTTCTGAATTCGCAATAGTCCTCTAGAATATCAAGTGAACGGGAGAACTGAGTGAAGATGAGCACGCGAGACCCTGCAAGCTTTTTAGTAACACATAATATTCATGAGCAAACGAACAATTGTTCAAGACCAGTCAATCAAGTATTACTGTCACCCTACGATCTAATAATTCAACCATCGGTTGCAACCTCATCGTTGCTGTACTTGTTTGAACCGTAGTAATGTTTTTTTACCTACCGCAGGAACTATTACCATTCAGAAAATTGGCCTGCATTTATCATGTGTCATGTACATTAAACTTACTGCTTAAACGGAATAATAATAACAAATGTATACCTTGCGCCTTGAGCTTGGGCAGCAGTTTGTCGAGTACGACCATCTTTCCAGAATTGAAGACGAGATGCTCATCTGCAAAAAAGATAATCAATAGAATGCCCATGTCTACCGTACACTGATGAGCTCGGAAATGCGCCGGGTTTAAAATTGCGGATGTCCGAAGGAATATCCAGTGCTATTTTGCGTATGCCCCCATTCTGTCATTATCTGATCTCGCCAGTGCTACCGTATCCAGTTATACCGTACCCGTTGTGTAGGGCGGTCCGGGTTCTGCTCCATCGAAAAGATACGGATGAGAGACGCACTTTCGCAACTGCATCAGAATGTTATGCAGTCTGCAAAAGGAATATTT
The DNA here is from genome assembly GCA_000180635.4 of Pristionchus pacificus. NCBI lineage: Eukaryota > Metazoa > Nematoda > Chromadorea > Rhabditida > Neodiplogasteridae > Pristionchus > Pristionchus pacificus. Next base: position 13,683,720 of record CM026577.1, read on the forward strand.
CAGAACATAATAGGAATACCAACTCGAAAATATAACCATTTAATACATTGAATTCGTGTTTTCATGGTTGCGATATATTGGCAGAAAGTAGCTAATCTCGTTGAAACATAAAGTGACCTTGCTTTCTCTCCGCCCTTTCCTCCAGTATTTATCAGATCGATATCCTTCATGAGCAACTTCGTGTACCACTCACGTTGCATCTTCGACAGACCCACGTACACCTTTTAGATTTAGATTTTTTACTAATATAATAAAAAGTTAGGCGATTAAATCATCTTTTTTTAGTCGGCTCACCTTGACTTCCTTCTTCGGTAGCAGACTCTTCTCCACATCAGACTTGAGACGACGAAGAAGGAAAGGTTGCAAAACCTGGTCTACATTTGCACTCGCCTCCTTTCTACTTCTTAGCCTGTCGTTCTCACCTTGTGCAATTTCCCGACGAGATTCTTGTTTCCGAGAACTTCATCCGTTGAAAACCACGAGTCGAAATCGTCCGAGGACGCGAAGATGTCAGGTAGAAGGATATTGAGCAGTGCCCACAACTCGTGAAGATTGTTCTACAATATGCAATTCGACTTGTTAGAAAAATAGAAAAAGTGGCATTCACCATGCGCTTACGAGATTCAAACTCCAAATATACATTAGAAGATGCATAAACATAGATATATGGGATAAAAACATAAAAATACAAACCTGCAGCGGTGTTCCTGTGAGAAGCAGTCTGTTTTTCGACTTGAACAGTCGTATGAACTCGGACAGCTGAAAAGAGATTTAAGTTTTGTTCAATAAGAAAACTTTTTATTCAGTTCTAAGAATATTGTTCAATTTGGGAGAAACTATATCACGAGGAGTCTCGTGTTTCATAGACCTATTTAACTGCTTACCTTGCTCTTCTCATTCTTGATTCTGTGTGCCTCATCGATGATGATGTACTTCCACACAAATTTCTTCAACGTGCTCTTCTCCTTCAGAATCATTTCGTATGATGTCACGACGACATCGAACTTCTGGGGCAGAATGTAGTTGCGGATGATCTCGTTCTGAAAACACGATACATTTAAATAATCAGCTTTTTTAATTAGAAAAGAAAAAAACAGCTCTTTTCAACATATCGCTAACGATACAAATGCGTACTCTGGCAGTTTCGTCTCCGATAAGAATAACGGCTTTGATGGTTGGACACCACTTGTTGAATTCATTCTTCCAATTCTGTAGTGTCGACTTGGGCACGATAACCAAATGGGGAGCACCCTGGTTTCTGTAGTGTTTCATGTATCCAAGAAGTGAGATCGTCTGAAGCGTCTTTCCCAGACCCTGGAAACCATTTCTTATCAACCAATTTCATAACAGTGATTGACAAACCATTTCGTCTGCGAGAATTCCATTGATTCCGTTGGCGTTTAGCGAGATGAGCCAGTTGAGTCCTCTCACTTGGTAGTCGCGCATTTCACCGCCCTTCAAACATTCATTCTCGATTATATAAAAGTTGCAGAATATAGATAGAATACATAACTTACCTTGATGAAGGAGGGACTCTCATCGAAGATGGATGCTGCGGGCATTTTCTCGTCTTGAGCCAGCATTTCCTGCGAAATAACGATTGAATCACGTATTTCGATATGAAAGTGGCTCAAACGAGTCGATACCTTATCTTCCTGCTTCTCCGTCTTTCTGTGTCTGCGGTTGCTGGTCGGACCATTCGCACTCTTCGATGGCCGTCCACGACCTCTCTTACAGGGCTGGGAAGTACTAGCCTCGGCTGAAAACCATTTCATTGAGTCACAAAACATATAAAATGGGAAGTACAAGCAAACCAATCCAAGAAAGCAAGTTACCTTCAGCGCTGAATTCAGAAGCCTCTCCAGCACTGAGACAACGCGAGAAGTTCTCGGTTTTTTTGAGAAGCATCTCGAAGCGCTTGAATGAATCCTGCTCGAACTTATTCTCCTTGGAATCTGAAGTCATCGAATGATGAAGGTAATTTCCTGATTTCAGTAACTAAATCTCTCGAGGATCGCGATCTCTCTTTCGCCTTTTTTCGAAAATGTCAAATCGATCAAACTCGGAGTGCCGAAGGCCGAAGAGGGATCGATATATTACGAAATTGCAATCGATAAATGCATATCTACCCTCTTTCTTCACGCTTTCTCTGCTATCCTCGTCCATTTCTTCCTCCTGCACCTCGTCAGTCTCCATCTTGACCTCGTCGTCGGGCATTTGTCAAGTTTGAATGAACTACAAAACAATATATAAAAAGTCAGAAAAGGGAAATTGAGTACAAGGTTCTAACATGAGCACAAATAGCACATGCGAAAGTCGTTAATTAGTGGGAAAACAAGCAACTGTTCATATGCGCGAAATGACAAGAAAATTTTATTTTTTTTGTATTCCCGCCCAAATGTGTGTGCTATTCTTCGGTTCCGGTTGTTGAAAAACTCGTCCTGGTTTTAAGTAGAGTGCGGCGGTCTGCACGAGTTTTGCATACGTCACTGCCAGCTGGAAATAGGCAAATCGACACTTCCGGTGATTTATACATAATGAGCGACGATGGAGCAAGTTCAGATGAGGAGGTGCAAAGGGAATTGAGCCTCAAACACTCAATGTGGGTTGTTTTCACCATGATTTTCTAGTTTATGTGGAGACAACTCACCTAATGTGTTGACTTCTCTTTAGTTTTAGTGGCTTTACTACCATTTCTACTACTTTATTTTCATGAAAGCAATGAATTATAATATGCATAACAATAATATACATAAATATATGCGTAATATCTCTTCAGAGAGCTTCGTCTCGACCTGGAATCGCCCGAAAAAGCGAAGGTTGTGTGTGAAACGCTGAGTGTGGATAAGGAACCGAAGAGAAGCAATGCAGTGAGAGAACTACGACAGGATGGACAGTTCCTCCTCATGTAAGTTAACGTTTCTGAACAATCAGCAACCAAATTTTGTCGATTTACTTGTAATTGGCAAGCGATTTCTCCTGATTCTTGTTTATATTTTTCCTCAGCATGATTTTATTCCAGTACAGTTCGGAGTGAAGACCGTCGTAGTCTCCAGAAGTGCACTGCCAACATTCTGGATATGTGCGACCTCTCGATGTCGACCCTAGACATGGCAATTGGCAAGAAATGGTTGGTTGAACCACCGAAGAAGAAGGAAAAGACAGATAACAGCTATGGCCAAGCACCTACCGTCAAGAAACTGAAACTCGAAAATGGCGAGAATACCCAAGCTTGATTCTTTATTGTATAGGCATCTCTTTATTTAGCACAATCTCGGGTTAACCCGGGTTTCTATGTACTGTTTTTGTTATTGTTGTGAATAAACCTTTTTATGAGAATACTGATTTGTCTTCATTGGAGAAAGCTGTTTGAAACGGTATTACATATCTGCTTTGAACGAGGATGAAGATTGGAATGATAAATGGAGCAAGTTGCAGGGTATGTTCAAGGGCCTCAAGTCTAAACTTGAGGACGGAGCGAAGAAGGCTGCAGCCAATGTTCAGGCGGCAGCATCACAATATGGAGAACAACTGAGTCAGCAGTTCAGAGATATCTCCGCCAATGCGGTGAGTTATACTACTTTTAATTGTGCTCTGATTGAATCTGAAGCTGGATGCTAGTTTGAAAAGTTCTTCGTTTCGGCTGGAAATTGAATGATCGAATGGCTTTACATTGGAAATACTTCATTTTCTGTAGAGCGACGCTGGTTCTGATGCCGGCAGCACTGTCGGTCGACGATTCTTCGGAGCAAACGACTCGGGCAGCATGAATTACTCGGTTAGTTGATTTTCTATATCTTCATTTTCACAGATCAACAATTTATTTTGTTCTTCTTTGTGATAATAGGATGAAATTACATCATGAATGATGATTTTTTCGTTTCATAATCGAGAAAAAAATGGACAGGTTGGAAATGCTCTAATGGAGGAAGTGACGGACGCTGATCTACTTGATCTTGATCTACCTGGAACAAGACAAAGAAGAGACTCGGGTGGATCAACTCACAGTAATGAGAGGTTAGTTCTCCAATTTCTTTCTCTCAGACCAACCACTTGGTCGATTCCCTAATTTCTGTGGTCCCTGAAGCACAGCTTTAACTGGAATGCAAGTCTCTTGCAGTTCACTGTCGGCCTTGTTCGCCTCAGTTCCTGGTCTGGTGGGATCGGGAGGATTGGATACGATCGATTCTGATATGGAATCTGTCACCGATGGAGATATCGGATTCGTACAGAGAACGCCGAGAGAACAAGTGAGATATTTCAAATTATTATTTTTTTGCACATCCGGAGCAAACACCCACCGATACCCGCTCAAAATCAGTTCATTAGGGATGTTGTTGAAACATGAATTGTCAGGGCTACAAGAATCGGTACGTGGACTTGGTGAAGAAGTACAATCAAGTTGTGACGGAGAACAACAAGTGCCGGGTTAGTTCAGGTTTAGCACAGTTATTATTAGTTTATTGTTTTAAGATTAAAGTTTGTATAAAAACACAAATTATATTCATAAGGCTATTTTTTCAATGGCGACTGATAACGCTTTGACTCTCGTGGAGAACCACCAATTTATCATACTAATGAGACCAAAATTCCGTGGGATTTTTACTGTAATCGATTAAATAGTTCATTTCAGACGATTCTGCAGCAATCGCAAGACAAGGCGATCAATCGAATTCGGAAGTTGAAGGAAGAGAAGAGAATATTGAGTGAGCGAATGAATGAAATGCACGCGAATGGAAAGAGTGAGGAGGTGGGGAGTTTTTTCTCGCTCATATTATTATTTGGGCCATCTAGTTCTTTACAGGAACCATGTGAAACTGCAATGATCCATAAAAAAAAGTCAAATTTCTTTTCGAATTCGAATTATTCCAGTCAGCGGCCCTCGAGGCTCGTGCAGCCAAGTACGAGGAATTACTGGAGAAAGCAAAAGCGGAGATTGTCAAGAACAGGAAAGAGGTACGGTATTATCGATTGAATTCGATGCAGGGACTGCATCAGGGTGGAATTGGGGGTACGGCAACTATTCTAAATATCGATTGCAGTTGGCGTCCATTACCGAGGAGTGCAATGTGCTGAAGGAGAGCATGAAGGACGGCAATCCGGAGGTTTTTTTTATTATTAAACATTGTTTTCTTGTATTTTTTTTATTTATCTTTCTTATTTATCACACCAACTTGCTTGCTGCTTCATGCTTCGATGTTAGGTATTGTGGTCTACATGATTCGATATGTCCGCTTCATCTGGAATTAAACAATTTCTCTTTAGCAAGCCCTCTCCGAGTTGGCGGCCAATCGAGTGGCTGCAGAGTGGAAGGAAAGATTCGAGAAGGTAAGTAATTAATTATTCATTTCTCATATGATTGTGAACCTGATCTTTGATCTTTTTTCCTCTCGCACATAAGTTTGAAGTCTATCCGTGTGCCTCTGATCTTTGATCTTTCTCCTGTGTAGATGATCTTTGATCTCTGATCTTTCCCAATCTCTCTATTCTCAGGTGGAAGAGCAATGGACGGAGCGACTAAACAAGGCGGAGCAAGATGCTGCGATCACTCTGGCCACTGTGAAGGCTGAGATGCATGCTGCATTGGAGGGAAAGGATAGAGAGGTCAGAGGGGGGAAATTTAAAGTTGTAGATGTATTCGATTTAGAATGACGGAAGAGCGATTGATTGAAAAATAGTTGTGCAACCTAGAAAAAAAACCTTTCCATTCAATCAAGGTGAAGTTGGGATTCATGTAGTTCATATTGCCCAGGTTACGTGACTCATCTAGTGGTTTCCAGTGATTTGTTAGGATAAAATTATTATCGCTCCCATTATCTAAAAGAAGCTATTTGATAGGAAATATCGGAATCTGAATGTGAAGTTGTGTTTCACAGCTGGGATATCACGGCCAGGGAGACGAATGGTTGATTTAATCATGAACTGGTATTGCAATGTAAATATTGTAGATCGACGTGCTCCGGTCAAAGTGCCGTACTCTCGAAGTGCAGGATGGACAGGCGAATGAGAGATGGCAGAAGAAGGTACGGTAGAGGGGAAGTGGGATACGGTAGAATTCGGGCGGGAGCAGTTTTGATGTAACACATATCCTAGTAATCAATGGTTATGTGTGAACGAACCTAGTATGGGAGACACACGATGCAAGGTAGACCATGATAGATTCGGAGCCGGAGGTTGGATGATACGGTAGTATACGGTAATGGATGGTACGGTATGTCAGGTGGATGAACTGAAGGCGTCTTGTACTGCACTCGAGACGGAGAAGGAAACGATGATTGAGAAATTGAGTGAGGCAAAGGCACAGGGAGTAAAGGTAAGTCATCATCATCATCATCATCATCATTTATCCAGGTCGAACGTAGTTACAATGGGGGTCGTACAAAAAAAGAAACAATGAAACGAATGAGACTGGTAGTGCAATTAGTAGCAAACACATGTCAGTGGTGTATGTATCAATAGTGCAACACGCGTTTCACGGGTCAGGTTTTGCATTTTTGTGAAAGTATTTCCCAAAGTTACTAGGACACTCTCGAGATTCGAGGTATGCTATGACGGTGTAACGTGAGACTGCCTAGTTCACGGGAGTGCTGGGTATTTACTAAAATGTTCAAATTTAATATTTGCAGGCAGTTCTGATCGAGGAAGAGGCGAAGAGAGATGCTCTCAAGGCGGAAATGGTAGAGGAAAAGAGGAAGTTGAGTGAAGAATGCGATGAGAGAATAAGAGAAATGGAGAAGGAGGTCGAGAGGAAAATCGAGGAATTGGTCAGCCTTTTTTTCGATTAATGAAAAATAGCCTAAATCTTAGCCAAAAAAATCGCAGAAAAGTTATTGAACCAGTGAGGTTGAGGTTGCGCATGGGGAATGTATAAGGATGTTGAATTTCAGGCTGATTGATCCAAGCTATTGTGTAGAGAGCGCCAAACCGATATTATATTTCACGATTGACGAGAAATGAGATTCATTCGATTCCCTCCTTCAATTGATTTACCGACCATTCGATTGAATTTTCAATCGAATGACGGTTTCAATCCGATATTAAGTCGATTGATCAGTCGATTGGCCAATCGACTATCCATTTTCCACTTGTCCGAATGGGCGAGTACGACCGCGCCATTCGAACAATGAGAGGGAAAATGAATCGAATGACGACGTGAGAATGTGAATGGCCAATCGACTAACAAAGGATTGTCGATTGAGCCAAAAATATTGATAATATGAATATTGATTTCAATATCGGATTGGCCAATAGTTTGGCGGTCTCTACTATCGTGTTCATATACAAACAATCAATTCAGAAGGCTCAATTGGCGTCGTCGATGTCTCTTCGTTCCTCGGCTGACGATGAGAAGAAAAAGAGTGAAATAGAGGAGAAAATGGAAGATGCTCAAAGAGAAATGAGAGAATTGAGGGAAAAATTGAGAGATGAAGAGGAGAAACGAACGAAGCAGGTGGGAGATTGAGGTTGCAGTCAGGGGCAAATAGGGAGGTGGGAATGTCTTGATAGCGATTTTTGTCCCAATATCCCAATATCCTTTGATTGGAGGTCATGGAGGATTGGGACTGCAGATTAGATATAGAGTACTGTGGTTTGTGGGATCGGTAATGGTACTACTGCAAAGTCTGGGAAATTAAATTGAATGATTGACATTGTATTTTTCATTCTCTTGTGGGTAATTGTGGTTTCAATCTTGTTACGTATAACTATGGGGAAACACTACTGCAATAGGTCGGGTATGCACAAATATATTTCATCATTTAAAATTCTTTCATACGTGATTAGAGATAATTTGGCCAACAGCTCAACTGTCGATTTGGTAGATTCCTATTTCGGACTTTTTTGGAAGAGGTTTTTCAAAGGATGCATTGATCTTTGATCTTTTTCACTTCAGGTTGCTGAACTGGAGGAGGCAATTGAGGCACAATTGCAGAGGGGAAGAACGGAAATGGCAGAGATGATCAAGGTGAGTACGGTAGAATGGTCGATATTGGAGCCCTAGACCAGCTTATATTTGATAGCATGCTATGCAATTAGTTCTGTTCGGTAATAATTTCGAATTACGCTAAAATGGCATTCCTGCCAGTTTGTGGTTGCGAATAGTCATTGTATAGCTGAAGTTAGCAATCCATTCGATGGTTCTTTTTAGTACACTTCTACTAAACTTTTAATTGTACTTTCCCAGGAGCACGAGGAGATTCTCGCTTCGTCGAGGGAACAGCTTGAGGCACAACTGAGAACTGCCAATGAGAAGTGAGTTTACGGTTTCACCATGTACTTATGATTAGCGATTGAGGCGACAACAATGATTCAGTGTTGTTCGTTTGGTCAAAGAATGAAAAAAATCAAATTCAAAATGCGAACATGGTGATTTCGCGCTTCACCTTGTGCATACATGCAGACATGTACGGAACTCATCGATATTTTGGTCGTTCCTCATTCATATTATATTTAATTTCATAATATTGCAGGAGCGATCTTAATCGTGTGGAGGCAGTGCAGTTGAGGACGATGAATGAAGATCTGCAGAGACAATTGAAGGGATGCGAGGAGAGAGAAAAGAGGGAAGAAGCGGGAAGGAAGGGGGAAATGGTAAGGCAGCTATTTGTATTGATCGATTGAGTTGAACCAGTGTTAGACAAGTCATGTCAACTGCACATTATGTCGGGCACCTAGGTGCACGAGAGCAATCGATTGCCTTTGCGACAGTTTTTTCCCTACGTCTTGTAGGCTCAGAAGCAGGTATGAAAAAAAATGGACCTATTGATAAAGAAACGGCACAGATAACCATCTCGAAGCAGCTGACATTGGTTACGTACTTTTCGATCACTGGGTTGTATTTTTGTTTTATAACTCCAAACGAATGACACCGTGAACGGATCTGAACAAACTTACCGTAAGTTAGCTAGACGGAGTATAGGAAAATCACCGGGAGGGAAAAGGCAATGAGAAAGTGGCACTCTATTTTGATTTTTTCTTGATAAAATACAATATCGACGTCATACTAATTTTTATCGCACTCTCTACCTAGTATCCCAATTTTGAAATGTGAAATCACCGGGCGAAAAATGGTTACTTTGAAATTGCAGGTGGAGCTTGAATCGGAGCTCTCGACGACACGCGCGTCTCTGGCTGAGATTGAAGGGAGAATGGAAGAAATGCAGAAGGTGAGCAAGGAAGGATATGTACATTTAGAACATTTTTGTTGGTCAGACTGGCTGATATTCAAGGATAATGGAGAGATTTTGTACACTTTACAGTAGATGAGATTGTGGTGACACAACTAGGTTGATTGGGGCTGGAGCAAGAGTAGAAGTGGCAGAGAATGATCTATCATACACTATTAATACAGCAGCAGTGACCGTCTGTTAAGCCCCGCCCACTTTTGGTTCATGGATAACTGAGGTCCTACAGTAATCCGTGTACCGTAACCCTACAGTAATCCGACTACCGTACACCTACCGTAACCCTGACTACCGTACACCTACCGTAACCCTGACTACCGTACACCTACCGTAACCCTGACTACCGTACACCTACCGTAACCCTGACTACCGTATACCTACCGTAACCCTGACTACCGTATACCTACCGTAACCCTGACTACCGTACACCTACCGTAACCCTGACTACCGTATACCTACCGTAACCCTGACTACCGTATACCTTCCGTAACCCTACAGTAATCAAACTACCGGGAACTAACTTCCAGAACTTTCTAGAATGTTCAAAATTGACGGGGACAGAACCTTCTAGAATGTTCGAAATTGAGGGAAAACTTCCAGAAACTTCTAGAATGTTCGAAATTGAGGGGAACCTCCCAGAACCTTCTAGAATGTTCGAAATTGAGGGGAAACTTCCAGAAACTTCTAGAATGTTCGAAATTGAGGGGAACCTCCCAGAACCTTCTAGAATGTTCGGAATTGAGGGGAACCTCCCAGAAACTTCTAGAATGTTCGAAATTGAGGGGAAACTTCCAGAACCTTCTAGAATGTTCGAAATTGAGGGGAACCTTCCAGAACCTTCTAGAATGTTCGAAATTGAGGGGAACCTTCCAGAACCTTCTAGAATGTTCGAAATTGAGGGGAAACTTCCAGAAACTTCTAGAATGTTCGAAATTGAGGGGAAACTTCCAGAACCTTCTAGAATGTTCGAAATTGAGGGGAAACTTCCAGAAACTACTAGATTGTTCGAAATTGAGGGGAAACTTCCAGAACCTTCTAGAATGTTCGAAATTGAGGGGATGCGTCCAGCGGCGTCTAGAATGTTCGAAAATGAAATGGACGGGTCCAGAGGCTTCTAGAAAGTTCGAAATGACGGGGACAGGTCCAGCAGCTTTAAGAATGTTTGAAAAGACGGAGACGGCTTTACGGCTTCAAGAATCGTCGAAATAACGGGGACGGGTCCAGAAGATTCCAGAAGGTTGTAAATGACGGGCATAGCAGGTCAAAGGCTCACACAACCGAGCTAAATACATAACCCGGCGTCATCCAGCCGGGGAGCGCGCCGTAGGCGCGCGATTCCGGCTTGTTTACAATAAGACTGGTACAATAATAAGACAATAACAATAAGTCTGGATTCAGAATGTTGATTATGTACCTACAGTAACCCCTCTCTGCAGGATCTGTCGGAGTCCCGCATCCGTGAGTCATCTTCCCGTCAGGAAGCAGATGAATTGGCTGATCGATTGGAGGAATTGAGAGGAAGAGCGGAGGAGAATGAGGAGAGGTCAGAAAGGGGCAAAGTGAGGATCAATGAATGGGAGGGTCGAGGTTTCATAGGTCCCATGAATACTGATTTGCCGAACGATCGCGTTCGATTCTTCTTTGCTCCTGTAAAAAAACACTCCAAACGTATTCCTGTGTCATCGTGAATACTAGTTATGGTTGGCTGGTAGCATTTGTTGCTCGACCGATGTACACGACCTAACCACCATGCAAATTGGCAAGGGAGATCGGGGAGCTGTCATGGCGGATGCAAATAGAGTTACTTAGAGTTGGATTATGCAAAATCAGAGTCATTTCGAGGTAAAGAGGGACACTTGAGCGGTTCCTTCTTATTATTGCTCCTCATTTATCTTCTGCAGTTTGCTTTCGTGTTTCGCGATCTTTTTATAACTAGTGTTGTTTATTGGATGGCTCGTTTATAACTATTGTTGTTTACTGGATCGCATTATATTCATCATTGTCAGGGTTTGAGCACCGTCGCTTAGTCACATTCTCTAGACCGCTCTAATGCCGGTGGTTTTCAGAATGAAGAGACGGCGACTCCCTTTCCTAGGAGCGCTAGTCGTGGTACTCTACTAAAATTTTCCTCTGCGCGCTATTGTTGCATGAAATCAAGGGTAGTGAGCGAGAGAGTGTTGGTCCTTATTGTGAATCAGAGACAAGAGAGACAAGAGGGAAGCGAGAGAATGGGAGAGAGATGTAATTGGAGATATCCATAGGAGGGAGAGAGGGAGATTCCCAATAATTGTAAGTGAATCGAGAGAATGACAGATGGTATGAGTGGAAGAGAGAGGCAATGATTGCATTAGGAACACGGGCTTTGATCAGACACGACATTCATAGAGCTCACTTTTCCGTTTTTGATAGAAGATGACTAGAGAAACGATTGAGTTCTAATGAGCCCGCCCCAATTGATGAGCTCTTGAAACTCGATTGTCCCGGGCAGTCAATGCATGGCTAATAGAGATGAGAAGAATGCAAGGGGGGTCCATCTGTGATGGTTTACATTCTTTCTTTCGTTCCTCTGTGTTTTACATGCCTTCTCTTGTCCCTCCTCGTCGAGGCTGTTTTCAGTCATGTCCCTTCTCTCCACTTTTGTCCTTCTCTTTCCTCCCTCTTTCCTCCCTCTTTCTTCCCTTCTAATCTACTCCCTCCATCCTCTCTCTATTCCTCTTCTTCGTCCCTCCCTCCGTCCCTTCAATAGTCGCATCTCGCGCCCGCGCGCCCGCCTAGTCAAACTTCCATTAATAGAGTTCACTCGAGGGTAGGGAGGGTAGTAGCTATGGGGGTGAAAGATTCGCGCGTCTAGGTTAGGAATGGCGAAAGTAGTTGCTGTGTGTTATGTGATTTGGGGCCACAGTAACTTTCTCGTTTCAACCTCTCCTCATTATTCAGTGATATCTATGTCCTGTGATTTATTCGTGGTCTTTAATCATCCCATATTTTCTCATTGCTGACTCTGCAATTTGTCTAAATCCAGTACCATTCTCGTTCCTCATTATGATGGGAAATGGATGCCCTGTGATTTCATGAGGATTCGCACTGTTTCACCATCAAATACTTTCTCATTGCTGACTCTGAAAATTGTCTTACTTCGTAAAATTTTTATTTTACAATTTCGTTTTCTTTATTCCACGCACACCATCCTTTTCCTCTTGCAGACTTGCTGCTTCATCCGCTCGATTCAACGAGGAGTTGAGCCAATTGAAGGAAATGATCGAGGAGAGAAATGGAACTGTCAAGAGAATTGAAGAGGAAAAGGAGAATCTTGAGGTACGGTACGAGTACGCTATCACCATGAAGTACCAGTGCTGTGGAGACTAGTGAGATAGAAAGGCGGCAATGTGATAACAACGCAAAATAGAGAAATGGTGATAGGCCACGAGGGTCTATGAGGGTATCCGTAATTCTAAACTTGTCATCCTAGCCCACCAGTGGCTGTTGACGAACTGTTTTCCTATAGATTTGTATCTATCCTAGTATAATGATAAATAAAAAAGGATACGGTAGGTATCGCGCTCGGTATTATCTATTTATTTCAGGCCGAACTGGCGTCCGCCATCGAACTCTCTGCGATGCACGAACATTTGAGGAAGCAGCTGGAGGTACGGTATGGGGAGGGGGTACTGCAATGAGTGAAGGAGGTACGGTAGAGGGGGTGGGGGTGGGGGATCTGGAGGTTGACAATCGCTGTTCGAATATGAAATTGATTGAACCTGCTCATCAGCGATACTGCTTACCTAATCCTATGCATGTTTTTATATGGCAATGAAACTGAGAACTGACGGGTTCAGGCGCTTATCAAAATCGGTTTCTCTCGTTTTGTGAAAATAAATAAATTTTCTAAAAATTACAGGACGCGATCGAATCTCGTAAGGAAGCGGAGTGTCGCATTCTCGAGATTGAGAGAAGAGCAGAAAAGGCTGAGAAGGAATTAGAAGAAGATAGAAAGAGAATGGAAGAAGAAACGAGGGAGAGGGAGAAGAGAATGGAAGGTATGGAACTCGATCAAAAGCTATTGAACTAGTACAGTTAGTTATACAGTTCATGATGCTACGAAACAGTGGTGAAATAGGCTGTGTTGGCGAAACATAACAAGGAGCTATATAATTGATGTCATCAAGAAATGAGATATAGCAGCGTTGAAACCGCCTAGTCACATGTTAAATTCTGACCTGACAACCCCGATTCAATACTGAAATGCCCATCTTTCAGCCCTTCCCGTGCAATCTTCTCCGTCGATTCCTCACTCGGAGAGCCTAATCGATATGGGAACGGACGAAGAGACGATACAGGTACGGTAGTCAAGGGGGGAGTACGGTAGTCAGTTGGGGAGTACGGTAGGTCTTGCTAACGAGCGACACATCCCCATAAGGGAAAGATTCAGGCCAGATGAACCTGCGAGATTGCTGTTTGTCAGTTTCTTCTTACCCTTTACAAGTGGTTGAGATTTGATACCAAATTTCAGCCCTCTCTGGTGTCGGTGCTCGCAAGTTCTCCCGTGACTGCCTCTTCCCCCACTGCCTCCACTCCCATCGGGGATACGGTAGTCTCGGTCTCTCATTCGATGGAAGATGAATGGAAGAGTGCAGTGGAGGATGGAAAGGACGAAGAGATGCAACTGTTGAGAGCACAGCTCAAACAGGCAGAGGTGGGCTATTTTTTTGAAGAGTTTTTAACGACATTTAGGTATCCCCTTGGTTATAGTGTAAATTAGTGAGGATTGGAAGAAACTGACATGCTCCTAGGCTGATCTGGCTCTTATTGGTTTTGTGGGTTCACTTACTACCGTGGTATCGTCGAGAGTGGGAAACTAGGGAAAATATGGAGAGGCTGAGACGCCCATTCGCCGGGTGGCGCAAATGTGACAAATGTGCGATTGCCGCTAGTTTCCTGGTTTGATTGGCTTAAATGTAGCATGAATGTGATTCAGAACTGGAATAGGGAGCGATTTGGTCTGGCTCACATATTTTCCCATTTTTTTAGTTAATATTATTTTGTTGCCAGCCTCCAGAGATCGAAGAGATCGCGAATCAGTCAACGTTAGGGTTATAGATCCATAAAATTCTTCCGTAGCTCAAATGCAACTGGAAATGGATTGAAATTTTTTGAATCGGTATTATAGGCTATAATTTATAGCTTTCTTTTTTGACGTAATTAAAACAACAATATTTATGTTTCAACTTGTAAAATAATGTGTTGTTTTTCAGGAGCGCGTGGCAGCCCTCGTGGCGGATCTGACAGTGGAGAGAGAGACGAGGACGAAGTTGGAAGAGGAGATCAAACCATTATCACTACAGGTGAGGGTGGGGAGGGATTGGAGCGAGTACGGTAATAGAGGGAGGTTGTTATTGATTGAGTGGTTGGAACACATTTGGGAAAGTAATTGTGATTTCGGTCCTAAACCGAGTGATGTACCGGTAGTGAAACGAGAAGGCAGCGGGACGATTGACATATTGGGAATTATGATCATTGAGGACCTATATAGGGCAAAAGTATTATTTTTGATGTTTGGAAACATAATTGTCGTTTCCGCCTGATAGTCATGAATGTAGCCCCAGTGAAACGGGAGGGTGGCGGATTGGCCATATTCAAAAATAAGCTTTTCTTGCTCATTGTGATTATTAATTGCAGTGAATGCAGGGGAACACTGTCTATGTTGTCTACCTATCTCCCTATCAGTGCCTGACACGTTTACCTTTACAGTAGGGTTGGCAATTCTGGATAACGGCCCCGCTATGAGGGAGGGAAACGTAGCGGTACCGCTACGCCCGCTACCTTCCGCAACGTTTCGGGGAAGGGAGCTTTTCCGTGCGGCCTTCAATAAAGCGCGCACTAGTCTATACGGGTTAGGAAGAGCAGGCGGAGGCGAGAGAGCGTCGCGCTCCCCTCTCCTCCCCGAAACGTAGCGGGAGGTAGCGGGCGTAGCGGGGCCGCTACCTCTCCCTCTCTCGTAGCGGCTATCCCGTTACCGTTTAGCCAGCCCTATTTTACAGTAAAGGCTTTAGGCTTCAAGTCTTAATTCAAACGTTTTTCAGTTGACGGAGCTGTCGGTGCAGCTGGATGCAGCACGAGACACGAGCAGTGGAGAGACCAACATTCTGCGGTGAGGAGAGAGGGGAGATGGAGGGCTAGGGATGGGCTAGAAATGCTAGGGATTTCTAATAAATGTAACATCGTACAGTGACGTTTCGGGAATCTATCATATTCTTACTACTACCAGGTCACGTGGTAATTCCTCCTGAGTTGCCTTTAAAAATAATTTCAGCATGTTCAGTGGTTTGCTAATGGGATAGCAAATAAATGCACCCTTGCGCTTTGAGTTTCGATGGTGTCTCATATTCTTACTACTAGATACAGTGATAATTTGTGTCTGTGAAACGTTCTAAAATTATTTGAAAGCCATAACGAACTATTTCCTCATATCTTACTATTGCAGTGCCCAATTGAGTGAACTACAAGCAGAGAACGAAGATCTCACTCGTAGATTCCTCGATGCAGCAGCAGACGCGTCGTCATTCGAGAGTGACGCCAAGGATTGGGCTGATCAAGTGGGAAAGGAACGGGACGAAGCAAGGAAGCTCGCAGAACGCGTCAGCGTCGCGGAGACTTACGCGCGCGAAGCGTCAGACCGCGCGGCCAAGGCGGAAGCCGCATTGGAAGCGGCTGAAGCACGCGCGGCCATGGCTGCAGCGGAAGTGAAGGAGGTGGAGGAGACCGCGACTGAGGCGGAAACTCGCGCGACCAAAGCGGAGCGGAGAGCGGATGAAGCGGAAGAGAGATTGAAGGAGGAAAGGGAGAAGAAGGGAGGCGAGGACGAGAAGGAGAGGTGAGAAATTACAGTATTTTTTTTAAAGATGGCTTGGCAAGAAATGATTTCCTCATTTCACACGCTATCTCACCGGTCAGAGAGGCGAGACAACATACGAAATGAGGAGTGTCATTTCTTGCGAAGACATCCCTAGTTTTTTTTGCATTACTTGGACAAGGTGGATTCACGATACTGATTTGAGTGATATCACTGACATGTGAGACTCAGTAATGGATAGTTCCAAGCAAATATCTGTTTCAAAAAAAAAATAGCACTGTGATATTAGGCGCTTGTGTTCACTTTATTTTTCCTATGCCGGTAGTTGTGGATACGGTAGCCATCCGAGTGGCCTAGGTCGCAGAAACACCCGGTGAGCATATTGATTGAATGTACAGCTCACACGAGGTATCTACGGCTTAGGACGCTTGCTCGGGGAAGGATTGGATGTGGCTCATCATTATTTTCAATGGTGATGAGTGGTTTCGACATGGCGTACTTGCGCATCACGGATTGGAGATAACATTGAGGTGTGAGGAAAGGATGCATCCTGTCGGGCTATGTCATATAAAAAACAATTAATACAATGTGAGAGGTGTTTAGCGCCGATTTTAGATGTATGATTCATCTAGTATAGACAGGGGAATACAAGGATGGGCCGCCCGAGAGGCCTAGGTCGCAGAAACTCCCGGTGAGCAGCGCCCATTACAGCTTACGCGGGAATTTCAACGACATAGGACGCCATCTCAGGGGTACGGTAGACGGTGATCGAGAACTGATCGTGGGGGGAGGGCTGGAATGGGCGGGAAAGGACGAAGAGGAGGGAGGCCACACTGGCTCCCTCGTCGCAGAAATCCCGGTGAACAGAGTGCCTCTCGATGGGCCAGTTCGAAACGGGGAATTCTGCGAGGAGGGAACGGGTCCAGTGGGATATGGTAGATGGAGGGGTACCAACTCGCTCGGTCACTGTCTCGACCGTGCCACTGTTCTTGCCACTACAAAAGTGAAAAGGAAGTGAACCAAGGACAGGGCAGCGGTCGAGAGAAACAATGGGAACACGAAGAGAGGAGATGAGGAGGGGACTCAACGGGTCAAGTTGACGATCATGGGACGACAAGTGAACGGTTTTGAATGAAAATAGGGAAAATATGGCACTGGGAGTGTGTGAGGGTAGCTTGGAGCTGACTGGTAGAAGGTGAAGAGACGACTGATGAAATGAGCGGGAGATGGGAAGAGGGGACGCCCTTTTATAGGGGACGCCTCGAAGGGGGCGGAGTCTAGGAATTGGCGGGAAGAGCGAGAGGGGGGAAGGGGAGGGAGAGGAGGGAGATGCTGCAATAGGGAAGGGGTAGATCAATCGATAGGGAGAGGCGAGGACTCTCTCGATTTGCAACGATCTCTCGTCGAAGGAGAGAGGAGGGAGGAGGGAGAGATCAAAAGACTGCCATGTGAATGGGGCATGGGAACGGGCGAAGAGGGAGGGGGAGGGGGAATGAGCGGGAAAGGAGAGGGAGTGATACTATCAACATCAAGAAGTTGACGAAATATACTGTGATTGAAAGTGAAAGAGATAGTTGAACAAAAGGCGCAAATTTGTAGGATGGATCATTTGTATTACAGCGAGATATCACATCGGATGAGATTGGACAAGGGTTACCACACGCTATAACACGATATATAATTTGGTGCTGGTAGCCCTTCCCATGACCCTAGTAGTCAGATTTGGTGTTGTTTGAGATGACATGAAGTGGTTGTGCTATCGGGAGAGAGAACAGTAATCAGACACTGACCGCCGACTGTTGAAAGTGCAATGGAAGTATGAATCCGAGGGAGTGGAGAAGAGGGAGAAGGGGAAGGGCAGATGAATGGTAGTACGAGAGAGAAAGAGAAGGAGTTGCACTTTACAAGTGGTGAAAAGGGAGGGGAGGAGGGCAAGAGATTTATTGGGCTGATTTCTGACAAATGGACGAGTGCGAAGTGGGCAAGGACGAATGGGGTTTCATGGGGGAGAGATTAGGGGAGGGAGAGGTAGGACGGCGATTTGTATCGATGATGCTGGCCAAAATACAATATTCATTGCAGAGCTGCGCTCCGCGCGCAGGTGAAGGAGACGGAGTCACGCGTGGTCGCGGCTGAAAGTCGCGCGTCGGAAGCGGACGAACGCGCCCTCGCGGCTGAAGATGAGAAGAAGAAGATGGAGAAGAGATTGGAGGAATGTGAGAAGGAGAAGGAAGTTGTGGCAAAGAGAGCGGAGGATTTTGAGGTGAGCGAAGGGGAATGGTGATCTGGGGTTATTGGTAGATGAGATAGGCAGAGTTTTCCATGTTCATGGCTAGCATATCGGATTGGTTCTAAAAAAACGTTTTTGATTTAATGATTTTGGAGCTGGTGATTCTGCGTTCTCAGGATTTCATTAATTGGAGCAAGAGCTTATTTAGTGCTAAAGATTGCAATCATTTTAGATTCACAAAACAATTTTCCAAACTCCCTTTCTTCAGTCTCGCTGCTCGGACCTACTACACACTCTGGAGGAAGCGAGAGGGGAGAAGTCCGAAGTGGAGAAGAGAGTGAAGGTACGGTAGGAGAGGGGAGGGATACGGTAGATGGCGAAGGACGAAGACTAATCGATATGTCAATGCAGATTCTGGAGGAGGAGAGCCAGAAGAAGGAGGGAGAGAGGGAAGTCAGCCAAGGAAAGGAGGCCGAATTGGTTAGTTTTTTTTTGAGATCCAGAGGTTAGGAGAATTGCTGTGAGGGAAGGAATCATGAGATATGGTGGTGATGAATCATGAGATGGCCGGGTGAGATTTGTGCACGGGAATTCAATGGGTGATGGTGAAATCTGACTGGAATCAACGGTTGAACGGTACTACTTCTTTGTTTCCTCACTGCTATCTTTCCTCGCTCATAACTTGCCTGTCGCTTCTGTGTTTCACCCTGACTTGGAATGAGGGAGATGTGGAACTTTTCTGTTATCAATTAGGTTTCTATCCACATTCTCAACAGACTTACCACTACTCATTCGACGCACATTTTTCACTCGGTTTGTGAACAAACTTGCTTGGATGCCATGACATTAGCGCCACTTTATCCCTCACACCTCTTCTTTCCTTTCCTCTCTCCTTCTCTCGGGTCTGAAATGCATGCCTCCCTTCTCCCGCTCTTCCACTAGTTTTGATTGTAGGAGACGGAAAGGCGTCGCGCGGCAGACGCGGATACGCGTTATGAGCGGCTACGCGTAGAATTCATTGCCAAGGCGAGTACGGTAGGGGCAACTGGGGGAGTACTGTAGTAGTCAGTCTGAGGCCATGAAGGGTACTGTATGGTGCAAGTGCTTCAGTGGGGGGGGGGGGGGGGGGGTACGGTAGTGGTGTCTCTTGAATCAATCGATAATTCTGTTCAGGAAAAGATGATCTCTGATCTTCGAGCGGAGGCGGAATCTCTATCGACGAGAGTGAGAGAAGAAGAGGAGAAGACGAGAGAAGCAGAGAGAAAGATGGTAGAGAAGGAGAAGGAGGTGAGATGAGGGGAATGATAGGTGGATTGATGCTACAAGGAGATGACAATAACTAGCCTTGATAGGGACTTCAATTTGTAGCATATCACGTTGGTAATACATATAAAAAATGAAGAGATAGCGCTTGAGAAAGGATAGGTGATTTGATGTCTCAAGCAGTATACGTAGGACCGAAGTCACATATGGGTTTGATGTGATCCAAATGTTTCTGTATTACCTTATTTCAAATTGATAGGTGGTTTGATGCCGCATGGTTTTCACAAAGGATCAACAGTGCTTGTGATTTCAGTGACTTTCGGCAATCGATTCTAATGTAATTTTGCAGTACTTACGTGATGCGAATTCGATGGAAGAGGAGTTGAATAAACTAAAGAAGCAGATCGAAGGAGAAATGATTGAAAGAGCGAAGAAGGATGAAGAGGAAAAGAAAATACGGTAAGCGAGAGGTAGTCGATGATGCAATGTACATCGTATCAGGCGTATCATTTTGAAATGTGAACGTAATTACTTTATCAACAATGTCTGCTTTGTAAGAAATTGCGGTGACCTGAAATCACCTAGCAGGAATTATTTGGGTATCGGGTTCTTTTTGATCTATCAATCTCCTACGGAGATAATATTGACTCGGGAATGGATAATAGCAAACTTTGAGCTATCCGATCTTGGATAATCTGTGTGGTTGATCTATCCCAGATTAGGATCTCCCCATGGGTCCATTCCCATATGTTTGACAAACGTCTGCTAATCCAAGTCTTCTTGAGCAGACAGAGCGAGAGATAAGGTGAAACGGAGAGAGTGCGAGACCCTCTCTCTTCTCACTCACTCATAACTGTCACTTGGCTGTTGATTTACTTGGCACCTCAGACGGTGATAAGAGAGTGCTCGGGGAGAGGAGGGACGAGGTAAAATAAGAAGGAGATTCCCTCCTGGGGAGACCTTCCTCCCTCATGTATAGATCAATCAACATGGAGGCAATAATCATATTTGTAAGCGGCATTGTCTTTGAAGTCAAGTAAAGAACAGTAGCTCCCTTTGATGTGGGAAGAGGGACCAGGAGAGTTGAGGTGTCAACGGGGGATTATGTGATTGGGAAGCAGATGGAGGTCGATTATCCTCGTACAGTTTCTGGAAATTCAATAATGGTGTACAATAAAACAAAACAATATTCACAAAAATGAAAGAACGATTTGAGTGATCAGTACGCTTGTGCCCTTGAGAAACTTCGATCTGAAGTGGAGGAAGGAAAGAGAAGAGAGGAAGAACAAGAGAAGGAGAAGGAAGAAGGAATGAAGAGATTGGAAGAAATGGAGAGGGTGAAAAATGAGATACAAGAGAAGATTGAGGGAGTTGAACAGGTGAGCTGTGGGATGATCGTGTTATCTAACATGTGAATAGATCTATGGGTATGGGACATGGCTGAAACACGAAATACCCGTGATTGTTGAAGATGCAATCGATATCAAACACTAGTGGATTGTTTGTAACTGAAATTTGAAATGTTAACAGTATCAATGGACATACGACATGATGTCATTGAAACTCATTCCTCACAGGCTCATTCTGCTGCTCTGGAGAAAGAAAGAAAGAGAGGAGAGGAATTGAGAGAGAAAGCAGTAAGGAGTGCAGAGGGAGAATGGACTGCTGCCAAGGCAGAGATGTTGATGGAGGTACGGTAGATGAGGGAGGGTACGGTAGGGGAATGGGTACGGTAGGAATGGAATACGGTAGATGTGGGAAGGGTACTAGAGCTGATAGAATTGTTTATTGTATCCAATATGCCAGGCAGTGTAAGCGCTCGCTAGTCGATCGAAAGAGATAGGTAGAAGGGATGAAGCGCGTTGCACGCAGGTGGAAATAGTTTTTTACGTTCTCGAGGACTTACTGCCATTAGTCTATTCATTGATGCTTGTAGCGCAGTTGAAACGCGAGCATTGCTACTGTGGTTGAATTGAAGTAAATTCGTTTTTATTAACGAAGTGAACAGCATTGATAGATTTATCTAGAGATATTTGCATCCCAATTGAATGACATTTCCCCCTTCGCAGGCTGACTCTCTTCGTGCTTCGATTCGCAGTCTGGAGAAAGAAATGGACGAGGGACGAGTACAAAGAGCACAAATGGAGCAGAAGATTGCTGATGCTGAGATGGAGAGGGATACGGTAAATGAGGGGAAGAGAGGGGATCGAAAACTGATTGTGTGAGAATGGGAGCTGAAGCTTTTGACGGATGGTAGATTGAGGTTTCAGTGGTGGGACATTAGAGGGGTAGTGTTTGGAACATTCAGTGCCATGTATGGTGGAGTTCGTAAAAAAAATTAATGTTGTAAAACTAAAAATAACTTTAAAATGTACGTAATAAAAAATAATTGCAGGCGGATCGAAAGCGCGCGGAACGAGAGGAGAGTGCATTGAGAGTAGAGAAGACATTGAAGGATGAAGTTGAGGAATTGAAGGGAAAGGTGAGGAGGGATGGGAAAGATTGGGGAATGACCATGTAGAGTGGGGCTGCTGTTGTGAACTATGTTGATGCAAACTACAGTACGATTAATAAGCCCCGCATGTGGGCCATTAAAAAACATTTGCGATTGAAATTTACTAAAATGTTTATGTTAGATCTCTGGACTGGAATCGGAACGAGGAGAGGAGATCAAGAAGGCCGCTGCCAAGCAAGACAATGAGAGACAGAAGATTGTGAAGGAACTACAGAAGGAGGTGAGGAGAGAGATCAAAGATCAAAGTGGAGAGGGGAAGTTGATCTTTGATCTTTGCAGGTGAAGCAGCTCTATTCGGAACTGAATGAGAAGCAGCAATTGCTGGAGGAGGCGAGACAGAGAATCAGGGTGAGTGAAGATAGAGATGGAGGAGTAAAGAAGATGCATCTATTGGTTGAGCAACGTGTTGAAGGGAACTAGTAATATGGCTGAAACGGCGATGTCACGGTAGCATAGGCGATGTATGAGGTTTTTTTTCCAAAGGGCAGGAAACCGCTTATTCACGATTAGGGGCCTGACGGATCATGTAGTATTGATGAAACGGCGATGAAACTGGGAAAAGGTCTGATTGAGAATTATCTCTGAAATGTTACCTGCAGGGTCTGGAGGAGTGGCAGAACGGAGAGGAAGAGGAGGAGAAAGCAGAGGAGAAGAGAGTGAGCAGCACACAGGCTGCAGCAGCTGCTGCTGCTCCTGCACCCGGAGATGCTGTCGTGAGTTATTTGATGGGAGGATGGGACAGGGAAAGCGGAGAAGATGAGAGAAGTAGCAGCTGTTTCAGTGATTGCTCAAAATGCGTTGAAAATATCGGACATTGATTGCTTACGGAAATGGAGTTATATAAAATATTTGATCATGTACACAACTAGATGTAAATAAAAATTCGAACACAGTGAGGTTCGCCGTTTCATGGCTACTATAACATTGCTGAACATTGTGAAAGTCAATGTGGGTCTGTTACTTTTTAAAAAAAAATAAAACAATATTTGGCGATATAAAAATGGCAGGGCGCGGAAGTATTTGAAATATATTTGAATGTGAGATACTTGCTGATTCTTTCATTTATTTTTAAAATATGTGATAAAAATAAATAATAATGTGAATTTAATATCAGGGCGCAGAAGAGCTTGCGTCGATGCGTTCCCGACTGGAGGAAGCGAGGAAGGAAGCGGATGAGAAGGGAGAAATGATTGATAAGATGAAGAAACAATTGGAGAGCAAGGAAAAAGTGGTGAGTTGTGGTTGCAGGGGAGGGATCAAGGAGGAGGGAAGGCATTAGGAAGCAATAGCAACTCCTTCGGCTCTAGTAGAAATAAAAATAACGGTAGTGTATTTCTCAAGGGCCCAGTAAGACAACATTCTTGTTTTTGATTGGCGATTAGTGATGCCGGCACAGAGATGTTTCGCGAAGACAATATGACTGTATTTTCTCTGACTGAGTGATAGATTGGGCGGTATGTTCATACAATAAACTAAAAATGTTTTGTTCAGAAGCCGCAACGTTCGAGTGCCTCCGACTACGATGGACTGTCGTTCGCCGAGCCGACTGAAGCAGAGGTGATAGGGGATTACGGTATGGGTGTACGGTAGGTAGGGTAAGGTTGAGAATGAACTGATAATGAAGTGCAACGGGTTCCCATGTGGATTAGAGATGCAGATGCAATGTAGAAAGAAGAGATTTTTGAGTTGTTCGATAGTTTTCCGAGTGTTTCGAATACAATAAAATGATTATTTGCAGTACCTCCGCAACGTTCTCTACCGCTACATGGCTGAACGAGAGACACTCGGGAAGGAAATTGTGGTGAGTGGGTACGGTAGATATCGTAGGAATGGGGGACGATGGACGATCACAATTTTTTACTTTTGAGTCGGATAGTAAACTTTTTGTTATCTGGTGGATTGCGGTCACAATCGGTTTTTATAGTTGTATTGGTGTGAGAAAGAATAATAAATCGGTGGGTTACTACTCTCAATAAATTCCAAATGGCGACGAAAGTAGATAGTAACAAGAATGCATTGCAGACCCTTGCTCGAGTGATTGGCACGGTGGCCAAGTTCAATCATCAACAATTGGAAGCCGTTATCTCGGCGGAAGAGAGTAGAACAGCTGGATGGCTGCCTGTGACTGGAGTCTCGCACGGAAGACATTGAGAAACTACGGTAGTCCACTCCCCCCTCATCAATCGATATTCTTCACCTCATCTCATTGATGCCTAGAATGTACCGGTGCTACCCAAGTAGTGCAATACATAGCCTCGTAGGATGTTTCTTAGGTAACAATCTCAGTTATAGATTTTCAAAAGAATTACCGTATCCTGAAATGTGTCTTACTGTATCAACATTACTTCTCTTATTTTTTTGCTGTGCTATTCTCGCAAGATGTAAAATGCGAACGATATAGATCGTCTTTTTTTGTAAATACTTTATTTATTATTCAAGTTGTCGTATTATTCATTTGTGCATAGAACAAGAAAGAGTATCCAGAGTAATGTGATGGGAGTAGCTTCATTAATATTGTGTGACCCGAAAGTAGATATTTATCCCTTGTGTGATTCTTCTCCATTTTATGAGAATAGGGTCAAGGTTTTACCCGTTTTATCAGCAGCTTCCTAATCGATAACTGCTGGCTACCGTAACCACCAGCTTTCCAATCAGAATCCGTTGTGATCTAACCCGTGTGGGGCGAATTATTTCCATGTCAAGACATTGTGCTTGGTGAATAAATTATTGATTACTTAAATTAGCTGCTTCGTGAACAAACTTGACTGTAGTCTGTTTCAGTTTGACTATACTTTCAACTGGCGAATGAAACTAAGTTTGAAAGATTACTGTAGATCAATCGATAATGGCCGATCAAGTAGTAACGATGAAACTCGCTTCTGGAAGCGAGATACAGTATCTGTCACAGGTATCGATTTGTGGGTACTTCAAATACTATTACTAACAAAATGAGTAAGACAAATGGAGAGAAGATGTGAGAGATTTGATTGGGCATGACGGCCGGGGGGGGGGGGGGGGGGGGGGGGAGGGAGGGGTATACATTGAATTTTCCATTTAGATGCGAAGATAGTGAAAGGGAGAAACCGCGATGTCCCTGTTGATTTTTCCCATTAGTGTCTACCGTATCTCATTGAGTGGGCGATCGAAACGAAAGTGTGCATGAGCACATTCGCTAACGATGAATCGCTCAAGGATCTGGAGAGATCCGATCTCACGACGCACGTTTACGAAGGAGGATTCAAGGTGAATGATCGAATAATTTCGCGCACTCTTCGTATGCTCTCGGTCGAATCAAGGATGATGAGCTGAAGATTGTCTGTCTCTTGTCCGAAGTTCTGATTTTGTCTAATGAACCAAAACGCGAGTATCAAAAATGTAATTGAGGTGTGGGAGTGCGCCCGTGATCTATGCGACTTGATAGAGGCCGAGCAGGAACTCGTGAAGGGAAAGGATGTCATCGAGGTATCGTTCGTTTGAAATCCTCAGCAAATGAGATGTGCTGGTTAGCGAGATATCGATTGTCTGGGAGAGAGGCAGGGGGAAGGAAGGGGGAGGAGGACACTTGATCTACCGCCTCCTCCCGATCTCTTCCTTTCTCCGCCCCTCGAACGTTCATGACTGAATATATAGGTTACAATTCTAGTGACAGTGAAGCATAAATCAGCTGGGATTTTGGGGCAAATGGTTGATTCGAAAAAATGTAGATGGTTAGTTTCTAACATTTATGTTTCAGTTGGGATGCGGTGCAGCTCTTCCGTCGATCGTTGCTCTCAAGGAAGGAGCGAGAGCCGTGTGCATGCAGGATTTCGTGAGTCAACCTGCAAACAGGGTTCGGGCTATAGGTAAAACGAATCATTCATTGAAAAATGATATGGGAATTCCTAGGAGTGTTAGCGTTTCGCTCAGCGGACTTGTATGCCCAAGCATCGGATGACCGATACGTGGTCTTCATCGAATACAAGAAAAAAGTTTTAATCGTTGCTGCATTTTTAAACTACAATATTATTGTAAATAATGATAATGAATTGCAGAACGGCGCGGTGATCGCGTGTTTCACTCACGAGAACGTGAAATTGAATGGAGTTGACGATGGACGATCACAATTCATCGCTGCCTCTTGGGATAAAATGAATGAGGCAATTGGAGAGAAGAGGCGAGAGATTTGATTTTATTGCTACCGGGAGAAAGCTACATTGAATTCTTGTATCACCTGTGCAGATAGTAGATGGGAGAAATCGAGATGTCCCTGTTTATTTTTTCATATTGCCTGACATTGCAAATAAGATATTAGAGAGTATAAGGGTGAGGTCATGCAAAAGCGAATGAGTTATGCAGTTCGCATATTGCCAATTATGAGCCGTAGATTGGGATCGGATTATTATCTGACCTCGGCGCCCGGTTGCAAGCGGTGAATTTAGGCTGCGAGCAAGTGATGTATATGTGGTTGCTGCGATGAGATTGATCACTCGTATGTTTCGTTCTGAAACCATTACTATGATTAAGTGATCATTTATTAAATAATAAGTAGAGTATAAGGGTATTAAAGTGATAATTGCAGTGCGGATGTGATCCTCTCATCGGAGACAATCTACAATGAGAATGATTACGCTGCACTACACGATGTGATCGTCCATTCACTCAAGGAGGATGGAATCGCGTGAGTCAGAGGGGAGGAGCAATCTGGGAGAGGATAGGCTCTACATTGTCGTGCTCTTGCCATATGGGAAACGTGTAGAGTCAATTATGAATGACTTGAGACAAGGTGTCTTCGTGTATCAAGGGATTCATAAGAGAAGGATCATGCCATTGATCGTGATATTATGCAATCTCCCATTAAACATTTTCCAATTTTCCGCCCCTTTGGGTTAGAAGACAGATCGTGATATTTGGTGACTTTGTGCAACATGGAGTTCATAAGAACATTAATTTGGCTAGGTTGTTGATCCCACGGTTATTCCTTTCCTCTGAATGACTAAATCTCATTTCAGTCTAATCGCAGCAAAGATGTTCTACTTCGGTCTCTCTGGTTGTGCTCCTTCCTTCTCCGATTACGTCAAGAATCGAGGAGTGATGACTGTGAGAGAGAAGAAGACAATCCAAGCGTCCGTCCCTCGAGTCATACTCGAATTGGCCAGAGTAAGGTAGATCACCGGTAGATCATCCATTGTTTCCATTGATTGTTGAGTTGTTTTGATTTATCTTGAACACCTGAACTGTTTTTGTTATCGTTGTTACGTTAGCCCTCGTTGGTGTGGATGAATTTTGTTTCGGTAGAAGGGTGGAGTCTCGTAGAACATAACAATGGTGCGAAGAGGCCGTTATTCGTCATAACAAGCAGACCTTTGTCCCTTCTCCTCTCGACATACCGGATGGAGCGAGAGAATGGTCTTGAGGACACGAAAAAGGTCTTACGATCTCGACTCTTCCTCTGAAGGACATCGAGAATGGGGATGGAATTACGCCATTCGGTCGATCGGGGCAATTAAATAGAAGGGGAGGGGGGGTTCAACCCCCTCCTCCTCCCTCTTCCCCCCTCGGGCAGGGCGAATAAAGGTACGGAGAGACGCCATAATTGAACCCGCAGTTGCCATATACATACACTTGACGTGCCTTGTTGCCGTATTGGTACGGTTTGTACAGGGGAAGGGAGGAAGTAGCGGGCCTAGTCCTCACTTCGAATCAATCACTAATCTCTTGTCGCTCTGTTCGGTGAGAAAACGAGGATTGAAGAGGCAGATTCTTCATCCGGACAGCCCTACTAATCACTTTATTCTATATTCTGAACTCGCTCGATTCGTCATTGACTGGCCCTCTGTTGGAGGCGATCTTTTTGCTCGATTGCCCTTCCTGCCTGAGTCGTTTCCTCCTCTAATCCTCCTGGATTACGCCCACTTTTTTCGTTCCCTATTTTATTCAAACCACTTTCCCATGAAATCTGCCGTTTCGAAGGCGAAACCTCCTAAATCCGCGCGCCATTTCCTTGCCTCTGTCACACGTTTATTTCTAGTTAGTCATCTAACCATGCGAATTTACGTTTCACCCCTTATGCTTGTCCCCTTCGAACATCCGTTCTCTTCTCTTTTTCTTCAATCACCGATTGGCCCATTATCTGTCCTTTGAACCAGCCCTTTCCTTTCACTCGCTCATATTACCCTTTAGAGCATCGCACCCCTTTTAGATATCCCCCGTGTGTTCTCACATACATCAGAAATCAAATAGGAACGTTATTCACATGCATATCTGGAGAACTGAGCAGATTAGGGTTGTCAGAGTGAAGAATCCGGAAAAATTCTTCATTCCGCGTACTTTCTCGTAAATTGTGAAAGAGCGAGGGAAAAGAAGAGCCACATTCTTCATCCTTATTCTTTGTGCGAAAGAATGGCTACAAGCGATAACTTTCCTATCGTTACTCATTTCGGCTGTTCGTGGGGCCCTGTAACAACAGTCGTCACTTCCTTGTTTCCTTTCGCTCATTCGCAATGATCTGTAGCACATTGTCCCCAGACCTGACAATGAGAATTGATGCAATTATGAACCGACCCAGACCGCCCAACTCTCGAGATCGCCTCTCGAGTTCGCAATTTATGCCGTGGAAGCCCTCTAGTGTTCTACAGTAACTAATCGATACTCAATTATTCCCGAAGATACTGTGATTATGATCTTGATGATCCGGCGAAACAGCATGACGAAAGTAAGAAATAGAGTATGTTGGCCCTCCTTGAACCCCCTCCCCATCCTCCCTATTGAGTGTATTTGCATACCCTCCAACCTGCGGTTCCTTCCTCTGCCATACCCAATGAATAGTCAGATTATCGATTTTCCCAATCCTAGCACTCTGCCAACTCCTGTTTCCCCTCTTCGGTTCATTGAATCTCAGTGATAGACGCCCATTGAAGAATCAGTCGCCCATTCTTCAGTTTTTGACTACTTTTATGGGTGAGATCAAGTCGTTTGATTGAATGGATTGGAGGACGTATTGATGAGGGCTGGTTGCATGATTATTCTCGAGGATGCATCTCTATCTATCTGGCCTGTTGTTCTTCTCCCTCACTTTTATCATCATTGACTACATTTCCATGGAAACTCCGACCTTGTCTCTCCCTTTTCCTCTCCTCTTTCCCTTCACTCTTTCCTCTCTAGATCTCATAACCGAACATTGCTCAGCTATTAATTGCTTACTGCTTTCGTATTCAACACTCGGGATTTCCCCCACTTTGGCCTTCCTTTGCTAATTAAACGGCCCAATTATGCTGCTTTCCTCTTCCTGTTCCATTCTTCGTAAGAAAGGCATTCTTCTATGAACTTGCGATTATCTTCCTCTACTTTTGTGTTCGGTTTCAATGCAATGGAAAGTTGTCTATGCCCCTGTACTGCCCAGACCATCCAACCCTTTCGCGCTCCCTTTCCACTTTCACTCTTTCCTGGTCCTTTTTTTCGGCAACTCATCTCATTTCCCTTTTCAGAATTCGTCATACCTGAGATATCACAATCGATAACACGAGGGACCTACCGTAGTCAGAGGATTCCCAATCGATGGTTGTCCTTACCGTACTCCTTCTCATCACTGGAGGATTCACTGTTCATGCACAGCAGTTCGAGCCGTTCAATGAGGTAAGGAGAAACAATACTTCTTCAAATTCAAAAAAATGTCATTACATCGTGGAATCATTGTTTTTCTTTTACACGTGCACGAAATGTGTTTTTTCAACTGTGCTCGTTTTGGAAAAAAACAGATTGGTGTTACTAATCAAAGACAATTGAGCGATACTTCGAAGATTGAGTGAAAAGCCTCTTGGAAGTATTTATGTCGTCCTTGATTTCTTTCACTGCAGCATTCGATCTCACTGGACGCATTCTTCGACAATGAATTCGACTCGATCAGTCCAGTCTCTCCTTCTTCAACTCAAAGGGCAGAGGAGACTACCGTACCCCTCCCTCCCCAGACAACCGTATCTCCAGTCGAATCGATTAATGCCTTCAATCATTTCCTCGAACAAGCCAACGGCCCGGCTCAGAAGTTCGTTGTTTTTTTCACGCTGATAGTCTACAGAATTGTACTTACTCTTACTTGTTAACATCATGAAAGGTTCAACGAAACATGATCACTCAATCCCGTTTTTGAGATATTGAAGAGTAGACAGAATGAAGAGACATACTCTTCAATATCGTGACGTTACTCGTGATAACAATGCGATGATTCAGTGGTCTAGTCTTCGACGAGGTCGAATTTCCTCCTGAAGAGACTCGTGAAAAGTCGAAAGAAGAGGATTCAGAAGGGGAAGTCCCTACGAGAGAGCGACAAGAGGAGACAAAGAGAGGAGGCATATCCATCTTCAGACCATTACATGAGAAGACCAATGAAAAGATGAAGGTCCGTTGAGAAAAATCTTATTTCGAATCACCAAGAATGCTCTTCAGAAATCGGGCAGCACTGGGTGGTCTCACAAAAGGAAGCGACTCGTAAGGAAAGGAACGAAGATACTCCGGGCAAAATGGACTGGTATGGATTAGGGTTGTTAAATCCGAGTCAATCCGAAATTCGGATATCTGACACTATTTTTTTAGAGATTTGGCTCGGTCGGATTCAAGCTCCGGACGGTTTACTCGCTTTCGAGAGAGAAGGGTCGGATCGCGAGTCGAATCGCGGATGACCCGCAATCCGTCTTGTACCGACCAATCCGTTTCCAATCCGACCCGTCTGTCTCTCGGGGAAGGGAAGAGAGATCACTGATCTACCTAGGCAGAGGGGAAGGAGAACAATGCCCTTCCCACATGCAATTCGATCGAGTCTCTTCCCTTCCTCGAGAGACAGAAGGGTCGGATTGGAAACGGATTGGCCGGTACAAGACGGATTGCGAGTCATCCGCGATTCGACTCGCGATCCGACCCTTCTCTCTCGAAAGCGATCCAACCGTCCGGATCCGAACAAATATCGGATAGACCGACTATTTTTGGCTTGTTCGGATCAAACAGTCGGATTACTCACTTACTCGACTCGATTTTACCAACCCTAGTATGGATACTATTTTTAGTTTATAGCCTGTTTTTGTCCCAATTTAGAAGTGATAGATAGACTAGATAAAAACAAGAAATACATTTATTGCAGTCGTCCCCGAGAATATCTCTACGCGTCGTCCGCATTTCCAGACGAAGCGAAGAGTCATCACCAGAGTCAGCCATGTCAAGGTAGATTAGAAAGACGACGTTTTTGGGTTGGTCTTTGATCTCTTCATTCTAGCCCGCCCGTCCTCCCACTGTCCACTCCATTCCCTCAACGAAGACTCGTTCCGTCTTCAGACCAGCGCCCCTTCACAGGCTGAACAAAGCACAATGGCAGCAGCACAGTGGTCAGATTTCCGATTACTCTCTTCTCCGAGCACTTTAGTCTGAATAATGCCCTTTTTTGCTAATATCTTTGTGGTAAATTCGATAATGATTTTGCAGGTTCCCGTGAGCGTCAAACGAAGACGAGGAAGCTGGGCATTTCTCGATCGAGATCACGTGAATCGGAGGAGCAGAGAGGAGGACAAAATAGACAGAGTGAGACATTATTATCCCTAGTCTATTCTCTCATTAAAGCGATACAAATCCATTCAAAGAGAATCGAATAGCCAAGGTGAAATAGTGAATAGTTCCTTTGCAGGTCACTCCGATCAACGAGTTCTCGCTCGTGTCGCTCGAACAGATGAGCGACAAGAGAGAGGAGAGATAAAGATGAGAGAGGAACAGATCAGAACCATCAAGAGTGATCTACAGAAGATCCTCAAAGGATCCGAACAGATCCAAGTCAATGTACGATCTTCATTCTCCTTTTGGATTTGCAAGATGGATTTGCAAGAAACTACTCCTCATTGCGCGTGATCTCTCATTTATTAGATATTGCGCGAAAAGAAGAGACAAATTCATTACAATTAGATACTGCCCAATTTTCGAAACAGTTACAGAATCACAATAATTTCAGAGTGCTCGTCAACGTTTCGAGTACGCTCTCGACCGTAACTCTCCTCCTCCCAAGTCCTCCCCACTTCCCTTCCATCCCCTTTCCTCCTCTTCCTTCTCTCATTTCTCACCTCGCCCCCTTCTCCTTCCTCCTCTTCGCACTACTCAACTCTCTTCTCTTCCTCGTCATCATCTCAATTCTCATTCTCCTCCTATCCTTCTTCATCGATTACATGATGGAGATTGGCAACGATTACGATTACTACAGGAACCAGATAAGAGAAGGAGTGAGGGAGCGAGGAGGAGGATACGGTAGATATCCATCCCCACCCCATGATAGCTAGGCTTTAAGGTAACCCAGTGAATTGCTGACGGGTTCTTCCCCTTCTCAAGCTTCAATCTTACTATTGCACATGAGATCAAAGATCATCGATAAATAATTGTCTACTATCGTTCATCAAGTAATCAAGGCACTTGAAACGCACAAGAAACATATTAGTTAGGATCAATACAATATCTTAAATTATCAGAAGAGAATTACTCGATTCTGAAATACAAAATAGGCAGATGAAATGCACAGGTCGAGAGAGATAGATTTCTATCGACGATTCTGACACGATAATTTAGCGAATTGGCTAAGCACAGGAGGGGGAATTTACAAGTAAAGCAATGGTACTATTATGCTTGACCGGACAAATCGATATACCGTATGAAAAGTGTGAGTCAATCTAAAACGAAAAGGAGCGGCAAAACGACAATTTTTTGGCATCGTACGTGAATATGAAATAAATTAACGAATAATCGATATGTTGTCACAATCTCTAAACAAGTGAATAATATGACAAACTGAGCAAAAGCAGAGATGAGGAAAGATAAAGATGGGTGTGGTATTAAGTGTGAAATGGGAAAGGGCGGCTCACTCACACTTCAAACCCTTCTTCTTCATCACTGAACTATTCTTGCCATACACGAGCACGTATCCATTGTTCATCGCATCTTCCAGCACCTCCAAACATTCACTAATCGGTGAGTATTAGATATTTGGCACTTCTTCGCTTTTTCGCCCAGCCTTCTTTCCCTCCCTATCATTCATATTTCCTACACCCTTCACTTTCAAAGCTGTTGTTGCCTGAGCCAAAAATCGAAGAAGTTCCAGGTACTCTACCGTATTCTAGATTAATCGATATTCTACCGTACATCGATGATAGTTCGCTTCGATATCTTATCATCGTCGCAGTGCACCCAATCGCCCGATGCCTGATCGTACACGTCCGCCACGTAGTGACCTGAGTGAGGGAAGGAGATTAGACCAACGATACTTCGGATAAAGCAGGAAGTACTGTATCTACGACAAATTCTCATCACTTCCTCTCTGAATTAATTACGGACACACACTTTTGATGCTACCGTGTCTGAAGATTACGATAATGCGTTCATTGATGAATCGCAAACTGACCGTTCTCTGTCGTCCTTCCATGATGCATAACTGTTGCGAGCAGTCGATAGCAAGTGTCTGTCGCGGGAGCCACCTCAACATTCATCATTTCACAATCCAATATAACCAACGTATTTGGCGCTTCACTAATTCTAGTTCTTTTCATTCATTCTCCGTCAGTAGTCAGTAGTGAATGAAAATTCAACGAGATCAAAGATCATCACTCACCGGATCCATGTACCTGACGACATCATAGTGGAGATTGTTGTCGTTCGTGAGATAGAGTCCGAATCGAGTTCGCTCGCCCACTCCCGTCATTCGAGTCACTGCACAATTAGGGTTGGCTGTTCGGAATGACGGAATCGATTCGCAAATCACGTACATTCACTCTTTTTTTTCGGAATAACGTGATTTTGTATACAGAATCGATACGGAATGATTTTTGTCGAGATCCTTTCACTAAATTATATATCACCCGTAACACTAACAATAAACCACTCCGTGAGACACACGGCTTCTTGCCATGTTTAAAAAATCAATTGCCGATGGTATCAAGGGTGCTACCGTACCTTTGAATCCGCCGAGGCTGCTCCACTCGAACAGTGGCCGATACGGCTTCCATCGACCCTCGTGGTACCTGCAAGAGGGATACTCGGGTTTAAGCGATTGCTGTCCATCGGTCTGCTCTTTCTTGAATTGCTCTTACAAATCGTGTCATGAATCAAGTTCCTAACAAGGGAAGCACCAAAGTCGGGGTCGTCGTCCCGGTAAGAGACCTATGTGGGCCGGTAGGGCATGGGGGGGAGAGGCTCAAATCAGTTTTCAAAACCTGCTAAAGTTTTATACCGTGGTCAGGAAAATCGATAATTGTTCACCACGTGTATTTGCGCGCGCGCGATCCCAAGATAGTCCCCAGGTTGCAACATGTGCGTGTCAGAAGTACTGGTAGCTCAACCGGTAGCGAGTCCGCCTGGCACCCGGTACCCATGGGTTCGATTCCCTGCATGTGTATTTTTCTTTTGCCGATTTTTCGCAACTTCGGCAGCTACTGTGTGTTATTTTTATCGAATTATCCGAGTACAACAATTAAATTTTTATGAAGATCATAAGAAGAAATTCAAAAAAGAATATCGAAGTTCTCCACCCTTGAAGCAGCCTTATACGTTCTCGAAACTCATTGTTGTACTCGGATAATTCGATAAAAATAACACATAGTAGCTGCCGAAGTTGCGAAAAATCGGCAAAAGAAAAATACCACATGCAGGGAATCGAACCCATGGGTACCGGGTGCCAGGCGGACTCGCTACCGGTTGAGCTACCAGTGCTTCTGTCACACGCATGTTGCAACCTGGGGACTATCTTGGGATCGCGCGCGCGCAAATACACGTGGTGAACAATTATCGATTTTCCTGACCACGGTATAAAACTTTAGCAGGTTTTGAAAACTGATTTGAGCCTCTCCCCCCATGCCCTACCGGCCCACATAGGTCTCTTACCGGGACGACGACCCCGACTTTGGTGCTTCCCTTGTAAGGTTCACTCCTTCGTTACTGTTTGGAGATGGAGTCGATAAAAGCATTAACTTACGTGTAGATATCAACACCGAGAAGCGTGGCCGCTCCGTAGATCTCACATTGCGTTCCCCATTCTCCTTCGTCGAGCATCCTACTGGAATACGCTCGTTGTCACATGATCAGAGTTTTGTCGCAAAATTTTAAAAAAGGTATACCAACTAGGGATGGCAAATCGGCCTCGGAACACGGCGAATTGTCTTGAAAGACGCGCTAATTGATTGAAGCCG
This sequence comes from Pristionchus pacificus, assembly GCA_000180635.4. Classification (NCBI taxonomy): domain Eukaryota; kingdom Metazoa; phylum Nematoda; class Chromadorea; order Rhabditida; family Neodiplogasteridae; genus Pristionchus; species Pristionchus pacificus. Next base: position 13,718,935 of record CM026577.1, read on the forward strand.
GCTTGGCCAGACATGCAAATTGATTGAAGCCGGCTTCGTCGTCTCTCTACCGTTGCAGGCCGGGTTGAAGCCGACCACGATTCTCATACTTGAATTCATACAACGGGATCAATTAGCTATGGAAATCGTATCAACTCGCCGGCGATCCGTCACTAATTGGTCGATTTGCATGCGAAGCCGGCTTGAGAGGGGGGAGAGGCGTCTGTGGCCGGCTTGAGAGACTCGCCAAGCCGGCTTCGCATGCAAATTGCCCAATTAGCCATCTTGAGGCCGTGTTCCGATTTGCCATCCCTAATACCAACACGTGAAACACAAGAGTCCCTGTCCATTTTCTTTTGTAAAATTCAGTATCTGATGGTGACTATGTTACCGTATCTTTCAATCTACAGAAGATTCTCTCTAAATGAGTGGATGCTTACTTATTGTTCTTCTTCGTATATTTCTGTCCTTCCTCTCCCGTCATTCGTTGCCCAAATTCATCGGGGAATCGGAACATGAACTTGACGATCTGCAATCAAATCCACCTTTTACCACCCCAATTATTTCTTTGTCTATCGAAATCCAAACGCTGAACCTCGCAACAATTTAATAAAATTAGGGAACTAATTGTGTAAACAATGCATATCATGACAATGCAAAAACAATGCATACCTTCTCTCTCATGTGCGCGTGATGCTTCTCATCGGCCGTTACCCACCAAGCGAGAGCGCGGAACAAACAGTTTCCATCTCCCTGCAATCAAAATTAATGAAACAGCCGCAATTATAAATCGCCAACGTCAATATCCTTTATATTCTCCCGGAGCGGCGCATCAGTAACCTGTAATTACACAAATGTATCTCACACGTGATGGGGAAATATAAATTACCCTGCAGATGTTGGATTGTGCTCGAACCCGAGACATGTATCTCGTCTTCAGTTGATCCCTGGAAGAATGCCGATAAATACTCGCATCATTCAACAATAGGCCAGGGCTGCACAACAAAGTAACGGATATCTCATTTCGCAATGCGCTCTCGCTGTTTCTAACCGGCAAATCGAGAGACCGTTAAATTTTTTCACAGTCCTGGCCGGTTTTTAGCCAATCTGATTAGCTGATATTGAAAGAGCAACTCACCGGTCGCACTCGACACCCAAACTGACGCATTTGGCCTTCATCCAACGATCGTCAACGGGACGAAATGCAATGTGATCACGGGGAGGAGGAGCATCCGTCTGGAATGGAGAAGGAGGTAGAGTACAACATCTGTCGTAGACAAACCCGCATTACTTCAAATTATAATTGACATGAATTTCTACAATTCCGGATCCCTTTATGAGTAGCACACATAACAGTTTCTTTCTGCGAGCGCAAGACTTTTAATAAAACCCTGAGAATCATCCATTGTCATAAATTTCTGTATCTACTGCTAATATGTTTTTTTAATTGGTTAACGTTCTTGCAATGAAATATCATAGTTATTATAATAATAAGAAGAAAGTTCAATCAAATCAGATAACTCACATCAGTGAAGAGTTCAGTCCACTCCTTCCTCTGCTTGTCATTCTTAGTTCTCTGCAATTTAAGGAATATCCAATAGCAAAAAAAGAAACAATCCGAGAGAGATGCGTCAGATGGAACAATAGCTTACAACTCGCTGTCTTCTCTCATCATCCGTCTCTTCTTCGGATTCCTCCTTCTCCTCTTTCTTTTCCTCCTTCTTCGGTCTCTGAATACACGGAAAATCAATCAATTTCAAGTAGTTATTCAGGCATTCAAAGGTTAAAATGACGATTACCTTCTTTTCCTCGTCCTTCTTCTTCTCATATCCCTTCACAGGCGACAAGTATGGCGAACTGATCGGCTTCACCTGCATTATTGTTAATTAATCGACTACGAACTTACATTTACATTTAGTGCTATTTCAGGAAACAAACAGGACTTTGCCTACGGTACAATAGTAATCCAAGTATAAATAATTGAGATATTCGTGCCCCCTTCATTCTTCCCCTTTCTCACCTCTCCATCCATTTCCTCTGCTAATTTCGACTTCTTGAAGATAACATCATGCATTTTATCCAGCTTATTATCCTTGACTGGCTGGAAAATGCTTGATGTTATATTTAAAGGCGGCATAATATTGACCTCATTCTTCTTGACGCTTCCATCCATCTTATCGGGAGTATCCATGAACAGAGCATCCAGGGTCTGCAATTTACGCATTTTCATTTATTATTGACTTGTACCAATTCCGACGAATTTCTCCAATTGAAGGTCCTTTCACTCACCGAATTACAGGGCACTTCTTCAATCGTATGAAATTCCTCCTCCTCTCCGTCCGACACCGGCAATTCCTTCTTAAATTGAAAATGTTCACTACTTTTACTTTTATTTATTTTTTACTTTTACTCAAATATTATTATTTTGACAGTCTTCCGAAGGAAATAGGCCGAAGAGAACCGACACAGAATTAAAAATAAATAAATCGGTTGTTATTACGTTTTTCAAAAAACTTGACAAAAAAATTGTACGCAAATGAAGCAGTACGACTGAACATATCGCGGAATTTTCGCCGCACCCTCGACTACACCACGCCTTTTCATTTACGGCCAACTTTTTCTATTTCATTTCAATTGTGTTTCACCTATTTTGTAAATGTTTTTTGATACATTTTATGGTTCAGAAGTTGCAGGCGCCTCTCGCCTGCATGTTTAATGCTGCGAGCACGCGCGGGATCGGCTGCCCCGTCGACTAGAGGACGGGTGTTGAGAGGATAGTTTGCTTCTCTCTATTTTGCCTTTTATTTTTAATTCGCCGATTTTAAGAACAGATTTTTAGCCTTGTGGTCCCTTTGCGGGCCACTGCGAGAGTCCCCCCGGCTTCACTTTGCCCAGGTTTGTCCGATTTGCTATCATTTTATCGCTTGCTCACTTTTGTTTCCGCCAAATACGAGTAAGCATTTGAATGTCAGTTACGAATGGGATGAACTATACACGAAATTGACATTCAAACATAAGAAAAGGGCTTCTATTATCCCCTCAACTCCAATGCATTTCCATTGCGAGTGCCTGAATATTGATAAATTTATATACTTCAGCCCGATTTCGCCCTCTTCGCCATCCCCGGCTCCTCCTTCTAGGTTTATATTTATTCATATTTGAACGTTTTTCTTTTTTATCACTTGTTAGCTTGTGGTTACTAAATATGAGGAAGCAAGTGCTAAAATGCCCGCGATTTAGGGGATTAACTAGGTTCAAAGTTAGCCGAAAAATGTGTGCAATAATTCCTAGTTTATGTAGTTTCAGCTAAATTTTGACTCACCGTCGCAAATGGGATGCTATTTCACTGCCAATCCCCTTTTCTCAAGTTACATGAGACTGAATTTCCATTAAATTTATAATTCCAGCTCGGCGGCTCCCTCCTCGTTCTCCCATGGCGTGGTCCATCCATGGCCAGGTCTGTGTGTTTTATTTATATTTGCTTTTTTTCTATGATTTTATTGCTTGTTCAAGTGTGCTTGCTACTAAAATGCTTTAGTCAGTGTTAAGATCGATGCCCGTACGTTTGGTAATTTAGCGTGAAAATGGCTGAAAAGAGTTGTTTTATTAAACAAACATGAATGAGTAGTTTTTAGTCATGATCGTCTGTCGCATCGTGTGGGCCACGCTGCTGCCGTCCTACCCTTTCCCTCAGGTTATTGTTTTCTGTTCCTTTGAATTATTTTTTTGAACAAATCTTGTTTGTTCACTTTCAGGTTCATCGCCACGCCGCGCACTCTGGCCTTCACAAGGAAGGACTCCTCCCCGCGCCCTAATGGAAAACCAGCGGCATTAATGCCCACTAATACTTGTTTGTTTGTTTTTGGAGATAAAAAGCCTTATTTCCAAACAATGTGTTTGTTGTGCATTACAATGAGTGCAAAATATGATAGGATAAAGCTAGTGCATACGCAGTAAACTACGGAGGAACTAAGGAATTGTTCATCAAACTGTTCTAACAGCATAATATTGTTTGTCAACATCGTTTTGCTTTTTACTGCAACTTCTTTCTTGTGTAGCTACGTGTACATGTAGCTGTCTCCGCTCCGCATGCTACTTATTAACAGATAAATATTCACGCAATATGATTTTTATTTGCTAATTATGGCCTTCATGATAACGGTTACTAGTGGTACTCATTTCCGATAAAGATAATCTGATTAAACTTGAATTATTTTACTTCCTCATGTATTGCTCCCTAATTTTACCGTATAGGTATTGTAAAACTCGTCCTAAACTACCGTAACACGTACTACTCTTTTGAGATACCGTATCGCCAAGTATCATTAATCAATCGATCAAATGTTCTGGTTGATTCACCCTCTTCCCGTGTTCCGCAAAACAAGTAAAGATTGCTTGGAAATAAGACTTTTTATTTCCAAACAAAAACAACAATAATGATTGCCGCGAAGGCTACGGCGACTTCTTGCTGTTGTGAAGGACGAGGAGATAAACCGGCAGAACCTTGCTCGAACCTGAAAGCAAGTCAACAAGATTTGCCCAAAAAATAAATCAAAGGAACAGAAAACATATTAACCTGAGGGAAACGAAGGAACGGCCGCAGCACGACCCACACAAAGCGACAGACGACGTGACTGAAAACCACTCGTTTATGTTTGTTTAATAAAACAGCTCTATTCACCCATTTTTCACGCTAATTTCAAGCATTCTTATTACCAAACGTACGAGCATCGATTTTAGACTTCCCTAAAGCATTTTAGTAGAAAGCACGCATGAAGAAAACCGGTAAAAAAACACACAGACCTGATTAGGCCACGCAATTGGGGACGAGGAGGGAGCCGGCCGAGCTGGAATTACAAATTTAATGGGATTTCATTCACAGGTGAAGTGGGAAAAGTTATTTGATTGGCAGTGAAATAGTAGCCCTTTTTGCGCCGTTATGTGAAATTTCACCTGAATCTACGTCAACTAGGAGTTATTGCACACATTTTTCGGCTAATTTTCGATATAGCTTAACCCCTAAATCGCCGCCATTTCAGCTCTTGCGTGCTATAACGTTCAAATATGAATAAATATGAACCTGGAAGGAGCCGGGAATGACGCGAAGAGGCCACAGGGCTGGAATTTTTTAAATTTGTCGATTTTCAGGCACTAACAACGGGAATACATTGATTGAGGGAATAATAGAAGCGCTTTTCTCATCTTTTCATGCCAATTTCGTGCATAGTTTAACCCAGACGTTGTTGGCATTCAAATGATTACTCGTATTTGGCGGAAACAAGTGTGAACAAGCGATAAAATGACAGGAAATCGGACAAACCTGAGGAAAATGGCGCCGACGGGAGCCTCGCTGTGGTCCGCGAAGGGGCCACAAAGCTAAAAATCGGTACTTAGAATAAGCGAGTTAAAATTAAAAGGCAAAATAGAGAGAAGCAAACTATCCTCTCAACACCCGTCGTCGAGCCGACGGGCAGCCGACCCTGCGCGTGCTCGCAGCATTAAACGTGTAGGCGAGAAGTGTCTACGACTTCTGAACCACAAAATTAAAAAAAAGAACATGTTTAAACATTACAAAAAAGATGAAACACAATTGAAATGAAAAACAGCTCGAAAATGAATTTTATTCAGAGCCGCAGAATAGCACTGCAAAATACAGTGAAGTAATACCGCAATTTTTGTTATGTCCGGACAAATTAAAAAAACGTAGTATACAGCCGGCTCTGATCCGCCCTAGTGCCCTTCATCGAGTATCCCTTACCCAATGCTTTCCCTCCTCTCCCACCGTCGATGCCACCGTCTCCTGAAATGCATTTTTACACAATTTTAAAACAATATTTTTATATTATTCTTAGAATCGTGTTCAACATCTTCAATGATAGAAATATTCTCACAGGAAGTATTTTCGAAACATAAAAGAACCATGTGAAATACCCACCGTTGAGTGAGTCTTTCCTGCTCCCATCCTCTCTCCTTCTTCATCCTTCACTTCCCTTTGTGATTCAGGTGGCGTCTCTTGCACAACCTCGTCCGACGATGACTCCTTCTCTCCCTTCAAATATATTTCGTTGTGAAACTCACTTCATCATCCTCAAATTAGGGATGGCGAATGAAGCAAAAACTCTCCCCATTCAGCGTGTCCTCTCGCCGATTCGACAATACGCGTCACCGTCTCTTCATTTCACACAGTCTCTCGGCCGGCCGAGTTGAGAGAGAGTGTGCGAAATGAAGAGACGAAGACCCGAGATGCGCTCTCAATTTGTCATCCCCTCATCGATCACGTCATCATCAATTCCTTACATACCTCCGATCGAATGAATCCTCCCACTTGACTTCCAAACTGCTCATCGTCCACAATATCTCCCATCGCTGCCTTCTCTCCTTCGCTAATCGAGATCCTGAAGAGATATCCAATGTATTATCCATTTCTGGAACTTCTTCGATTTTAGTGCCCAGGCTTATCTAGCAGTATTCTCCCTTCCTACCATTCTCATTCCCCAGGTGTTTGCCTGGAGCAAAAATCGAAGAAGTGCCCCATTTCTTCATCAAAAACTTACGCATCCTCCTCTTTTTCATCATTCCTCTTCTCCACTTCCACTTCCTCTTCCTCCTTCACATCTTCACCCTCTTCATACTTCGAATTGGTCGATGCCAATCTGTCTCGTCTCGCTTTCGATCGACGCGTCACATTGTTTTCGTGACCTTAATTGAACAAATTAAATCCGAATTTGCAAGACAATAAACAGATCAAAATTTGCAACCAAGTTGAATCACCTTTGACATCCTTGTTCCTTTCTTCTTCTGTCTCCATATCTTCATCTTCTTCCTCTTCCACAATATGGAGAGGGGCATTATCCTCATCATCATCCATTCCTTCTTCAGTCTTCGTCTTCTTCGTTTCACATTCTTCAGTCGTTCTGAAGTTGGAATCTTTAATCAATTATTCATTTTTCTTCGTTCTCCCTCTTCATAGGTCAAATAGGTCATCACCTGCGAAGGAACCGCGCCGGCAAAAAATGAAAAAATATAAATATAGTGACCCCCTCTTCATTATTTCCTGTCTGACACCTAGTGCTCCTCATCCACTCACTCATCCTTCCTCTTCACTCCTCCTCCCGTCTGTTCCATCGATGACTTCGTTGGCGACGGATCAGACTGCAATGGATGAATCATTAAGTTCCCGCAACATTCTGGTTACTCAAGTTCGCTATTACCACGTGGAAAAAGCAATACCAATGGCAAGAACTATCCTAATATTTCAGCAACATTACAAAGACAGTTATGACCTCCCATTCCCCACAGTACTCAAGTTACCGTACCTCATCAGTCTTGACATTCGATCCTCCGAAGAGTTTCTTCCTTGACGGCGGAATGAAGACGCCTGCAATTAAAGTTACCGAACAAGGACGATTTTGACCACCTATTTTTATTTGCTCATTTGATAGAGAATGGTCGAATTAGTATTGCTCGCGCACTAAAAAAGTCAGAAAATCGATAATAACCCTATAAAGCGGCCTGGAACACCCGGTCTGGTCCGGTGCCGGACCAGAAAGCGCGCGCGATTCAAAGTGGATTATAGGGAGACTTAATTGTTAATCGCTGTGACTGCGCCTACTTTCACTTTCTGCGACTCACCGACTCCTCATTTGCCTTCCCAGATTAAAAAATGCAGCATTAATTAATCAATAAACATAAATCAATAATTTATTCAATTCAATTAAAAATAAAGTCAGTCGTTGCTTGGTCGCTACTTCCCGGTTGCGGTTTTCGCGCGCATTCAAACGATAATTTGTCCTGGTTGGGTAACTTTAATGTCAAATAAGCATTCAGGTCACATTTTTCATAAATATCACATTTATTTCGTCAGATTTTAATTGTCAATAACTCGCCTGCCTTCTTCTTCATGGTCATCTTCGACGACGTCTTCGTTTCCTCTCCTTCGTCATCGTCGAATTCGTATTCATCGTCGTTCTTCTCCGTATTCGGCTTCTCGCCCTCACTCATTCGCCATACCTTTAATACCATACACTCGCAACTTATGTGCTTCCCGCATCTTTTTCCGTTTCAAATACACAGATTGGCACATGGCATAGGCATCCCTTCCATCCCCACTCACAGCAAATTTCCGTCAGCAGCATTAAACAAACAAAATTCCAAAATATTTGGTTATTAGGGAAATCATTTTCTGCTCTCCTCATTCTGAGTTCTCTCATCAAAATTGCTCTTCATTTGCCTACTAACCAAATATTTGGAAATGTGTTCTTTCCTTCTCACTCACAGGTTTCTTCTCCACTGACGATCTCCTTCTTTGTTCATCCTCTTTCTCAACATCAACCACGTCCTCATCATCATTGAACTCGAATGTATCGCCAGCCGCAGGACTGAATTTATATTTTTACGAACATCGCAGAGATGTAATCATCTCACTCGACTTTCTGTTTCCTAAGAGTTAAAGTTGGTTCTCAAATTCACCTAGTTTCTCGAGACACTCATCACATTTTTCAAGTTTACTCAATAACACGTTATAATACAAACAAATATCAGTTACCTCTTAGTATCTCCACTCCTTCTTCCCTCGATTCTCGATCGTTTCTCCTTTCTCGACGGTTCAGAGTGGGAGAGGAAAGTACGGGAGCCTCTCGAGCTTGTCGACACTGCAAAGGATTCAATTTTGAAGGACCAGGATAATTGGGGTTTCCAGCGCATAGCACATAGCCCATATTCTCATTCCCACAATGTCTCTCTTGGTTGATGATCAATAAAACTCAAAAAGCCCCTAACTACAGTAACTCACGCCACTCCTCCTTCTTATGATGTCCAACTGAGAGCCGGCCGCGCTTCCTCGACGGAGTCGTTTCCTGCGAGAGATCAAAGATCAATGAAAACAATAACAGCAAAACAACACCGTTAATTTGTGCAAATCGGAGACGAAACTGCTAGTTTTCTCAATTATTCATCCAAACGAAAACCCAGTGATAGAGGTGCCCGGCAAAATCCATTTGAAATTACTTCCGGACCACTATTAAACCCTCACCGAAGGAATGGCTGCCTTCCTCATAGTCGTCACTTCGACAGTCGCCGGTGTTTCCATTCTCAGTCTTCCCTTCGGAGGCGTCGTCTTCTTCACAGATGACGTCGTCGTCGTAGTGGATGATCTCCTTCTTTCGTCTTCTCCCGCTCCTTCCCTTCCTTCCCCCTTTCCTTCATTTTCCTTTCCCTCACTTTTCACTGCTTCCTCTTCGTTGGCGGACTGCGATGAATCCTCAAGGAACATTGATAAGAATGGGAACTCGCTTGAAGAATGTAATCAAGCGAACACAATACATTTTCAGTTTACCACACTCTCAAAACACAAAAATTCCTGGTTGAAATGATATTTTGCACAAATATGATTAGACCAATTTCAACAAGCACCTCTCAAACTGCACAGATGATTCCGTTCCACTGCATTTAAAAAATAATAAAACTGACAATGTTGACAACTTCGTCCTTCTTCTTATCTTCCTTTGCCTCATTCCCCCTCTCCTTCTCTTCTTCCATTGGTTCATCCCCTCCCTCCATCACTCCTTTCTTCCCCTCTCCTCCCTTTTCCTCCTCCTTCACTTCACTGCATTCCATACCATCTCCAGCTGCGTGTTCCGGAGAGGCAGGCGGTGACTGCAATTCAAATTATTATTATCGTTCGGGCTCTACGAGTCAACGCAACGTTCACCAAACCTATCCCCACAATGAACCATTGCACCTTCAATTCACCTAGTTAACAATTCTTCGCAATCTTTATGCCAAGAAATCGTATTTATGATGGAAAAACAAACCTGACAATCCATTTCAATTCCCTGTTCCTCGATCCATTCATTCGTTACACGCGTCACTTTTGACTTCGGAGTACGAGATTCTTCCTTCTGAGCGTGTTTTTATACAAATAACTGGACAGATAAAGAGCGCGTAAAATGAGGAGAGTTTTCTTCAATTTCCGGTTCTATCGGTATCGATCGAAAACGATATTTCGCTCACATGACGCTTATTGATAACCTTACTGGTCCCCCCTCCCTCTACCGTACCTCACTCGCCTTCCTTGGCGACCTGTCCGTGTCCAGCATTATCGTTTCATTGAGAGGCTGAACTATAAAGTCAGTTGTCGATCATCTCCATCTACCGTACCTCTTCCTTCACTCTATTCTCTTCATAATTCAAATAATCTCCCATTTCCATGTACATGGGCACTCGAAGGGGCGACTCCATCTTGATCAATCTCCCATCTGTAAATCATGAAAACATTAACATATTTATATTTAATTAAAATATGTTTAAATCTAAATGCTAAAAAAACCTTACATTCATTGTGCATGAAGCGAATGAGAACGATTATGATGTACCTGAAAAGGACGTTGAATTGTAACAATTGAAATAGATCTAGCTGACAATTAAAAAACAAAGAACTCTAAATTAAACTAACTGTATTCAAAATTTCAAACCAATCGATCTTGTTTCATAAGGTTGACAAATGTCCCGATTGACTTACTCTCCGAAGTGAATGAATTGATCCGTTGAGATGAGATCGACCTTCTGATTGCATCTTTCGCACTTGAAGTCACTTATGCTGCAGATAATATGGATTAGAGATTACGGAGGCATGCCGTAATCTTCCAGGCACTTTTTCAATTTTTGGCCCAGCCTTTTCTAGCAGAGCACTCCCTCCCTATACCATTCTCATTTCCTACCCCTCCACATTCGGAGCGGTTATTGCCTGGGCCAAAAATCAAAGAAATCCCGGTGGACTACCGTAATCCTCCATTTTCCCACTCACATTTCTTCGTGAGTGACCACTCTCGTCAACAGCTGCTGCACACACTTCACCGTCCTGCAATTATTCCCACATCTTTCCAAGTCAATAATAGATTTCCATGAAACACTCTTCTTCCCGGTAAAACAGTAGGCAGATATCGAAAAATCGTAAATGCGTGAGGTACATACAACCAATGTTGACTCAATTACCGGCAGTTTCGAAGTTTTTAAAAATAAATACATTTCATTATGGGACCGACAGTCATACCTGAGCCAGGGAGCTCCTTGCCGCGCCCCCTCCCTAACTCCTCCCACTCCTCTCTCTCCTCCCACCACTCTATTTCGTCGCGTCTAGCACACACCCTCTAATAGATCCAGCGAGCGGGACGCGGCGGCGACCCGTCCTCCGTAGGGAAAAGCGCGCTCAATATCAGGTATGCCGAAAGTTTTCGTTCAGTTGCAATTGTTGAAAAGGGAACTGACCAGGGTCCGGCCGGTTTTCCATAACCATCAAACTTCTCGTGATCGAGAGCGAGACGAATACGATGGTCTTTATCCTCCGTCGACGACGTATTCCCGCACGATGAACACTTCTTCCTGACAACGAATACGGTAGAAATAGATAGGAAGATGATCGCAAACTGACTCACACATACCGCCTACTGCTGCCAGAGTTCACAAAAAAATTGATTGATTATCAACTGACTCCACCGTACTCTAGCTTACGATAAGTAGGGAGGGGCACTCACATCTTAGCAGTCTTCACTTCGAATATATCAACCGGATCGCACTTGGCCGGCTTCGTTTTCTTCCCTTCGAGCGCAGGCGAATCCGACTGAAACACAACAATATCAATCACACATATTGGATGGCATGGCACGAACAAGTTTCAGAAGGCGGTCATGTGCGATTGGAGCTCAGCAAAACAGAACCCGTATTCGTAATCCCCCAATCCCCGTGATTCTGACCTCCAATCTTTTGATTGGCGTCTTCACTGGAGATCCGAAAGATCGATGGCCGGTTGACTCGCGCTTCCTGCACGGAACAAAGCGATTACGGTAGCCTAATCGGTCGATCGATCGATTTGCTCACCTGAATCCCATTCCGGTGCACTCGTCCGACACTGCGCCCAGAAAGGCGGTAAGACACTCTTCTGAGTCCTGCAACGAAGAGAGCCATCGAATAATCTACCGTATCCTTCCCACACCCCCCATGCATATATAAAATAGAGAAGTGGCGAAATTTCAGAATACCGTACCTGTTTTCGGAATATAGGTAGTTCTAGAGTAACACATTGAAGTGTGAGCGTACCTGTTGACCCGTTCCGTTATCCTCATTGAATACACTGTAGAGACCCCTCAGACATTCGCGAAGCTTCCTGCAATTACCCATTGTCATCAGATGAAATGAATGATTGAACGCAAATAAGCAATTAGACGTTAGCTTTCCTCAGTGGAGCAATTGACCCGCGCAACTACATACTGAATGCCATACAACAGGAAACGTCGCATTGCCTGCTTAAAGCACGCTGGAGAGATGATTTGGATAGAGCTCTTGGGAACTGGTGGAATACACTCTATGAAGATTTCCGCCCCCTCCTCATCTAGCAACTATTGCCTGGCATGATAAATTGATTGATTTATTCGTCAATCAATCAATAAGACTACCGTAATTACCTGAGAAATGAATCCGAGACGGGACCATGCGAGGAATGTTCATTGTTCAGCCACAGCATCGAAGTTTGCAATCTCCTGAACACGTCTTTTTCCCAATTGTCTACCATTCGCAATAGCACGTGAAAGGGAATGGATCCTCTTTCTCACCTGATTAGAACGCTCTTGTTTTCGAGTGAATCCACAGCCATTTGCAACTGTCGAATGAAGATGGGACATGCTGCGAGAGCCTGCAATAAACACTTACAATTTCCAGCAATGTTCTCCTTCGTTTGGCTTATCCCTTTTCGGTCAGAGACACGAGAGATCATTGCGAAATGAGAGAGTCCGATTGATGTTTTCTATTTCATCACCGACTCCTTCTCTCCTCCTCACCAGCTGTTCAGACCCCGTATTCACCCCCGCCCACTTTGTGCTTCATAATGAGCCCAATAAATGATCGGCTACCTGTAGGGATGAGTTCATGTAGCACGAGTTTCCAACGTTCGGCTGGCTGCAAGAGAACAGTTCCGTCGCTAGTAAACCACAAAATTATTCAGCTCTATTTTGGTGATAAATCGTTGTGAATGCTTACCTCTTGTACGGGAATGGCATAGTGGATTCGGTTTCGGGTTCTCTTCTAGAATACGCACTGATTGAGTTCACTTGACTATTGCTGTTGCCGAGAGGAGGACGGGAGCTAGGGCGGGAGTCATTACTGAACAAAGAGAAGTTATCGAGATCGACGAAATTAGAGTAATCAATCGTGCTCACGCATTGGAAGTGCTCAGATTGTTGATGATGGACGACTCGGAAGAATTGTGCGGCTTCTTGAACGCTTTGTCGAAGCTGTTCGCAGCAGAGAGACTGATGAGGAAACACATTAATATTGAATCATACACTTCTTCAGATAACAAAGATGGCAGGCTACCAACCTGGTGAGACTCTTCTGTGGTGTGGGGTACACGTTCTGATTCTCGTCGTCCTGCGATGATAAGAGAATAAACACCGTAGTGGAGTGAAACATAAATGACGATATTTCCTCACCCCATCGAAGTCATATGCATTCTTTGGTTGAACGTCGCGAATTCCCGGAGTGAGGACAACCCTCAAAATAATAGATCATTTCTCGATCGAGGTTCATCTACGGTGTCTACCGAACTCTTCCCTACCGTACCTTCCACTTCTCATACTTGCATCCAACGAATCCTTCGTGCTCGATCCTCGCAGCGCACTTGAAAGGACCCTGTAGAAGACAAGCAAATACAGTAACCATTCCCTCGTACTCCCTCCGATTCTGATACCATATCCTACAGTACTTACTGTCTCGTCGTCGTGGGAGGCGGGGGAGACGTCACGGAGTTTGCATAGAAGGATCTCTCCGATATTCCTGCGGACAATTCCATTTGCTTGTCCACTGGGCTGCAATGTAGTACATATAATATATTCTCCCAAATACACTATATAAAAGTAAATTACCTGTAGTTCTTAGTACTCCTATTGGCTTGATTCGCGTAGGAATTGTTGGCCGCACTGAAAAGATTGCATTAATGTCAGATTAGAAATAGGCAAGTGTTTTAACCATCTTGAAGCAGAGAATAAAGTACCTCTTCTTCGATGGCTGCTTGGCTGCGGGCTCTCGAAGCAACTTGTTCAGTCCTGAGCTACTGTGCACTGCTACAGGCTTGACCTCTTGTTTACTACTGCAAACACCATTTCTTTCATCAATTCAAATGACGAAATCAACGAAAAGAGTGAAAAAAAGGCTGACTCGATGCCGTAATCCTCGAACAATCCCTGCATCTGACTTGTCAAAGGAGGAGCACCAGTCGGCTTATTCTTCTTCGTGGCTGCAATTCATTATATGATGTGAGCATTTACAAGGTCGTATCTCTGTAGATCGTGAAATGCGAATGTGGCCATACCAGAGATCAAATATTACCGTAAAACGGACCTATGCATGCCTCATTTTGATTTTTTTTTTAACAAAAAATAAAGAAAAGCATACCACCATTACACAAAAACGGAGAAAATAATACGAAACCTAACCAAAACATGACCAATATCCTTCAAAATGTGCAAAAGTACGCCACAATTTAAGTTTCATGGCATGAGTATTTGACCTCTGGGACATACTAACCATTGAAGTCATTGGGGAATGAAGGATGAGCGGCGGCACTTCCATCTGGATCTACACTGATAACTCCTTGTTTCGCTCGTCGAGCTCCTCCTACTGGTGGCTTCACTGGCTGCTTACTGCAAATCAACCATTGATTCAACTGATCAATGAAACATGAAACCGAGAGAGATAAGTGATACTCCGTATCTTCCCATCTTACTCACTTCGGGGGCTCTTTGTGAACTGGAGCCAACATTTCATCAGCGTTATCGCTGAAGAGACCTGACAATGAACAATGATTAATGATAATACTCCAATGAATCGTGTGAATTTATGAGTGACCTAGATACTGTGTTACACTTCAGTACTAACAATAGTGATTTAAGAAGAAAAAAACAGTAGAGTTTCCCCGTAGAATTTTCACTATTAATAATGTTCCCCTTGCCGAACCCATTGTAAAAGACAGAAATGTAGAGAAAGTTATTGTCAAAGACCTAGGAGTTCATTTCTCACCCACCTTCTCCTTCTCTTATCACATCTCCAAAGTCGTTTTAAAAGCTCGCACTAAGATGAACCTAATGTTTAAGTCCTTCCATAGTAAATGCCCTATTATCTATTCCAAAGCTTTTACCACGTTCATTCTCCCAAACATCGAGTATTGTTATGTTATTTGGAACACAACAAGCTCTGTTAAATTAACTAAGGAATTAGAAAGAGTCCAAAGAGACTTCACTCGCCGATTGTATTCCCGCTGTGGTCTCCCCCTGTTTCATATAGTGAGCGCTTACGCGACCTTAAGTTTACCACTCTAGAACAACGTAGATTTGTCACCGATATTGTTTTCCTTCACTCGATTATCCATAAGAGATACTTACTTGACGTATCCTCTCTTCGAAGAAGAATCTCTTTGCCCTTCCTCCCCCATAACTCTCAGTCAACCTTGGCTTCTAGAGCTATTTCTACCTGGAATTCTTTAGAATCCTCATCTGTAGTCTCCCACATGATCCCTTCCGCAAGTTTATTTCCTCATCACTCAGTACCCTTTTCCCTACATCCGTGATCCACAAATGGCTTGATCTTTGATCCCTACCCAATGTCCAACCACCCCGTACCCTCTCCTACTCTTGCTGCACCCCTGCACGCCCCCCCCCAACCGATTCGACTACATCGACGGACCTCCGTTTCTGCGATCACCTATTACTATGTCAAAATCTATCGTGATACCATACATGCAACGGAATAAAAATTGAATTGAATTGAACAAGTGACCGGAAGAATTGGGGTCGTTGCCCATGTTGTTTCCTCCCCATGCGAACATAAGCGTTTCGATGATGTCGTCCATCTTGATTCTATCGACCTGAACAGAGATTACGCCATTAATATTAGAGTTATATTTCCAAACATTTCGCTCGAAATTAAAGGAACCATCGCACATAGCCAATTCGAGTGGATCACCACCACTTCAAGGAAACCGGTGTACACCAAGGTGTTCAAGATTACAATGAAACAGAAAATGAAACAGACTTGGAAGTTGATGTATGTATACTTGGCCTGAACGTGTTGGACGATATCGAGTGATATCCAAGTACCGCTCTTGCCCTTCGGCTCTCTCGGTTTGCTCACAACATCAGACGTCTTCAACACGATCGGAAGGAACTGAAATTCACCTTCGCTCATTAAAATCATAAATTAATATTATTAAAATCAAACCTTATCTTCGAGTGATGTAATAGTGATCTTGCCAAGAGTAACAGTGACTTTGACTGGACGAGAGGACGAGGACGCCGAGGCGCCCTTCTTCTACAAACAACCAATTATAGACTCATCTTACACAAATACCAAAAGTCCCTTTCAATACTAATTTCGACATTCATAGGCATGGTCAATAGAGTTGTTTGCTCGAGTGACACTCGGCGAGCGCTCGCACTCGCCGAGTTCATTTTCGATTCACTCGGGCCGGTTGGATCACTCGCGAGTGAAAAATGAGAAATTCACTCGCGAGTGAAAATCCACTCGCTAGTGTTTTTGTAGAATTCGAATCGAGAATTGATTGAATTTTCTCCATTGAACCCCCCAATGAAGTGAGAGACCGGTCACTTTGCATTGGCGAGGGGAGAAGGAATGAGGCAAATTCAATTAACTCGGCGAGTGGATTTGACTCGCGAGTGCGAACAAAGGAATCCACTAGCGAGTGGATTTTCACTCGCGAGTGGATTTCTCATTTTCCACTCGCGAGTGCCGAGTCACTCGGAATAACAACTCTAATGGTCAAGCATGTGATTATCCGAAGTGATTGTTATTAGTATAGTAGCTAGAAACGAAGCATACCATGAAAATACACTGAATGGACTCGATGACACGAGTATCGCCGAGAGTCATCTTGAAGGCGGGGGTTGATGATCAAGTGAGATCACAACACGGACACTCCACGATGAGAATCCAATGATGGGCACCGAGTGACGATAGACTATAATGATTAACTTACAATTAACAATGATAAAAATGAATCGGTCAGGAGATAACGACACCGAATCGAACGGCAATGATCATCGAGAACAGGTGGCTCATAGACAATACTTTATACAACGAGTTAATTAGCGAGTACTAGAAATCAACGGATTTTACATTAGCATAGATAATATGTATATCACGTAACAAATCGTGAGAAGATTACTCCGAATCGTTCCTTCACTCCTTGCTCTTCACAGCATCCTCCACAATCTCTTTCACCAGGTTTACGATATCTTCGCGACCCTTCTTCTCTAATCTGAAATAATGCAAGTTTGACGATAATGTATAACAGTAATCCAACCTGAATACTTTTTCAGCCAAGAGATTAAATTCTTTCTCGATCTCCTTGTATTCCTTCACTGCTTCCATTGCATCAGATAACTTAATCTTCTTGGCGGAAGGAGGAAGGCACTCAGAGGTACTGTAAAGCACTCACGTTGAACACAACACACTACTTTTGCAGTCGAACAAAAAAAATCTTCTTTTAATCTTGAAAACCTTTTAAATGAAGAATGTACCTCTTCTTCGATGGCTGCTTGGCTGCGGGCTCTCGAAGCAACTTGTTCAGTCCTGAGCTACTGTGCACTGCCACAGGCTTGACCTCTTGTTTACTACTGCAAACACGGCACTTCTATAAAATAGGGGGCTAGGGATACAAAGGGCAGACTAAGCACTATGAATCGAGTCTAACCAGGCTAATTGTAGAAGAGCCTATAGAAGTGCCGCAAACACCATTTCTTACATCGATTCGAATGACAAAATCCGCGAAAATGTGAAAAAATGCTAACTCGATGCCGTAATCCTCGAACAATCCCTGCATCTGACTTGTCAAAGGAGAAGCAGGAGCAGTCGTCTTAATCTTCATCATGGCATTTACTTCAATCAGACCAACAGCTTCATGAATACCCATGAAAAACATAGACATAGTCCGTCAGCATATTTCCATCGAACTCACTTCCGGAGTGGTTTGTGAACTGGAGCCACCATTTCATCACCGATATCAGCGAAGATACCTGAATACTAGTCTTAATCTGAACAATGAGTCTTAAAAAGGCATCTGAACAAATAACGACGATTATGAAAATTTCAGATCTAAGTAAACTAAAGTTATCTAACACTAAACTGACCGGAAGAAGAATTGGGGTCGTTAATCTTGTTGCCTGACCACGCGAAAATGAGTGCATCCACAAATTCGCTCACTTAGTTCGCATCAGTCTGAGAAGAGGAACGATGTTTAAAAATGATTGATCACAGCTTCGTAGGAGAAATCGGAAAAGCATCTGCATAAAGAAATTCGTAAAATATTGAGTAGTACATACCATAAAATTGATGTATTAATACGTCGTCACCCAAACACAAGTCTTCCTTGTCGGAGCTTTCGGAGGGTTCACGAAATCAGTCGTCTTCAGAGTGAACGACGCGAACTGAAATTCACCCTTTTCGTCTCTTATTATTATATATATCATTTTATCAAACCTTATCTTCGAGCGATGTAATGGTGATCTTGCCAGGAGTAATAGTGATTTTGACGGGACGAGCGTTCGACATAGTCAATCTATCCTTCCTCTGCAATGGAAAATTTATAGGCAGATCTAACTCGCTTATTGGAACCCCTTGCTCATACTTTAAATTTCGATAGTATCTATTGCGCTTGAAAGCCACCGGAAAAAGGAAACCTTTTCTCCCTAATCTGTTCCTAGCAGGATCTCTGTTCTTTTTCATCTTCTAAACTATGTTATTTTTTTATTTACAGTACACAATCCGAAATGACTTCCATTGTCAGTAGAATCACCATATATTAGTGATCAGACATGCAACATACCTTGTGAATGCACTGGATGGACTCGATGACACGAGTATCGCCGACAGTCATCTTGAAGGCGGGAGTTGATGATCAAGAGAGATCACAACACGGACACTCCACGATGAGAATCCAATGATAGACACCGAGTGACGATAGACGCGCTGTGATTGATAATCAATTATTAAGATGAAAAGCAACAACAAAGCGCTAAATTTGACAAGAAAACATACAAATTGATGTAATATCGATTGAAATTTGAATTCCACCGTATGATTTCTCCTGAAATTCAGCATGTTCGTTGTGGGATAACTCAATTTCAAAATTTATTGACAAAACCAACATTAAAATTATTTTTTGATTACCTTGGTTCAATTTGCTCTTATTTCACAGAAATTTTTTATTTTATTGAATAAAATAGTAAATAATATTACTTGTTATCAAAAATCGTGATTTTTTGCGATATTTTGATTATTGACTTACTACCGCAACCTAGACGTAGGAAAACGTATGTTTCCTAGAAAAAACTTGCGAGCAAAGGTATTATCATCATCCTTATTGTAAATCTTGCGAATTGTAGGTATGTCAATAAGTTCTCTTACCATTGCTTTTGATGACAATGCTCGCAGCAGCATCGGCTTAGGAATTCCGACAATCAGCCTGAATCCGAACATTAGAAGTTAGAAGCATTAGAAGAATATTGCGTTCAACGCAATATTTCTTCGGGGAATCAACAATTATGAACATATTTTACTTGCAGTCGACAATGATCAAAGGAATCATTTCATGTATGGGGAGTCTGACAATGAAAAGGATGAGGGTTGCAATGAGATTAGGTGGCAATAACCAAAGAGTAGGATCTGAAGTGTACACTAGTGCGGGAACGAAGGTGGCAATAAGGGCAATCAAAGGGTTGCAAAATCGCGCGCGAATTCTCTTCCCGCATTGTGTGCTCTATTTCCCGGGCGCAGATGTGACTAGATAAGAGAGGTGTGGTGAAAGGGGAGAGGGAAGAGAGTGGAGGGACGGCATTGCGTGTAAATTGCATGGCAAACGGAGAATAAGTTTGAACATGATTGCATTTGATATCTGCATCTTTTCGCTTCATTATATTGCTCAATTCTTCAGGGGTTTTCAAATGACACTGGTTTTCAGAGTATGCAAATAGTATTGTTGTAAACAAAGTCAGTAGAATAGATACGGAAAACTGAGTAGGCAATTTTTGAGCAATTTATTTCACTGATTAAGAGCTGCAAAAAAGATATGGAGGTATGGGGAATTGAACCCCAGCCCTCTCGCATGCTAAGCGAGCGCTCTACCACTGAGCTATACCCCCAAATGTGAGCGTTTCTCTTCACGTCACTCTTCATTATGTTTTTCACTTTCATCAGACCAATCTAAGATCGTTCTTACTCGGACAAATAAAGCGCGCTCTCAGATTCTCCTTCGTCTTGATTCGGGTAAAGTCTAAGATTATTTTTTCTGTGACAAACTCTCTTCCACCAATCGTCTGAAGGATCTAATATTCCATTCGATCTAGGGACGGCAACGCGAATTTTTAAGTACGGATTATTGGACTACACCCTCCGACGTTTTTCTTTCCAATCTACCGTAATCTTCTTTCAAATTTCATGCCTATTTTTATTTTGTCATTTAAAAATAAATATCACTTATTTTGTTCTATTTTATTTAGTGTAATTGATAAAGGATAAAGTGCATATTAAAAATGACAGGATATTTAAAGTTGCAAACAGGAAGTGGTACGATGCCGTGCAAAAAATGGAGTGTTTTCAAAACTAATATTTGTTTCATATTTCTATTGGTATTTATAGATTCAGATGCACAAAAAATGATTATGAAAACAGAAAATAGGATAACACTAAAATTTAAGAGAATGAGGTCGGCAAAGTTCGGCAAATTAACGTTGTGATTATGCATTTTATGGAATTTCTCAAAATCTGCTTAGAGATTATTTATTATTTTTTTATGATAGTTTTAGGATGACGGTTCGTAAATATTGTGAAAATATTGAAAATAATCTCTAAGCATATTTTGAGTAAATGAATTTCGAAAATAAGTAACGTTCATGACACATCGCGAATACAGTAGTTAAGCCCTTGAGCTATGAACTTTAGCTTTGAGTACCTTTATCGATCGTCTGGTGGACATTTTCTGCCATGCCCTTCGACAAAAATGCGTCAATTGATGCGGGGAGAAGTAGGATCAAGGATTTGATCAAGGAGGATCAAGGACATTAAAATACTTAATAAAAATCAGTTCACGATTCCCACTCAGTTTGCGATAGATCTGTAATAAACTTGACACGCGATGCGCTCCGCTTGAACTCAAATCGTCGGGTTTCGTACCTCCTTATTTTGCTGTTTTTCTCTTTATTTTTGACTTTTTTTGAAAAACTAAATTGAAAACATGAAATGGGGTAAGGTAAGCTTCCGTTTGCACATAAACTTGTGAATTGTTTTGATCATCTGTAAACATCGTTGCCGTCCCTAATTCGATCATCTTATTTTATACTTTTTTTTCATTTTCATGCTCTACTTCCCTTGAGTGTTTGCATTTCCACAATCAGATCATATCTGATCAGAATAATCATTTATCGATTATTGATCGACAGAGTTGGGGAGGACGCGATCGAAACACACACGGAGTCATACTCCGCGGAGGGTCGCGGTTAGTGAGCGGGGCTTAAGAAGAAGGGGCGGAGTCAGTCGTCTATTCTGCAGTTGCGGCAATGAGCGGGAGAATGAGCATATCCGTGCTAGCGGCAGAAGCACACGCAGTCTTCGCACACTTATCGTCCTTCGATGCCTGGGGAGGAATGATTACGGTAGGTTACAGTTCCCAATCGAACTACAGTACTCTCTGTATCCTACCGTACCAGATCAGTACCCTGTAGTCCAAACGTACTCCCCCAGTGCCCTATTGCTCATACCGTAACCCCCCCCCCCCCACAGTACCTTACAGTGTCCTACCGTACTCGATACAGTACCCTACCGTACCTCAGCAGCGACGACGACAATCTTATCGATCTTGGCTGCTCCATTCTGTCTCAGCACATCCACTTTAGTCGATCCTCCCGGTTCCACGAAAGTGTGCACGGGATTCACACGATACAGCAGATTGTCCGAACACTTCACCTGAATCAGACAAAGGATTATGGTAGACGACAGTACGCTACCGTACCTTAATAGCCTTTCTCTTGTCACTCGTATTGTTGATGGTGACCTTCTGAACACCTCCAGTCGGCTGATAGTGCAGCTCCATCGGTTCGACTCTCATGTCCAAACGAGGAGCCGAGGCAATCTTCGTAGGAGGACCAGTCTGCAATACGCTAGGATTACGGTAGGTCAGAGACTACGGTACTCACCGCCAGAGCAGCACTTGCAGCACCTGCAGCAGCCTTGTCGACGGCCACAGCCGCGGCCACAGACTCTGAAGCATACGGTAGAATACGGTATTCACTTGTCTCGATCAACCAGTGGGATTACGGTATCACGTCTATCGATCGGGGGGATATTAGGGGGTCAGATACTTCATGAGGGGCGATAATTCCGTACTGGGTGCGACAGCTGCAGCAGCCTTCTTGCTGTCCTTGCTGCTTCTCTTGCTTCTCTTACTGCGACTGCTTCTCTTCGATCTCTTACTCGAACGACCAGACTTATCCGCTGCCACACCAACAGCCGATGGACCCTTGCTGTCCCTCAATCAGGGCGAGATTTAGATCAATCGGAGCAGAAACTGTACTTCTTGCTGCGAGAGGATCTCTTGCTCTTGGAGCGACCAGAGCGGCCCGAACGCTGCGAGCCATCCTTTCTGGAGAGATTACGGTAGACTACCGAATCTCATCTACCGTACTACCTCTTCTCGCGTTGAGATCCCTTCTTCACATCTCCGTTCTTCTGTTCACTCTTCGGCTGCGTCTTGGCTACAACCGCCGCACCTGCAAAGTACGGTATCACTACAGTAACCGTTTACCGTATCCCAGGGTACTGTAGGTACAGCACCCTCAGGGATACATTAGATGTACAGTACCGGCAGCTCCTCCGGCAGCTGCACCGAGTGCCTTCTCCTTCTTGTCCTTGGATGAGGAGGACGAAAGTTGCTCCTTGCTGCCAAGCTTGGCCGGAGCCTGAACGGGGTACGGTAAGGTACAGTACCCACATACTACCGTAGTACCTTGGGCGGCTTGCCAGTCGGCTCCTTCTTGACTCCTGCTACAGCAGCGGACTTAGACTTGCTGCCAGAGCGACCCGATTTTCCGGAACGGCTCGACTTTCCAGACTTGTCTCCGGCTCTGCCGGACTTGCTGGATCTGCCAGACTTATCTCCGGCTCTGGACGAGGACGGCTTTCCGGCCACTCTTCCAGACTTGCTGGATCTACCGGACTTGTCGCCGGCTCTTCCCGACTTGCTGGATCTTGCGGACTTATCTCCGGCTCTGGACGAAGACGGCTTTCCGCCGGCTCGAGCAGACTTGCTCTGACCGGGTGGTCTGCCAGACTTGGCCGATCTCGTTGACTTTCCGCTGCTCGTTGCGTTCTTATGCGATTTGCCAGATGAACGTTGCGTTTTCGCTAATTTGTTATCCTGAAATGGACACCATTAGGATATAGCATACAGGCCACGGGTACTTCAGTGTCCTCAGGGGTATCTAAGGGGTACCCAAGTGGGTATTGAAGGGGTATCCAAGTGGTACCCAAGTGGGTATTGAAGGGGTATCCAGGTGGGTATCCAGGGGTACCCAAGTGAGTATCCAGGGGGTATCGGGGTATCTTACGTCTCGGCCCTTGGCGCATCCTGCAGCGAGGGCGAGGGCGGCGGTGGAGGCTGCAGCGATGGGACCGACCGCCCAGAGCATCGCACGAGGGAGAGAAGGAGGTGGTAAATGAAGGAAGGATGAGGAGAAGAGGGGAATAGAGGAAAAGATGATATTGATTGGATATGGAAATTGATTGATAGACACTAGGATTACATCAATTATTGATAGAACAAGGAGATTTACCCGAAATGAATATTCCAATTGAAGAATGTTTTTCTATTGACACGTACGAGTCAAAAATTGTGCATTTTATCTTCGAAAATGGCGGAAAAGCCAAGAACAAATTACAGGAAAAACAGTGTAAAAGAGTGCAGTTTGGTCTGCTTAGCTCGCAAAAGAACATACAACTTTGTGGAACGATTTCTAACAAATATTAACAAAGGGTAAATACAAGACGAACCAAAACTGGGATTCTTCAAAGAAATATCAACAGCAACGAAACATAATACAATTTACAGCCATTTGATCTATTCTTTCTTCTCGTGAATGAGAGAATGGAAGAGGAAATGGAGTTCTTCCTTCTGACCAATATCCTATCTGGAACCATCTCATCATAATTAGTCCATCCTTCCATCACTCACTTGGATACATCCCTCGCCACTTCCTCCAATTTTCTCTTCGTCTCTTCATAATTGATCTTTGGTCCAGTGAAAAGTGAACGGACTTGAGTAGATATCTTCTCTTTTCCTTCTTCATCAATTCTCACTCTCTTTCCACACGGTTCATTCTTGAAGACTACATCGTAGTGCATATTCCCATCATTTGAGAGGTAGAGACTGTAGCGAGTTCTCTCGTCCTCACCAATCACTCGAGTCACTACAACAAATTAAATTAAACATTTTGATGAAAGGAGGGCTTTGATGAACAAGAATTAGTTAAATCGTCGAGCGTTTTCAGAATGAAAACATGCATTTTTCACCCGTACTGACCTAGTTAAAAGCTGATTAACAATGCATTCAGGGATGTGTTGTACTTCCATCTCGAAATAGAAATAAATAGTACCTTCGAATCCATCAACAGCGCTCCACTCAAACAGTGGACTGTATCTCTCCCATCGACCTTCCGAGAATCTAAATATAGCTAACTATTGCATTGCAAACAGTTACAATTCAGTGGAAAAATTATACAAATCTCTACGCACACGTAGATATCGACACCGAGAAGAGTGGCAGCTCCGTAGATCTCACATTCGGTTCCCCATTCTCCCTCGTTGAACATTCTACTGAAATACGACCGTGTTATTAAATGATCACGGAACATTTTGTCAGCTGCTGTAAATTAGAGTAAATGTCCCCTATTCGATGCATTCAAGCATTCGATTGAAAGTAGAGAACAGATATGAAGAAGTTTAAATACTTATGAGCGCTAGACTAGGATGAATAAACAATACCAGGGGTTTAGAGTAAAATCGGTCAAATCTCGAGGGTTTTGCTCTCAAAATGGTGGGTTGTGAGTTGAAAACAAGGGATAAAATAGAGGGTAAAGTAGCTGACATAGCTGAGTTTAATCAAACAAAAGTTCTCACCCATTGGTTTCCATCGTGCACTTCTGACCCGCATCTCCACTCATTGTCTCACCGAATTTATCGGGAAATTTGAGCAAGAAGCTGACGATCTGTGAAATTCATACATTTTCACACCAACCTTTTTTTTAGGGTTATGAAATCACTATATGTTTATCCGAATCACTATATGTTTATCACTACATATTCACGTCCTTCAAATAACTCCTTTCAACTGTCATTAACAGTCTCAGACAACTATATTTTTTGGCCCCCAGTTGGTAATGAAAATTGATGGTGAATGATTTAATAGTACTCATCCCAATCCCATCTTCTTCCTCTTATCTCACCGTTCTTCTCAGATTGAGATGACCATGATCCGATCCAGTAATCCACCAAGAAAGAGCACGAAAGAGACTGTTACCATCGCCCTTAAATTGCACTTCATTGATTTAGAAAACTATTGGACAGCGATGATACACACTGGATTACAGTGCTATTGATTCCAACTTACATCGATATCAATAATATTCTTGCGGTCCGGAGCTTCCGTCACCTATAATAGTCGAATTATTTAAAATCAATTAGTTGTAAACAATATGATATGAGAGAAAAAATGTTTGAAATTCCTTGATTATCTCGGACTGCTCTCGAATATGAACAAAGTCGCGTCGCGAGCCCAATCTGCAAAGGGGAAGGACCTAATTGATCCAGATCTAAGGTGTGTTTAGGTACTGCGATAAAGTCAACACTTACTTATCTCTCTGAAGTCCGAGTAGAATACACTTCTCATTCATCCATCGATCTCCCACAGGACGGAATACAATATGGTCCAAGGGAGGAGGAGGATCCATCTAAACAAGTACATTATAATCACTGGGTTACAGCGGACTTTGAAACTCACGTCAATCATGAGATCTCTCAAGTGAGTCACTGTCCCATCCGCCCTCGTATTCTGAATTTTAACAAAATATATGGGAAAATTACTGTTAATGCGCTAACTCTTTTGAGGCGCAGCTATGTCATTGACCAACAAATCAAAGGTTTCCTTACATGATCAATTCGAACCTCACTATCTTCTTCCGTTTCTTTGTGTGATTCTACTTCCATTTCTTCTTCCACTTTAAACGTTACATTCTTCTTCATTTGGATAGGCGACTGGTAACGAAAATTTCGGATCCTTTTGTTCAAATGTGTATCTTACCTTCTTTCCATCGTTATGTTTCTCCGACTTATCAGTCTTCACAGGTGAAATAGGCGGCGAAACGGCCGGTCTTACCTGAATTACTGCCATTTCTTATGCATTTTGGACATGCACAAGACGAATAAATATAGGCTTTCTTATCGTGACCCTTACCTCACCATCCGCATTGGCAAACGTCACTAGTTCCATCTCGATACGATTTTCGATCTGAATATGAACAAAATATGGGAAATAACAACAATATTATAATCGAAAGGAAAAGAAAAATAAGATGATGAGAACAACTTGATAGGAGCGATATTCCTTTTTAATCACAACGGGATAGTTAGAAATAGGCGACCTGAACATGGAGACATGAACATGATACCACTAAACACTAAACACAACAATAGAGCAAGTATAAACAAGGAAAATCGAGAATACCAAAAACGAACAAAGAGGAAAAGCAAGGTCAATATTGCGAAAGAAACCTCGAAAACAGTAATTCTATAAATTCCTACACAGAAAATCTACCGTACTCCAGCCTTTTTGATATTTTAGATTTTCTATAAATTTCAATATTTTATCTTCAGCGTCATTTTTTCTAATATTTAAATATATCATTTATCAGCTCAAACAATATCAAAAAATAGCAAATCGAATTAGACATCGAAAATATCGGGAATTCACAACCTATAGATGGAGTAGAGATGAGTGATCCTGAGGGCGATAGAGGGAAAAACATGAGAAAACCTAGCAGAAGGCAGGGGGTTGCAGTACTCGTTAGTGGGTATTCGAAAGGGAGATCAATCGATAATCAGGGGATATTCAGGGATCGGTGGGTTCCACCGTCTCCTCTTCGTCCATTTCTTCGTCATCCACTGATTCGGACACGGGTGGGGTCGGATCCATCGGAGGAACCAGATTAGACTGACACTGCAATCAATACCGTATGTCTCATTTACCGTACCCCTCCCATCCATCTACCGTACTCACCTCAGCCCAGGCCGCGAGCAGCATTGACTGCGCCTCCTCCAGCTGTGCTTGTTGATTGTCGTCGGCGAAACTGAAAACAAGTCAGTTCTCGATGGCGATGCGTGATGCAGCAATGATACGGTAGTCGACCCTTACGCAGTCATGATGTCGTCCTCGCCCGTCCACACTCCGCCCGTGGGAGATGCCACATCGTAGGCACCGCATGATTTGACCACCGGATATTCTCCCGACGAACCTCGCTTAACACAATCAGTAGTCAATTGTCATTGTAATCTCATGGGAATACCGTGGCCTAATCTACCGTACCTCAATGGACAGCTTGACGAGTCTCTCGATAATCGGTGCCAGATCCTCCTCCACCTGTGACGGATCAATGATTTTGCAGCTATCGTATCCAACCATTTACTGCTGTCAGAATGAAGAATCTGTCTCTTCATCTAGAATATGCTTCATTTCACTCTTCATTCTGACATCCCTAATCTCAGAATTATGTATCCCTCTTCATCTACCACAATCTCCCACTCACAATGGCGATTTCGATGGCGGTAACTTCATCATCGCCAGGGGGATCGATTCGAAGTGTCACTCCGAGTCGACCTACTCCGTCCATCGAACACACGGGAGTGAAGCACTCATCGATCGTATACGATCCCTGACAACATTACGGTAGACTTCAGTTTACGATCGCCTCTACAGTAACTCTACAGTTCCCTTGAGCAGAATTACACAAGTTACTGTCAGGGTGAAGAATTCGCCTCTTCATTCCATAACTATTACCGGCGAAGGAGTACGAGAAATGAAGAAACAGATTGTCATCTATAGCCCTAATCAGTAACTACCGTAATCAATAACTACCGTAATCACTAACTACCGTAACCCGTATACCGTACATCGGCGCTATCGAGTGATTCGACGGTGAGAGGCACGCCGAGCAGATCGAAGTGCACGCTCGTCACCGACCATTCGTACCTGAGAGATTATCGATTGCTTGGCTACCGTACTCCCCTACCGTGCCCGCTACCACAGTACTCACCATCCACACAGTCGATCGTACTTGCGCGTGCGGGCATGGAACGAGATGGGAGCATGCATCTACAATAGGTAATCTCAGATCTATCTCGACGATGATAATGACAGTTCAGCGAATAAATCAAACAAACGGTGAGCTAGAGATGGATGAAGAGGAGAATAGGCAGAGCGTACGACATGAATGATGATTGAGTGAGGAGAAAAAAGAGTAGAACTAGACTCGCATGGATTAGAGAGGCGAAGGAGGAAATGAAGCATGAGTTTAGTCCCTAGATGAGAAGCCCCTCCCACTACCGTATCTACGTCAATCGGTAGGATTAGAGAGCTCGACCTAGTGCGTACTCGTGTTAGTGTCAACTATCTAAATTGAGGAAATGAATCTAAATTCCAGCTAGCAGCTTCATTCATGCGCCTATTATTGCTGAATGTGGTCTCATAGAGTACCATACAGAGACCAGCAAATAGTGCATGTTTTCGATGCAGATGGGTAAACAAAGGGACTGTGAAGGAACTCTGTTGTACACTTCCTCTATTAGAATAACGCGACAATGCTTTACAGAACAAAGAATGCAATCAAGAAATGGCAATGTTAAGAAAACCGAACACTCTACACAATAATCCATGGATAAACTCTACACAATAATCCATGGATAGTGATTAGATAGTTCAAACTGCAAAATTGGAATGAAATCAACAAAGTACGAAAAGAAACAACAATCATCTCATCAACATCTCAATAAGAATCAGCACTGTATCTACCGTACCTCATGGGTGAGCAAAATCGCATGAACAATGAACCAGGGAGGCAAATAAGGACCTCAAGATGAGCAGGGAGAAGCACAGGGCTTCGTGAAAATTCAAACACCAAAACTGAACAGTTCGATGTGAAAGCTGATCTTCTGTTCTCTGATCCTGTCTGACTCTCCTCGTTTCACACACTCTCTCGTCCATTCTCACCTCTCCCTATGTCTGGAAGCCAGACAATCGATGATCAGGTCCAGACAATCGATACCCACTGGCACACAAAACACAACGTCGAAAGTGATCTCCACTTCCCTTCTTTCTCTCCACTCTCTCCTATTCCCATGCTCTCTCGTCGATCATTAGTCTCTCCCTACGTCTACAAGACGGAAGAACGGACACCCAGTGGAAGTGCCCGAGAGAGATCAAAGCGCAGTTTGTGCATTGTTCTAGGGCTGAGAAGATGTGAAAGGGATACCCGGTTGTCTATTGAGTAAGAATGTCAGAATGAAGAATCTGCATCTTCATTTATCATGCTCTCTGGCCTTTCAGTTCATTTCAGAGTGAAAGAATGCGAAATGAAGAGATGAATTCTTCATTCCGATTGCCATACAACTGATAATGCAATTTCAGATCCAAAGAACAATACAATAAAGACTAATCGAGTTTATGAATAAAATGAATTCAATTCAAAGAAGTATCAGCGAGTGGAATGCAGCTCAATATAGTGTTTCCCGTGAAGACCCTCACAGGTCAACAACCGAATCTAATGAAGATCCACCCTCGTGAAACACTTTTGATCTTTCTCTGAAGACGGATGTCTCTTGTTTACTGCCATCTTCAGAACTTTCACAATAATTTCTTCACCGCGGAAGGAATGAAAAATGTCAATCAAATGTCGATGGTAATCTCGATTAAATTATTATCACAGTAAATACGGAGAATGTGTGAATTGTACGTTGGCAAATCGTAGGAAAATGTTGAGCTCGGGAGAACAGGCATTTAGAATGGGTAGTACTACTGATCATAAAGGTGATACACGCGAGAAGAATAATGAACTATCAGAATTCGGGGCTGTTAAATTGGACTGGGAAGACCCTCAAAGTCTAGACTTGATCTGGCTCCCAAATTGGATCCGAGATTGGGATCTCAGGCCATTGATATTTTGGGTCCCCATGCTAGCACGATCTAGGAGCTTTTCTCATCATTCTGGATGAAAACAAACATTCACTTCAAATATTGACTAATCCTCGATGAGAAATCTCTTGTGATCATCTTTATGATTCCTTGAAATAAGCTAATCTTCTAGCGTGATCTTCAAGCAGCAGAGAGCGTAACTGGAGATCAGGCTAAAAATTTTGCACGAAAAGTTGGAGTTGAAATCGAATTTGTGCCGATTGAAACAAATCATAGGTAGGCACGGAAAAGAACGGTTTACAAATGAAAAGCTAACGATCAATAACAATAATCATTATGAAGATGAAAAACTGTGCCAAGATAAATGTCCCCATCATCGCTACTTTCGTGGCTACCGTACCCTCAATACTCATCTGATCTCGCTCACAAATTGATAACAAGTTTTTGATCCCTGGAGACCGCCCCCCCCTCGTGAGCGAAAACAACGTTTCGAAAATCGAGCACGAAAACAATTAGCTATTTCGGAAAATGGTATAATTTTGATTTATGAACCGATCCACTGAGGAAAATGTCACATTCGTTGACGTTTCTATTTGTTTCGTTTCGCAAGGAACCCCACAATCAAGCAGACTAATCCTATACCCATGAGATTCACTGGTTCGTTACTAATCGTCGATTACTGTACAATGCGTCAAGAAAAGACCAAAGAGCGACATTATTCGGATGGAAACGGCATGGAATGAACCCACGGAGCTTCATTCCTTCATTTTCATCATGATCTCTTGACTCCACCCTCATAACTGCGTAATTCCCTCCTTCTCCCTCAGTCCACCCCCTCTTCTTCCTCTCTTTTCTCCCTTTACCCTTTCACTGTCCTTCCAGTACAGATGACAACACGCGCGTTCAAGGGGAAACGAATGACAGGCAAAAGTCCCGAGCACTTCGAGTGAAATTCACACTATTTCCCTACGCGAAATGGCGTAGGCAAACGGCCGAACTTTGCTTTCTGTCCAAGACAAGGAAAATATTCCGTTCACAGTTTCACATTGGTGATGTAAAGTGTTGCTTATGTTTGTTTGATAGTTGCAGAGGATCTGACTTTTAAACCGAAGAAGCTCGATTTGTGAAAGCCGGAATCCAGAGCCGCCCATTAGTCCCAGTGGGATAAACTGGAGACTGGTGGGCGTTGTTGACGCAGACAATTAGTTCAGTAATGACGATCTTAGTGAGAACTCTAATCAGAAATCACCATTCGTCATCTACTTTTAGTTTTTGCAGAGTCTAGACAACTTGAGAAGAAATTCTCTTCAGAATGTCTTTTCATTCATGAAGACGTTTTTTATGCTATAAATTGCAATGGTAACATTCCACAATAAATCAGCTGGAATTTCTGTAAGCTGATAAATTTACTTCCCTATTGCCTCCGATTCAATCCATTTGATTTTTGGTTTCTGATTCAAAATACAATACAACATATTAGAGAAAACACTAGGGAGGATGGCATACGTATTGTAACAGGGGATAGCATATTCCGATTCAACAACCACAGACCGTCATTTTGTAACGATGAGCAGTGTTGAAGAGTCAAGTCATTACTGAAAACAATTTCTTATTTTCATGAACTTGTGTATCTAGTCGACTCAACAAGTCAACATATCACACCTGCTTCGTTATTCATCCACCTTCACAGAACAATACACTCTCTGTTCAGTTCACAGGTGCTTATTATTTCTTTCTTCTCACTTACTACAAAACCCTGATTATCGCCTACAATCTTCCCCCTTTTGCTTTTACCACGAACGGAAAAAGTCCAGGGACATTCAGGATCTCACAAGAACTTTACTATTCTCACGTTTTCAAGGGGACAGCTTGAAATACTCAAATTTGAGTGGATGGAAAGTGATGATGAAGTCACCAGAAAATCTTTGGTCTCTTGTTCATTGCCGTGGGTTCGTTCGTACTCCAATCCTCTTCTTTAGTCGAATCGGAAAGCAATTGCAGACTGAAACTGGTGAATGGGAATCCCTCTTCAATCCATCCCTTCTCTCTTCAAATCCGTCTGATGTGACATTCTAATCTCTTCCTGCTCTCTGGCTTCACTTGCTCAGTGATGAGTTACGATCACTGGTCTCACCATGAATCCCATCTTTTTCGTCTTGGGAAATGTCACAATTCCCCAGAAAGGTCTACACGCGTAGTTTCGCGCTCGCATTTGCGCGCGCGCTTTCTGATGAGATTGAGAGAGATAAGACGGCAGTCTAATAGAGATGAAGAGGGAGTAGAGAGGAAGAGGAGAGTCCAATATCTGTGAAATAGCGCGATGATAAATGAGAAATAGCGCGCACGCTATCCAAGGGATAAGAATATTGAAGAAAACGAAGCTTATGAGGGACCATGTATTGAAGAGAAACATTCTTCATTCAGGCTACGCTAGCTCTGACGCATGAAGCTATTGTGCATCATAGCAGAAGAATTCCGGACGCTTAACCATTTGGAAAATCTTCAGCTCAATGCCGATAATTCTTCATCATCATCTGCAAGGTACCATGATAAACACTACAAGCTGTAGAACGATCCTATTCATCTTTCGCTAATGCCAACACTATATTCCACTGAAGTAGCTCGTGATAAACCATGACACCAACCACAATCACACCGAAATCTACATCGTAATGCCGATAATACCTCTCTGGAACGTCCGTAATCATCTGATAAACACCTACGACTACTCAAATCATGCGGAACTTCCAAAACGAAAATAAGCTCTCGAGAGTAATCCGCTACACGACGCAAAAAAATCTATCTAAGAGAGAATTTACGAATTACTGACGACGTCGTAATCGAAATCCTATGGATTATTCCAAGCTCATGACTGCTTTTAGAGTGAACTACTTTTGCCCAACTGCACTGAAGGAAAGAGGATGATGAGGAAGGGGATTTCCACCCGGATGGCCTGTAATACAAATATACTTCACTGAACAGGGATGATGAAAAGAGATGAGTGTTACATAGATATCTCTGGAAATATTTTCTGTCGCAAAAGTATCTTTTCAGTCAGGATAACTCCTCTCATTTCCTTTTGATCTTATGAAAGTGCTCAACTATCGCAAATCACCGATTTAGCGGGGAGCAATTTCCTCAACAGAAGAGACACGCATTCGCACAGTGATCTTTGGCTCGCTAAGGGCTAAAACGTGTAGACTTGGACACTACTAATCTATCAAAGATCAACCAGTCCGTAAAATAATGCACTTGAATGTGAATACCAATTCATGTGGGGGACAGACAAAAGACACAATAAAAAAAACGAGATAAAAATCGAGGAAGGGAATTTACCGAGAGACTTTCCCGTCTTAACCAGGCCAAGTCCATTAACTCGGGACTGAACTATGGTTATAACACGAGTTTTCTGTAAGAGTGTAGCAAAATCAGCAAGTTTTTCCACCAGAAAAAAACTTTCGGTGTCCGATTTCTATGAAAGTTGGTTGGTGGGTACCCATAGGGGTCAGGACAAGGTCCATCTACTTGGTTTGGTCAATTATCGATGTTATCGATTTTTTGGATTCAAATCTTTAAACTACCATAACTACCTTCATTTTCATCCCACAGCGAGCGGTTTTCTCACACGGATTTGTCTCGGAATTCTCTACAAAAGGCTCAAAAAATCCAATATGAAAAAATTTCATCTTCGACCTGAAAATCGGGAAAAATCGATTTTTCGACCATAAATCCAAGCGGTGCTCGAAAGTTAACCGGAAATCCAAAACTTTTTTTGCATTTTCGACATTTTTAGACCCGTTGTGAAGTTTCTACGTCAATGATTTTTGATATCTCTGGCCGCGGGATGTCGTTTACTAGTAGAGCTCGGACATAGTCGCAAAAATCGTTTTTTGGCCATAACTAGCGTCAAAATGGTCGAATCCAGATTTTCAAAAAAGATAAATTTAGCTTTCAGCGAGACGAAAAGAAATGTTTTAATGCAAAAAAGTCGTAGGACTACCCAGTTTTGAGTTATTTTGGAAAACCCGCTTTACCAGCGGCATTTTGGATTGTGAGACGGCGGAAGGAAGGCATTCCTATACTCTTACAGAAAACCCGTGATAAACATGCAATACAAAGCTCGACCGAAGAAATGTAATAGAAAGTGCAATCGCCAACAAATTGAGACTAGAGTGCGAATTTCAGAGAGCGAGATAAAAAAAGTTATATCGCAGCCCTGAAACCAGATCCTACCAGAACCAAATTGACGAACACACATTGATTAAAAAAAATTAAGTGAAAAACAGAAAATTGGATAAAAAAGAAAAGTGAATTAATCATGGAAATGAGAATGATTCGCACTCGAGTGATCTTTTCATCTCCTTCCTTTCGAATCTGCGGGGTTTCTTCCTTCCCTTCTCTCGCCATTTCCTTCCACGATTCGTCCAGATATTCTAAATATTGGACATGCTAAAGATCTCAACGAAGCAACAAAATAAATAAAAAAAAAGAACATTCATTCGTAGACGAAAGAGCAGCATGCAATTGTTTCATTCAACGCCTAACAAAAAAGGTCCAACCGTCCATATTATTCATTTTTCTGTCACACGGAAGCAAAACAATTGTTCATGAAATCAATTCAGAACGAACAAGTTTATCAATTCACCGCAATAAAATAGTATGTGACGAGGTCAACAGAAAGAGATCAAAGATCAAATCTCGTTGGCATTAGGAGTGTAAAACATAAGTTGGAATAACACATTTTTCGACTCAACACGATACAAATAAGTACTCGACTGCGATAAAATTCACCAAGTAGGGATCAAAGATCAAATCTCATTGGGATTGCAGTAAAACCTGACTGGGAATACGATAAAATAGAACCATTCACTAGTGCTATGAACCGAGTAAACGAGTGGAGAAGGAGAGATATTAACAAATCGCATCACAAGACTATTTCGGGCTTCTAATCATTGAAATAATTTAGAGATAATAAATGCAAAAAGAAGAGCTCAGCAACTTATAAAAGAAAAGTAGAGTTAAAAGTACAGTGCATATAACGAATGGATTAATTGAGACATGTGTGATAATCCTTGAGGCTCATGATCCACTGAGATGGGCAATATTCTTAAGAATATCCATAACATAACGCCTCTCGATGGCTCCGAGACTGCAATGTATCCCAATGATTAGACTATCCCAAAGCTCTGATTCGATCCTGGTTCATAAGCCATCAAAATCCCCATACTTCTTCCACAGTTTGTTCGCCAGATCCTCGAATTCTCTTGAATTAATTCTGAACTCCTTCACATTACTTCTACCTCCCTGATGTGGCTGCGGCTGCGGCGGTGCCGGCAGCTGCAGCTGCTGCAGCTGAGGGAACTGAGGCGGAGCTGCAAATGAGAATTGAACGAGTACTCGCATACCACAATCAAACCACAATCGTTTCATTCGACATTGTGCGCACACTGCACTCATACTCCATTTAAAGGAGGAGTAACAGGAAAGAATGCTAGAGACTCTCACACGGAAAACCCGGGACTTGCAAGACACCGTAGTCAAATGAGGGAAGGGAAAGGAGGGGAGGGAGGGGAGGGAGATAGGCGTATGTAAATCAAAAGCGCACGCTTAATCAAATCCTCTGTTCAAATTCCCCGCCCTTGCCTGGACTCAGGGGAATTCTGGAACTATGCCAAATCGCTATAACTCGGTTCATTGATGTCGTAAAAACATGGGAGTTTCAGATCTCTGATATGGTTATTGATTGCTATAATCTGACGTTGACAGATTGGCCACAAAAATATTCATGTTACTCCTCCTTTAATTCCATACTAATCTCAATAATCTTACCCATGTACTGCATGTTAGGTAGTCCTCCCAATGCCATGGCCATATTCTGAGCTGCCAGTGGCTGCGGCATCCCGCCTGGTCCACTGTGCATAGCGTTCCTGTAAACAATCACAAGATTCCACAAGTACCTTTACAAGTTCCTCTTTCTAACAATAAATGTATGAAAATTTCCAGCATTCTTAATTTCACAATTTTCTATCTCTTTTTCATTCTAAACAATCCGATTTCACGCAACTCACATGAGAACGGTCGCCATCGGTGGCTGCTGCATTGGCAGCTGCTGATACTGCAGCATCTGCAGCAGGGAAGGGTGCAGCTGCTGCACGGGCTGCTGCTGCTGCCATCCTCCTCCTCCAGCGCCGTATCCAGGGAATCCGAGGGAAGAGGGCCAATTCATCAACTGTCCTGCAGCAGGCATTAGTCGTATAGCCTGGTGATCATAACTGATCTCCATATATCAACTGACGGTGTCATGAAGGAAGTCTCACTGTCCGCGTCCACCATCGGACTCGCGGACCCAGTGAACGAGTTGTTCAACTGCCCGAGGGCACTGAATGATGGCATATTTTGTCAGGCTGCAAAATGAGTCGCTCACTTTTGCAGCAGCTCCTGCGGCGTGGGCTGTAGCTGCTGCTCGTGCAGCAGTCCATCCATCGACTCGCGACGAGTTGTCGCCATCTGACTATCCGACTGCTTCGACTGACGCTGCTGCTCGTCTCTGCAAGATATTCTTATTTAACAGAGATCAAAGATCAAATCGGAGCGGAGCATCAACGATCAAAGATCATCCGTCGCTCACCCCGTGGTGTCTCCAAACTGCAGCACTCGAGCGGCACTGGGAGCTCGAGAGTCGGATCTGGAGATAATATTAAATGTTTGCAAAGGAAAATGTGAAATACAAATCTCCCTAGTGCATATATATTTCCTATTCGACCATAATCTAACAACAGAGTGAATAACTTATAAAGAAACTTGGTTTATAATTGAAGAGGAATAGAAAAACTGCTAATTGACACAAAAGAAATGAGAAAGACTTCCTAGAATAATGCGGCTGGATGTTTCGGTCCATTGGGTCGTAGACACCCAACCGCCTCACGAAGGGTGGACCTCGTCCGTACGACGCCCCTCGCAAGTGGGGAACAAGAGAGATATGGGGAGAAGAAGATGAAAATAAACAACAAACAACTAACGCGAAACGAGTCAATGTATAGCGAAAATGAACTAACGGATGTATAGCGAAATTGAACTAACGGGACAGTAAGTATCAATATAGGCTAAATGGTGGGTGTGGAATAAACCAATCTTGACGATGAGAGAAGAAACATCCGATCGCTAGTTTGAGTGATTGCTGTCGGGGTGGTGAAGGGAAGTGATTAATAGACTGGGAGAGGAGAGATCGGAAGGTCAACAGATCAATGATCTACCCCCTGCCGGGAGAAGGGAATATAAGGGAGGAAGGACAGATGCTTCAAATAGTGAATTAATGGGGAAATATCACAGTTTTTCGATAATATGCATGCATATATCATTATTACAAACTACGTATTTCAGTGATATCGCAGGAGTTTTGTTTAACGTTGAATACAGTCTAGAGCATAAGATCTCCTTTGGGTATTGAATTTGCAGGAAATAACGTGCAAGTTGACGTGTTCTCTCCAAAAAGTGTTCGAATAGAGAACAGTTTCGGAAAATGCGAATTATTTCTCCATGTAGCGTGTTTAGACCCATACTAATGGGAATATTCGATTCGTAATGAGGGTATCTAACCACTGAGAATGAGTAGTCATCGGTCTTATTGTATAGTGAGGTTTGAACTGCACCAGTGTTGGTTACTTTAATAGACATGTCAAGGAATGCTGCCTCTTTCGGGCCTGTATTAGTCTGTTCCAGAGTGAGTGAATGGTGATACATATCAGTTGTAATCCTTATGAATTCGTCCTTTTTGTCCGAAATGTGGAAAAGATCATCGATATATCTAAACGTTCGGTTAAGAGAAAAAGATAGAGGATGTCCGCTCTGAATGTTATTGCGAATATATTGGTACTCCATAACAGCAAGAGTGAGATCTGCTATTTGGGGTGATGCGTTATTGCCCTGGGGAATTCCTTTATGTTGTTGATATAAATTTCCACCGTAATAGGCAAAAGAGTTGCGTAGAATAAATTCAATAATTCCTTTGAGATCGTTTTTGTGATATGATCTGCCACTGGTACTCGAGTTGTTCCGATCATATCTGACGTTAGTTCCTTGAACCACAATGTATTCAGAACCAGCGTTTTTGAACATTAAGTCGATGAGATAGTATAGTTTTTCCTTCACTACATTATGGGGAAGGTTTGTAAACAGTGAGGAGAAAACAGCACAGAAAATCTCGGAACGTTTGTTTTGAACTGTATTTAGTTGTTGAACCACTCGGAATGTATTTTGTATAGAGAAGAATCGATTAATTTAATCATGTCCGGTAATACTGTAACAATACCTTCTGAAGTGACCATGTAAAAATCTGAGAATTCTTTGCAATTCAATAGAAAGTGGTTTTAGGGTGCTGTCATGAGCTCCAGTAATGAATCTGAATTTTATTGGATTCTTGTGCATTTTGGGAATTCCGTATATTTTAGGTAGATTTCCCTCTGTTTGCACAGCAATACCGAAACTGCGTGTGAACCTCTCATGATTTAGTTTGATGCTAACAGGATCAAGTTGATCTTTGATTTCGTAGGTTTTGCCATCATCACTCTGTGTATTGAGTTCTTTTTCCATAAATTGCAGATACAGTTTTTTACAGGTAAATGCGTAGTTTCCTGATGCTTTGTCAACCATGGTGACCACGAAATCTCTGTGTAGTTCTGATACCTTTTTTGTAAGAGATTTTATTTGGACGTAGTCATGTTGGCGGAGTCGTAACTTGTTATTTATAGTCTCTGATATTATTTTTGTGAATGCATCATGATTGTCTTTTATTTTAGTCTTTGCTGGTTTATGTTTTCGTATGAGATTAGCATACAAACTTTGACATGAATCGTGTACAGTATCTATTATTGTTTTTCGATCGGTGAATGATCTAACTCTGAACTTGGTTCCCTTTTCGAAGATATCGTACACCGAGTCCATTCTCCACGAGGATTGTCCATTATGGACCATTATGGACAATTTTAGTCCATCTTTTTTTCCATCATCGAAGTTCTTTGCTTAAAATGCGATAATCAGGGCTCTTTTTGTGCTTGCTGCACTTTTTTTGGTTCCTTTTTTAAATTTAAGCGAAAAAATAAATTAAAAATATTCATTTTCATTGTGAAATTCACATTCCATTCTATTCCATCAAAATTCCATCTTTGCGAATCGCAAACTGAAAAAGCGGTGGTGTGACACGAATCGCGGATACCGTACCTGCGACACGTTTCGTTGTCGGCCTTCCCACCTTTATTTATTTTAAATCGATTTTCATAATTAATTAGCGCGGTTATTGTTATGTTTTTGTTGCTAGAACGTGCGTATGACAGAGGGCATCCTGACCCTGTGGTATGATTGAGGGTTTCTTTGTCGTAATGGCTTGATTTCGCATTTTTTAATTGACTGAGCTGTTATGCTCTTTCAAATGGAAGCAATTCCTGTTTATCTCCTTAAACGGGTCTAATTAGCTCGCTCTCGTAATGTATTATGTTTATATCGCGACGTCATTGCATATGGCCTATTCCTAATCGCTGTATTTCAGATCGGAAGGATGTCATTCGTCTCTCGAATTTTGCTCCTGCTCCTCCTCTCATCCATGGTTTCGACGGTCACCGTAAGTCATCTACTGTGCATTTAAGTTCAGACGTGCAGTTTGAGTTGACTTTCTCATGCTCTTGTGCGAGATTAGCGACTAAGAGGATAGAGCAATAACGGAACAGCAAAACCATTCAGAGCCAGCGACTATGCAGGAGGCGTCTAACCGAGGCTCTCTCTGTCGTATGTGACCACAAGTATCACGCACTCATCGGGAATTACGACCAAATGTTGCCGGAACCGACGCCCTTACGAGGAGCTTAGCAAGTACTGCAGCGTTATAAAGGTAATTATTCTCTTTTGCTGCTAGGCAAGCCGATATTAAATCGTTACGCCTCTTAAAAATGATCGATGAAGTGCCAATCGAGGTCCTCATGCTGTATAACCTTGTGCTGAGTTGCCAAATTTTCAGATACCGCCGATTTTGCCAACAGCCTATTTCCAAATTTGGTGCCTAAGATTTATAAATTTTTCAGATATCCGTATGGCCTGTAACACGCTACTTCCCGGCCCCACTGCGCACTGGACGGATCAAAATCTCGACAAAACTAGTGCAGGTTTGCTTCCTTCGTTAAAAATTTTTTTTTTTTAAATTGGGTAATGATGGATAGGCTGGGTCTAACGGTTTTGCGGTGGTGAATAGTATCAGGCCATGTACTGCCTTCCTGCCATCTTTCTGACTTTTCTTGGAAATATTGCTTATTTGTATTATTAACAAAAAAAATGAATGATGAAAGTGAAATTATATTTTACGTTAAACCGTTTAAATTGGCCAAAATGATGAGGGTGATGAGCTCTCAATTGATCTTATTATTTTCAATTATAATTTATATTATTCTTCCAGATCACGGCGACCCGTACTGGTCAGAAGGGATACCATCACAGAACTGAGATGAACAAGAAGATCTACCGCATCGGCAAATCTCCTCTGACCGCCGAGAGCAAGAAGAACGGATACACCGAGTACGATCTCGCCGAGATGACCATCAACCCCATCGTTTGAGTGGAGGTGTGATTAGGATAGGTGATAAGGGGGTTTGTTAGAAAGTAGGAAAATCTTGTTTCCAATGTTTTTGAATTTAATTTTTGAACTGAGTTATCGAATTGTATTTATTGACTGAGGTGATTTTTTTTTGTATTTAAATTGGGAATGTCGGGTATAAAATA
The DNA here is from genome assembly GCA_000180635.4 of Pristionchus pacificus. Lineage (NCBI taxonomy): Eukaryota > Metazoa > Nematoda > Chromadorea > Rhabditida > Neodiplogasteridae > Pristionchus > Pristionchus pacificus. Next base: position 13,759,964 of record CM026577.1, read on the forward strand.
TTATTCCTGGTATCAACTGTTTATCTAACTACAAACACGGTGACAATAACATGTCACGAGTTTATTCAAGATTACGGTACACAGAATCACCCTCATAATGGAATTCTCCATTGATATGACCTTCAGGACGGTCTGTCATATCCTCCTCCTCCTCCATGTCATCCATGATCTCTTGCTTGGGAATGAGATTTGCCCCTCCACTCATTCTTCCTCCCTTCTTCTTCCTTGGTTCAAGCACATCCTCCTTTCGTTTGATTCGACCCTCGTCGTAGTCCTCCTCTCCATCCATCGATTCCATCAGCTCTTCCCTTCTTCCTCCCATGGACGACTCCCCATCTTGTTCTTCCTCCTCTTCCTCATCCTCGAATTCCTCATCCTCCATCTCTTCTCCATCGTCCTCTCCATAATCCTCCACCTGATTCCTCCTCACTGTGGGCCCTCCCTTTCTTCTCTGGGTGCTAGCATAGGTGCTAAGTCTTCTTCTCATCATTGCCACCCAGTGGTCTTGTTGTCCTCCAATTGAAAACCTGCGTCGGTACAGCACGCACTGTAAATGGAATTGTTGAGATTACGGTTAGGATACGGTAAGTCACATTGTTTTTTAATTGAGTTATACTATTTCTATCACTTGTATTTCTAACAGCACTTTCCTTCTCTCTAGTGGAAAAGAAGTGGAAGTAAAAGATCGACCCAAGAGAGGGATGAATGCAACCCCGGCACCTGGTAAAACGTAGTGTGTTTCACATATCAATCCTAATGTTTCAGAGCAATTACCGCAGAAGAAGGCGCGCGTAAGCAAGGGTAAATGATCTCGAATATCAAAGATCGTGATGGGCGAAACCTTTTTTTTCAGAAGCAACGGATACGGTACTCGATCTCTCAGATGACCTTATTGGCAATAGAGGAATAGTAAAGAAAGGAAGTTCGTGTAGATTTGAATGCTTTATCACAATATTCGATCACAGAAGGAGGAATCAGTAGTCGGAATCGGGACAGAATGGTCACTCGATCACCCTCGCCTCGAATGATCTCAGATGATGATGAGGATACCCGATTCATTCCCACTCCGCCTTCTTCATCAACTGACTTCTCAAGTGGTAAGTGCTCCATTATTTGAGATGTGTTTCATAGGTCTATCAGAATGAAGAATTCGCCACTATGGTCAGTGATAGGAATGAAGAGATAAATTCTTCATTCTCATAGACCTAGCTTCTCTGTCCTCAATAATAAGAATGATTGATGGATAACTTAGCGCGGTTATTGTTATGTTTTTGTTGCTAGAACGTGCGTATGACAGAGGGCATCCTGACCCTGTGGTATGATTGAGGGTTTCTTTGTCGTAATGGCTTGATTTCGCATTTTTTAATTGACTGAGCTGTTATGCTCTTTCAAATGGAAGCAATTCCTGTTTATCTCCTTAAACGGGTCTAATTAGCTCGCTCTCGTAATGTATTATGTTTATATCGCGACGTCATTGCATATGGCCTATTCCTAATCGCTGTATTTCAGATCGGAAGGATGTCATTCGTCTCTCGAATTTTGCTCCTGCTCCTCCTCTCATCCATGGTTTCGACGGTCACCGTAAGTCATCTACTGTGCATTTAAGTTCAGACGTGCAGTTTGAGTTGACTTTCTCATGCTCTTGTGCGAGATTAGCGACTAAGAGGATAGAGCAATAACGGAACAGCAAAACCATTCAGAGCCAGCGACTATGCAGGAGGCGTCTAACCGAGGCTCTCTCTGTCGTATGTGACCACAAGTATCACGCACTCATCGGGAATTACGACCAAATGTTGCCGGAACCGACGCCCTTACGAGGAGCTTAGCAAGTACTGCAGCGTTATAAAGGTAATTATTCTCTTTTGCTGCTAGGCAAGCCGATATTAAATCGTTACGCCTCTTAAAAATGATCGATGAAGTGCCAATCGAGGTCCTCATGCTGTATAACCTTGTGCTGAGTTGCCAAATTTTCAGATACCGCCGATTTTGCCAACAGCCTATTTCCAAATTTGGTGCCTAAGATTTATAAATTTTTCAGATATCCGTATGGCCTGTAACACGCTACTTCCCGGCCCCACTGCGCACTGGACGGATCAAAATCTCGACAAAACTAGTGCAGGTTTGCTTCCTTCGTTAAAAATTTTTTTTTTTTAAATTGGGTAATGATGGATAGGCTGGGTCTAACGGTTTTGCGGTGGTGAATAGTATCAGGCCATGTACTGCCTTCCTGCCATCTTTCTGACTTTTCTTGGAAATATTGCTTATTTGTATTATTAACAAAAAAAATGAATGATGAAAGTGAAATTATATTTTACGTTAAACCGTTTAAATTGGCCAAAATGATGAGGGTGATGAGCTCTCAATTGATCTTATTATTTTCAATTATAATTTATATTATTCTTCCAGATCACGGCGACCCGTACTGGTCAGAAGGGATACCATCACAGAACTGAGATGAACAAGAAGATCTACCGCATCGGCAAATCTCCTCTGACCGCCGAGAGCAAGAAGAACGGATACACCGAGTACGATCTCGCCGAGATGACCATCAACCCCATCGTTTGAGTGGAGGTGTGATTAGGATAGGTGATAAGGGGGTTTGTTAGAAAGTAGGAAAATCTTGTTTCCAATGTTTTTGAATTTAATTTTTGAACTGAGTTATCGAATTGTATTTATTGACTGAGGTGATTTTTTTTTGTATTTAAATTGGGAATGTCGGGTATAAAATATTATTCCTGGTATCAACTGTTTATCTAACTACAAACACGGTGACAATAACATGTCACGAGTTTATTCAAGATTACGGTACACAGAATCACCCTCATAATGGAATTCTCCATTGATATGACCTTCAGGACGGTCTGTCATATCCTCCTCCTCCTCCATGTCATCCATGATCTCTTGCTTGGGAATGAGATTTGCCCCTCCACTCATTCTTCCTCCCTTCTTCTTCCTTGGTTCAAGCACATCCTCCTTTCGTTATGTTTCTCCGACTTATCAGTCTTCACAGGTGAAATAGGCGGCGAAACGGCCGGTCTTACCTGAATTACTGCCATTTCTTATGCATTTTGGACATGCACAAGACGAATAAATATAGGCTTTCTTATCGTGACCCTTACCTCACCATCCGCATTGGCAAACGTCACTAGTTCCATCTCGATACGATTTTCGATCTGAATATGAACAAAATATGGGAAATAACAACAATATTATAATCGAAAGGAAAAGAAAAATAAGATGATGAGAACAACTTGATAGGAGCGATATTCCTTTTTAATCACAACGGGATAGTTAGAAATAGGCGACCTGAACATGGAGACATGAACATGATACCACTAAACACTAAACACAACAATAGAGCAAGTATAAACAAGGAAAATCGAGAATACCAAAAACGAACAAAGAGGAAAAGCAAGGTCAATATTGCGAAAGAAACCTCGAAAACAGTAATTCTATAAATTCCTACACAGAAAATCTACCGTACTCCAGCCTTTTTGATATTTTAGATTTTCTATAAATTTCAATATTTTATCTTCAGCGTCATTTTTTCTAATATTTAAATATATCATTTATCAGCTCAAACAATATCAAAAAATAGCAAATCGAATTAGACATCGAAAATATCGGGAATTCACAACCTATAGATGGAGTAGAGATGAGTGATCCTGAGGGCGATAGAGGGAAAAACATGAGAAAACCTAGCAGAAGGCAGGGGGTTGCAGTACTCGTTAGTGGGTATTCGAAAGGGAGATCAATCGATAATCAGGGGATATTCAGGGATCGGTGGGTTCCACCGTCTCCTCTTCGTCCATTTCTTCGTCATCCACTGATTCGGACACGGGTGGGGTCGGATCCATCGGAGGAACCAGATTAGACTGACACTGCAATCAATACCGTATGTCTCATTTACCGTACCCCTCCCATCCATCTACCGTACTCACCTCAGCCCAGGCCGCGAGCAGCATTGACTGCGCCTCCTCCAGCTGTGCTTGTTGATTGTCGTCGGCGAAACTGAAAACAAGTCAGTTCTCGATGGCGATGCGTGATGCAGCAATGATACGGTAGTCGACCCTTACGCAGTCATGATGTCGTCCTCGCCCGTCCACACTCCGCCCGTGGGAGATGCCACATCGTAGGCACCGCATGATTTGACCACCGGATATTCTCCCGACGAACCTCGCTTAACACAATCAGTAGTCAATTGTCATTGTAATCTCATGGGAATACCGTGGCCTAATCTACCGTACCTCAATGGACAGCTTGACGAGTCTCTCGATAATCGGTGCCAGATCCTCCTCCACCTGTGACGGATCAATGATTTTGCAGCTATCGTATCCAACCATTTACTGCTGTCAGAATGAAGAATCTGTCTCTTCATCTAGAATATGCTTCATTTCACTCTTCATTCTGACATCCCTAATCTCAGAATTATGTATCCCTCTTCATCTACCACAATCTCCCACTCACAATGGCGATTTCGATGGCGGTAACTTCATCATCGCCAGGGGGATCGATTCGAAGTGTCACTCCGAGTCGACCTACTCCGTCCATCGAACACACGGGAGTGAAGCACTCATCGATCGTATACGATCCCTGACAACATTACGGTAGACTTCAGTTTACGATCGCCTCTACAGTAACTCTACAGTTCCCTTGAGCAGAATTACACAAGTTACTGTCAGGGTGAAGAATTCGCCTCTTCATTCCATAACTATTACCGGCGAAGGAGTACGAGAAATGAAGAAACAGATTGTCATCTATAGCCCTAATCAGTAACTACCGTAATCAATAACTACCGTAATCACTAACTACCGTAACCCGTATACCGTACATCGGCGCTATCGAGTGATTCGACGGTGAGAGGCACGCCGAGCAGATCGAAGTGCACGCTCGTCACCGACCATTCGTACCTGAGAGATTATCGATTGCTTGGCTACCGTACTCCCCTACCGTGCCCGCTACCACAGTACTCACCATCCACACAGTCGATCGTACTTGCGCGTGCGGGCATGGAACGAGATGGGAGCATGCATCTACAATAGGTAATCTCAGATCTATCTCGACGATGATAATGACAGTTCAGCGAATAAATCAAACAAACGGTGAGCTAGAGATGGATGAAGAGGAGAATAGGCAGAGCGTACGACATGAATGATGATTGAGTGAGGAGAAAAAAGAGTAGAACTAGACTCGCATGGATTAGAGAGGCGAAGGAGGAAATGAAGCATGAGTTTAGTCCCTAGATGAGAAGCCCCTCCCACTACCGTATCTACGTCAATCGGTAGGATTAGAGAGCTCGACCTAGTGCGTACTCGTGTTAGTGTCAACTATCTAAATTGAGGAAATGAATCTAAATTCCAGCTAGCAGCTTCATTCATGCGCCTATTATTGCTGAATGTGGTCTCATAGAGTACCATACAGAGACCAGCAAATAGTGCATGTTTTCGATGCAGATGGGTAAACAAAGGGACTGTGAAGGAACTCTGTTGTACACTTCCTCTATTAGAATAACGCGACAATGCTTTACAGAACAAAGAATGCAATCAAGAAATGGCAATGTTAAGAAAACCGAACACTCTACACAATAATCCATGGATAAACTCTACACAATAATCCATGGATAGTGATTAGATAGTTCAAACTGCAAAATTGGAATGAAATCAACAAAGTACGAAAAGAAACAACAATCATCTCATCAACATCTCAATAAGAATCAGCACTGTATCTACCGTACCTCATGGGTGAGCAAAATCGCATGAACAATGAACCAGGGAGGCAAATAAGGACCTCAAGATGAGCAGGGAGAAGCACAGGGCTTCGTGAAAATTCAAACACCAAAACTGAACAGTTCGATGTGAAAGCTGATCTTCTGTTCTCTGATCCTGTCTGACTCTCCTCGTTTCACACACTCTCTCGTCCATTCTCACCTCTCCCTATGTCTGGAAGCCAGACAATCGATGATCAGGTCCAGACAATCGATACCCACTGGCACACAAAACACAACGTCGAAAGTGATCTCCACTTCCCTTCTTTCTCTCCACTCTCTCCTATTCCCATGCTCTCTCGTCGATCATTAGTCTCTCCCTACGTCTACAAGACGGAAGAACGGACACCCAGTGGAAGTGCCCGAGAGAGATCAAAGCGCAGTTTGTGCATTGTTCTAGGGCTGAGAAGATGTGAAAGGGATACCCGGTTGTCTATTGAGTAAGAATGTCAGAATGAAGAATCTGCATCTTCATTTATCATGCTCTCTGGCCTTTCAGTTCATTTCAGAGTGAAAGAATGCGAAATGAAGAGATGAATTCTTCATTCCGATTGCCATACAACTGATAATGCAATTTCAGATCCAAAGAACAATACAATAAAGACTAATCGAGTTTATGAATAAAATGAATTCAATTCAAAGAAGTATCAGCGAGTGGAATGCAGCTCAATATAGTGTTTCCCGTGAAGACCCTCACAGGTCAACAACCGAATCTAATGAAGATCCACCCTCGTGAAACACTTTTGATCTTTCTCTGAAGACGGATGTCTCTTGTTTACTGCCATCTTCAGAACTTTCACAATAATTTCTTCACCGCGGAAGGAATGAAAAATGTCAATCAAATGTCGATGGTAATCTCGATTAAATTATTATCACAGTAAATACGGAGAATGTGTGAATTGTACGTTGGCAAATCGTAGGAAAATGTTGAGCTCGGGAGAACAGGCATTTAGAATGGGTAGTACTACTGATCATAAAGGTGATACACGCGAGAAGAATAATGAACTATCAGAATTCGGGGCTGTTAAATTGGACTGGGAAGACCCTCAAAGTCTAGACTTGATCTGGCTCCCAAATTGGATCCGAGATTGGGATCTCAGGCCATTGATATTTTGGGTCCCCATGCTAGCACGATCTAGGAGCTTTTCTCATCATTCTGGATGAAAACAAACATTCACTTCAAATATTGACTAATCCTCGATGAGAAATCTCTTGTGATCATCTTTATGATTCCTTGAAATAAGCTAATCTTCTAGCGTGATCTTCAAGCAGCAGAGAGCGTAACTGGAGATCAGGCTAAAAATTTTGCACGAAAAGTTGGAGTTGAAATCGAATTTGTGCCGATTGAAACAAATCATAGGTAGGCACGGAAAAGAACGGTTTACAAATGAAAAGCTAACGATCAATAACAATAATCATTATGAAGATGAAAAACTGTGCCAAGATAAATGTCCCCATCATCGCTACTTTCGTGGCTACCGTACCCTCAATACTCATCTGATCTCGCTCACAAATTGATAACAAGTTTTTGATCCCTGGAGACCGCCCCCCCCTCGTGAGCGAAAACAACGTTTCGAAAATCGAGCACGAAAACAATTAGCTATTTCGGAAAATGGTATAATTTTGATTTATGAACCGATCCACTGAGGAAAATGTCACATTCGTTGACGTTTCTATTTGTTTCGTTTCGCAAGGAACCCCACAATCAAGCAGACTAATCCTATACCCATGAGATTCACTGGTTCGTTACTAATCGTCGATTACTGTACAATGCGTCAAGAAAAGACCAAAGAGCGACATTATTCGGATGGAAACGGCATGGAATGAACCCACGGAGCTTCATTCCTTCATTTTCATCATGATCTCTTGACTCCACCCTCATAACTGCGTAATTCCCTCCTTCTCCCTCAGTCCACCCCCTCTTCTTCCTCTCTTTTCTCCCTTTACCCTTTCACTGTCCTTCCAGTACAGATGACAACACGCGCGTTCAAGGGGAAACGAATGACAGGCAAAAGTCCCGAGCACTTCGAGTGAAATTCACACTATTTCCCTACGCGAAATGGCGTAGGCAAACGGCCGAACTTTGCTTTCTGTCCAAGACAAGGAAAATATTCCGTTCACAGTTTCACATTGGTGATGTAAAGTGTTGCTTATGTTTGTTTGATAGTTGCAGAGGATCTGACTTTTAAACCGAAGAAGCTCGATTTGTGAAAGCCGGAATCCAGAGCCGCCCATTAGTCCCAGTGGGATAAACTGGAGACTGGTGGGCGTTGTTGACGCAGACAATTAGTTCAGTAATGACGATCTTAGTGAGAACTCTAATCAGAAATCACCATTCGTCATCTACTTTTAGTTTTTGCAGAGTCTAGACAACTTGAGAAGAAATTCTCTTCAGAATGTCTTTTCATTCATGAAGACGTTTTTTATGCTATAAATTGCAATGGTAACATTCCACAATAAATCAGCTGGAATTTCTGTAAGCTGATAAATTTACTTCCCTATTGCCTCCGATTCAATCCATTTGATTTTTGGTTTCTGATTCAAAATACAATACAACATATTAGAGAAAACACTAGGGAGGATGGCATACGTATTGTAACAGGGGATAGCATATTCCGATTCAACAACCACAGACCGTCATTTTGTAACGATGAGCAGTGTTGAAGAGTCAAGTCATTACTGAAAACAATTTCTTATTTTCATGAACTTGTGTATCTAGTCGACTCAACAAGTCAACATATCACACCTGCTTCGTTATTCATCCACCTTCACAGAACAATACACTCTCTGTTCAGTTCACAGGTGCTTATTATTTCTTTCTTCTCACTTACTACAAAACCCTGATTATCGCCTACAATCTTCCCCCTTTTGCTTTTACCACGAACGGAAAAAGTCCAGGGACATTCAGGATCTCACAAGAACTTTACTATTCTCACGTTTTCAAGGGGACAGCTTGAAATACTCAAATTTGAGTGGATGGAAAGTGATGATGAAGTCACCAGAAAATCTTTGGTCTCTTGTTCATTGCCGTGGGTTCGTTCGTACTCCAATCCTCTTCTTTAGTCGAATCGGAAAGCAATTGCAGACTGAAACTGGTGAATGGGAATCCCTCTTCAATCCATCCCTTCTCTCTTCAAATCCGTCTGATGTGACATTCTAATCTCTTCCTGCTCTCTGGCTTCACTTGCTCAGTGATGAGTTACGATCACTGGTCTCACCATGAATCCCATCTTTTTCGTCTTGGGAAATGTCACAATTCCCCAGAAAGGTCTACACGCGTAGTTTCGCGCTCGCATTTGCGCGCGCGCTTTCTGATGAGATTGAGAGAGATAAGACGGCAGTCTAATAGAGATGAAGAGGGAGTAGAGAGGAAGAGGAGAGTCCAATATCTGTGAAATAGCGCGATGATAAATGAGAAATAGCGCGCACGCTATCCAAGGGATAAGAATATTGAAGAAAACGAAGCTTATGAGGGACCATGTATTGAAGAGAAACATTCTTCATTCAGGCTACGCTAGCTCTGACGCATGAAGCTATTGTGCATCATAGCAGAAGAATTCCGGACGCTTAACCATTTGGAAAATCTTCAGCTCAATGCCGATAATTCTTCATCATCATCTGCAAGGTACCATGATAAACACTACAAGCTGTAGAACGATCCTATTCATCTTTCGCTAATGCCAACACTATATTCCACTGAAGTAGCTCGTGATAAACCATGACACCAACCACAATCACACCGAAATCTACATCGTAATGCCGATAATACCTCTCTGGAACGTCCGTAATCATCTGATAAACACCTACGACTACTCAAATCATGCGGAACTTCCAAAACGAAAATAAGCTCTCGAGAGTAATCCGCTACACGACGCAAAAAAATCTATCTAAGAGAGAATTTACGAATTACTGACGACGTCGTAATCGAAATCCTATGGATTATTCCAAGCTCATGACTGCTTTTAGAGTGAACTACTTTTGCCCAACTGCACTGAAGGAAAGAGGATGATGAGGAAGGGGATTTCCACCCGGATGGCCTGTAATACAAATATACTTCACTGAACAGGGATGATGAAAAGAGATGAGTGTTACATAGATATCTCTGGAAATATTTTCTGTCGCAAAAGTATCTTTTCAGTCAGGATAACTCCTCTCATTTCCTTTTGATCTTATGAAAGTGCTCAACTATCGCAAATCACCGATTTAGCGGGGAGCAATTTCCTCAACAGAAGAGACACGCATTCGCACAGTGATCTTTGGCTCGCTAAGGGCTAAAACGTGTAGACTTGGACACTACTAATCTATCAAAGATCAACCAGTCCGTAAAATAATGCACTTGAATGTGAATACCAATTCATGTGGGGGACAGACAAAAGACACAATAAAAAAAACGAGATAAAAATCGAGGAAGGGAATTTACCGAGAGACTTTCCCGTCTTAACCAGGCCAAGTCCATTAACTCGGGACTGAACTATGGTTATAACACGAGTTTTCTGTAAGAGTGTAGCAAAATCAGCAAGTTTTTCCACCAGAAAAAAACTTTCGGTGTCCGATTTCTATGAAAGTTGGTTGGTGGGTACCCATAGGGGTCAGGACAAGGTCCATCTACTTGGTTTGGTCAATTATCGATGTTATCGATTTTTTGGATTCAAATCTTTAAACTACCATAACTACCTTCATTTTCATCCCACAGCGAGCGGTTTTCTCACACGGATTTGTCTCGGAATTCTCTACAAAAGGCTCAAAAAATCCAATATGAAAAAATTTCATCTTCGACCTGAAAATCGGGAAAAATCGATTTTTCGACCATAAATCCAAGCGGTGCTCGAAAGTTAACCGGAAATCCAAAACTTTTTTTGCATTTTCGACATTTTTAGACCCGTTGTGAAGTTTCTACGTCAATGATTTTTGATATCTCTGGCCGCGGGATGTCGTTTACTAGTAGAGCTCGGACATAGTCGCAAAAATCGTTTTTTGGCCATAACTAGCGTCAAAATGGTCGAATCCAGATTTTCAAAAAAGATAAATTTAGCTTTCAGCGAGACGAAAAGAAATGTTTTAATGCAAAAAAGTCGTAGGACTACCCAGTTTTGAGTTATTTTGGAAAACCCGCTTTACCAGCGGCATTTTGGATTGTGAGACGGCGGAAGGAAGGCATTCCTATACTCTTACAGAAAACCCGTGATAAACATGCAATACAAAGCTCGACCGAAGAAATGTAATAGAAAGTGCAATCGCCAACAAATTGAGACTAGAGTGCGAATTTCAGAGAGCGAGATAAAAAAAGTTATATCGCAGCCCTGAAACCAGATCCTACCAGAACCAAATTGACGAACACACATTGATTAAAAAAAATTAAGTGAAAAACAGAAAATTGGATAAAAAAGAAAAGTGAATTAATCATGGAAATGAGAATGATTCGCACTCGAGTGATCTTTTCATCTCCTTCCTTTCGAATCTGCGGGGTTTCTTCCTTCCCTTCTCTCGCCATTTCCTTCCACGATTCGTCCAGATATTCTAAATATTGGACATGCTAAAGATCTCAACGAAGCAACAAAATAAATAAAAAAAAAGAACATTCATTCGTAGACGAAAGAGCAGCATGCAATTGTTTCATTCAACGCCTAACAAAAAAGGTCCAACCGTCCATATTATTCATTTTTCTGTCACACGGAAGCAAAACAATTGTTCATGAAATCAATTCAGAACGAACAAGTTTATCAATTCACCGCAATAAAATAGTATGTGACGAGGTCAACAGAAAGAGATCAAAGATCAAATCTCGTTGGCATTAGGAGTGTAAAACATAAGTTGGAATAACACATTTTTCGACTCAACACGATACAAATAAGTACTCGACTGCGATAAAATTCACCAAGTAGGGATCAAAGATCAAATCTCATTGGGATTGCAGTAAAACCTGACTGGGAATACGATAAAATAGAACCATTCACTAGTGCTATGAACCGAGTAAACGAGTGGAGAAGGAGAGATATTAACAAATCGCATCACAAGACTATTTCGGGCTTCTAATCATTGAAATAATTTAGAGATAATAAATGCAAAAAGAAGAGCTCAGCAACTTATAAAAGAAAAGTAGAGTTAAAAGTACAGTGCATATAACGAATGGATTAATTGAGACATGTGTGATAATCCTTGAGGCTCATGATCCACTGAGATGGGCAATATTCTTAAGAATATCCATAACATAACGCCTCTCGATGGCTCCGAGACTGCAATGTATCCCAATGATTAGACTATCCCAAAGCTCTGATTCGATCCTGGTTCATAAGCCATCAAAATCCCCATACTTCTTCCACAGTTTGTTCGCCAGATCCTCGAATTCTCTTGAATTAATTCTGAACTCCTTCACATTACTTCTACCTCCCTGATGTGGCTGCGGCTGCGGCGGTGCCGGCAGCTGCAGCTGCTGCAGCTGAGGGAACTGAGGCGGAGCTGCAAATGAGAATTGAACGAGTACTCGCATACCACAATCAAACCACAATCGTTTCATTCGACATTGTGCGCACACTGCACTCATACTCCATTTAAAGGAGGAGTAACAGGAAAGAATGCTAGAGACTCTCACACGGAAAACCCGGGACTTGCAAGACACCGTAGTCAAATGAGGGAAGGGAAAGGAGGGGAGGGAGGGGAGGGAGATAGGCGTATGTAAATCAAAAGCGCACGCTTAATCAAATCCTCTGTTCAAATTCCCCGCCCTTGCCTGGACTCAGGGGAATTCTGGAACTATGCCAAATCGCTATAACTCGGTTCATTGATGTCGTAAAAACATGGGAGTTTCAGATCTCTGATATGGTTATTGATTGCTATAATCTGACGTTGACAGATTGGCCACAAAAATATTCATGTTACTCCTCCTTTAATTCCATACTAATCTCAATAATCTTACCCATGTACTGCATGTTAGGTAGTCCTCCCAATGCCATGGCCATATTCTGAGCTGCCAGTGGCTGCGGCATCCCGCCTGGTCCACTGTGCATAGCGTTCCTGTAAACAATCACAAGATTCCACAAGTACCTTTACAAGTTCCTCTTTCTAACAATAAATGTATGAAAATTTCCAGCATTCTTAATTTCACAATTTTCTATCTCTTTTTCATTCTAAACAATCCGATTTCACGCAACTCACATGAGAACGGTCGCCATCGGTGGCTGCTGCATTGGCAGCTGCTGATACTGCAGCATCTGCAGCAGGGAAGGGTGCAGCTGCTGCACGGGCTGCTGCTGCTGCCATCCTCCTCCTCCAGCGCCGTATCCAGGGAATCCGAGGGAAGAGGGCCAATTCATCAACTGTCCTGCAGCAGGCATTAGTCGTATAGCCTGGTGATCATAACTGATCTCCATATATCAACTGACGGTGTCATGAAGGAAGTCTCACTGTCCGCGTCCACCATCGGACTCGCGGACCCAGTGAACGAGTTGTTCAACTGCCCGAGGGCACTGAATGATGGCATATTTTGTCAGGCTGCAAAATGAGTCGCTCACTTTTGCAGCAGCTCCTGCGGCGTGGGCTGTAGCTGCTGCTCGTGCAGCAGTCCATCCATCGACTCGCGACGAGTTGTCGCCATCTGACTATCCGACTGCTTCGACTGACGCTGCTGCTCGTCTCTGCAAGATATTCTTATTTAACAGAGATCAAAGATCAAATCGGAGCGGAGCATCAACGATCAAAGATCATCCGTCGCTCACCCCGTGGTGTCTCCAAACTGCAGCACTCGAGCGGCACTGGGAGCTCGAGAGTCGGATCTGGAGATAATATTAAATGTTTGCAAAGGAAAATGTGAAATACAAATCTCCCTAGTGCATATATATTTCCTATTCGACCATAATCTAACAACAGAGTGAATAACTTATAAAGAAACTTGGTTTATAATTGAAGAGGAATAGAAAAACTGCTAATTGACACAAAAGAAATGAGAAAGACTTCCTAGAATAATGCGGCTGGATGTTTCGGTCCATTGGGTCGTAGACACCCAACCGCCTCACGAAGGGTGGACCTCGTCCGTACGACGCCCCTCGCAAGTGGGGAACAAGAGAGATATGGGGAGAAGAAGATGAAAATAAACAACAAACAACTAACGCGAAACGAGTCAATGTATAGCGAAAATGAACTAACGGATGTATAGCGAAATTGAACTAACGGGACAGTAAGTATCAATATAGGCTAAATGGTGGGTGTGGAATAAACCAATCTTGACGATGAGAGAAGAAACATCCGATCGCTAGTTTGAGTGATTGCTGTCGGGGTGGTGAAGGGAAGTGATTAATAGACTGGGAGAGGAGAGATCGGAAGGTCAACAGATCAATGATCTACCCCCTGCCGGGAGAAGGGAATATAAGGGAGGAAGGACAGATGCTTCAAATAGTGAATTAATGGGGAAATATCACAGTTTTTCGATAATATGCATGCATATATCATTATTACAAACTACGTATTTCAGTGATATCGCAGGAGTTTTGTTTAACGTTGAATACAGTCTAGAGCATAAGATCTCCTTTGGGTATTGAATTTGCAGGAAATAACGTGCAAGTTGACGTGTTCTCTCCAAAAAGTGTTCGAATAGAGAACAGTTTCGGAAAATGCGAATTATTTCTCCATGTAGCGTGTTTAGACCCATACTAATGGGAATATTCGATTCGTAATGAGGGTATCTAACCACTGAGAATGAGTAGTCATCGGTCTTATTGTATAGTGAGGTTTGAACTGCACCAGTGTTGGTTACTTTAATAGACATGTCAAGGAATGCTGCCTCTTTCGGGCCTGTATTAGTCTGTTCCAGAGTGAGTGAATGGTGATACATATCAGTTGTAATCCTTATGAATTCGTCCTTTTTGTCCGAAATGTGGAAAAGATCATCGATATATCTAAACGTTCGGTTAAGAGAAAAAGATAGAGGATGTCCGCTCTGAATGTTATTGCGAATATATTGGTACTCCATAACAGCAAGAGTGAGATCTGCTATTTGGGGTGATGCGTTATTGCCCTGGGGAATTCCTTTATGTTGTTGATATAAATTTCCACCGTAATAGGCAAAAGAGTTGCGTAGAATAAATTCAATAATTCCTTTGAGATCGTTTTTGTGATATGATCTGCCACTGGTACTCGAGTTGTTCCGATCATATCTGACGTTAGTTCCTTGAACCACAATGTATTCAGAACCAGCGTTTTTGAACATTAAGTCGATGAGATAGTATAGTTTTTCCTTCACTACATTATGGGGAAGGTTTGTAAACAGTGAGGAGAAAACAGCACAGAAAATCTCGGAACGTTTGTTTTGAACTGTATTTAGTTGTTGAACCACTCGGAATGTATTTTGTATAGAGAAGAATCGATTAATTTAATCATGTCCGGTAATACTGTAACAATACCTTCTGAAGTGACCATGTAAAAATCTGAGAATTCTTTGCAATTCAATAGAAAGTGGTTTTAGGGTGCTGTCATGAGCTCCAGTAATGAATCTGAATTTTATTGGATTCTTGTGCATTTTGGGAATTCCGTATATTTTAGGTAGATTTCCCTCTGTTTGCACAGCAATACCGAAACTGCGTGTGAACCTCTCATGATTTAGTTTGATGCTAACAGGATCAAGTTGATCTTTGATTTCGTAGGTTTTGCCATCATCACTCTGTGTATTGAGTTCTTTTTCCATAAATTGCAGATACAGTTTTTTACAGGTAAATGCGTAGTTTCCTGATGCTTTGTCAACCATGGTGACCACGAAATCTCTGTGTAGTTCTGATACCTTTTTTGTAAGAGATTTTATTTGGACGTAGTCATGTTGGCGGAGTCGTAACTTGTTATTTATAGTCTCTGATATTATTTTTGTGAATGCATCATGATTGTCTTTTATTTTAGTCTTTGCTGGTTTATGTTTTCGTATGAGATTAGCATACAAACTTTGACATGAATCGTGTACAGTATCTATTATTGTTTTTCGATCGGTGAATGATCTAACTCTGAACTTGGTTCCCTTTTCGAAGATATCGTACACCGAGTCCATTCTCCACGAGGATTGTCCATTATGGACCATTATGGACAATTTTAGTCCATCTTTTTTTCCATCATCGAAGTTCTTTGCTTAAAATGCGATAATCAGGGCTCTTTTTGTGCTTGCTGCACTTTTTTTGGTTCCTTTTTTAAATTTAAGCGAAAAAATAAATTAAAAATATTCATTTTCATTGTGAAATTCACATTCCATTCTATTCCATCAAAATTCCATCTTTGCGAATCGCAAACTGAAAAAGCGGTGGTGTGACACGAATCGCGGATACCGTACCTGCGACACGTTTCGTTGTCGGCCTTCCCACCTTTATTTATTTTAAATCGATTTTCATAATTAATTAGCGCGGTTATTGTTATGTTTTTGTTGCTAGAACGTGCGTATGACAGAGGGCATCCTGACCCTGTGGTATGATTGAGGGTTTCTTTGTCGTAATGGCTTGATTTCGCATTTTTTAATTGACTGAGCTGTTATGCTCTTTCAAATGGAAGCAATTCCTGTTTATCTCCTTAAACGGGTCTAATTAGCTCGCTCTCGTAATGTATTATGTTTATATCGCGACGTCATTGCATATGGCCTATTCCTAATCGCTGTATTTCAGATCGGAAGGATGTCATTCGTCTCTCGAATTTTGCTCCTGCTCCTCCTCTCATCCATGGTTTCGACGGTCACCGTAAGTCATCTACTGTGCATTTAAGTTCAGACGTGCAGTTTGAGTTGACTTTCTCATGCTCTTGTGCGAGATTAGCGACTAAGAGGATAGAGCAATAACGGAACAGCAAAACCATTCAGAGCCAGCGACTATGCAGGAGGCGTCTAACCGAGGCTCTCTCTGTCGTATGTGACCACAAGTATCACGCACTCATCGGGAATTACGACCAAATGTTGCCGGAACCGACGCCCTTACGAGGAGCTTAGCAAGTACTGCAGCGTTATAAAGGTAATTATTCTCTTTTGCTGCTAGGCAAGCCGATATTAAATCGTTACGCCTCTTAAAAATGATCGATGAAGTGCCAATCGAGGTCCTCATGCTGTATAACCTTGTGCTGAGTTGCCAAATTTTCAGATACCGCCGATTTTGCCAACAGCCTATTTCCAAATTTGGTGCCTAAGATTTATAAATTTTTCAGATATCCGTATGGCCTGTAACACGCTACTTCCCGGCCCCACTGCGCACTGGACGGATCAAAATCTCGACAAAACTAGTGCAGGTTTGCTTCCTTCGTTAAAAATTTTTTTTTTTTAAATTGGGTAATGATGGATAGGCTGGGTCTAACGGTTTTGCGGTGGTGAATAGTATCAGGCCATGTACTGCCTTCCTGCCATCTTTCTGACTTTTCTTGGAAATATTGCTTATTTGTATTATTAACAAAAAAAATGAATGATGAAAGTGAAATTATATTTTACGTTAAACCGTTTAAATTGGCCAAAATGATGAGGGTGATGAGCTCTCAATTGATCTTATTATTTTCAATTATAATTTATATTATTCTTCCAGATCACGGCGACCCGTACTGGTCAGAAGGGATACCATCACAGAACTGAGATGAACAAGAAGATCTACCGCATCGGCAAATCTCCTCTGACCGCCGAGAGCAAGAAGAACGGATACACCGAGTACGATCTCGCCGAGATGACCATCAACCCCATCGTTTGAGTGGAGGTGTGATTAGGATAGGTGATAAGGGGGTTTGTTAGAAAGTAGGAAAATCTTGTTTCCAATGTTTTTGAATTTAATTTTTGAACTGAGTTATCGAATTGTATTTATTGACTGAGGTGATTTTTTTTTGTATTTAAATTGGGAATGTCGGGTATAAAATATTATTCCTGGTATCAACTGTTTATCTAACTACAAACACGGTGACAATAACATGTCACGAGTTTATTCAAGATTACGGTACACAGAATCACCCTCATAATGGAATTCTCCATTGATATGACCTTCAGGACGGTCTGTCATATCCTCCTCCTCCTCCATGTCATCCATGATCTCTTGCTTGGGAATGAGATTTGCCCCTCCACTCATTCTTCCTCCCTTCTTCTTCCTTGGTTCAAGCACATCCTCCTTTCGTTTGATTCGACCCTCGTCGTAGTCCTCCTCTCCATCCATCGATTCCATCAGCTCTTCCCTTCTTCCTCCCATGGACGACTCCCCATCTTGTTCTTCCTCCTCTTCCTCATCCTCGAATTCCTCATCCTCCATCTCTTCTCCATCGTCCTCTCCATAATCCTCCACCTGATTCCTCCTCACTGTGGGCCCTCCCTTTCTTCTCTGGGTGCTAGCATAGGTGCTAAGTCTTCTTCTCATCATTGCCACCCAGTGGTCTTGTTGTCCTCCAATTGAAAACCTGCGTCGGTACAGCACGCACTGTAAATGGAATTGTTGAGATTACGGTTAGGATACGGTAAGTCACATTGTTTTTTAATTGAGTTATACTATTTCTATCACTTGTATTTCTAACAGCACTTTCCTTCTCTCTAGTGGAAAAGAAGTGGAAGTAAAAGATCGACCCAAGAGAGGGATGAATGCAACCCCGGCACCTGGTAAAACGTAGTGTGTTTCACATATCAATCCTAATGTTTCAGAGCAATTACCGCAGAAGAAGGCGCGCGTAAGCAAGGGTAAATGATCTCGAATATCAAAGATCGTGATGGGCGAAACCTTTTTTTTCAGAAGCAACGGATACGGTACTCGATCTCTCAGATGACCTTATTGGCAATAGAGGAATAGTAAAGAAAGGAAGTTCGTGTAGATTTGAATGCTTTATCACAATATTCGATCACAGAAGGAGGAATCAGTAGTCGGAATCGGGACAGAATGGTCACTCGATCACCCTCGCCTCGAATGATCTCAGATGATGATGAGGATACCCGATTCATTCCCACTCCGCCTTCTTCATCAACTGACTTCTCAAGTGGTAAGTGCTCCATTATTTGAGATGTGTTTCATAGGTCTATCAGAATGAAGAATTCGCCACTATGGTCAGTGATAGGAATGAAGAGATAAATTCTTCATTCTCATAGACCTAGCTTCTCTGTCCTCAATAATAAGAATGATTGATGGATAACTTAGCGCGGTTATTGTTATGTTTTTGTTGCTAGAACGTGCGTATGACAGAGGGCATCCTGACCCTGTGGTATGATTGAGGGTTTCTTTGTCGTAATGGCTTGATTTCGCATTTTTTAATTGACTGAGCTGTTATGCTCTTTCAAATGGAAGCAATTCCTGTTTATCTCCTTAAACGGGTCTAATTAGCTCGCTCTCGTAATGTATTATGTTTATATCGCGACGTCATTGCATATGGCCTATTCCTAATCGCTGTATTTCAGATCGGAAGGATGTCATTCGTCTCTCGAATTTTGCTCCTGCTCCTCCTCTCATCCATGGTTTCGACGGTCACCGTAAGTCATCTACTGTGCATTTAAGTTCAGACGTGCAGTTTGAGTTGACTTTCTCATGCTCTTGTGCGAGATTAGCGACTAAGAGGATAGAGCAATAACGGAACAGCAAAACCATTCAGAGCCAGCGACTATGCAGGAGGCGTCTAACCGAGGCTCTCTCTGTCGTATGTGACCACAAGTATCACGCACTCATCGGGAATTACGACCAAATGTTGCCGGAACCGACGCCCTTACGAGGAGCTTAGCAAGTACTGCAGCGTTATAAAGGTAATTATTCTCTTTTGCTGCTAGGCAAGCCGATATTAAATCGTTACGCCTCTTAAAAATGATCGATGAAGTGCCAATCGAGGTCCTCATGCTGTATAACCTTGTGCTGAGTTGCCAAATTTTCAGATACCGCCGATTTTGCCAACAGCCTATTTCCAAATTTGGTGCCTAAGATTTATAAATTTTTCAGATATCCGTATGGCCTGTAACACGCTACTTCCCGGCCCCACTGCGCACTGGACGGATCAAAATCTCGACAAAACTAGTGCAGGTTTGCTTCCTTCGTTAAAAATTTTTTTTTTTTAAATTGGGTAATGATGGATAGGCTGGGTCTAACGGTTTTGCGGTGGTGAATAGTATCAGGCCATGTACTGCCTTCCTGCCATCTTTCTGACTTTTCTTGGAAATATTGCTTATTTGTATTATTAACAAAAAAAATGAATGATGAAAGTGAAATTATATTTTACGTTAAACCGTTTAAATTGGCCAAAATGATGAGGGTGATGAGCTCTCAATTGATCTTATTATTTTCAATTATAATTTATATTATTCTTCCAGATCACGGCGACCCGTACTGGTCAGAAGGGATACCATCACAGAACTGAGATGAACAAGAAGATCTACCGCATCGGCAAATCTCCTCTGACCGCCGAGAGCAAGAAGAACGGATACACCGAGTACGATCTCGCCGAGATGACCATCAACCCCATCGTTTGAGTGGAGGTGTGATTAGGATAGGTGATAAGGGGGTTTGTTAGAAAGTAGGAAAATCTTGTTTCCAATGTTTTTGAATTTAATTTTTGAACTGAGTTATCGAATTGTATTTATTGACTGAGGTGATTTTTTTTTGTATTTAAATTGGGAATGTCGGGTATAAAATATTATTCCTGGTATCAACTGTTTATCTAACTACAAACACGGTGACAATAACATGTCACGAGTTTATTCAAGATTACGGTACACAGAATCACCCTCATAATGGAATTCTCCATTGATATGACCTTCAGGACGGTCTGTCATATCCTCCTCCTCCTCCATGTCATCCATGATCTCTTGCTTGGGAATGAGATTTGCCCCTCCACTCATTCTTCCTCCCTTCTTCTTCCTTGGTTCAAGCACATCCTCCTTTCGTTTGATTCGACCCTCGTCGTAGTCCTCCTCTCCATCCATCGATTCCATCAGCTCTTCCCTTCTTCCTCCCATGGACGACTCCCCATCTTGTTCTTCCTCCTCTTCCTCATCCTCGAATTCCTCATCCTCCATCTCTTCTCCATCGTCCTCTCCATAATCCTCCACCTGATTCCTCCTCACTGTGGGCCCTCCCTTTCTTCTCTGGGTGCTAGCATAGGTGCTAAGTCTTCTTCTCATCATTGCCACCCAGTGGTCTTGTTGTCCTCCAATTGAAAACCTGCGTCGGTACAGCACGCACTGTAAATGGAATTGTTGAGATTACGGTTAGGATACGGTAAGTCACATTGTTTTTTAATTGAGTTATACTATTTCTATCACTTGTATTTCTAACAGCACTTTCCTTCTCTCTAGTGGAAAAGAAGTGGAAGTAAAAGATCGACCCAAGAGAGGGATGAATGCAACCCCGGCACCTGGTAAAACGTAGTGTGTTTCACATATCAATCCTAATGTTTCAGAGCAATTACCGCAGAAGAAGGCGCGCGTAAGCAAGGGTAAATGATCTCGAATATCAAAGATCGTGATGGGCGAAACCTTTTTTTTCAGAAGCAACGGATACGGTACTCGATCTCTCAGATGACCTTATTGGCAACAGAGGAATAGTAAAGAAAGGAAGTTCGTGTAGATTTGAATGCTTTATCACAATATTCGATCACAGAAGGAGGAATCAGTAGTCGGAATCGGGACAGAATGGTCACTCGATCACCCTCGCCTCGAATGATCTCAGATGATGATGAGGATACCCGATTCATTCCCACTCCGCCTTCTTCATCAACTGACTTCTCAAGTGGTAAGTGCTCCATTATTTGAGATGTGTTTCATAGGTCTATCAGAATGAAGAATTCGCCACTATGGTCAGTGATAGGAATGAAGAGATAAATTCTTCATTCTCATAGACCTAGCTTCTCTGTCCTCAATAATAAGAATGATTGATGGATAACTTAGCGCGGTTATTGTTATGTTTTTGTTGCTAGAACGTGCGTATGACAGAGGGCATCCTGACCCTGTGGTATGATTGAGGGTTTCTTTGTCGTAATGGCTTGATTTCGCATTTTTTAATTGACTGAGCTGTTATGCTCTTTCAAATGGAAGCAATTCCTGTTTATCTCCTTAAACGGGTCTAATTAGCTCGCTCTCGTAATGTATTATGTTTATATCGCGACGTCATTGCATATGGCCTATTCCTAATCGCTGTATTTCAGATCGGAAGGATGTCATTCGTCTCTCGAATTTTGCTCCTGCTCCTCCTCTCATCCATGGTTTCGACGGTCACCGTAAGTCATCTACTGTGCATTTAAGTTCAGACGTGCAGTTTGAGTTGACTTTCTCATGCTCTTGTGCGAGATTAGCGACTAAGAGGATAGAGCAATAACGGAACAGCAAAACCATTCAGAGCCAGCGACTATGCAGGAGGCGTCTAACCGAGGCTCTCTCTGTCGTATGTGACCACAAGTATCACGCACTCATCGGGAATTACGACCAAATGTTGCCGGAACCGACGCCCTTACGAGGAGCTTAGCAAGTACTGCAGCGTTATAAAGGTAATTATTCTCTTTTGCTGCTAGGCAAGCCGATATTAAATCGTTACGCCTCTTAAAAATGATCGATGAAGTGCCAATCGAGGTCCTCATGCTGTATAACCTTGTGCTGAGTTGCCAAATTTTCAGATACCGCCGATTTTGCCAACAGCCTATTTCCAAATTTGGTGCCTAAGATTTATAAATTTTTCAGATATCCGTATGGCCTGTAACACGCTACTTCCCGGCCCCACTGCGCACTGGACGGATCAAAATCTCGACAAAACTAGTGCAGGTTTGCTTCCTTCGTTAAAAATTTTTTTTTTTTAAATTGGGTAATGATGGATAGGCTGGGTCTAACGGTTTTGCGGTGGTGAATAGTATCAGGCCATGTACTGCCTTCCTGCCATCTTTCTGACTTTTCTTGGAAATATTGCTTATTTGTATTATTAACAAAAAAAATGAATGATGAAAGTGAAATTATATTTTACGTTAAACCGTTTAAATTGGCCAAAATGATGAGGGTGATGAGCTCTCAATTGATCTTATTATTTTCAATTATAATTTATATTATTCTTCCAGATCACGGCGACCCGTACTGGTCAGAAGGGATACCATCACAGAACTGAGATGAACAAGAAGATCTACCGCATCGGCAAATCTCCTCTGACCGCCGAGAGCAAGAAGAACGGATACACCGAGTACGATCTCGCCGAGATGACCATCAACCCCATCGTTTGAGTGGAGGTGTGATTAGGATAGGTGATAAGGGGGTTTGTTAGAAAGTAGGAAAATCTTGTTTCCAATGTTTTTGAATTTAATTTTTGAACTGAGTTATCGAATTGTATTTATTGACTGAGGTGATTTTTTTTTGTATTTAAATTGGGAATGTCGGGTATAAAATATTATTCCTGGTATCAACTGTTTATCTAACTACAAACACGGTGACAATAACATGTCACGAGTTTATTCAAGATTACGGTACACAGAATCACCCTCATAATGGAATTCTCCATTGATATGACCTTCAGGACGGTCTGTCATATCCTCCTCCTCCTCCATGTCATCCATGATCTCTTGCTTGGGAATGAGATTTGCCCCTCCACTCATTCTTCCTCCCTTCTTCTTCCTTGGTTCAAGCACATCCTCCTTTCGTTTGATTCGACCCTCGTCGTAGTCCTCCTCTCCATCCATCGATTCCATCAGCTCTTCCCTTCTTCCTCCCATGGACGACTCCCCATCTTGTTCTTCCTCCTCTTCCTCATCCTCGAATTCCTCATCCTCCATCTCTTCTCCATCGTCCTCTCCATAATCCTCCACCTGATTCCTCCTCACTGTGGGCCCTCCCTTTCTTCTCTGGGTGCTAGCATAGGTGCTAAGTCTTCTTCTCATCATTGCCACCCAGTGGTCTTGTTGTCCTCCAATTGAAAACCTGCGTCGGTACAGCACGCACTGTAAATGGAATTGTTGAGATTACGGTTAGGATACGGTAAGTCACATTGTTTTTTAATTGAGTTATACTATTTCTATCACTTGTATTTCTAACAGCACTTTCCAGATCGTACCTCCTGTAGCCAATTCATCTTTCTTTCGTTGCGCTTGTGAAGAGGAAGGAGGCACTCATCCGGAGTGAAGAGTGCATCCTGCAGCGCTTTAGCGAACGAGAGCAGGTTGGGATTTCGGTCGTCTAGACGACGCACTTCTACCTCGCGGAGATAACGATAGTGAAATTCTGAAAGATTAGTTCCGATCAGAAAAAGTGGTGTGTTATTCAATGAATTGGAATACGATATAGCAATCAGTTTAGTGATGGGATTTTGGGGATAGAGGAAACTTACCCTTCGGTGGGGGAGGCAGCTGCTCCGAGATTGCATCTGTTCCAATTGCTGCTTTCTGGGCAGCCTCAGCAATGCGTGGAGTAGCAGTGGCCACCTCACGCACCTTAGAATGTTTGAGTTTGCTTGACGTTGAAGTGGTATTTAATTTATATATAACATATGCTACTAAAATTGAAAATTCGCACTAGTGCCCTTTGCATCTCCAACGTTTCAGCGATCTCATCAGTGGTCGTCTCTACTCGAGTGAGTCTGCCTTCGATGCGATCCAAACGCTGATGGACAGACGACAGTCCTTCCTTCATCGATCGATTCATCGAAGCTATTGCTTCGAGCACTGTAGTATGGTTGGTTATAAATTAAGTTATCCATCAATCATTCTTATTATTGAGGACAGAGAAGCTAGGTCTATGAGAATGAAGAATTTATCTCTTCATTCCTATCACTGACCATAGTGGCGAATTCTTCATTCTGATAGACCTATGAAACACATCTCAAATAATGGAGCACTTACCACTTGAGAAGTCAGTTGATGAAGAAGGCGGAGTGGGAATGAATCGGGTATCCTCATCATCATCTGAGATCATTCGAGGCGAGGGTGATCGAGTGACCATTCTGTCCCGATTCCGACTACTGATTCCTCCTTCTGTGATCGAATATTGTGATAAAGCATTCAAATCTACACGAACTTCCTTTCTTTACTATTCCTCTGTTGCCAATAAGGTCATCTGAGAGATCGAGTACCGTATCCGTTGCTTCTGAAAAAAAAGGTTTCGCCCATCACGATCTTTGATATTCGAGATCATTTACCCTTGCTTACGCGCGCCTTCTTCTGCGGTAATTGCTCTGAAACATTAGGATTGATATGTGAAACACACTACGTTTTACCAGGTGCCGGGGTTGCATTCATCCCTCTCTTGGGTCGATCTTTTACTTCCACTTCTTTTCCACTAGAGAGAAGGAAAGTGCTGTTAGAAATACAAGTGATAGAAATAGTATAACTCAATTAAAAAACAATGTGACTTACCGTATCCTAACCGTAATCTCAACAATTCCATTTACAGTGCGTGCTGTACCGACGCAGGTTTTCAATTGGAGGACAACAAGACCACTGGGTGGCAATGATGAGAAGAAGACTTAGCACCTATGCTAGCACCCAGAGAAGAAAGGGAGGGCCCACAGTGAGGAGGAATCAGGTGGAGGATTATGGAGAGGACGATGGAGAAGAGATGGAGGATGAGGAATTCGAGGATGAGGAAGAGGAGGAAGAACAAGATGGGGAGTCGTCCATGGGAGGAAGAAGGGAAGAGCTGATGGAATCGATGGATGGAGAGGAGGACTACGACGAGGGTCGAATCAAACGAAAGGAGGATGTGCTTGAACCAAGGAAGAAGAAGGGAGGAAGAATGAGTGGAGGGGCAAATCTCATTCCCAAGCAAGAGATCATGGATGACATGGAGGAGGAGGAGGATATGACAGACCGTCCTGAAGGTCATATCAATGGAGAATTCCATTATGAGGGTGATTCTGTGTACCGTAATCTTGAATAAACTCGTGACATGTTATTGTCACCGTGTTTGTAGTTAGATAAACAGTTGATACCAGGAATAATATTTTATACCCGACATTCCCAATTTAAATACAAAAAAAAATCACCTCAGTCAATAAATACAATTCGATAACTCAGTTCAAAAATTAAATTCAAAAACATTGGAAACAAGATTTTCCTACTTTCTAACAAACCCCCTTATCACCTATCCTAATCACACCTCCACTCAAACGATGGGGTTGATGGTCATCTCGGCGAGATCGTACTCGGTGTATCCGTTCTTCTTGCTCTCGGCGGTCAGAGGAGATTTGCCGATGCGGTAGATCTTCTTGTTCATCTCAGTTCTGTGATGGTATCCCTTCTGACCAGTACGGGTCGCCGTGATCTGGAAGAATAATATAAATTATAATTGAAAATAATAAGATCAATTGAGAGCTCATCACCCTCATCATTTTGGCCAATTTAAACGGTTTAACGTAAAATATAATTTCACTTTCATCATTCATTTTTTTTGTTAATAATACAAATAAGCAATATTTCCAAGAAAAGTCAGAAAGATGGCAGGAAGGCAGTACATGGCCTGATACTATTCACCACCGCAAAACCGTTAGACCCAGCCTATCCATCATTACCCAATTTAAAAAAAAAAAATTTTTAACGAAGGAAGCAAACCTGCACTAGTTTTGTCGAGATTTTGATCCGTCCAGTGCGCAGTGGGGCCGGGAAGTAGCGTGTTACAGGCCATACGGATATCTGAAAAATTTATAAATCTTAGGCACCAAATTTGGAAATAGGCTGTTGGCAAAATCGGCGGTATCTGAAAATTTGGCAACTCAGCACAAGGTTATACAGCATGAGGACCTCGATTGGCACTTCATCGATCATTTTTAAGAGGCGTAACGATTTAATATCGGCTTGCCTAGCAGCAAAAGAGAATAATTACCTTTATAACGCTGCAGTACTTGCTAAGCTCCTCGTAAGGGCGTCGGTTCCGGCAACATTTGGTCGTAATTCTCGATGAGTGCGTGATACTTGTGGTCACATACGACAGAGAGAGCCTCGGTTAGACGCCTCCTGCATAGTCGCTGGCTCTGAATGGTTTTGCTGTTCCGTTATTGCTCTATCCTCTTAGTCGCTAATCTCGCACAAGAGCATGAGAAAGTCAACTCAAACTGCACGTCTGAACTTAAATGCACAGTAGATGACTTACGGTGACCGTCGAAACCATGGATGAGAGGAGGAGCAGGAGCAAAATTCGAGAGACGAATGACATCCTTCCGATCTGAAATACAGCGATTAGGAATAGGCCATATGCAATGACGTCGCGATATAAACATAATACATTACGAGAGCGAGCTAATTAGACCCGTTTAAGGAGATAAACAGGAATTGCTTCCATTTGAAAGAGCATAACAGCTCAGTCAATTAAAAAATGCGAAATCAAGCCATTACGACAAAGAAACCCTCAATCATACCACAGGGTCAGGATGCCCTCTGTCATACGCACGTTCTAGCAACAAAAACATAACAATAACCGCGCTAATTAATTATGAAAATCGATTTAAAATAAATAAAGGTGGGAAGGCCGACAACGAAACGTGTCGCAGGTACGGTATCCGCGATTCGTGTCACACCACCGCTTTTTCAGTTTGCGATTCGCAAAGATGGAATTTTGATGGAATAGAATGGAATGTGAATTTCACAATGAAAATGAATATTTTTAATTTATTTTTTCGCTTAAATTTAAAAAAGGAACCAAAAAAAGTGCAGCAAGCACAAAAAGAGCCCTGATTATCGCATTTTAAGCAAAGAACTTCGATGATGGAAAAAAAGATGGACTAAAATTGTCCATAATGGTCCATAATGGACAATCCTCGTGGAGAATGGACTCGGTGTACGATATTTCTTAGATCGGAATCATCAATTATATTTATGTTACCTGAGCAGACATGTTTATAGTGTGGATCCACAAAGTTCAAATATTTGTAACAGTTACATGAGGAGTTCATGATCGTTTCAATCTTTTTGGGGTCCAAGTTTCTTAGGAATTTTCCATAATTGCATAAAAACTGTGAGGTGGAATTGTTTAGAGAATAAGTGATTTGCACGCGTGGTATTTTCAGTCGTTGCAGCCCTCGTAGTGACCGTGGCTGCAGCCGGGGCTGCAGGACTCTGTGCTGCCACCACAGCTGCCGGCGCTGCTGCTGCAGGGGCTGCAGATGCTGCATCCGTCGATGCACCACCAGTGGCGACTCGTCCAGCTGCAACCGGGGTCTCATAGGGGCGATGGGGGATGATGTGCGTGTTGAGGACTGGAATTGGTCATCCATTCATCGATCAATAGTCCTCGATTACCGTACCCTGCCATGAAACGGCCTCAAGCTCCGCAATCAGCGTCGCTGCCATGCTCGGCGTTTCCGGCTTAAATTAGTGTGTGTTTACCACATGTTTACCAAAAAAAAAGATGGATGTATCCTCACATAATGTATAGATTCTTACAAGTTTGCACAAGATGTTCGCCGATGTTGAAGGTATCTCAATCATTCAATGATCTCACTTTAATCTCAACCCAGTTCCATGGTCCTTTTGTCTTATTATTTCTTAGATAGACAACGCCCGAGTTCCCTCCCATCTCCGGTCTCTTCACATCACAAACTTGCAGAGTCACCATCTGAAATAAATACCGTAACAGCCTTGCACATTTGTCAGTATATTTGTCGTTCGTAGCATCGACGAGAAAATTCCTCGAAGGAATCGCCCTCCACTTCCCAATACTGTTGCAAAAACGGACAAAACAGAGCAACGGAAACGAGAAGTTGAGAACGAGTAAGGAGAAGCCCATAGTACAGATTAGATCAAATTGAAACTGTCCGTCCGTTTCCTCCGATCCTCCCTCCTTCCTTTCTGCATACCTGATCAGGCTTCGTCTTGCTCTTAATCTTCACGAATCCGGGTCCATAGGCGATCGTCGCAAGAAAATGTTTCTTGAACTTCTTGAACAACGACGAGGGCGGCTGAAACACCCAAGTGCGTGCAATATAATAGGGAAACATTTTCTTTCAGATCATTTAGCCGGCTCAGGTGATATAAAGGCTCTACTACAGAAGCCAAGAATGGGTCTCAAACCTCTTAGTTTAAAACGATCAGTTGTATCCTAACGTGGTTAGGTATAACTTTCATGATGCCGAAATAACAGCGAACTTCGCATATTTTTTGCGAAATTGAAGAAGCGATACTCACGTGTTCGTGCACGTGGAAAAACGATTCAATTCAATTCAATTCAATTATTTTATCCACCAAGGTATGAAGGAGATTAGATTTACGTTGATCTTCATTAGGTTTTGGGTGGAGGTCCGTCGTCATGTTTACGATTCGGTTTGGAGGCGTGGGGCGTCGGGGGAGCAGCAGGTTGGTATTAGAGCCGCAAGAGAGAATCAGAGGTAAATGAGATAGAAGGAAGAGACAGAATATGAGATCGGAAATTGGAAGGAGAGCTATGTACGAGTTCAGCAGATAGCACGTTCCATCGATCGATAGTTCTAGTTACAAAATTAGAGTGAGACTTGGGAAGAGCGTATGGCAAGACTATGCGTAGTGAATGAGATCTACGAAACGATTGAAATCGTTTCGTTCCGTCCCTCTTATCTTCAGCAGAGGCATCTACGGTTACTGGCACAGGTCTGCCGCTTGCTGCACTGAGTCTGAGTGATGTATCCATTCTGAAATGAGTCTATTCATTAGACCAACTCGCCATTAGTGACGGTGGAACAGATACGATTGAAAACGACTTTGAAAACCATAGTAAACAATATATAAAAAAAGAAAAGAAATTTAATCCGTGGGACGATAACAACAGTGACAACGTTCGAGGACCAAACTTTTGGAAAGCTTGAGACGGGATAAAACATATAAAAGCTAATAAGCTTCAAATGACAACCAAACGATAAACAATCATTCAACAATCTCACAACATTCTAATCAATAATCACAGACTACCACAATCTACAGTAATCCATCTTCTCATTTCTCCCCATTGGTAAGCTCAACCAGATCGGTGACGATTCTCACGATGCGGGCGCGCTTCGGCTGATCCAATCTGGAGAGGAAGAAATAATGGGTACGGTATGTCTTGATCTTTGATCTTTACGAAAAAATTCCCTACCTGTACACTGCGGACGCGACTTCTTCGAAGAACTTGGCCAGTTTGCGATACTCTTGCACGCTCTTCAGATCGAATCTAGAGAATTCATTTGATGAATTGCATCCCTTGGTGAGATTCTAAAGAGTGGAGGCAACCGCAATTTTTAACTTGTCACCTTTCTAGCCCGTCATTGCACCATAACTATTGCTAATTCGAAAAGGCGGATTGCTGCTTCCCTGCATCACTGTATTCCATTCCACTGACCTCTGACCGCTCTCCTCACTGCTGTCTCCTCTCTCCCGTCCACTTCCCTGCGGAGACTTCGACGAGCCATTACTGGAATAATGCTTGCGTCTCTCCTTTCTAACCCGGCGAATCTTCGCCCCACACGTTTCACTTATCCCCTCTAGCTGTTCCTCCCCTTACCTCATCTTCGCGATGGCCTTCGTGAGATAGACCGACAACTCGCTGCACGACCTCAAACAACACTAAGATAGACTTGTGAAACCCAGATGGTGCGGGTCACCAAATAGTAAAGATCAAAGAACAAGGTGACATACGGTGAGGTGGCACTCCTCTTGAGTGAGGGCGATCTTCCTCCATTCTCACTCTGGGACGATTCCTTCACGGGCAGAGGCTGCGAGTGAGGAGTCGATGGGTCTACAATTGGGCTCGCATGAACACGGGTGTACCAAAACGTTAACGAATTCCTTTTTCCTTTTTCAAGCCTTTTCGGCCAGAACGATGCGAAACGAACACGTACGCCATATTTTAACACATAAATTCCAATCAGGGCCATAGTCATAGTGACTCATCCCTTCACTCACCCTGGGGCGGCTCGCACCATGCGTAGTACAGCAGGGTGCGGAACTTTTCGGCCACCACGTCAAAGTCATCGGGTCGAGCGGCCAGCTGAATCACGGTTTCACGATTTGGACGAAACACCGGGAACATAAATCGCATTGCTAATGTCAGGATAACGGCTTATTTGAAAACATCTACATGATTCTCGACTTACTTACTAAATCGCTGTTTCGGGTTTCTGTTTGTAAATCGCTGTTTCCTGACTACAGTATCCCCTACCTTGAATAGTGCAGTCTTGTACACGGTCTCCAATTCGTCCTTGATATCGAGTGTAGCCATGAGTGTCTCGTCCTTCTTCTTTCCTCCCTTCCCTTCCTCCTTCAGAATCTCTCCCTCCTTCTCCTTCTCACTCGTCGGTCCAATGGGCGGACCCGCGAAGAGAGAAGTGTTCATCTTGATGCCTCTCTGCAATGGGGGAGACTTGTGATACAAATCCCCCCATCCTCATGCTACACACTCTCGTCTCGAGAGCATTCTAACTTCTTTGTACGCTTATCGGAATTCCGGAAAGACTTTCCATCAATGGAATTCCAGATACAATCGATATCGTCCTTAGCTACCGTACCTTAGTCAAGTCGATGGGTCTCAGACGGATCGTGCCTGCCGTCACGTGGACCCTCGCAGCGAATCGATCGGCGTCCAACGACGACGAAGGATGACGATGCTGAATAGTATTAGTGGAGGGAAAGTGGGCGGGACTTGACGCGAGAAAGAAACTATTCATGAATCATACTAGCTCTCAAACATGATACAACATTCAAAACACAAACATTGATCCTAAAGATCAAAGATCGAACTGACCACAAGCGTCACTTCCACTTCCTCCGAGATGAGCTCGTTGCGCGCTCGAGGAAACATCTGATATGGAATTTTTCATCATCAACGGAGAGAAAGATCACCGATAAAATTGAAACAAGTACATAGGAGATTCGTGAAACTCCAATCACACAACCAATTCAATGTCACATGGCAATATTCTTTACACATTTCCAACATGAATCGTTAGCACAGAATACAGTCAACAGGGATCTTAATTTAACAATAAGAACATTCGAGATCTTCTATAAATTAATTGCAACAATAAAGTGAGTTAATGAACGCCTAGTGAGATTCATGAAAGACAAAACAAAAAAAATTACTTGTGAGCATGCAAAGGTGGCCGTGAATCGATTTCTACCGTACCCGATATCTACCGTAATCAGCAATCGATCTCTTCTTTAATTTCCTCTTTGATCTCTATTTTCACTACTGGTCGGGTCATTCTCTCAACGAACGATTCCAGATCAGCTTCGAACTCTCCAAATGCATCGTAGTTCACACTCTGATCACGAATCCATCTGAATTGATGTTTCGAATGCACAATATCTCTACCGGAATCGAGCCTACATTGGTAGAATCCAGCCACGATTTTCAACAAAAAAAAATATTAACGTGCGAAAATTATTTTTAAAAAGTGAGCATATGACAGCTTTGTAAGGAATACAAGTACACCTGCAGCCCTTCACCCACCGTGATACTCGTGCAGCAGATGCGGCTGCAGATGCTGCAAAGACGGGTGCGCCCGCTCGAGGGACGGCCAATCGCTCATCCACCATCACGATCGCACCCCAATCTCCACGATGACGAAGACATCTGGAGGAATAGATTTTTGCTCAACCATCAGACATAGGGATTGACCTCAGACTATGATTCCATCCCGCAACCCAGGTCCACCGGGAGACCAATTTCAAACGACTACTATTTGAAGGGCAACATTTGATATATCTCATCAAACGTGAATGAATAGAAATCATCAAAAAGGTAAGTTATAAGAATTGTGTGTAAATATAATAGAGTGCAACGAAGAGTTATTGTTGCCCGCTCTCGACCGCAACATTTGGCTTCCCGGTGTGACAGAAACCAACCTGGTAGAAGAAATTTTCGAGGCCACATCCTAACAATAAACCTAACAATGGTCGAATACCTTTACGTATTTTGAGGTGAAGCTCTCCTTCCGAAACAAAACAAAAACAATAACAGTACCTTCCCAATCCCTGATTGAGTGCCCTGTATGCCTGTGACGTGTACCACTGATCGCCCGTCAGAATCCGCATCTTCGTCGCATTCTCGTTGTTGTACTTCTTCTTCTCCAGAACCTGAAATTCCAATTTTACTTTTTATCTTTCGAACTTCCCCGCTAGCTCTGTGTTTCAGCGCCTGCTCAAAGTTTTTAATCTTTCGATGTTCAATTTATGGTGGTTCTTCAAGTGCAAAATCAACAATACAATAGTCTCACAATTACACAGGGCTACTCTTGAACAAGTTCGCGCACTATGTACGATACTACCGTACCCAATGCCCCCCTTGTCTACCGTACTCACCAGATCATCGAATGCATTCGGATAGGGAATGCCGATGGAGATGACGCATCTGGCCATGTCGTCGGCAAAGTCGATGCCTTCTGATACCTACAAGAAGGATCTATTTGAACATAACGCTTCAAGTTTAACAAATCAATTCAATGTTTCAGGCTCTTGCAAAGTGTTAACAGTTCAATGCTTGCTCAATAAAGTCAAGGGCACCTTTCCTCTGAAGACAGCGAACATCAGAGAGCCGGTGACCTTTGGACCGAAGCTGGAAATTAATGACATTTTTCACCAGAAGCCATAACATCATCATCCAACCCGTAACCTCTAACAAGATTCCTGTGAAGCCTAAACCTACTAAAATTTGTGAAAGAATAGACAATGTTAATCATTTCGCCTAGAGAATAATGTAAATATGTTTGTCATGACAATAGCAACCGATTCATCAGACGCGCGAAACATCACCGTTCTCTAGTACCCCGACTGAAACACCAGCCTCACCTGAGTGGTTTGAGAATGCCCGCTTCGTACTGTGACATGATCTCCGTGAGTTCAGACGATCGTCGCGGCTCCTTCACTACGATCTGCAATGGGAATACGGTAGGTACGGTAATCAATCGATTGACTTGAGCTACCGTATACCCGAATCCTATGGATCTACCGTACCTTGTACTGCTCGATCTGTCGCAGGAACGTTGCTTGGAACATCCATTCGTACACTCGATCGAGCAGGCGATAGGAGGGAAAGAAGACGAGAACTCCGCCCGGAGTACGCTTTGAGATCGATCTGAACGGATGGGGATAGTCAGGGTGAAAGAATCGAAAGAATGTCATATGTTGCCTGCTAAGAGAGCCTAAAGAGTAGTGTTGACGATATGTGACACATTAGTGCCTACCAAGACCATGCAATACAAGTTATGTGTGAAACAACGATCTACTTTGTTTACAGATTGTGCTGGCATAGAATAGTGCAAGTGAACAACCACTGACTAAATATTAGTGACTAACAAATGTGTGCAATACAAGTTGTCTGTGAAACAGAAAGCATCCTTGAATTCGTAAGGGTGCCTTTGAAATTCTTCGTGAAATCAAATTTCAACATAACCGTAAAATTATAGCGTTTGTTCGGAACATAGAAGTGCCAGGTTATCAAGTCGCACCCGGATTTATCCCCTACCTGATAATCATGCCGAGTTCCTCGATGAATTTGTCGTTTTTCGAGTTCTCGAAGGTCGCTTTCATCTGTGTTCGATGGGGTCCCTGCAAACAGAATGGATTAAAATCAGTCATCGATCGATCGAGTGATGCTACCGTACCCTCGTGATAACAGTGGCGAAGATCTGCTCTCTCGGAATGACTTGTTCGCCCTCCATCTCGAACTGCAATAGGAACCATTTTGATTGCATTTTGAAGCACCGCTTTCATCACCTTCCGCAGACGCATGTCACTATTATTCATAGTCGGTGCACAAAGTCACCGGTTCCGATTTTCTAACTCGTATGTTCAATCATCGGCAACTCACATTGAATGGCATGCCCAGCTCGGTCTTGAGAGTCTCCGTGGGACAGAGGGTTCCCGACGCGAGAACTACCGTACGACACTCCGAGAATGCATCCATGTACGCCTGAGAGGACGTACGGTAACAGGTAGGCATCAAAGCATTTTAATTTTTTTATTTAATCTGGACAACGGGAAATTAACAAACAGCTTTGAACCTAGCATGATAAGACCAGGCCTTGTAACCCCAGACTGCCTACTCCCTTCTCCACTCACCAGTTCGGGACTCATGCACCACATGTGCGCCGTGATGCGCAGACCTGCAATATTCATTATTATGATAGATGATTGAAACCGCAATACCCAGTCAAATTACTACCTCATACGTTTCAAAATCGCAAAACAGATAGTATCTCCACTATCCTCGCCAGCATTACTCAGCACATCCACGAATCTCCTATACCAATTCATTGCGACCCAAATTCACCAGCAAACCACATTCTTTTTTTTGTGATTTTCCATTGACCCTTTGACAATGGAAGTCGCTTGAGCAGCATTTAACATTGTGAAGAGCAATATAACTAGGAGCACAGTACAATGTATTAAGTTGAGTCTTCTTTTAAAAAATGACAAGACAAGATTGCAGACCATGCTTCACTGTGATCTTTATAACCCCGTGTGATCACCATTCACCAGGTTCCCAGTCCTTTAGGAAATATTATGTTACACGTACTCAATTATCTACTATGCATTTATCATCATAATCGCTCCTTCTTCTCTCCAATGTGGCCCTCAACCACCTAGCTCCCCTCCTTCCCTCTTCTTTCTCACCTTGTCGAATGGCAGTGAACGAGGAATTCGGCATGTTCTTCGGGTCCACAAACGTTCGAGCACTGAAATTACAGTATTTAATCAATTACTGATCCTACACA
This sequence comes from Pristionchus pacificus, assembly GCA_000180635.4. NCBI lineage: Eukaryota > Metazoa > Nematoda > Chromadorea > Rhabditida > Neodiplogasteridae > Pristionchus > Pristionchus pacificus. The sequence continues at coordinate 13,795,289 of CM026577.1, forward strand.
CTTCCTACAGTACCCCTCTACTCACCTGTATTCGTTAAACAGATCCACTCCAGTGACATTCTGTGAGGTGTACAGCTGATTGCGAGGGCCATCTGTGAATTATCGATCACTATTACATTTTTGCAACAACCTGAACGCATATCAGACCACTACATGTCCGTGTTCGGTGGTCAAAATACCTCTTTTATCTGTCGTTATCTGACCACTTAGTCCCCGGCTGGGAATGAAAACGGATGCGATCAATATCTACCGTATCCATCCGTCGACTGCCGTAATCACTCACAACTCGCTCCCCATGTCTGCCCTGTTCCTCCTCCCACTTTCTTCATTCCATGATGTGCTTCTGCTGCCAACTGCGCATCCGTCGGCCGCTCCACTGTGATGTTCAATCTGCAACTATTTATCTTATTTTAAACTCAAGGTGTGTGAATCAGTGTTGCGGTTCCCTTTGAGTGGCTATGGCTAATTTATGAAACAAGAAATCTTCATGAGTCGAATGAAAGGGTGATTAATTGCTACTCCAATTGAACTTCACATCAATATTTCACCCTCACATCAAATATATCACCACGACGAAACTGCAAATTCACAAGTGTAAAACGTAGCCCAATCACTGGTGGGCTAGGAAAGGTGAAAAGTGTAAATTTGCGGATGCCCGAAAGAATGCCCAGAGGCATTTTTGCGGATGCCCCCGCTGTGTCACCTTTCGATCTCACTAGTGAGCCCCAATCCCTCACCTATACGTGCTCCTTCTGTCCTCCTTCGTGAAGTAGAAGAGAAAGTACAGAAACTTCTCGATGCAAACCAGCGCCGTCACTGTCGGTCTGCAGAAGGGAACAGGTTACAGTATCGATCTCACCACCTACCGTATCTTACCGTACCCCTGCACTCACTTGAACGAGTCCATCGTGAAATTCTTCACTTCCGGATTGTCCTTCTCCACCAGTTTCATCATCGCTTCCTGGAAGTTAAATATGGTTTTACTAGCAAGCGACTCAAGCAAGAAATCCATGACGCAAACATTCGACAGACATAGCCTGCTCGTGTAGCATCAAACTACCAGGTATCCAAATACCAGAAAAATTATTGAACCATGATTACCTGGAGTTCCTTGTACTTCTGGCTGTTTCGATCGAAGAGGAGATTCCTGCAAGGAACGAATTCACCCACACCTTTGACGTTTCAATGAGGTCATATCCGCCAAGTGATTCAACAGAGATAATGTCGTGTTGATTTACTTCATCCTACCGTACCTCTGCTCAAGACTGGTCCACAACAGTTCCCATCCATTGGTGGATGTTCCCTTGTCGAATCGATCGTTTGGTTTCGGGTCGCGCACTCCCTCCGATACAGTCATCAACCACGTACGAAGAGATGAGACTGTCTTCACCATCTGACAATGAGAGAGAAATATTGAGTTGGACTCGATTGGACACGATTCGCCACCGCTATACTGAAGCTCACATTGGAAAAAAAAAAAGTTGCGTTAACCAGTAGCAGTAAAATAAAATAAAATGTTTTGTGGGTAAGATATCTGCGCAAGGTCGCAACTTTGTGTAATGAGCTGTAGGGATAATGTAAAATGAAAATTCGATGGATTGCCGAATGCATTGCATTTCCGAATTCCCCCTCCCCACTATATTTGGCAACGACCATTCATGTTTCACTGAATCACCATCTGCAGATGCTTCTATTCCGATTTAGTGATCCTGCTGAATCAGTGTTCGAAAAGTCATGTCAACTGCACCTTATTTCGGGCACCTAGGTGCCAGACACTGTTTTCTAGAAAGGTGCCCGACAGCAATCGATTGCCCTTGCGACAGATTTTTTCCTACGTCTGGTAGGCTCAGATGCATGCAGGAAAAAAATTAGACCAATTGATAAAGAAACGGCAGAGAAAACCACCTCGAAGCAATTGACATGGGTTACATACTTTTCGATCACTGTGCTGAATACAATCCAACCCACATTCTCCAATGCCTTGGCGAATTCCTTCAATCTCAGAATGTAGTCGACAGCCTCTTCTCCCTTCTCCTCTCCCTTCAGTCGATTGCCTTGATCGAGAATCTCACGACGAACCGCCTCTTCTGAAAATTGTGAATTGATTTTATTCTAAACGTCGAAGTCGGAGACCCACTGAATTTTGTTAGTAAAATGCTGATACCCAAACAATGAAACGTAAAATCTGCAACTGGAAATTTTTTAAATATGTCTAGGAAAGTTGGGAGTATGGAACTAGTATGATCATCCTGAGCAACACTCTTCTAACATAGCCAAACAAAGTATCAAAAAACCGCTGGGGAAAAAAATAAGACTACTTGTGCATCGTACGACAAGCTGTCCTATTTTAGAATATCGAATATATATGTCCGGATTACACTGAACCCATCTGCTCACATTCAATATACTCTAGCCATGAAGCGCGCATCTCACTAGCGGTCCTCATTCGAATTTCAGTAACTATTACAAAACAAGGTAACTCGCAGTCGCACGCAGTTCACAAGAGTCCAGTCGAAAGCTCGATGATAATCGTAGGTCGTAATCGTTTCGTTAACAATAAACTCAACGACTTACGTTTCTCCATGAACGAACTGAGCGCGTCGTGGATCTCCTTCTCACTGAAGGTGAACGAGGCTGCGTCTCTGAAAGATTGGATTGAGTCTCTATTTCGCTAGTTGCATCCATAAGTATTATTATTGGACACCGTTCTCTAGCGCACTACTCTTATTATATAACCAAACAAAGAATCACAAAACCAAATGGTGAAAATAGCATTTACAAAAACCGCGCAGAAAAATCAAAGTGTAAGTGGACGGAGCTTCATCAAATGTTCCCTCCTCACCTGCAGATGTCCTCAACGTTGTGTGCCTCGTCGAGGATGACGACGGCGTCCTTCATGTGCACGTCAGACATATCACGGATGATCGGGTCTGCAACGATTTTTTATTTGTAGGCGTGAGGAACTAGAGATACTATCTAATGATGGAGCGATCACTCATAACACCATGTAGCACCCGCAAATCACCAGGTTGCACTTATCTGAAATAAAGTTCCCTATTTCTCAACTGAAGGCTTCATTTTAATTATCCAAAGCTGGAACAACAATATTAAGACATGACTACGCACCCTGAATCCACCTGGTCCATTTTTGTCCACTTTGACCATCTTTATTGCTGTTTCACTCACCAATCATGTAGTTGAAGGGGCAGAAGATGATATCGGCATCCTGAGTGAGGATCCTCGTTGCTTCGAAGTAGGGACACAGCTGGGGTCCATTCTCGTTCCCGAGTGCCTCCACTAGGGCGTCAATGTCCCATACGTCCGCGCCTGCGACACAATCAATCGATAATCAAGTATCGTATCTAATGTGGCTAAGGATGACTGCGTAGGCTCCGTTCTTACATTTGTCGTCATGAAAATTATTCAATTTTGAGCTGGTCCGGTGATGTAAAGCAGTGCCCCAATTAGTACTCGCTCCCCATCCTCACAACCTACCACAGCCTTTGATGACCTCTCGCACGTTGTAGGGTCTCTCGTAGTTTGGCCGCATGTTCGACTTGAACTGACATCCGAGCTGCGAACGTGTTATTTATCATATTATATTTCCGCACTCTAGACTTGACCAAACAACTGCAACCGACTTCAGTCAACGATGCCAAAAACACCTGCATCTATAGGTGAACGATTTTGAACATTTTGTTTTAACTTATCTTCATAACCTTAACATTATTGTTGAATTCTGATTTCACTCCAACATGTACTATCGGCGAATCACCAAATCACCAGGCCCTCGTGAAATTAAATGTTCCGTTCATTCCCACTTACTCCGCCCTGCATAATCAGATCCTTACAGGCCCCAGTAACGTCCGCGTGTGCTCGTGCGCCCTGTCAATCGATCCATTACCGTAATCTATCCATCTACCGTACCTCATTGATGCACATCTGCTCCCTGCTCCCGAGGATCGTGTGTCTGCAATAACAGTCATATTAATTAATCTAATTAAATCAATACCGTACCTGAGATTGGGCGCATGGTCCAGTCTTCCAAACTCCTTCACCACTTGCCCGATCTGCTTGTGCGTACGCGTTCCGTAGTAGATGCGCACTTTCCTGTTCGAGATCAATCGATAATTCAATCTGGCCCAATCGATGATCTTACGGTAGACACGTGCACTTCTCCTTGCGCACTTTCTCTTCAGCTGTCAATTCTCCCTCGAAATTTTCCATCATCTCCTCCTCCTCAGCCTTCTTCTGAAATTGATCGATAATATAATCATGATAATCATTGGCACCTTGGCTATTTCTGCCGCTTTCGAACTATTCTGCCTCTTGGCCGGTATGAAATCGTCGTCCAGGCCTTCGGTTACTGTAATCGCGTGTTGTTTTTTTTTTGGGATAAGACCTTTACAGCTCACATTTTTGCATCGATTCGTCAAACTTATCGTATACGCAGCTTATTTCGTCATCATCGGCGAATTTGGACTCGGAAACGGACCGTATTTGAGAATCAATCGGTTGCATGAGTAAGTCTGAAAATGTACACATCATATGGAACAGAGAAATGACAGACCATTCTACGAAATTCACCACTAGTGCTAGATTAAAAGACAATATAGCAAGCAGGCAAAGCTTAGTACGCTCACACAAAAAGAGGCATGATCGTTACTGGGAGACTAAAGCAAGAAGAACTAGGCCACTGCATTGAACAGGTGGACAAGAGCTCTGTTCACAGTATTGATCAATACAAACATCCATCTATGAAGCATAAATATTGATGCTAAAGGAGTCACAATGTGGATGTGATGGAGCTTATTTGCGTACCCGACATCTCCTTCTCCTTCATTTCTTTGTATTCTTTGGATGAGTGGACGGGACAGGACTCTTTCGATTCGAGTCGCTTCTCTTTGTACTGTCGCAGCCACGCACACGACGAGGCAAGCAGTGCCATCGTTTTGCCTGTAAAGGATGAACTCAAGTTTCGCGTTTATCACTCCGACAGACTAACCGCTGCCAGTCGGACTCTCGGCCAGCGCGTTTTGCGATCGAATGATAGCCTGAACAACAATATTGTTGCATCTTTCTGACGCAATTAGTAATCACCTGGAGGATCCGGACCATCATTAGCTTCTGTGTGCGATAGGGCGTGAGACCCGCTGGTAGACTGACCTGAAGTATGTCCGGTATAGCCAGCTGGATTGCAACAAACGCTGATCGGTGAGGATACGCAACAACCGTGACACCTATTGAGAGCTCGGTTTAGAGCAATAAAGAGAGAGCTGTCATAACAGCGATCATACACCAACTTTCTTGCTCCAATCACGCCCACCTCTCAATTGGTACCACGACCGTAATACGTACGTGCACTCCATTGATAGGCATCGTGTAGCATTCGGGCACCTTGTACACCTGGACCACTCTGAAATTTATTATAAAACGCAATTGAAGGAGGGTAATTGAGGCAAAATGTTTGAAACTGTTTGGAGAAAATTTATTTGAACTAAGCCGCAAATAACAGCCCTTACAAGAAGGTCATTCACTTTTTCTGTTTCTTGCCAAAGAATGGCTTCCTCTTCGCCGATCCTTGCGTCGACTGTGAGCTTCCTGTGGATTGCCGCTTCTTCCGATTATTGACCACTTGATCGACGATATTTTTCTTGATATCCTCATAAGACCACGGAACGAGAGGCTTCGCAGACATCGCGACCTATTAATGAGCATATTATGGCGCGTCACACAAATGCCAAAACATTGTGAATACACGTCAAAATGTGAAAAAAACACGACATGGCGAAATATTTACAGTAATCCGATGACAATTTTTGAGCGAAATAATCAAGATCAGGAGTTATTGGACAATTACGGTAGTGATTTCGCTGGAGGACCCAACAAAGGGAAAGGGAATGTTACGGTATGACTTTATTTCTCAATCTCTTCGAAATGTTGAGTTTTTGCTATTCGTTTTGCTTGTTTTGTGGGTAGTACCGATCTCATATTATCGGTAGTACGTTCATAAACAGTTCCTAATTTGTTATGTACGATTATATTACATTGCGCGATCATAATTATGTCAAAATCGAGTGTAAACCGGTCCTTTATCAATAGAAAATAGCGAAATGTTTGTTGAGTGGTGTGTGCAGTAAACGCGATTCGACACGTTTGTTTGAATGAATTTCTGTTCCCGCACTTTCTTTTTAGACAGTACGCTTGTGATCCCCACAAGATAAAAAAAGCGTTTGAGTTTTCCTTGGACTTATCCTAGTCGGATCTGAGAACGTGAATGTTGCCTCTGACCGATAGCTCAATCACAGCTGTCAGATTTCTTGACTTGTCTAGTACTCAGATGCGTTAGCGCCAGCCGAACTTTTCCTTACACGACTGACACCTTTTCCCCTTTGTCTTCATTTTTCATCACATTTTTCTTATTTTTCACATATTGCTTGCTTCTCTACTTGCTCTGGGCTCTCGGAAACTCTGGAAACAAACACAGGAAGGGAGGGCAGTGCCATTTCTCTACTATCTGAGCCGCGACGCGCCCCGCAACGCGACTCTCTTACTCTGTCTCGCTCTTTTCTATTACACGTCTGCTTATTCGGTTCCATTGCTCTACGCCCTCTCAGCTGGCTTATAAACTTCACTTGTTAGTTTTCCGTAACGTCCCCTTCACTCCGTAGCCTTCGTCCAAGGCCAACAACTTCCCAGTGTTGTCCAAACTTGTTCACTCTCGCTCGACCCAACCAAGGCTCTCACATTTAGCAATACACTTTCTACTCGTAATCGATCAGCTTAGTATCTCAAGATTGCCTTTTTATAGCGTTCCATTTTCTCTTCTCTTTCTTCTCTTCAGGCGAATTCACTCCACTTCCGTTTATACATCTGCAATTTCCCCCCAAGGCTATCCCGTATCGAATTTGGGAACACAATCACCCGTTAGTACTCGTGTCATTCCATTTCGTTCCCTCTTCCTCTCTTCTTTTTTCCATTCGCTTTTCCTTCGTTGCGAGCGGTTTTTCTACTCTTCACGTTCTTAGTACGCGTCATTGTATTGATCTTAGCGTTTTCTGACTTTAGAGGTAGCTTACTTTAGTCTATTTATATCTTTAATTGGAGAGTTGCATCATGTCGGATGATCCGTGCGAGTGCCTCTGGAATCACGAAGTTGCCATGCGAAGACTGCTCAGTCTGGTGAGCAGGATTCGACTACTTACGTTCTCAAAACCATCAAATATGGTTGCCTCCTGAAATTTGAACTCTAACCTTTCAATTGTGGCATTTTTTAAAACCTAGAACACTCAAGATGTGGGTTGAATAGGCGCAATCGTGAAAATGTGTACTATTTGACCCCTGCTGGTGAGAACTTTCATCTGAATAGTTACTGCCTTCCCTGGCCCATGATTGTTGATCCGAGGGCAAAAAAGTAACCCTAATGTATACAGTGAAGCGATAAACAAGCATGGTATTGATTGACGCTGTTGATTGATTCATGTTAATGCGTAGTCATCGATGAATTATTTTTGAACACTAAACAACAAAGTTGATAGTGCGAGATAAGTATTCTGATATCGCACCCGTCAACTGAGATTCGAAAATGCGCCGTCCAAAGAACCATCAGAATGGCTTACGCAATTATTATGTGGCTCATCACGTGTTTTTCACGCCGTCAAAATAATCCCCCTTTTATGCGTATTGTTCTCTTTTGCTGAATCAGAATGGGCGGTTTCGAAATTTAGGTTTATGCATTTGCAAAGGGAAAAATCGTTTTGAAGATGACGTTATTTCTCTATGGAGTAGGAAATACGATACCAGTGTAAATAAATAACAAAGTCGGCCCTTTGCCGTTTCACTTTCATTTTTAGTAATGAAATAAAATGTAATAATTGGAGCTGCGCAACAGCCAGGATGAGTGCACGGACGGTGACTGTACGGGCCCCGACGGAATGTTCAAGTAAGGAATATCGTATCTTTCGATCTACCCTCACCCCCCCCCCCCCCCTCCCCCTCCCCCAGATCACCGTATTCCGTTCTTTCATTCTTTCAAAATGCATTGTTGAGAATCATTGTTATGCCACCCAATCCATCCTCGAATACTTAACCAGTGAAACTTAGACATTCCTTGTCCCTCTGATCATAATCTATTTAATGAATTGTTGAATATCTAACTATCGAACGAGTGAAGCCTAGACTTGCCTGTCCCATCCAATCTCTTCCTAATCATTCCCATTGCAGTGGCCCTCAGGGCATGATGATGTGGACTCTTCTATGGGGAGTGATCGCGATGGCTCTCTTCTTCCTTCGTCCTCGATCACTTCGAAACAATGGCCCCGATGCGACGGATCCCGCCCAGAAGAGACCAGGAGGACCTAATGTGAGGAGATGGACTAATGGGGCTATTGAATTGCTGATTTTTCCGGGTGTTTTATAGATGATTAGAGATGATGGGTGATTTAGGGTGTTGCGTTAGAGTTATGTAGTCGTGTTGGACAATCCAATTTGATATGTGTTGGCTCCACTTCTATCATAGATACACATCATGATCTCTTAAAAGCTTATCAGTGAGATGAGGGAGTATTTTCAATGTGTTTACAGTGCGCGCTCTCCAGTTACGTCTGGGTATCCAGCAAAAATGACGTTATTGATTGCAGGACGATAGTCACAACGAGCCTCCTCCTCCGGGCGTCAACTGAAGGTTCGATCGATCGGCCTCCTTCTACAGTACTCCATCCCTCTCTCTCCCGCTCCCACGCTTTCCCCCGTCTGTGATCGATAATATCTACGAGTGAAAATACGCCCCAGTTACATCACCACTTGTAATGTGAAGATTACTGTAGATATCGATTTCCCCTAGTCCCGATCCGTCCCTTGTATCTAATTCTGAAACCGAAGTTAAACCAAAGGGTACCCAATTGTTCTTCTTCTATCGTGCAACACTTGAGATCGGTACAGCATCTGTTACGATCTGCAGTCTTGCCGTATCTCTTCCTCATTCATATTTTTCATAATCTTTTTCACTCACACCCTGCACTCACTTGTACACTCTTATCTTGTACCTTATTGTATTTTCCGGGATTTATCTTCGTTGGTTTAGTCGTATCGTAGTCATCACTTATTAGTACACGTCGCCTTAGCTTCACACCATCCGCCACACCATAGAAGTACATCCCGATGACCGTATTCTACCGTAATCCTACGGGGTTCCATGTCGTACTGTAGTCCCTCCTTGTAGGCTACTGTATGCCATCAGTTTGTATATACACGCCTCTTTACGTTGCTGAGCAACAACTCATTCAACAATTGGAATAAAATCGTCGACGTGCAATAATGATTATTCGATAATTCGATCCATAGCTAGATTACGGTCGGTGATAATAGATACGATAGCTAAGAAGTCTATCCATCTCACTCATTCTGTACACAGTAATCAAATAGTTACACATGCATTTCAAGTTTGTTAGCGCGAGCTCCGAATATTGATTAGATCAGAGAATTACGAAAAAGACGTTCGAAAAATAGAAAGTGGCGAGAAACCCGAGAGATACAGGGGTGGAAGGAACAAAACAGTTCAATTAATGCTTAGCTTACTTAAATAACAACCTTATTATTTACGAGAATCAGAATTCGGCTGCTAACTGCCTCATCTATCACAACTTGGCTCGTGAATGAATGCTTTCCAGGGGGGAATACGGCACTCGGGAAGGCGACGTAAGACATTACAAATAGTGAGGGCAAATAAGGTCGTCGCCTCCCCGGGGCCGTGAGGGGGAAGGGTGATGGGGGTACGGTATCGATCGATATTTAGAGGGAGGTAGATCACAAGAAGTAGGGAGCGACGATCCGATCGCGTTGCTCACCCGGCTCGTCTGGTGACGCCTCGAACACCTGAACAACCGATTACTGTACTCTGATTGGGAATACGGTAGGCCAATTATCGATCGATTCCTTACCTTAATCTGCTTCGTTTGGCATCCATCAGATAGCGCCAGCACGGAGGCCGCATTCCCGCAACGATAGCAGTAGTTGGGGGCTGCAAGATAGGATGGATAAAAGTGTCAAAGATCAAAACATTGAGCTCAACAGTCGTCTCGAATGATCAAGATACCACGAAACTCAAATGTAGCAAAGTTGCTTGGAACAGACAAAGTATTTTCTTGCGCTGAATCAAGGATAGAAATATTTTAAATCACAAGGGCGTAAGAAGAATCAAATCTCACTCTGCTCCCCTAATTATCTAATCATCATGAAGCACAAACTTTACAGGGTTCTGCTTTCAAATTTGAGCAGGGATATTATTTTTTGTCTAAAATATTAATGGACTCACCCGACCAGACAGTGCACAGTTTTCCATCGAACATGTACTTGTATCCCTCCTGGACGAGTTGATGTGATCGACAGATAAGTGAGAGACCATTCGAATCGAGGAACTCCGTCGTCACTTTGTCACCGAACACCTGCGAATGAGGAGTTCTCAATATTTTCAAGTAGGAACTACCGTGGAACTACCCCTCGTCATTGGAACCAATGTGATCTATCAATGAAACCCCAATGTCCAGAATAAAAAAAAATACTTCAAATTCTTATATCGCGTCGTAGAACAAAACTACCTCCTTGGTGATCGACCCTATCATGGCCAATCACTGAAACCGGAACCGCCCACATTTGAGAAATCACCCAAGGCAAGAAAATCAAAACAAAAAGACTCCTACTGAAAAGCAATACCCCTTGGACCATCAACTGGTTGACGTTCTCATCTTCTCATCGACTCTTCTCATTCGGTAATGAATAAACTTTTGTCCCAAGAAAGGGGGCAATACAAGCCCATGACTAACCCATCCGGCTCTTCGACTCCTCTCTTCAGGCAACAAGCTTCATTCAGAAAACGGGAAAAAAAGTAGTCCACTAACCCATCCAGCTCCTCGTGGGCTCATCATCCAATCCTCCTCCTCCTCATCCGGATCCGACCACATGATATCGCACAGTGGACCCTGATCATTTGTTAAATATTGTTGAAACCAGATACTTCATATCACACTGTAGACGAACCGCTCTTCACAATCATATGAGATGCGTGAAACCCACATCAGGCTTGATTATTCGATTCTCTATTATAAAAAAATCCAAAGAGCAAATATCAAATAAAAACAAATCAACGATATCTTGTACTATTCATGGAACTGAAATCTCAATTTGCTCATCCTTGTATTACTTTTTTCAACCTAGAACGCACAAGATACTAGTGAACCAGTACATATTTTTCCATATCGATCGAATCTGAAACCCGTACCTTGCTGGGCGGTTCGTGTGCTCTATCGAGGATGCTCAGCTTCTCCAGTGTCCGCACCTCCGGAGAGAGACCGCCGTGCACGCACATTATCTAATAATTATCATAATCATTTTAATTATTTTCATAAATACCAACCTCATTATCCACAACGGCGGCGATGGGCATCACGTCGAAGACCTGGAACGAGTCGAATATCATCAGTTCTCGGTACTCTACCATAATCTAGGGTTGCAGGCTTGGTATCGGGATTCCCGACCCCTTTCTCACACCACAGTAATACCGTATCTCCCTTCTGATTACCGTACCCTGCAGCATGCTCGATAGACGAGTGAGTGGCCGTACTTGTTGAGGCATTCATCGTAGAATCCGTACACTTGCGAGATTCGTCGTGTCTCGTGATTACCGCGAAGGAGCACCATCCGGTCGGGGTACCTGAACAGAAACCATGATTTTAGACTCACTAATGGTATAAACTTGAAGCAGGCTAACTCCGGTTTCTCCATTATATATTATTGAAACGCAACCGCGCGAAGTGATATTATACACATTTTAAATTTCAAACCAGGCTATTAGAGGTTGCCCGTTGACTACTAATCATCACTGAGAGTATTCCCACTTAATTTAGGAGACATTCATTATAGTGAAAAATACTGATCACGGAGAGCAAAGAACGCTAATTGATTTCATCAAGTACATCTCCTCAAGTACATCATCACTACATAATAGTGTCACTGACGCTTTCAATCGATGTGAAGTCACCTCCTTGGTAACAAATCTAACTCACGCTTAATTCAATTCAAACCTTCACAATAACAACTTCTCGGAGTAGTAGAACATCAAAATTGGCGATAATAATAGGAAACATTGATTAAATGTTATCTAGGACAACGCGAGCTTCATCTTCAATACTCAATAGTGATCTCGCGCAATCGAATCAATTTCATTGACTCAACTACTAAACGAAGTCGTAACAACGAACTCACGCGAATAGGAGCGCGAATAGATAAGTGAGTGTCTCGAGTGAGTGCCTTCCTCTATCGACGTAATCTCCGAGGAAGACGTACGATGTGTCCGGCATCTGACCGCCCGTCGTGAACAATTGGAGAAGATCGAAGAACTGAAAGGATTGCGGTTTCACGGATACCATGATTAGTTCACTCGCTCCAAATTACTGATTCTTCGTACACATCATGGCTATAAAATATATCGAATCATTGCTGATGAAAAATAACTAATTGTAAAAACATAACCTAATCATCAATATAGTTCATCTACCGTATCCTCCTCACTACCGTACCTGTCCATGGATGTCTCCACATATGGTCACTGGTGACGCGACGCTCACGACGTTCGGCATCTCCGTCAGACGAGACACCAGACTGCAAAGAGTTGTTTGCATACGCTACACTAACAAGTAACCATATTACTGGCATTTTTAGGATATTGGACATATACTACAGACCAGAAAGACATTGCCGCTTTTACATCGTCCTTGTTCATACTGTGACTACATAACTCATATCCACCTGGTCACTTACGTTACAACCACTATTTTCGCCAGCGTTTCACTGCTATCACAGTCTTACTTTTCCTTATAAAATATATTAATTAGTACTAGTTAAATAAATAACATACGCATTGCAGAGTGCGATCATCTCAGCCTCGGGAAGGTACTGACACTGCTTCGCCTGTTCCACCCAATGGAGGGGAGAGATGCGAATACCGCGATATGACACCTGACGAGAGGGTTGAGATTTACAGAGCGAATCGATTGCATTGCTCTACGAGATGTGTGTTTTTGTGTAACCAAATAAGTGAAAGAAACATTGTCGCTTTCCAGGGATCAATTACCTAGGTAAAAGCTATTGTCTAAGGCGGGTACGTTTTTCAGTATAATGGCGAGAAGACGGACACGTATTTACAAAATCTCATTTTTTTAAACCATATTTACCCCCTATTTTCCGAATCAGCTCCACCCGGCGGGCACGTTTTATGCCAAAAATCAGAAAAAGCGGGTACGGTAAGTCAAAATTAACGTACTAGTTGACCCCTGTCGCTTTCACAACAATGTTAACATCATGAGACAGTGAAACAAGTAGTTTCCAGGATGGAAATCGATGAACATTGCCAAGCAAAAATTCAGTTCTCATTTTGGGTTCTCAGATAGAGCAAAGGTAGAATTACCACAATCACAACGCTGTTCCAATACTCATTAGGTGAAACACGAAAATAACAGGGTCGTAATTCAAAAACTAACCAGGTGCTCCTTCTCCTCTTGCGAGTACTCACTCGCAGTCGATGGCATACAGCCGAATCGCGGCTGGGCCCCGTCGACTGCGACGTCAGCTACCTCCGCCATATCTGTAATTGAGGATAATAGAGGAGATGAAACATCGAACTACCTCCCTACAATTGTGAAAAACGTAGATAAATTGTTCACACACGTTACATATTGAAACGGCACTAGGCAACCGTTGGTACTCCATCAGTCAGTTTAGCTTGTTGGAAAAACTTCATTATCATAGAGCTTTTACAAACGACGAATGAACAAAACTCGAATTGAAATGAAAGAAAGGAAAGTGCGAATATATTTCATCCCACTCAGAATCGAGTAAGATGGCGGAGATTTGCTCATCAAAACAACATTGAAAATCAACAACTATCTATCCTAGAGGAGTGGTTCAAGGGAGTAAGCTCTACCGGGTTCTATCAAAGGGGGGAATATAGGGGCGATCGATACCATAGTCGTGACCGAGGAGGTATTGGGGGAAGAGATACGGTAGTCTACAGTAATCTACTCCTTGACGACTCCGACTTGGGCGGCTCTTACTGGTCTCTCCTTGAGAATGTATCCAATCTTCATTACGTGCTCGATATGTCCAACCTCGAATTTCGCCTGCGAATACAAAAATATTGTATAATTTTCTTTTTTTCACAATAATCATTCTGCAAATTGTCTCACGTTTGTCAACTATTCTATACTATGCTCCAGAAGCACAAATCGACCATTTCAACAAAGTGTGAATTGAACATTGCTCCGCGAGAAATTACTGGCGTATGTGCCATTTATGAGCGCCATTTTTTTGTGGAAAAACTACTGATCGAAGGAAACTAGACCGATCGATCGATAATATCAGATGTACGGTACCTGCTCCTTGGGAACCTGGAAGACAGCCTCGTGGAGATTGGGGTCGAATTGCTCTCCGATGGGATTACATGGTTGGAGACCGTGCTTAGCGAATGTCTTTAGAAGCACCTGTAGAAGGAGCGAGTTGGGGGCATATTTGCACTTGGCCTTTTCTTGCTTCAAGATTATATGATCTCAAATAGGAACGATATCTAGTCAATAAGTGTTGGACTATCCCGGGACACAAATAAGAAAAATTTCTGAATCCACCAATCTTACTTCATGGTGAACTCATAAGAATCACTGACTGAACTCGTAAGAAGTATGAGTGGAATGAATCCAACATTTAATGAAAATTTGTTCTTAATGTGTCAAACATATTTTGAATTACTACAAGTTATTCTGAAATTTCATACTACTTTTACCTAGAGTAATGTATTCCTTAAGGTAATTTTGTTTACCGTTCCAAGGAAAGCAATACAAACTACTTTGAAGTTAATATTGCCCTCACCGTTTTGGTCATCTTGACTCCATCGTAGAGATCCTTCATATCCTTCGACGCCGTCTTCAGTTGTTCCTCCTTCACAGAGTCAACGGCGAGATCGAGAATGTCCGCTACCTGATAATGTTATTCTATCATTATTTAAGTTAAAAACCAGGAAATTTAGTCAAAATTTCTACTGGTTTTTGGAGGTTTCAAGATAAATGTATAAAGGGAAACGACCTGAGTTCTAACCATGATGTTTCAACTGTTCATTAGTTCACAATAAAGGAAACTTGATTAAAAAAATCTAGGTAGGGCCATCAAAAATTGTCCAAATAATAAAATGTAAACTAACCTCGAGAAGATCCTTGCAGAATCCCTGGACGGCAAAGACCTTCGTGTCTTCCACCTGTCACAATATATTAATTTGTGATAATCTCTTTTTGTTTTCAGTCTTTATGTAATACATACATTTTGAAGCCGATATGGATGCAGTCAGTTCGTGGAGAATGTAAAAAAAAATCATACCTGCTTTGTGCCCCGTCTCCTCACATTTTCAGTCTCGGCAAGCGCACGAGTGTATCGGTCCTGTTAGGATTACACTTTAATAGTAGATACAAGAGCGTATATAGTTATATTTACAAAAATAACAAGAAAATTACCTTCCATTCCTTGCCTTCCTCAATCAGACTATCGTACTCCTTCACGAGAGCATCGAAAGCGGGATGAGGCACCTTAACTGAATTCTTAATACAACACACAATAACCAATGGAGATGAGAAGGTAGTCTTAAATCTCACAAGTCGTTGTGCATCGACAATTTATAAAAGATCGGTCATGTTCCCGTAAATGAGAAAAACAGAATGCCAAACCTGCCACTCTTGTCCTTCCTCTCCTTCTTTCACTGCAAGTCGCTCACGAACAATATTGACGTACGCGTCGCCTAAGATAGTAACAATAAGTGATCATGTGACGAAACTTGATTAGGAAATGAGTGATCTCACCGGAGAGACGAACACCTTTCGCGTCTTTGAGCTCAAACTTTACGGTCGATCCATTGCTCGACTCGGCTGCTTGAGTGGAATTGAGCGCCACTGACAATCGAGAGCTCTTACTGCAATTCACTGGTCCATTACGACGAAAAACACAAAACTGGCCCACAAACTAACTTCATGAAAATATACTTACGAGAGCAGACCCGCTTCTGCGCTTCTTCCTACAACAGATCCTACTCGGGCGATCGTCCTGGACAGCATTCTGAGCAAAATTAACCGTCAAATACAAAGTAAACGAGTTTTTAGGAAAAAAATTCAAACAATTGCGTCAAGCATTTTACCGCTCAATCACGCTGCAATGCTCACTAAACACAGTGAAAACTTCAATTTACGGTAGTTTTTGGTTTATCACGATATGATTCTATTTTATATTTATTTTATTTTTATTAGCAATTTTTTTGTCTACATATTTTATGTCCCATCAACTCACTAAACTTAAAATTTTACATTCTACAATAAATTTACGTAAGATCTTCCATCTCGTACCGCTCATCTGACTACGTCTCACAATGAATAATGAGAGATCATGTAAATGAAGAGAGTGGATTGAATTCGCAAATCATCCCACCTCCTCCTCATTTCGAGCTCATTTCGTCTCCTTTCGATGGTCGAGTGCGGTTCGTTCGAGTCAGAAGGTGTGTTCACGATCTCGCGTATAAAAAAATAATCTGTAATCTGTGCCTGTTTCAGGGCCCTCAGCCACATGGAAGATCAATAGCCTAGACAAGAAGGTTAAGCTCGACTTCAAACAATTCTACGACAGCACAATCAGGACGTATGACGGTCAGTTTACGACACTTCTTCCACATCCCTCATATCTCGATTATCCCGCTCAGTCCTCGATAGTCTACCGTATCACTCCATCACACTGATCAACCGTGTCGATTACAGCAAAGAAGGAGCTCTTCTACGTGCATATCAAACTACCAGGCGACAAGGAAGATGAATTGAAAAGGGAATTGGGCAAATGGAGTTCAGAGGAACTGTGGGAGACCGATGAAGGTACGGTAGGATACTGTAGCCATCTCATCAATCGATACAGATTATATCGCACTGTACAAGACTGAGCAGAAACTCACCCGAGTATGCATAACGAAGACTCCAGAGGCCAATTCCGACACTTTTGAGGTTACGGTGGTTACCGTATCCTTTGCTTACCGTACCTTCTCAGCTCTTCGAAATCGATTCGGGAAGGGTTCATCCAAAGGCGCATCGAAATCATCTCTACAAGATTCCGCGAGAATCGAATCTAAGGAAATTCGAACGTACGTTTTGCGTTGCACCGACCGCTCAATTGTCTCGTTGATGGGTGAAATGCAAAGTTGTTTATGGATAGTTCACTTTGCAATAGCTTTATCTACAGTACCCCGAATGTCAACCTGACATTGAGACCAAGTCATAGTACCTTCCAATTCGTGTACAGTACCCACGAGCTACAGTACCACTAACCCGAGAAAGCATTGGACAGCCTGGTATGTAGTCCGTCTAAACAGCTGGCCTTACCAGTGGGTCCCACCTAGCGTTGTCGTACGACTGTAAAATCGCTTGACGTGGATACACCTTTACCTTTACAGTACCACTTCAGCCCAAGTGGTGCCGGTAACGTACAAGGACTTCTCCGATGGCGATTTTCTGAGCAAGACGGAATGTATGGAGCATGCGCAGGTATACTGTATATACCGTAGTCAGAATCTACCGTATCCCCTCCAGGTATCGATCTCTCTACGCCAAGGAGAATCGACAGACACGGCATTCCGAGCTGAAACGATCAAGGCAAGTAAAAACCTCTGTAAAAACATGATCTTTGACCTTTGACCTCTCTCAGGTATACGTGAACAACAACCAACAGGAACTCATCCCAGCTCTCAAGTCGCACAGGGAGTTCAAAAAGTGAGTTTTGACTCGAGTTTGATCTTTGATCTTTGATCTTTCAGGTACTCAGTGAACAGAGACGGGGAGCTAACATGCTGCTTTGGAAAGAATGGCGTCTGTCGCACTTCTTCTCCCACTCCTGCCAAGGGTACGATACCTACCGTATCCGATCTACCGTACTCCCTACCGTATCTCTCTTCAGTGACTGCCGATGAGAGTGTTATAGACCACACCCTTCTCGCATGCATCATTGCCGGCTCCCTAATCTGCGTCATTATCATTGTCACTCTTGCCGCGACCTACCTGTACAGAAGGTACGGTAGGGGATACTGTAATCACGGGATACTGTAGCCTTCCGTATCCCAACATACCGCATCCCCTCAGATTCGGTCACGTTATCTCGGAACGTCACCGCCGTCACCATCACGGCCACCGGAGACATCGACAGGAGAGCCAGTGAGTGGATTGATCTTTAATCTTTGATCTTTGATCTTTGCAGACAGAACTCTGACCGTGATTCTCCTCCGTCATCTCAGAAGCGTGAACCACTGCCCGTTCCAATGGAGGATTCGGCTCCGCCTCCTCCTCCTTCCATTCCCCTTCCACCTCCCAATGAGAGTGTCATCTCTCGCATGCCACAACACAACATCGTCGTCAGTGGGGTACGATATCTACCGTAATCCTTTCTACCGTATCCTCCCTTTTACAGTCGAAGGAGGGGACGAATCCCAACTACACGCAGGTCAATCGCAACATCAACCCGCTAGTGATGGAGAACTCACACGTAGGTTACCGTACCAACACACCCCGCCTACCGTACTCCTTACAGTCGCCCAATCGCGCCATGACGCCGCTCAAGACGCAGGAGGTACTGTAGTACCTACCGTATCCACTTATCGATTGATTGATTGCAGATGAGCACGCAGACGTGTACTATGACGAGGTACGGTAGGAGGATACGGTAGTCGATTTATCGATTGATAAATCGATAATTGAAGAAGCAGCGAGCCAATGCACGATGACGACACATCCTCGAACAAGGCTGAGCCATCTCGGCGAGTTATCGTACCCCAAGACTCTCTGATCTTTGATTTCTCCTCCCTTCAGCAGTCGAATGTCTGCCGGTTCGTCGTCGTCGGATCTGAGCGATGCGACCCTTCGTCAGCCTTCGCTCCAATCGTCTCGCCATTCCACCCGACAGGTTTGATCTTTGATCTTTGATCTCTTGATGGAGCTCTTTCAGTCGGTCTGCCCTCCGTCGGTCGTTTCGAGCAGTGGTTTCGTGATGCCGTCTCATCAATCGATGGTCTACCGTACTCGTCACTCTCCTCCTCAGACGATAACGAGACATACGAATGATGATTACCTTACGACGACTGGAGCCACGGTGAGGAGGGGGGGGGGAGATCAAAGATCGTTAGACTGCATCATACCCAAGCAACTGGCTTGGTGTTGTGTGGTAACTTGCAAAAGATCAAAGATCATTGACAGTCTAGCAAGTAGCCTGGAGTCGCTTAGTCAATTGCTAACGATCAGAGATAATTGATATTAGCCTAGGGTCGCTTGGTCTACTGCCAAAAATGATCAGCATAAGCCTAAAAAGGCCTTGTCAACTTCAAAAGATCAAAGATCAAAGATCACCTCTCCATTCAGATGGCAGACGACGTTATCGACAGTGAGGAAGATGACGACGAGGATTCAGTGACGAGATCGGTCGAGGACTGCGAGAGAGTATTGGCTGCTTATGTGAGGAGGGGAGAGAGGGTTAGGGAGTCGGGCAGGATGAAGAATGAAGAATATTCCTCTTCATTCTCTTCATTATTTCTCTTGAAGAATATCCTTCTCTTCATTCCTCGTAATGAAGAGACGGCTTCTTCCTTCGTACAGCCCTGATAACGAGGCTACCGTAGTCAATTACCGTAACTCGTACACCTCTACAGAAGGCGCCCGGCCACTCCACGCCAGCTGCTCCCATCTCTGCCCATCGAACCGAGTGAGTTGATCTCTGATCTTTGATCTCTAATCTCCCATCTCTCAGGTCTCATCTGAGCACTCGTCCCCAATTCTCTTCGGCCTCTCACTACACGGAGAATGAAACGAGCAGAGATGGAGCCCTTCCCAAGTAAGAGATCAAAGATCAAAGATTAATGGATTGATTTTTGACCTCTTTCAGTCGTGTCTCTCGTCCTCATCTCATTTCTCTGCCCGACCGTTCACCTCGTGGAGAAGAGAAGAGAAGAATCGTCGAGAATCGCCCGCTGAGACCAATTGATGTGAGGAATAGAGCCTCGTCTAGTCGAGACACTTATTCGATCAAATGAAAAACAATAACAAAAATTACAATGGATCGGAGAAGAAGGAATAACGTATGACTCCTTCACTAGGGATGGGAAATGCACATTACGTAGAGAAAAGAGAAGACCACTAGGCAATTCTCATGGAGACCACTGTACGAAATGGGAAGGGGAAGAGGAGGATAGGAGAAGTTAGGAAGAAGAGGGAAGAGGGACCAGAGATCAAAGATCAAAGATCATCGACTAGCCAAGCTTGAACCTATTTCAGTCGTCGCCCTCTCTGCCTTCCGACGTGGTCCCTCCTCGAACGGTACGGTATCAGAGTACCGTAACCTATTCATGGGATCCTACCGTAGTCCCACGTTACAGTAACTCGTTCACTGTCATGCACTACCGCAATTTGACCTAATCTCACTGCTTCTTAAGTGATGAATATTAGCACATCTGGATGATTTTGTGTGAAGAATTATGTGATAATACTCGGAAAGAATGGATCATTACTTGCTACACATTCTGATCTCTACCGTAATCTCTCCTACCGTAATCCTCTTAAGCGTTCGACGATTTCCGAAGTGGAAACGGCGGCTCGTCGTGAATCTACCGTATCCTGGCTGGCCGATTCCACTCAGTTGTCGATGGGCCGATCGATGCACGATGACGACATCAGTCTCTGATTGGCTGACTCCGCCCCCCCCCCCTTGGCCACGCCCCCTTCGTGCTCCGTAGCACATGAACCCTAGTGTTTATTCGTCATTTTCATCGGCTACGATAGCGTTTTTGTTTTTGTGTTGTGTAGACGGCCTATTTTGACCTACCGCATTATTGTTATGAAAGGCCTGAATTTTGAGTAATAAAGATTTGAAAAAGAAGAATAATGCACTTTCGATCGAATGGGCTGAAATTTCGGGGATACTATGCGAAGTAGGGTTGTCTATCCGGATTTTTATCCGTCAATCCGAGTCGATTTGCCTACTCATTCTCACTTCCGCGGAATATTCGAATCGGTCTCCTCTCTACTCGGATATCCGTGACAACGGAAACTTATTGAGCTATTGTTGAAACTCAACCCGTTTTGGCCTTTTCGATTGAGGAAGAGTGAGACCGACCATCTCAAATTAGAGACGGTGGAATGAAAATGACGGAGTTTCGAGTTTTGACGGATATCCGCATACGAAATGAGGCAAGGCGACCGATTGACGGAGTGAATGAGAATGAGGAATGAAAGGAGGGAAACTCCGTCGTCCGGATAGACATCCCTAATGCGAAGTACATACTCGTCTTGCATTGAATGCATTTATTCGCTAAGACTATACAGAATATTGAACATATAGGCGAACAATTTGCTTGAATAGTGTTGCTGCGACAGCCTCATTGCTTCCATTTCTTGTCTAGTCAACGGCACTTCTTGTGGCTTCCAGGGGATATCGTTCTGAAGAAGAGAGATTGTTAAGGGGAAATTACAGTCTCTTGAGATAAGGAAGACTAAAAATGAATAGCGGTGAGAAAACTACGATAACTGTAATGGCTTACCTTCGGTTTCTTGTGAACGAATCTATCGAGTGAGTGCTGTCCTCCATTGGATCTCTTCACTGGACGAATATTCTGGGGAATGGGAGATCTGAAGAAAATCAGTTATCGATTGATCGATTCAGGGAGGATACCGTACCTCTTCTGCAATTCTACTACTTTCTTGACAGTAATAGAGATGTCCGTGACTGCCATCTTAGGGTCACTCATCTTCTTGATGACGACTTGTTTTCTTCCCTGATACGATCCAGTTGAGGGCCCACTGGCAGAAGAATTATTCTGAACGAGAAGTTAATTATTTTTTTAAAGAAGAAATAAAAAAATACCTGTAGACCAGCCGACTTGCGAGAGATGTTCACATTGAAGATACTCGCAAGATTATTATTAGTTACGTTATTAGTGGCCAATTTGATGGGCGCGGGTGAGAAGGGAGTGGCAACCTTGAAAAAGAGATGTGATTTCGAAATTAAAGAATTTTAAAAGTAAGGAAATTAAAACAAGCAATCGATAAAAAAGATTACCTGCAGATCTGCAGTCTTCATAGTTGGTTTCGCATTGAAGAAGTTTCCGATATCAGTGTTCTTCACAGCCGGATTGGTGATAGTGGAGGAGGAGACAATTAGAACCTGAAGAGTGAAAAGTGAAGAGGAGAAAAGTGAAATGAAAAGAATAGGGAGAAAATAGAGACAAAGTCTATGAAAAAAGGAAAAAAAGTAAAAGATAAAGAGCGAAATCCCACCTCATTCGATGCTTCTCCATTCGTCTTCCTTACTACAACGTCATTTCTCCCGCAGACCCAACTACTACGCGAGAAATCACACGGAAGATTGACGGCTTTCTGAAATAAAGGCGATGTTAGATTATAAAAGAGCAGTCTGAATGAAATCCTCTTCATTTCCCGAAGTCGTCACTATAACCGACTAAAGAGAAATGAAGAGGCAGATTCTTTATCGCTACTCTCTAGTAAATAAACAACAAAAAAATAAATTGTAAATAAATAATAAAATAATAAATTAGAAAAGTAAATCTGACTCTGTTCTTGGCGATGATTTCCTCGAGAGATCGATAGACGAACGAGGAGGAAGAGGGCATTTCGAGTGGAGATGAAAGGAGTGCAGGTTAGAGTCAAGAAGACGACTGAGGAGGGGTAAATGGAGTTTCTTATATACCCAGTAGTTCGGAAGGATGGCTGTATCAGACATCCGATCTCGACGGATACGACTATCAAGAGATCAAATGGGAGACTAGTGGGTGTATTTCATGCCCTCTGGCACAGTACACTGAATCACATGATCAACGGAGGCTAAATACCTAGTTGTAAACTGTCTAGGAAGTATCACGATCCAGACAAGATGTATCTTTCTAACCACTACAGAACATCTGATTTCTACTGCTGCAGAATTGCCTGTTTTCAGGAGCGTTTTTGTCTGAATAGAGAATAGCTGATTCAGCCGTTCCAGTGCTCGTTTCAGTAGCATGAATTCCTTTTAATGACTCGATAAAACAATGGAGTCACATAAAAAGAAGAACTTACAGATCGAACAGCCAAGAATGCTTCTGTTCCTCTTATTCTTCACAATCAATGCATTGAGTGCTGCCAACTCTTCATGTTTCGTGCATGTGAAGAAAGATGTAAGAATTATGATCTGTTCTCTCATCCTCGTTTAGATCAATTCATTCTTCACTAAGCTCTTCGACAAGCCAATTTTGACAATCAGTGAATCGAGAAATAAATTATTTAGAAATAATTATTCGCTCCTTATTTCAGGTTCACAATAGCGTATGGATCATCATCAGATGTCGTGTATGAATGCTCCAATAGAGGTGGAACTCCCCAGGTTTGATTTTGTTCAATGCGCTCCATTGATTAATGATAGCATGCACCTAGGGGTGACTTTCTATCTCCCTTTTTAAAAAGTATCGCACCAGAAAGTTAGTTGCTTCCATATTTGAAAAAAAGTGCTACCTGATAAATCGAACATCCGATGTGGATGAGGGGGAAAAGGGAGTCGAACCCGGCATATAATGAAATGATGAGACTCAATGGAAAATCGCGATTGGAACGTGAGAAGTGTGGAATATCGATCTACACCTACACCACATACCACACTGCTCTTGGACAACCTTGCCGCTCTTTCCGTCTATCTTGACCTTCCCGATTACAATCTCTCTACATGTGCACGAAGAAACTGCTTACTTAATTGTTTCGGAATCGATGGCCACACTTAAATTGAATCACCCTTTCCCAATATTGACGAAGACATTATCACGACTTTACAGCATTTCCGAAAAATGTTTTACATCTTTTTCTCAATGGTTCTGTCACCGGAACAGCTTTGATGAAATAATGGAGATTAAACAAAGGCAAATGTGGAGATTAAATAATTAGAGATAGAGGAATTTCTGTAATGAGAAAATTTAAATTTACCTACTATCGTACATGACAGAGAAATCAGAACGGCTACCGGACGTTACCGGAAAATATTCGCTTTTCTCGTACTTTGCGAATACTGAAAATTATGAGTCGCGCTTGGGCTCATTCGATAGCCCATAGTCGATTTGCCGGAATCTACCAGGATATGCCTGGTGAAATTTTTCTAGAATTTGAGATATTAGCAACGCCCCAAGGTGTGACGTCATGCGCACGTGACCTTGGTGTTGCCCTTGAGAGAAAGAGGGGTCACGCGTGATGTCATCAACGGGGGCGACGTCGATATCTCGAATTCTAGAAATATTTCACCGGGCATATCCGGGTAGATTCCGGCAAATCGACTATGGGCTATCGAATGAGCCCAAGCGCGACTCATAATTTTCAGTATTCGCAAAGTACGAGAAATGCGAATATTTTCCGGTAACGTCCGGTAGCCGATCCGATTTCTCTGTCATGTACGATATGGTGGGAGCGATGGAAAGTGCACGGAATATTGCATTGAGGTAGAGGATGAGATGGAATGCTCATTGTCCCTCCACTTAGATCGACAATTCACAATATGAAGAGAAGAGGGAAAGGGAAGGCCACTAAGCAATTACCATGGGGACCACTGTACGAAGGAAAAAGGGAATTGGAAGTTGGGAGAAGGTGGAAGAAGGAAGATATTGAGGGAGAGCCGATCCAAATAAAAAAAAATGCGTCGAGAGTTCATTTTTGAAATGAAATTTGGGTCTGTTGTCTCGGATAAACTCACATTTCGCGGTATTCTTCATGATATTCCTCGAAACATTATCAGTAATTTGCATAGATATTTTGATCGATCCATACTTGTATATATAGATGACTGCACATGAAATCCTCCGAAGGAGTTTGCTCGAATCTTGCATTATTTGGATTGATTCTCTCAATTGGAAAGAACAGTGGATTGATTTGTTCGCTAAGAGTAGGATCGAGCACTTTATATCTTGAAGTGCCAAGAACGAAATCGAAATTTGAGAATGAAATTGTGAAGACATCATCGGGCCGTTATGTATTACAAGGACAACTCGAGTTGACTAAACTTCGTGCTCTTTTATCTGACAAATATAATACACCATGATACATCCCAACAAATATTCTCTGGTAAGCTACGCCCCGTGAATAGAATAAACTGCAGAAGAATTCCCAGAATATGATCAGTATCTTGTGAATTAACTGCAGCCGAGCCTTGACGTCAATCGAAGAATTTATCGAAGATTAAACTTCAACAATAAACCGCAGCAACGACGAAACTAGACGAACTAACTATCGATTAACTAAAACAACTTTCGAAAATAGGCGAAAAACAACTACAGTATCCTGACGACTTTTGGGGGCAGGAACACACCATAATTAACGGAACGATAAAATAGTAACTGAGTGATCATGAACTGATTTAATTAACAAAATGAATTATTTAAATATTAAAATCAGTGATAAATACGATAATTATATTAATTTCACAGTAATTAGGCGGGTTTATCCACAACCGCGCCCTTTAGGAAATTTGTGAAACATATCCCGTCATACGACAATTATTTGTTTTTATTGATAATTCCTTTGCAGAGCATGGTGCGTGAGTCCGCGGATATCCAACTTTGTGTGTGAGGATTATCCGTCTGTGTTAACGAGGTTTCTGCTGCAATTCATTTCGGTGAGCGTAAGCGCTGCCCAAATCTTGAATTGCGTCATAATACTGAGTTACTGAAAGTGTTTCCCGTTGTTTGAGTGCGTGTTTCTGCAGTTATTTATTGACTGGCAGTGATACGAAACAAGGATAACGTGAGTGATACATTTCACGGTGTCTTCAGTGAGCAATGAGCGAATGGAATTTCCTCGAAAAATAAATGTGCCAACCTCCTCCGTCAAATCCCTGTTCGCAATACTTGCAGTCCATACTGAATAGAGCCTGTACTGCTCCACGAGCATCGATTACCAGAGACTGAACAAAAATATGATTAGAGTTCTCTAGACCTGATTGGCCCTTGCTGGTGTACTGTGACGACTGTAAAATCGCTTTGATGGTGGAGGCAACATTTTCTTTACGTTATAGTTAGAAACTAACGCTACCCATTCTATGCATTTCTGAGAACTTTTGCAGGATAAATGGTGACTAAGTGTTGATAATATCGTGAATTCAATGCAACCTCTCACCTCTTCGTGAGTAGACATGTCGCCGTCCTATCAGTGAGTTGATTGTAAAGAGGAAGATGAACACGAGGGAACAGCGATACTCTTTGCCTCCCGGAGGACCAGAGAGCAACTGGAAGGGAGAAGAAGAGAGAAGAAGAAGAGAAGAAGTCAAGATGCAAGGAGGCACTTTAAATTATATGTACGCGAAATGCGGAATGACGAAAGAAAATAACGGTATTTCGCGACAAAACATCAATTTTAAGATATGTAGAGAAGTTGAGATTGATTTCGAAGTGATTCCAAAAAATATCGTAGGTTTTCCACAAGTTGAAGGAGGGAGATGGCATTAGAGTGGAAGAATGATATGAGATTGCATAATGAATTCATGAACGAAGATGAACGAACGCAAATATATATGTAAGAATCTCGGAAGGAGTAGGCTCAATCTAGATAATGCGTAGACTCGGAAAGATCGTGTAGATGAGGACTAGCTGAGTCACAATCTGCGAAAGATGATAAAATGAAGCGGTAAAGGTGAAAATCAATTGGCTGATGCTCAGAGGAACGAGTAGTAGAGCAAAAAGTTGAAGGAATCCAGTCATGAAAGTAGTGATTAGATGAAAACGTGGTTGTGGTATTTACCGTAGTCGGACAGCAATGTCTGAAGTAGTGGTTAAATGGTAGAAAGGAAGAGTAGATAAGTAGAGAGAAGCCAACAGGGTCATGAAAGAAATGATTTAGAAGTAAAAGTTGAAGTGATATTTACCGTAGTTAGAAGACTGAAGCGTGTTTAGCTGAAATTGATCAGGAGACGAAGCGTAAACGAGTAGAAGGAAGCAACCAGGGTCATGAAATAAATGAATTAATCTGGAATGTTCTAGAATAGATTACAGTGGTAGATGAGTTCAGTCGAAGTTAATGAATAGGGGACGAGAAGCAGAAATGGTTGAAGAGAAGAATAGAAGTTTACGAGAAGGCCAGCAGGATCATGAAATAATTAATTTAGATTTGAATGTTCATGAAAGATTACCGTAATCAGAAGAGCTTAGATGAGTTCAGTCACAGTTCATAACGAGAAGTATAAAAGGTTGAAAAGATGAGTAGATGAATAGAAGAGAGCCAGCAGAGCCATGAAAAGAGTGAATTATGTTTCAAGATTCAAGATATGATTACCGTAGCTAGAAGTTCATAGATGAGTTTATGAGGCCGTAGTTCCAGTTCAGCCGCAAATAGGGTAGAGCCAATTATTTACAAAGTGGTTTCGAGTCGATTCAACAACGTAGTTTTTTATCCGACAAATAATGAATACACCTTGGTTGAATAACAAACTACGCCCATGATTATCAAATACACCTTTGATTACTGAAACTACTCCCTCAACTATCAAACACACCATGATACCCTATGAACTACTCCCAGGACTAACAAATGAAGTGGTTAGATCAAGATCATTATGAATTGGCAGGACTTGAATTGAAATTGACTGATCACTGACGTCCTCTCAAGAAGTTTCGAGTGATCCAGTTCTGAAGATCAAGTAATTATTATTTCCCTTTTCATGATTAAACTTACATGTCGTCTCACTCCTGCTTGTTCGCACATCATGCGGAAGATAAGCTCCCTGAAAGAAATGAATTAATTTTTGTATTGAATTATTTTTTTGATGAATAAAGTTATGTTGTTGGGTCGAGTTGAAGAAGACATGAGAAACTTGTTGAAGAGGAAAGAAATTTAATTAATAAACTAACCGGCGAGGAGCGTAGTAATTTTCGAGCCAGAAGCGACGAACTCTCGGACCGCAAGGGATGTAAAATTGCGGCTGTCTCGGTCCGACGAAACTAGATACAATGGATTTGGGTAATCAATGATAGCTTATCACGGGCGAATCTATTTAGGACAATTTCATGAACAAGTAGACAGGATTTCTGATAGGATGGTAATCTATTTGGTAAAGTAACTAAAGATGATAAAAATGGTGAATTCAACATACTTCGGTCGATTCTGCTTGAGCTCCGCGAAGTTGACGGCATGCTTGCGGGGGTTAATCGAGTGGGTCGCCTTGGGACCTTCTGGGAATGCTGACTGCACCTTCTGAAATATGTCTTTGTTAGTGAGCCTAACATATTTTCGGAATTAGTGTTTTTTCTTACTGCTTGTTTATTGGCTCTTTTATTGAACATTAAAATTTTATCTTTTCGTTTGTTTTCGCTTTTACCGAAAGGAATAATCTGAACTCTTGAATTGGAACATGTGGAGTTATGTGACATAGACCTAGGACTCATGTTTAATCAACCAAAGCGACTGAAGAAGAAGAAAAACTCACCATCTCCTTTCTGACGGCCGCCTCCCATGGTTGCTCATTCTCCTTATTCTCCGGCTTCGTTAGTGTGCTGTACAGGGTGTCGTCATCGTAGATCTGAAAAGTAAACACATTAAAATGTGGATAATCTGGTATCAGTTTACTATACTCTAAAGAAAGACCAATTCCTTACCATGTCACGAAGCCGGTTGTGCTTGCGGTAGTCGTTCATAATCGCGTTCCACACCGTGTTTTCCTGAAATTTTATTGCAGCGACTTTTAATGACACCAACTGCCGCTCAGGAAACATTGAGGATGAAATATTTACCTGCTCGCGAGTGATGACCGGGAGGTCCTTGATTACCTTCTTCTCCCAGAGGAATCCGAACTGAAAATTGGAATTGACTGTGTTTTCTAGATGGCCTTATTCCGTGGTTCAGTTCATGAGAAGAAAAGATTGAATGACAATGGTTCAAGGGACTTATTGTTAGAACCTTGCCAAAGATAAGAAGGCATACCGGGTCCGCCCATAGTCCGAGTCCTGCCTCTTCCTTCTCTGGGCACGAGAACGTGAATATTTGATTCACCGGTTCCAGCAGCCTCTGGAAAAGTAATATGAACAGTTTAAATATTCTCAAAGTGTCGTGTAAGGATCGTTCCTAAGAACAAAAACTCACCTGTTTCTTCATATCTATTCCAGCTTCCTTCACTCGGCACGCCACACTCAGCCCTCTCATGTCGTTGTAGAACTTGGCGGGATGTTCGCGTAGAACACTTTCTCGGCATCCTGCAATGCGCAAGTTAAGATTTCATGTTTATCGATTACACCAACCATCTCATCTACACGAAATGTTTTTCCAAATGAAATAGTTTAAATAAATTCTAACAAAGTAGATTGCAAGTGTTACTAACAAAATTCTCACTGTCGATTCGGCGTAATCCATTCCGTCCTGCAGCTCCATCATATCTGACCACTCCTTGAACATTGTCTCCGCTTGTTTCTGAATTGTGAGAGTGGCATATTTTACGGTAGGAAAGCGAGATGGACTAAGATATCCGTAACAAATATACCTTAGGACAATCGTCTCCTCGCAAAAATCCACAATCCTCGAGGCCATTCTTTACGTACTAAAAACGATATTATATTAACTTCTGGGGTTTGATAGTAAAATGATTGTTCGACATAAGAACATAGCGAGTTACAGAGAATGACTAAGATTCGTTCTATGCATGAAATGGATTATTTTTAGAACCCACCTTGATCGCATCGGCAACCGTGATGGTGAGCTTAACACGAGCTCCCAAATATTCCTTAGTCCACTCGCAGAATTTCCATTCTCTTTCTCGCTTGGGGATGTAGTCCTGGAATGAAAATGAGATCATCCAGCTCATTCAAATAATCATTCAAGGTCATGCAATGCTCTAACGAGTTCTCAGGGCTAGAGGTTTGAATGCAAAGATATGCGGGTGGTTGCGAAAGAATCAGCAAAAGGCTGCAACAGCAAAAAATGAAGAGATTGAAAAAAATTAGGAAAAGAGGTTTTCGATGGTGGGGATCATCTCATACCTTCTCGCAGGGATCGTATTCGTAGTTATTCAGTGGTGCCGGTCCTTTCATAGGAAGATGCGGGTGAAACTTACGCGGGATGCCCTGCAATAGAGCAGAATTTGAATCTATACTCATGCTTCCTTTCTTCTATCATCATCCGGATAACAGCTGACCTTACTAGTGGGTCTAGCGTTGTTTTACGACGTAAAATCGCTTGACGTGGATACACCCTTTACCTTTACTTTATATCAGGATCTACTGTGATTCACTCATATTAAAACATAATAAAATCACTCACCAACTCCTGGAATTTCTTAATCTTTTCCTTGATCTTGTCTATTTCCTCCTTTCTCTGCGCCTCTTCAAGTTCCGCTCGCTCCTGTTGGTTCTTTTTGTACAGGGCTTTGCCTCGTTTGGCAAAGTGCTCGGATCTGAAATCAAATAGTCAGAAATGTTTGAAACAGTGTCATTCAAATGGACCGTAACTAGATCAATCAGAAAAAACCCACGTTGTGAGGTAGCTGTACTTGTTGAACTCCTCCTTGAGCGGACGGAATGTCATCATGCGCAACTTTAGTTGCCACGCGAGGAAGAGCTGAAATGGGCCAAAAGTGAATCCACAATCAAAGAAACATACAGATACCAAGGTCGTTCAAAATGTAAAAACTAAGAAGACTCTTGTAATTTTGGGCCTCTCTAACATCAAAGAATACCTGATCACATCGGATGCTCTGATGAATGTTCGCAATGAAGTTGGCTACAAGAAGGACGAGGTTGACACTGGAATGGGAAAGATCAATGGCATAAAATGACAGAAATGATCAAAACGTGATTGAAGATGATAATGTGACGATGAAATGATGATGAAGTAGAGATGTAAATATACTTACTACTTGAGGATCTTGTCGTCGAATGCCAAGATCAAAATCATTGAGATACTGTAGAGGCATTGCAGTGGAGCTCCGATCATGCACGGTATGAGGCTACGCCAAACCTGAAAGATAACGATTAAGTGAGCCTTTTGTGGTGCAATAACATTTTAGAATGAGGGATGTACAGCTAAAATCAACTTACTTTATCCTCTATCTCCTGGTCCTTGGGATCCTTCGACGTCTCATACTTGTTATCCCTTCTCATCGTTTCCAGTTTCTTTCTGTAATTTGTGAGCTTGAGTATCATTCATCATAGGAAAAGAATTTGAGAAAAGATATAAGAAACTGACCGATTTCCATCGAGGTAGATATCCATCGATTTGAAGAATGAGTAAATAGCGCAGATGCAGTACGCAATGGCGGTCCATCCCAACATCCCGAGAGATCCCACATCGGCAATTCCTGAAATTATCAGAGTCAAACAACGTTTCTTTCCCGAAGACAAACTCTAGACTACTAGTCACATGAAACAAAGTTATAACTCACCGAGCGACGTGTAGGCCTTCTGGTGTGTATTCCAGTTGAAGTACCAAATTGCCATTGAAAAGGCTGATCCGAGAATGATTGTTGAGCAGTACGTCCACTGAAATGGGCATACTTATTCACCTATCCTCGTGAGGTACTATTTCACAATTTTGAACCACGTGATAATATGACGAACATCGGAAAAGATTTCAGCTAGCACTCGATGAACAAAAAAAAGTAATGTTCGGCAAAAACCCTTTTGGATGTGAACGGTGTTTGATTCGAAACCTGAAAAACAACAACAATGAAGATCACTCACCCCATAATCCCAGCGATTCTTATCCTTTCCGCTGGACTTCCACAGGTTGTCCGATCGTCCGGCCCGCACTGCGTCGATGTGCTTTACTTCGAGGGCGTAGAGAATGTGCACTGAAAATAGAGGACATATTTACATTTTATATAATTCAGAGTAATGTATTTAATATCGCACAAAAAACCAAGTTTAAAGCACAACAAACAAAATATACACCCACCGAGGATCTGCGGCAGGTGGAACATAATGCTCATGGCGCGGCGCTCAGCGATGTCTGCAATGACAATTAGTTATTTTATGTACATGTGACTTTGCCAAATAGATTTCGTTTTTTTCTAATGCTGAAGTTGAAGCAAATAATACTACGAAATTATTCAGTCTTATTTCATTGTAAATCATGTGAAGTTACTGAGGATCTTAGCAACCAAAGACTATGATGGTCTGTTGAAAGAGCGTTACGATTTTACGATTCACAAGAGTAGGATCAGTGAGATTAACGTTTTCGACACAAAGTGATAGCTATCCGCAGTTAAAATTCAAATGAAAAAAAATAAAATATATCTCACCTAGCTTCATAGCCTGTGGCGCTCCTCCGAATGCGTAAAAGATTCCTGAGCACGAGACGAATTGACTTCGGTAGAACTGAATGGAGTCCTGGATGGTCTGAAATAGAGTTAATTTTACACAATCTTGATTTACATAAATTTGTAGACTGGCTACATTACAAAAAGAAATAGAGCAGTGTACTGACCTCTCCTCGGTCCGGCGTCAATACTTGCACGATCATCTTCACGATGAATTCGAACGTCGGGCCGACAATCATTGTAGCCGCATCGAGGTACTTCATTTCCTGCAAGATAAATGATTTGTCAACGTACAATCTATTCTCGTAAAGATATTTGAGTGCCTATCACTTCGTTTTCATTATTATCATAGCTTAACAGTACGCGCTTCCCAAACACTGTCAAACATGCATTGGCATATTAAGAAAAAACTCACCGCAGATCGATTAAGAGCCCTCATTTCCACCTCGCAGCGGTCTGTGTCGCAAACGCAGACTGCATGGTCGACCTACAAATAGAAAACATCAGAATTTATGAATGGATTCAGTACCCCACATGTTCTGAACTAGCGTTGATGAAATCGAGAAAACCCGATACTCGAGGCCTCGATCAGAAATTACCCCTCTATTCTCGATCGATCACGAAACCCGACTCGGGTACTCGATCTTGAGAGTGAAGGGTCGGGTCGGACTCGGGCCAGCCAAACCCGATCGGTCGGTCGGGTCGGGTCGGGTTTCTCAGTGAACAAATTCGTCTCGTTCCCATCATCCTACTCAGAGAGGCAGCGATTGTGTGCTGCGATAGCGGAGTGGTCTCGTTTTGCAGTAACAAACATTCGACTCGAGTTCAATCCCGAGACGGACCAATCATTTTTGCCTCTTTTTTCAAATCATGTAGATACAGCACACTAGCACATTTTTCGACTTTTTTCGTTCTTTTATTGCGAATTTTCGACTCAAATTTATAATTTCTAATAAAAAATTAAATAGCGATGAATCATCATCGTCATTGTTTCAATAGGAATTATATGGAAAAAGGGAAAACGATAATCAACCAGAAAAAGTGGAATCTGATGCACAAAAGTGGCAAAAATGATTGAAACTGATTGATACTGATTGATAAAATGATTGATACGGGATTGAACTCACGTCGACTATTTGTTACTACAAAAGTGTAACCACTCCGCTATCGCAGCACACAATCGCTGCCTCTCTGAGTAGGATGATGGGAACGAGACGAATTTGTTCACTGAGAAACCCGACCCTACCCGACCGACCGATCGGGTTTGGCCGGCCCGAGTCCGACCCGACCCTTCACTCTCAAGATCGAGTACCCGAGTCGGGTTTTTAAACTTTCGAGCTACTCGACTAATAAAACCCGATAGAGTTTTAGGGTCGAGGCCTCGACTGACCCGACTCGATTTCACCAACCCTATTTTGCAGGCTTCAACAAGCAGCGTAAGATACGAGTCGAGAAGTACGTCTAAGCCCGCCAGTACTACACAAGGTGAGTGATTTAATTATAACTTGACCAGATCATGGGAACAAATATGAGCTTATTTTTGTCTCTTTAATCTTTCAAACAGTGATAAAGATTAAAGTGGAATATGTTTCAGAATTCTGTGAGGAACCGTGCCCGGAGGGATTCTTCGAGAGTGCCCAAGGCTGTCTGTGGCTCTATTCCATTAGTGAGTATTTTATTCTTTTATTATACTTTTAACTAAAAAGTGTACCGAAATCTCCACTCTATTATGGAGAATAACGGTTGGTGTTCGCGGTGTGGAAAGAGCGAGAGCGATTAATAAACAAATAGCATTTATTAATTGTAAAGAATAAAGGTTGAATTACTATGACGAAATAAGGGGAAAGGGTAGGGAAGTGATGAGGAAGTATGAACTGACCGAAGTGAAATTGAAGTTGAAATATTCCCCCAATGAATAGCAGCTCGCTATTAGTAGAGAGAAGTGAAGAATGCAAGTAATCTTCCCCAGACCGGGTCAGATTTGACGTTGAATCGAGAAGGAAGAATATTTATGAATATTAGATACAGCACACTAGCACATTTTTCGACTTATTTCGTTCTTTTTTTGCGAATTTTCGACTCAAATTTATAATTTCTAATAAAAAATTAAATAGCGATGAATCATCATCGTCATTGTTTCAATAGGAATTATATGGAAAAAGGGAAAACGATAATCAACCAGAAAAAGTGGAATCTGATGCACAAAAGTGGCAAAAATGATTGAAACTGATTGATACTGATTGATAAAATGATTGATACGGGATTGAACTCACGTCGACTATTTGTTACTACAAAAGTGTAACCACTCCGCTATCGCAGCACACAATCGCTGCCTCTCTGAGTAGGATGATGGGAACGAGACGAATTTGTTCACTGAGAAACCCGACCCTACCCGACCGACCGATCGGGTTTGGCCGGCCCGAGTCCGACCCGACCCTTCACTCTCAAGATCGAGTACCCGAGTCGGGTTTTTAAACTTTCGAGCTACTCGACTAATAAAACCCGATAGAGTTTTAGGGTCGAGGCCTCGACTGACCCGACTCGATTTCACCAACCCTATTTTGCAGGCTTCAACAAGCAGCGTAAGATACGAGTCGAGAAGTACGTCTAAGCCCGCCAGTACTACACAAGGTGAGTGATTTAATTATAACTTGACCAGATCATGGGAACAAATATGAGCTTATTTTTGTCTCTTTAATCTTTCAAACAGTGATAAAGATTAAAGTGGAATATGTTTCAGAATTCTGTGAGGAACCGTGCCCGGAGGGATTCTTCGAGAGTGCCCAAGGCTGTCTGTGGCTCTATTCCATTAGTGAGTATTTTATTCTTTTATTATACTTTTAACTAAAAAGTGTACCGAAATCTCCACTCTATTATGGAGAATAACGGTTGGTGTTCGCGGTGTGGAAAGAGCGAGAGCGATTAATAAACAAATAGCATTTATTAATTGTAAAGAATAAAGGTTGAATTACTATGACGAAATAAGGGGAAAGGGTAGGGAAGTGATGAGGAAGTATGAACTGACCGAAGTGAAATTGAAGTTGAAATATTCCCCCAATGAATAGCAGCTCGCTATTAGTAGAGAGAAGTGAAGAATGCAAGTAATCTTCCCCAGACCGGGTCAGATTTGACGTTGAATCGAGAAGGAAGAATATTTATGAATATTAGATACAGCACACTAGCACATTTTTCGACTTTTTTCGTTCTTTTATTGCGAATTTTCGACTCAAATTTATAATTTCTAATAAAAAATTAAATAGCGATGAATCATCATCGTCATTGTTTCAATAGGAATTATATGGAAAAAGGGAAAACGATAATCAACCAGAAAAAGTGGAATCTGATGCACAAAAGTGGCAAAAATGATTGAAACTGATTGATACTGATTGATAAAATGATTGATACGGGATTGAACTCACGTCGACTATTTGTTACTACAAAAGTGTAACCACTCCGCTATCGCAGCACACAATCGCTGCCTCTCTGAGTAGGATGATGGGAACGAGACGAATTTGTTCACTGAGAAACCCGACCCGACCCGACCGACCGATCGGGTTTGGCTGGCCCGAGTCCGACCCGACCCTTCACTCTCAAGATCGAGTACCCGAGTCGGGTTTCGTGATCGATCGAGAATAGAGGGGTAATTTCTGATCGAGGCCTCGAGTATCGGGTTTTCTCGATTTCATCAACCCTACTGCAAAAGAAATATTTAATTATATTTTATTCAGGAAAGAATTCGTAAACAAAAGTGTCAGAATTATGGGAAACAATGAAAAAGTGAATCGTACCGGAGTGGTGGTTTCGGTCTTCAACCTCCAGTCGCTTGTCGAGGTCAAAAACTGCGCTGTATCGTTGCCTGAGATGGTGAAATGTTTCATCTAAACTCATGTCCATCAGTTCTTTTCTAATCTCTCAAGTCTTCTTAATATACAAAGTTAAGATAATCGATGCCCCAACTTTTTTCGAAGAGAGAGATTTGATCCGAACATGCACTGAGAAACATACTCAATGGTCTTGTCGGCGGTACGCTGGTCAAGTTCGAATCTGTTGAATGATTGTCCGAATTGGCCGAATTGTCCTTGCTTGTTGTACTTCCTTCATGCGTTGTCTTCTCAACTGAAATGGTATTTATCGAAGACACAGTACACTCAAAGGTTATGCATTATATTTTGAAACACCAACAATAAAATAAATCACTCACCCGTTTCAGTAGGGAGAACCTGATGAGATGAAGTCAGAAGAGGACGAGTATCGATTGACGTTGATTGAGGAAAGGACAGAGCGGGGAAGTCGGTGGAAAGTGATCTGTCATAGTATACTTATCGTATCCAGAAAAGGTTTGCGTGATTCTAGATGGAGTTTGAAAAAAAGTATACGGATAATGATCTCTTCATTTACCACACTCTCGCTCGCAGTTTTGACCGGCGAGAGTGCACGTGAAATGAAGAGACTATTACCAGTCTTTCAAACAATAATTCTAGATCGATCTAGATCTAGATAATTCTAGAATGCGCAAATATAATTTGATACCTGGTAGACGGTTTAATGGTGTCGGAGGGAGGGTGATTGCTTATCGAGGACGATGTCATGGGATCCACTGAAAAAACAATATGAATACACAGTTACTTATACAAAATATTGTGCAAAAAATCACTTGCTTGGCTAAAATTCTGTTCATAACGACTGTCACAATAGTGGTCATCAAAAACTAGTATATCGGTCACACCTCACACTAGGGTTGCAGGTTCGGGAGCGTAGACTTCGCTCTCTTTTACAACCCCTTCCCTCCCCCCAAGCATATGCTCTTCCCAAGGGGTCGCGCGCCCCTTCCCTCGCGAAGTCTCCTTCCCTCTCCCAGCGGGTGCGGGAACTTCGCAAGGATGCGGGAACTTCGCACTCTCTCCTCTCCCTCTTCCCATCTCCCTCTCGCTTCCCCTTTGCATAGCTCTGCTAACTCCGCCCCCTTCCTACCTCTTCCCATCGCTGTTTTCCAACCCGTCGTGGATAGCACGCACCCTGCCAAGGCAAGGGATGTTTTCCCTCTATATTTGTCTCTCACTGGAAGGTGAATCTATCGCCCTCGACTTTTGGGAATGACCTTTTGGATCGTCCTGTTTTGGGATACTTCTCTGATGAGCCTCGTTTGCATGATTTTTGACTCAATTTAGAAATGAGATATCGACATACGGTGAAAAAATATGATCTTATTAAAGTATACTTTGAGCACAATATGACATTACGATTGATTCGGTCTACCTCGTTGCGGTTTCTAGCAGTGGACACGATTCCGATTTCGACGACATTTTAAAAGCTCTACAACAACCGTTCTGAATGAAGAATCTTGTCTACTGTTTCCTGATCAATAATGATCAACCAATCATTATGTAGCAGCCCCGACTGAACTCTGACAACAGCTCAAGCATCAGCACTTGGAATGAGAACACTATCCGTGAAATGCAACTGTGTCTACGTTACCCGTACCTAAATTGAGGAGAAATATCGGCCTAAATATGTTGCGAAAGTTGTTCGTGAACCGCTCCCCAGAACGAATGTTTTTTTCATTTCACCCATTGGTCCATAAATGATTACAAGCTCCAGATATCATCACCTTTGACTGCTTTATCAGCCCTTTGACCACGTTCAGATTTATAGTAGCATCAATAATTCACCAAGGAGTAGAAAACGTACCGAATGTTTTCATAATCGCATGATAACGCTGTTTTCAGAAGGTTTAACAAACTCAACACAATGTGACCGATGATTTCATACAAAGAACTCTTCATCGTTGTTCGTCCTGTTACCGAATAATTGTCGAATATAAAAATAACAATATTTGTCTCACAATTGATTACACCGTCATTGTCTGCGTTCTAAATGTAATGAGTGGGAGCCAGAATACATTGAGAATTGTCTCCAGTCTGTCTGTTCCCCACACCCGAACAGCTCACCACAGGAAAAAGACGAACTCCTCTTGTATTCAATGGGGACGGAAGGGAAGGAAACGAGAGAGAGAGATGTAGACATGGGGGATATTCTCTCTCTATCTTCCTCTCTCTCCCTCTGTCACTGCCTTCAAAAGAGACTCTGTCAGGCCTCTGGCAATATCGATCATTCTCCCTCTCCTCCGTCTTCCCTCTGTGTGCATGCATGCTTTTCTGTTGCCCCAATCCACCCTCATGTTTCATATCTTTCTCAATTCATCCACTCTCTCCTCTCATTTCCCCCTCTCTCTGCTTCTTCCTGAATGCAGTATCACATTGTGACTCGCGTTCTCCCTCCTCTCCCCTCTCCCCCTCCCTCCCTCCCCTCAACCCACTTGGAGACCCAATTCCAAATGTGGTCGTTCGTTTGAAGCCAGAGGGAGGGAGAGGGCCAATTGGGGTCCCCCTCTCTATCCTTCTTCTTCTTCTTTTTATTGCTAGGTTCTTCTCAACTTACACACGGATCGACTACTGTCTCTTTCCGTGCGAATCTACCCTCCCTTTCGAAGTTTTTACCTCGAATCTGCCATTTCCGTAGTGAGACCGGGTGAGAAGTTTTGACCGCGAAAGGCAGCATAATAATAGGCTAAATTTCCGCATGAACTTTAGCCAACGGCTACTTTTCCGCCTCCGTGCGTCGGTGAATTAAAGAGCCTTAGCTGATCGAAAACAAATTCGTTAATTTCCCCCGGTATTTAAATAATCATATTTATCGTGCGAAGTGCATCTTCTCGCTAGACCACCCCATTAATCTTGCAGCTTAGTCCATCCTCCCCTCATTTTCCTCCTTTGCTTCAATTTTGAGCCCCTTTTTGAGCCACTTTCTGCCTCTTCTGCATCTACTTTACTCCCATAATAATAACTATGTAGTTCTCTCGTTCAAAAACACCCTGTCTAGTGATTTTTGAGCGCTAAACTCGTTTTGTACGTTGAGATTCGGTTACTTAAATTTCGTGTGCCGTTGATTGGTTATAAGTGGCCGGATTTGTTCAAATCAGGCCAATCTGTTATCGCCAAAAGCCCTGAAATTTCATCCAATGTGAATCTCACTCAAGCGCGAAGCCGGAAAAAATCAGCTTCGAAATCTTCTTTTGATTCTATTTTCTGGACGCGGCCTTTTCCGGGAAATTCTTTCAATTTGCCGCTACTTTCGCGAACGACCGTTTCATCGGTCCTGCCTGACCTCCTTTTCCTT
The DNA here is from genome assembly GCA_000180635.4 of Pristionchus pacificus. NCBI lineage: Eukaryota > Metazoa > Nematoda > Chromadorea > Rhabditida > Neodiplogasteridae > Pristionchus > Pristionchus pacificus. The sequence continues at coordinate 13,834,823 of CM026577.1, forward strand.
CATTATTTCCCATGGGAGTTGTTGCTAAGACGCACGCAGGCTGGCTTGTGCGCAGACAATGCCTATTTCGGCTCCACTTTACGATCTTTGGAGGGAGGGTCTTACTACCTCAATATGTACGTTCTCTAGATGATAAATGGGTATGGAATTCAATAAGCGAGCAAACTTTTATCAAAAATAATGAATCATCGTAAAGAAGCTTTTCCATTTCTCATCTCAAATTTGGCATTCTATCTCTCGCTCCATATCAAACACATACATACATCTCGTGACCATCTAACATGCATCGAAATATGATGGAACAATAGCTGTTACTGTTAGTCACACGGGGCTTCTCGTCAGGGAATGGTCGCTTAGAGAGGACGAGAGAGTGAGGGAAACGGAGAGAATTAGACAGTGTTGCTCATACCGAGAGAGCCATTTTGTATGCAGTAGCTCCCGATATTTAGGCGCCGTGAAGAACGAGAAAGTTACCGGGGAGTTTCCATTTTAAATTCCCTTAAATACAGGGGTTCTTCGTCTCACAACATCGATTCTGAAGCTCTTCCCTTCGTCAACTCCGGAAGGATTTCACACCTCTCCTCGATTAGTTGATGCATTCCTGGCATTTCCGCAGATTAGACTACGCAACTATTTCTCCTTAGTGGGAATCCCTCAAATATGCTTTACTCATCCTGACTTGGTCTTGATTCGGTGCCGTAATCACACTTTTTGCGCCAATTCAAATCGTCATTCGGGAGTTTAGCGCGAGATCAGCTACTTTCTCTTCCGTTTATCGACAATTAGCAGTTACAGAGACGAGAGAGTGTGGTAATCGAGGAGCGCAGATGCTCTCGCGTCGAAATTTCGACAGGGAAAGGCATTGTTCCGCATGGTCGCCGCCATTGTGTCAAATCTAGTCAATATGTAGAGCAGTTCGGCCGAGAGTTGATCTCGAGGGCAATTTCGAACAAAAAACCGGATAACATGAATAAAATGGCATCCATAAACCGCATCGGATCAGCTGTTTCAGGAAGGTCATGAAGTGTATAGTTATTGCGAGCACAATCCTGCTTAATCTCCCACACTCAACAATGTTTGGTGAAATCCCCCATATTATCCACAACACCGTTGAATCTCGCAATCCGTCAAATATGGAGAGCGAGTTGCCCTTGCTCCCGTCTGAGTAGAACACACAAGTTCCCTCCCGTCTCGATGTCTTATCTCCTCTCTTCCATCTCTATATTCTTCCACACTACAAATGGCCGTGGCGCGAGATAGCCCAAAACATTTCTTCCCCCTCCTCTTCCCACTGTCACTACGCGTGTGTTTCCATGTGTGATTTCTGACCGACTCTCCCTCGAGTGTGCGTCGAATTTGGCCATTTCCCGACTGATCTTAACACTTCAAATCCGGAATGTTTTCTCGGCGCCCTTGACATTTCCTAATATATTTGGCCGTGATTAGGCGTTATTTTTAAATATTACTTTGATAAGTCATGAAATATATAAATATATATTTACCCGGCGCCCTTGACCCTGCTATATTTGACAGCGTTTTCGCATTATTTTAAATATTAATTTGGTAATTTTTTAATTATTTAATAGAATCACTCTGACGACGATTCCCTCTGTATCGGCCTCCTCCTCGTGTCTTCTCTCCTCTCCTCTCTCAATCAGAAGCAGCTCTGTATCAGCCCAATCCTCGCCCACTGCCAGTCCAAGGTTAGGGTTTAGAAGGATTTATTGTTGAAACATTGCCAATGGCAATCATACTGTAAAATTGAGAAACTGGGAAAGTGAGAGTAGAAAAACATAGCAGAATTTTTTAGATTATTTGGTTTGCATACAGAAAGGATGGTACCAATCGCCTTTACCTATTCAATCAAATTATTCCTGACTCTTGAAGCATACCTGAAACTCCTGGAAATCAAATCCCCTCTCCTTTATCTCTCCTTCATTTGTATGAGCTGACAAATACAAACACTTTCAGTGGAAAATTAGTGCTCGATTAGGCAAATCGTTTGTATAGTGAACCATAATCTTCGTTGCAGACCATCCCGTCCCTCCTCCTCTCGTTCGGCCTCTCCCCGTCCGCCCCTCTCGCCCTCGTCCACGAGGAAACCACATCTGAAGGCGAGCATTGATCTTTGATCTTTAGTGGATGGGGGGGAGGCGGGAATGGTGTAGTCTTTGATCTGCGATCATAGTGGATGTTGCTGCCGTTTATCTTTGGTTTTAATCTGGTTGGGGACTGGGAATATGGACGTAAACGTCGAAGAGAATGAGAGTAGGGCAACATGCGGCGAGATGGCGGGATGGCCGAGTGGTGTAAGGCGCCGCTCGCCATTCGAAGGGTACCGAGTTCAATCCCCCGCCGTGGCCAACCAAGCCTTGCTATCCCCCCGGGGTCGGCAAATTGGTAGCGACCTCGGTTGCGAAAGGTAAGGCTACCCGAGAAATGTAGTCCGCCGGGTATGTAGTCCGTCTAAACAGCTGGCCTTACCAGTGGGTCCCACCTAGCGTTGTCGTATGACTGTAAAATCGCTTGACGTGGATACACCTTTACACCTCTTCAATTATTTTATAAAACAAACTTATGCTTGTTCTGGGATTTTTTAGCCCTCACTTGGATACAGTACACCCACACCCGAATGCTCGTGCAAATTCGTTGTTTTCTCTCGTTTTTGACACTCTTCTCACCATCGTCAGCAAATCCGTTGTTATGGGCACGAGAGAAAAATTGAAATGAATGAGCAAGCGACACGAGATCCGATTCCACTCTCTTCGTTTCGCACGCTCTCATCGGCCCTAGTGGCGAGAGAGCACGTGAAAACGAGAGGGCGCTCCTTGAATTAGCATGCCGAATGAGCAACAACACAGTCCCTCTGCATCACAACCGCTTGAGTAGCGACAAACTCTGTCCCTTCCCTTCCATTTTATCACTGATTTCGGCACTTTTTCCTTTGTCGCGCACAGCTCCTTTCAACCTTCCGAAGGCACGAGACTCTCCTCACATCGCCTTGTCTCTCGCAGGTCAGACAAACGAGATAGTGTGTGAAACGAGGAGAGTGTGCCAGTCGTCGCGAATAAACTTTGCCGAAGAGGAGCTCCTTTTGATCTGCGCGTGTCAGTGGAAGATTCTGGAGTGGCTGGTCTCGTCGTTACCGCGTTTTGTTTCGAAAATAGCCTCCCCTTCACTCCATCTGTCTCACACAATTTCACAGCGTTGTTGTCAGAAAATGCGTATTTTTGTATCGCCTCCTTCTCCCATCTGGTGATTTTCACGTACAATACCCAAGAATACCTACAATTTCTTGTAATTTGATGGCTGCGCGCAGAAAAACTGAGAATTTCTAGAAATTTTCTTCGATTTTAACACGTTTTATCGCCGGCGGAAGTAGTCTGAATATTGTGCACTGAAATGCCCTCGACTCGATAAGCAACATTCCACTCATTACGCTGCACTCTCCTCATTCCACACACTCTCTCGCCTTCTCTAACCACTCAAAAGTAGTCGAGTGACTTAGCTGTTCTTCATATCCTTCCTTCTCATTCCACGCTCGCCTTCCGTTCATCTCTCTCTCGTTTTCCTCTCCATCGATATATTGCCAACATGTCCTTCTTCTCTTCTATGGCAGAGAAAGGGAGGAGAAGTAAATCTCATTTTTTGTCTGCTACATTTTCCCACACGAGTTGTTCCCTTTCTCGCTCTTTCTGCTCAATTTTCAGTGCGATTCTCAAATTGCACCCTCATTTTCTGCACTGAAACCTTCTAGATGGCCCACTAGAAACGTTCATTTCCAATTGTGTTTTCATGGTTTGGCCTTCTTTTCTCCCGTCCGTTTCATCGTTGTGTCCCGTCAGATAGCCCATTCTCTTCTTCTAGAGAGAAGGGACTAATTTCGCATCTCTCGCCCCTTCCCGGATTTCACTCCATTTCGCAGTCCCATCCGCTTTCGTCTCTGTCTATTTTCCGCTTTTTGTTAGCTTCAGCATCTGAATTTCTCTCACACATGCGACAGTATCTTTTGTTTGAGTGTCGGGCCAAAAAACTGCGTTGGCAAACTCCTTTTCCTGCTCTGTTTTATCTCGGATGAGTCAACATTCGATGCCCTGAGGCAAGAAAGCCAATACTGATAAGAAGACGAGGAGATAGATCTATGAATAGACGATTTCTCACGCTTTTCTCATCTGTTTTCCCTACCTCGGGAAGCTCCCTCTCCTTATTATTATTATTACTTGCGTCAAAAGTAACGAGGCTCAGCTCGACATCCCATAATACATTTCTTATCTGCTTCTGAATCGCTTCTATCTGCTCTCTCGTCTCCCTAACCACAGATAGACAATTGCAATGCGTTAACCATATCGCTTGCCTTACGCGCCAATTTCATTATCTTTCTCTTTCTCTCTGAAGCAGACAATTCGAGGTAGAAACACACAACTAATCAGCAATTCAGGCTCTTTCTAATCATAAATCCGATATCGGCCCTCTTCAAGAGGTAGTCATGGTAATGCCTAATTTCACAACTGCTCTCTTATTCGAAAGCTATCGAGGAGAAGGGAAAACAGCAGTGGTTTTTCCCCGTGTCGGTTTCGCGTTCTTAGAACGAGACGGGAAATTGAGTGGGGGTGGAGAGACAACAACCGCACCTTATTTCGCTTATTATTTGCTTCCTCACTCCGTCGATTCATGATTACTGCCGCTTGGCGATCTCTAATTTGCTACAGAAATGAGCTTCCTTTTCTCGCATGCTGTTTTAATGAGCCTCCTCATTCTACGTTCTATTTCTCCAGTAGAGAATTGCTGCTCAAATGCGCGAATGGATTCGTAGCGTGTTTGATAACCATTCCACTTGCTATCCCTTCGTGCTTCCAGGGGGGATTCGAGAACTCTTATCGCGAAACCCCCATCTCTCCAGTTATCTTCGTCCGCAGGGTTTCTCAGCTCTCTCGGTTCCTTTCTCCTTCCTTCTCTCATTCCTTCAATGGACTCGTGAGAGCAGGAGGGATATTGACTCATTGAGAGCGCATGCTCTTCATTCATTAGTACAAATAACCCCAATTATGTATGATGCTCACTTCCTTTCGAGAGGAGGGCAACAACCAACAGTTGCGGTGATTCTCCGTTTTTCTGGCCAACCTTTTTTCGCAGAGTATTCCTTGCCTATCACGCCCTCCTCCACATTAAGCTATTTTCTGCCTGAACCAAAAAAACACAAAGAATTTCCAGTATGCTGCAATGAACTGAATTCTTTACTCCTTATCAGCTAGTTAGTATAAAGTAGTTTGTAGCTCGAGTAAGACTGACTAAGTTATTACTCATTCCTCCAATTGCAAACTACACAAATTCGAACCAACCTTCGAGAGAAAACCTCTCCTTTCATGCTCTCATGTCTCTATTCTCCATCTAATCTAATCCTCTTTAGGTGCCAGATGAGCTTATGCATTTCTCACCTCGCTTCTCTTCTTTCTCTTCTTTTATCACTGATTATCACATTGATTTACGACTGCTATATCGATTTGATTGGGCTTCCTGTTGATATTGATCGTGGTCGAGCCGGTGATGGCACGTTCAGGAGGACCTCGCGTTTAGAAACCCTTAGAAGTGATATTTTGGAACCTTTTAAAAAATTTCACGACTTGTTTTTGGACTTTTTATAGCATTTTATAACTTTAATTATGGTTTTTTCGAAGGTTCCTAAACGAACCATCACTTCGTTTATCTGCATGTGATGTCTATAGATCTAGATCCCATTTATCTGCATGTGATGTCTATAGATCTCTCCCTCGATCATCTCTCCCCCTTCTCCACCCTATTCAACTCTCGATTCCCAATCGCATTACATTGTATTTGTGTCTATCCCCTTGGTCTTTCGCGCTCTCTCGTAGTAATCGATCAGTGCCCGCATAGGTTTGGGCGCCTTTCGGTGCACCAGGTGTCTATTATCGTGTATATTTATCTATTATCGTGAGTCAGGCGCGTCTTGGAAGCGAAACTCTATGAACAAGTTATGTGTTGTTTTTCTGCGTGTCTTCGATACATATCTCGAAACCATAGCGTTCATTTATTCATTTAGTACAAGAAATTAGCATGTTTAGACCAACATTTAAAACTTTTTAAAATAAACCGCATTTGTCTTCGTCGAGTCCCCTGTATCCTCCTCTGTTAAAATCCCCTTCCTCCTCCAACATCTGTGATCGTAGAAACGGTTTTGTCAACTTTTTCTATCAACAATTCCGCGTTTTCCTTCGATTTCCAAGTTCCTTCATCCCATCCCATCCTCAGTCAGTCACGCCTTCGCTCTCCATCCTGTCTCCGTGGGAGCCTTCCACTTCATCGTCGACTCCATCCGGAGGAGGAGGAGGAGGAGGTCAATCGACAATTATGACTGGTGTCTCTCCTCTGGCTTCTGATGCGAGGACGGAGAGGAGAGGGTCGATTAGACAGACGAGACCTCCACTGCAGAGGAACAAGACCGGCTTCAGTGTCGCCAGCAAAGAACACTCTGTCAAGTTCAAGGCAATACACGTTCTTTATTATTTTAGCAGCGATTTCGGCATTTCTTACTGCTCATTAAGGTGTTCTAATCTCTTCACGCTATTGATCGGACTGGGGGATATGGTGAAACGAGAAAAAGTTCGCGCAGCCCAGCATCTCATGTTTCACATTGTCTAACTTTGCGCGTTTCTGACTCATCCAAGGTCTTCACGCAGTTTATCACCCCTAGTTCATGCAAGATCATCGGTTCAGCAAACTCGATGATTCAGTGCTCTCAAAAGTGCGTCAAGGCCCTCATAAATCGTCGATTCCTTGGTTCCTTGCAACTTCCAACTTACTCCTCTGATTCAGTTATCAAAGGGCGTCAAAAGCACCTCAGCCGCTGCTCTTTTGTCTCGATTTACGATCAGATCAACTGCGTCAAACCCGATCGCCAACCCGTCAGATTGAGCTGAAACTGCTCCATTTACTGCTCTCTACTGAGCCGGAAAATAGCGCCCGGTGCGGCGGGTTCAGATCAAAGGGATAAAAGCGATTATGGGCTGGTTGAAATTGTGCGCAAGGATGACGTGGGCTTTTACGCGCACTCTTTGGAAATAAAGTGGAGTTAGTCATTCGAGAGCGCTGTTCAGACCAAGAGGACACCATGCGTATGGTTTGTTGATATTTCTATTATCGAAATTTGGAGAATTCCCGTTTGCGAATTTGTTCATGGTGCGCCTCATTTTCAACAAAACCTCACTTTTTAATGCAATTCAATCATTTATCTATCAGATTCGACCTGAATAGGGTAGTAGCTTGGATCTTCGTAAAAAAATTGGTGGAGCTTCACCGTCTTGATGGCGAATCGCTTTGGTGCTTTGGAGGAAATACAGTGATCCGATTCCACTTTGAAGAAAGGTGTTCCACAGTGGTCCACTGTGGAAAATTTTTCCACTTTTTTTTCCACTTTTTTCCACTTTGCTAATTTTTGATTGAAATAAGCAATTAAACTGGGTCAACTTGTGCTCATTCTCTTCCTTGTGTATCCTTTTAACGATTTAAGAAAACAAATTCATAAAAATATCTATTTTCATAGTTTATTTACGTTTCCACTCGAATGCGATTCTCGGAGAGCGGAAAGGTGGTGTAAGGCATAACCCGGCTACCGTAATCCGGTCGGCGGTGAGTTGTATGTTGTTCAGTTTTCCTGGAGCATTTATTCAAGAAATCTGTAATTATTAGTTGTAAAATTTATCTATTTAGTGTATTTGGGCATCGAAGGTCAAGGAAAGCTGAACAACATATAAAAAAAGCTGCCGACCGGATTACGGTAGCCGGGTTATGCCTTACACCACCTTTCCACTCTCCGAAAATCGCATTTGAGTGGAAACGTAAATAAACAATGAAAATGGATATTTTTATGTAATTTTTTCTCAAATCGTTTAAAGGATACAAAAGGAAGAGAATGAGCACAAGTTGACCCAGTTTAATTGCTTATTTCAATCAAAAATTAGCAAAGTGGAAAAAAGTGGAAAAAATTTTCCACAGTGGTCCACTGTGGAACACCTTTCTTCAAAGTGGAATCGGATCACTGTAGCAACCTCTCAAACCGTTGTCGATCTATCTAATGTTACATCTACTCTTGCTTCACCCTCGGGTCCAGATCAGTTCCCATCCCTGATTCCTGGTCCGTCTGGGTCAGCCGATGACATCACTAATCACTCTCGTGGTCAATGACTCTTAGGCCTAATCCGATCTTGCGAGGGGCGATCTTCAGAACACATAACGTCATTCTGACGATCCTGATATTCAAACTATTTCCCGGCTCTCGAAGACCGTGAACCTCAGTTATCCCACTTCATAGATCAACTTTCACGTTGGAGAAAGTCAAGGGTCATCAAAAACTGTTGCGCATTATCGGGGGTGCCAAAGACAAACAGCTAGCGTCTCTCTTAACTCTCTATCACAAGGCGCGTTGGTGATTGATCCAATCATTCCGGACCAGTCTTCTTCACCCCTCTCAACGCCTCAAAATCATCAAAAATCGTCGAAAATGCCCGCAAAAGTGCGCTTCGAGGTATTCATGTGCTCATTTGGCTCGTTTTGAAATGGTATCTTATCAATTAATTGGAAGGGGGTCGTTTACGATCGGACTGATAATGGTAATGATAATGGGGTGACAAGGGCAGTGATTAGTGACTGAAGTGGGGTGAGAGGAGGGTTTGAGATTTATTTTAGTTTTTAAATGTTAAAATAATAATTTTCAGGATGTGAGATCAAAGACGACAATGGGCGATGAAGGGGCGACGAGGAATCATCAATTGTCACGACAGGTTTTTTTTAATTTGATTATTTTTATTTTCTTAACAACGGCAACAACATGCAAATAGTGCTTCCCAACCCACGCATCCTTTGAAATAGAAGTGAAACATAACTTTTCGAATTCTGAAAACTGTTGGTTTCTTTACCTAGTGGTCGAAAATACGTAGTCTGATCACTACTGTGATCAAATCCACAAAGCGGACACTTTTGCGCATCTCTGCAATGGAGAACCCGCCACTGTTTGATAATTAACGAGCGCGCAAACAAAAGCACGAAAAATTCTTCGCCCACGGGAAAGGGAAGGAATGATCGCGAGGGCGTTCGCCCACTCATTTTGATAAGAATTCTTACCGTTTCGCCATTTACTTAAGGTTAGACAGAGCGAGAGCGCACGCGAAACGAGGAGAGTCAGACAAAGTCGTCAGGTGCTTCCAACCCCCTCTCTTCCCGATGATAATAGGCGCAGTGGCTACGGGTTTCCCGTTTCCCCCTATGCAATGGCGCTTCACCGTAGAGAGTTTCCTCTATGGAAACAGTGTGCCAGTCACCACAAACCCGCCTTTCGATCTTTAGAGAAGCCGAAAATTGGATGAGAAAAGGCGCCGAGGCTAAGCTCATTAAGCTAAAGTCGCAACTAAATTAAATTAAATTAACAACATAACTGGGCGGTTCTCTTTCAGGACGCTTCCGTCTCCTCGTGTCCCTCTCCCTCCTCTTCCCTACATCCGTCGGCCGCATACAACCTCCCGTCGACTACCGTAATCATGACGAATGGCAACCACACCAATCTAAGCAGGTCGACAACTAACTTTATTAGACGGAAAATGGATGGAAAATCGATGGAGCGTCGTGTTAGCTGTGCAGGAACGAACCTAATTAGCATCCTAAGCCCCTCTTTCTCATTCCTTCCCTCCCTCGTCCCTCCTCTTCACTATCTCTCCCTGTTTTCTGAACTGTCTTTGTTGTCTACTAGAGGCTCCTCCTTTTCTCTTCCCTCGCCTAGTGAAGAAGCTCCTTCATCCAACTCCATACGAACCATACGGCGAATTCAACAATTTACTGTTATTTTCTACCTTTGACCAGTACCATTTCCATTTCCTATTTTGGAAAATAATGTCCAAATGTTCCAAGCCCTCGCCTAGAAAGCACGAGCTTGCTCATTGCGCAGACGTATTGCGCTTATGTTTTCGTTGTCTTTATTCCAGACAAAGCCTCGAGTTCGCCGAGAGGTCATCCTTGTTTGCGCATCCCTTTTCTTCTACTTCATTCATCAGTCTGCGTTTTTCTCGGATTCAAAACTGTGACTAGTATTTGCAAGTAACTGTTAGTTGAATGTAATTGCACTAACCGCTTCACTCTACAGAAATAATAGCTCTGACGCCCAAATCCATATAGCCAGCATTATTTATCCATGTCATTCCCACAATAAATAATGATCGAAAGTGACTGTTAGTCGAACGTATGCGGTATTCCGCGAACACCATTTCACGCCCACAAAAAACTAGATAAACCCTTCTAGAGCCAATATGCTTGAGTAGTGTCAGCTCTGCAGTCTGCGTTCCGCCTTTTCTCGCCAACGACGACACCATCTGAATTACAATCGTCGCCCTCTCCCTCCCCCCCCCCCTTCATCTCCCCCACTCACAAACACTATACACCCGTGATGATGGGACAGCTCATTGCATCGGTAATATTTCTCCCTGCTCTCTTCATTTCACCCACTATTTCGCCCTCTCTGACAAGCGAGAGATAATGCGAATTCTAGAGACGCCTGCCCCTTTCCATGTATTTTCGCCCCGATCTACTCTATTTTGCGCGTGTTTGTTGCCCCCGGAAAGCTTTGGGCACATTCCGGAACGTGAGCCGCCTCCATTCCTCCAGTGGGAACTTCGGTGTTGCATTTCACATGCTCTTTCGGGCCCGAATCCCTCCCCTATCGAAGCCATCCTGCCTTCCTCCTCCTTCTCCTCATCTCGATTCGCTTGGCTATTTTCGTGTAAGAGTACGGCTACCGAGCCGCCAGAGCCGTCTCTTGAGAGAGGGAGAAGGAGCCTTTGTAGGGAGGAAAACACTGTAAATTTCCCCTCCCCTATCGAATTGGGAGCCTGTCGCGCGTTTTGGTCCTAAATTTCTCGATAATAAATATTTCTCGTTTTCAATTATTTAATTTGCTCGTTGATCTAATGCCTAGAAGCGAACGTGATAAACGGCAAAATGCAATTCCCTATCTTCGATTGCAATCTACTAATTCGACCCCGTGACATATCATCTGTTCCATCATCCGATGCGTTCAAAATGCAAATAAGTGAATAATGCGGAACAGTTCGACGGCTAAACGCGACTTCCAGTGTCCATTTAATACTGTTTTGAAGAGTCGCGCGAGCGAGAAAAAAGTCATGAGCGCATGGTGTGGGCAAGCATTGGAATTAGAAGAGGAGTCTCGTCCCATATCGAGAGACTCTCCTCAATTTCCTCCCTGTCTCCATCGAGAGAGAAGAGACCGAAGGGAGGGGGACTGACTGCTCTTCTATGCCCCTTCTTCCTTTCTCTTCCCTTTCTCTCTTTGCAATTCGGTCCTGCCAATGGTCTGACTAGTGCACACATTCGCTCCCCTTCTTCTTCTTCTTCTTCTTTCGATGCCTTCTTCAGTTTAGTCTCTCACAATCCGCGAAGATCCACGTTCTCATCCTACTTGGGCATCTCATTTCTCATTTCTCCCCTCGATATTATTTATTTTCACGTGTGCCGACGAGTTGCATACATGTGTCCATTGCAGCTTTGTTGTTTTCCCGCTTATCCTCTCCAATTCTGCCGTTGTTTCTGGAATTCGTGGCACGCGCCTATTGGGAAATCGTATCCCCGCGGTCTTTGACGTACCTCCTCCCCTCTTCTATTTCGGGTGTCGAGATAGGGGACTGATCTAGAGGAAACTACTAATCCTCTATTTCTCCCTCTCTTTCTGGAAATGAACGTACGAAATAGCGATTGCATAGATCACTCGGGCTGATGAAAACAGTCGAGTTCTCCCAATTTTCCTGCCCAATTCTATAATCATCGTTTGATGTTCGATCACAATAGATCAACTGGGGAATACTCTCAAGACTGCAAACATTGTCTAAGAATTCCTTTCGATGATAGGGTATTCAAATTCAATTCAAAGTCTTCGTTCCTCGGGGGAATTTGATGATTTATCCGCGCGTTGAGATTGCTTTCGTCCCGCTTCCATTTTGTACCGTTGCTGCTGCTATTTCGAGAGAGATGCTCGCACTCTCTCTATTTCCCTTGATCTCTCACTTCGTCTGCCTGATGAGATGCACTCTCCTCATTATCAGTGCTCTCTAGCACTGTCTGACCCGCGAGAGATCCTATCGGAGTAGAGTTGATATTCTCTTCTGACGCACTTCGTCGGTCTCGCACTTCATTTACTCTATTATCGAGGGTGGGCAGGAGAGGGAGAAGGGAGTCTCGATTTCTGAGAGCTTAGTACCTCGACTTTGACTTCTTTTCAGGCTTCGTTGAAGAGAAAGAAGCCAAGACTATAAACGATTGTTGTGGGTACGACGCTATGTTTGGCGGATGTCCCGGGAAGAATTGTTTTATGGCAGCTTGAGAATGGCAATTGAATCCCAACAAGGAAATTGAAGCGTACTCTGCGTAAAGAGCACGGGGTTTTAGTGTTATCCGGCGAATTATTCGGTTCCTGAATGCTCCTCTTCTGAAAACCCATCGTTGTTATTACTTTTCCTCCCTTCCTTTTCGTTTTTTGTTAAAATTTCCCACAGTCGAACACAGAAAAATACGGTCTTCTTCTCTTTTCGAAAGTCCACTGTCAGCTTCTATTCAGTTGAAGACAGAAAACAAAAGTGAGGGCTATCGATGACTGGATGGCATGTCTTCAGAGGGATCCTCTATAAGATAGGGCTGGCTTCAAATGGTCTCTTCATTTCGCACACTCTCTCGTCGATCCAAGAATCGAGAGAGTGTGCAGAAAGATCTCCCCTGCCCCCCCTCCCTCTCCCAGTCTCCAAGCAACTTCTCCTAGCTATTCCCGTCGACATCGCTAAGCCCTTCTCATAGATCCTCGATTTAGCCTAGTCTCAATCCTCGTCTTCAGTCACAACCACTCCTCTAATAGGCTTCATATTCCACGGCGGCTCCCGCAAATGCGGCTCATTTTCACGCGTTTTACTCTGTTGACTATCGAGTTGCCCCTTTTGCCTCAAGAGAGAGAAAGAGACAAAGAAGAGAGAGGCAAGTGAATAAAGAGAGAGAGACGTTTGCTAACTAGGCTACTTCTCATATTTTTAGGCGCTGAGTGTTGCGCTTCCTTCTTATTTCGTCCTCCGTTTCTAGCGTGATCTTGAGACGAATTATGAATTATTAATGTCCGCATCTCTAAAGTTTACTGGTTAAAGATGAGCCAAACATGGCCACTTGAGTGGCTAGAATCAAGAGGGCGACCTGTTTATGTGCCCCAAATTGCCTACCGTACTCAATCACTGTTGCTGATCTCGACAATAATAAGTCATGGTGCAATAATCTGTGACTTTTCAATCGGAATCCCCTCCTTTAATCGGCTCAACCTTTCTCATACATCGCATCTTTGACTGATTCGCACAACAAACTTGCTGAAGTTGCTGGAGCGATAGATAATGGTGATTCGAGATACAGAAGAGAAGGCAGAGCAGGCGAGAGAGTATACCTATATGAGAGAGTGCCTTGTTGCTGCCCGAATCCGCCCCCTTCACAGTGATGTTCTCTGTGGTAGCATATTGAATGGAATGAGCGGATTGGCCTCTCCTCCCTCCTCCTTCCCTCCTCACCCCCACTCAAGAAGAGATCGCATAAGGAGTGAAAACATTCACCAGAAATAGTCGCACCGATCTCGACTCGCTAACTCTACGAACTTTGATTTTCAATGTGATTCTGACCCATTTTATATGACGACCGGTTGCGTTTCATCGTGGCTATACAGTCGTTGGCGAGTGGTATTCTCAATGCTTGAAGGAGCCCCATTTAAAAAAAATCATTAGTCCATTTGCTAAACTGGACCAGCATCCTTAGTGCTTCCGTGAATGAATTTGTCGAACTCTCATCTCCATCCTAAACTGCTTCTTCTTAATTATTCATCCCCCCCTCCTCCCTTCCATTGCAACTGCGTCAATGCCTAGAAGGATTTCTTTTTTTCCGCTTCCAACAAATTCTCCTTTTTCTCCTATTCTTCCCTTTACTCATTTCGCCTTTTCTTATTGACTCATGCAACGAAGAATTCTGCCTCTCAATTTCACTAAAGTTCGCGGTTGGCCCACGAAAGTCGCCTGATTCTTCACTTGTATGATCAGAGAGGGCGAGAGAGCAGGCGGAAAGGAGAGAGTCAGAGAAAAGTTGAACCTGTAGTGAGTAGGGCTTAGTCGTGTGTTGCCCCCACTCCATTCAGGCAACTTTGAGTTGAGGTTTTCTGAATGGGAGTAGCACCTCTCTGCCTATTCACACCTCCTACTCTCACTCTACCAAGCACGCTTCTCTATTGCTTCTCATTTCTTGTCCAGAACTGTGCACAATATTGCTAGTTCTTAGAATCGTTAGCAATTTCCTCTACGCGACTACAAAAATGGTATCATTTGGAAGAGCTATAGCTATTATTCTATATCCAGAACGGAGCGTAGTTTTTTCTACCTTCAAAAATATCTTTCCCAGCTTATTTTGATATTTTCCACTCCATAACATAACACAATCTACTTTCCCGAGTTATCATTGGTAATTCTGCCTCTCTTCCCGACTACAAAACACGAATCACTAGTACGTGCTGAATGACCAATGCAGTAATCAGGGGCTCTTAATTTGTCCAATTACTCATCATTGCTTGCCGCTTGCACTCTTTTCTGCACTATCCAAGTAATCCTGCTCCCTACCTCCCTCCTTCCACTTCCTGCTTTCCTCGCCATTGCTCAGCAGTAGACGAGCAAAAGGGGGAAAATATCAGGCCATTGTTCTTCCTCCTGACCTTATCTCCTCTTTTCCCCGCTTTTCGCAGTGCAATTTGGTACAGGCGGAACTGCCTTTCCGTGTTGCGCAATTTTACGAGACTGCCGCCCCCATCTTTCTGACACCTTTAGCTGCTTACGCACGAACCGCCAGTTTACGATCGACCCTTTTGTCTATCCACACATTGTCAGTTTATCAGTCGTGTTATCAACGTGATCATCTTGTTTGCTCACGCCCTTTCTCTCGTTCCATCTCTCAGCCGATGTTCCGTTGAGTCAGCGACGCAGGCCTGACCCACACCCACTTCATCTTGATGGGCGTTCTGAAACCCTGAATATTGTACGGCTTCACTATCTAGTTCCACAACTTGACCCATTCTGACCTTCTAAATGTAAATTATTATTCCGTACTTCCACTAGACGACAAGTTCATGCGCCCTGTCCTTGTGTAATCCTATCACATTCATTCCTGGTTGTGCGCATATCACTGTCCTACCATCCTCTCCCTCCTGCAGCCCTCCCTTCCCCTCTCTCAGCTGCAGCAGCTGCAGCCCGTGCAGCTGCCATCGTGTCGCCGTCGGCCAAGCAGCACATGCCTGCTGCACCTGCAGCATCCCTGGCCCCCTCCGGATCCGCCCCCTCGGCACTCAAGAGCGCCATCGCATCGAGCTCCTCGTTGTACAGAGGAATGCAGCAGAGGAATATTCACAATCTGTTCATACGACTGGAGAATTCGACCAGCGTGTACTTTTTTCTCACAAGTTCCATCGATTTTCCATCCTCTAGGGGATCTAAATACTGATTTTCACCTGAAATTGAACTAAAATGCATTGCAGAACGGACGATCTGTGGTTGGAGCTGGAAGATGATGATATCCTCAACGATTCGCCCGAGATACAGGGCAAGAATGCTGTGGCCGTTAGCGTACCGATGAGCGCTCCGCCCATTGGGGTATTTATTTATTTATTTATTATTATTTAAAGTTATTAAAAATGATGAGGAGATCTGTCAGATTCGAACTGTGATGTTCGAAGACCTGCGGTCTGCGCTGCGTCAGGGACAGACACAAGTAAATTTGGGCGAGAAATATCCTGGGAAGGCTGGCAATTTGGGGATTTTTGTTAGCGAAAAAAAATGAAGAAAAATCAAAAATGAACTGGCAACAACTAATTCATCCTTTTGCTGAAACATAACCTAACGCAACGTATGGCATCCTCGAATTGACCACAATTTAACTATCCCGGAATTCACTTCCAAAATAATTTTTCAGGTTCAACTGGATCAGAACGGGCACTCGTCCTACGGTAATTCGGGCACACCGACGATAATGAGGAATGACGAGGCTATACGGAGTGAGTTTCAGCCATACAATTTATGGTTTATGGAACTGCCCGAACTGATAAGTCTTTTATTGCGTGTTGAATCACACAAAGAATCTATCTCCGAAGTTCATCAATTAGCTTCGAAAAGATAAATTCGTAGTAAGTTTCAGCGATTAAATAAATGATTTATGGAACTGCCCGATCTGATAAGTCTCGTATTGCCAATTGAATCAGAAAACGATATTCCCAATAGAATGATCTCTGATCGGGTGGACATTCCCTAGCACCCTGCACTACCAGTCTATATGACCCAAATGGTCGTGTCATTCCTTCTTGAATTTATTTTTCGAAAATGCGTAATTGCAGACGAAATGGACGAGCACCTCGAAGATCCTCCTCAATCCGCCCCTCCCGTTGGAAAACCGAACGGAATCGTAAGCTATTTCCATCCCCTTTGTTCCTTGATTTCACCACCAAATCGCCCCTTTTTCGCACTACTATCGAGGATGTGTTTTCCGCCATAAAGTCACGCATTTTGACACTGGCCTCTGCCTGATCTCGACCATTCACAATGGGAAAGCAAGGAGAAAAGGAGAGGGATTACGGTAGTCCAACACACCCGCCCCCTCCTTCACCTCTCCACTCCACTCGTTGCACGGCCATCCACCACTGAACAGCAAGCAAGCAAGCACACAAATAATGCGTGGGCGTTGGTGGTGGGTCTAAACAATGGGCGCAACTTTCTCGGGGAATGGGGTGAAATGGGGTCAGTATCGTCTGAGATGCGTCGGACCCTACGGCGGTTACTCCAGGTGGTTCGGCTTCACTAATCAACTACTCATCACTAATTAACTGCGTTCTTATGTCACTAGGTCGAATGAAAACACTTGGATCATTACTAACTGGATGAGAACTAAAAATTTACAAGGGAAAAATAAGTCATTGTTTGAGTCTCATTCAGTAGGTTCTCATCCGAATGATCGCATCCGACCTAGTGGCCTAATTAGCAATTGTCATTCTAAATTAGTCGATTAAGCTGCACCACAATGGGGAGTCGGGCGGGCATGGAATGAGTCGACTACAGCAGTCGTTGTCTACTCCCTGTCCACAAGAGAATGTGCCTTCGACGACAAGGAAGGAGAGCGAATACAGGAGGTTTAAGGTGCGACAGGGAGTTGGTATTCAGTTAATGGTATTGGATTGGCACGGGTTCTACTTTGTATCTGCTCCTCACTGTTAATGATCAAGAATATATTGTGCGTCGTCTCTTCATTTCGCATATTCTCTTGCCACTCGAGCCGATGAAAGAGTGTGAAAAATTAAGAAACGGCGACCCGTATTGCGCACTCTAATCGAGAAGCTAGAGGAAGAAGAACCCCGCGCAAAATCGTTGGCGATTTTGGGAAGCAGATATCTCCTCATTCCGCGCGCTCTCTTGATTCTCTAGCCGACGAGAGAGCATGCGGAATGAGGAGAGACTGAAGGCGGGAGATTACTAACACCGATCTAATCAGCTTCATCTTTGGGAGAACACAACCATTCTTCTTTTTCTTCACTCTCATCTTTTGTTGATTGACTGTCTTGGTGTTACTGGGGGAGAACTCAAGAAAGATCAAAGATCAACCACGGATGAGCAGCAAATCTCATTGCAGTCGGAAGGCTCGCAAGCAGGTCAACTACCGGCCGGACCTGAAGTCGAAGCCACTCTTGATGATCTCTCACCTGGTCAGTGTTATTCAATTATAGTTTTTGACCAACATTATACCAACGATCATCGAATGAAAACATAACCGATGAATATTGGCATATTTGTGAAACATACATGAATCGAGATATTCCGTCGATGAAATGAGAATTAGGAGGTGTAATTTTCATTCTCTAAATCCGCTCAGATGAAGAAGGGAGCTATGTTGCAGACGGTGTGCCGATGCTGCCCACTTCCACCATTTCCATTCCCCATTCGGAGAGAAAGAATCGAATGCCTCTGTTCCCGGTTAGTTATTTCTTATTCAATTCTGTTGATTACCACAGGTGAAAAAAACGAATGTTGGGTCCCGAGTTATTAGATTCGATAGACTGGGATCAGCTATATCTACTTTGCAACAGTATAGACGTTCCCAAGAAGCTATCACACTCTGCAATCAGTTGCTTATCTCTCTGGCCCCACTAAATCTCTGGAAAACGCTGCAGGGAAATCCGATTTTGCGATGCAATCTGAGATGACGTTGAGTGTTGAAATGCAGTTGGATCGCTGTAGAAGTTGGCTTAAAGTGCACTGACATTGAGATAGGTCTGAATCAAGTAGTGGTACAACCAAGAAGAAGCGTTGTGATAAGAGCTGAAGGGAGGAAAGAGAACAATTTATTTGAGTTTTGGATAGGGAAACATTTTTTAAAATAGAAATTCGATTGTCCGTTGAAATTGGGAAGGTATACGTGCGAGACGGCAGACGAGTTGAATTCGTGAATTTGTCAATTAATGACAACGTGTTATCGTTGTTTTACTGTGATGAGCTTATTTTTAAAACGTGAAGCATAAGTCATCTTTCACATACTAATCATCACATTTTCCAGCAAGACTCCGTGGTCACTGGCCCCCTCGCGAAACACTCGAAAACCGAGCAGGTTTGTGTAGAGATAATTATTTTCGTTAATTTCCGGCGCCAAATTCAAATTTGAATATATTTGAATTATTCAGGTAATGATGATGCACACGCTGAAGACGAAGATGAGCAAGTACACGGCATTCTTCGATAAGGCATTCCAGCATCTCGCACCCAATGCGCCCGATGAACAGATCATTGAGGTTTGTTTTCTTGCGATCCCCAGAAATATCTCAGATAGATGACCTGAATGATTTATGTGTCAGTTGTGAAACATAGATAACATTTGACGGCATTTAGCTTGCAAGCAGATTAGTCTGTCCGGAAAATTTTCCATGCTTTGATTGTCATTTCCCGATCGCCGTGCAAAGAATTAGAACTCGAATAGCTAATAAATTCTCGTTCCTCGCTCCCAATTGTTCGGCTCTCCGTGCCTTCGTGTCTCAAAAAAGTGGTTGAAAATTTCGGCAATGTGGGGCGCTTGCAAGAACATAGCCGCCGATAAGCAATACGATATTATGGAAGATACCTTGTTATTGTTTCTTTTCATAATCAAAACAACAACATCAAAATAACCGTTGCAGGGCTGCACAATCATCGCTAAAGTAATGACGAAAGCATGGCTATTTCCGAAGATCTCCCACGATCTCTCCTACGCTCTATGCGACTACATGAGGTCATCTTCCAGATCGATCGATGGACAGGAGGATAGGTGTGATGGATGATGGAAAGAATGCTGATCTTTGATCTTTAATCTCTGAACTCTCTATCTCGTGATTCACCGACACTTGTGCTCACTGAAACGTTTCCAACTGCATCCGATACACCATCACATCACCACTGATCCTGTCCTGTCTTTCCCGAATTTCGGAGTTGATCTTTGATCTTTAATATTTCCAGGGACAACAACTACTTCGATAACCTCATCGCGCACTTTGTGTCGCCGAGCAAGAACGAAAGCGGTGGGTGATAATTTATTCCATAAAGTTTATTCGGAAAAGTACTCGGGTACTAGATTACTAGAAATAGCTGTCAATGATGTACGCAACAGGAAGTAACTGGAAAGCTTAGTATTAGGGACAAACATTTTTTTCGGAAAACAAGGCTCGTGAGATCGTTCGAAATTTCGGCCCGCATGGATTTATACGAAAATCTTGAAACACATTCGCAGTGTTTTTTAACTGATTCTAGCTCAGTTTGAATATGTTTCAGGGCGGGCATATCATATGCGGTTTAAGGCTTGCGTTGGATCTAGGTGTTTGCAGAATAAAAATTGGTCTTCAATAATTGTCCCTAGTTATAGTGCGTCTCGCGTGTGGTCGCGTGTTGGAGGAGTGCATGAGCACGAACAATCGAGAGTATATCGTCAACAAGGGATTGCTGAGGAAAATTGCGACCACCGCTGAGAAGTTGAACAAGGTAACGTTTTTTTTAATTTACACTCAATCCTTCCGTCCAATCGCGAAACCTGTAAAATTTGCATCATTATTAGATGAATCAGAAAAAATTCAGAACCCCGACCAGCAGCGAATGTCGCTGAGCATCATGGAGAACCTCTTCAAGCACTCGTCCGCCACTTCCAACAGGTACGGTAGCCAGAGATGAAATAAAGTCAGTTATCGATACTCTACCGTCTGCAGGCTGATCGATTACGGTGTTCTCGATCACATTCTGCTCACGTGCAAGAGAGCGACCGATACCCCGAAGACATTGAGGTATCTAATCGATCGACAGTTGATACAGTAATCATATCATTATGGTAAATAGAGTATAGTTCGGGCTCAAATCGTTATTCGAAATCGGGTCAGGATTCCGATAACCGGGCAACCCCGTAAGGAAACTGTGCGTGGGTGTGGCGCTTTTTGAATAGAGAGGAAGAGGAAAAGCTGGGCGTGAGCAGAAGTGTTCCCGATCTCTTTCCTTCGCATGCACTCTCGCACTGTCTAACCGGCTAGAGAACGAGTTGAATGAGGAGGGGCATGCTAATGAAAAGTGAACTGAACTTGCGCTTGTTCCTATCAAGTGCGCGCCATCTCTAATGGCAAAGTCTCTTCCGGGAAAAAATGGTAGGTGCTCAGTTTAGTGGAACTTTAGAATACGAATCCGGATAGAATTGCTAGGAAATTTGATCGTTCAGGTGAATAGAGATAATTCCTAGAACGATACCGAAGAGGATATCTCATCTGGTATCGTGCCTCTCTGTACTAATTGAACGTAGTGGTGAAAGAAAAGAAGATGAACGAGACAGATAAAGTCTTTCTTGCAAGATTCGTGCACAAATTGCGCACTCGTAGCACGGACTTGCGCGCATTAGACCCCACCATGAATTAGGTCTACCAGGTCTTGAAACTAAAACTTCCGGCCTGGACGTGTTGAATCAGTGTATCAGTGACGCGAATCAGTGTTGAATGAACATCTCTTGCAGACACGCCGCACTCGCCTTGGCCAATCTCGCCCTCTACTCGGACAATGAGTGCAAAAAAAAGATCATTCAGAAGAAGGTCAGATTTAGTTTCATGATCTCGGGGTAAAAGCCGATCCCGAATTGACACTTGACTTGCTGTAGACACCTACTAGACGTATCTAGTCTAGTGTAGTTCATAGACAATTCAAAGTGCAACAACAACAACTTGTCGCTATATTCTAACTATAGACTGCTTGAGTGGGCGTTTGACGACGAAAATAAGCGCGTAAATTATCCACGCGAATTCATTGAAGAGGAAATGAGAAACTAGGTTATTTGATCATCCAGAGATAAACAATCCGGAAGTGGCCACCAATTGATCTCCTTCTGGTCTCTTCCCTGCGGTGTCGTTCACGGAATCAGATAACCCCGCTAACTTTCACCCAGACTGTCGAAAAAAGCGCGCAATCTCGTGCAAAAAGCGTCCATCGATCAGATTGTTTGCGAATTTCTGACACAATTTCAACGATGGTGAAAAAGTGAGAGAGATCTTGAAGAAATGCTCTGGATTGAAGGCGAGAGGGGCGAAATCGAGGGGAAGAAGCGAAAAGAACGGAAGCGGCGCTCCGAAACTGACGAAAACTGACGAATACGAACGGAAAACTGGGAAAATAATTTCGTTTGAACTGGAAAGAAATGATGATGAGCGGAGAGAAGTTATGGAAAAGAATAGATAACGAAGCAATGAATAAATTGATATGAGGTGCCTGAGTGGCTGTTCCTTCTCGCGTCACAACACGACGACATCACTCGATACTACGCGTGTCTTGCTGTGTGCATGCTGGCCAGTACAAAGGTACGGTAGGATAAGGATATTCCAAATCTTTTTAGAAAACATCTGTCCAGCGAGTCGGAGTTTGAAGTGGATTGCATCCTTCAGGAACTCGAGCATGCGGTCATCAAATCGGGTACTTTGCCCCTCGTCGAATCGTTCCTCAAACTGAAGAATCCTCAAGAATTCGCTCAAGATCATTACAAGTACTCGCAGAATCGACCGCCCAATTGGCTCACCCTGTTAGTTGAAATTATTGGCGTTCTTGCAAATAACAACGCGCCATCTATCAAACAAAGAAGTTGAATTGGCTCTAATGCTAGGGATGAAACATATCGAAACTCGATCCTTTCAGATTACTGCCGATGCTTCGATCGAAGACCCGGGAAGCCAAGCAGATGGCTGCCTTCCATCTCACTATGGAGGTAATTTTTGTTTACTTGTTTTTGTTTTGATGCTTTAAAACAATAACAATAACAACCCCTTTCCAGGCGACGATCAAGAAGGAGCAGAACAAGCTGGATTTGTTTGAGGTGAGCGCGCAGCTTTCCTCTCTATCGTTATTGCATCGATCATCACCATACCGCTTGAACTCTTGGGAGTAAATCTCCTCTCCAATCCGATTATCCTCCTTCCCCAGGGCACACAATCATTATTGCAACTATTACTCCGAACGCTTAGTGCCATTGGGAAGAGAAAATCCGCTTCGAGATTGGGAAGCTTCGGGAATCCGATTTGCCACTCGAAACTGCCGATTTCGCCTCCGATTTCGGCACAATCTCTGCAGAAAAAAAAGCGGGGAGAAATCATGTATGAAACGGGGCGATGCGAGAGCAATTATGCGGCCTCTCGGAACTAGCGGAAGGCCAGTTGGGGACTAATTTACGGATGGGAAGGCTGGCAGATGCCCGGTCCCAGAGCGGTCGCGATGACCTCTGATGATGACTCAGCGTCCTGTGCTACTTTGGGCACCATCTGATCAACGAAATCGAAAGTTGTGTCGAATGAGGAGATGTAATAATCCGGGTAGTTATGATGGGTGGGTACAGTCATCATCCAGTAGTGTTCTCATGATCTCACATTCGTCTATTCGACTACACACAGACCGAGAACCTGTACCATTCGATGCTATAACCCAGTTATAGCACGAAATATGCAAATGTGCTACTATTTCAAGAGTCGCATTAGCCCCCGCAACCTTGTAATAATCCACAGGGCAGCGGTGAACAACATACAGCATGACAAAAATGCGGGACGTGACATTCTCGAAAGGTGTGAATCGTTCTAAAACAACGGCAAAAATGCGTGGTCGTAGTAGTGAGTGGCGCTTCGCCCTTCTCTTAGGAGATGGCGGAATGTTTCGACTCTTCTCCGCTCTTGCTCATCGCACAAGAATTCCCTCCCACTACCATCGTCCGACCTCGTTCCCCCTTCTTCTCACTTGATCATTCTCTGCAATGGAGAAGCACTCCGTTCGTCTCTCAGTCGTCCCGGGCAAGAGTATGACTTATCTTCGATCCTGGCTACGACGCAAGACAGTCAAGCCAATGGATCTGACGTCGAAGGAAGGTGGCCCTCCGGGTCCGGAAGTGGCCTCGGATCCTTTGCCTCGTAGAAGAAGCGCCCGTATCGAACGTCCTTCGACCCTCGATGATCTACCCAAGATCGATGAATCGCACTGCAAATGCGTGAGTTTCGTTGCGCGTCCGGCTTTTAGTAGGCACCGTAAACTCCGGCTCCGTAGAGATTCATAAGGCGTAGGCAAATACTACTCGCTGTTGTCGCCGCAATAAGTAGCCGGCAAACGAGGCTACTCGTGCCCTCAGGCGCTATTTTAGACCACGCTTCGGCTCGTAGGAGCGAGACATTTAGAAGTATCTCTGCGTCTCTTCATTTCGCATGATCTCTCGGCGGTCGCACCGATCGAGATATTGTATGAGGTGCAGACATCGACAATATTGACCCCGTTTTCACACGACCCGTGCCTAGCCCGGTAATGGAATGTGCATAACGAGTTCGCGCGTGACCAGTAAGATGAACAAATATTCGCGGAATGCTGATTAATCCTATGGCGCACTTTGATTGTCTTGGGGGTGTGATCTCGCACGCCTCTACAGTGATTCCTCGTGTTATCAGTATCTACGCACATTTCCGATCTGATAGCACCTCTTCTACTACCCAAATCGTTTCTCCGAATGACCGTTTAGCACAAACAAAATATTTGACCGATCGCAGCAAAAACTCGAGAATTTCACCTATCTTTCTCGAAATCTGGCCCATAAATGAAATCTGGCCCATAAACTGCTTATTTGCGACACTGTTCTCCTTTCTCTTCTCCTCTGCTCATCAAAAGTCTTGCCCCTAATCCGGAGGCCTTATCATTGTGGTTGCCAGGCTGGCGCCAGTGGCGCGCCACGTGGAGCTTCAGAAGCGTGAAAAGTGGGCGGAGCTTGCCTCGACACAGTTCCTGGCCAGCCACGTTTGATCACGGCGGCGGGCGGGTAGGCCACGCCCCCTCTTCTCTCGACCTCTCCCCCTCCTCCTCCTTCTCTCGTCGCTACTCTCGTGTGGAAGTGTGCGAGTGTGGTGCTCATCTCCTCTGTTCAAGCCCCCTCCCCTCCTCATTCCTTCCTCCTTCCATCCTCCATGTCCACTCGACTCCCCACTCCTCCATCCTCACCCATCCTCAGTCTCATGACCCCTCCCCTCAGTCCCCTCTCACTGGCCCGTCGTGCTAGCCATGCCTCCGAGCCTCCAGAGGACGGACTCGAGGACCCGAGACACAATCCGCCCGGACCCTCAAGAGAAAGTCCCGAACCGGAATCGATGGCCCTAATCAGTACGAAAGACGCGATACTCGCTTCGCCTGCCTACTACAGATCAGTGAAGATGGCTCAATTCAAGAGATCCCGTACCAGGAGATTCTTCCATCCATACAAGGTATGGGATTACGGTAGATTGACCTAGTCAAGTTCGGTCGCCCTTCTCTTCCTTTTTGTAGTCTATCTCGCTCATATTCTCTGCCTGTGCCTATTTCCCGCGTTGTGCAACACGGGGGAGATTTCGTCAAGTTCAGTATCCCTCTGTCCTGTTTACTTCTTGCAATACTTTTTTTCGTGTCTGCGCTCGCCCTTTCGCAATAAGTAAGCGGCGGGGAATCCGCAGGTGTGTTGAATGAGTAAGCGTCATATTATCTTCTCTCCCCTCCTCTCAGATTATCATCTCCCTCTTCTTTCTCAATCTATCACAGATTGATTACTGATAGCACATGCGTCTCCATTGTGCCGCTTCTTCTCTTGTGCTAAAGCTGCGGCGCGCTCGAAATAGGGAAAGTTTCCACCCCGCTCACAACTTACCTCTATTCTGCCACTGTTCTATCTGCCGAGTAAGACGGGAACAATGCCCCGGTCACTCCATTGTTTCTTCTTCTTCTTCTTCCTTGCCCGGGGGGCAAACTCGTGCCCCGTCCCCCCCAACTCGACTACCGTATCCCAATCGGGAGTCCGACCGGACATCATTCTGATCTCATCTGGCCACTCCCTTTCTCCTCACATCAATCATTCGCCCATGTTCCCCTCTGCCCAATGGCATGCCACGCTAAGAAGGAGGGGAGGGCAAAAACAACAGAGTGAAAGCGTGGGGTGAGAGTATAGAGTGAGAGTGTCTCTTCTATCGTCATTGACCGGTACCAACGCGCCTTAGACAGTTTTTGACGGCAGGAAATCGTCCGCCCGTAGGGTGGCAAAACATTTGGAACGATATGAGGAATAGTTTGTAGCAAATGATGCGTCATTCCCCCCTAAGCGCGTGAATCGGCTTACTCCTTTCACTATCGAAGATTAGCTGAAACTTTGATCACGCAACTAATAAACAACAAACAACTGGGCTATTTTTTGGCTTATCAGTGTTATCTGATAGTATCAAGTGACTAGATAAGCCTCAGGACATGCCTCAGAACAAGGCATAGAACATCAACACGTCTTTTGGATTACCGCATGGGGGGAGGGGGTCGAATGTTCGGTACACTCCACCACCTCCCAAAATGAGACGTTATTCTCGGAGAGAAGTGGGTGCATAGTCCCCTTTCGTTACCCTTTTTGTTATCGCGTCTATCCCGACATCTTTCTCCCCCATTCCCCTTCTTCCATCCTTCCTTCCCCCATCTTGAACTCTAGTCACGTGTATCAATCAACGATACGGAATAATAACATCCAAATTCAATGAGCGATTAGCGATCCACATCGTCGAATAGAATACAGAAAATGGAATCTTTTGCAGGAAATCGGAGCGATTCAAGCCCTGAAAGAGGTTGCTTCTTCTCCCGATGAAGTCGCTGCCAAATTCGCCTCCGAGGCCCTTACTGTAATCGGCGAGGAGGTAATCAATCTGACCCGCCGAACTACCGTAACCGCAACCCCCTTCAGGTCCCGTACAAACTGGCCCAGCAAGTGCCCAACTGGACGATCAACGATGTGCAGTACTGGGTGAAGAAGGTGAGATACTGTAGTCGAGTTCGACGGGTCAGATTCATGATTTACGAGCTGTTTACGCCATCTATTTTGGGATGTTGTGTCAACTCCGTTTTCGTTGATACACTCCACTGACCAAGCTATGATATCACATATCGCCCTCCCGTTGCCGCGCACTTTGCTGCAACTTTGGCGCAACAATCGCGCGCCGAACACGCGGAACTGTGTTTCGTCCCTCCAATTAGGGCTTTTGTTCGCGCGCGCGCTTCCCTTTCCCGTCTGCCGTCTCCCTCGCAATCTCTGAGCACGATGCTGCGCTCTTTTCTCTGGAATCTCCTACGTGATCCTGCTATCTTTCCGCAAATTAGTGCGCGCTTTCGCGCGCGCGTTTAGCGCAGAGAGCGGCAGAAAGACAATAGAGTAGAGAATGGCCTCGGTCGATGCATTGTACTCTTAAGACTACTCAGACCAGGTTAACTTTACAAAAAAGAGGGAAGCAAAGTGAAAGGTAAAAGGGAAGATGAGTCGAGATTAGAAAGCAGGAAGCACTTGTAAGTACATAGGGCAATAAGTGTGGCCCACCCCTGAACGGAGTCGATCATCAAAGATCTTTCACAAAAGTTGATCGATTCTCTGACTGATTATGCCACGCTTGTGAGAGCTTTGTCTTTGTGTATTGCTAGAATAGAATCCCGAACCATACTACATAGTTTGCAAGCTAGGCGGAGGCGAAAGGGTGCCAGGGTACCACAACATCTTACACCCTTGGTCACGAGACTGAACCATTGTAATGTGCGCGAAGTGGAAGAAGGCAAGAAAGAGCCAATCGACTGGTGCAAAAAGGACGATTTCTGACCGTTTGTTGCAAGGGAAGAGAAGAAGGGATTAGAGAGAGAGAGAGAGAGAGACGCGCGATTTGATACAACGACACTGTACAATTCCACAAGATCGAAGAACTAACTTTCATAGATCGCACAGTTCAGAACTATAAATGGTGAAAATTCAAAGGTGGAACTCGCCCAAATATCAAAACAAGTTCGAAATTACCCTTCACCAAAAATTATTTTGCAGATCGGATTCGAAGAGTACGCTCCGGCCTTCTCGAAGCACATGGTCGATGGTGATTTGCTGCTGCATTTGAGCGAGAAGGTCAGCTGCAGAATGTGGACTTACGATGTTTAGCAACTTATAGAAATTCCTCAGTAAAAATACCATTTTTTGTGTGCGCACTAACCACCGTAAGTATTTCAGGAGCT
The DNA here is from genome assembly GCA_000180635.4 of Pristionchus pacificus. Lineage (NCBI taxonomy): Eukaryota > Metazoa > Nematoda > Chromadorea > Rhabditida > Neodiplogasteridae > Pristionchus > Pristionchus pacificus. The sequence goes on from CM026577.1 coordinate 13,862,476, forward strand.
CGAGGACGATCTGTGCATCAAGTCGGGCATCCTTCGAAAGCGATTCGTGCGCGAGCTAGAGTCCCTCAAGGTGAGACTTACGCTGTTTAGCGAACATTTTCACTTCCTATTGAAAATGATCAATTTTTCGAGAGTCCGCTAACGGCCGTGAGTTCAGATCGCAGCGGACTACTCCGGTGTGGATGATTCTCAATTGGATTCGTTCCTGATGAGTCTCTCACCCGAATTGTCCGTCTACACGTACAACATGCTCACCGCAGGCATCAACAGGAGTGCGTCGACTTTTTATTTAATTCCGATTTCCGGCGGCAAATTCAAATTTGAATTTTGCAGGTATCCTCCCTTCGCTAACGGATGACGTGATGATGAGCGCCTGCGGAATAGCCAACCCAATCCATCGACTCAAGCTGAAGCAGGCCTTCCAAGGTATGGTTTGATCTTTGATCTCTGGAATCTGATCTTTCATCTTTCATCTTTCCAGACGCGAAGCACATCGACGACATCGAGATTGCGCTGCTTCGTCAACAAATCGACGTCTTCATTTCGTATCGTCGAGCGACGGGCAATCAGCTCGCCTCCCTCATCAAGGTTCTGCTCCAGCTCCGAGGCTACAAGGTAAAATTCAAAATTTGAATTCGTGCCAATAAATGAGAAAAATGCGAGCGCTGTCGAAAAATCGACTAGAATTTTTCAATTTTTCGAAAATCAATAAATCAATAATTCAGGTCTTCATCGACGTGGACAAACTCTACGCCGGCAAGTTCGACGCCAGTCTCCTCAAGAACATTCAGGTATCGTGTTGTTGTTATTGTTATTGTTTTGATGTTGTCGTTATTGTTATTGTTTTGATTTCAAATTCGATATTCCAGGCAGCAAAACACTTCATCCTTGTGCTCACTCCGAATTCGCTCGATCGTCTCTTGAACGATGTGAACTGCGACGATTGGATCCATAAGGAGGTTTGGGATTATTTGAATGATTCTCGACTACGCATTGACGTTTATCGACTCGTTGATGCTTTTGAATCTATCTGAAACACATTTGAATTGATTTCGCTTCACTGTTCTGCATCACTTTTTACAAGTCTGGTTATGTTTCATCTTGTAATCAAAGTGTTTCGAAGGATAAGAAAGTTAATGAGAAGGTTGATAGTATGATCAACTAATAATATTAATTATTGCAGCTCCGTTGCGCGTTCGAACACAACAAGAACGTGATTCCCATCTTCGATCAGCACTTTGAGTTCCCCGACCGAGAGAACGATATCCCGCAGGTTTGAATATTTCCATTTCGCGCCAACGATTTCACGGAAAAAGCTCCTCAGTCAAAATTTGCATTACACTTCGAAATCTGTCGAAGAAGTGGCAGAAATTCAAAATTTTAAATTTTTAAGGACATCCGCAACATCACAAAGTACAACGGCGTCCGATGGGTGCACGACTACCAGGAAGCCTGCATGGACAAAGTCGAACGATTCATCAAGGGCGAACTCGGTCGAGTGCCTTCCATCAATCAGGTACAGTAGCCTACCGTATTCTAGTGTCCGATCGAAAACTGAAATCCTGACAAGAAAAAGTGATGATATTCGCCATTACGAAGCCAGAAAACTGAAAATCAGTGAAAAAATGGTCGTTTTCTGCAGACTTCGACGCCGTCATCGACGAGGAAAGTGCCCACACGATGGGGTTCGGCTGTGAGGCAGACGAGCACGAGCAGTGGAAAGTTCTCCGTTAATCGAGGACAATTGGACACCCCACCGACACCCAATTGTCAGTGATTACTTGTACTCATTATGCAGTTCGCTTCCTTGTTTGGACAATATTGTAATTGCGGGGGTGTAACAACAAGTGTTAGTGGTGATGTTTTGACGAGGGATGACAAAGCAAGGCCCTTTTCTTCATATCTTGTCTGGCCTAGTCTTGATAGTGAAAAAATCTTACGTGCACGATCTCTGAATACCGTATATCGGTGCCTCGATATTAATCCGTTTGTGTGAATGGAGTACGTGGGAACATTGGAGTGGAAAACAGCGATCTCTGTCGACTAGGTCAATGGAAAGTAGATCAGCAGGGAGATACTACGATGTAAACAATCCAAGATTGAGCTATTTTCCGCCGTATTTTGGATGAAGGTGTGGAGCAACCTGATGATCTATTCTGAATTAAGAATGTTCTATGACAGTATCGATAATTGAATGAGTAGGAAGATGTTCATTCTCTCTTCTCGTGAATTCCTTGAAGGTTACTCACTAAACAGCAAAGGTTGCGACGCGCGCCATTGCACAGACATTTTTGACATTTTGCACGTCGTATTTGGTGAGGAAGAAGACACGAAACAAAGGGTCGCCTCTCTCGCTCTCGTTCCCGATTTAGTAGGAGCAAGGCGAGAACAATGGAGGGTATGACCGACGAGAGAGTGTGTGAAATGGAGAGAGCAGGTGCTGATAATGAAGACAATAGGCTTGTAGCCGCGCCTATGAAGGATTAGATGCAGATTGAGATCGAAAATCAGCAGGGCGAAACCCATAAATCAAGGATTTTCGAAATCACAATACTTATTGGATTAATTGCAGTTGGCGGAGCGTCGATCGAGAAGCAACGCCGAAAGGCCTTCCACGGTAGTTCAACGTCGACTGTTATGAACGGAAATTCATAGCTGCGCCCCGTCGATCGACCCACCGAACTCGCTTTCCCATTCACCTATCGTAATCATCGCTACATATCGGGTACCGGATACCGACCAATCATCCAATATTAATGATTCGAAGTGCCCCCGACCAAAGAGTCCGCCAAATAATCCTTTATAATGATTAATTTGTTCCGCTTGTTACACCTCGATTCCGCCCTCTCCCGGTTGTGATAGTCTTCCGATCGATAATTCCTTCCCTTTATCTCCGGTTGTTTCGCTCTTCGTCCTTATCTCATGCACATAATCATGGGTTCAAATCAATCAATCAATAACTACCCCTCGTTCAGTTCCTTTGATATCATACTGTAGGCTTATCCACCGTAGTGCAATCAATACTCTCAATCGATTCTGTTGTGCGTTTCTGACACCCGACGGTTGTTCTGTCGTTTCTCACTTCTCATGCAGTATTCATCACCCCACACCACGCACCACATCAGGGATACGGTAGCTTTAGATTCTCCTGTAGGCTTTACTAGACTCGTCCTTAGCTTCTTCGCTCCGCACTCTCTTCATTTCGCATACTCTCTCGTCTGCTCTGGCCGACGAGAGAGTGTGCGGAATGGAGAGAGACAATTCGATTCGCATCATTTCTACTCAATAAAACGCCCATTCCGCTCATGAATATCGTCAGAACCAATATCAACATAGAATCAATGGTTGTAAATACTTCCCTCTAATACAAATTTCCCTACTCAAATTCAAAAACGCTTTAATGGTTTCCATTTTCATCGTCAGATCGGCTATTGATTGCTTTCAGCTTTTTTTCGCCTCCCTCTCCACTTTACTCTCATCCCGATACATACTTATTACATCGTTCCGGTTATCTTTGTTTTTTTCCCGCTGCTTCAACTTATCGATTTTGTTTTGTCAGATGCAAGTATTACGAGAGCATATAAAGAGGTTTTCTTTATGAAGTCGTTCGTGAATCACATAATAAGTGGAAGAGTCAGATACATTGAAGGAAAGGAAAAGGGAGTGAATCGAAGGTCCGGAAGTTCTGCTCTCGCTTGGGTAACCATCGTTTCCTCCCGAAAGCGTCGGCTTTTCAACTACACCCTTTCAGAGCAGTCAATTGTAGTCCTTCATCTCTAATATTTCTTAATTTTCTCATAAAATCTAGGTCGAAATGTATTCGCGAACTACGTCATCCTCTGTGAAAGCGGCTTCTACGGAGAAACAGAACCACAAAATCGCCCAACAGAAGAAAATCAAAGTCACATCTGCTGTTCCGAATTTTGCCGCAAAGGTAGGCGTATCTAATTCATAGAATTATCAATTTTTCTCTTCAGAACTGTTTGGTGGTCAACACAAAACTACGAGGCGAACTGAGGAGACTTCGAGTCGAGGATATTAGGTATTATATAAATGATTTGATTTAAAAATCAAATCAACCTGGGAATCAGCGCATTTGATGTAGTCGTGAAACACACTCTTCATTGGTCGTTCAATCTAATCCTACTTAGATTTTGAAATACGGTTCGCCGTCTCTGCATTTCATACGATATCTCATCAAGAGATGACCGTTGAGAGAGTACGTGAAATGAAGAGACGATTACCCGTATTTCGAACTCTACTGCAAGTAGAAACTCGCGTGAAAACAGAAGGCAGCACAATAGTCGCCCTACCACGCGAGTGTCTTCGTAATCAGCAACAATGTGCAATTGTGGCGGGAGAGTAGACACGAATAGACAGCGGCACAGCGAGATACAAACACACAGAGAGTCTGTGCCTGAAGTGTAAAGTGTAGGGGACATAGCATCGTAGATAGTGTGGTCTAATCTCAAAGGCTTCAAACGGATCAGAATACGGTCAGAGGAATAGCATGGGTTCAGAATTTCATGCATCCTTTTGCTTCTAAAATCTTGGATAATGTGATTGTTACTACGTGATTGTTACGCTGTTACTACGGTTTGTTGAGTGAGTGAGGGTGGGAGAATTGGCCGAGTAGTTTCTTTCGCTGTGCAGTGAGATGAGTAATCAACACACATGAGCGCAATATTTCGCATGGCGAGGAACGCAAAAGAACCCAAAGAATTTTGACGTAGGGAGGGTGCAAATCGACTGAGAGGATCAACAATGACAATGGTCGAGATCACGCTACACGCGTGATTAATCGGGGGATTGGGAACGGTCTCGTCCTTTCATACAGTCTCTAACAGTCAAGGGAACGGAAGTACCACCCCGAGTGAACACTCGCTATAATCTGGTGGTGTATTGAGGAACGACGAATGCACTTTGTGATACTCGCAGGGAAATAAGTCTACGACTTTAAAAGTCTAAAGTAATTAGACTTCACAAATTAGACAAAATATTAGACTTTCGAAGACGAAATATTAGACTTTCAAAGTCTAATTAATTCAGTTACTTTTATGCCGATCAGTTCGACCAATGAATTTTCATTTATTTTCTCACATTTTTTCCCTTTTCTGTGATTATTTTGCGTTGTGTTTGTGTATTAACTATAATTAAAAAGAAAGATAGAGACTGTTCAGATTGCATAAGGAATGAGCAGTGTGTGAGAAAATGAAGAGGAAAGGAGATATTCAATTCAGACAAGAGGTCAGTTATCAACTCCATCCCTCCCTTCTCACTAACTTCTGTTTATTACAGTACACATCTTATTTGACGATGCAAGGGAAGATCAAAGTGAATGTGGAAGAACTCCCTATCAATTCTTCATCTTTTCTTCGATCTAAAGTGAGTCTTACGGTGAATATTCTGCTTATAGTATCAATCGGCTATTCTTCGTGATTGCGAATCGGAACAGTTCTTCGTCTTCTCCATTTGATAGTTAGGATGTTTACTCGGTGCTCCCGACGATTCTCTCTATTCAGGTGAGCTCCTTCTCTCTCTCCCCCCCCCCTCTCTAATCTCGTCATTTCAGCCATCAGCCCTAATGGATGGCAATATAACGCACAAGTATAATAAGACAGCTCAAGAACCTCTCGTCCAATATTTCGTCCAATATCATCAAAGAGAAAATCGATGGATATTGTCTGAATTACGATGGTGTCTAACTCCTCTTATTTGTAAATTTGTACTATTGCCTCTCTGAGATTGTAACCAGTTGTAGATAAAGAAAATGCTAGTAAGGTTTTTCCATCGACATGAAGAACAAAAAGCTGTAGATGAAATACGGGGGTGGGGAAGGAAGGGATGGGGAGGGGGCTGGCAGGGGACCCCGCTCGAGTAGACTTTGAAAGTATAATTATTAGACTTTCTAATCAAGAGTTAGATTTCGAAATCTAAGATCACCTGGGACGACTTTATAAGTCTACAGATAAGTCTTATAAATCGTAGACTTATTTCACTGTGAGCAATATCGGGAGACGAAACCTCAATGAATCATTCTGATTGGGGGCAGAATGGGGAACTGATCTGGGTATTCGGAAAGGGCTGAAGAATTCACCTCTTTATTGCACACTATGGCTCATTGTCCGCGGAGTGAGGAGAAATCAGCATGATTGCGGTCATCCAAATATCCTTTTTTTTTCAGGGAAGAAGTTGCTCGAATCTCCTCGGTTGTCGATCAATCACTCGAAGAGAAAAGAAAGAGAGTCGACGGACTTGTCAGAGAAACGAATGAAGCTGTGGATGGCATGGAGCAGTTTCTGGATGAGGTATTTACAATATCCGCTAGTCGTTTTTTACCTTTACCTATACTCACTCCATCGACTAATTTTGTAGCGGGCGATATTCTAAATGTGAAGTGTGAAACTTATCTCAACTAACATTTTAACAGACCAATGCGGAATACAATTCAATGCTCGAGAGATTCTCACCACCCGAGGAAAAGTCGATTGATGAGATTGTTGAGAAGATGGAGGAGGTATAGGAAATGAATAAATTGCATTTCAAAATTATTTATTTCAGGAATTTCGATCGGTATTCGACATCTACAAGTCGGAAATGATCTTCGACGTTGGATCAACGAGGGGAAGTATGGTGGAAGGAGGAGACGAGGAAGTGGTATGACGATATTTCATTGATTCATTAGTGAATGGGGCTTGCGATTTCATGATTCATTCCTAAGGACCAATATTGAAAGAAAAAAACTTTAACATAGAATTCATGAGAAAATAGATGAGGAAGTGGTCAGCTGTTTCGTTGTTACAATATTAAAATGGTACCGGGCACAACATTGACTATCGTTTTTCATAGTTGAAGCAAGGGAGGAAGTGAAAGTCTACTCTATAACACAATTTGGTGGAAAGTAGAAAAATAAAGCGACCTAACAAAGACCAAAGATCACAGTTCTCATCGCGAAGTGGGGCGAGTAGCGACTGCACTGGACTGACGGGAGCCAGCGATCGGAGGTACGGCTTGTTTTCATGTTGTTATTGTGAACGGAGATCAAAACAAGGTTCAAAAGTGAAAAAATTAAATTATTTCATATTTCAGACCAGTAAAGATGTCATGGAAGATGATGGAAGAAGACGTCAAACGGATTAAGGTTATGTTTTCAGAATGCAGTTTGAATAATATTTCAGACCCGCTGCGAGGCTAACATCGCCCTTGAGATGGAATTGACAGAGAAAATTGCGAGAGAAAATCAAGCGATTGAAAAGGTAGGGATTGTTTCATTTTCTCACAATCAAATTATGTTTCAAAATGGTCATTAATTACTTAGTGACCAAAATTAAACGTTTATAAGGTTCTTGAGTTGAAGCATTAAAAAACAAAACAACTATCTCGAATAGCAGTTTATGTAGTTTTTTAGTTATCTAAACTGGAATTCAATTCATGCTTCTCATTTCTCATCTCTATAGAATAGAGACCATGACATCGTATGCAAAATGAAGAGGGCGGAATTTTACGCACTCCAGAGACGCATAAGGGTACAGTCTACGTCTGAGGGAACATTTCGCGACCGCACCTAGGAAGATTCATCAACCAATTTCGAACTTCACTCACTTGTTCATCAATCATTTTGGTCGCACCCTTCTTCCTCAAACAAATAAACACGCGGTGTTCATGAGCGACACATCACTCCCACTCGAGTGAAATACTTCCTGGTTGAAAGATGAAAGTGACCTGCAAGAAGACAACGGGGTAAATAAATTAAAAGATATTATTTATGAAAATCGTGCGCTCTAAAAATTTTCAATGGGTTTGCCTTTGGTAAATTTAAAACCTATTGAATCAACCTGCAATATTTCAGGAAAATATGAAGAATGCAGCTGCTCGTCACGAAGAAGCAGAGGAAATGCATGAAAATGAGAAAAAGATCGAAAGATTGAGAAGAGAAATTCAAGAGGTTCTGATGAAAACTTTGTTATGTTTCACGACGATCAATGAACGCCAATTGCGATTCCGATGCATATCAGAAAGTATTCTAGTCTGATTTGAACAAGCAAGCTTAGACCAAAAATAAGACCATTGACATTGTGATATTTCCAGTTGGAATCCCCACTGCCCGAGCACGATCAAATCACGACACTCACTGGGGAGATTGAGGAATTGAAGGAGGAAAGGAGGAAGATCGAGAGACAGATTGAAGAGGTTCATACTTCATTTCTCTTCAAGATTAGAGGATCGACAATCCGGGTTCGTAAATTCATTTTATCCGTCATTTAGGTGGAAGAACGAACTAGACATGCACGATCTCGATCTGAGAAGACTTCGAGGCCGAGTAGGGATTGAGGAGAATAGTTAGGCATTATTTCAACTCAACTGCATTACGAATGAAAAACTGCTGCATTACGAATGAAAAATGTAGATAAAAATGTTATTTTTTATTGACATTTTAAATGTAATCGCTCACGGTGGAAGTGTGAAAGGGTCGTTTTGGACCCCTTCATCGATCTCTCAAATATCTCCGTTGATTCACAGGCGTGTTTATTTGATTGAGGAACGGTGGTTACGAGTTCGCCTAAGAATCGAGCAAGGATTGGGGCAGATCAAAAATCTCTGAAACTGTGCTATTTAGGGTTCTCAGGAGGCACTCTTCCTGAGAACCCTAAATAGAACAGGCTCGTTCGATGAATGATGACGATGGTCATATTGATTTTTCACCTTGAAAAAAGACGTCACGTCGAAAACGATATTTTGCGGATTTGATTCTGGAAGGAAGAAAAGAAGAAAGGCAATGAGAAAAATGGATAATTCGGAAAAGTGCGAGCGACATGATCACTTCTTGAGAGGTCCTTCTCATAAGCTTCCTTCAGTGCTTTTTTTTTATTACTCTAGACTCCGTAGACAAGAATGGTCTCTTTATTTCCCACACTCTCTCGCTCGCGCGTCGTATGTACGGAATCAAACGATGGAATGAGACGATGGAATACAATTAATTGTTAAGAACTAATTCGTTCGTTCTTGAACGTTATGTCGAGAATTTTCTATTTTTTAAATGATTTTCATGAAGAAACTTCGAATTGCAAGTCTCATTCATCTTAGGTTGATCTTTGGCTTTATCTTAATGTTTAGGTTTTATCTTAGGGTATATCTTACGTTACCTTAAGCTTGATCTTAGGCTTTATCTTAGGGCTTTATCTTAATCTTGATCTTAGGCTTTATCTTTATCTTATTCTTGATCTTAGGCTTTATCTTAGGGTTTTATCTTAATCTTAATCTTGATCTTAGACTTTATCTTAGGGCTTTATCTTTATCTTATTCTTGATCTTAGGCTTTATCTTAGGGCTTTATCTTTATCTTTATCTTGATCTTAGGCTTAATCTTAGGGCTTTATCTTTATCTTATTCTTGATATTAGGCTTTATCTTAGGGCTTTATCTTTATCTTTATCTTGATCTTAGGCTTTATCTTAGGTTTAAGATTAAGATAAACCCTAAGATTAAGATAAAGCCTAAGATCAGGCCTAAAATTAAGATTATAAACAAGGGATGATGAAATACCGGCCAATATATTCCCCATCTGCGAGTAATGAGAGTCCACTTGGACGAGACGAACAGAGACGAATGACATCCATAACCTGTTTTCAATTTTATCAGGTGCTTTTTATCTTCGAGAAGCAAGGAACAATGTATTCCTCACAGGCAATGAAAGAGTAAGTACTATCTAGTGGGTGTCAGGAACAAATTTCGTTTATGCAATAATCGTTAACAAATAGATACGGAAAACGCATTGTTTCTCTGTGCGTAGATCTGCCTTTACAGAATCCGATCAAAAATGGATCGATTCGATGTAGGGACCACCATCAAAATCGCCGATTTGTATTTGGGGTGTCAAAACTTGTCGTGACCATTAGTCCATAGATATGGAATGAATTTCCAAAAAGAAAAATTAAAAATAATTAAAAAAGAAAAAAGATATTCGCAAAAGAAACAAAGTCTCTCGCTTCAAAACGAGAGTCACACTACGCTAAGACGACGTTTGTCCCGGCTCCGGCTACTGTGACGGTTCTGGCTCTGACGGACTATTTTCCGGTTCTGGCTAAAAAAATTATTTATTTATTTTTGAAAAAAAACTATTTTGTCTGCTCAATTTTACAATGCCATGCTTTCCCTCGATTCCGTGTTATGCTCTCCCTCGATTCTGTGCGATTCCACCCTCGATTAAACAGTGGAAAAAATACAGGTCATCTTTGACCTTTCCGTATGCACCATCCGTGGGCACTAACCGATCGCCGTCAAAATGAAGCTGGGGATTGTCCATGGGTTGATGGTTCATTATCAACAACAATGAGTCGCGGCCCGTTCCAAAAAGTAAGATGGTGCAAGCGACCAAAGTTGAAATTGCATCGAACATTGAGAGGAGCGCGACATAATTTGGCTTGCACTATCCGTGGGCACTGACCAATCGGCGTCAAAATGGGGAAGAGGGTCGCTCAGTGGTTAGTAGTCAATTATCAACAGCGATAATGCGCGGACCTCGCCAAAGAAAGATAGTGCACACAAGTTAGCGCTCGAAGCATGCCGAAGTAGGAGCTTGTAACACCTATTTTCGACGATATCTGACGTGGGCGACCATGAAATCGCAGCTTTTTGGCGTGGAGGTAATCCATAGGTCCTATTTAGCTCAAATAACAACAAAACTCGCGGCCTTCTAAGTTAAAATATAAATATCGAGTGAGACACTCCGAGGTCATCACGTGAAAAAGCTAATTTCGACGAAAAGCTCATTTTAAGGTCGAGGGAGCCCATTGATTTGCGGCATTTTCAGCATGCAAGCTCATCAAGGTCTATACTTGGCTCAGGAAACGTCAAAAGCCGCGGGCAACGAGGATAAAATATAAATATCGAACGATAAGAACCAGCGCCGGAGCGTGTTACAATGAAAAAGCTCATTTTAAAGTCGAGGGAGCCCATTGATTCGCGGCATTTTTGGCATGGAAGCTCATCAGGGCCTATATTTAGCTCAGGAAACGTCAAAACCCGCGGGCAACGAGGATAAAATATAAATATCGAACGAAATGCACGAACGGAGCAAGTGCGAAATCATGAAATCGGCGATTACAAGCGCGGGGGGCCATTGATTTGCGGCATTATTGGCATACAGGCTCATCAAGGTCCATATTTAGCTCAGGTAATGTCAAAACACGCGGCATATCAAGTTAAAGTAGAAGTATCGATCAATAAAGTAAAAATTGACAAGGTTTGCACTGTTTAGTCTTTAACCCGGCTCCCGGAATTTCATATCATTTTACCGTATCATTTTACGGAACTCGATCTCACACTAATTTATGGCTTTTAATTTCCGGCTCTCATGATGGTGGTCCCTAGATTCGATGTCGTGTTCGATGCGTTTGGAGCAGTCGAGGAATACTCGAACAAGTATGCAAATTGTTGTTCATAATCGATCAACAAGATGAAACAGAAAATTCTCGAAATTCTTGATATTTTCTCATGAACAATAGTGAAACGTTTGATTTCATGTATGGGGGTTCGGATTAATATTGACAGATGTGAATTAAGGAGAAATGATGTTAGAGAGACAAATGAAGAGACGGAGGGAGATGGGGAGGAAACTGAAGAGAAGAAGGAAGACAAGAAGACTGCTGATAAAGATTTGAGAGGTGATATTGAAAAATAATGAGAAGTGTATTTATAATTTGTGAGAGTGTGCGTGTGTTCGCGATCGGAAGTTATTGTGTGCGCTAATCTTAAGGAAATATTCTCATTCCAGGGGCCAAGAAACGCGACTCGGTCGAATTCCTTGATGTCGTTCCAGCGAAGAAGAGAAAAGATGAAGATGGAAAGGAAAAGTTGTTGGAGAGATTGGAGACTATCATGAATGACAAGAGAAAGAGTTCAGTACCCGTACCAACCCCGGAAAATCAGATTTTCACCCTCGAATGTGAGACGATCGATGTTTGAAACAATGGTTTATTGCCCCTGTCTGCTGGGGGAGTGTACATGGGAAGCGGGTGAGAGAGTGTGTAAACCGGAGAGAGCATGCGAGGAGGAGGAAGAGAGCGGGAGGGGGAGGGGAAGGGAAGGGAAAGGACCCCGGGGCGGGATTTTGCCACTATTGCGACTCTTGAAGAGATGACGTCATCGACGAGCCTGTAGAAAAGGGAAGAAGGGGAGGGAAGGGTGCTAGATTAACCGTGACAAGAAGACGCAAGATATTAACAACGATATAATGAGGAAGACGGAAGCGATGAAGACCAGAGACATAACAAGGGCGGGAACGGGTCCGATCTTGAGACCAGTAAGATCTTGAGACCAGTTTCATTTTCTATAATATTCAACTACGTCAGGCATCGATGGAGGCCTCTGGAAATTCTTCACTGAACATTGGGGGAAATTTGAGGGAAGGGGTGAAAATTTGCCTAGCTGGTACGGGTACAGATGAGAAAGTGAAAGCAGCAAAAATCATTCTATTGGGTCAGTTGCAAAAGCGAAATCAATACTACAGTAACCATTTTTGACGATTCTGTTGGTTTCAGGTCGTGACAAGTAGATCAACGGGGAACATAAAGCAGTGTAACGAAGAGCAGGGACTGTTTTTCATATGCATAAAGAGATACATATATGCACACAGGATACTTGCCTCGTGATCATCATAAGGTGCAATGAACGCGCCTACTGACAAGAGAATGTCGCGAAGTGTCGAAGCTGATGGGACCCATTAGGACAGTTTTCCCATTTCAGTTTTCAAAAGCTGCCAAAGCCCCTCGGACAATGAGAAAAATCGATAATCCGAAAACGAGACAGAGAGACAGAGAACACTGGTGACAGCTCCCTCATCGGAATACTAGCTTATTGTTAGTTTTTCTACAATTGAATAAAAACAACAAGACAACAATTGAACCGTTATTTACAGAGGCATTATTTGGCAGCTTTTGAAAACTGAAATGGGAAAACTGGTCTTATGGCCTTACCCAAAAAATCCTAACCTAAGAAATTACCTGCCGAAAACCATTCATTGTCAATTCATTACCTGTCATTCATTGTCAATTCTGCATCAGAATCGTGGATTAAACAAAAGGAACTTAATAAGATTAAGATAAAGATAAAGCCCTAAGATAAAGCCTAAGATCAAGAATAAGATAAAGATAAAGCCTAAGATCAAGATTAAGATCAAGATAAAGCCCATTCGAAAGCTCTCGACGATCCTGATCTCACTGACTTATCGGCAGAGTTTTCCCGCGTCTGTGGGCTTAGATTGCTCACCAGAGCGGAGGAGTTTTGGAAATCATTCCACTACCGGTTTGGCCTGAAAGTACTCGAGAAATGCTACATTTCATCTCCCAAACACTTTTTCATAGCTATTTTCTGAAGTTAGATATTTGAGGAAAACCGTGCCTCGAAGACGAACTTTGAAGTCATCTCCTGGAGTCATCTTTGATCTACTGACCCTATAACTCCGGCCTATGGGAGACCTACCCATGGACCTTCGAAAACCATGGAGAAATTCAAATGTGGGGTCAACTCAAATGTGTCTCCTGGAACCAGTCAATTCTTGGGTGAAATACGTGCTATGTAAATTATTTTATGCAGCTAAAACATGATCGTTATCTTCTAATGGCTGCTTTTCTGTTGTTGTACTACTTTTTACGAGCTGAACCAACATAATCGTTAAAATCGATATTCGATGGGAGGTTATTGTAGTATTGATCAACTTACCAGCGAGCACGCTGTTCACTTCATTCATTTTATCCTCAGTACTCTTCTCATTATCTTTCATAATCGATTCCAGCTTCTGCAGAGTAGCTTCTGCAGTGTTCATCTCTTTGCCGTCGTCGTCCTCAGTTCTGCCCTTTTTCGATGGAGTCACTTCAATGAACTCGACCGATGCACGTTTGATCACTGAAATGAACACATTTCCTTAGATAAGATTCGCGTAGACATTCACTTCCGACCCGGTTCACGCGCATTCATTCTGTTAAATAGATTTCCCACTAGATACCTTCTAGTTCTCAATGTCACCTATTTGGAATTTTCCGGTTTCTGTTCTTTACCTTTCTTCTTCTCTCCGCCGTCCTTCTTGTCTCCATCTCCCTTCTTCTTTCCATCTCCCTTCTTTTCGTCATCTCTCTTCTCCGCATCCCTTCAATTAATACTTTGAATTAATGAACACCTTGTATATTCTCTGATTTTTAATCCACAGTTGCACTATCTGCTAACGAGAAAATAGAAAAATTTCCGAGAATTTTCCATAGAACGTATTTAAACTTGCTGATATCGATCTACAATAGTTGGCATACATGTTCGTGAACAAGGATGCTCGAATGTGCATTCCATTTTGTTTAAAAATTAGGCGGAAATTTGATACATACCTCTTCGAATATTTGATCACATTTCCCTTCGTTCCGAAGGTGACATCGAACTCGGAGAATTTCTTCTGTATTCTGCAAAGCCATGTATTTTTCTTTTTATTTCCTTTAAGTATTTGATTACACAGTGCCTATTTATAGAACGGTTATCTACTATTGCGTAGACTAAAATTAGTTTTGGCTTATAGCTCTTTCATCTTTGTTCTTTCTTACAACTTACTGTTTGATCGAAGCAGGATCATGCACAGTTTCGAAGTGTTTGTAGATGAACAGCACCTAAAAGATTGAAGCAATTTTTTATTGGCTGTGAGAATGGCAAGATAAATTCGTCCGAGCTAAGAATTTCGCGTGGTCTCACGAAACTCTGATGAGAGAGTATGAGGAATAATTCTTCGCCCTACTTTGCAGCCTCGAGAATTAAATGACAACGATTACCTTCTCGGCAGGGACGTCTTTGATGGTATGCATTTTCTTCTCTGCGAAACGAGAATATCTAAGAAAATATGATTATAAAGAATCAGATTAGTCAGAGTTTCGACTACAATATATAAATTGTCCGATTCATAAAATATGAATCAGATCAAAATATTCGATATTCGAACTGACTTCAGGACCAGACTCGCAACCGAGTGCTTGCACGCCTCCCCCTCCTTCTCCTTGTTGTCTACATACATTTTCCACAACTGAAAAAAACAATATGCCTTTGAGAGAGCAACGTTGTGTAAAGAAGCTATATGTATGGAACAAATCAGGTTTAACCTTTTTTCAAGAGGTGTGCAAAGCATTAAAACTCCTCTACTTGAAACTTACTCGATTTCCCTTCGGTGTCATAGATGATGCCATCCTTTCGTCAGCATCCGATCGAATGGATCTGTAAATATTTTCATTATTTTCATTTGACAGATATAAATAAACATGTTCCACCATAGAGAGAAGCTCAGTATTGTTATAATTCTCCCGTTCTGAGGTCTGAAAATAGCTTATATCGATAAAACTTAGTAGATACATTAATTAATTCTCATGGTACGCAGTATCTAGACCTGTTTCACCGAGCTGGCGAAAACTAAGAAAAATGAACAAGGCACGTGAGCAAATTTTGCATAGAGTGCACTCATTGTTGTACGCTCGCAGATTTAATTTCCAGCCCCTTACTGATGTCCAAACGAGTGCTAACAGAAGAATATTCTTCGGTGGCGAGTGCGAGCGCTCCAAAACGGGGGGGGGGGGAATAGAAAAAACAGTACCATTTTAGAAGAAGAGCGACCGATGCACTATAGGTATGGCTCGCCAAATGAAACGATAAATGGCAATGGAAAATGAAAAATTATTTAAAAACAAATTTTGAATTCCACTTCAAATTATATTATTATCGCTGGAAGGCTGAAAAGGGCTTTGAAAGACGTTGATTTCGTTGAAAGACGTTGAAAGTTTTCAGTATCTTTCATGTTTTTCCCGCGACCGTCGAAAGTTGAAGGTGTGCCAATACGGTGTAATGGTTTAAGAAGATCCTGAGATCTGGATGCTCCGGTTTCAATCCAATCAGTGTGGAATGAAACTGTCAAACTGTCAATCAAACTGTTCTTCTATTATCAAAACAAAGAAAGATCTTTAGTTTTTATCTGTCATTTAGGTGGAAGAACTAACGCGACAGTAACGATCTCGATCGGAAAGGGCTTCGAAGCCGAGAAATAAATTGAAAAGGAGAAATAAATCGTTAGGGCTTAGATTGCTCACCAGAGCGGAGGAGTTTTGGAAATCATTCCACTACCGGTTTGGCCTGAAAGTACTCGAGAAATGCTACATTTCATCTCCCAAACACTTTTTCATAGCTATTTTCTGAAGTTAGATACTTGAGGAAAACCGTGCCTCGAAGACGAACTTTGACGTCATCTCCTGGAGTCATCTTTGATCTACTGACCCTATAACTCCGGCCTATGGGAGAGCTACCCATGGACCTTCGAAAACCATGGAGAAATTAGGGGGTCAACTCAAATGTGTCTCCTAGACCAGCCGAATTCAGTGAATCCTTAGGTGAAACGCGTGATAGTTCGAAACACACAGTACAAATCAATTCACATGAAAGCTATAATTTTTGTGATTATGACATGAGAAAATTAGAAAAAAAATTGTTTTGAATATGAAACTTGTTTCGCGATGATCATAAGACGATGATAGTTAAACGTTTTTGTGAAAAGATGAAAGATAATCATCTCACTGAGGATATTGAGTAATTGAATGAGGAATGGAGAAAGATCGAGAGACATAATGAAGAGTCACTAAATTCATTTCTCTAAGCTAGCAATTCGTGATTTATCGAAGATACTGAGATATTATTGAGTCGAAGTAATAATAATAAAAGTAGATACAGTTGAGACAGATGTGAGCTCGGCAAGTCATTGCCATCGAATCTTCTTGGATCGGTTTGTTGCATTCGCCAAATGTTCACGTTTCCTGGAATTGAAATAAGCGTCTTCAATGAGCTACAATCGGACAAGTAACAACTGGAATCATCATACCGACAATCATCAGCAAAAGTCTCCCGTTTCAGTCTTTCAACTTCTCCCTGGACTTTCAGTATCTGCATTATCACTCTTATCAGACTGTCTAGAACTCAAAAAAGGGAAATTCAACAACATGCCAGCACTCCAGCTTTCTTTATCATAATCTTCCTTCCAGCTCGAATTCTCAACGATCCCTCCTTCCTGAATTCGTCTGACTTCATATTTTCTCGTTTCTTCCGTCTTTCGATCTTTCGCCTCGGCGCATCCCTTTTGACAGCATGTGCTATCTCAACGTCTGGATATTTCTGCAATTTAAAATTATTTTTTTAATCTGTCCAAAAAATCGAATTCTAACCTTAGCAAAGTCTTCCTCAATTACCTTCTTCATCACCTCCTTCTTCTCCTTTTCAAGCACAGCCAACTCAGGAGCATAATAGTTCTGGCCGTCATCGATCGCTGAAATTCATCAATTAATCACTGATCATGCTGTTTAAAAAAATCTAACCTTTAGCAAGGAACAACGTCCAGTCGATCTTCTTTTGGATTTCAGTGATTTCCGGAAAATTATCGAACATGGGAATCATGGTTGCTTGCGAAATTGAGAATAGCTAGGAGAATTAGGAACCAGTTGATTCCCGAGTTCCGTTGTGATTCGATTGAAGCCGGAGCATTCCGATCTCATTGGTAATCTAGAAAAATGCATATTCGAATGAACTCTTGAACTCGAATTGAATTGTTTCCAATTTCGAAGACATGAAGGGAGAAATACAGTGAGCTATGCATACGAATTTTGTGATAATTATTTATTCATTAATTGGGTTTGATACATTCGAGAAACAAAGGAAAGAGTAATGGCACATGTGGAACTTCGGAGGATGAATTTCTTGAACAGATTTAGTGGCAACGCATATTCTTGGCTTGTTTGCTGTCTGCGTCGACAGCTGGACGTTTTCTTAAATAATATAATATTAAATTCGGTTTTTTTACCAAGCAAAGACAGATTAATAATGCGCTCCTCACCTCAGAACAACCTGCGACGCTGCTCTCTTTTCGTGTGTGTGTGTGTGTGTGTGTGTGTGTGTGTGTGTGTGTGTGTGATGTCCGCACGTCCGTCTTTTGATCTACGATTCCGACAGACCGTTCCATTCGAACCCTTTCTTTGTGAGCACGCATTACCTGAAATGGATTTGGTTAGGGATGTCATGATGAAGAGGTGCGTGAATGCGAGCCATGAGGAATGAAGAGACATTCTCTACTGAACATTACACAGACATAATTGAACGAGAAGTTGGTTCAATAGAATATGGACAATATTGTAGTCGGATAAATTCAGAAATAAATAACTTACCAGTTCCATTGCCTTCATCTTTATTTTATTCAGTGCAAGCGTCATTCTTAGTCTCTCAGATGCAATCTTATTGAATCGCTTCCCCTTATCATCCCTGCCAGTCGCCTTTCTTTGTTATGCCTAAGAGCACGAGCAAGTGCGAGATCGGGGTACTTCTGAAATTGTGAAATTAATAATAATATCATAAATTCAATAAATATAAATATAAATAATTGCATTCTATCCTCGCCTTGGCAATCTCTTCAGCGACGATTTTCCTCATAACCTCCATCTTCCTCTTTTCGAGAAGCATCAATTCGGGAACGAAGTTGTGGCCCGAGAGTTCTGAATGGATAAAGTTTGAAAAATTATATTTATTGTACGAAAGCGTACCTTTTGCAATGTATTCCATCCAGTCGACCTGCAGCTGAATTGCGGAGATTTCTTCCGAATCGGAGAAGAGGGAAGAATTCATTTTAGTTAGAGTGTAGACTGATTAGCAAACTATGTTATGATTACTGTTTGTAGGTGTCTTATATACCAGCCTTTACGATCAGGTATCCGTTTATCGAAACATTGGTCTTCCGGTGGTTTATGTACAATCGTTCATGAGATCAATACTGGATAGGCGCGGCCAGAGGGTATAGGACAAATTGCAGCAAAAGATCAATACAATGTCAAGACAGTATTGGCATCAAATTATGAAAAGTAGAAATGAATAAACTGAAATAAGCAGTATTCGAGTTCAATCCAATTCTGTGCAGACATTTACTCCCGCTTGCATGTCAGCTGTATGTTTGATAATAGGTCAGCTCTCATAAATAATTATTTCACAAACTCAAATGTCCTGTCTTCCAAGATTTATTTATACGCATTTATTCGCAACAGTGTAAAGATGACAACTACAATACAAACAATATTTCTAACAAAAAATGGACAAAAGAGAAAGCACAAACAGTAATTCTGATTTTGCATGAATAGGGCCCACAAGCTCCGCCCACTTTGTGTGGACACGATTTCGTGCAATAGCGAGAAAGTAAAGTCACAAGGTTCGTTCTAAACCAAATCGGACGTTCGACAGCGCTATGGAAAGCTATGATATTCCTCTTTCATTTGAGCTTGGTCCCAGATATGCATACTATCAGTAAGTAGATCAAATTCGCATTTAAAGGAGGAGTAACAGGAATGAATGTCAGAAACTCCCACAACGAAATCCCGGGACTTGCAAGTACAGTAGTTAGCCGTTGGCTCTTTGCCAAAGTACCTATTCCCTTCTTCCGTCCCTTGTTTGTGAGAAGGAGAAGTGCGATCGATGGGAGGAGGACTAGGGGAGACAATGAATGGTAGATCAAGGCACACTCTCTTCCCAGTCAAACCCTCAGTTCAAAATCCCCGCCGTTTCCTGGACTCACATGGGAACCGTCTCAGGACAGATTTCCCGATCTTGATGATAAATTCAGGGTCTACTAAGTTGACTGCGCTGATTCCAAATCTGTTTTCAAAAACTGCCACCGAAGTCGTTGAAGCGAGTTGTCGACTTCTGAAGTTTTGCACGTGATTTATCAAAAACCGTTCGCGCGAGGTGTAGATAAGGAGCGATCCCCTTACCATCAGCAGCCGTAGCCGAGTGGTTAAGAGGATCTGCTCGCTTTCCTTTTGGGTATGAGGTCGACTCCCTCCCGATGCAATTTTCTTTTGCCGATTTTTTACATTGGTTTTGAACGAGTTATGACATGCCAGAATCGACCACAGAACATTTTCTCAAATCTGGTGTGTTGAATAAATTCGAGTTCTCTTCTCTACTTGAAGTGCTATCAAGCAATGGAGTCAATTTTGGCGAAACACTTTGCATACTCGTTCGCATTTTCATAGGTCGTGGAATCGCAATTCTTTGAATTTCGTCTAATGGAATAGGATAGCACTTCAAGTAGAGAAGAGAACTCGAATTTATTCATCACACCAGATTTGAGAAAATGTTCTGTGGTCGATTCTGGCATGTCATAACTCGTTCAAAACCATATTGTTACTTGAAATTCAATGAAAAATAGTGTAAAAAAATCGGCAAAAGAAACTTGCATCGGGAGGGAGTCGAACTCATACCCAAAAGGAAAGCGAGCCGATCCTCTTAACCACTCGGCTACGGCTGCTGATGGTAAGGGGATCGAGCGAACTCCTTACACCTCGCGCGAACGGTTTTTGATAAATCACGTGCAAAACTTCAGAAGTCGACAACTCGCTTCAACGACTTCGGTGGCAGTTTTTGAAAACAGATTTGGAATCAGCGCAGTCAACTTAGTAGACCCTGAATTTATCATCAAGATCGGGAAATGTGTCCTGAGACGGTTCCCATGTCAGGGGAATTCTGGCACTAGGCCAACTCGCTATAACTCGGTTCATTGATGTCGTAGAAACACGGGAGTTTCGGAAAGCTCATATGGTTATAGATTGCTACAATGTGGAGTTAACAGATTTGTCACCAAAATATTCATGTTACTCCTCCTTTAAGCGAAAGGAATAGGTCGTTTTGGCATGTTCCAACTGAACGATCCTTCTCGGACCAAACTTATTTTACTAATTCGAATATTTTGGGAATTTTAGATTTTTTTTCAGATTTTTAGCATGCTTCCCCGGCTTGTGACTTTTGGGCGGGGAGAGGCATGCGAGAGGGCGGGGGGAGGGAGAGAGACACACGCTAATTAGGCTCCGCCCCTTTCCCTCTCGTCTCGCCTTTCCCTCCTCTCTCCCAGAGGGTTGCGCGCGTACTTCTCGGGCTCTAGCGCGCCTCAAAGACAAGATATCGACAAACGGCCAAAAGTATGACGTTGTTGGGACCCATAGGAGTAGTTTTAAAACACTTGTGACCGCATTGCTCGAATTCTTCTATCTACGTTGTGGCCCCTATGCATGAACTCCAAAATATCAACTCGATCAGCTTCTTTTTACTCCAACAGTTTCCTTGCGACTCGAATGTTTCCTGAAAATAAAAACTGAATCTTCATTTAACTTTTTTTTGTGAAGCATGTGTAAAACGAGCTGTAATTTGCCTTCAATGCCTTCCTCAGATCTTTACCAATGTTTCGCTTTTCGCAACCATCCTTCTTTGATTTCCCTTTGAGCTCATTTGAACTCTGCAAAAAAAAGTCATTGAATATGAGATACGAATAGAAATAATTCCAACCTTTTCATCTTCGAGTCCGGCCTCTTTCTCCAATCTCTTTCTTTCCTTGTGTGCACTTTTCACCTGAATTTATTTCATTTAAGGTTTCTCTTAATCTAACGTGTTCCTATTATCTGAATTGCTAGAATGAATAAAATAACTCACCATATCACTGGCCTTCTTTCTCATCGTCTGCAATCCCACGAGAACGCGAAGACTCTCAACTCTCTTGAACTTATTGTCATCATTATGCCAGAAAAGGTTTCGCTCTTCGGTGGCACTCTTAACCGCCCGAGCAACCCCCAAATCAGGGTATTTCTGAGATGATAATGCCTATTGGTTGAAAACGCTTTTTTTATACTTACCTCTGCAATTTGTTCTACAACTGATTTCTTTATAAGCTTAGTCTTTTCTTTCTGTAGCTTATCGATTTCCGCAAGAAGAAATCGTTCATAGAAGTCTTCGCTATTTCCTGAGATTAATTTATATTGGTTTAGAATAGGAGGAGAGAATGATATCGTTCTACCTCGAAGTTTGATAGCTATCCAGGAAATTCTCTGCTCAATATCAGAAACTTCTTCTGTGAGAAGAGGATGCATGATAGTGAAGAGCTGAAGAGCCGAACGATTTTCAAAGTAAATGGGGAAGCGTCGCTTGATAGTGTTACTGTAGTAATGACGTCATAAAGCAGTTGGTGCTTTCCGATCTCGGGAAGTAAACACACGTGTAATTTGTATTGATTTTTTAATCTATCCCTGGATTTTTACGGTTTACCGACAATGAAAAAGTTTCTGAGACAGACAGACATCAAAACATTGTTTCCAGTCAGAGGAATATTATGAACGCAAACAAAGTACTTTAATGCTGTCCACCCACTTATTCAGCTCCGATAACATAGGAGCTGAAGCTTCGATCATGAATTTCCCCTTTCCTTGAGATAACAATGTGTTTACTCAAATCGCTTCAGATTAGAAAATATTTATTTCGTGTTATAAACAACTGAATAAACAAAAAATAAAAAAAAGAAAGAAACGACAACGAGCAAAAATATTGTTTTAGACAATATTGACTGTGGCGATATCTTGAATTGCAGTATTGGTCGTTCGGCTGACGAGGCCTCTGCGCAATTTCTTAATGTCTTGATATCCATCAGCAACGTCCTTCCGAAGCAGAGACGGACTGAAAACATGGTTTATTATCCACATCATTTTATGTATAAGCGACAGCCAAAAAGAGTCCTCAAGACTTGCACTCACCCTATGATGTTGTTAACTGCCATTTCCTTGTTTTGAGTTCCCCTCTCTTGCATCCTCTCCGGATGCCGCAGCGAGCCACTGAAATACATAGTTGTATTTGTTAGTTCGGATCGATCGTCCAATAATAATTCAAAAAATATATTTCATAATACTCACGCAATATTAGCCGAGAAAATCTCCATTTCTGCTCTCTGCGCTCTTTTTTCTTCAGCTCGAATAAATTTCTGCTTTTCCACGTTCACGATGGAGATCTGAGAATGTAAATATTTAATCTCGCAAAAATGAAATAATCTCAAGCATAAATGTTCTTCTAGTGAAATTTAATCGGCAAATGTATTCTCACCATTTCCATCGCTTTCTTCTTCATCACATGCTGTCCAAGAATCAGCGCCAGTTTCTTCAGTTTCTTGAATTTCGTCTTTGGCTTCCTTTTTGCGGCGAGAAGATCGACGGCATTCTTGTTCATCACTGTACGGGCAGATGAGAGATCCGCGTATTTCTGAATAGGAAAAATATAACAAAAAATGTACGTCGTATAAATTATGATTCTTGAAAATCAAAGAAAACGCTACTGATTGATCCTTCGATATAACACCTTTTAGCTTACTATGAAACCTAACTGAATTATTTTGTTCGCAAATTTGAAATTCCATTTTTAATAGAGAAAGTGTATTTATGGACATCCTTACCTCCAACACAATCTTCTCTGCTCTCATCTCAATCTCCTTCTTTTCCCTCTCTTGTTTCGACAGTCTCGATTTCACAGTGGGAGCGGTCCTGGCTGAGGTAAATAAATTCCTCTTTACTCTGCTCGTTACCAGTTCTGAAATGAAGGTAATAGATGCCGAATAAGTGAGAAGAATTGAAGAAAAAAACAAGAGAAAAATAGTCAAACAACGTACCTATCCTAGTCTTAGTGTCAATGGTTGAAGAGGTCGATTTGAGAAAGCGATTCATTGCCGTAAACGGCCTGTCGAGATGGAAGTGTGACTGAGAAAATAGTGATGAGGTGCCAGAAGGTCCGCAAAGTCGGATGCTCCAGTCTGTAAATGGATCAGACTGATTACTCCCAATCGAAAGGTCAACCCTGCTGAAGATATGCCACAGGGTAGTACATGGAGTCATTTAACGAGATCGGAAGGATAGTTCAAAAAAATCAACGGAGTGGGCGGAGCATTCCAGCCTTAGACTATTCATAATAGGATAGAATACAATAATTATTCATTTCTATCATTTCTCATCGTCTAATCTTGTACTTTCTTATTCGGCGCTCACCTGCATATAATCGTTCTCCCCTGCGCAATAGATTTTCATAAAACCGTGAAACTCATTTGATACAGATATTTCATTAATCATTTCCAGCATTTGTTCACATATTCCAGATCCAATGGCTCCATCTCCCAAGTGCAAGTGTTACTGTACCAACTGCGCCGCTGATTCGACTCCCTTCGCTGATCGTCCCGTTTCCCCTGGAGAGGTGAGTAGTACAGATTTTCAGATAGAGATTTTTTTTAATACCGACAATTTGGATCAATCTAATGCTGATTCTGCAACAAACACAATCTAAAATGATTCTGCAGGAAGGAAAGATTAGTCAGTTGACTGAGATTGAAGAGATCATCGACTTTCGCCATCCGAATGCAGCAAAGATGAAGAGTGCGGTGAGTGGGAGCATAATTTCGACTATCAGAATGAAGAATTATTCTCTTCAATAACCGTGATCTTTCGTCCTAAGTCATTCCTTACTGGTTTCGCATTGTTGTGGCGACTAAATAATATTCTTCCAGTGCGATGTTCCGGAGGGCGAGGGATTCTTCTTCGTGAAGTGGAAGGGATTTAATCAGAAGGATTGGATCAAGGGAGACTGCGTATTTGTGAGTTCTTTCAAATTCATCATATTTCTTCAATCATTTTCAATTTTAATATTTTAGGACAAAGGTCTCACGGCGATTCGTAAATACTTCCTGAAGATTGAAGAGAAGAGGAAGGAACAGGAGAAAGTTTATCTCGATAAGGTAAGCCTGGTATAACTAGGGCAACTTTAGCGAGGGGAATGAATTCCAGAAAAATGAAAATTCACAGTATTTAGCGAAATCGAAAACATCCATTTCCAGCTAACGCACATCTCCTCTCTCTACGACATTTACAGTGCGGGTATCGTGTGCGAACATTTGAATGATTATAAAGTGAAGATCGGAGGATTGAGCGATGATTTCCTCTTTGAGTTGGCCCATCCCATGTGGGGACTGAACATTACCAAGCAGTGAGTTAACACGATGCCTTTCTTCTCGGAATCCGTAATTTCAGAAATTATAAAAATTATAAATTTGTAGATTCGAAATCGTTCGTGAGAAGGGCGAACTGTTCGTGTGGGTGAACCATCTGCAAGTTCGCAGTGTATTCAGAACTGATGTACGTTTTATAACTCATATTTGTAAAATTGAAATTATTTATTTTTCAAAATTATTATTTTAAATAAAATATTAAAGGTGATGGAATGGGAAAAGAAGCAGCACACTCGCCCCACTCAAGAGGAGATCGATGCCATGGATTGGATCGATTTCGGCCGGTATCTGGTCAGGAAGGATCAGGGATTCTACTATGGAAGTGAGGGAGTGAATTCATCCTCAGAAGAGGGAAGTTGCGAAGCGGGAGAGGTCTGAGCATAGTTGTGCATTCATGAATACTTATTGAGTAAATTGTTCACATTTTATTGCCGGATAAAGCATGGAAAAATATATTTTATAATTGATGAGAAGCATAGACATTGAACATTAACGAATGGATCGGAAGTTCACCTTCGATGTGATGTTTTTCTTAGGAGGCGTTTTGCGCTTTTCGAAAGTTATGCTGCAAAAAGTGCCGAAATTTTCGCAACGTGTTCGAACTTTTTGTCCGTCTTGAAACACTCCGAGAGAGTTCGACCCGTAGATCTGCAAAGAAAATATCAGAAGAACTTGGAAATTCTAACGAATTTCGCGTACCCGTATCACTCTGTCGCCATAAGTCTCGGCAGGACGAAATTTTAGATGTGCTGGAACGGCACCGGAAAATACTTCACTGATAAATCCAATTGCAGCTATTTTAGGCACAAGAATGAAGAGGAAAGATAGCATGCATTCCGGTTGAAATATTGTCTTAAAATATCTCTTATTATGTCATGTATCTTGCACAATCTGCTAAAAATATTTTTTTTAAATTGATAATTTATTATCTAACCTTACGAATAAGGTTCAAATCTTGAGCGGTAATCGAATCGCATATGCCCTCTATGTCAACTTTTCTGACATTTCGGGATAATCGAAGAATACGACACAGATTAATTTGAGGAACGTTGAATTTCACTGAGCGTCTAGACTGAAATACTTTCATTTTATTTTATTATCAAAGTTTTTGAAGTTTACTTGAATACTAATGGACTCAGCAGTGAAGTAGGACAATTGTTCAATTATGTGATCAATCTAAATGAATTATTCATCGGTGAATTGGATGTTACTCACATTCTTCCTGATTTCATCTATGCTCATTCTATCTATCCAAAGATTCAAATTGTGAGCATGTGTGTTTTTAGCAAAGCATTTTAGTTCTTGTGGTGCTACTTGTAAATTGAATGATCGTTGGAGTTCACTTTCATTGATCCATTTCAGGTGCGCCATTACTTTTTCGCGCTCGCAAATCTAGAATATGGAATGTTCTAGAAAATAAAAATGCATTTGTTTTACACTTTAAACTTACATGAATATGCATATATTCCATTATATTCAAGACGGGAAAATTAATTTGATTCAATCGCCTGTTCAATCGTATTTTGAATCGGTTTCGTATATCGAGATATTTGTGAATCTCGATGAGAATATCATCAGGAAGATCGACAATCGATGTATTTCCAGCGTTTTGTCGAAATACCAATGTACCCACACTCTGGCCATCCCTTGAAATCATTACACAACTGAAAAATGCGATTTAGCAAGTATATCTATCTGAGAACGCGGAAAAAATCAATCAGAAAATCGTCGGCGAGTGGATCACGTGAAAATGTATAAATCGAATATAATTTTAAGACGCTATGCATATCGTAACATTCAAATGCTCAGCAGAGACGCTACGGTGTTTAGAGCATAATACGGAACATTCTCTTTTTCTCATTATGTGCTACAAGTGCCTCTGGGAAAAGATTGGGAACAAAAGCAATGAATGGAGTGCCTGAGATCCTCCATTCAAAATTTGAAATGAACGATAGGAATCAAAATACGCGGAACGGTTTGTTATTTTACAATAAGTTGAAACACAGACTTTGCTGAAAGTGCACGCCTCTTCATCAAGTGAGAAAGACGTTTGAACGCGAGAATAGTGTACCTACAATACGAGATAGCCCAGTGGGTTAAAAATCGGTGATTGGATTACAATCATTATCTTCCAAGATACACTGAAGCGCACTATCTTGCAATGTGTTCTTCACTGATGGTAATGAGTCTATTGAAACACGTTTACAATTAGCTGAATTTTGGCCAGGTGAGATCAATATTGAATATCGGAATCGGTGTTTCGTCGAGGTCGCACGGTGAAGAAGTTGCGTGGTAGTGTGCCTAGAGTTCGAAATGACATCATCGATACTTTCCTTGTTCGCCAACTGTATTCAGTATTGATGTCTTGACTGATGCGAAATGAACTCACAAGAAGAATGCATTTCTATAGCTTGGAGTCGCCATTATCAGTAGTGCAGTATGCGAGAACGCATGCGTATGTTGAAAACACATGGCAAGATTGTTGATGTCTGAGTTCTCGAATGTGATTGTGCAGAAAGTGTAGAAATACTTGGATCGAGCGCTAGCGAAGTGATCGAATGCACATAAATTGCAGTCGGCGTCAATTGTATAGCCAGAGCAAGAAGCGTCTGAGCAAATAGTATGTACCGCAAAACTATTATTCATTTTGATTGGATAATCAATTGCCTCATGGCTTGCTGCTGCAGCTGCAGCGTTCGCAGAGAGAATGAACACTTGAAAATACCAAAGTATTCAAAAGACGATGCGAACCTGCTTGGAAAGTCGACAAAATGTGGTAACAAGGAAGTAAATAGATACAATAATGTCGAGTAATATTGCCTGAAATGGCATATCTTCGTTACGCTGAAAGATCCTTGACTGGCTTACGTGTGCTGTGATCGAAATCAGTGCGAATTCATACAGCGGAAATTGAGTTGTATAATACGCATGAGCTTGATATTCAGGATGATCGAACAAGTAATATAGTGAAGGAAACGTCTAATCCATTAATTATATTTGAATATGAACATAACGAACAATCTTAACAAAAAGTAGTGCTCCTTCCAATTCTCGATGCTGTCCGATATACAGTAAGCAAGGTGCGGACCAAATAAGGAGAACAAACAGTCGATAGGCGCCACGATGAGAGGTCTGAAAATTGAAACTATTTTTACAATATCGCAATTTCCTGGTCCTGTTTTTTTCCAGGATTTTTTCAGTGACTATGTTTATTGATAAACTAACCGTGAATGATTTACCACCACACATTTGTTCGACCGTCGCATGCTTGTAGTGAATACAGTAGTTGACGGCAACTGCGACCGCAACAACGGAAATGAACATCAAGCACTGAGTATATTTACAGTCTAAGGTCGCCCAAATACAGTGTCGCTATGAATTTCATTTCGATGAAATGAGTAATTTCGATGAGTAAATGTACGCTTACGCTTCCTACGTGTCCGTTGAGTCCTAGCACAGGCCGCAGTACTCCGTTGCTAAGGGCGCCCGGTAGAGGGTAAAGAAAAATTGGGCGAGCGAGAAGACGAAAGTTGAGATCGTCTATTGCTAGGGACACCTAGTTATACGATTTTTATTTATAGATGGTCGTTTGTGAAGAAGAACCTGTAGGATGATGAGGTACTTGACGAATGGCTTGGCCGAGTGATGGATCTTCGTTGCGATCAGATAGATGGCAAGGGTCGATAGTGCAAGGGTGGTAGCGCCAACAAAAGACTGGTAAGTGGGCATTACCGTATGCCAGAGCGGATGTAGCGTTAGGTTAGACATAGCGCAATGAATGAATAGAATGCAGTGTAGGGCATTCCAATATAACGAGGCTACAGCTTTGGCACTGCATGCACAGTTCAGAACTGACTTTTTCCGATGTCGAATACAATACTTTAGGATTCAGGAGACTGAGATGTGAAATTGTCCAGAGATTGAGCTCGTGTGGAGTTCGTAGTTGGCAATTTGCAGAGCAACGACCACTAGAGTGGGCTAGGGAAACGACAATAGAAAGGACTTTATGCCAGAATGAATAAATTTACTGGGGCTGTTAAAATTTACTGGAGACTTTGTTTCATGTTGGTGTAATATTACTCGCGACTGGGTTTGATTTTGGCGCATGAGATTCGAAGATGATATTCGAGGGAAGAAGTGAACTACTAGATACTATCACTTTCACGAATACTCGAGTATCTAATAGTGAAAGTTGGTTGATTGGTGGGTGATCTCTAATCGGAGAATAACACGTGATCAACAAAGCTAACAATAGGGCGATCAATCCATTTTTCTACAAATCTTCGCCTATTATTTTTTCGTATGAAATTTTTGAAAACTTCTCTGATCAACGGCGATTCTATCGAATACGAATGTTTCGTTGTTCAGTTATGCTTCAGAAATGGCATACCTGCCGACAAAATGGGTTGTTTCTGATTTTTTGAATACTTCTATTGGTAATAAAAAATCGTTCCTACTGTTTCTACTTTTCTCACAGTAAATCTCGCGAGATCTTCTCCTTTCACTCTGAAATGGAACGGCCTTTCCCTCAAGATTTCAATCGGTTGTTTTTCAGCCAGAACGTGAGAGTCAGTGGTACGGGATCATTGTAAACCATGCGGATAGCAAGTTAACAAGACAATCTAGAAGGAAATTGATACGACGTTTGCGTCCCTCCGTATGTATGTTCATTGGTTGATCAGGGTTAAATATGTCAAGAAGATTCGAACAATACTGAGTGGAAATCGTGTCACCGGCTCGTTTACAGCTTCTCCTTCCCATTGAAATGTTAATTGCCTCATCACACATTAGCAATTCACCTCCCGGAATTTCATTGGAATGGAAGAAATGGAGAGTTGGCGAGGTGAAATGTCAACTTTATGCGAATGAGCAGCGTAAGAGTAGGAAACATTGGCTTGTTGTGCTCTACTTGCCCGATTCTTCTCGAATTTATTCCACGATAGCACAATTCAATTCGAAATTCGATGCTTGTTGCCGATAGGAAGAACCTGTCAGAGAAATGTTGAGTGACCAGAAGAAAGAGTAAGTGAAAGTTGTGTGGGAAGCCGCATATTGATGTTAATCCTGTTAGCGTTTTCGAGAGCAGTAGCAACAACAGAAACTGGCGAAAATAGCACACGCTTCTTCAGTGCAGATCAACGAGCTTTCAAAGCAGTAAAACAAGTGCATTAGTTCCAGCGAAACTCCGTCGAGACTTATCTACACCAGACAATCGAATTAGTAGCTGACCCTTCGAAAGTTCCCAGCTCGAGCATGAATAAGAATAACTGAGTAGTAGGAAGTAGGGAAGGTGCCAAACGGGTTTGACAATGAGGGGAAATGAGTGAACTAACGGCCATTCAAAAGTGTCCAATTGACACAATGCATGTGCATACTAATCAGAAGCACGCTGTGAGAATTCCATCCAAAAAAAGCTGAACAAAAAAAATAATTTTGAAATTGCATCGAGATTCAGCGCTTAGTACGTGAAGGCTAAGTCAAAACTGCACGTAGGCAGACGTAAATTATCTCCATTGATTAATATGGTGAGACGCGCGCGCCATTTACATTTCTCCGTATCGATTTCTCAGTGCAATCTGTTGAATGTTCCACACAATTGCTCCTTTCTGTTCGCCTTCTTTACAATATTCCGAGGAGCGAAAAGCTGTGTACTGAGGAATGGCCGTCGACGCCTATATAAGGGAAGCCTGTCGGCGCAATATTAGCTGCGTTTTCTTCTCACTTTCGCTTACACCGCCGCCTCCTCACGCTTTCTTCGATTTGATTACTGTAGAAGGATGAATATCGCAAACTGACTGCAGTCACCTTACAGCTCATGCACTTTAGCCAGTTTTCTGAGCATTTCAACCTAGTGGTCACGCTATCGCTGCATCAGGAATCTCTTAAAACCGCCCAATCTCTAGTTTTTCTGAGCACTACGCAACTGATCTTAGACGATACTCGATGAGTAGTTCCACATTGGCTCCATGAGTAAAAGTGGGAGTAAAAGTGATAGTTGACGATCAAAAGTGATCTGAACTCCTTCCTCACAAACTTCTTCATTCTCTTTCGTCGAAGCGATCTCATTTGGATCGAGGGAGGCGTTTTGTCTATCGCTCGCATTCTTTCATCTCCACCATTCACTCTCACCCGTTCAGTAAACCTAGAAAACGATTTCACTTGGATTACGCGCCATCTTCAATGACCAAACCCTCACTATTTCGACCTTTTTCTCATCAGAGCGACGCGACGAGAGATAAGGCAGAATAAGGAGGGTCTTTATGCCCCAGTCACAATAGGATTTGCACCGGCCACCTGCGTGTTATCGTAACCTTGAACATGTGTTCCTCCCGTTGGATTAGCTCAGTGGAATCTCTCTTAGTATATAGTATGTGAGGCCACTCCCGTACTCCTCCTTACTCTAACTCCCTACCAGCCAATCACATCATAACCAACAGCTTGTTTGATTCATGTACCTCTCGCTTTCTTTTTTTGGGTGAGTAAGCAGTATTTGAGGAGGCCTTTTCACACCAAAAACACTCGAAGATCGGAAACTTTCTCGATGATATCAGGCACGAAACATAACAAATTCTGTTCGGTTCAAGGTTCGGCAGATGTTTTTGCCTGTTTGTGAAATCTTTCGAGATCTCGATCACTCACATGATTTTGTTCGTTTTAGAGCATTTTTTCGGAATATTGGTTCCGTTCAATCGACGAAAGAATCACTGGCACGAACTTAACACTGATCATCATAGCTAGGATTGATATTGATCAGTAAGGAGTGACGGTTTCCTTGATCGCTAGATGAAACATAGATGCAGATCATAGGATGATTTAGCCTGTTGACGATATCCTCTCGATCAATCAAGTCACCTGTCTTTGCTTCCTCTGAGGTGAATGTCTTTCTCTCTGGCCACTAGCTGATCTCACCTAGCAGTAAGTAAGTTACCAGTAATGTAGTTGTTTCCTCTCGAAGGAAAGCGAGAGTTCTCAATCATTCGAGAGGATCGAGACAGCCACACAGAAACGTTCTCTTTTAGCCAAACGGCTCAGTCATCTGATAACTCCCTTTACGATTGGTTCCTCTTTTATGGTGAGGTTGTACTTCCCCTGATCTCGGCTTAACTGTCAATTGAAATTCATGAGGTTAGTTCAACGAATGCGATCAATTCAAAATTTCGGGTATTCCCCAGCATGACTCAGCTTCGGTATCTTACTTCACATTCTTTGGTTATTTGGTCTCTCTTCTTATGTAAAAAATATGAAAAATGTCAGACTCGATCGCTAGACAAAAACGTATTTTATGCGGGAGGACTGGGGCGCAGTTGAAATCACGATGCATAATATTACTAGTGAAAGTGCCGCAAACTGTTGTGGTTGTGCATGCATACTCTCTTTCTCTACTATGTGTGTCTGATTGATTGGGTTTTACATTATGTTGCATTATGACTTTCCCGGCCTGAGTGAGATTTCTCATGTTTTGCACTAAAAATATTGCATATTTGGGCATTGGGAAGGTCGGCACACTTGAGTAGAGTACAAGAACGTTTTCGAACCAGCGCGCGGGAAGAGACTCCATCTCGCTCTGGGTTTTTCAAGTGTGTTTCGAACGATTCGCTCGATTGCGCCTCCATCTTATTGAGTATTACCCGATAATATTCACCTTGCTCCTATTGCGTAGTTTCGAACGATTTCCTCCTCTGAGCGAACCGTGGGAGGGAGGGAGGGAGCTAGTGAAATCACCCTCCGACCTAGATAGCCTTCTCGCAATCACTAGAAGATCAGAGGTTTCCTCCTCCGCCCGCACTTTAGCCATTTTTCGCCGCCCCGTTTTCACTGTCGTTTCGCCCGTATATTTGCATGTTTGCATGCTTTTCGCATGCTTCAGTGGTCATGCTTCGAAGATTATCGAAGAAATATGTATGCTGTCGCTCGTGCCAATGGCAACTTCTGCTCGTCGTATCAACTTGCTTCAAATTCCATTGGGCGTGCGGTGAAAAACAACAGAACATTACCTAGAAATAGCCCCCGCCTCTCGAATTCGAGCATTTGTAGACACTCCTGTGGCCTCCACTGACAAGACCTGGAAGGTACTGTCATTCAATTCTACAGCATCTAGTCCATGAATGATGTTCTTTTATTGTTACCATCGTTAGAACCCCTAGCAGAATCAATAAATGTTCCTATCTCTTCCCCATCTAGGCCTCCTCTCATGATGACTATGCTCCTTCTTTCCTCTCAACTTTCACTCGTGTAACAGTAATTCCTTCTGTGATGTTCTCAAAGGTTACACAGCTCCTCCTCTTCCAATTTCTCTTTCCTCGCACACGCGGCGAAATGTACTCTCTTACTATGTATATAGGCGGGTCAATCGGCGCCCGGGGCGGGATTCCCTAGAACACTCTCATTTATGTATCCTTCTCCGAATCGTTCGTGTCGTATCGCTTGCTGCGCGCTGTGTAGCAGCCCTAACTCCGCCCCCTTTGCAGCAGAGTATCAATGCGGGAAGTGTCGCTAATCGCAGCAGTTCTCACAGCGCTGCTTGCTGCAGCTGCTGCAGAGTCGTCCTTCTGCAGCCAAGCGCCCGATGCAGGTCAGAATTTGATTGATTTTCGATATTATTTTCAAAAATGCTGTTGCAGACATTGAAAAAGCGTGCGAAATGATGCAGGAGTGGGATCAAACTGCGAGGAAAGAAATCAGAAAGCGACAGGTAAATATTTTACTATTTCAGCATGTCAGACTTTTACATTAGTCGTCGCAATAGCTACAGCATCATTCTTCCGTAGTTATTGATAACTTGCGAAATAAATTGTGTAGACATAGTTGTCTTTGGCAATTAACCTACCTCAAAAGCTCTCTGCTTATCTGTCCGGGTGGTCCACTCTCTCAAGGCTGTTCCTATCCAGTTCTAGCTTACTCTCTTGATCGAGAAAGAGTGATCGTAACTGGAATCTCTCGGTAGGGTCAAGTTATAGGTGAAGCTAAGGGAGATTTGGCAGAGATCTCTTCTCAAAGCACTACATTTTCTTCACTGTTAGCTTCCTATTCCCGATGAAACTTCCTGTGTTTAATAAAGCCCTAATCTTACAGCACTAATAATACATTTCGCAGCTGTTCGGCTTCGGCGGCGGTCAGATCACCGGAGGCGCGCAAGGATGCCGCAATCTACAGTGCTTCTGTTCCATGATCGGGGTACGGTAAGGGGGGGGGGGGGGGGGGTTCATCGGGGCAGATTCATGATTGGAACACGCCCTTTACTGTGACAGGAAAGTGTTGTTATTTTTGAAATTAGGTAATGGTGTTCCAGTGGCGGGAAGGTCACTTTCTCGATCTGCAGCGGTCACTTTTACTCTTCTAATGACCTAGCGACTGCAGGGAAATAGCACGAAATGTACTCTTATCCAAGGGCTGTGACTGCCGGCGATTTGTAGGTGATAAGAGTACAGAGTTGCGCTCGTCTTACTTTCGATCGTAGGAATTCCTCCTTGATTTCTCACTCGAATTGGGTCGAAGAACACTGACTAAGCGGGCTGTTTTGCACTGAGAAATAGCGGCCAATCTCGACCAGCCATCTCTGTGCTCTCTTCATTTCGCACGCTATCTCGCTGTGTCTGATTCGCTAGGGAACGAGTTAAACGAAGAGAACTGAAGGTTACACAACACTTCGGGAATTTCCTTATGCGTTCCGCTGCTTCACTCCATTCCTTCCTGAAACTTACGATGTTTACGACAGTTAGAGAGGGAGGAAGGTGCCCCCTCACTTCCTGATACGGCGGCAATCGCACGTAGACAAGAGCCGTAACCAGCACCGGAGAAAATTTTACGCATTCACATTTTGGAGGTGATCAGATACACGAATACAGGAATTTATGGTTTGTGGAGGACGCAATGCGTGCGAAATCGCTTCGTACCATTCACATTGAGTGTAGAGTGGAGGCTGAAACTCATCTAAACGTTTCAAATCCAGAGCCGTAATCCCACTTGCAGAATCGTGGCGGATGCGGGAATCGTGCGTTCCGTCGTGAATATCGAATGCTATCGGACAATGAGAGACAACGATTCCACAATGCACTCAATATACTCAAGAACAATGGAGAATACGATCGATTGAGCATTATGCACAGACAGGTAAGGAACTATAGAAGCAGTTGACCGACATATATTGATATTCGATCTTACCATTGATATTAAAATTGTTCCTGAAACGTAATCAGACTACATCGACAGATAAAATTAATAGACTACAGTAACCTTCCGCTCTTCCAGGTGGGAACCTCATCGGGCGCTCACTCCGGCCCGGGCTTCCTTCCCTGGCACAGAGAGTTCATGAAGAGGTCAGTCCTCGATCCGTCCGACTACCGTAATCCTCCCCCTCCTTCAGAATGGAGTTGGCCATCCGTTCCGTCGATCCCGGACTATCGCTGCCCTATTGGGACTCTGTTCTCGACTCGTACCTTCCCGATCCCAGGGACTCGATTATGTTCTCGGCCGCCTTCATGGGAGACACCGACGCCTCCGGACAGGTACGGTATCACGGGCAATCAACGACTGATTTTTCTTGCAATTTTGCAATTGTTTGAGAAAACTGTTGAGAGAATGGTCGTCCTTTTCGGCCAGGAGTCTAATCTGATGTAGAATTGGAACAGTGAAAACAACGGATCTTGAAAGGTCGACATGACGTGAAAACACGTGGAATGTTCTATTATGATGGGACTAATTGGAGACTAATTAGTCCCCATTCACAGGTAGTCTTCGGAGCATTCAGCAATTTCCGCTCTTTGGAAGGCCGACCGACGATTGTGAGAAGATTGGCCGGAGAGGGAAGACTATTCAGGTAGATCAGACGGAGATTATTTGTTGAATTGAACAATGTTCACGGTCTATTGCTCTTTGTCTCACCAATCAGAGCTTGACCCCCCTCTGAAACATATCCGAACTGAGAACGACTAGAGAAGCAACTTGAAATATTTCAAAAGATGTTTTTTTTTTCGAATCAAACTCGGAGGGGAATCGTTCTTCATCTCCTCACTGGCCCTTACATAAACTTCTGAAACATAATCAATCTAAAGTAAACCCAACTCATTCTCAGCGAAGCAAACATCAATGCTGTCTACTCTCGCAATGCCGTCCAAGACGTCCTCGCTTACACTGCGCCCCAAGGAGGTTTGATTTATTCTTAATTAGCCATTAATTACCCTAATTAATCATAACAATAATCCATTCCAGGCTGCCCGTACCCGACCAACTTCCAGGCCCTTGAGTACACGCACTCCTCAGTGCATCTCTGGATCGGAGGAGACATGAAGGTAGCCCTAAGCCTGCCTTAGCCCTAAGCCTACCTTAGCCCTAAGCTCTCAGGGTGCGGTAGGATTACGGTAATCGATCCTTTCCAGCCGCCCACTACCTCCGCCAACGACCCTATCTTCTTCCTGCACCATTGCTTCGTTGATTTAATTTGGGAAAACTGGAGACTGATGAGACAGAGCAGAGCTCAGAGAGAGACGGTAAGGGGGATACGGTAGATTACGGTAGGCCAATCGT
The DNA here is from genome assembly GCA_000180635.4 of Pristionchus pacificus. Taxonomy (NCBI): domain Eukaryota; kingdom Metazoa; phylum Nematoda; class Chromadorea; order Rhabditida; family Neodiplogasteridae; genus Pristionchus; species Pristionchus pacificus. Next base: position 13,898,892 of record CM026577.1, read on the forward strand.
CAAATGACTTTCCTTCAGGCGTACCCTCCCGATGTCGGCACTTGCTCCAACTCGCAGCACTTCTCCTACGCAGCCATGAGACCGTGGGACCTGTTGAACAGAGAAGGTACGGTAGATTACGGTGGTCTCAGTGATGACTACGCCTCCGATTTTGAGCCCGGGGTCTAAGCCTATAACTCCCGATTTCGGAAGCAAAACTCCTCGATTTTCATTAGATGTCTTGCCGAAGCCCCGATTTCGTGCAATTGTCCGAGGATGGTGCTCATCATTGGATAGTCTACAGTACCCTGGAATACGGTATCCGTTCAGGAATCGCCAATTACTACACGGACAATCTGTTCACGTACGCTGCCCGTCCCACTTGCTCCGGAGGAAATCCCAATTGTGGCTCGCCCTATCTCTTCTGCGATACCAGAGGAAACGCCCATTGTGTCGCCAAAGTCAAGGTACAAGAACAGCATAAGCACAATCTTTGAATATTTTAGAGGAAGAGTTATTAGTTTTTCGAATCAAGTTGGGCGGAGAATCACTCTTCATTGCCTACCAGAGCTTTACAATGCAATCTGAAACATAACCAAACATAACCGATTGCCAACTGATTTCTTTCCAGATTGGCGGACGCTGCAACGGCTTCGAGGGCTTCGACGTGTGCTGGGGTGGCGTGTGCACGGGCGGATTCTGCAGAGCCGGCGCCTTTACCGGGGTACGGTAGGCGATGATTGGGAAATCGCAGAAAGCGGTGTACCAAGCTGAACACGACTGTTTCCAGGCTCGCTCCAACTTCGGCACGACCCAGGCGCAGACCACGTTCGCGCAGACTACTAGGTATGGATGGTTGCGGTAGTCGGATGAGTGATCGAGAACTAACTCTTCTTGAATTACGGTATCCCTTTCAGACCTCCCACGACGCCTGCGCAGACTCGTTTCACGAACACACAGACGATCCGACCTCAGACGACCGCCCAGCGAACTTCCTTCACCACGCCCCGGCCGACGTTCCCGACCACTTGGGCTTCGACGACAATCTCTAGGGTACGGTAGTCGCACGACTAGGGCGATCGTCAACTGACTTATTCCAGGGCGCCGACGCCAACTGCTTCAACGACGATCCGTGCTGCGAACCGTGGGCGAGAATCGGAGAGTGCAGAACGAACGCCGTAAGTTGGAAGTCGGCCAAGATTTGAATCTCACAGAATTACCGCCAAAAGCATTCTTCATGTTACCTAGGTAGCTTCGATAGCCATTGTGAAATTCTGAACATCGATCGGCTATGTTTCAGAGAACACTGAACATAGTGAATGTGTTATCGAAACCAATGGCGAGTTGCTTCCGGTATGAGTATAATTCAATTAATCTGAGAAACTACAGGCGTACATGTCTCGGTACTGCCGTCGCTCGTGCCACTACTGCTCGAATCCCTTCGACAACCAGAATGGTACTTTGGGTCCTGACTGGAACTAGTCAGACTACGGCATCGTCAATCAATCGATTCCCTGCAGGTTGCATCGATCGTCACTCGTCGTGCGGTGTGTGGCGTCAGCAGGGTTACTGTACTCGTAGAAGACAGTGGATGAGCGAGAACTGCCAGAGGTACGGTAGCGTTCGGATACGGTAGTCGCGGCGGGAAATTCAAATATCAATTTGCAGATCGTGCGGTTGGTGCAATCAGACGAAGCAGCAGTTGTGCCAGGCATCCGTGAGACGCCGCTTGTAAGGCGGCCGAGCGGACTCGCGCCCTCACGCGCCCTCGCGGATCCCATCCGCTCGCCGTGTCACGCGGTCGTAGTTCACTTCTACCCTACTACTACTTTATCCATTATTATCCTAAGGTCTCATACAGTAACCAATCTCTCTTCTCTCGCTCTTAGTCGTGGTAGCCCCTATGATAGCAATCGCCCATTACTTTCGTCTGCAATACTACGGTAACTCGCCTCCATCAATCGATCCTGTCACCTACCGTATGCCCGGTCGGAATACTCTCGAGGTGAGAGTCGCCCGGGTCATAGACAGAATCGATTTACTCTCGACCTTCTTCAGAATACGGTACTAGTCTAGCGCTCGAAGCACAAATTGACACGGGAACACAGGCTTTATCTTGCATGGCCTCTCACTACATGCATATCGCCCCCTAATAACTATCGTAGATCTTGCCCATTCTACCGTATCTTTCTCCTCCTATTCATATCCACTGCCAGGTAGATCATTCGATTGCCTCTCATGAGACTCCTTCTTCCAACCCGCTCCCACTTTCGCAATTTGTAAATATATGCCACTCTAGTTGATAGTGTACGGTGCAACCATGTAAGATCTGACGAATAAATGATAAACCATAACTGTTATAAAACACACAATATTTATCCGTAATGTACAGGCAATGTACGAAGAAGCGGAGTGTACTCAATAGTTCGGTCTGTACAGATCCATATAGTAGAGGGCCTTCAAGAACCACGGCATGTTTTTCGGAGTCTGAAGAGACAAACTCGATAATTTAATGTTATGAGAATCGCAGACTGACCTCTTCCTTTTCGAAGGGTCGTCCTTCTGAGATGGGCATAAGACTGACGAAGATGAGAGCGATCATCAGAAGGAGGGCGATGTTGACGAGTCTAGCCATTGATGATAAAGCACTGGAATGGAAGGAATGTCATGATGACTATAAATGAGCACAAGAACAGTGTAAAGTTGGGGTCACACGCTTTTTGTGGGTGTAAAATCGAGAGAATGGGAAAAGTGGGCGACTAGTTCTGAGACTCTCTTCAATTTTCACGCTCTCTCGCTCAATCTTATCGACGAATGAGCAGTGAAAACATAGAGAAATATAGTAGAGCATTGCTTGAACGGGGAAGTTCTCTCGACTGTCGCTTGGCGCCTTATATTGGCACTACTAATTGAGCAGAGAGATGGACTAATCAATCAAAAAGAGATGATTCATTTGAGCCTCCAGATGAAAGATCGCGTTCTCTTCGTTCTGCACGATCTCTCGTATCTCTGATCGGAAAGGGATTCTCCATTCATAGTTCAGGATCTTCTAATTGCGTAGTAGTAGAAGTAGTTCCGTGTACGGAGAGCACCGTAAGGGAAATGAGAAAGAAAGAATCAAGAAAATTTGTGCAGGAAAAACTGGACTAAACGAGAATGTATCTGGAATTGGAGACATGTCCGAATAGATTAGCGACTTCCGATGTGACAGGTGGTATAACCAATCTCAGTCAACAAACATGATTCAATCGATGCCAGTGGGTTTGCGATGGAAGCTGTGACGATCAGTATCAAGTTGATCCAGTTGTATATATTTCTGTCATTTATTCGAACAGAAATGTTAATTTAGGTTTAAAAACAACCATAAAAAATACTCACGAAATATGATAGATAATAAAAAATAATAAAGTTAAGAAATCACAAAGCAGAAAAATTGTAAATGTAATACGGTAGGTATTGATTATGGTAGATCAAATTTTCGATCGATACTTTCGTCATCGCAACTTTCGAAACTGATTGACATTTTGAGGATTTCGCTTAGTTTTTTTGTTCTTTTGAGCGTATTTGTCTTTGTTTTTTTTTGTTCGAGTTCTTCCGTATGGTGTCAACTTGTCGCTAACTCTCCTGCTCGTGTGCCTTAGCTATTCAGAGCGCTTTCACTGAATTTCATTCGGCTTCATCGGGGCATTCTTTCGCAATGTTCTACTTTTTCCACGTTTCCGCTGTGGCGTTCAGTGCTAAGTAGATTGCATACACTTGGAAAAAGGCTGGAAAATTGAAGATGAGGTGCCACTGCTGCTCAAAGATTCAAGTGTGATTCATTTCCCTTTGCTTGATCTTATCGACTTCTTTCGTGACAAACTTGCTCAAATATCATGGAATATGTCTCCCCTCACTACAATCCATCTTACGAGCCCGTTTCCATCAATCATCGCCCTTTCAACGCGCTTTTTCGGCCCTCTATCCTCTTCTTGAGTTCTCTGCCGTATCTCTGCTCCTTTTCTCCATTCTCCCTCCCATTTCTTCCGTTCTGAAAGTGTATCTCTCTGCTCAGTCCCATAGGAACAGGAGGAGGATGTTGCTCTCGGCTTTCGATAAAAAGTGCACGCCGAAAATTGGAAGTTAACTTGAGTTTCGATCCGTCTTACTTCTTCTAATTCTTGTGTTTGTTTAGTCATTGGTTGGCAAAGTACTAGTACAAGTAGCTGGCCATCACCCTTCTTTTTTTCTCCATTTTGTCATGTATTCCTTAGCTGAAACGCTCAAGCTATTAATTAGCGGTACAAGAACACTTGGATGATGTGAAATGAGAGTCCTCATTTCCCTGTTCAAGAGTCGCCCGACAACGGAAGATTCCTCAATTTTCTCCTGCTCATCCCTCTGACCTCTCTCTCTTCTCAGTGGTCTTGCGTGCCCTCTTTCTCTGTCCTCTCCCCTCCTTCCATTGTCTTTCTCTCCTAACCCTTGGCCGTTTTTCCTCATTGTCGAAATGACCGAAGAGAGTCGGTTTTATTAGCCCACAATGCTCTTCTCCTCTCTCTTTTCTCTGTCCTTTCTCTCTCTAAACCTCCTCTTCCTCAACATCTTATGCGGTCAGTCTTCTTCTGCCCCCATTTTCGCCCAAATTCCGAGCCTCAATTAGCTTATTCTGGGAGAAGAGAGTAGAGGAGGGCAGTGTTTAGATGAGCGAGAGAGGGGAGGATTGGTGCAGTGTTGGTAGCTGTCTGTTGGATGACATTTGATGCCGTCTGTCGACTTCTCACTTGTGAGTTGCTTTTGGAAGAGGAATAGGGTTAGGATACTTGGCGCATTCTCGTTTCTTGTTGGATACATATTTCGAAATCGTTACTGTGAGTGATTCTAGCTTGATATTTGTTCAACACTATAAATCGATAGTTAAGAAATCGCATTACGTGTTTGATCAAAATACTGATGTCTTCGGGAACTTTTGTTAAATTTGCACATTTGAAAGATACCAGGGGCCATCTACCAACTTTTCGATGCATTATTGTTTTCATGAATTGGGTGAAATGGCATGCAGCTGATACCCAGTGCTTTCTCGCTTCATGTTCATCTCATATTCAGAGGTAGTTTCAAGCCACAATAGTACGCGCAAACCGATTACATATAAAATGGATAAGCAGAGGTCGTTGTTGCATGGAGTAGCATTCTCCCTCCCTCATCCCCTCTTGCTCTTCCTCATTCATATCTGAATGCATCTTCTCATTCTACCCGTCCTTTATGTTATCTGATTGTGAGCTTTCTTTGCGTGAGTGCTGATATATATTGGATAGTCGCTTTTTCCTGGCGATCGAATGCTGCGGATTCTAGTTTCGAGTTCATCTCTATACTGGCAATATGTAATGTGTACATTTTGTAGCAGTAAGATGAGATTCTAAAAAAAAACTCGATTCATCAGTCACTAATCACGACCATTTCTCTAGAGATATATCAATAAACATTGTTATTATCAATTTATCATGTACTCCATTCCTTGTGCACTATGTGATGCTGAAAAATGTGAAAACATGGCGAGTTGGCGACATGGCGAGTTAGCGTTGCGCGTTCAGCATATCAATCGTGATTGTTTTGTGAAAGAGATTGTCGTGTTCCTGCATTGTCAATATTACCACCAGTAGTTTCGCCGCTCCATTTTCCCATGATAACTGGCATGAGTCTTATCGCTTGATTTATTCGCTCTTGTCGCCCTTAAATATTTTAAAAAAAACTTAGATTCCTGTCTGTTTGCTTCTGTTGTGAAAGAGATCGTCAAAGCAAGGGAGAAAGAGGACTGTCATTAATAGTTGAACAGCTGCCCTTCGGTGGTTGCAGAGGAGCATTGCTCTGACTCTTTCAATTTGGCATGCTATCTCGCTTTGTCTGCTCATCTCGACAATAGGGAAAGCATGAGAAACAGGCGACTTGTAGCAGGGGATACTCATGGATAATGGGATTCGGAGAGACTCGAGAGAGATGCTGAAAATCCCTCCCGTCTGTTGATACTTTGTGCACCATTTCGCAATTCCGCAACGTGTTTTGTTTGTTTTTCAAGTTTCAAAGCCCATCCTTTACAGTGAGCGACCCCCGTGAGAGGCTGGTAGATCAAGCAGCGACGCTCCCTGTAGATTATCGATTGATCGAAGAGGAATTGAGGTGAGCGGATTATGGTAACTTATAGGCAGTTACGGTATTACTGAACCGCTAGGGACGCCCCTGGAAGTTAACAAAATATTTGTGTTTTTGGCTCCTCAAAAATAGTATTTTTCTTGTTTCTGGGCGTCATAGGTCATGATATTGTCCTTGTCGGTGTATAGTTGTTGTCTCACTTTACAGAAGAGATTAGTCACTTCTGTGGTCAGGTCGAATTCACAATCACTCACTCGCTGACTCACTATGAATAATCATATCGCGCGCCTATCTCTTTCTCTATTTGGAATTCGTACCTGACCCTTAGCCGGTATGAGTCATGTATGGGATATGCTCTCTGGATTCATCACTTATATGCTAGAGGAGGCAAGAAAGCATGGAATAAGCAGAGAGTCAAATGTACAGTCATTGCATATGTGTAGCAAGTTGTAATGGTCAGAATGAGGCATTGATATCAGTGGATGACAAGACATTCGTGTAGCGATCGACACACCAGGCAGATAACGGTTCCAAAGAGAAGACAAGACAGTGTTATGGGTGCGGTCATCTCTGTTTTCGATAGTCATTCACTGGTGAAAACCCTCGACTATTCTCGCTCTTGACTTTCCTCTGTTTCTCAAGATCTTTTTCATGAACTATCCGGACTTTTTGCCTCTCAAGTCGCGATAAGTGGGCGGATAGTGGAATGGTACTTTGATTGACTTCCATTTACCGTGAAATGTGAAATTGTGAAATGTTTCTTCATCTCTTTTCGCTGAATCGCCGATTCGACGGGACTATTGTTGTATTATGGCCGGAAAACTTTTGCCGATTCTTCTCACGTAAGAGAGCGGCTGTAGAAAAATACAGTGTTTGCTATTGTGAGAATTAAATGGGGACGGGAAAATAGGCGGCAAATGGGGGAAATACTACTTCGAGACTGACGAGTAATGGTGCACCTCTCGATGTTGCACACTCACTGGTGGGTCAGATGGACCGAAAGAGTAAAAAGGAAGAGAAAATGGAACAGTTGCAGACCGCTCGCTGTGAATGACGGCATTGTATAGCGGTTAGGGTTTAGAGAGGTGATCGAGAATGCCTAATGAAGGTTCCCTCCACTCGAGAGAGAGAGAGAGAGAGAGTGGGCGGTTCTTGACCTACCACTTAGTCAGTCGGAAGACCGATGATGGGATCAGCATCCATTGTTTGTGGTTAATCCACTCAACTACTGGCTGAATGAAATCAGATCCGAAGGACGATTGCCAGATTGGAAAGACGGAGAGAAATGGCCAGACGTTTGCTATTATGAAGACCAGCTGGACTATTTTCGATAGTATTTGCGTGTATTGAGAATATCCCTGCTCTAGTCATGGTATTGAGGCATACAATCCCACGGAACAAAAATCTTCCTTGTCAATATCCAGGACGCTGCTTATTGTTAGAAGAAGGTAGAAAGAGCTCAGAAAAAAGAGAAGAAGAAGACGGACTGCAAGCCCTAATCGCCTTCCTTTCTCCACGTGAGTGACCGATGCAATGGGAATATGGCCGCCTAAGGGCAGACTGGGCGGGGAGAGCAGAAGGAAAAGGCGGGAGGAGGAGGGACTCCACCCCTCTCTCTCCCGCTTTCCTACCTGCCTCCCTCTGTCTCTATCTCTACCCGACTCCCCCTCTCTCTTCCACTCCTATACTCCCTTTCTCCCTCCCTTGCCTGTCGTCGTGTATCCAGGAAAGAGTCCCTTGGAGACGAGGATAGTCGTCGACAGTAATGAACCCGGTCACGAATTGTCTGAGGCGGACTTGGTCATGGATCAAGTTGCGCTTCATGATGCTATTCGACCTCTGCTGTGGATACGAAGATGAAGTGGACGTCGAGGCGAATAACAACAAAAATGGTGAGTTGATTATTTAATTATTGTTGTTTGCCGCGCGGATTCTCGTATTGTCTGGTTCCTTTGCTCATATTACAAACCGTATCCAATTTCGCCTGGGAAAGTGGTTTACCCATGGCTTCCCGCTGCTATAAGATGCGAGTTCTGATTACAAATCGTATCGCTGACCGCCTGCTTTCCTCTACACACTCCTTTCTCATCCGCATTCCGTTGTTTGATCGGGGCATTTAGCCCTACCCTTTCTCGCTGCTTTTGCCTGCTCTCTGACTCTTTTCCTCTTCCGGTTTGCAAACTGTGAGCAACTCGAGTGGCTTTTTGTCTATGGCGCGAGCTCGGTTCCGTCGGGGTTTCCAAATGGTCTGTTTTATTATTTGCGTGTGAGTAAGACGGGGGCTTCTTCATCCTGGAACTGTTTACTCTTAGTGAACTGGCATCATCATTCGGTTCGTTTACTCGCTCCCATTCAATGAATGAATAGAATGAAATGGAGGAGGAGAAGCAGCTCTAGAAGAGGCTAAGATGCATATCTAAGTAGCAGATCGGATCGTGAAAGGGAAACGAATGGGATTAGGCAGGCAGTAGTTCGTTCGTTCCTCGTGTCGAGTGTTGTGCACCACTGACGATCACTTGTTTGAGTCTCTTCAGTTTGGATACTCCGTTCCACTCTATGACAGAGTAAAGATCACTTCAAATTGGGAGATGGAAACGATCTTATGACTGATTGATACACGCGAAAGGTCCTTGGAGAGACGCACGGGACGAACCTACCAATCTATGGGCGACGAGATAGTGGGTGAACTGAGGAGAGTGCGGTGTCCCCTCCCTCATCTTCTCATCTCCCACTTGAGTGGATGACACGTGTGGTTCGAGTGGACATCGAGGAGTACACACGATGATGATGACCACAATGGACAGGGAGTTGAACCGTCCATTGGAGGAGATGCGAGAGATTCAAGAGCATAGTTCAGCCAAAACGAGCAATTGGGGCAAAAAAAGTCTCTGAAAGAACACCTTGAATATTGTCCATTACTGTTTTCGAAGATCAAGAAGACCCCAGCACTGATACGCATACAGTCTGTTGACTAGTACTGCCTAGTCTCCCCTCTAGTATCGCTGTCAGAAGAGGAAAGAGAAGGAAAAGAGAGGTGATTGTGTATACAGCTGGTAGGGTAACGACAGGTAATTTGTGAGGACGGTAGATCAATAAACACACGAGTATTTGGGCAGCGAAATGGAAAGTGGAGTAGTACGATTGGGTGCTGATTATGTGGACAGGCGGTCGTTAAATTGGGCTTCACGGAGCGCGCGCAAGAGAGATTGATAAGGGTGATAGTGGAATCTGATTATCAATTGGTTGAATCAGAAATATCTGAGGATATAAATTTGATATTGATTTGTAATTCACGGGAGATGAAAGTGGAGAATATCATATTCCATCGAAGATTCAATCTTGGTTTTGTTCGATTGCACTGGTGATTCGGTGGATATTATTATCAAGCGTCTGCTAGGACTATATTGTAATATCTGATTTGCATTCTACTTCATAGAATATCTGACACGAGAAAGTGCTTGGATGTGTGAAGCAGAAACAGTCCTTTTGTGCTTGGGTTCTCTTCCCACATCAGCGTCTACTTATTCATTCGGAGGTGTCAGAAGGAATGTGATGGGAGGGGAGGGGTGAAATGGATACGGATCCTCTTTGTACAAATAGGATGCGCGAGCGACTTTTTGCACGTTATGTGGACATACACGGGACCCTTTTTCGCACTCCTGAACGAATCGCGGGAGGTTTCCAGGAATGCATGATCTCGGACGCTATTGTAAGGTCAAATCGAATGTTTTCGAGCCTTACGAGCTTGTCGGGAAACGCTTGACTGAAGAAAAACCGCACCACTTATGGATAGCTTGTCTCGTTTGTGGCCAATGGGATTGGGATCACGTATAGGACAAGGAGGGAAGGGGTTGCAAAACCGAGAGATCGGGATGCGAAATTAGACTGAGAATTGGAGCGAAAGGGCTGTAAGAAGTGCTTTCGTGTGTGCGTGAGTCTCATCTACATTGTTGATGATAATTGGTGGGAAGGGAGGAGGAATTGTGATGAAAGAGTTTGAGAAGCGTCCCCTCACTTTTTTGAGTGAGATAATTAGGGGCCAGATTCGCCCTCAACCTTGATCCGTTCGTGCGCATTCTTTGTGAAGGGTACTCAATTTCGCAGCGCGAGGGCGAATCCACTCAGGGATCCCTCCCAAAGTGAGCGGAAATCGGCCTGTTGCGCAACCAATTATGGACAGGTGAGGGAGGTTGGAGGGGGATCATCGGTTATTTAGTAGACGGTTACTGCAAGACCTTGGGAGTACGCAGATGATTCGATGTCCATGATTGATGTTTGCCTCCAACTTGCAATTGGTCCGCGAAGGTTGCGTGGGAGATGAATGATGAGGTCATGCGAAGTCTCTTCTGCTGATGGTAGGTCAGTTGCTAGCGAAGAGGGGAAACAGTGCAGGATTAGTGTTTGTAGCCGGATTGCATGCATAATTGACGAGGCAAAATAGGATTGTGAAATGGAGTTGAGTCAGCGAGATGGTTCGAGCAACGTTGTGTTTTCCCAGTTGGGAAAGAGATGGGAGAATGAATGGAGATGTGGTTGAACAAGGAAAGAAGATGAGGAGCAACTGAACAGACGAAGCATGAACCCCTTGTGAATGGTGTCCACTTTGATTGGCGAATATATTTATTGGCACAATCCAGCAAAATTATTCTTTTTTATCACGTGGACCTTCCGAATATTGACAATTCTTCAACCGCTCAAGTCTTGTACCACTACTAAAACACTACAAGTGCTGGTGTTATCGTAACAGAGATAATTGACTCTTCCTCTTTTCGGAACCCTCCGTTCGAGGGGGTTCTTTACCTTTTGTGAGCGGGGGTAATTTAGATCTTCCTTCCTTTCAACTCACTTTTCTCCTCAAGTACCCTCCTGAGGGAGGTTGATCGGCATAACGATTTGAACTGTTGAAAAGGGGGCTGATTGTCATTACATCTTAATGCGTTTACGGAGTTCGTGAAACTCAAATCGAAAACGAATTCAGTTTTGAGAGATGGAATTTCTCAAAGGTGAAATGTGATTAATTAGTCCATCATCAAATTCTCTGATGCCCCTTTCCCTTTGTAATCACGATACCGATCAGATCTGACAATGAGAAAGGAAAGGAAGCTCTTTCCTTCCCCTCCACTGATCATGACACCCCTTGATGATCCCGAGAGAGAAAGTGAGCTCGCCCATATCTTTTTGCACTTGATGGGGGCGAAAGTAGCCAAATGGGCTCATTGGAATCTTGAGAGGAGGAAGGAAGAGAGGAGTGAAATGGGGACAGCAAGATGGGTATGACACGAGAGGGAGGGGAGTGATAGGGTGGTGATAGCCCTGGTCACTTACTTTATTCTTGTAGTGATTTTTTCACCATTTAAAACGCGGTCTCCGTAAGAACGCAGTGAAATGGGGTGATAGTGGCACAACTCCGTCAAAATAATCAGAATGTGCTCAAACTTCACCAAGGTCACCGCCAGGGCCAATATAACTTGTCACAAAAATTTCGACCCCAAAAGTTGATCTTTGATCTTTTTGAAAAAATTTCAAATTCAGGCATCGTGTGATAGCTCATTCGAAAGAGCATTAAAAGTTATGTAATCTGCTAGATTTTCGTCCAAATCGGCCGACTAGGAACCGAGTAATAAAATATAGTAGCTATTTTTTCGTTACTTTTGGCATATATTCACGAAGCTCATCGACTCAAGTTCATTTGCAAGTCCTAATTTTTGTATATGTCATGTAAAAACCATCGTAGAATCCTATTTTGTACTCGAAAGGGAACGATTTTCAGTGCGGAAATACTGAAAACTTAGCCTGACCATGCCCCACTTGAGGGTCCTGTTCAAAATCGCCCTTGCAAATTCGTCTTTCTATCCGAGTTACAGGCCTAAAAATGTGTGACGATTTTAATATGAGGGTGTTTGATTTTTTGGCTAAGTATGGGGTTTGTTCGACTGACTGAAAAAAATTTGAAGAGAAATTCTCTTCACTCTTCTGAAGAGAAATTTTCTTCAATTTGAAGAGTACGAACTTTGAAGAGAATTTCTCTTCAATTTTTTTAAAAGACGGTTGAATAAGACATATACTAAACTTTAAAAAATCAGACACCCTCATATTATAATCGTCACACATTTTTAGGCCTGTAACTCGGATAGAAAGACGAATTTGCAAGGGCGATTTTGAACAGGACCCTCAAGTGGGGCATGGTCAGGCTAAGTTTTCAGTATTTCCGCACTGAAAATCGTTCCCTTTCGAGTACAAAATAGGATTCTACGATGGTTTTTACATGACATATACAAAAATTAGGACTTGCAAATGAACTTGAGTCGATGAGCTTCGTGAATATATACCAAAAGTAACGAAAAAAATAGCTACTATATTTTATTACTCGGTTCCTAGTCGGCCGATTTGGACGAAAATTTAGCAGATTACATAACTTTTAATGCTCTTTCGAATGAGCTATCACACGATGCCTGAATCTGAAATTTTTTCAAAGATCAAAGATCAACTTTTGGTGTCGAAATTTTTGTGACAAGTTATATTGGCCCTGGGGGTCATCCTGGTGAAGTTTGAGCGCATTCCTAATATTTTGACGGAGTTGTGCCATCCCACCTGCGTTCTTACAGAGACCGCGTTTTAATGGACGAACAATGTTTCTGATATTCTCCATGGGGAATGAGTAGCCCGTGAAACGCGAAATTAGCGCATTTGGCTTTCGTTCGTAATTTCCCTTTTTTGCAACGACCCGTGAGTAATAGTGGGTGATCGTGAATATTCAATGAGTAACAAGCATTTTATATTATACATTTCATTATCTGTGTAAATAACTGCCATGATAATTGTTGCTCTGGCAGGAGTTTTCAAATTGAATCTTCTATTGCTAGAATATCAAGGAGATACTTATTATTTCATGAACTGGCTCTGCATAACGTTTCATCCTTGAAACTTGTAATGTACTGGTGCCGATTTGCGAATTCCTTTGTATCGCAATGGACTTGAGAAGGCTGACTCACACTGACCTTTTTGCCAGTGTTTAGAGGAGGGGAGGAAAGAGAAGTGGCAACTATCGTACAGTAAGTGTACTACAAGAGGTGCGAGCTTGACCTATTCCACCCTTCTCCCTCACTCTGCGCTCTCTCCATTTCACACACTCTCTAGCCGCCTTCTCTAGTTCGTTAGCTCTCTAAACTACCTCTCTTTCTCTGCGCCCTCTCTTATCCACCTGCTATCTCACCACACGCACCTCTCCTTTCCTCGGTAAACACTCTCTTTCCGCTCTCTCTCGACGATCGAACGCACAATTCGAGTGTGTGGCCAGTGAGGCTGACGCATTTTAGACCGTTTTTACACGCTTATCGATCGGTTTCATCCTTTTTCCCTTTCTGAGCCTTGATTTCGCTAGTTTCGCGCGTTTTTCACTAGTGCACTTGAACAGGATTACATTTTATCCGCTTGAATGTCTCTCTTTTCTTCTCGTTTTCATCCCCATTGCTCGGTAGGAAATACCTCTAATCCTTCAGTTTGAGCCCTCATATTTCCTCGCCTGTTCGTCTCTCCGTTTCGCGTGCTCTCTAACGTGTCTTTCTCGTCTGCACTCTCTCGATTGGCCCTGCTATCTTGCCCCCAGTAGCAATCACTCAACGAACGAAGGGAGACCACTTATTCCCCTCCTTCTCCGCCTTCGCTCATTATGAACCCCCTCTTGTTGTTTCCTGTTTAGTTCTCCGTTGCCAAGTGTACCCAAACGGGCCCGTTTTTGAGTTATGAAAGCGCCGGGGATACAGGATTTCGTGAAACATATTTCGCAAGGTAGATCAAAAGTGTGCGAGTGAGTCATTGAAAGGGAGAAGAAAAGGTAGTCGCCCCCTGTCTATCGCCACGCATCTTTGTTGGTTTAGACGTGCGATCTTCTGGCAACGTTTCGTGGGCGAGTATTTAGTAATTCTGAACTGCATCCTCCCGTTGCACGATCAATCTTGTAGTCGAATATGTGTTTTGTGATACGCGTGAAACTCTGATCATCCTTGTCCATTTCGTATCGCCAAAGTGCCGGGGTTGTGGTTTCTCAGCCAGAAGTAAATTAGGTGTAGTCATCATCACTAGAATAGCATCGGGTCAGAAGTTCGACTGAGAAGAGAGAGAGGAGGATGTAATAGTGGCCTATTACAACACCAAGAGTGGGGATGTTTTGTAGCGGGCGAGAGAGTGCAGAGAAAGAGAGAGAGCGATCGAAAGAGAAGAGACGGATCAAAATGCTAATGATTCCCGGGCGCTCCCGGTTCTCTCCCCAATTCCTATGCTTTCTGGTAGATCAGAGAGCGAGAGAGTGCGCGAATCGAGGAGAGTGCAGAGGGGCAGAGAAATCCAGAGCAGGTTTTGTAGGCGAAAGCTGCGGCAGTTGCGAGTGTATTAGCACACCATTGAGCTGTTCTCTTACTGCAGTTGTCAGGAATGTATGATTGATCTTTGATCTTTGAATCTTGGCCTTTGTACATTTCTATCAAACTCGGCCTCCGAATGATTCATCGCGTATTACCCGATTTGATCCCGATTTTGTGACGCGTGTAAGGGAGATAGAGCGAGCGATTGATGGAAGGAAGGTAGCCGAGTTTGAATCATCTCCCCCCCCCCTTCTCCTTCTCTTTTCTCTTCCCCTTTTCTCTTTCCTCCCTCCTCGCTTCTATCGCCAGTGCAACACGATTGATTGATTTGATACTGTGTTTACGGTTAGTTAGTCCGGCTAACTGCGGAATTTCACTTTGCGTTTCCCAGTTGCTATTGGGTTTCACCGCGCGATTAAGTGATGTAGTTAGAGTTTCCTTGGATCCTCGCTTGGTGTATACTTTACTTCAAACGATTATTAAAATTTATTTTAATTAATTACTGCTAATTGCAGATATGTCGGGACAGAAGAAGAGCTCGGCCGGCGTGCCCGCTGCCAACGCGCAGCCTGTCGTCCACAAGGTACGGTAGATTTGATCTTTGCTCTTTGATCCTTGAACTATGGTATTTGACGAGAATTAACGTTTTATGTAGTAGTGGAACAGCAGTCGTGGACATAGTGAAAGAAAGTGGATGCTATCATGGAGAACCTAGAAATTCCGAGCTGATTTGTGTTTCGCGAACGATAGGTTAATTGAGGGTGGGGTGGTATTGTAATCGACGCCTGGCTTGGAGTTTAAAATAGTCACAAATTTTTAGTTGTAGTTAATTCAATGACTGACCTACGTTTCATCGGTAGCTCTATTACTCGATGTGAGAGATGTTTGTAATGAAATTGACGTTCGGCACTGTTAAAGTTTCCAAAATATCGAAAAACACCGCCAACTGCCAACAATCAATTGGTAACGGAATCCAAGTTAATCGAGGCTTCAAGGGTAGCTTGATAGTTCGAGGTGATCAGCGGCCTCGATTCTATCATCTTGTCAAACCTCTTCACTACCAATGTCATCCCTTACAGGTGATCATGGTCGGGTCAGGAGGCGTGGGCAAATCGGCCCTCACACTGCAGTTCATGTACGATGAATTCGTGGAGGAATACGAGCCCACCAAGGCAGACAGCTACAGGAAGAAGGTGAGGGACAATGGGATGACAGGGAATTCAAGGTAGATGGTTGGGTGATTATTATAGAGGCACGTGTAGAGAGAGAATCAATTACAGCATTGGTTAGAAAGGGATATGCGCAGTGTGAAACACGGAATCTTTTGGTGAACAAGTTCGAAGTTGATATCGAAATCTTCGAATTACTCGGTTTGTTGTCCACCTTGTGAAACTCGGTAGTTCCTCGGTAGTTCCTGGTGGACGATGGATTACATTGAGCTGGCTGCTAGCTTTACGGAGCTTTTTTTTTACATTTTTACAATTTAATAAATAAAGTTAATAACATTTATATTGCGTGCAGGTAGTGCTGGACGGTGCGGAGTGCTCGATCGACATCCTCGACACGGCCGGACAGGAGGATTACTCGGCCATTCGGTCAGTGGGGGGGGGGGGGGGGGGGGTCGATAGGGTAGTCAGGGAGGGGATACTGTAGGATTACTGTAGGAAGTTGTTGTTTGCTTTTAATTATTTCTAACTGGAGAAGACGAAGATTGGAAATATTTCTCGCTTTGGCACAACAGTGGAACATGAGACTATCGGACGAAAGCACAAAGTCGCGCTTGTGCAATAATAGCGTGTCTTTGTTACGCTCAAAGTGCGGTAGCAATGGGAATTGTGGTTTTGAGATTAATGTTTCATTGACTATTGAAGGTAGCACATATTGCAAGTTGTATAATTTTCCCAAGAAATGTCGTTAGCTTATCGAATCATATTTATTGAAGATAAATGAGTTGATCGAAAGCGCATACCGATATGTATATCTGAATAGCAGTTCTAATTTAGGACTCAATTCTTCTTACAGTGACAACTACTACCGTTCCGGGGAGGGATTCGTGTGCGTCTTCTCCATTACAGACAACGAATCATTCGAGGCTACGAACGAATTCAGGTACGGTAGAGGAAGATACGGTAGATTCATGGGGAGTGTGGTACATTATGTGGATTATTGATTTTATTGGAATACAACCCTACCTCGCAACAAGTGTTGGATATGATCTTGTATGTGATATCTAGATGAAGCAGTATATTGGCTGGAAGCGTTGTTCCATATTTTCAATAGAGCTGATAATGTGCGTGTGTTTTCCTGTAACTTCATAAGTGAAAATTATTGTGATGTGAAAAAATTACTGGTAATGATGAATCAATGAAACAGTAGACTGACAGGGTGTGTCTTACTCCACTAGTTGAGCCAAATTTAATTTTTATTTGTAAACATAATACGGTCTACGCCATCGATTGTTGAAGTGTGTAACCTACTGGTAATAATTAATGGATGAAACACATCTGTTGCAGGGAGCAGATTCTTCGCGTGAAGAGCGACCATCCCTCCGTGCCCATCATGCTCGTCGGCAATAAGGTGCGTCGTTATTTGACAGTTAATTTATATTTGTTTATCCTTTCCAAGTTTAATTTATTTGTTTTTCAACAGAGACCATCAAGACATTGTCGATATCAGCCTGGTCGACTATTGTAATAGATGTGAAACCGCGATCATCTGAATGTGTAAAGTACATGTTACAGTCTAGGTTTAAATGGCATTGGCTAATTTTGAACTTTTGTAATTAGGCGGTTAAAATACATTTGTATTAGACCTTACAAATGATGAACATGGT
This sequence comes from Pristionchus pacificus, assembly GCA_000180635.4. Taxonomy (NCBI): domain Eukaryota; kingdom Metazoa; phylum Nematoda; class Chromadorea; order Rhabditida; family Neodiplogasteridae; genus Pristionchus; species Pristionchus pacificus. The sequence goes on from CM026577.1 coordinate 13,916,190, forward strand.
ACCATTGAAACGCTCGATAATCGAATGAACATAAATTCATTATGTCGCCTCAATCATGCGGGTGTATTGGCTTGTAATGCGTCTACGGTGGTCTAAAAGTTCATTTCCTAATCTCTCCTTCTCAGGCTGATCTCAACGTGGAGCGGTCGGTGTCGATGGCAACGGCTCAGGCGAGAGCCGAACAGTGGAATGTACCCTACATCGAGACATCCGCAAAGGATAGAAGCAATGTTGATAAGGTGAGTGGATTAGGGTTTCATAGAACAATAGATAAACGAAATATCCGTGTATATTTCAATTGTTTGTCACTAGACATTTTACATTACATTAGACTTTAGAGCAAAAATAATAGTTTTAGTTATTTTTTTCAATAGAAAACAAGTACTTTTTGCATTGAGTGATCGGCATTAGGGAAAAGGGTGAAACTCAAGTGTTTCTGGTTGAAATCAAAGTGTATTCTGCAGGTGTTCTACGATCTGATGCGAGAGATCAAGCAGCGCAAGGGAGGCACACTCACTGGTATCATTTTATTGCTATTTAGTTCATTATACTTCGAATATTAATTTTGCTAAATTCATACGACATTTGGTTGGTGCTTTACGGTTCCGCAGTGCAACCTTACGCTCTCTAACTTCCACTGATTTGTTGTACAAGCCTCTCGTAGAATAGTAATGAATTTGTTGTCAAAATACATCTAATGCAGAATTTGATAATTTAATCCTCAGGCGGCGCAAACTCATCGATGGCTGGCACGGGACAGGGTGAGCGAAGGAAAAAGAAGAAGTGCACCATCCTGTAAGCTCCGCCCCCTTTATGATTAGACTCCGCCCCCCCCCCCCTTTTCCTCTCCTTGTCCTCCTTCCCGTCTCGATGTCTTCATCCAACTCGATTGTGAACCACTCAATCCCGAATCTTCTGCTTCGTCCAATTGCTCTCTTACTTCTAGTCGATATATTTCTTTGTATATTTTGAGCTGATTGCCAATGTTTTGATCACTTTCTCCCTTTGCCGATAGCACAATCCAGCCTTGATCACGCCCCTCTATTTCGTCCACTGCTCCAGTCATATCTGCCCCCCCCTTACAAATAATTATCCGTTTTCACCCGAGAAACATGCTTTCTTAGGTTATCCTTAACGCGGCAATATTGTGTTCCTGACCCACTTCATAATAGAAGCTTCCCCCATCCCATTCCGACCTCAGATTCTGCGACACACACTTTGTATTATCACTATTTCCCATCTTCTGACTGTGAATGTCTCCATAGTCATCCCCTCTCGACCGAATCTAAGTTTCGTTTAATCCAGGATTGCTAATTAGTCTCTGTAATTAGCACAAAAGGAAGAATCCACCCCTAACTTGCCGTCGGGTATTCCACTGTGTTCCGTCTCCCTCTCTCACTCGACAATCTGTTGATAGATTATCGATTTGCCCGATAGCTACCGTATCCAGTTCATTTCCCCTCATGACCCAACTCTTGTTCAATGCCTGTAGAGAAGAATGCGAAAAATGTGTTTTATTCTACCTGTAATTGGCGCATGTAAAATCGTGCACAAGAAAGACAAGAAAGACAAGAAATGTGAATGGAAAAAAGACCCGAAATTGAATGAATCTAACTTTACAAGCGATGTCACGATTTTTAAAGTGCACTGTTAGGTGGAATTGAACCAGCTGAAGCAGTAGAAGGGGCAACGAAAAGACGGAGTTGGGAATCAAATAGCTCCCCTTTGGTCTTCAGTGGGAGACTGGGAGAGTGTCTCTTCGATCGATTCTGTGGACTGTATTGAGTGGAGGATCGACAGAGAAAGTGACGGTGCACTTCAATGCCTGAATATCATTATTTTATCGATTAGAACGGTAAAAAAATTTGGCGTTCTTACCGAAAATGGAGAGAAATTCGGCAATCTGCGGGGAGAATATCTTGCGATATTCGCGAGATCGAAGAATGCACACATAGAAAGTGGAGGAGTAGCAGATTAGAGCGGGAACGATCTATGAGGGGTACGGTAGAAAACGGTAATAGAGAATAGATTGATTATTATGCTCGAACTGATCCAATAGGTAAAAAGTTGGAACATTCGACCATTTCAGAATGGGTAATTTTTTTTTTCAAGGTGTTTTTTATAGTACCTAGATATTATTTAGTTCGATGGTGGCACCATTTCAGTTGCAATAATTAAATAGCCGTATTTTTAAAAATGATTTGTTACATACCGCATATCCGTGCGCACAATCGATCGCTTCCCTCGATGCTCCCGCAAAGTTCATGATGTTCGAGATGGCTGTGGAGGAGAATCTGGAATGACTCTTTTGCTTTATTTCACCGACCCCCCCCCCTCCTTCTTCTTCCGCCGCCCTCATTATATTGCCCAGCTTGGTTCGGATTGCAGATAATAATGAAGAATTTAGTTTAAATGGCTGGAAGTCTCACCGTGTGCACACGAAAACGAGGAGAAGAACGGAGAGACTCTTGAGGGCCTTCGTCTCCACGGATGATTCGTCTTCCTGGAATAATGTACATATAGATGACCATCAGTGAAACAGACAAATTACAACTGTTAGGAAAAAAGATTTATTCGCGACGGGAGAGACAGAATTGAAAGAAATCTATAGCAGAAAGGTATAAAACTAGGGTGAAACATAATTTCAAGTTTCCCATTTCACCAGATCTATCGAAACACTGAAGAAACACGAAATCAGCTATGTTTCACGATTCTTCGGCAGCATACTGACCGGGCAATTCAGCTGCGGGCTTCTGTTGTCAACAATTACCTTCAATCTCAACTTAGGTCTCATCACTCGTACTCTTATCGGTCAAAATTGCTAGAGAGTATGCGGAATGAAGAACCAGATTCTTCATTCTGACTTCCCTACTTACCTTTCTGACGAATAAAGAAAAAAAAAACTCTCGATTGACAATTGTCGATACCCAACGAGCAGAAAAGCACTGTTCTTTTTCAATACCTACGTATCTTGAGGGGTTTCTAGTCAGCAATCTTACACCTCCGTGCTTTCAAACAACGAAGACCCTACCATGAAGTGAATTCATAGAAATATGGGAATCCGTTGACTCAGACAGCGAACTATGATTTTTACTCTAGACGTGGACGATCTAGACATGAGAGAAGTGACAATCTTAAGTTATGTTCCGTTACGGACAAATAGTATGGGCAATTTGTGTCTTGAAAATGGGAGAAAGGATTGAATTCCACGAACCACTTGGGGCATTCCCTGTGAATGCTCTGCGCAATCGACTGGGAAAAACAATGCATACATTTGGAAGAGTCGCAAATAGATAGATCAAGGGGCGGGATCGGTTGGAACTTATTCAAGCCAACCGTCTAGCCGTATAATGGATAGTGAAGAAGATGGATTCGGAATGGTGGATGGAAATGACAGTCCGGAGAGAGGAACGAATGGGGGAGGGATGAGTGAAAGAGGCAAAGAAAAGTACAGATACTTCTGGAAGTGAAAGTTGAAGGATCGTCTGATGACGTCCAGTGCGTTGCAAGTTCGACTTTGAAGGATGACGTCCTGGAACACAGTTATGGTGCGAAGAAGGAGAGAAGAAGAGGTATAGTAAAGAAGTATACGTATCTAGAAGCTATACCGTCAACTGATAAAACGTTCCACAGATGATATTTTATCATATTTTTTCATAAAACACAATAATGGCTCCCATTTCCGTCAGAGTTGATGAAACACAATTTTTGGAATTTGGGCGTTTCAAGTGATGGTCTTTAAGACACAGATAAAAAGAAATAGTCAAAAACTCAAGAAAGTACAGTATCAAACGCGTGGTGTATGGTGTGATTTCGAACCGCGGAGTGCGTGTGACGTGCACCGGTGTAAATCTCAATTTGCCATTTTTCGCACTCGAGGCATTCAATTGATATCTACATTTCGTCACCATTTCGTATTTTAACCGATATGTGCAAAAAATGACAAATTGAGAAGTGCATCGGTGCACGCCACACGCACTCCGCGACTAGAAATCACACCACACACCACGCTTTTGATACTGTACTTTCTTGAGTTTTTGACGATTTCTTTTTATTTGTGTCTTAAAGACCATCACTTGAAACGCCCAAATTCCAAAAATTGTGCAATTTGATCAACTCTGACGAAAATGGGAGCCAATATTGTGTTTTATGATAAAATATGATAAAATATCGTCTGTGGAACGTTTTATTCCCAGTTGCCGGTAGTCTAGTTACAGGCGAGGTTCTTCACGAGAGCCATCTCTGACAGCGCAAATGCAATTTTCCGTTCTGTTGTGTCGCAGTGAGCCAACCAACGACCAAGTACCGTGTTTTCAGCGGTTAATAAAGTTTACAGTGCAGTTGCATCGAGGTTGCTTGGAATTTCTCTGTTGTTTTTTTTCAGGTCAGTAGGAAATGGTAGAGAGGATTGCATATGAAAGAACACTGTAGAAGAGACTCGTGAGTATTACAAATTCAGACAAGCACTGCAGACGCCCTCTTTTCTACTGCTCTGAGAGAGGAAGCGAGCTCAGAAAGGAATAGAAAATTAAAGGAAAGGTAATCAAGAATATTCCAGATTTTACAATTTGTTTCGTTTTTGTATAGAAAAAAAAGAAAAAAAGAAGAAATCAACATTCTTCATGATACCCAGGTTTTGCCTCAAATCTGAAACACATCCCATTTTCATTTCATTTGATTCCTCATGATCTGATGGCGTTTTGGCCGATCAGAATTTCTTCATTTTTTTGTCCAATCTCGCACGTTGCATGAATCTAGACTTGTGTATTCAAAATCGCAATATTTGCTCTAATTCGATTCGTTGTTTCATTTCTTTCTCCCTTCCCTCCTCCATTTCCCCTTCATTCCCATCTCCGTTCCTCCTACGATGCGGCCGGAGGCTGCCTTCGACCCAGGTGATGGTCAGTTTGCGATTCATAGATACTGTACTGCCGGAGATACGGTAGATACCGTAACCTTCCGAAACCAGGCCTAACTCTTGCTGATGTATGACCTATTGACTACCGTACTCCGAATTGAACTTTAGATTACTGTAGCATTCAGTCGAGAGACTACCGTAACCCATAGAATCTCAGGGACAACGATATCGAGTGGCCTTTCCCTCCTCTTCCTTCTCGTGCTTCCTCTGAGTGCCCTCGCATTCTACTGTGGTGGAAAGGCCCAAGCTTCTGCAGGTATACGGCACCCATTCGGATACGATATCGCGAGTGGGAGTACTGTAGCTTCATGATTCAGAAAAAGGATCCGCCGTGAATACGTCGGACAAATCGGCCAAGTCCAAGACAGTGTCCAAATCGACCATCGGATCGAGTGGAAATGCCGCAGTACCCGATGGATCTGGTGGACGCGAAGGTACTTGATCTTTGATCTCTGAAGTTTGATCTTTGGTCTTTGAGCGGTGGCCAAAGCGGGCGAGGACTACAGGCCGCAGTGGGTGACGGCGCTTCTTGAGACGCAAGTGAGCAGTGTCTGCGCTCTCTCGAATTCGCATGATCTCTCGCTTACTCTGACTGATGAGATCATGATGATGAATTGAGTCTGTCCAATTCGATGAAGTCATCTCATGAAAAATGAATAAATTGAGACGCCAATGGCGATATCGAAGGAGTTCATGGCGCAGCTGAAGGACTACTCTGCAACCGGAAGAACGTGCATTTCATTCGAGGCCAATACACCTAGGAATAGGTACGGTAACGATACCGTAGTCAGTTGGATACCGTACACCACCATTTATCGATTGAAGCTACAGTACTCTTCAGATACGCGGATATTCCGTGTTTCGATCAGGATCGAATCATTCTCAAGGGTCCCACAGACTACATCAACGCCAACTACATGAAGGCGCCCGATGGCGTTACCTACATTGCCACCCAGGTATACGGTAGACCAATCGATAATCAATACCGTACCCCCTCAGGGTCCATTGACCGAAACGCGATCGGAGTTCTGGCAGATGGTAGTGCAAGAGGAAGCAGTCATCATTCTGCAATTGTGCAAGAACATTGAGGGTTTTCGCTACCGCACGGAATGTTTGGATTACGGTATCCATCCATTCAGGAGACACGGAAAAGTGTTCTGAGTACTGGCCGAATGGAGAAAAGGACACTATCGCACTCGACAAACTTACCGTACGGAGACTCGAAAAGTCTGAAGAAATCGCTCCAGGAACGATAAGGACCAAACTGCGAATCGAAGGGTACTGTATCCCTGACTACCGTACCCAATCGTATTCCGGTGCAGCAAGACGACAAATCGGTCGGTGCAGCACATCTTTTGCGACTCGTGGCCCGACAAGCTCGCGCCCTCCGATCCCGCCACGATAATCAAGATATGGAAGTACGGTATCCGGGAATACTTCAGGATACAGTAATCCTCTTGCAGCTACGTCAAGGCAAATCGAGGCTCCGGTCCGATCGTTGTTCACTGCAGTGCTGGTGTCGGTAGGACGGCCACCTTCATTGGTATGGTAGTCCATCGATTATCTATTATGAACTACCGTAATCTTCCGTGCAGGACTCAGCTACGGTGTGGAAATGCTGAAGAAGCAGGGAGCGACCGTTATCGATGTAGTGAAAGAGTTGCGAAAATGCAGACAGAAAGCAGTGCAAACGCATATTCAGGTATACTGTAGAGTACGGTAGAGGGGGTACTGTATTTGGGTATGCTGTGTTTTACGGTAATCGATTTCTTACAGTACGTATTCCTGCATGCTGCCCTACTCGAGATGTTCCTGCAGGTTTTTATCAATCCCTGAAAGTTCATCTTTGATCTTTGCAGATGAATCTCTCTCCTCGCTCTCCTCAAGCCACAGCTTTTATGGATGCCTTCAGAAGGCAGGTGGAAAGGTCAATGGAGAAAAAGGAGAAGACTGAGAAGAGTATTAAGTGAGGATGTAAGCGTGACCTATCGGATACCGTATCGAGTATGGCTCTCAAGGTGAAGAATGTGTCTCTTCATTCTCTAGAGTGAAGAAACTGCCTCTTCATCCTGACAGCCCTAGAGTCGAGTACTGTAACCGATTGGTCTTCGTTTTGGATTAATCCTAACAATCGATTGTTCTCTTCAGTAGCGGTGAAGTGAAGAGTCCCCCTTGTAAGAAGTGATGAGATGAGGGAGAAAAGAACGAACGAAGAGTTGAATCCATTTCATTACTAATCCACAAACTGATAACATGTCGCGAATAAATCGGAGTTGTTCGGCTATTTCTATCCGTTTCTTTGTCTCATCTATCTATCCACACTACACTCCTCATTTGAATCATTCTCCTCACTTTATCTCAACTTATACCGAAATCTCCACTCTATTATGGAGAATAACGGTTGGTGTTCGGGTGTGGAAAGAGCGAGAGCGATTAATAAATAAATAGCATTTATTAATTTCACAGAATGAAGGTTGAATTACTATGACGAAAAGAGGGAAAGGGGTAGGGGAGTGCTGAGGGAGTATGAACTGACCGAGGAGAAGTTGTAGTACTTCTCAATGAGTAGTCGCTCGCTATTGACTGAGAATCGAGAAGAATTGATGGAATCGAGGAGACGAATACTTGTGAATATTCGCAGGAAACCGCAGCTCGCGGTAACGTATGAACTCGACTGAAGGAAAAAAGGGAAAGGAAAAACGAGGGAAATTCGCTGATGAAAGATACGGTAGTTGTCGTGGTGGCACCACGAAGTATGAAATTTGGCATGGTGCCAGACGAGATTTTAGGACTAGTGTGATATAGTGAATAATCGTCATGAAATGATTATTATTGTAGTGAACGATAATTGTAATGTAATTCAGGCAAGAAATAGAAAGGGGAGAAAGTAAGACGGGAATGTGCGGTCCCCTCACCACAGATTATAGCGTGGGACGACCACGACCACTTATCTGCAGCAAGAAGACCTTACATTTGGGGGCAAAGAGCACGGAATTACTGTTTAGATTGAATAGAAGAATGATTACACTAGTTGAGCATTCAGAATAATGAAAAAGGAGTCGGGGCTTACTGGCCTGATGAGATTTGGGTATCAAATGATAATTTGGTACACTCCGGGGCCCGGAAGTGTATTGAGTAATAATGAGATGAATGGTATTGATTGAATGTGATTGATTGATGAAGTACAGCAAAGCTGCTTTATTGAGTAGAAGAGATACACAGGAATGAAGGATGGTAAGACAACAATAACAACGGGGAACAACACATAGTACAGTGGCCAACCTGGCAGAAGTAATCAATGGTGAAAGGTGAGCTTAAGGCTCGAGGTTGGGATTCTTGGGACAGAACCACTCCATATGACGGTGGGGCTTTCCGGCCTCGTTGACGCATCCCCTTCTACAGAGGTCGGGTTCGCACGTGGGCGAATGAGATTCGTTGAACTTGCGGAAACACTTGCGACAGGTGTTGCCGGGAATGTACTTGAGTCTCTGAGACAGGGATTTCACTGTTGTACAGTTACGAGAGAGATGGAAGGTCGAGTCGCAAAAGGAGCATATGACACCATTCTTATGAGGATGGGAAGATGAATTGAGTGAATGTCTATGAACGAATGGGGAACGACTTCGGTCACTTCTGACAGATGAGGGTTGACTACGAGGGGTTGAACGGTTTCGATCAAATGAGCGAGGAATAACATTGATACGAGAAGTTGGAGGTTGAACAACTTGAGTGGGAGTTGACAACTTAGATGCTATGGTAGAAACATGTTCGAGGATGGTGGCTACGGAATCAGACAATCTCTTAATGGCTTCTCGATTCGCCTGGATGGCGTCTCGATTATTCACTATCTCTTGATCTAGACCCATGAACTGAGTGCCGAGTGCTCTCATCTCGTCGAAGAGACAGTCAGCCATCTTCTCGAGAAACGGTTGTTGTGGGTCGACGAGTAAAGCAGCTTCTTCATCGATTGACTCGAACATGTCGTTGCTGCTCTGAATTAATGAATTGATTGAATGATTGAAGTTACAGTGTGTAATCACAATGGAATCTGGGGGGGGGGGGGGGAGAGAAGGGGGAAGGGAGAAGGGGGAGGGGGGATGTATTTTGATATTGAATTGAAGGGAATGAAATATCACAGTTATAGACTATTCTGCGCTGCTTGATTTACTCTAGACCGAGTAATCATTGTATGAGAGGATTGATCGGGTACCTTGATGTCTGACAGTTCAGGAGGAACTTGAGATTGAAGTTCTAGAGGAATGAGAAGATTAATCGGTCGTTCAATGATGCGACCAGCATGAGAACGTAGTTTGGCAGAGTTGCCATCTAATGAAAGTATCTGTGCCATCTTCCAGTTAGATCGAGGAGTGTTCCCACTCTCGTCTACAACGAGAACAATCGAACCGAGTTGAGGGGAGATAGTTGTAGATCGAGTTGATTGAAGAGGGTCTGACTTACTAGTCGTGTCTCGAAGACTAGACAAATACTCTTCATGCCACCTCTTCCAGAATGAATTGACAATGATCATTGATCTCGACAGTTGTTTGACTGCTGCTTCTCTACTCGAGTTCTCTTCCTCCGGTGGAACGTAATCGTCCACTGAGGCGAGTAAACTCAATTGACAACCGAGAAATGAATGAGGTAGAATGAGATCAATCGGACGTAGTGCTGGTCCAGAGAATGACTGAACGTCATCGGACGTAACATACGTGAGTGGTCTACTATTAAGAAGAGCTTCTATCTCGCACATTACTGTATTGAACTCTTCCAATGACAATTTGCGTTTGCCAATGGTTCGAACAAGAGATTCTTTGATGATCTTGATTAGCCTTTCGTAAATACCACCTTTCCACGGAGAGTGAGCAGTAGTGAACTGCCATGATACACCTTGTGATGATAGATACGTATCAATCGAAGGATCAGGATCAGAATTCGTTCCTGTTAGTAACGTACTAGCCATTTTGAGAGTTGTCGCCTTGTCAGAGGTGACACGAGAGGGAGTTCCTCTTCTTGAGCAAAATCTCCGAAATGCAAAGATGAAAGCAGAAGGGAGGAGAGATGATACTAGTTCGATATGGCTTAATCTTGTCGAGAAGCAAGTAAAGATAATGATCCACTGCTTCTTGCCATCATCCATGAGAAATGGACCGGCGTAATCTAAGCCACAGTGATTGAAAGGGAGACTCTGGGTTACTCTATCGATAGGCAATGACGGCGATTGAGGGTAACTGAATGGAAGATTGTTGCTCTTTCGACAGTGGATGCACTGTCTTAGACATGACTTAGCTATTGTGCGGGCACGAGGGATAAAGTATCTACTCTTGAGTGAATTGAGGACGATCTCGATACTAGCATGAGATGACGAATAGTGAATGTCCTTAATGATGAGACGAGCTAGCAATGAATTCTTCGACGTAGGTATATAAATAGGAAGTTTGAACTCTGGAGAAGTGTCTGAGTTAGACATTCTTGTTCTGATTCTAAATACACCTGTTGACTCATCGACAACAATAGAATTCATGAGTGGATTATCCTTCGCGACTTGTTGTGACTGATTGAGGGAAATCAAACGATTCAATGCGAATCGTTTTTCGATTGAGTTTAGTTGAAAGATCTTTCCCATTGGAATGTGTTCCAATTTTTTGATAATCGACTGACTTCGTGTATTCAATGCACACTTTGAGAGGAATTTGTATACTGTAGCAGTAACATTGATCGCCTTTCTGAGTGAAGAATACCTACTGAGATCAATGACTGATTCAAGCAATTCCTGATTAGTGACTACTGCTCCAACAGAAAATGTGATTGATTCAACTAAAGGGCAATGCAATTCGGAAAGGCTCTGGTTAGGCCATTGGCTTGGATCTAATTGTAACCATGAAGGACCAATCCACCACGGATGTGAGGGATCATTCATCTCACTTGAACTCTGACCGCGTGTTGCGTGATCTGCTGGATTGCATTCACTTCTAACGTGTCTAGGATGATGGTAGATGAGGGGCTCAGATGCTATGAGTGACTCTGTCATCGACTGAATAAGTTTGATTCTATTGCAGACAAACACTCCAAGTTTATTGAAATCGGGTTTTATCCAGTGAAGGACAATCGCCGAATCAGAAAAGGAGTACACATTGATCGGCTTGTTAGGGAACTCCTTTCGAAGTGTTTCCACAGTGAATAGCAAGAGCGAGTGAGCCATTGCGAGAGAGTCTAATTCCATCTTAGGAATCGTTGATGTACTTTTGATCGGAGCTAGTCGAGTTTTCGATATGAGGAGAGTGGGGCGTCTATTCGGAACCCAACTATAGATACATGCCGCCATAGCATGCTTTGATGCATCACTATATGCGACTAGAGTGATCTCAGTTGAGGAGGAAAGATGAGTGAATCGATCGATAGGTAGAGTGAATTTCTCAAGATCATTGATTTGCTTATGAAACGACAATCTGATGCTTTCGTCGACAGGATCATCCCATTTGAGGGGTTGATTCCAGAGGTTCTGAACTGTTAATCTCGGAGGAAGCAAGAGAGGACTGAGTAGGCCCAGAGGGTCATAAGTGCTTGCAACTATACTACACATTGATCTCTTCGACTCTTTCTCGGACTTCTTCGAGATTGGAACTTTGATCGACAACTGATCTGTATTGACATTCCATGTGAGACCGAGAAGTTTCTGATTGTGATCACTGGATTTGTCTGACTCTGGAATGCTTCTCATGAAGGAGGAATCATTTGATGAGTAATCTCGAAGATTCATTGCCATCGAATTAAATAGACTCTTTGATTGAGTGTATATCTCTGAGGAAGGTGAATCAGAATTGATGACTATGTTATCGACGTAAAGATTGGAGACTAGCTGATGTACTAATTGAGGATCGCAGTTATTAGTATTTCTCTGAATGTGATTGTTTATCACCTTGCTTAGTATGCATGGCGATTGATTGACACCAAAAGGAGTGACTGCAAATCGCAAGTAGTGAAGATTCTGCCTTGTGACGGGCTTATTGATGTCCTTAAGCCAGAGAAATCGAAGCATATTTCGTTGAGAAGGACACAGCTTTACTTGAAGGAAAGCCTTCTCCACGTCCGCAATGATGAGAAATTGTCTTGATCTAGCTCGAAGAATGAGTGATGGTATTCTCTCGAGATCACTGGGACCGGGAAAGATAACATCGTTGAGTGACGGCTTGCCCTTGAGATGGGCTGATGCGTCGTAGACTATGCGTAAGGGAGTTGAAGCCTTATCTGGCCGGAGTACCGGTTGATGAGCGAGGTAATGAATGACTCCATTAGTGTCGGCCGGATCAACTGATTCTACTTGTCCGAGTGCTAGTTGATCTTTGATGACTGAATCATAGAATTTGAGAAGTTTATGATCTTTTGTGAGAGTGCGGACAGTTGAGGCTAGACGTGAAACTGCTAAGTCGTGATTGTCGGGTAGTGAACTAACTTCCGGTTTGAGTGCGTATTTGACATAGTACCCATCATCTCGGAGTTGTACTGTATCATCGAAGTGTTTGGTCACCATTTCATCGGCTACTTTGCGAGATTCTCGCTCTGTAGTTTCATAAATTTTGGCTACAGGATCGACTGCAAATAGATGTTCTATCTTCTGCTCGAGTGAATGTTGTTCAGTGTCTGTGACCACTGAAGCAACTCTGAGTGTGGACGAGTGTTGATTGATTTCAGAAAATCTTCCCTTTGAATCGATTGAGTCGGAATGTGACTGTTGATTCATCATAGTAGAAGCATTTTGTTCTGAACCTGCTACTATTGGTCCAATGACTGATTGAAGTAAGCGATAACCACACGGAAGAGTAGTGGTTTTAGCACTGTCTAATAGTCTGAGAGTATCACCGACTCCTAGGAGGAGGTCGGGAATGATCGTTGAATCTGAGAAGTGACTAGGAATTGAGGAAAGAGTAGTCTTGATCACTGCTAGATCAGCAGAGGACAACGGAGGATGATGAATGGAGCCGACTATGTCAGTAGTATCTCTAACTAATGCTTTGATTGACTCCTTGCCATTGCTAGTTATGATGTCAAACTGAACTACATCATGAGTAGAGGGGGGATCAGAAGAACCTTGTGCACCCTGTAGACCATTGACACTTACTAATAGTTGACCCACGGGGGATAGCTGAAGGCTATTGGCAAGAGCGCGAGAGATGAGAGAAGTTTGTGCACCCGTGTCCAGTAGCACGTTAGCCATTGAACACTTGGTGGCACTCTGATTCGTGATGACTACGGGAGCCGTGAACAATCTATTGTTGACATGAAGTGATTGATCAGTCGTGATCGTGTTTACACCTGATCGAGGAGCTGATGATTTATCACACATTGTCTTGTGATGTTTGGCACCACATGCTTGGCAAGAACGAGTACAGTCGGTTGTTGAATGATAAGAAGAGAAGCAACAATGACATAATTACTTCTTCCTAAGGATCTCCTTCTTTTCCTTTAGTGAAAGTGCTTGTGCGCATTCGCCACTGAAGGAGTGTCGTCCGCAGAAAACGCATTGTGGCTTTCTAGGAGTCTTAGGATTGGGCGAGTGAACGTTCTTACTATGAATCGATTGATGAGGCATTCGTTGCGCCTTAGTGTTAGGCTGATCGAAATTATGGGTAGTTCTGTGATCTTCCCCATTTGAATAGGCACTGATTGTCAGAGTCTCTTCGTGCTCTGTGAGGAGTTGATTTTCAATGAGTTCTAGTCCTGCTAACAACGTTTTAGGCTTGTGATGGCCAATGAAAGTAATAAAGCGAGGATTTATACATTCTGCTAACATTTGCTGAACATAGAGAGCGTCAACGCTGCTCTCTGCATGAATGGAATGAGCAATTGAAATCATCGATTGAACTGCAGATAACTGGTCAGTTACAAGCAGAGACTTTGATCGAATCTTACGAAGGGACTGAATTAGTTTAGCTTGAGTCAGATTATGACGACCGTATTGCGACTCTAATCTGCTGACAATCTTATTGAGGAAGTTTTCGTGAACAGGAATAGAAGCAACTAAATTGAAAGCATTTCCCTTGAGACTACTACGCAGATGATATGCCTTCTCGACTTCAGAAAGGCTAGGTTGCTTGAGCACTAATTGATCGATTTGGTAGCGAAATGCCGGCCACCTTGTCAGGTCACTTCCATCGAATGTTTCTAGTTTGATGGGAGGGAGTGAAAGGCTCGGTCTACTTGTCGATGATGAAATATGAGTGATGATTTGACTGATACTATCACTGAGTTTGCCAATGACGGCAGACTCATCGATTAATGGTGAAGCAATGAGATTATCTCCTGAACCGTTGGGAACAGAGGAAACGACCGATGAATTGAGAGGAGGAACTATAGAGGGCGGGGCAGGGGTAGGGACGGGAACCGTGTCGTTTGACAGTGATGAAATGACTCTAACCCGGTTGATTGTTTCAGCTAGAGTGAGGTCGTAATGAATTTTCTTTTCTCTTACTAGAGATGTAAGACTAACCGGAGCCACCGGGATGCTATTCCCTCCATCCGTGATCGAGGTGTCCATCTTCTGGTCGAACAACTGCTCCTCCTTCTTCTTGTTCTCTTCATCCATCTCAGCTATCTTCGCTGTGAGTGTCGAGACTGCGAATTCATATTGATTTACTGCCAATTGAACGTCTACAATGATTGTGGAAGTTGAAATGACTAGGGCCTTGATTTCGTCATTATTCGAAACTGACGCAAGGCTCGTGATAGTTGACTCGATTGCATCGAGTTTTGATTTGATTTTGCTGCGCATGTCGTGAAATGACTCATAATGAGACTCGAAAGATGACATTCCGACAGGATTTGTTCTCCTACGGGAGGTATTGACTGAAGGTGGAAGGGGAAATGAAAACGGGAGAGAAATGACTGAACGATTGAGTGACTGCTTGGAGTGACAAAATGATTCGAAATGGGAGGTGTTGCCTGCCACGCGGGGCTTGATTGACTAGGGTTCTTGAGGTGGATGATGCACCATATACCGAAATCTCCACTCTATTATGGAGAATAACGGTTGGTGTTCGCGGTGTGGAAAGAGCGAGAGCGATTAATAAATAAATAGCATTTATTAATTTCACAGAATGAAGGTTGAATTACTATGACGAAAAGAGGGAAAGGGGTAGGGGAGTGCTGAGGGAGTATGAACTGACCGAGGAGAAGTTGTAGTACTTCTCAATGAGTAGTCGCTCGCTATTGACTGAGAATCGAGAAGAATTGATGGAATCGAGGAGACGAATACTTGTGAATATTCGCAGGAAACCGCAGCTCGCGGTAACGTATGAACTCGACTGAAGGAAAAAAGGGAAAGGAAAAACGAGGGAAATTCGCTGATGAAAGATACGGTAGTTGTCGTGGTGGCACCACGAAGTATGAAATTTGGCATGGTGCCAGACGAGATTTTAGGACTAGTGTGATATAGTGAATAATCGTCATGAAATGATTATTATTGTAGTGAACGATAATTGTAATGTAATTCAGGCAAGAAATAGAAAGGGGAGAAAGTAAGACGGGAATGTGCGGTCCCCTCACCACAGATTATAGCGTGGGACGACCACGACCACTTATCTGCAGCAAGAAGACCTTACATTTGGGGGCAAAGAGCACGGAATTACTGTTAAGATTGAATAGAAGAATGATTACACTAGTTGAGCATTCAGAATAATGAAAAAGGAGTCGGGGCTTACTGGCCTGATGAGATTTGGGTATCAAATGATAATTTGGTACACAACTAGATCTTTCATCACCGGTATTGTATGTCACCAGCGTTTCTCATGTTATTTTCCCGATGAATAATCATCGCGAAAAAAGGCTATGTAGAAATTTTTATTGGAGGTTCAAAATTTCGAAGAAAAATATTTAAAGCTACTTTACGATGCATTGACTCCGCATTTCTGCTATTCGTATTACAGTAACCGAAAGTGTCGTTATTTTCGAAAATATTTTAATTTCTTGTTTTATTCATATTTGCTCGCATTTTGATTGATTTTTTGCCTATCAGCCGCCCTAATTATTGTCATAGTCACTCTGTGTAGTATACAAAAATGTATATAGGCGTTGCTAACCTTTAAAAAGACGCTTAATTTGAATTCGCGCGAGACGCGTCCATTCCAAACTCGCCACTCCGCGTCTCACGCGTTACCGCGTGGTTGGCGTTGGTTAGTCATTCATTCTCGAGTTTTCCTCTTTCATAACTGGTGCCTCGCTATTTAGTTGCTCCACTTTACTGTTTTCCTCTCATATTCCTCTGTTTTACCTTCCCTCTTTCTAGAATGCAAATTTTCGTCAAAACTCTCACCGGAAAGACCATCACCCTCGAGGTCGAGGCCTCTGACACCATCGAGAACGTCAAGGCCAAGATCCAGGACAAGGAGGGAATCCCCCCTGACCAGCAGAGACTCATCTTCGCTGGTGAGTTTCATCACTATACGTCTGGTTTAGTTGCTATGCTCCCAACTTACTTGAGTTGTCGAACTAATAGTGGCCACATACTCCTACGTTTGGGACATATAAATATCTTGATTTTAAGGCTTTGCAACATATGTTGTTGTAGTAGTAAGAAAATTACGTATAATGGTATTTACTCCTTGTTTTACAGGCAAGCAGCTCGAAGACGGTCGTACCCTCTCCGACTACAACATCCAGAAGGAATCCACCCTCCATCTGGTGCTCCGTCTCAGAG
Organism: Pristionchus pacificus; assembly: GCA_000180635.4. NCBI lineage: Eukaryota > Metazoa > Nematoda > Chromadorea > Rhabditida > Neodiplogasteridae > Pristionchus > Pristionchus pacificus. Next base: position 13,932,797 of record CM026577.1, read on the forward strand.
GAGGCATGCAGATTTTCGTGAAGACCCTCACTGGAAAGACCATCACCCTCGAGGTTGAGGCCTCCGACACCATCGAGAATGTCAAGGCCAAGATCCAGGACAAGGAGGGAATCCCCCCTGACCAGCAGAGACTCATCTTCGCTGGTAAGCAGTTTGATATTTGTTTGTTTTCAATATTATCTATTTCTTTTTATCGACTGAATGTTGATTAATTTCTTTCTAGGCAAGCAGCTCGAGGACGGCCGTACCCTCTCCGACTACAACATCCAGAAGGAATCCACCCTCCATCTGGTGCTCCGTCTCAGAGGAGGCATGCAGATTTTCGTTAAGACCCTCACTGGAAAGACCATCACCCTCGAGGTCGAAGCCTCCGACACCATCGAAAACGTCAAGGCCAAGATCCAGGACAAGGAGGGAATCCCCCCTGACCAGCAGAGACTCATCTTCGCCGGTAAGCAGTTTGATATTTGTTTGTTTTCAATATTATCTATTTCTTTTTTTCGACTGAATGTTGATTAATTTCTTTCTAGGCAAGCAGCTCGAGGACGGTCGTACCCTCTCCGACTACAACATCCAGAAGGAATCCACCCTCCATCTGGTGCTCCGTCTCAGAGGAGGCATGCAGATTTTCGTGAAGACCCTCACTGGAAAGACCATCACCCTCGAGGTTGAGGCCTCCGACACCATCGAGAATGTCAAGGCCAAGATCCAGGACAAGGAGGGAATCCCCCCTGACCAGCAGAGACTCATCTTCGCTGGTAAGCAGTTTGATATTTGTTTGTTTTCAATATTATCTATTTCTTTTTATCGACTGAATGTTGATTAATTTCTTTCTAGGCAAGCAGCTCGAGGACGGCCGTACCCTCTCCGACTACAACATCCAGAAGGAATCCACCCTCCATCTGGTGCTCCGTCTCAGAGGAGGCATGCAGATTTTCGTTAAGACCCTCACTGGAAAGACCATCACCCTCGAGGTCGAAGCCTCCGACACCATCGAAAACGTCAAGGCCAAGATCCAGGACAAGGAGGGAATCCCCCCTGACCAGCAGAGACTCATCTTCGCCGGTAAGCAGTTTGATATTTGTTTGTTTTCAATATTATCTATTTCTTTTTTTCGACTGAATGTTGATTAATTTCTTTCTAGGCAAGCAGCTCGAGGACGGCCGTACCCTCTCCGACTACAACATCCAGAAGGAATCCACCCTCCATCTGGTGCTCCGTCTCAGAGGAGGCAACTAATCGCCATCATATAATCTAATGACTAAACACCGAATAAACGCCACTGTAAATTATACTCGATGCATAATGCATAAACAAGTTATTTATTCCTTGACTGAACTTTTTTTACGAGTACTCTTGAAGTTGGCGAGAGTGTTAATGGAATTGTCAGACTTGATCCTTTGTTTCCCGTTACGGAGGAAGTACCTGAATGTTTTCAATGATCTCTTGTATTTTCTTGACAGTACCTGTAGTCATCTGTGAATAGGAGTATAGCCAATGGGTTGGCTATTGGGAAGAGGTAAACCATGACCGCTTTCGCTATGCATACGAAGAATGGTAGACGGTATCTGGAGTGCGTTTCTTTTGCAAGATGTTTCGCTTTTGAATACCCCAAGGTTATTGAAGTTGCATCGATGAATGGAGGGAGATAGAGGAAGAAAAAGGGGCTGAGGGCCTAAATAATCGATCCATTGACCATTGGATACTTTTTAAGTTAACCTGGCACACTAGCATGCGAAACACTTGCTGTTGTAGTGATTGTGCCTTACGAGAGACTATATTATGGCGAATTACTCTGTCTAAAAATTGCTTGATATTTTGGACGTTATCGTGTTGTTACAGACAAATCTTGCTGCCTGTGTAGAAAACGACAAAGATTATGACCAAGAAGGAGACTTGGAACAGGCCGGATAGGCCCATCCCAACAATTCCTCGACCGAGCATGCCGGGATCCTGTGTGGAAGAGGTACGGTACTTGATTCATTGATTAATCTCACAGTCATGTCGTTGGCCTGATAGTAGATCTGTGAGAAATCCTCATCGTAGAATTCTGACAGTTGTTCGTTCTGAGGATCAATCGATAATGTACACTGTGGTTACGGTACCGTACCATAGTTACAGTAAGATTGTCCAGTGGCGATGTTGCCACATCCAGAAGGATCCCTTGAGTGAGGGCAAAGATAGCACAGAACAGGATTAGAATGAACCGCACAGCCTTCGAGTCGTAAAGCTTTTTGATTCTTTGCGAGCTGTGATTATCGATTTTTAACGAGAAGGGATTCTGCGACGTACTTGCAGATTACGGTATAGCGATAGGCGAAAGTAGCCGCCACGAGAAAGGAAGTGGCGATCATGCCTGAATATTGTTCGAGAATGATCGTTGATCTTTGGTCTTTCAATTCACATGCGTGCCAAACACCGAATGCCGGTCGTATTATGGACCCGATAAAGGTTGTCCTCGGCCAGGTTGAAGTGTACCCAACGGGAATAAGGGCGAGAATCCTTCCGTCCGCATGAAATATCTGAGATTGTACGGTAGATTACGGTAGTTCTGACTCAGTGATCGATAGGTCAGACTTCATACCGGGACAATGATGGCATAGGCTCCCGAGAAGAGCAGATCAAAGATGACGATGGCGAGTGAGATGAATCTGAAGAGAGGTGTGAATTGGAGATATTGTAGATGCACAGTGCGTGGTGTATCGTATTAATTGCGTAGTCAATTCTAGGTGTTCTGTAAGTGCAGACTAGGAATTCGTTTCCTGGTTGTCTATTGAATTGAAGTTGTACTTAAGATACAGCTAATTGTAAGTGGAGAAGTTCACGTATTGCGTAATAGGCAATGCGTATGTGAAATGGAGAATTGCGATAAACAGTTGTGAGTGGTGCAATTGACAAGTTGCCGCTTACCTGTATCCACTGTTCTGGGTAGATGTGCCAAAGCCGAGACAGCTTAGGAGAAGGAGATTGAGAAACCAGGAGATAACAAAGCAGAAGAGGGACGTGACAGCGAGAATCGTGATCATGACATGACGTGCGCTCGGAGGAACTCGCTATTGAGATATGGTAGCAAGAGGGAACGTTGTCACTGAAAGTGGAGACTTGACTACTGACATGCACGTAAGTCGTGGTGAGGTGGGAGGAATGGTCGTTAAGCGCCGAACCAATTTGGAGTGATACTGATTGTGAGTAAAATGTCAGGCAGGGGCTGAATGGGAATCGAAGAATGTTTGAGGAATGATATCTCGGACGGAAACATGCGGAGCAGGCAGGATATTGTGGAATGGTGGGAATTGGTCCTTTTTATGCGCAAGGAGATGATGGGAGTATCATGATTCTCTCTTAAGGGGGAGAAGTTATGGGAAAGAAGAAGGAATGAGTGGTATATTTAGAATAATTCGTAGTTGGAAGGAGAAGAAGTGGCGGCTTTGTACAGTACAGTCGGAGATCGAGTCCAATCCATTCGAATGAGTGGTCGTTGGGGTCCTGTCGTTGAAGGACCTCAAGGCCCTTCTATGAATACAAGAAAATGCGCAAATCCGGAATGAAATTGTCACAAGAATAAATTGGAGTGTCATTGTTATAGCCTGATAATGAAGCCCCAAATATGCATGGTCGACTTTAGAGGAACACAATTCATAGACTTTATTTCAATTCTTGAAAAACACCCGTACGCACGTCGTGCTAAGTGCCAATTACCAGTAGCGAATAACAATGAAAGACAACAATATTACGAATAACGACGATTTGGAAGCTGCAGCTGCAGAGTTTTCCGCTTCCTCCTCCTCGCAAACGTCTTCTCCGAAGTAGTTGTAACACATTCGAGAGCTGTCGGCGAGCGGCAGACAGTGCGCTGCTGCAGCATCTGCAGCAGCAGTCGGTCGCATGCTGCGACTGCTGCTGCAGCAGCCGCACAACACAGTGTTGTTGGCCAGCTGCAGCGCCGAGCCTGCTGCAGAGGCCAGTGCTTCCCTATCGGCGAGTATTGTGCCTGAAAGGGGTACTGCTCGGTATCCAATACGAGAAAAATTTATTGGGATACTGATATTGTATTGGCCAATGTGATCATTGTATGAACGAGTGCGAATCCGCAAATAGAATTGCTGTTGATCAGAGATCTCTGCTACGGTCTATTATTTCCATTCTACGATACTCCCCTACCGTGCCCCTCTTACCTGAAATGGCGGTGACTCGCGATGAGATGAGAAGAGGAGCGAGTCGACGGGCACGAGAATCACGAATGTGAAGGGTGGAGATGGAGGAAGAGATGAGAGCATCACGAGGAAGGGATAGGAGATGAACTCTATCGAGAGTGAGAGAGGAGATGGAAGAAGAATGGATGGAAGAGGAGGAGAGGGAAAGGGAGGAATCAGCGAGATAGAAGGAACGAAGGGAAGAGTAAGAGAGGGCATTGGGCCTGGAATGGAGATGATGAGATGAGGGGAGAGTTGTGTTTCACGGTGGTATGATAATGACCGGGAGCAGAGATCGTTAGTCGATGCTCTGGAGCTGGTTAAAAAATAATCGTAATAAACTCCGCTCAAGAGCTCAGTACGGTGCTTGCAGTAACCTAGAGTTGCGGTGTGACCTACCGTATCTTGGCCGTGGAGTGGTAGACGTGAAGGGTGTCGAGGGCTGTGGGAAGGGAGGAGAGAGAAAGACGATGCACTCGGAAGAGATAGAGCGAGGAGAGGGACGAGTTGCGGGGAAGAGAGATCTGAGAGAGGAAGAGGCTTTGTAGCATTTGAGCACTTTCTTGCCTCCAAAAGATATCATCGGACCTAGTGCCGAATTTGCATTGTTATCGGCAGTGACCGATTGCGAAGACTGTAAGGTTTGCTCATGGACATTGTGTAGGCAATCTAGCAGATTAAAGATCGGGGCGCGTGGGAGAGTTTCGTTTCAGCTTGACATCATAGGCAGTGTGTGAACACCTGAGTGATATGGTGAAAATCTCGCTTTTTAAAACAATAATTACTCTCGTAAGCTTTGCGAGAAAACATGTAAGAAAAGAAGGGAGATCTCAGTCAATGCAGGGGTTTTTTATTTGCTCGTGTTGTGGCATTTTCACACTACGAAGACATGCGTGCATTGAGCAGGAAATGTAGCATATTGAAGCTCTGAGCACGTGGGAGAATTGCGTTTCAACTTGGCATCATAGGCGGTGTGTGATCTTGAGGTTGATGATCATGACAACTGCCAGTGTACCGTATACAATCATTTCATGCTGTCTTTGCAATGGGACTTTCTATACATTCTTCACTATCGTATCTCATTCTCACCTCGAGATTCGGGCAGTCGCCCATCAGTAGCACGCTCTGATCGGGCTCTAGCGCAGGAGTGGAGGCGGATTCTGAAATGAATCAGTTGTCAATCCCCATCGGTGGTGCATCTACAGTACCCTCACAGGTGCACTCGAGCATCCGCCATTTCCGCTTGCACAACGCCCCTCCGGCGTAGGCTGTTGCGGAGGAGCCCTTGCAGACGGAGGAGAGAGGAGCGGAGCAAGTGTTGGAAGAGAAGTGCCATTCCTGAGAGGAAGAGAGGGGATTACGGTAGGATACGGTATTATGGATTGAGGGGTGGTGGTAGCAAGGATACTGTATTTCTAATGAAATTTGGAGTAAGAGGTCGTGAAAGATGGGTGGTGCAACTGGGAGAGTTGTGTTTCATCATGTGATCATAGACTAGCGTGAGGACAAGAAATTGATATGCGACGGCTGTGGAAAATTATCTATTATTTGCAGTAATTGGGATGGAAGGATACAGTATCTCACTAGATCAACTCTGCTCGGAGTAAGGAGGAGATGCAAGTGGGGAAGCTGTGCTTCACTACGTCATCATAGCTAGGGTCAGGCCAAATGATTGATACAGTTCTGTTTCTCTGGAAATATAATATAATATGCTCGGAGTGAGGAGAAGGTGGAAGTGGGGAATTTGTGTTTCACTATGCGATCACAGCTAGGGTGAGGACAAGGGATTGATGATTTCAAGTTGTCGTTTTTTGTTGGAAAAATATCTGGACTCACGAGTTCATCTCTGCTCGGAGTAAGGAGGAGGTTGTTGAACTCGCAGTCAGTGAGATTGCACTCGAAGGAGGAACGAGTGATGGAGAGACGAAGGGGGGAGAAGGATGAGAGAAGGGAACGACCATCGAGACCGATGATGGATGAATCGATAGAGAGAAGGGGAATCTGAATGAGGAGTACGGTAGATGATGGAGCAGATTACTGTACAATCTGATTGTGAATCTAGGGAGTTTCGTGCCAGCGAGATTTCCGTGGGTGGGAGATCTGTGTTTCACTGTGGAATCATAGGCAGCGAGGGAAGCGCTGTAAGATGTTTGCTAGGTTGACGTGATACATTCGGCGCTCGATTTCGATGTGCATAGAGAATGAATCACCGGAAGCATAGTGTTGCGTCGATCATTTCAAACGATTTTCGTTCCCCAATGGGACGGATGAAGGAAGGGAAGGAAGGAGGAGTAGGATGAGTGGATGAGTCACATAGGGGCGTCTTTCCCCTCTCCATTTCCCCCCCCCCCCTCTCCCTCTCCACGATAAGTAAAAGGTGACTGTCCAAAAGAAGCGACCACGAGGGAGAGGAATCGCTCTTCTTATCTATGCCGCGCGGCTTGTGGCTATGATTGTTGCTTATGAGTACGAGCTGTGAGACCCGAATCCGCCAGGTTGTTGTAGGGGGGAAAGTGAGAGAGGGGGACACTTGACCCGGTAGATTAGCGCCCCTCCGCTTGTTGATCTAATTTACCGTCGAGTCTCGGAAGGTGTCCCCGGCCACCATTTCCAGTCGACTGCCATAGATGAGAAGTCGATTGGTAGAAAGATTAGAGAAGGCGCCTCGAAGAACCTCTTGGATCGAAGTGGAATCAAGATGGATCAGATCGAATTGACCATTGGAAAAGGCGTTCCGAGCTATGGTTCCGATCTGCAAAGAATAGTATGGGGTTAAAGTTACCCAACCAGGACGATTTTGAACCCCTTTTTTAATTTGTCCATTGAATAGAGAATGGTCGAAATAGTATTGCTCGCGCATTAAAAAAGTCAGAAAATCGATAATAACCCTATAAAGCGGCCTGGAACACCCGGTCTGGTCCGGCCCTGAGCCAGGCAACCGCGCGCAATTTAAAATGGAATATAGGGAGACTTAATTGTTTATCGCTGTGACTCCGCCCACTTTTACTTTCTGCGGTTCCCTGGCTCCGCATTGGTCTTTCCAGATTCAATAATGAAATAACAATAGATCAATAAACTTAAAATAAATTATTTAATTAAATTAAAAATATAGTCATTTGCTTGGTCGCTACTTTGCGGTTGCGGTTTTCGCGCGCATTCAAACGAACATTTTTCCTGGTTGGGTAACTTTAAGGGGGTAATGAATCACGAAGACACCGGGTACTCATTCCCCCCCCCCCCCCCTCCCCTCTTGACTCTGTGCTCACTTCTGAACCGGTAGCCCCGCCCGCACGAGAGTTATGGTTCAACTGTCTCTCTGTGCCCGTGATATCTCGCTGGACAGAGAAAGCGAGAGAGCGTGGGAAATGGAGAGAGTTACTGCTCTGCCCTCTCTCTTCCCAACCCATCATTCTACCCAGTTTTTAACGAGCTAAGCAAGGTGTGTTCGTGCGTTCGTTCCCATCGTTCCTTTTCTCCCCTCTGGTAATTGTATCTTTCTTCTTCTCGAGCAAATAAATGGCAGAAGCAGGGCAAAAACGACGCCATTTACTGTTGACACTAACTGCTCTTTTTGTCATTAGAAGGGTAGTTGATCCGTGAATTCAAACAATCTCCTTCCATCTGGGAAGGAGTGTATTCATTCAAGAGGCGTTCCATTCCTCACTCTTCTCTTCCCACTGACCACTCTCTCGATTTCACACACTCTCTCGCCTGCCTCTCTCTCTCCTCCCGAGACACATCGACCTTGATGAACTCACTACAGGGCGAAGAGGGGGTGTTCCCATCCAGAGGCCGGGCGGAGCTCCGCCCGCCCCCGCTCTCCTCTTTTCCCGTGCTGTCTCGCCCCGCACTCTCCTACCTGTCCCCTTCCTCTCTCTTCTCCAGTGTCTAACTGTCCCTTCTCTCCCTCCCCACTGTCCATACACACATTGAACTACTCTCCTCCGCTTCTGTCGCCATTTCGATGCCAATTTCACTGTTTTTTCAATCGTTTTTCGCGTGTTTTGATCGTGATTCCGTCTTTCTGTCGTGATAACCTGATTAGAGAGGTCACCTGAGTATCGTTGATTTGAAAGGCCAAGATTATCGATTGACCGAACGCCCGCTGACCGATAAGGGCGACGGTAGATTTGTGGAAAACGAGGGTGGAAATCTGGAATTCGATCTTTGATCTTTCGCCCTTTGGCTAGGTTGCTCTTTGATCTTTTGTTCTGATCCCTTCCTATTGTTCTCTTCAAGCTCGCGGCGCGAAGTGTATGTGTATAGTTTGCGATATGCGCGCGTGCGAGCACTCGTTGGGATAATACAGTGACTGGATGCGATAGGTCGTTGTCGCCTCATAAAAGCGTATCGAGAGAGGGGGAGAAGGAGGAGGAACATGCGAATTGAGGGGTGGTTTAGTATTGCATATGCTGCCTTTATTGCAGTGGACAAGAGAGGGGGCTGTGGTCGATGCGCATTCCTTTCTGTACGGTTTAGAAATAGTTAGGCTTTTTCGAAATGAGCTTGGCGTCTCGATATCATCTGGAGGTTTGTAATGGTAGGTTTAATGAGCTCCCTCTCCATCTGCCTCGGTAGACAGTGATTGCTAGTGTGGGCAGACAGTACGGAGAGGCGCAGTAATGTCTGTCGCTTTAGGCTCCATCCAGGGTGCCTTGAGACCAAGAGGGAAACTGGATAATTAAGCGTGTTGTGAAATGGCGGAGACTGGTGGCGAATGTCGGCTTAGGCGCGTGAAGGAGCGAGAGCTTTGATGTGGATGGAAATCAGCTGGTATTGACAAACACCGTGCTGGGAAGGGAAATCTTGGGTATCAGGAGAAGTGGATAGGCGAGATAAGGGCCCTATTTGGTAGCTCCTGATCGGGGGAGGGACGGTTGATGTTTTTTCTTGTTATTGAACGTTGAACTCAAGCTTCTAATGTATTACTATGTCGCATGTATTATTGTTTCGCCAATAAAACCTTAAGCGTTATTGCTGTTCTGCAGTACTCTTTTCTGTGCTCCACGAAATTGATTGGTTGTTCATCGAAATAGCGGCGACGACTCATTGCTTTGGGTCTTTCCCGCAAACTGTTGTAGTAATCATGAAACTCAAATGCGGTGAGTGGTTAATTGAGTGGAACTTTCACAATATGCCGAGCAGCTTTAGGAAGTGACTCATTCGCTCTCTTCCTTCCGTTGTCAAAAGGGGCCTCTCACTCACTTCTTTCTTTCTTCTCTCTCCATTTTATTCTCTGAATCTATCGTTTCCGCACTCTGCCACCTTTTTATCTATCGCGAATGCATTGGGTTCGCGGCGGATGTTGCTGAATTCCGCCCTCTCCCTTTCACCTCCGCTCTCCTGCCCTCCGCTCTCCCAATTCCTCCTCCAGGAGGGTGTTCTATTTGCCCTTCCGAGAAGTCTAGTGTGCTTTCCGGCCTCGACGGTGTCGAATTCGAGGCACGAGCGAGCCGTTTTTGTCGATTTGATCGTTCAATTTGGGCCCTTTAGTGGAACACCATTCCAGATGGAGGTGGTTTACTCTGTTTGAGTGAGGTTTCACGGGTTCAAAAGGCGGATGAAAGGGGGTATGAGTTACGGCGAGTTGGCAGAGGGGCTTAGTGGAGGGGGGAACAGTCACTGTTTGCACCCCGGGATCATGGATGGCAGGGGAGGGGAATGAGGTGGTAGACTGGCAAGACAATTAGGTATTTGGATAATTGTGGAGGAGACGGACACGAATTGGAAAACAATGTTGCTTGAGGAATGTATGATAGCCGTGAAACGCGTGTTCTGCTGGTCAGACATCCACATTTTCCTATGCCATTTCTCAATTTTGTGTTTTCCTTCAAATATTTTTCATTCATCTTTATTGTCAATGCACAACGAATCATCGCGCCGTATTCTCTCATATTCTATAATACACCTGAAACCCATTCTCACCTTGCTGCCCTCGAATGCTCCTTGTTGAATTTCATTAATCCTCGTTCGATTGATCTCAACCCGCTCCCAATCTGCACTCGCAAACGCCTTTTCCGTTATTGCCTCGACCTGATTATCGATTACTTTGCTCAATTCGCGATTCCCCACTACCGTAATACCATTGAGTGATCGATCGATAATCGTCTCATTCTCCTCTTTCCAGACGGGAGGCACGGAGGAGAGTGCGCGCCGTGGCCAGACCGTAGCCGGCCGAGGGTACTGTAGCGGATCTGCAAGGATTACGGTATTATTGATTTATTCCTCGCGATTTCTTCGCTTTATTTACATCGATTCGCTCGAAATCGAAGTTTGTAGTCTCGAAATTGTCCATGGTAGAGTTAGTGACGAGCAGTTGCATTCCCGAATTCACGCATTTCTGACGCTGGAATTATCTGGACTCTGGGTACTGTAGGTTACGGTAGCCCACCTGCTTTGCAGGTTTTCCCTTGCTAGTGATGGAAAGATGCGATTCGAGTATGGCAACATTGGTAGCCTCGTGGTCCGAGAGGAAGAGATTACTGTCGAGGAGGGTACGGTAGATTGCGGTAATGGAGGTACGGTAGGACGGACCTGAACTTTCCCTCGACGTCCTCGAAGACGATATCTTCAATGGAAGAGTCGGCGAAGAGGAAACTGTGCGCGATATCGATCTAAATTTGGGATGTCAATTGTGAATTTTAAGTTTGGTTAAAACCTTGATCTCGCCGCGTAGAAAGATGTGCTTCACGCGATACATGCCTCCTGAAAGCAAGAGTGAGCAGAGGGATACTGTAGCTTCAGGTTACGGTAATCGATGCTCTCACCGAATGCCTTGGCGTGCAGTGTACCCATGCTCACACGGTGCATGTAGAGGTAGTTGACGTTGGAGAGATGAGCGAAGGCGAGCGAATGAATAGAAGAGATGTGCGAGTTTTTGATCTGAAGAGAGGGGTTACGGTAGGACTACGGTAGGCTACAGTACCCAGATGTGTTTCAAGTTGGCCAGTCCCGAGAAGGCGTTGGCATGCAGCGAATCAATGTCGCAGTTGTCGATTAGGAAGATTTCCGGCGCCTGAGTACGGTAGGATTGGACAGGTTCCTCGTTGTGAGACTGTCAACGGGGAGTGAAAAGACAGGAAGTTGCGCTGATTAGAAAAGGAGCTGTCGGGGGTTTCGGAGGCGTAAATATGCAGGGAGATGTTGACATGGAGTACTGTTTTGAGTCTGGAGAATAAGGCGAGAAAGAATATGGAATGGTGAAAGGCATGAGGAAGTTGTACCTGCTGTAGATGCCGAAAGGCGAACGGGTGGATGGTGAGGTTATTGATGCCCTGTATGTTGAGACGCTTACGGAAGGTGGTGCCTCAATGTATTTCAAGTTGTTGAATCAGGTGTTAAAGGGAAATATTACTGAGAAGAGAAACAGTTACTTTTGCCATATCTATGAAGCACATTTGCACCTTGTTCGCAAACATTCGCAAATGTTCAATGAGGCCCGTATCTCACCAGTGAATGTTCCATTGGCGAGTGTCACACTCTGACATGAATGAATGGTGAGCGAGTCGATAACGAGCGACCCGAATGCGTCCAATTGAAGATGTTGATGAACGGAGTTGGCGCATCTGAGGAGGAAATAGATAAACGCTGCAGCCTGTCACTTTGTGGTTCCACCTAGTGTATGTATGGGCAATGGGCAAGTGCTGTTAATGATTTGGCAATGTCTTTCACAAAAACAATCAGTAATGCTCTTCTGCGAGGAAATCGATGAACACATCCTGTGACTTTGTGGTTTCACCTATGGGATCGCAACATTAAAATGCTCCGCGGAGACGCTACGGTGTTTAGCGCATAATACGGAACGTTTTATTCGCTTGGTCATTATTGATTAACACTAAAATTCTCGTTTTCTTAGTATGTACTACTAGTGCCTCTAGGAAACGATTATCAACAAAAGCTAGGGTCTGGACCCTCTAGTCAAAATATGAAATGAACGATAGGAATCGAAATACGCAGAACGGTTTATCACGCCTCTCACCTAAGATTCGACCTGAATCTGTCAGCGAGTCAAATTTCGAGGTTGAGATTTCGACTGATTTGGGGTCTACCATACCTCTCTAGACACCCTGTCAACGGAATAGTGTCAGAGACTATTCCCAACCGAGCTGCAGCATCGGTCGGGTGCAGCCTGTCAACTTTAAGTGAGATTTTCTCCCACTCAATGCATTCCTAGAAAAAACTTTTCTTCCTGAGCTGGGCCTATTTTTTGATGCTCTATAGATGTACATCGTTCGTTTGTCGATATCTTTCAGTATAACACCGCTACACGCGGTGACTCATAATCAGAAAACCACTCGAAAAACTACGTTTTTTTCGACGTACGATAATAGCCCTAGTCACGAGGAATCGAATGATAGGTCAATGCTCTCCCATCTCGAAACCGTGTGCGAATTAACCCCCAAAAACCATCTCTCCAATTTTTGAATTTTATTTTCAACAGCAATTTTCACCTTCATTCCTCATTTTCGTGAGAAATGACCCGGTGTCATATGAAAAAATCATCTATGTTTCAACTGTTGTACAAACGATCCTTCTTGGCCCCAATGAAACTATGAATGCTCAGTGAAACATATCAAAAGTTAACAGCACACGCCGGGTCATTTCTCACGAAAATGAGGAATGAAGGTGAAAATTGCTGTTGAAAATAAAATTCAAAAGTTGGAGAGATGGTTTTTGGGGGTTAACTCGCACACGGTTTCGAGATGGGAGAGCATAGACCTATCATTCGATTCCTCGTGACATGTGTCATGTGACAAGTGTATGTGTCGTCAATAGGCATGAGCTGTCACTTAACAGGGGTTGTTGTATGAGCTGCAAAACAATAAGGAATGCGCGGGATTCGTGCGGAAAAATGCAAAAGATGCGCGAGAGAATATTTTGATGCGTGGGAGTGGGCTGCGGAAGATCGGAAGATCTGCCGAGAACATCTTATGCGACAATGCACGTTTACAGTGATGTTTTCACGTACGTTGTGGTCTCTCGATTCCGAGTGAACTCTGCCTTCTCGAAGGTGTTAAAGAGCGTGAAATGGAGAAAAAGCAGAAATTGCTCCAGAGGGAGAAAGGCAACAACGAGCTAATTACGAAGATTGATGGTGTGGCGGGAAGAGATTAGAAGGGCACGGAAAAAAAAGGAGCTGACGTGAGAATTCGACGTTTCGAGAGGAGTGTTTCCCAAGGTTTTTATGTTGAGATTTACCACGAGGAAAACACGATGAATTGTCTAGACGAAGAGAAGTCGTGGTTAGCCAATCATGGGCCTCATGTCCGTGCATTGGCTTTGTCATGCTTGGTTTTTGGGAAGAGAGTAATTTCGAAAATGCTAAAACAAAGAAAAAGAAAAAAAGGGTAACTCACGAGCATTCAACTTGATCGGAGTCGCAGATGCATTGCGAGGGACAGACGGGAGTGAGGAGACAGTGAATTATTGAGAGATGAAGGAAGGCGAGAATGAGGATCCCCAGAACGGGAATCGGTTCAGACATGCGTGCAGGGATTCTGGAGTAATTCTGGAAATGGAGATGTGGGGATTGAATTCTGCAGTTAGTGAGTGCGAGAAACGCGCAAGCGAGAACTGTAGGACAGTATGATTAGGAAGTAGGGTAGGAGTACTGTTGGCAACAATAAGATACCTTACAATTAGTTGCCGATTGGAACAAGAGAAATAGCGAACATCGAACTATCAGGTGAAAGCATACAGGAGATTATCCAAAGGGGATTCATCTTTCATCTTAGATAATGTAGGAGGAAATGAGAAGCCGCTTCTCGGAAGCATGACGGCTGACCGGGACCAGTGAACAGTGAACAGAAAGCAACTGGAGATGGACGATGTGGTAGATGAGGAGGGGAATGGAAGGACGGGAGGAGCCAAGTGAGGGAGGGAGGAGGGAGGAATAAGAAGGGGAGGGCGAGAGAATAGAGTAATTGCATCAACACGGAAGACCCCCACTACTGTGTGTGAAGAGTCGCGCAGTCGAAGAGTAGAGGAATGAAAGGGAGGGGAGGGGAAGGAGACAGGCAGTCTGATTTGTGATGCAGATTTGATGGGATCTAAGGGGTTCTGAAGGAAGAAGGGAAGGATGTAGAATAGTTGAGTAGCACGAGGGGACTGTGAAGAATGTAGATGATGTAGAGGATGGAGGTCCCACGGATGTTTTTGTGCCTCTGCCGACGCACGGTTTTGCCCAGTAGCTTTTGGCTGCTGTGTTGTAGGAGAGGGCGGGGAAGATTCTAGTGTTTTTCGGTGGCTGCCCTCGCGCTCTTTGAGTGGAAAGAGGTAGTGGAGCGTGTGAAGGCATGATTGCTGATGGGATAGAGGGAGGAGGAGGAGTGACCAGGAGGATTCGCGATTACTATGTCTGGACTCGAGGAAATGGGTTGGTGGTTGATCCGAGAACGATGATTCGCTGAGGAGCGAGAGCACGTGCTGTGCTAGAATGAACGCTCCCGGGAATTATGAATGAAGAAGGAATCTGAGATTCTGGGTGTCTGGGCTTTCGTTCATTCTAATGAAGATCTATCTGGTACTTGGTAACACATCTGGTCACCAGAGTCTAATGGATTCAAAGTTGTAGCCCATTGATGTGTTGTGATGAGCAAGTTGCTAGTGTGTAAGTAGATGGGCAACGGCTCCTCTCATTGACTCGGAGAGATGACAGCTCGAGTAATTAGCATGTCGGAGGTCCTTTTGGGGGATGGATGATCTCTTCAAAAGGGGAGAGGCCATTCATGATTAGCACGCTGTCGCCCGATAGTGAGCAGAGTCACTCAGGGATGACTGCGGAATGGGGTATTTTGAAGTGCGGAAGTTGAAAGGGAGGAAAATAGGGAAAGACGATTCTAGAAGGAAACTTTTTTCTAGGGTGGAAATAATATTAGAGGAGAAAGGCACTTATCTGTGTATTTTTTACTGAAGAAGTGGCACTCTTATCCACTTATTGGATAGGGTGGTTTGATAAAAAGTTATTTAGTGCGGTCACTTGGAGGATTCATTTTGAAACGTTTACTGTGAGATGGTTTATGAGCAAGCTTATCCGTTGAATGAAGTTGGGATTATTTTCTGGCTTGGTTTCGATCAGGGGTGTGAAAAAATATCACGCTCTTTTTACATGCTCTCTCGCTCTGTCTGTACGGCAAGAGAGCAATTCGAAATGAGGAGTGTGAGAAATTTTGGCACAGCTCTGGTTTCGATGGCGGGTCTCAAATTATCATCGGGGTATTATATTTCGGTGATCGTACATGAAGTCATTCGAGGGATAGAGTTGCCGAGGAGGACTACGACATGTGGGATCGCTTAGGCTGGGGCAATTGAGAGGGTGTCTCGTCGAGTGTAAAATGTGTGATCGGAGACCCTCAATAGATGTGGGTGGTGGGATCGGAATTGATGACAGAGGATCTTTGAGCTCGTCGTGTCTCGACTTGGTTCATGTGTGTTTCATCGAGTGGTCAAGTAGTGCGATAGGTACGAAAGTTGATTCGTCCACTTTATATATGAAAATGTATAATCAAGAATGTTTATCCCAGGATGTTTCCAGAGTTTCGTTTTATTGCTGCTCTATGTTTCATAGAGTGCTCAAAGTAACATGACAGGTGAGAAGGTTGTTGAGTTGTGAGTATGCCCCACAAATAATATTCCATATCTAGATGTTCTCCAAATGTTATGCGTGATCTTTCGAAAATTTAGAAATACTTTTCATGGTGTGTGGTGTTGAGTTTCACTTGGTGGTTAAGTTTATGGGAGAAGATTGATAGTGCTCTGGACGATTTTTCAACAAATTAATAATATTCCTACCACTGCTTCTGAATCCTTTCGCTATATTCATGGCAAATCAACCCTACTCCATTCTCCATTCAAGTCAGTTGGACAGTGGCAGAGACTCGAGTGGTTTGAGGAGGAGTGAGGGGAGGGGGGGGGGCAGAGATTAGCCCCGGCAGTATGGCAGCTTATCGCGATGCGATCGCATCTATCTCTTGAGAGGGAGGAAAGCGAGGAGATGTACAAAGATTGGAAGGAGAAGGGGAGAGTAAGCTGGGCTCTTTGTGCACCCCAATGAGATTAGTTGCTGATGCAGTCAATGGTATCCCACTCCATTCCTTGAATTGACTCCTGTCAGTGCGGGATATCGGATCCCGCGATTGATTACATGCTCGAGATATTTCCATGAGAGCCAATCTGGCCCCACTAATTAGACGGGATTCTAATTACCAGATGTCCTATCCTTGCTCCAGACCCCTCAGTCATTCTCGAGTGACAGATTGCCTAGGGAAGATGGAGGTCCGGAGATGGGGAATTGAGGCAGGCGATTTGGTGCATCGTAGTTATCGTGAATAAGGAAGGTGATGGTATTTTTGATTGTTTGGAAATTTCTCAAAAATCGAATTAATACTATAGTGTAATGCTGTTATCACTTACTATGTACCAGATTTGCCTTTTTCTCACTTTCCTTCTCCATTTCTTTTCGTTATCTCGATGTGGATGGCCAGTCGAATGGTTCGGGGATATTTGATGGGGGAGAGCAGGCGGTTTGGTGCAGCGTGCGGCCTATGACTCGGGATGGTTAGAGAATTGTCTGATTCCATGTTGACTTCGCGATTCCCTAAAATCATAAAGGTTTTCTTCTCTTTCAAGTTGCGTTTGACGTCAACTAGCAGGCGGTCTCCTGTAGCGTGCTGCCTATGATTAGAGATGGCAAGCGTATGGTCTGATCGCACTTTCATTGCACTTGCAATTTTCTCTTTCGCACTTTGTGTTCTCCATTTGTGGTTCGGGGATTTTTTGACGAGATCCAGCTGGTATAGTTTCATGTCCCGCTCGGGATATGATTAGAGATGGCAAGTGTATTGTCTGATTTGAAGTCGTCCAGCAGGGAACACTAATCATCAAGCCTCTTCTCGTTCGCATTACGTGTTCTCTTCTTGTCCTTTCCTCCTCCTTCTGTATCCCTTTCCCATCACTCTCCTCTCTCTCTCCCTCTCCCCGTCCCTTCCGACATGGTTGACCGCCCTGATACAGGGCTCCCCCTCTTGCCGTTGCCCTGTACTCTTCCCCTCTCTCTTTCTCTGCCCGCACCCTCCTCCGTTCCCGCATTCTCTCTGCCCTTCCTTCCTTCCTCCCCTCCACTCCCCTCTCTATTCTGTTCCTCTCCCTCCCCTCCATCAACTCAGTCCCTATCCATCCTCTTGGTCTAATCTGCCGCTCATTTGTTCTAGTAAGCTGTCCTTTTATGGGCAAGAGGAAGGGGTTCCCCGGCCCCTTGCGAGAGACGGGCTTTCTGTTCTGAGGGCTTGCGCACTTCAGATTGAATTGTCCGATTGCATCTCTGCCTCTAGTAGAGCCCCTCTACTAGGCAGACTGCCCCCCTGGGGCGCCTTGATTTGCTTTGAATTCCACCGCGATGAATCATAGTTAGGCGTGTCACGCTTCTCTCTCACTCGATTCGCGGATGGAAAGGGGTGCGAAGAACCATGGCAGGGGGACTCTATGGTGGCTGACTAAACAACCGTCGCTCCGATGATATTTGAGCCCCCCGTCGAACCCTCCTTTCCGGAAAGAGTCAGAAGAGGGCAAAAGTGGCCATAGGGATGGCCCAGTTGAGTGCCCCCCCCCACCCCGAGTCCATTCGCTCCCTCATTAGCTATGGTGATTGTTGTGGGGTGAGCCAGTGAGCTGGCTAATTTCCTCCTCTCTCCCTCTTCTACTTCCCTCCCTACTCCCTCATCTCACCAGCTCCTCCATGATAGCTCCCAGTGTGTCCATTAATCCCTCCTAGACCCATTGGTCATTCGTTCGGCCTCTCGCGCATTCGTTTCAGTGAGGATCGGTTTGGGTTGTGGGGACGGAGTGTTGGAGGTGTCAAGGTGGGTTTGAGTTTCAGGAGTAGGTCATCTGAGGACGTGAGTTTTGCACTTGATGTGTTCTTGGTTACCACGGTTAACATAATAGTCAATTGTTTCAGACCGTGATTTCTACTCGATTGTTAACACATGTAGTTGTTGAATTCAGCATAGCGGGTTTCGGTTGGAGTATCTGTTCGTATGTGAACGAGAGGAGTTTGATTTGATTTATTCATTCAATCTAACTTAGCAACATTACAGCCCCTGGCAAATCTTGCAGCCCCTGGCAAATCTTCAGATCCATTCACCAGATTAGCTTGTTGTGAGAGAAGGAAAGAGGTCTTTGATCTATGTCGCTCTAGCTCCCACGCATCTATTTCTTCCTGTGAACGTGTCTCATTTCCGCTTTTCCTGTCGTTCTAATTATTTTCTACCATTTGGGATGCCGCATCTATTGATTCTGGTACCCCGTGTTGCATCAAGAACTATCGCCGTAACTTCAATCCACCATGTTCCTCTCCCCCATCATTCCTCGACCTTTCATCCCCTTTTCCTTCTCCTTCCGTTCGATTTTGCATCCTTCCGACTGTGGGTTAGTCACTATTCAGAAATCGTGACTAACTCGTCCATCCCAACTTTCTTGCTCATCTCCTTCTTTCCGTTTTCACTCCCTGAATCACTTATTCCACTCGCTACCGTACCCCGCGTGATTGACCTACCGTAATTCTCGCATCGTGTGTATATCGATCTGTTGCGCCCTTCTGCTTACCGTATCCTCATCGGCCGCTTGTTGCAGGGAGGAATCGATAGGTGTATCGATTGAAGGAAGAAGTGGACTAGTGATCGACCTCCCGTGCTAACCACCAGCTACTCGAGCAGACTAACACCCGAGCAGGTACGGTAGAGAGATTACGGTAGATGTGGAATACGGTAGATGTGGGATACGGCAGCTAATGTTCAAGAATATGAACGATGATGTGTAATCTCAAACATGACAAAGTATGACATCAATATGGCGGAGAAAAGATTGCGCGGAAACCGTTGATTTCGATGTAGATGAGAAAACGATAGAACTGCATGAATCTTGGCCGATGCGCGCTTTTCTAGATGGCGGAAATCAGAATCTATTGGGGTTTCTGGATGGTTGTTGTTGTTATTGTAATGATACAAATTGCAGAACATCAGCAAGATGGCCTGGCGATTCCAGCCCTCCAAGTTCAAGAACACCACGCCCAAAGTGCCCAAGAAGGAGGTGAGTGAGGAATTTGTATGATAAACGAGATCAGAACGGCATCGATTGTACGAATTTCGTTGAGAACTTGTGGGCATCATGAAACCACTATTGTTTGTAGGCAGTATTGTTTTTTGGACTATGAACGCCAGGATAATTAGTTTCCGCAAATTCATGGCGTACATAGGTTGCGCGTGAAACCTGTAGTAGTTAGGTTGTCTAAACACAAATTTCTTTTAGTTTAGAATTATAAAAGAGTATCATTTTAATAAATAATTAATTAATTAACTAAAATGCCTTCAGGAGACGATCTTCGACCTCCCTATCGGGACTCTCTCGTGCACGAACAATGGCATCCAGAGCAACCAGGGATTCCTCGCCTTCTGCATCGAGGGAGAGGGTACGGTAGGGGTGGTTATTGATTATTGGAGAGGGGGGAGTACGGCAGTGCTGGTTATTGATTATTATAGTGGGAAGGGGATGCGGTAGTGGATTATTGATTATCGAAGGTCTGATCTGGTTCGGTAGTTGGATTATGCACTGTAGACATCCTTCCTAAGATTGCAAACTGTATTGATGCTCGAATTGTATAGCAACTTCCGGTTTCACTGTTCTATCAAGTCGTTGGTTGTGTTGCTGAATCAATTAAACCTCTTCAATTTGTGCATCGAAACAATTACACTTTGTTTAAAAAAACATCAAAATTTAATTGTAGAAGGGAGGGGGAGTACGATTGCATGTATCTTGAAGTGTCAGCTTGCGGTTTCAATGTCCTATCAAGTCGTTGGTTGCGTAGTGGGGTCAATCTTGCTGTGGTTGACTCATTAAAGAAAAAAAAACCCTATATCCATCCATTCATTATCGTAATCATCTCTCCCCTTCTTCAGGCGGTAAACTGGGTGTGCTTCCGTCGGACGCGCGTGGTCGTCGCGTGCGCACGGAGATCGATGTGGTGTGCGCCCATGGAGGTGAGTGGAGGGGGGGGGGATTGGAGTTGCGTCGTGGGAGTATAGTGGAGGGAATGAAAATATATCGATTACATTTAGGTTTCGAAGTGGAAAAATAAGAAATATGAGTACAGTGACTGGTTAAGTATGAATCGAATGTAAGAAGAAATCGCTGTTTCATCATGGGAATATAGCTGATGATGCGTTAATGGAAACAACTGTTGTGTGACTTTTGTTGACCTAAAATGTCATGAAATTAGCGTTACCGATGTGGTGTGCGCCCATGGAGGTGAGTAGAGAGGGGGGGGGGGAGGGTGGGAGGATTGGAGTTGCGTCGGGGGAGTATAGTCGAGGGATGGACGAAGTTCTCGGTAGATAGAGGCTTCGGTAGGGAAAAAGTTAATATTAAAAATCGATCAGGGGACTTGGGATGGGTTTGAATAGAAAGAAGAAGAATAATCGCTGTTTCGTCATGAGAATATAGTGGATGATGCGTTAATGTAAACAATAGTAGTATGATTTTTGTCGACCAAAAAAAGTTTTAACATTGACGCTATCGATGTCGTGTTCACCCATGGAGGTGAGTGAGGGGGTAGGAGGATTGTAGTTGCATCATGGGAGTATAGTGGAAGACCTGTTGTTGGACTCAATCGTGCGTTGGGTTTTGATGGAAAACATTTTTTATTAGTATGAAGAGTGAAAGAGAAGTAGGAGGATTGGAATTACATATTGGAAGTATAGGCCTTGAAGTCTCATCTTGTCCGTATACCTGTAAACAGACTCAATCTCGCTGCGGGTATTGACTGAAAATGTAATATTAGTATGAACGAGATAAAAAAACGGAGTAGGAGGATTGGAGTCACGTCGTGGTAGTATAGTGGAAGGGCTGGAAATGTATCGATGTTCTTCAAGGGTCATAGGGAAAAATAAGATTTTGATTTGGGCAGCTTGTTATGAATGAGATGAAAGAAGTTGACAATGAGTTGGACGATTGAAGTCTCATCTTGTCCGTATAGACATAGACCTATAATACGACTCAATTACGCATGCGTGTCGACGTTAAATATGTTATTAGTATGAATAAGATGCAAGAAGTAGAGTAGGATGTAGTCGCATCATGGCAGTATAGACGATGAGCTAAAAAATTCATCGATTTCATAGAGCTTTCGCTAGAAAAATACGAAATATGAATGCTCTTACGATATGTGTGAATAACATGAAAAAAGTGTTGGGTGGATATGCGTTTCAACACGTCAGTTTATTAGAAGGATTGTAGAAAGTATCGATACCATCGTGGTTTCTTGTTGAATATTACAAAATATTAACACTGCGCATTGGGATAAGTACGAATTCGTTGTGAAAAAAAGAAGAGTAGAAAGATTTTAGTCTCATCATGTCAGTATAGTCGTTGACTAGTTCAATTCCTTGATTTCGTAGCGTCTTGTCATTAAAAACAAAATATTCAGAAGACAGTGTGACTTGGAAAAGTTGCGTTTCACGAGATCGCTAAGTTCGATGAACTGGTGTGATTTCCGATAACAACGTGTTCCTGATGCGAAAAATCATAACATTAACTTGCAGACCAACTGGACGACTTTGCGTTCCTTCCCTTCGAGGAGAACAAGCTCGTGACGTGCAGCAGAGATGATAAGGTACGGTAGATTGGTAGGGAGGGAAGATTACGTAGGTATTGATTATTGGCTTTAGAATAGTTATCAATTTCTCATCACAATACGCCGTGGCAATGGAATAAGGAAACATAGTGAAGCACTAAGTTTGCGAGCGGAATAAATAAGAAAATTTTTGTAATTGGTAAATACTCGTTTTTGAAATGATAATCGCAATAAATCGTATCAATGGAATAAGGGAACACGGTGAAACACCAAATTTGCACGCTGAAATTTGGGGACAATATATAGAATCGCTTTTGCATTTGTGGGATTTCCGCATCTAATTGGTGATAGGGACGGAGGTGGTGCGCACAAATGATCGTTAAAATTGCCGATTTATATCACATTCGAAAGCTAGTAGTGCCCCATTTAATATTATCAAAATAGTTTTCAAAATAAAAATTATTAAATTACATTAAAAAGGACAAAACAAATAGAAAAATAGCGACATTATGTTCAATAGTTCACGACATATAAGTATATATCGGAGCAATATTCTGAGGCCCAACCTTAACTACCGTAATCCTCAACATTCAAAAAGGTAGTTCTCGAAAACCGCTACTTCTTTTGAGCTCATTTTTTCACTAAAAATAGTTCACAGGTGTATCAATATATAGCACAAAAAACAGCAAGGTACATGTCTTCCATGACACCTAAAAGCAACACGTTACTTTTTTCAACTGTTAAAACGGCATTTTTACGTCATGTTAAACTACTTTCTGCTTGTTTTTTATTGCTTATTTTGATAGAACCTGATTCTGTGAATCATAATCTACAACTATGAACACTCAAATATTTAGTACACGCATTTTCGTTGCGCACGACCTTGTAATGGATGACGTTTGTTTGTATAATGGTGTTACCGTTCATGTACTGTTGTATTCGTTTTTTTCTCTTCTTGTTATAATAAAGAAGAGATAAAATAAACTAATATAATATGGGAAACTGCGGTATAAAAGATAAAAACAAAGTAGAGTGGTATACGGTATTTGAATTCACGCCTCCGTCCCTAATTGGTGAAGGGCTGATTTTGATGCAATGCTTGTGTTCGCAGGTGAAAGTGTGGACGCTGTGTGCCTCGTCGCCCGCCGTTCTCTCGGCCGAAGTGGACATTGGCAGTGGAAGGTAGGGGATTATTTTCAATTTGTCGTTGAATGGAATATTTGGGAAGTGGGATCATTTGGGTTTCACGGGTGCAGTAGGTTCATGATCAATTGTGAGGGTGCTAATAAATCTGGCCTTTCTATTACAATAAATAGTTAATCGCTAACTTTCATGGATAATCAAGGTTTCGCGTGGTTAGTATATCTGCAACGATTTCCTATGTAACGATCGTGAATCGATTAATTAGGGAAATAAAAAAATCCTAATTCCTCCTCCATTGCAGACTGCTGTCCGCCCTCGCCCCTCACTCGACGGCGTCTGACATCGTGGCTGTCGCGTCGACCTCCTCCGTCTTCGTCGTTGACGTCGCCCGAGGAGAAGCTGTGGGAGGTGAGCAGGGCAGATTGGGAATTAGACGGGGGTAGTGAGGGTGGTGGATTGGTGCTTCAGCAAGTGAACAAGCTGGGATGAGTTGGTTTTTGCAATGATGTGGTAGGACCATCGCTCTTGTAAATATCAACAATCGGTCAAAGTTGTACATGGTCGATTCGCGCTTCTGCAGTTTAATATGGAATGATGACTCGATGATTACGATGATTGGGTGGAGTCCTCTCGCGCAAACAATATCGATATGGTTGAACGAGAATATGCAAGTGGAGGTGCGCCATTTCTACATGAGATACATGCGCTTCTTCAAGTGATCAAGTAGTGATGGTACGGCTGTTATTAATGATTTGATATACTCATCTAGCTTATAAATTATCAAAAAATATGTCCTTGTGGAGGAAAATAATTCTACATAACCGATTCGTGCTTCTGCAATTGAACATATGGAGACGGCTCGGCTAATAACATGATTAAGCATATTCTTCCTTCTTAAAAAAAACTATATGTGAAAGTGAAGAAAGTAGCAAACGGAGATGAGCATTTTTTTGAATGGTCTATTCGCGCTTCTGCAGTTGAACGTAGAGATGGCGGAAGGGCATTTTGATAGGAAGGACTCGATGACGTGCAAAGATCAATAATAAAACATTCAGAGTGCTCGGGCGTGCGTGAGAAGGCGCTGTCCGTCTCATGGTCGGACGACGGAAAGATGATGGCTGCAAGTGCGGATAAGGGACGACAGGTGAGAGAATGGGGGGGGGGATTGAGTAGATGGCTTAATACTACGAAAGTGCTTAAGATTTGCAACAGGGTATCGTGCGTTTGAAATGCTCAGCAAATGAGATGTGCGGTTTAGCGAGCTATCGATTGTCTGGGAGAGAGGCAGAGGGAAGGAAGGGGGGAGGAGGACACTTGATCTACCGCCTCCTCCCGGTCTCTTCCTTTCTCCGCCCCCTCGAACGTTCGTCAAAAGTCAGCTACGAGTGGAATGGAAAATATTCTCACGATACCTAGTAGGAATCGAATCATAAGGGTTTGTTTACTAGGTGGCCTAGTAGGAACTCAACACCAGAGAAGGAGAGGTGGCAATGGCGGGGCTCCGTTGATCACCACGTAAATAATCAATCGCTATATTCTTCATCTAAAGAGCGTGACGCATATTGAGGAGTGTTAGACAATATGAGTGATTCGATAAAGAGAACGGGCACAATTCTGGGTTGCGCCAAGATTCTGAATAAAGGAACAAAAGATGCCGTTTGCAGGGTCTATTCTGGGACGTTCGTGCCTCATCCACTCCCGTGCACGAGATGGAACTGCACTCGGGAATGGGAAGGGAGGCACGATGCATCCATGCGGGAGACAACTTTGTGTCCACTGCATTCACCAATGTGGGTCGGTGACCAGTTGAAAATAGGTTTCAGTGATTGTAACTAATATACACAATGGTGGTCATAGTAATAGATGGCAGGCGGAACATCTACAAAATAGATCAAGACTACTTGTAAATTAGACCGTAAATATCGGCGTTTCACGAACTTCGTATACATTGATGGACTCTTCGCTTGCAATACGATGGGGGTATCCAAATAGTATTCATAATTTATCTCTAACTCATTGCAGAAGCGCGTGCAGGAGGTGCGGGTGTGGGACGCGCGCAAGTGGGCGACGCCCCTCATGGTCAAGGAGGTATGTTCATTGTCTAATTGTCATCTTCTATTATATCGGGAACACTTATTCCCGCCTTCACTTGAAAAATTGTGAATTGGATCAATGTTGATTTTGTGTTTCACGAGTGGTTCTAGTCACGATCGGGTTAATGGCACTGATGGAATCTTGTCTGGCCCTGAATTAGAAAATAATAGTGTGGTGGGTGTGAAACACGTGTTCTCTCTGTACGGAGGTACGGTGATTATATTAACGTCATCTACCATGATGTGGGGAGCATCATCCCCCGCCTCGACTTGATCATTGCGAAAAATTTTACGAATTGGAGCAATGTTGATTATGTGTTTCACGAATGGTTCTAGTCACTATTAGGTTAATGATACCGATCCCATCGTGGCAAATGCAGTAGAAATAATATTACTAACAATAAACGTTTTGACTGTGCGGGCAAATTTATATTTGGATGATGCATTTGCGCTTCACAGTCGGTACTTGATCAGTAGTTTCTTTCATCAATGATTACGCTTCGTTTTTTGTTAGAGCTAATAACAATTCTCCTCTTACAGTACACGGCGACGACGGGTGTGCTCATCCCTCAGTTCGACCCCGATACGAAGTTGCTCTTCCTTGCGGGAAAGGGAACCAATAAGATATTCCTACAGGAACTGCAGCAGAAACAGCCGGTGATTAGTGATGGTGAGTCCAGATTTTGAATTGCTGTTGGGAAGTGTGTTTGATAAGGGTGGGAGGAGCAAGTAGGAAGGTTAGGTTGAATTAGACTTGAAATACTCATTCGCTAGCAATTGATGGAGGAGTTATGAAGAATGGGTGAAACAGTGAGGGTGCGGGCGACAGAATATTATCATAGAAGAAAACGTTAGGTACAGCAACAGAAACGCCGGTGATCAGCGATGTTGAGATGACGTGTGCTGTAGAATAATTGAATATATTAAGAACAGCCAGTGCTTAGCGATGTTGAGTTGCGTTATAAATGGTCTGGAGGAAAAAATGGTTGACGATTGGTGAAGGGAATAGGAAGAGAGGATGAACCAGAGATGATGCGGGTGGTTTGTCGTAAAAGAAGGAATTGTGAGCGATCTACTTTGAAAGTTCTTTTAGGAAAGATATTATCTTGAATTCTCCAGAAGAGTTATTACTAGTTGTGCAAGGTAGTTCTTATAGTTTCACGTTGAATCCTCAAACAATCAAGTTAATTTTTTTTCAAACAATTTATTTTCATTTTAATCATATTTCAGTGTACGAGCTGAACGTGCCCGACCAGGTGCTCGGATTCTCGCTCGCCCCCAAGAGAACCGTCAAGGTACGGTAGAGTATCCATTGACGTTGGTTACGGTAGTCAGATGCCAGTTCGCGATCAGCGAATTACCGTAATCTCTCTCTTTAGCCGATGGACGGCGAGGTGGCGCGCATGTACCAGCTGACCAAGAACTCGATCGTGCCCATTCCCTGCATCGTCCCCCGAAGGGTACGGTAGTTATTGATTGATTCATGATTTTAGTACGGTAGTATCGATTGACAGATACCGTAATCTCCCTGTTCAGTCGTATCGCGAACTGCACGTGGACCTCTTTCCGGACACGCGCGGCCCCATCGCCGGATGCAGTGGAAAGGCATGGCTGGAGGGCAGTGATGAAATGGTGAGTGATGAATTATCGATTGGGAGTACCGTAGGGACGGTGTGATAGGTGAGGATAATGTGTATAGACTGTTTTGAAAAAGAAATGAAGACGAATTATCACTGGCTTTAGTAAATAATGACTTCATAGAAGCTGTGAAACAAAGATCCATCAATTGGGGCACTGTTGTTGTGTTGACATTTGTTTTCTAATTTTCCAATGAATTACCTGTTACGATTGGTTTTCCTTCAAGACTCTCGTTTCCTACTAGCCGTGAAACATTTATCCACCTACTGGAAACTTGCGTAGAGCAATATTTTTTTCTTTTTATTTTCTCTCCAGCTGGCCTTGCGAATATTACTTTTCGCTCAAAATTCTCAAAGTATACCTGCTGTGAAACATACACTTACCTACCACCTAACCTCCATCCCCTTCCATTGCAGCCGGAGCGTGTCTCGATGACTGCGGGTCATCGTGGTCCCGAGTGTCCTCCGCCCGAGCCGACGCCCCCTCCCGCCCTCCGAATCGCCGCCGTGCCCAAGTTGGCGCCCACGATGGCCAAGCCGGCCCCGCCCCCTTCTGCTGCAGCTGCTGCACCGGTCGCAGCCCCTCGAGCGTCAGTGGAAACGGAAGAGCCGAAGGAGTTGGCGTATGAGGGAGGAGAGAAGACGGCGGCCTCATCGACAGCGACGACGATCAGTGCAGTGGAGCCGGAGCAGGGTGAGCAGAGGGGGGGGGGGGTTAGGGTTTCGGGAGGGTGAGATAGGGACAGCAAGAGGCTATGGAGTGATTATAGCGGGGATTGTCAGTGAAAGGAGGAGGGGTGTTTATGTTTCAGGAAAGGAAGATGTCGCGAGGCAGTGGTGAAATAGCGATTGTATCGTAATCGCTCAAGACAATAAAACAACAATAATGCGAAAACCACAATAAGTGTAGTGGTGCCGGAGCAGGGTGAGCAGGGGAGGGGGATTGGGGTTTCAAGAGGGGATGATGTGGCTATGGTAAGGAATGGGGAAGCGGGATTGGTGTTTCAGGAGGGAGAGATATGGTTAGGATGAGGATAGTGAGTGATAATTCCACGTTGGTCGTTGAAAAATTTAAAAGATAGTACTGGATGAGGTATGGGAGGACGATTAGGGTTGCAACAGGGAAAGATATGGCTATGCAGAGGTTGTGGTATGATGGCAGTCGGGCTCAAGGTCTTTCGAAAAAAATCTCAACGATCGGTCGATTAATCAATAACATGTGTCGATTGCAGTGGCGCCGAAGCTGCGACTATCGAAGCAGCTGTCGGATGAGAAGGCCGACGCCACCTCCCTGGTTCGATTTTATTTTAATCGAGAAAATCGTACCATGACTGGCATGTCGTGGGAGCGATGGCATTTGAGAAGCAGCTGAAACCCAAACGAATATTGCCAAGTTATTGATCTTTTGTCTCGAATGTGAAAATAACAGTATTTTGATATCCAATGGCTTCCCATACCGTACTACATGTGGCATTTGTGAAACAGCTGAAACCCAGATGAACATTTCCAAATTATCGATCTTTTGTCTGAAATGGAAAACGATCAGAATGATGATTTGACAAAAGGCGAAACGGTTGGGAGAAAATGTTGATGACGCTGGGTCGATTAGCGAAAAGGTCGTCGCGAACTTTGCGAAAAGCAATAAAATGGAAGATTCGATTGGTCGCAGCCGTTTTGCAGTGTCTGGGTGAATTGGCGTTTCGTCCGGGGTATTAGATTGCGAGTTCACTGTTGTGTTGCTTTTATCATATATTGGTAACGAATAAAAAAATCAATCGCTTCCGTTAAGAAGGAGAACGTGCCCGCCTCCTCCTCTTCCTCCTCAGCCGTCCCTTCCTCGACTGCAGCATCTGCAGCAGCCGCAGCCCCACCGTCCGCCCGTCCCTCCCTCGCCCGAGCCCCCTCGATGCCCGCCTCTGCCGTACCCGAAGTGAAGCTGCGAGTGCTCGCGAGGAGCGATAATGGTGGGTCAGGGAGATTGAGTTAGAGAAGAAGTATGGGGGTTGCAGGGTGTTCACATAGAGTAACGAGGGCAGATGGAAATTGATAATGGGTCATTTCTCCGTAAAATTAGAAAATATTGCGTTTTGTGTCTCAAGAAGGGTCTATAGTCGAGCGATTGTATGATCAGCAATATCCGTTTGGTATCCTCGTCAATAAAACAGAAATTTATGTATGTGTTCTCTTGCAGACGTTGAGGGAAGGGATTACATAATACGGGTTACAAGTTGTTCACATAGAGTAAGAAGGTAATGGGAAATGGATTGTCGCTTTTTTCATTCCTTTTAGAAACAATTTTGTTTTGTGTTTCAAGAAGGGTCTATAGTCGGTCGATGGGGGTAATCAGAAATATCGTTCCGGAAACTTCGATATTCCAACCCCATTTTTTAATGTATTTTTGTATGCAGACGTCGTGAGCAAGGGATATTGTGGTGGTAGAGTATTCAGATAGAGTAAGAAGGTTGTTGAAAATTGATTGTTGAGCTCGGGCAAGTTCATTCAGAAACGAATTGGTCTTGAACCATCGAACCGAACCAAGGGTCTATATGACAGCTTACCCTCTATTTGTGATCGTATGTACCCTTCGAATTAAAAAAAGTAACGATTCTTCTATTGCAGACGCGACGCCCCGTCTGAACCAGCGCATTCGTCCGAAGTCGTGCGTTGTCGGACAAGTGCAGTCCAAGTATCGACACGTGGAGACACTCGCAGGAGTCAAGGTGAGGAAGGGGGTGATTAGTTTTGTTTTGAGAGGCTCCATCGGGTCAAGGCTATTCAAAAATGTAACGCACTCCTCGTTTCATATGCTATCTCGCCGGTCAGAAAGAGCGATAGATCATTGCGAAATGAGAGAGTGCGTTAATTTTTTGAACAGCTCTGCAGCGGGCACCAATCGAATTGAAAGGTATATTAGTCAGAGTGGCGACGCGCGAAGCAGCCACGTACTACTGTCTTATATTTTTTGTGATGGCACTGGAATTCAAGGACCTATTGTAAATAGTACTTAGTAGTTCATAAGTGAAGTCAATGAAACACCACATCGCCATGCCCTTCCTTATTTCAATACTGATCAGTAATTCTCACAGGCCGGAGCAGTCTTCTCGAATCTGCGCAACGTGAACACGCGACTGCCGACGGAGTGCAATGGAGCTGTCGCATCATCGAAATACGTCGCCGTCCCACTCGCAGGTACGGTAGAGAGCAAGGGGTACGGTAGAAAGGAATAGATCAACAATGGATACGGTAGCAGAAGTATGCTGTCTGCAAATGCATTCGATCAATAGTGAATACGGTTGAGATGTGCTGTGCAGTAGAACAGCAGAGCAGACCCCCGAAATCAGGGCACTGTTGTGTGTCATAAAAATCAATAGAGGCCAAGATGGCGTAGATTACGGTATCCCCCTCGATCACGAACTGATATCTGACTACCACCTCTCTCTCTCTCTCTCTCTCTCTCTCTCTCTCAGGTCCAGCGGGCGTGATCATGGTCCTCGACGTGGACAGCCCTCAGAAGATACCCGATGGAGTCGTCGACGGCATCTACAATAAGGCTGGAGTGAGTTGTGATTACGAGGGGAAAATAGATGATGATCGCAAAAGTTCTGCAACATTGGTATGATAGTGGTAGAGCTCGGAAGTGCCTGGTTGCGGGACGAATGTGTTTAGATCGACTCAAGGCGCATTCACATATCAGAGAGTTTACATAGAGCTCTATATTAGAGCCAAGCGTTCTTCGCCTCTTTTTTATCCTCCTAAAATAAATATCTATTTCAACTCATTGAGCAATCCCCCTGTTGCAGGTGACGGATCTCGCGTGGTCTCCGTTCGATTCGTCTCTTCTCGTAGTGGGAACTGATCAGGGATTGGTCAATATATGGAGAATACCCGAGAAGAAGGAGGGAGAGGAGGAGACGCCAAGGAGGACCGAGCTTGAGCCAGAACAGCAACTGAGACTGGGAGGAGAGAAGGTGAGACGGATTGAATTTGTGGACGATCGCTACCTCGAAAATAAGGAATAATGGGCAAAGGAGCGCTTACTGTTGATATTTGGTAGAGAAACGAGACAGATAGGGAGCAGGGAGATTGGGGTTGTAGTGTGAAGTGAAGAGGAATAGATACCGAATCTCAATGATGGTCGTGATCATTCTATTTGAGAGAAAATATTATTGTGTGATGAAAAGAAGGTAATGGTGCAATGGTGTTTCATAAGTGGTACATATTGAACGGGGTTGTCGTCTTGCTAATGGCACGAAGAATGCGTTTCGACAAAAAAAATGATGTCATTCTCATTGTAGATCGTGAATGTTCGATGGCATCCTCTGGCCGAAGGACTGCTCGCCATCGGCCTCTCCGATGGAGCTGTCGAGCTGTGGACGGTGAGGATGGTTTGGGAAGCACGAGGAGGGAACAATGGGCAGAAAACTGGGTGATTGGAGTTTCACTGGATCTTTACTATGTGGGATCATGTGGTGCTTTTAATGGTCGAGGGCTCCCTGGCGATACAAATAAATATTTATGATATTGGTTGTGCAAGGGCTGTTGCATTAGAAGGTCGAGAATGCAGTGCGAAATCGAGGTTTTGTTCAGCCAGTTTATTTTTTAGGAGAAGAAGTGATTGATGCTGAATTCGGTGATTTGAGTTTCACGAGTTCGTTATTATTCGGAGTCTTGGGGGTGGCTTCGATGGCTTCATTGTCTTAAGAATATAAATAGCAATTCATTCGGCTGTCTACAACCTCTTCCGAAATGAGGAATGGAGAGTGTTTCGTACATTCAATTCAGACTAATCTAACTCCAATCCCATCTCTCCTCAGATCTCCTCCTCTGGATCGTCTCGTCGTGCCCGTCTTCACTCTCACTCATCGCCCATTCTCTCACTCGCATGGAGTATCGATGGATCACGGCTGGCAACCGTGAGTGGGGGGGGGGGGGTGATAGGAGGAGATAAATAATGAAATAAAAACTATAGAAATGTGATTGCTTGGCCATGATGAGCAGAGGTTTCAGGGATCGGTGATAGAGGGGTGGGACGTCAATGTACCGGTGATCGATCGGAGAAAAATAACTTATTTCTGAAAAACCTTTTAGGCTAGGTCAGTTGTGGTTACAAGATATGAATAATGGAAATGGAAGAGGGGTGATAGTCGAATGATCTGCGATTGATTGATAAACTAGCGCATTTCTAATATGATTGATTGGTCATGGTGAGCTGACGTGTCAGGGAGAGGTGATAGAAAGGCGAGGGCGGCAATGAGCGATGAACCTTTGGACTATTGTGGAAAACTAACTTATTTGTGATCCAGTTATTCTAGATGAGTTGGTGTTACTGTTAAAGTAGAGATATAGTAAAAGTGGGGTGATGCTCAATGAATCGCCGGTTGTAGAGGTAACTAGCTCATTACCGAGCCGATCAGGATAGGTGAGTTGATGAGGCAGGGGAGGGTGATAGGGGATGAGCCCCATGATGTTCGATGTATCGTGTACCTTGCGATTTTCTGATCCGATTTGGCAGCCGTGAGTTGGGTGGCAGTGTATGAATAATGTAAGAGGAACGGTGAGTTGGGACAGGTGATTAAGGGATGCCTGCGCAAACTACGGTGAACCTTTGATCGATAATAGAAAAATATCTAATTTCTGATCTGGTGGGGCTAGGTGCGTTGAGAGTACAGGGGACGGTAATAGGAGGATGAGAGCGACGACAATGTTCGAAGCATGGTAGACCTGCATGAAATTAACTACTTTCTTAACCACTTACCCTGGGTGAATTTGTGCACCAGATGATATTCATCTTACCGAAAGAGGGTCAGTTCTCAATATTATTTACACATCCATGTCATTAGAAAATGATTATGATCATTCGTGGCTGATGGTTTTTGTGTTGCACACTGGAGCCAAATCCAAGTCACAGTGCCATCGAATGATGTTAATGGCGCGTTCCCTAACGATCAATCAATATCTCCTCTCAGGTAGCGAAGGACCTCGAGCTGCACGTGTGGTCCCCGCAGACGAGTACGGAGGCACTTGAGGTATACGGTAGGGAAGGGGAACAGGGGGTACGGTAGGCATACGGTAGGAGACATGGGTATGGTAGGATTACGGTAGAGAATGCAGTGATTGTTTTATTTTTTTCCACTCACAAGGAAGGATACGACTAACGTGGAATTTTTTCTACAGAGTATAATTATAGAGCGAAACATAACAGTACGAGGTGATTCGTAAAATGCACTAAATCAAAATGGATCTCAGCACCGTCTGGAGGGTGCGATCGAGTCGGCACGAGGGGCGCGAGTCGTCTTCGCATGTGACGACTCCATGATCATCGTCGCCGGATTCACTAAGAGCTCGGGACGACAGGTAAGGTTTATTTGAATGCGAGATCATGGTTAAATTTGGAAAGCTAGCACTCATCTAACGAAAATCTTGATTGAACCATGCGAGTTTGTGCTGCAGACGGTATCCATATTGTGGCATGCTTGTGCATTCCAATTCCACAATCAATTCAGCCGACAAGGAATCTATTTAGTTTGAACCCTGTGAGTTAGTGTGGCAGATGGTATCCATATCGTGGAGAGTGTTGAGGTTCCAATGTGGCGGAGTTTTCCGTTAGTTATAAAAATAAAATAGCTTTTCACTAAGGGATTCCTCCTTGCAGCTCCTTCTGTACTGCACCGCCTCCTCCTCGCTTCTCTATCGTCATCAACTCGACAACGCCGTCCAACCACTCGTTCCCTACTACGATTTCGACTCGAGCGTCCTCTTCCTCACTGGAAAGGTGAGGGATGAATCACTGATGAGTTGAGATTATGGGGGAGCGATGGACAGGGGGAGTTGGTGATTCAGTCGGTTCATGTATACATTTCATCCGGCAAACCTTGTATTCCTTAGCTTCGGCCATGAGATTGTTGCCAGAGGTTGTCCCACCAGTTAATCATCATCTGAAACTCGAACCGGTAGAGTTGGTGCTTCACTGGTTTCATGTGAGAACCCTAATTGGAGAAGTCGCTGATTTCAAATCGTCGTATTCCGAATTATGATTTTATCAAGATCTTATGACCCAACTATTATTCCCAGAGCTTGTTCCACCAATTGATAACCATCTGAAACTCAACTCTTACAGGGCGATCAATCGATCCAGATGTTCGAAGTGTGCCGAGAGGCGCCGTTCCTTCTCGAGCTGTCCCGCTTCCAGGGTCAACCCGGCCATCAATCCATTGCCTACCACAACAAGAGCGTATGCAAGGTACGGTAGGGGATGAGGGGGGGGTACGGTAGATCGATAATGAAGAATACAGATATACTGACCACCAATATAAAATGTAGGTAGTGGGATTGAGGTGTACGGTAGATTTTTCGGAAATAGGAAGCCCAAGTGCTGTATATCTGATCTTTGATCTCACAGGTGATGGAGGTTGAATTCGTTCGGGCATGGCGACTCACAGAGAAGACGCTCGAGATGCTCCGATTCCGCGTGCCCCGAGTAAAGGTGAGAACGGTTGACTTGTATTTGCGTAGTTTGTATTTTACCCCGGGTTATTTGGTGTGTCAGTGAAGTCATAGAAGTGAGATGGACGTGTGGATTCAATAGAACTTCGGAGCTTCCTTTCTCAAAACAATATTTATTTTCTGGCGGTGTGCACTTGTGCTTCAGTAGTTTCATAGAACAAGTTCTAATTTGAATTTATCGATTAATAGGTCGCTGATGGTAGACTAAAATAATTATATTAGCAGCAAACTCAGATAAATCCTAATCTCGATCCCTTTCAAAAGGATTGATTTGTATTGTATAGGTTGTCTAGGTTTATCACTTGTTTCAGAAGGACGTCTTCCAGTCGGATCTCTTCCCCGACGCTCTCGTCACGTGGGAACCGAGAATGACCGCCGACGAGTGGCTGGCCGGAGCCAAGGTACGGTAGTGAGTACTGTATCGTGAGCAATTGATAACTGACTAGATTGGCGTAGAATACGGTAGACTACGGTAGTAATCGATCCTGTTCAGACGGCTCCGCTCTTCCGTTCGCTGCGACCCGAGGGTGTGGCCGCACTGGCCGTTGTCGCTCCGACCCCCGCAGCCACCCCTGCCAGGTTCGTATTGCGATAATTAATGTATTTGGTAGTTTGCTTTCGTCCCCCGGCACTTCGGTGTGCCAGTGTAGTCATACAAATGAAATTGTTGCTCGGTTTCAGTAGAAGTATGAATTCGGATCGATAATTTTCTCATGTCTCCAATCGCAATCTATTTGTCTCATCGTTATTTCCCTGAAATATCCCAACTAGTATCAGATCGACGGCTCGAACGGCGGCATCGGAGACATCGGCAACGACTGTGTCGATGAAGGAAGAACCGGCTGCTCCCGCTCCCATTCTCATCCCTGCAGCCACTCCCAAGGAGAAGGAGGTACGTAGGGGGAGGGGTACGGTAGCTTGGGAATCGATAATCTACAGAATGGTCGCAACTTGCAAATGAAGTGATGTTTCAAGCGTATCATACAATGGAAATATGTTCGTTCTTGCAATGAGTTCTTGGACGCTGTTGTAAAAATAATCAATAAACAATACTTGTGGGTTAGATTCTAGTCATTGATCGACATTTTTGGTAGAGGAAGGTAACAAGAAGATTGTTGTTTCAAGGATTCTACACAATGAGAAACTTTTCTTTTCCTTTTGAAACTTTTCTTGCTTTCAATGACATGTTGGGATATATACATCATCTATACTTCATTATTATCGATTAGTTCTAGGCACATCTCGATGGTTTTTAGTGGAAACATTGATGTTTCAAGGTTTCTATACAATGAGAAACTTTTGTTGCGTTTTATGACACTGATGCTGATGGTCGGGATAAAAGATTGTACGCAATTCTAATTGATTAATTCTTCCTCAGGTGATGGCAGCGTGGTCGACGAAGATCGAATTGGGCGATGGACAATTGGAGCAGGATAGAATGGAGGGAGTGCCTGAGGAGGACTGGAAGGAGTAAGGAATACGGTAGTCAACAGAGACTACGGTATCCATCGAATCATCGATCATATTGATCATCAATAGCTTGTGTTTTATCCATTTGCTTGCGCTGCTTTCTTACTTTGTTCTTGTTCTCTAGATCAGAGTTTGTGTAAATTTCAGTATCCCTATCTGATTGTGAAATAGATAACCTTGTGAATCGTGTACGCTCTCAATCCCCCTTTTCCTACCTATCTTGTCCCTTTTTGCTCTAATCGATAATTGCCCTTCTGGCCAATCAATAGTTGTATCGTAATCAGTTATTCACAATCTTACGTGTTTTTTCCATCGCCTACGACTTGTGTTGTGCAAGATTTGTCCCCTTCTTTCTCTTTTGGTCCTGCCGATTTTCGATGTATTCTCGTCAATGAATAGATACTTTCCCTCGTCTCGTCTAGTCCGCTATGCCTCTCTCAAAACAAGTAGCGTCTCCTTCACCACTTTGTTCCCCCTTATTCTTCATCAAATACTGCATACTTTCCACGTGCTAAAGAAATATTGTTGTGATTTCTCTTCTTCTTCACCGCTAAATCTATTCAGGTTATCATATTCTGCGATATTAACCCAATATATGTGTGAATAAATTGCGCATTGAAATCAAACCAGATCGGTCTTTGGAAATTCAACAAGAAATCCGAGAAAGGGAAAACGAATGTAATTGTCTTCTTGTTCAAGCAATTGTGTCACACTCGTCACAAAAGATCCATTCATTTTATCATTACCGTACAACATCATCAGTCGTAAACATGATTGGAGAGAGGAACAATGCAGTGTCTGGCTAATCCAGTAATCGATAAACAGTAAGTGATAACAACATTTGCTACTACAGTATACTCTAACAAGAACACGGTTTTACACCGTAATATAATTCTACTTTGAACTACTAATCTACAATAACAAACAGAATGTCGTGAGGGGGTGGGATGAATGGAGAGATATACGGTACTTGTTTGAATATGAATGGAAGAAGGAGGGGTATTGAGGTGTCCGGGATGAGTTGTAATTTCCGCGTACCCAGATTGGAAAGCCCCGATCGTGAATGAATTCTGTCTAAATGAGCAAACTGGGGAAGGGAGGAAGAGAGACTGGAGTGGAGTGGATGAAAGAATGGACGATAGCACAATGGCAGGGGAAGGGGAAGGGATCTCGAGACGACAACAGAGGGAGGGAATACGGTACCGGTGTCTCGTGCCACAATGAGCGAGAACAATCAATTATCGATTGAGATTGTGAGGAGAGCGATTAACGAAGCAGAGGGGGAGAGGGAATACGAAGTGCCGAGATGACCATTGGAAAAAGAGGAGAAAAGTCAATTATCAATCGATAAAATGGCTCTAGACGGCGACTATCGTAGTAGCAATGTTACTTGAGAGAGGAAACAAACAAACAGAAGAAGGCATAACTATTCTATATCACACTACGTGGTTGCTATTGGGCGGGTAGGCTTACTCTAATAAATAACAAGAATGAGGGAATCTATGGGCTTAAACGGTGGAACAGGACTGGTAACACAGTGCAAGGGTAACAAAGTGCAGGGGATAGGCAAACAAATGTCGACGAAACAAGCAAAACAAAGAAGTCAGATTTGTGGAAATGGTGAGGGACTAGAAGGACCTGAATAGGTGAAATCGGGTGGTCGGAGAACATGCAGAACCAATGAGAAGAAGAACAATACAGAGGCTAAAATTACAGCAGACAAAGACGGGAAAAGGTTAAACTGAACATGTTGTGATAGTATAGCTAATCGATTAAAATGGAATCAGTCGACTACCGTAGTCGAGGGAGGGACGGGGAGTACGGTATCATCTCTCTAATCGAGTGTCTCCTCTTCCAGTTTGATCTCTTCCTTCACTTCCTCGATAGCAGCCACCTGAATAACATTATTTCTTTTTAAAGCACGCATCAGTTTTTTTCAAATCATTCAACACCGACTATCCAAGAAATCGTTCCCTGACAGTCTCACTCAAACATGACTAATCTGTGAAACACAAAACAACCCAACTATCCGGTACTGAACACTCACCTTGTCAGTTCTCTCAACAGCTTCCACTCCCTCTTCCTTCTCTCCATTCGATGGTT
The DNA here is from genome assembly GCA_000180635.4 of Pristionchus pacificus. Classification (NCBI taxonomy): domain Eukaryota; kingdom Metazoa; phylum Nematoda; class Chromadorea; order Rhabditida; family Neodiplogasteridae; genus Pristionchus; species Pristionchus pacificus. The sequence goes on from CM026577.1 coordinate 13,970,562, forward strand.
CTCTAATGGAGAAGACGATGATTCCATTCACGACGTTGAGCACGTCAATGATCGTCGACAACGACGGCTGCTGAGCCTGCAGAATGAAGATTTATTTATATTTTTTATCGTCTGAAAGCTCTCTATTGAAAAGGATTATATCTCATCCATTCATCTGCTTTGTGGTGCCGAAAATTGCCAAGTGCTTGCAAGGGAAAATATCGAATTCAAATTACCCCGTACATTTGTTTTTGTGGGATAATTTCCTATTTTTCAAATACACTGATATAAACCAAAATCGGCAAATTCCCATTCACATGATACTATCGCGGTGCGGCAAATCACAATGTAGCTTGAGAAAAGTGAATGCAAATTCCGTCCGTTTCTCCAATTTAATTGAATCCCCAACTCCCTACTGCATACCACCACCCCCTGTAACCCCAACCTGCCTATCCATCTCACTCACATTAATGGGAAGAAGCTGGGCTAGATTGGTGGTTCCCTTGCTTGCATCCTGCATTCTCCTCTGGAATTGAACCGCCTGCTGAGTCAGCTGACGGAGTGTCTCGTTCGACTCCTTCGTCTGTAACATTTACGTTTCATTGTCTCGTTATAATTATCCAAGTACACGCTCTCTAATTTTCCAATTGCTAGTTGTTGAAAATAACAAAATAATGATAGTAAAAGGTAAAATCCTTCGTCTGCAACATTCGAGTTTCATAGTTACGATACAACTATCCAAGTACACGCTCTTTAATATTCCGTTGACCGACATTCCATAACAACCTATTTGAAAGAAAAGTCAATCAATATCATCAACTACCGTACTCCTCCTACCGTACCTTCTCATGTTCCACTCCGAATAGTGAACTGTAGATGGTGTATGTCTCCTTCTCACAAGCGAGTGCCGTACGGAAGTCTCCTCTGCATGCGTGCGCACGTGCCATCACATGGTTCAGAAGGGCAGACTGCAATGGGATTACGCTAATCAGAGATCTGACCCGACGAACTACCGTATCCTCCAGTTACCGTACCTTGAGTCTCTTCGTCTCTCCCGCAGCTGCCGCAATCTTCTCGGCCGACTGAATGAACTTGCACGCGAGATCGAACTCCTGCAGATCTTTATTGTAATTAATAGCCAGACACCTAGTGATGATTATCCAACAAAAGAGACAAGTCTATACATGGGCTCCCTGAAACTCAAATGGTACTGTGAATTCGCCCCTCACCTGAACAGCGAATAGAATCACTCCGATGTTTCCATCGATGGTTGACATAAAGGGATGCGATTCTCCCGCAGCGATCAGAAGAAGGTGACGGGCTCTGCAAATAAACAAAAATGAAAAACCACTAGTCAATCTTGAGTTTCAACGTTTCTATAGAGCCATCATTTAACAGCCAAATCAATCACATTCCCTCTGACGATTCTAACCAATCACAATACTTCATCCCCTAGGTACATAGAAGTCTTGAGTTTCAAGGTTTCTGTAAACCCATCACTTAGTAACCTAATCAATGAGAGACGAACAAATACTTTTGAAAGAATCACATTCTGTTCATCTCTGGCACATTAATTCAATAAGTCATCCATTTCTAACTCTCATATCCCCATGCTCACCTGTACAGCAGTTTGAGGGCGGTCGGGACGAGTAGATTGGAGAATGCCATATGGGCGAGATTCACGTACTCCGTGATAGTCTCCGAGTGATCCAGACCGTAGCATCTCAACAGAGTAAGATATCAATAGTCGCATAATTATGACGGTATATGAAACTGTTATTGTTGAGCCACCGACATCCGATGCTTTCATGATGCATCGAAACACGAAAGTGCATGGTAATATTTCTTTGTACTCCACAGAAGCGAATCTACTGGGCCATTTCCTCCTTTACCCATAACAGTGAAATCGCCACTCTCCGAGTTGAATCGTTGTCTCACCTCTCAGCCATAATGGCGGCGCGGTGCTGCTGAGCGAGCGCGTCCTGAGGATCGCCTGTAAACGGATAATTGCATAATTAATTAAACACATTTAAAATTAATTAATAACTAACTAATTGATCCTTACCAAGAATGTAGGATAGTCTGGCGAGGGAGCGAAGGGCCTGGGCGAGTTCCCCATGCATCGCACCGTACACGGACGTCATCAGATTAACCTAGAATTGAAATGGTTATCATCGATGCCTATTCAATCAATCCGTGAAACACAGTTGATCCGGGTATCGGTTAGGGCCAATCTACTCACCGATTCGGCAATATACTCGTAAGCCTCCTTCAGTCTTCCATTTGCCATCTCCTGTGATCCGCGAGTGAAGAGGCGCTTAGCGTCGTTGGCCTCCGGCTCACGGTGCTTAGTCACCTGTGATACGTCAATATTGCGGATCCCCCAAAAAAAATCAAACCACCAAAACTATGGAAAGCTTATTTTAAAAAAAACTTATTTTTTTCAATTTTTAAAGGAACACAATATACCATTATCGCATTTCATCCTTCTCTCCGCCTTATGTCATACGTATGAAACACAAAAGATACTTGAATGGGTTGATTCAATAACAGATTTCCTCAAATCACCATAACTTTATTCCCCTATCCTATCCCTCCCCGAAAAAAGTAACTCACGGGGAATACATTCTGGACGTCGTCCTCGACGAAGATGGGACGGCCAGCGACGAAGAGGTTGTAGTCCTGCGAGAGTGGAGTTACACCAATTATGCTACTTCTGGCCCGATTTAAGTGTTCAATCAATATAAGCTGTTTGTTTGAGTCCATTTGAAAAAATATTTTAACCACAACATTATTAGCTCAGCAATGCCTATTGAAACCCCCTCCCCCTTGTTCCAATTGCCCATTCCTACCTTACCTTAGCGAGCAGTTGGATTCCGAATGCTCTGCACATTCTTCTCAACAGGGCCGACTTCTGCACTCCCCATTCCTCAAGGAGAGCATCGGCAGAGGAAACCTGAACGGAAAGATTAATTACCGTACTCCCACCGTATCCCATCACAATAAGTTGTCGAGACTTCGTTACTTATTGGCCCAGGTTTCGGCCAGTTTCAATGGTTCATTCTACACATTGCCCTCTCTCTAACACTCTTCTTGTGGACAAAACAACATAATTGTTCAGTTGTCGATACTCCATTCTACCGTATCCCGCTCACCTGCAGTTCATAGTTGTAGTAGAAGGCAGCATCATCACAGATGGCCTTCCACAAACTCTTCTGACTGGTCATCTCCCATTCGGAGGCTGTTGAGGCACGAGCACGAATGCCGCCCTTCTTACCGCTCTGCAGAAAGGGAGATATATTTTTTTATAATTATTTGTTAAATCCCAGCTCCGTGGATTACATCGACATTATGCATTTTCGGTAGCACTTATTAGATCATTGCAACATCAAATCGGCGACTCGTTTATTGTTTCCTTCCCGGGATATACTTTATTAAACCTACACATCGTCCATGATCTTATTTCCCAATTGAAACACCAATTTAACCAAACTAAAGCTAATGCAATTTTTCATCAATTTTTTTTTATTTGTGGACCCGAAATCTCAACAGCTATTGCCAAATAAAGCTCTATTGAATTTTTACCAGATGTATGAAACACAAACCAATCTGGCCAATCCCTGTTCCCTCTCACCTTCTTCTTGACTGGTTCGGCGACACTGTCCACTCCTCCCTCTGCAGCCAACAGACACGACAGCAGATGGGCTGCAGCTGCTGCAGTCTTCTCCGCCTAGGAAACAATGTTAATTAAAGTATAATGATGATAACCAACTGTCAGCACTTTCAGAAGATCTCAACTCTGTTTAGCAATACAGTGAATCACTAATACTCCTTGCACCATGAATGATCTTTTCTCCAGCCAATTCGAAGCGTCTATCGTGTAATCACCGCGTGGATCAACCAAGAGCCCTCCCTGAAGCCCATCTCCTCCTTGTCCCCCCTCCCTTACCTTGACGGATTGGAATAGCCCTCTGAATACGTGTTTCGTCGCTCTCACAACGAGTTCGCTGCCGATGAGCGAGCGCAGCCACGCGATGTGCTTCGGCGCCTGCAATTTCACCATCGATTGTTGTGTTTCTTGCAAATGCATTCATGATTGCAGTTCTTCGATGTATTTCAGATAATTGCTCAAAATTGTAGTTACTTGTCCCCACATAGCATCATGTTTCACAACTCAGGCAACTGCATGGAGAATTGCAACATCTAATATTTCGAATACAAATGATACAAAAATAATAAACAAACCAATTTGGCGATCTGTCCGAGGTATCGGACGTTGATTCCGCGAGTGTGCATCTGCTCGATCAGACCCTCACCGTCAATGGGAGCAACCTGAATGAGGCGAATTTCACTCATCACCTCTGTGTAGATTTATCAGTAAATCGTTTACTTATTAGCGAATCGCCAGCAAAACATTTATAAAAATCAATTTTTTTAAATACATACAGTGCACTCGACGAGGTCCTCGACGAAGGCGGGAATCTGGTGCTTGAGAAGGAACTCTCCACAGTCAATGACGAGTTGACGCTGAGCCTGGAAGAAAAGAAGAGTAAGAATAGGAAGAAAAGAAAAATGACCAGTGGGAAGCGCGTTGCACCTCTCGTACTACTATTAGCTGAAACGAAAAATTGGCTCGGTTCCACAATCCGCTTCTAAAGATAACAAAATAAAATCACTGCCAAACCCATGTTTCATTTCCATCTCAATACCCCAACCATTCCCTATAAATTGGTGAACCTTTTCCTGACGAGCCAAAAACAATCCCCACAATTGCCCTAAAAAACAAAAATTCCTTCTAACCAGACTCATGTTTCACATCCTCCCCCCTATCCACCCGCCCCTTCCCTCACCTCCAGATTCTCCTCTTCCGCGTGTTTCACCGTCGTCGAGAAGCAATCCGGATTGAAACGGATGTCAAACTCATTGGGATTGAGCGAATGCACCGATTCTGCCGCCTCAACGGATTATCGATTGATTAGGTTACAGTATCCCCTCTACCGTACCTTCTTCATCGCTTCAGCGTTCAGCTCCGTCGCGTCTTCCTGTGACAGCTGCACCTCAGCCTGCAATCGGCCCAATAAATACCGTTTCCCTTGACTACCGTATCCCTCACCCATCTACCGTAATCCTCTTCCCTACCGTACCCCATTAGCAATCTGTTTCTCCTTCTTCTCCTTGGCTGCCATCTGGATGTGATACGTGGCCACGCGCACAAACTTCATGTAGCTAGCACTGCAACAAGACAACGAATCAATAAATAACTTTGATCATACAGTATCGTAGATGTTAGAATACGGAAGGGAAAAATGCATTTTTGAACCGTTGGCACTAGATAATGATGAACCCATCAATGATCGGGCAGCAATCGAGTTTTGTACTACTTGTGAAACACAGAACAACCAGTAAACTCACTCGATGAAAGCATTGACCAGTTCGTGTCTGAATGCGACCAACTTGTGGGGGAACTCGTGAGGGAAACCGTTTTCTCTGGCAAAATCAGAGACCGCCTGAAATTCATTTAATTAAGAATAATAATAAAATAAATAAACTGACATTAAATTCGGGGAGGTAGTGGACATCGGGAGGGAAGGTGCGAAGAAGGTCGAGAACGTAGTAGCGAGAGTCGTTACCGATTATTCCCTGAACAGGGGATACGGTAAGATCAGTTCTCGATCGATAGATGCCGTACTCGTCAGCCTACCGTACCTTAGTCTCGAAACTCGTGTACAGCTTCACCTTCGCTTTCTCGTCGCCCTCCTTCCCGTTCCACACCTAAAGAATTATATATTATTCTTGAAGATGATTCCCGCATCCAATCAAAAATACAGGCGCAATTACATAACTAGAAACACATAACTACCAAGTCATAAGTCATACCAAGTCAATCATATTAAAATATGTCGATAACTTGCACCTATGACCCAATCGTGAAACCCCAATCCACCAACCTCATGGGGCAGCATCTTGAGCTCCTTAGCGGCTTGGTCGAGCAATTCATGGTACTTATCATTCGATACCACCGTCTTGCCAGTATCGATCGAACCGTAGACCACTGATTGCTCCTGGGAAGAATAATTAGTTTATATTTTAGACGCCCAATTGTCTTGCGAGTCAGTGGACCTTTTTCATAAAACCTATGAAGCACAAAATACGCAACTAGTAATCAACTTTCGTTTGACCGTTTTCAAATTCACAGTGGCCTTAACCCAGCTCCTTGTGTCAACCGTGAAACCCCACTCTCACCTGTTCCCTCTCGAGTATTCCGGGAATGATACTCTGGGCGGTCACTCTGAATCCTCTGTAGTCGATGATGGCCATTCCGAGTGTGGCCAACTTGCTCTCGTCACACACCGACGAATACGCACGAACGCCCTACAATCGAGTAGATTATACTTGAAAAATCCCAAATGTATCGTTATTTTTCAAGTATTGAGTGGCGTTGTTCACAAGATCTTAGAACGAGCCAGTTCTTACATTAGAGATAATGCAGAAACTTCAAAATTCCTTGTCGACTTTTTATCGATTATTTACAAACTTGCTTCCATACAAACAATTGAAAAAACTCTCCAATCCCAAATATCCATCAATATCGAAACGTCAATCTCACCTGCAGATCAGCAGCGGTGGCAGCAAATGCGGCCGCGTCTCCACCGAACTCCTTCAAACAATAGATTTTTTTTCAAACATATTACCGATTCAATCACTGACTCTTTGACACTTGTCACAAACTAATACACCAAGTCAAATTCCAATACTGTTTCTCAACATATTGTTTGCTTTCTGCCTCGACCATTTATCGTCAATTCCCCTGACCTCTTCCTCTACTCCCCTTGCTGAACCCTCAATCCACCTTGTAATGGTCCTTGACGTCGAATCCGAGTGAGAAGAAGATGTTATTCCAGATGTACATGTGTGTCTTCGGATCATCGGCCGGATTGATGGCCATAACATTTCCCTCGACGACCGCCTGAGCGCCCTTCACTGAGGCTGAGATGAAGTCCGAGTGAATCTGACAATGGGGCAGGATTAGGGTCTTATTCCAACTAGGCACTCATTTCACAAACGCTATGAAACCCCGACGCAATGTGAAATGTAGTGATCAACCCACCCCACAGCAATAAAAAAATGTAATTCGTCAACTCCTCGCTTGAGTCACAATATATATGATATGGCCATACTACGGCACATGTCAATGAATATTCCACTCCGTCTTTCCCAATAATCTGACCTTGAATACGCTTCTGTCCCTGTTGATTCTCTCATTCAACGTCGTTCTGGCCATTTCTCCCGTCGTCTGCAATTCCTCGTTCCAATCACGAATCTGACCCGGCAGATGCTCCTCGATTCCCACGCGATGCGGTTGCGTCGCGTCGTCCGCGCGAAGTGCGTCCTGTATGGAAATATATTAATCGATAATCATTGAGTCTACCGTACCTCGATGGGCTCACTGGCGGGCGCGAGCCATGCGAACTGAGGGTAGGGAGTGGGCAGACGGTCGAGGATGGGTCTGGAATGGGTATACGGTAAGCACAGGGAATACGGTATTCAGTCAGTTCTCGATCGATAGTAGGCCGTCAATTACCGTACCTCTCGACTCTCTTCTTGATGAGTGCAGTGAAGTTCTTCTTGAAGAGGGGCGAGACGGCGGCGATCAGATCAACCAAACTGAAAAAAGGCAAATTCACAAATTTTAGAAAAAAAATGACAAGGTGAATTTGCTCTCCACTAATAGCATAACAAGCTGAATCCACGTTCTAACGCAATTGGTCGTTCAGCTCTCGTGTAAAAACAAGTTCCAGACACAAGGCGACAGCGTGTTTCACTTACATCATAAGTGAAAGGCTCAGCATTGTCATTCAATTGTTGAGGCTGGTTGGAAGGAAAAACAAAAATTGCCTCACCTATGGTAGACGACAGTTTTCTGTCCACTGGCGGGCGTTGGCTTGAACGTGTTCTCATCTGATCCATTCACATAGAATCCTCCCGTGCAGCAAGTAATGTGCACACGACGCTTCTCAAGCGTATCCGCGAACAAATACAGTACATCACCCTGATGAGATACATTATTTCATTAAATAATTATAAAATAGCTCGTTGAAACAAATGATTAGTTTTTATTTATGATATGGCCACGGTTCAATGGAACACATGGCCCATGACACATTTGAGAAATGACTGAAACATGAACCTTCCTCAACCTAGAATTCGCATTCTTACCTTCATCTTTCTGGGAGGAATGGGCGGGTTGTAGGGCGTGAGACCGAGATTCTTCAATGCGTACGGCGACTGAATACAAATATTATGATTTTTTACCCCGTTTTTCCAAGTTGCACATCTTACACAATATCAGCATCATCTGCACTGTTCAATGCGAGTGAGCTGTATCTTGCAAGAATATTTTAGCTTTCGCAAACATCTCGCCTTAATCGCAATTTCATGTTTCACCATTTCCACAACTACTACCACCATCAAACAGCTCGATTCCACCCCCAGAACCTTCATATCTCAACTCCGCTCTCACCTTATTCGCAATGAATTTCTTGTTTCGCCACTTCCATAACTACTGATAATATCAAACAGCTCGATTCGCGCATAACTCAACTTCCTCCTCACCTTATTGGCTGCAATAGCAGCACTGGGGATCACTCCAGACAGCGATCGTTCCTTCGTTCCGGGCAGAACGTTCTCGGGAGGAAGACCCTCGAAGGTCTGTAATCCATTGATTGATTAGGGATACCGTACTCAGATCAGCTACCGTAATCAACGGTACCTTTTCCTTCTCTCCCTTCTCTTGCTTCTTCTCTCCCAATCCCACAATGGGAAGATACGAGAGGGACATTCCATCGACTGCCGATGCTGCGTCGCCTGACAATTTACAAGGTAATTTTGTGTTCACTTCACACAAGTTCGTTTCATGTTTCACACCTAATGTAAGAGTTCACATTTGATGTCAAAATTGATGGTTGGTTAGATTTGAACTGCACAAGTTAATTTCATGTTTCTTGCACAATGTAAGAGTTCGTAATTGATGAAGAAATCAATAGTATTTGAATTTTCTGTCGTACCGTAATCTGACCCATTTCTACCTAACTACTCACCCTGCTCAGACATTCTCGACAGATCGCGCACATGGCGGATGTGGATGCGTGCCTCGCGAAGAGTGTATGGCTCTGAACAAAGAGTACTGTAGTTCAGTTATCTATCGATAACTGATTCCAATCGATATGTACCGTACCCTCAACGACGGCAAGAGTGCTGCCGGACTTGAGTCCGGGAACATTGCGAATCTCAGTGAAGTGATCGAGTGACTTTCCCTCCAACTGCAGAGAGTAGCACGTGCGATGGCAAGTACCTTCACGCTCCAGGAGAACCTGCAAGGGGAGGCGATCATTTTTATGAAAAAGGCGAAATTTAACCAGAATAATTTGTGTTTCACTATGCTCATGTAATACGATCACTCTGCAGTTTCGTTCAGGGTGTCAGTGTCCAAAAATAACAAAACTTAAAACAAGGTATTATTGTGCTTCTAAAAATCCATAACATTGGCAATCTGGTCGCATGAATAATTTATAGAGCCCCTCAGTCTAAGAAATAAATAATAAAAATGGATTACCTGATGAATCTCCTGTAGCATCTCCGTGTTGTTGACCTGAACGTCGAATTTGTCGCCAGATGGCAATTCGATGTGCAGAATGTAGACGGCCTCCTCCGGCACTTCGCCATCCTTCAGCTCTGTAAAGGAATTTTAATTATTTCTGATTCGACAATTATTTCCGGACAGATGAGTACTTCAATACTGCTTAAAACATTATTTCTGAAGGCAAGTTTAGGCAGAGCCAGCATTTCTCGCGAATCTTTTCCCTCACAAACGTGCTCTCAACTCTTTCATTGACATGAATGTCACGTTAGATTTTGAGGCTACAATTTATTGGATCTAGCACAATTTATCCTTCACTCATCCATTATCTTCGAAAAAGTACAACGTTCAAAAATAGTTAAATTTCTTGTGTATTATTCATTGGCCCTTTCCTCTTCCCATCTCTCCTACTACCTCTACATTCACCCCATTCCTCTATTCTCTCCTGCCATCCATCCCCCTCCCTCCTCATTTGACCTTTCGCTCTCTCGTCTCTGCTCGCTACTACTCAAAGAACCATCACGATCGTATCGTATCGTCTTTCTTCTCCCCTCTTTAAACCGCCCGAACAGCATCCATTCCCCATCGGATTTGGAGCCATTGTTACCCTGCTGTTATTTATTCCCTTCTCTTTTGTCTCCTCTGCACTACTCCCGATAACAAGGGCAGTGATAAGAGAGAAGTGATCATGGGAAGAATCTCCTCCTTCTTACCAGTAGGAAAGGAGTTCATTTGTCAACGAGAGACAACGGCAAAAAGAGAGAGTGCAGACAGGCAGCAACTTCATTCCATCTATCTCTCTTCCCTACCTTCCACTACAAACTCCCTCCATTTTCATCACCATGCACTGTTTAACACCCAATCGATACCCAGGCGCGAGAGGGGAGGAATCAGTGATAGTTTAAAGTTCGCGAAACGTATCGCTTTCGCCATCAATATTTGTGGAGAAAGCGACAAAAACGAGATTCCCAGAGACAACTAGTAGTCAACACTCGGCGAACTACGGTTCCAGGACGCAACGGAAAAAAATTGCAATATAAACCCGGTGAATCGCGGTTTCAAAAATAAATAAAAAGTGTGTAATTTCTCACCAGGAGTCATGGCTCTCTCTGCATCGGGAGTGCTGGTGGCACTACTCTCGTGACCCGAGTCTCGATTCTCCTTGGGAGTTCCCTTGCCGACTGAGATCGGCGACGACTCTACGGATGCCGCGCTTGCAGCCTCTCCGACCTCCACGACCTATTATTATTTTAATTAATAATATATTTAATTTAATTAGACAAAGACGGGGATCTAACCTCTTCCTTCTTAGCGTCTACAGTGTCGGCAGGCATTCGGAATGGGTTGGTGAAGCGATGGATCGGCTTGGAGCTAGGCTCACGGGGTTACCTGCGACATTCGTGTTTCATCGGATCGATAAGGACGAATTGAGACACGCAAAAAGAAGGGACACGACAGGAAAACGGGCAATGACGCCATCAACACGCGACCACAACTCTCTCACAAACCTCTCCACACACCTGACGAAATACGTGCTTTTAGCGAAATTAGAACAACCTAATATCTTGTGGGAATTACAGACGTCGCTGCAGATTAAAGGACGTGGGGACTTGCGAGTAGAAGAAGAAGAAGAAGCAGAGTGGGAAGGAAATTGAATAGACTTAACCACTAAGCAAACACGCGCGCTTACGACGAGGAATTTCATAGATTGTACGTGCGCATGAGACACTCAATTAATTGATAGCGGTAAAAAGCTATTTGGCAGTCTAAAAACAACGCGCATTCCTGTACCTACTTCAGAGGCAGGCAATTTAGGAGCACTCCCCGATGCAACAGGAAATAGAGGCCTGGCCCTCCACTCGCGTAGTACTGAGACCCACAACTTCCTCCCCTCTTTCTCGATCTTTCTCAGAAGTGTTGAATCGATAGAGGCGTCGGAGGAAAGAACACTGCAGAAACTGCTGTGGCAAGAAAACATATTTTCGAAACGCGCACTCGAAATGCCAGAATAACAGCGAATAATGTGTGAAAGACGATTGATCGATAGACGGTTGCGATGGGAAAGACATCGTGTCCCCACTATCACTGATAAGATACTGGTGGAGTGACCTATCGTTCGAGAAGGAACGGGACAGGACTAACCCCCTGTTGGAACAACGAATGGAAGATGGCATCTATCGCGCAGTGTGGGGAGAATCTGAGAATATTCCCGTGTCTTCACCTCTCACTCGAGAACGAGAGAGGTCGAGAGGGAAGAGATATTCGTGTTGAGAAGGGAGGAAGATGAGAAGGGAGAGAGGGGAGAAGGAGTGATCAGAGTGAATATGAGAGAGGAGACAGCAGTAGGCACCCATAGTGTTACACATTTCGTCGCATCGACTCGGATGGACGATCAGACGAGGAAACGACAAAAAGAGACTGAACGGCGCGCAATAACCATTCTAGAAACGACCTGTGACCCCCACCAACTTGTTTGAACACCATGAAGCAAGGAATAATTGGGCGAGAAAGATCGAATCGTGGCCGAAATAAGGATCTGATTGATGAAACCCGAGACCGATCGGTGTATCGAAAGATCAGAGTAGAGACGCGCTAGTATGTTAGCTAATCTGGGGCTGTGTCAGATAGTAGTAGACAAACTGTAGGGGTCAGAGATGAGTGGAGGGCCAGTCCAACCCTCTCGAGAGGGGAGAACAGAGCAAATCGTGCACTATCACTGCGGAGGGGAAAATAGGAGGGTCAAAGTGATCAGAATCGTAGATCGATTGGGTCTGCTTCTTCCGAAAGATAATCGTGACGCAATGAATCATAAAAATAGGCACGCGAAGCAGGAATGAAGCGCAAGAAAAATGGAAAAGTAACAAAAAACGAAACATTTTATCTCCGAATAAATCACTTTGAAAGCTGAAATAGGACGTGAGTTTTTGAACTTTGCTAGAGATTGTGACCTACCGTGCATTACTCAAGAGGAATAAAGAAAAAGAGGGCTAGAGACAATGAAAGGAGTGACGAAAATTGGAGACGGCAGAGAAAACCGAGATAAATTTGTTCCACACCAACATTGACGGAACGATAAAATACCTACCGCGGGAAACACCAGGCGTTGCGTCATGAACTGATTTTTATTATTTTTTTATTTATTTATTTTTTTATTTCATTGAACCTAACCGAATTTTGGAACAGTGGTCATAGACAAAAGTTCACGAAGGGTATCTGCGTCGGAGGCTATTTTTCTCGCTCCTTCGGGGATAATCTCCAATTATCGAGCTCACTCGGGCACTACATAAACGGATCTCCAACCGATGACAGATCATCCCATTCTCACTTCTCCTTCTAACTGGTTCATTCGTGGTATTCATGCGCCGTTGACTACTGCCATACTACCGTATCCTACCGTAATCCGTTCAGAATGAACAAGTTCCTGGGTCTCCTTTTCGTCTTCGCTTTCGTCTCCTTCGCCATTGCTTCTGATGCCTCGTCCGAGGAGACCGATGACGCCGCCGACCGTAAGTCGCCTACTGTATCCCACAACTACCGTAACCAGGCATACGTAGCTACCGTACCTCTATTGCAGTCTCGAAGCCGGCTGTCTTCATCCAGAAGCATCTCAACAACGAATCGGCCGCCGTCCAGTCTGACGTCCTCGAGGGTATCCGCAACTTCCAGGTACCGTAATCTTACCGTATCCCATCCGTACCGTAATCCCACCGTATCCCACTCTCAACGCACCTATTGTATCCCACTCCTACCGTACCTACCGTACCTACCGCAACCCCTTCTCAGAACTCGAACTTCACCGGATTCAAGAACAAGTTCGACAAGTGGCCCGCTCACATCCAGCAGCTCTTCCAGTAAAACACTCTCGACCATTCTCGATCGATAGAAGATTCTATTCCATTCTCTATTAGCTTCTGCTGAGAAACGATGATAAACTTTATTTGTAGGCAAATTATACAGACCAGAAATCAGCAACAACAAAAAGGATGAAAACCCGACACAAATCATTTGGAGATTGGGGGGGGAATGGCTGGAACCCAGGGAGATCATTGGGAGATCAATCAATGCATCAGGGATACGGTAGAAACCGTAACCCTCAGACATGCTCAACATGACCCTCGTCCATCAGTTCGTGATTGGACGTCGCTGTTGATAGAGCGATGATGTCACGACAGCCGTTCATCGAGACACTGAAAATAGAGGGATAGAGGTCAATATTTACTAGATTATCCCCTACAAAAATCCTGTTTCGAACACTCTCTTTCATTCTGTCTGACTGACTAGACAGTGTTCTGATTGGAGATAGCCAGGCCATTGCTCCATTGTCCAATTGTGCTATAGTACCTCATGTGTATCGGGAGAATCGCATGCCTGGCCGCAGTATGGGCATCAGATAGGGTCGGGTAGAGACAGCCCCTCGACACCCGGGAGAAGAATCCCCCAGCCGATAGAGTTGCACGAACTCGCACTAAATGGATCAGAATAAGCGTCCAATAGTCTATCCTCTTTCGTTTGCACAATCGTACTGTCTGGACAATCACTGACCCGAAAGTGAGGCGAAAATAACGCGTATCGACTGCTCTTGCAGCTCGAAGTAGATCTGGAGTCAAAGATGAGCGTGAGAGATCAAAGATCAACCAACATCAATCAGTGTATCTACTCCATGCGAGTCGATGTCAGAGAGAGTCGAGCAGTCAATGATCAACACTCGCACGAGGGAACTGTCCATGGATGCGTTAGGTGGAGTCTGCAAGAGTAAAATTTCAGCAAAAAATGGCAAAACTGTGTCAGCTCTACTATCGATAAATCATCAATGTTGTTACAGATGTCCCTATCATCTTCTCGATCATTCACAGTCAAATGGCGTCAGCGGGAATCGAACCCGTGACACTCGGGTGGCAGATCCCGCCTCGCACCGCTGCGCCATGCGTGCATTAAAGGTGCGAGTGCGGATGGAGATAGATAGAGCGAGGGGAGAAATTTCCTCTTCTTGTTTCTTTCGTTGGTTAGATAAATTGAAGAAAAAGGAGAAAACTAACGCAGGGTTCCTGATTGATGACGATATTAGCGAGATTGAGACGGGAATTTGTCTTGATGCTGTCTTTCTTATCGAATATCTCCAATTGACTCCTCATTGATGCCGTCCGAGTGCCAATTCCGAGTGCCATCGCCCTGAAATCGCTACGATAGTTCGTAAATATTTATTATTTGTTCGATAAAGTGTTTTTTTCATGAATAATGGTCCGTTTCTCTAAACGAAGTCTTGACAAGAAACCCTAGTTTCAACAGGTTGATCACCGCAGGGGTTACGGTTTACCGTACTTCATCCATCTCTACCTTACCCTTTGATGGTCTTCGCACACTCGGCGATCTCCCTTCGGAATTGATCACAGTTGGGGAAGAGAAGGGACGCGTTGAATCGGTAGACCTTGAATTGAAAAGTCTCCATTTCGATCTTTGCATCGTCTATGTTTCACTCATTCGTTATAATTCTCCATCGTCTGGTTTCTCAGTGGGGCTGAGTGATCGTTAAAAAATATAATAAAAAAACCCAGACTTCTTCTTGATCTACCTTTGGAATTCGTTTAAAAGCAATTCTGTTCATTTCTCACTTAATCTTTGACCATTTCTGTGAAATGAAGAGACTCGTATCTACCTTACCTTAGCCGGTGTCTCTGTCGGATCGGCCTCATAATGGCCCTCCTCTCCGAAGTAAGCAGGAGCATCGAGGGAGAGACGAGAGAGCACGTCAGAGGACGGTCTGAACGGGATCTCATCCCAATCTTCCCTTGCCGATTCAGTCAGAAATTGTTATTCCTCGTCAGATGTGTTTCAAACCGTCATAATGAACTGGATTGAGCTAAGGATTGACAGTGGTTCCGTCGTGTACTATCATACCTAACAAAATACTTCTTACTTACACCTAGATAATTTTCTCCTTCAAATTTCACAATCAACCTAAACGATCTCACCTCTGCACCCTCAACACTATCGTGACCAGAGGATACACTGCAGCCAGTAGGAATCCCTTGCACGAATTGGGACAGAGCAGGGAGAGGAGGAAGGAGACCACCCAGATCGACTGAAGATTGAATGTACGCTTTTCAACCGAGATCAAAGATCACTCACGGCATCAACTTTGGAGAATAACATCAACCTCTTGACCATCCTCCATTCGCCCATGAGACCGGGGAAGGATGTAAGGGCGAGAGCTGCGACTACGCACTGGAAGGAAGGGAAAGATCAAAGATCATTGAACCAGTTAAAGAGAAAAGATCAAAGATCAACTCACGTAGGGAATCTTGGCCAGAATGGATCCACCGAATGAAGTGAAGAGAATGATCCAGATGATGGCGATGATGTTGGCTACCTCACAATCAGAAGCGGTTTGTCCAATTTCCAGTAGTGCTTATTGTGGAAAATGATGTAGGGAAGTAATTGCTAAATAATATGTGAAGCTATGACTCGAAAATGAATAGTGAGTGCGGAATTTTTTTAAAAATCAGAACATTTCATGCCACCGTCTATTATGTTTCACTCTTCCTATTTGATTCCGGGATGACTGAGGGTGTCAGTTCGATGCAGGCATCTATTTCAAAGCAAAATCAATAATTCCTCTCACCAATAGAGCTCGAGAAATCATACCACCGTCTCTTCATTTCGCACACTCTCGTCTTCCGAGACCGAGTGTGCAAAATGAAGAGACGTCGGTAGCATTTCTCTACTCACCAACGAGAACCTCGCCGTCTCGACATTCAGTTGACTCTTTCCATGGGCACTTCCCACTGGTGGAAGGCCGAGAAGAGAGAGGGGAAGGGTGAACGAGAAGAAGGACAGCAATTCCTGGGATTTATTTTTGAAAAACTTTCCTTCGCACGCTGTTCTTTGCAAAAATCAAATTTCAATGTAGTGTAACACCTCGGCGAATCGAGTATTTTTTCATGCATAGTACATAATCCCACTCACCTGTTTCCTATTGATGGTGTGCATCTTCTCGATGGCGATCGTCTTGGCGATTCTGATGTGCAGGCAGATACCTGAGATGAGGAGATATCGAAGAGCAGTCACAGGTGAAGAATTCTACGACTTCAAAAGTCGGTCATGTTCGCAAATTAAATCTTCTCAACCGTTGCAGTCCAATTTGCTTGAGAGACGCTACAACTTTTGACCAGAGAAACGCGTATTCACGCCATGCGATCCGGTACGACAATTGACGGATCCCAAATGAACAAATTTACCAAGGAACGCGATAGCCGCTCCGTCGAGTAGATGATCCGTGGAGGGATTGACAGTGGGGAACTGGAGGTTCATGTCGCTGAAACTGTCACCGATCAATCCATTATTTTTTTAAACGAGAATCCGACCAGTCATTGGGTATTCCTGTTCCACTCATTGTCATTTCTTGTTCTAATTCTGAAACATAACTACTTCGAATAAAAAATCCGAAATGGAATGTGGATTCAAAATATTTGTCGGACAATAAGAATGAAGCGCACAATCCGCCCTTTCCCAACACGGAGATTCCATGCCCCGGCAGGTCTAGAGTGTACGAGAGAGCGATCGACGCTACCATCTGCAATCGATCATTATTTTTAAACTGACTATCGAAATCAAATCATTTCCTCTGATGTCCACAAGCACTTGGTAAATCCGTGAAACATAATCTAATGCATTCGCCTTTTTACAGAGCCTTCTCACTCAAAATCAAAGCTGTTCAAAAATGAACAGTGTTCTATTTTCAGTATCTCAATCTTCTCAACCTACCACAGCCAATTGGAAGGGCGGCGTAACAGGGATCGAATTGGTGAACCGGATGAGAGTGAGGAAATGAGCGATCGAAAGGAGTAACTGAAAGGGGTTAGCAGTTTGATTCATTGCGTCAGTTTGAAGCTACGTAGAGTCTAGATTATTGTTAAATTTTTGATTGTTTTACATGGCTCCCATCAACGCACTACCTTCCTCTCACTCATTCCCATTTATGAAGTATCCGAAACGTATCTGAATTTTAAAGATAGAGATTGCCCTGTCAACATCGTGTTCATCGGATGGAGGACATTATTTCAATGGAATGAACTCGGTTAGTACCGAACATAGGGACTCCAGTATTGATCAGTAACTGAATTTGAGGGCCTGAGTGTGAAATGACTTACCAGCACGATACTCGCCAAGAGTAGCAGCCATCCCGTAGATGAGAGCAGACAGGAGGGAAGGGAAGACAATTGCTGCAAATGGAGGATTCACTCAAATAATCACATCGTGATCACAAGTGCATCATTACTCACAAGAATACTGGGAAGTGTTGTGCGAATGATTCTGTGTTCTGTCTATGATACATCATTCAAACACCAATGCGCAATCTTCACTGGTGCACCGCGATCAATTCCTACAGTATCTAACGCTAAGTGTCGAAAGTCTACATTATTCAATGTGCAATCTTCACTCATTCACCACTACCAAAGTTTAAACTTCACTGGTGCACTACCTACCACCTCCAGTATTCTCTCCGTGCACTCGTTGAGTGTGAAGGCGTGTGAGAAGAAGAATCCGAGCAGACGAAGGGACAGACCTGCAGGGATTGTTATATTTTTATGGATCAAAAAAATCGAGGGATAATTGATTGATCTGCTTCTCAACCAAATGTGTAGCTCCTCTGAAGCATATCTGGTGATAAATTTAACATTTAGTTTAGCGTCCAATGAAAGCCCATTTTCGCGATTCCAATACCGTCCTACTCCTCCTGATGTCAATATAAGTAAACGCAATGACTTACCAGCCGCAAATCCACTCAGCAGTGTGTCCGGAATGAGGGCGATGAGTGGGTCGAGAGGAAGAATGACGAGCAGAAACTGAGATGGGAAGAAATGGCAGAGATCAAAGATCAAGTGTAAACACGAAATCGGTGCATTGTACGTAATTGTGCATGGCCGATTACCTGTGCCGATAGGTCATAACCGTAATCGTCTACCGTAACCCACATCCTTTCCCATTTCTACAACTCACATGAACAAGCGCAGACACGAGAGCCAATCCAGCAGCATTCGTGCCACTGTTGGCGATCGACGATTGAACGAGAAGCGAGACGAAGGATAGGGCACCTGGAATTTGTTGTTGTTATTGTTTTCGAAATTCTTGAAATGGTTGCTTTCGGTCCTGGTAATTGCAAGAAACGCGTGGTGCTGCATGACTCGGCTAAATTTGGTGTAGAAGAAAACTAGAGCCGCACGTGAATCGTGCTTCCGTTTTACTACACTCAAACGCACTGGTAAGAAACTAGTAAGTCTATCATGTTTTGCTTCAGCTGTTCAAAATCTTTCTAGTGCACTGAATCTCATGTCAGGGCGAAGGAAAATGTACATTTCCCCGACTATGGTCTATCCTTAGATCAACGAATCTCACCAATGGACGAGTGTCTAGACGATCCGAACAGGGGATAGATCAGTTGGGGGAATACGAGGGCGTAGATGCCCGCGTATGCATTGTCAACGGCGAGGACGCCGGCGGTGACGGCTGAAACGGTGACGGTGACGGCAGTGACGGTTACTATGTTATGGATGCTCGGGAATTCTCGTCATTGTGCAGAAGTACTGTAGCCTTCTTAGTGATGCAAGAAGAGGATTACTATTTTACATTTTGTACGTCTGCGGAGAGACACGTTACTGAAGACCTTCGCCTACGGGCAGCCCTTGTACTGGCAATGAAACTCACTTGCTTGCTTGCTAGCTGAGAAATGGAATTGCGAAGTATGAGAGGATTTGAGATCGGTTTCACGGCTAGAATATCACTAGGGCATAGGATGTACATTCAATGGGACGAGGCTGCACTAGATTAAAAAACAAAAGAAATCCAAACCCTGTGGTAAGAAAAGACACGCGAGAAGGATGGATCCCGCGAGATCTCTAGGTAGATCGCTCTTCATACCGTACTTGAGCGCCCATTGAAGAGCCGGTAGATAGTCGTGGATCGATCTGAAATTGCGTGATCAGTGTTGCGAGGCTCCCTAGGTACTTATGCCCTCGATAGATAGGTTAGGGCCATTTGGTTGACCATGGTTGTATTATCCGGAATTCCCGAGAGCCGGGTATCCGGCGATTAGTCGCCATCGCAACACCCCGCTACGTAGGGGATATTTTCCCGATTTGACGGCTTCAGTTCCAGCGTGAGCACGAGATGAGAAAGAAGAAGGAAGACCTACTTGTGATCGATCCAGTCCTCCTTCATACAGCGAGAGAGACAATTCCGCCATTTCGCCTGTAATGGTCAATTAATTTTTTGTTCGGGTAGGTTTCACGGAATGGACAAAGGCTGAATGATTCGAGAAGTTCAATTTCTGTTCCTTCTGGCTCGTGAAAAATCACAAAATTTCAATGTCAAACTTTTTCATCCTTTTGCTGACTCTTCTCAGTGGGCGAAATGTAGCTGAAACGAGCGTCGAATTCGTCCTCAAATACATTTTTGTGTAATTTTGGCCTGCTTTCCGCTTTTTTCCAATGAATTAAAGAGACATAGTTGTCTAAATATGAAAACGACCGCATTTCCTGTTTCCCAATCTTTCTATGGTTGGCTTTGCAAGAAACCTCATTTCGCACGTTCTCTCATCGGTCAGAGAAACATTTTCCAAGCCATTCCTAATTCATTTCTTACTTGGTTCATCGACCGCTGCAGGCCACTCGGCCCAAGGATCGAGATTACGTCCATCTAAAGATTATGCATTTGAATAAATAATAATAATAATTTTGCGTGACTTGAAGTTCAGCGAGAGAGCGATAATTACTGGGGAAATACGAGAGGAAGAAGGTAATTGTTTGAGGTGGGCAGAAGTGCAAGCATGACGAAGATATACAAAAGGCCTGTCTATCCTTTGTATTTGCACTATTCGTGAACGAAAAGAAGATAATGAAAGTATCCTTAATGAAAATGTAGTGCTCGCTCAAACTTCCTTAGTGTCAAGACAACGCGGAATGTAGGCGTGCTTTGATTCAATTATATCATATGGGACACACCATTGCGATATCATTGAATTAGCGAAGGAATATCCGACAAATAAGCGTCAGACGCTTTTTGCACTTAGTCTGGAGCAATTTCAAATGACGCGATAGATGTTTTCCCGAGATTTCAAAGCTCGGAATAGAAATAGAGTGCACAGGGGGGGGGGGATAGATACGGATAGGAGATTGGATGCTAAATACCTCCGAAGAATCCACCTCCTACTCAGAAAATGAATTGAGTATGGTCACGAGTAGTCGGTTACCATAGATTAGTCACTTTTTTGTTTCTCAGAAGCTAACATCTCGATTTCGCATAATTTTTCTCCAGCAGATTTCTTTCAAAGAACATTAGCATCAGACAGATTTGTAATCCATTCGAGAGCAATTGAAAAGAGCTGTCTACCGAATGAAAATAAAGGTGCGAAATAATCTTCGATACCTGAGTTAGGGCAGAAAATCGGGGCATAGTAGATACACTGTAGAGACTATTGTCCCGTCGACTCGACTCCGACTGTGGGAGACTACTACATACACTGCCAAATCGGTAGTGGTGTGGATTGGACAAAGCATTTATGTAGTAGTATCTTGGGGCTGTCATAGTATTGCCTCTCTCACTCCCTCACTACGAGTAAATTACAGCCAGCGCCTAACTGGTTTCCGGATACAAATCGGGCAGATCAAAGACGGCTTCAATCTCTTGTTTTCTCACAAGTCAGACAGCGCTAGAGATCACGCAAAATTGAGAGAATTAGACGTGAAAGTTGGTCATGGGATCCATTTCGCGCCAAAAACAAGGAACAGGAACGCCCGGATTCCGTGAAAATGGGATTATCTGTCTGGCCTCAGAATCGCCTCGGCCAACGCCAAATTGTGCGATTTCGTTACTTTCTTCAGAATGGAGAGCGCTAAAAACCGGAAGGAAAATAATGCAATTCGCACACGAGATGGAATAATAACACGCATCGAGTAGCACAAAGATGTCTAGACATGAACAGGTGGAGGAGAAAATTACCATGTCTTTAGATTTTGAAGAGTCTCTTGCCATACAGGAAAGCAAGGGAGTACTATGAAATGAGGGAGTCAGGAGGTGGGAAAAGCTGAAGAGTGTGACGAAGTTTGAGGGAGTGGATGAAGGACCGAAAGTGCGACCGATGCACTCTGTATTTGCGTGCTAGTGTGCAAGTTGGGACTGCAGTTCACAGAGTGGTATCCATTTTGGAGAAATAAGGGGATGCTCTTCAAAAGAAGACCGTTGATTCAAACTGACGGACGCATCGTGGAGGAGTCATGGAATCAAGAGGATGCTCTTCATTTAGCAAGCCAACTTGTCTCTGAGAACGAGTATGGAAAGCTAGGATTCCAGTTATCACATGATAATCGTGAGCAGTTGCTGGAGCAGTACAGCTCATCGACCATTTATTTCGCAATGAAATTTGCAAATCACAACATCTGCGATGAAGAAGTGAATTGAAACCGAATCTTCCTCATTTCTCTTCACTAAAAGCAAAGCGACACATCACTGACGGAAGTGGGAATAAAATTTTCATCTCATCCCGAATTCCCCTCCCTATAATTGAATACTAAGTAGCACGTGAATTCACTGGAAGTGAGAGTTTATTCCGTTGCAAGTGACAGTCGAATACTCAGTAGCAATGAACTGACTACATCATTCATTCACTCTTTCTCAGTGCAGAATGGACGAGAGACTGGGGAAAATGGAAAGAAGAAGATTATTATTCCCTTTCCCATTTCATGCATGATGACACCCGGGATATCTTTAGATCGGAGGAGGAGGCATTCTTATAGGGAAGAGTAACTAATTCTTAGTGCAGACCAGAACCGATAGAACACTTGGAAAGAGGAGGCTTGTGACATTTATGATACAGCAAGTGTAGAAACTAATTTCGAATGTTCTAGCACCCGAAAGAGGGAACCTAGAGAGCACAAAATAGGAGGAGGTATTTGACATTTAGCACGAACTGCAGCTGTAGTAGAGCAGAAAGACTAACACTCAAAGTTCTATCAACAATCAGAAAACACGCCAAAAGACGAGGAATTCGACATTTATGATACAAAGATTGTAGAAACTAATTCAAATTTTTCATCAACGGTTAGGGAGACGTGAGAACACAAACCATGAAGTGTTTGGCATTTCAGCAGTTGTAGTCAAGGAAAATAAGTAGAAGTATCAAGTACAATTCGCTTTGAGAGTACGCAGAGGTGCACGTAATCGATTAGTGGACCGGATGAGTGGTGGGATGAGCCACGATGAGGGGTTTCACGGAGGAAGTGGAGAGAGATTCATGTAGAGATGTAGCCGAGACTCTCGCACATGATTCTTTGTTGAGAAATGCGCATAATAACTGCAATCCATGGGAAGATACACGTAGAATCTATGATCTCACATGCTATTGAGATCCATCTAGAGTGCATCTAGTCTATTTTGCTCTACTCGAAGCCAGAAAATTCGAAATTCATTGGAATTTCAATTAAACACGTGGTGACGATAGGCTAAAAGCGCATGATGCTATCAAAGATACCAGAGATCGTGCTAAATTCCATGAATTATCCCTCGAGCTTATCTAGCATTGATGGAACATCCACGCTCGGGAAAACATCGACTACAGATACCTATGATAACACGCGAAGTGATCCGTAGAGAAGAAGGGATTACGTTTCCATGCCGACGAATCCTTATGATCCAAAGCAGAGGATTAGCCGATGGGATGAAGATCGTGAACTTTTCAACCACCAAGGGTAAGTATCTAGTGAGCAAGTAATGATTGCTGGGAAAAAATGAGCTGTCGCAGAAAGAAAGAGAAAACGGAGGCAGAAAGCGCGAAAAGGGGAGGAAGTTGGAGCATGGCATTTCTCGTGAAACTCCCTCCTCTTCTACTACGGAACTAAATGATGGATGTCCTCTAGAGTCGAATGAGAGAGTAGAGACACTTTCATCTACTACCACTGCCTCCTCAACACCCTAATTTCATCCTCTACCTTCTACCCTTCTCCCCTTGCCTCCCCTCACATTTATTCAATATCATTATAAGTCTTCTCACAGAGCGTTGATTTCGTTAGAATGAGAGAGGAGGAAAATAGCCTGAGGGCAAAGAGCGAAAAAAGGGGATGAATAGGGAAGAGAGGAGGGGAGTTTCCGCGCAATTGAACAGGGGATGGAATGAGTTTCAGAATTAGTATGAGAGGAAGAATGGCGGAGCTGGGTTAATGCTGCCGGGTTTGCCTTGGGTTCCCAAACTTAAAAACAAATCATTTTTTCATCTCTTCAAACGAGCCTTCGCGATTATTTTCAAGAAAAATGGACTAAAGTTAGAATGCTGTCGCGATGAGGAACTTTTATTTTCAAGAAGACTGAGTCCTCACGATAGGTGTATTCGATGCGTTTCAAGAATACTAGATATTTGAGGAATAATGGAGAAGAAGAAATGATCGCTTTCATTCTTCCTGTCAACATAACAACAATCATACGATAGCATAACAACAATCATCAGAAGTCTTTATTGAGCAATTTAGCGTCGTTTCCCGGGTCTTAGGCATCGTGATTCACTTTTTCCCGGTCTCCTCCGGAAAAAACGGATTCGATCTTTCCGGCGACGAAATCGTAGATCCACGTGAAAATGGCAGCGAATTGGACGATCTTCGCCTGGACGAGCTGAAGATGCACCTGAGAAAAAAGGAAGGTAAAGGTGTATCCACGTCAAGCGATTTTACAGTCGAAAAAGACTCTAGGTTGGACCCACTGGTACAGCCAACTGTTAGCACCTGACAATGATAAAGATAGAGATCATCAAGACACTTGCGTCCTGCGGAGATCACTGGCCTAGCAGTGATCTCCCGAAGGACCTGAGATAAAGATGAACGTTTGATGAGCAATGACGATTCTCTTCATTTCACATGATCTCTCGTTCCACAGAAAATGGGACAATGCAAGAGTAGTTTTGCGAAATACTGCCATGTAGACAAAATTGTATTATCAGAGATCGTAATTTTTCCGACTTTCATAAGACACTTTCCCCAAACACGAATTAAACACTCCCTGGGAAACGGAAATTGTGAAAGAGCTAGCGAAAAATTGTAGCAGAAAACATGTAGATAAACACGCTAAAGAAGAAGTAGGAAAACATGTGACGGGAAAATTAGAAGTAAAGGCCGGTTTGAATATGTTTTTTTTATTAATTTCTGATTTTTGTAGTAAAAATATCCTTACCTCACTCTGCAGTTTGTGCACTTCCTCCGCTCGTTGAGAGAGATCGCGAATCTTGTCCTTGATCGATCGAATCTCCTATAATTATTACCGTATTCTATTTTCCGGCGTCACCTTTCCCGGCTCAGGCTCCACAGTAGCTGCAACCGTGAGCCGGATCTGCAGAACCGGGAATTCCGAGCCGGGAAATAGAACAGTACATCCTCAATCTCCATCTGCATCTTTCTGAATGCACTCTCGAGGGCGCCCGACGTACTCTCGAGGTTCTTCAGCAGTTCACCCGTGTCACGACACAACTGAAAAGAGAGGGAAATACTGTAGCATTACCGTATACACATACAGTAGCCATCAGCCCTTAGTAACTAGCCAAGCTAGCATTACAATACCCCAGCTGAATTCAAGTCCGCCACTTTGACTTCAGCTGCAGTAATCTAAAACTACAGTACCACTTACATGTTAGCTACGACAGCGCCTCCAATTATTACAGTCAGACTACCGTACTCCTCCCATACCGTATCGGTGCTCATCTTCCATACGGGAAGCATCTCCTCCACTTCTCTGCACAGTGCCTCCAGCTTCTCCACCTCCTCGTTCTCCTTCACTTGACTTCTGAACAAGGGAGGAATTTAGTCAGTTGGAGATTCGAAGGTTCTCCTTGGCAGGATTTAGAGTAATCCAGGCATGGTTAAGATAAGGTATTGCGCATTCGTGCCTTCAGTTCTCGATCACATCGTTGGCTTCCGCAATCAGATGGAGTACCGTAATCTGGTGGAGTACCGTAATCCCCTTGATACCATACATCTTGCTGAGATGAATTCGCTCCTTGATCTGCTCCGACGTCATCTCATCCAGGGGTCTGGACATTACAATATTTTTGGAAAAAAAAAGTTGCAAATAAAAACACGATACTTGTCCTTCTTCTTCTCCATCGTCGACCACTCGGAAGGACGCGCTGGGGTAAGAATGAGTGGAGGAATGATCCCTCTCGTTTCTCAATTCGTCCTTGGGCCAATTTGTATGCAAATTGAAGTGATTCGCCAAAGTCCGAAAGAAAGCATTTTCAGATGAGTTTCACTGCTGCGCATAGTTTGTTCTGTGGTTCTAATGCTCGATTTAATCGAGATTGCCGTTTGTTACAAAACAGTAGTAAAAAGTACGCGATTTATCACAGTTCGTTTCGGAAAGATGCGATTGAAGAAGGAGCTAGCGGAAGGGAGGAGAGGGGGCAGCTCAAAGGGCGTAGAAGTCCTTGATCGGAGCGCAACTAGAATGTTTTCATTAGTTTTGGCTGATGGCACCTCTATTTTTTTCTCGAGGATCTTCAGGGGAGCGAGTAATAAATGCACTTACACTCCGACAAAGTACGTGTTCACAAGTTTCGCCTTCTGATCAGCGTTGAGTCCCTGCACCAAGTCAACCGTTCCCTGGAAATGTACCATTTTGTCTGAAATCTACACATCAGTTTAGGTGACCCTACGGGTAACCATCGATTCGGGTTAACTCCACCTAGTATATCAACATTTTTTAAACGTAGACTAACAGTGCAATGGCGCACAAAACAACCGATTTACCTTGATCATAACATGCGCCTTGGTGAGTTTATCGACGAGATCCTTGTCGGTCTCGGCCTGTTGTGCAGCGATCATGTGAGCCATACAGGCTTCTGGAAGGGAGGAATCGATTAATGACTTTTCGACGTCATTTGAAAAAAATCAATGGCTACTCACATGTCAGTAGGGACGGAACCGTTTGAGAGTAACAAAAGTGGAGATCAACCTTCCTCACCCCTCTCATCCTTTGTTCTCAACTGCGCTGTCGATTGATGAACGGCCAGCAGGAGCACAGCGACAGACAGAACAGAGGAGAACTGCATCTTCGAGGATTCGATAGGCAGACTGTAGGAGGCCACCGAGCTGGATACTGATTTCTCCGGCACTGCCCTCTTTTATACCCTAACCCCCGGGTGCACCCCAATCAAGGGGAGATTTCGGGGCACCATTCGGGATTCGAAATCGACACATCTCGAATTGTGCCATCACTATCCGATCTCTTCGTTTGGCAAGTCTGGTCCTCGAATTTCACAATGCTCTCTCGTCGATCAGAGAAATGACAGATCATAGGAAGTTGGAAGATTGAGAACGTTAGTCACTAGATCGTTCGTTGGTCGTATGGGGGAGACACATATGTGTGAGATGGAAAGGGCGAGGATTGCCCTCCGATCGACCGACGATTTGCCGAGTTCGTTCTCTTTAGGATAATCACACCTTTGAAAGTCTGGAGCTCCTGATGCTGGGCAGAGGAATTGCACAGCAGAGATCTCGGTCAATTTGTGATTTTTTGAATCGTTCAATTCACATTCTTCGCACTCTCACATCTCAGATAGACGAAAGATCACAAGGAATTACGAGACGGCTTCTTCATCGTGACAGCTCCAGATCACATCTTTGGCTGCAAGGAGGCCCCTGTGGTCATGGTACAGAATAATAGCTCACAAATAACTCGAGGGGATCAGAGATCTTCTGTAGATGTTTTAACGATGTACGCAGGGGCGGCATAGTAATAGACAGCGTTTGCGCTTTGTGACTGTCATTTCAGCTATGTACTGGAGCATGGAAACATGCATGAAACTATGGCAGATCTCGTACTCCCTTTGTCCAGCCGAAAATTACAAACTAACAGTCGAGGATCCATTACTCATCTCATGTTGAATGCATCGAAGTTCGTCAGAGTTCACGGCCGATTGGGCGGAGGATTATGCCATTTCACAGAAATTCACACCGACAACCTGAAAATTCGCACAAAACATGTCAGTTTTTTCGCTTTGTTCCACTGCACAAAACACAGCAGAAACTAGATTGGCGGGTGTGGAGTTTACGAACATTTTTTGTAAATGACAAATATTGTTAGCAAAGTCGATCCAGTTCGGAAAAATGTCGAATACGTTTCACAGGTTCTTCAAACCCACGTAGAACAATAACCAATATTTCTGATCTTGATTCGTCCGTATTTATTGAAATTTATGTTACAGTGCAGTGGAAGAGTTTTGCACATTGAGGGTTGGTGAAATTGCAGAATCATGTAATTCCTAGTGATATTTATTTTTAGAATAGAAAACACGGATTCCGTCTATTTCAGAACTAGTCATGCATGAATGCACACATCGATGAAACTCTAAGATCTCGCTCAAAGGAAAGCGTCGACTGTGCGCTTTTGTTTCGGTGCTCATATCGTTCACATATTGCATCTATTCCTCCTTATGATTGACATATCAAGTGTGGTCGGTGCATAAAGGACCCCCTCGAATATGAATATTCTATTATTGGCCAGACAAACAAGAGAGCAGGCAGAATAAAGAGACTGCTCGCTACAAGCGAGCCTATACTTTACGATCTCTCCTGATTCGGCAGTATAAGATGCGGAACCGTATGAAAGGCGAAGGCATTCCGCACCCATGTCGTACTACAGTATCCTTCTTGTATTACTGTATTTATCGATAGGAGAAGGGCACAAGAGATGCCATCTCCGAACCCCTAACGGTAAGGTTTCAATAAAAGAATTTACAAACGAATAAAAACAGGGATTGTGAATCGTCTAAAATGCGAAGCTCTTCCATACCGGTCGAACTATTACCAATCCGTCTGCTATTTTTCCATAGCCGAAGTCGTAAGTTACAAATAAGTTTCATTTTGCATGCATTTTGCATTGTCGCCCACCTGGCGTAGATAGTATCACATTACTGCAAAATCGTTTGAAGTGATTTTGACGTGACGCGCATTGTCAACATTTTACCTTTTAGAACTCATGGGAGTCTTCACTTGCTCAGTGCCGGAGAGTCTTCCCCGGATCGAAACTGGCTGATGAAGTTCCTTCTTCTGTGTGGGACGCATTGTACCTTGATGTGAGCACGGTCTCGAAATTATTGATGAGTTTTTGTTCTACGTGGGTTTAATTAACTGACTCGTCCCGGCCATTCCGCGAGGTAAAGAAGTTGTGAAACCTATTCGAACTGACATTTTGAAAGAAGAAAAGAACTCATCCGAATCAATTTCTCAGAGGGATCAATACCACTCTTCCACTTCTGGATCAGCAAAGAAGGCGATGTGTTCGCACGATTTCAACCAGGAGCCGGAGAATATCGCGACGATTACGAAGTGTGAGGACAAGAGGATTCTCGCTGAGGTTGAACTTTGACTACTATACTCAAGTCCGCACTTGAGTAACGAAAGAGCGTGAAAATGAATAGAGGCTACTTTCAGGCAAATCTAGAAGGCAAGTCTGACATATCCGTCTCATCTCGTTCGGTCCTCTTCGGTCCGCTCGTAGTCTACGATAAGAGCGAGTGTGAGACAGCTTGTAGATGCGCCAATGGAGAACCAAAGTGAGTGGAACGATATTGATTGGAGAATAGCCATAACTGCGTTGCCAACTAACTCATGTCTGAACTGCGAAAGACTGTCAACGCTAGGATGAACTTCCATGGACCGATGACCCGTAGAGTTTGGTTCTGATCCGAGGAAATATTTGTATTTTTTTGTTCTACGTGGGTTTAATTAACTGCATTGTCAACATCATTTCGCGAGGTGAAGAAGTAATGAAACATACTCAAACCGAAATTTCAGGAGTGTGAAAAAGCTACATTTGTATTCTGAAAAGGGCTCATTCTGATTAGAATGCACAAATCCATTGTCTTCTCCAGACAGTCATGCGATTGTGGCCCCTTCTCGTGTCTGTTCAATTCTTCTCTTACCTGCACTGGATTCGCATTCGAGTCAACTAGAAGGCAGTGCGCCCTTCTGGGAGAAAAGACGGAAGGATGCGATAATAAGGAGGTGAGTGATATCATCACTTCTATCTAGATTTCTCATCTCGCCCTCCATTATGGCTCCGAACAGTTTGGTGTTATTGGGTTTTGTTCTACGTGGGTACCACTTACTGATGCGACTCCAAGATTCCAAAGTTTGAATAGGAAGCGAAACCTATGTGGAAAGGCGAATTGACTAACATAGGCCTATCTTGGAACGTTCAGTCGTAGATAAACATAAATCCATTTCCAGAAAGACTACACCTTTTACTCTCTTCCCTCCGTCGTCGTCTTAGACGAAACTCCCGATGACGGAACTAAGACAACAGACGAAGTGCCTGTGATCAACGATAGTGAGTTTCGTTCTGAATTCATGATTTGGAAGTTCAATATCTGATTGGATTCACTTGTAACCTTGATTGATTAATTTAAGACCCACTATGTGCTCCGATTAAAACAGACAAGAAGGTGAAGTGTGGCGACGACGGATATGTGTGCCCCGAAAACTACTTGGTTAGTTTTATTTCACAATTGTACATTTGGGTTGATCTTTGATCTTAATGTCTCATTGATTTTAGCCGTACCTCGTCTGCAACATCTACGGCCAACTTTCGTTCACGGGAGGAGAGAGAATATCGAAAAGTGTGTGCGATCTTTTCACACGATTACTACTTTCAGCGAGTAGTAATGACTACGGTAGCAAAATCGATTGGCGTACACTCGTCTTTTCCTTTTTGAAAGTCAACATTTTCAGAAGCGGCAACGTGGGTGGTCACGTACTCCACTGGTGATTGGTCCTTCTCGGAGAGTGTCGCTGTGAACATTACTTGTCTTCAGGCCGGCAGTCATACGTTCGTTGCATTTCTCTCACTTTTGACTTTTTAATGCGAATTGTTTTCACAATATGTTTCACCCTTAGTTCAACTAAAGAAACAACCACATCAACTCGATTAATTAAACCCACGTAGAACAACAATCTACTATTTCTCAATGTGTATTGGCACCAAGTCAATACTCCCGAAAACATTCATGCTCTTTTAATTCGGATTCTGAATATTGGTAGTTCTCAGAAGTGTCGTACTATAGTCTGCGGTGGGTGGTCAAAAGTTCATTCCATTTTCAAATCACCAGCTCGACAGCGAATTTGGTATTCACATTATGTTTCACTGTTGGTTCATCTGACGAAATGGCCGCATCAACTCGATTAATTAAACCCACGTAGAACAACAATCCATTAATGCTCAATTTGTATTGGCACCACGTCAATATTCCAAATCTTTCTTGCTCCATTCATCCGGAATCTAATCGATGAATAAGCGAGCATTGCATCATCGCCCTTAGTGTCTCACTACTTCCCTGTCAGGGGAGCAGGAGGCATCCCAAGGGGCTGGCTATTGCGCAAGACACAAAGGGATGTCTGGTCGCGCACTGCCACTCAATCATTGTTCCACTCCACAGGTGACAGGTCACCAGATGTGACCTAATCCCCCTTCCCATTATTGTTCGAAGCCACAGTGATGTCATCTGCCTATATCTGCTTGACCCGTTCCTAGAGTGCTAAGTAGTTTATTTAGACAGGAGTACGAACAATAAAGGTGCAAATTCATAAAACACACAAACTCGAAGGACGGAACTTTTTTGGCCCAGGCAACAATTGCTCTAAATGCGTTAGGGGGGGGGGGTTGAAAATTAGAGTGATAGGAGGGGATACTGTGAGAAAGGGGTGGGACAAAAATGAGAAGTGCCGGATGTATCACCAGAATCCCCTCTTCATCATGTATGCCTCTTCTCCTCCATCATTCTCACAGTCCCGTCGAGTAGCCACTAGATCCTCCTCATCGATAGTCTTGAAGAATTCTCTGACTACCATCAGTGCCTTGCCCAATCGATCTCAGATGGGAAGGAGGGAACAGAATCGAGATCACCGAAGGAGCGGTAGGGAATGCCGCATGTGTCTCTGAAATGATATGATCTTGAAAGTCTGATTTAAGTCTCATGCGCCTGCTTCCCTAATTTTGAATGAATCAGTATTCTCTCTCTTTTAGTTCCTACAATTACCAGTCCCTGTCATTTTTCCAAAGACAAAAAAAAGCTAACATGTCGTCATCTCATCGCCACACGCGACGATTTCCGCGTCTCCACTGTAGAGAAGGACATCGCGAAGGGGACAGTGGTGGAGGAACTGAGAGGCTTTTACTATTTTACCATTTTTATATTTGAGCAACTTTATCAGCTGTTTCATATCATTTTGTTCACATGGGTTTCAATGAGAGAAATGACCGAGTAGTATTTTTTTTTTCAAATACGTTTCACCCCATGTTCAATACGCACAGTGCTCGGATCAAGGCAGTTAATTAAACCCACGTAGAACAACAACCCACTAAAACTCCAAAACTTCGTCGAGCAACATATCTACATTCTCAATACTGAATTGCGGTATTGACTCACCTTGAGAAACAGTGTCTTGTACAGCTCCTTGCCCATTTCCTCTCACACACATTCCTTCTCGGTCGGTGGGGGTCTACTCGGAGTGAATTCCGTCCTCTCATTCCTCGTTAGCGAAGGTCGATTTGTGGTCTCAATCGACCAATCCTATCGGCCGAGGAGGTTGTGAAATGACTCCGGAGCTGAACTCCGGAGTCAAAATTAGCTCGCGAGTCGAACAAAGGAATTCACTCCGGAATGGATTAGCACTCCGGAGTTCTTCAATCATTTTCACTCCGGAGTGTCGAGTAACTCGATCTAACAACACTAATAAGTGGTAGTTGCTCTACGTGGGTTTAATTAACTGACACATTTCCCAGGGTTGGACAATTGAAGATTGCGTGAAACAGATTTGAAACATAATTGATAGCGAGTCGAAAGTTTCTCACCCGCCTCCTTGGCCAATTTGTAGTGTTCTGCCGTTGCGTAGACGTGTCCATTGCACGGAGTCGGCATGTAGCAGTAATTGGAGAAGGCATTCTCCTCATCATACACTTCGAAGATAAGGAGCGTCTTCCCATCTATCTCCATCTTCTCAGTTTCATAACACGGCGGGAGATGGGGATGGTCAAACTCAGGACATGGAAGTGTCGATGAGAGATCATCGTAGAGTTGTTGCATGTAAACGAGAGGGGAGAAGGGCTCCGACATGATGATACAGGGGGGGGGGGGGGGGGGGGGAACTCACTGAGTGAGGACATCCAGAGGCAGAGGGTTCTGGCCCCGCCCACTTTTCCCGTCCACCCTCCTTATACTCCACCTGCTCAGAGATATTGAGTGATTGTGAGAAAAATGAGAAAAAGAGTCGACAATCTCTTATCAGACGATGATCACAACAGGGGTTCGGTGACCCGTTTTCCAGAGCAATATTTGTAGTGTTGATTTCCCGCTGTGCGAATGGTATCAATCACTGTTGTCTACCTTCGTTCACCCGCTATCATGAAATCACTATGCAGTTTCGCGGTGATAGTTTTAGCAATAATTATAAAAAAAGGAGAAGTCGAATTTTGTAAATGAAGTACCGCAATAACCCCGCATCCGATATACGTGAAAAATGATAAAATGGGGGAAATCAATAAACAATTTCAGATACAACCCGTGTTCTGGTAATATTCCTCGATTGGGCAACGCCCTCATCCTCGACAACTCGTATGGATGCATCGATGGGTAAGATCTTCACGATTCCCTTTGAAAAATCACTAGAAATATCCCGGTATCTTGATGACGTGTTCTTTTAAAAACAATTGTGCCATTCTCTGGCTGCGCAAGGCGCAAGGTGCTACCAAGCTGGATTCCAGCTCCTTGGAGCACATTTCCATCATTTCGACGAGATTTTCTGCAGGTACACATGGAACTACGCAAAGACGACAGAGGGCGATCCGTTCAGTGAGATTCCGACGTGCAAACACGAAGGATGGGTGAATGGAGGAGGACTGATGAGTGACCCAATCACTGAAATGTGGTGCCGGCCGAATTGGCCCAGCAAGTGTGCGTTCAATGATCAGTTTTATCAAACTTTTAGAGTTTTCAATGTGAATTGCTTTCACACTATGTTTCACGCTTAGTTCAACTAAAGAAATAATCGCAAAGATTCGATTAATTAAACCCACGTAGAACAACAATTCAATAATGCTCAATTCGTATTGGCACCATTCGTATTTAGCGAACCATGCAATGTGATGACGCACCCAATGTCCTCGATTTTATTCCCTGATTTGCAGTCCCCAAATGCGGTCAGATCACTATTGGCACTGGTGTTGAGTGCACGGAGAGAGGGTTCACTTGCCCGAAAGGACAGTTGGTGAGTCATTTCTACTCTATCGTTCTGGATTGTTGCTTGAGGAAAGATCAAAGATCAAAACGTGTTTTCAGCCGTATCTCGCGTGCCTCATTGACAATCTGTGGTCGTTTACGGGCGGAAAGTTCGTGTACTATCAAGCGAAATCGTGGAAGGTAATCGAGTTGTATTGGTATTAATACACTTGATGAGTTATATTTTTCCCTTCCATTCACATAGTATTGCCGGGAGCTCATACGGATAAGACATTCCGGAAAAACGTGGTCGAATACTTCATTTCCAGGTGGAATACACTACGGGAACGTGGTCGTTCGAGGAGCGATACGGCTTCAACGTCAGCTGCAGAAAGATTGCTAAACATTCGAACGTTTTGTTCCATCTTTTCGAATTTCAAGAGAAAATGCAGCATCGTCAGCAAAGAAACTACAATCGTGCTAAAAAAACCTACACTTATGGAGTTGTATTTCGAACAGTGGAAAGAAAACAACAAAAAAAACTTCACGATTTCCAGCCACTCTGTGTGCGACAAATCGATTCCTCGCCTGGGCAATGCTCTCATCCAGAAGGATGCGTATGGATGCATTGATGGATTTGAGTGGAATTACGCCAAGACCAAGGAGGGACAAGCTTTCAATGTGAGATGTTAGAATTGATCTCGCATGTGTTTCATCACTGTTCCAAAACAACGTTAATATTTAAACGCAGTGAGAGCCGGGGTGAAATAAAAACAAATATCTATGATCGTTCTGATTTTCAGCACATTCCTCAATGTTCATCCGAGGGTTGGACTGCGGGTGGAAATCTGCTCGATGGACCGATCAACGAGATGTGGTGCAAGCCAATCGTAGAGGACAGTCAGTTCATTGTTATTTCTCTTTTCGAGCCATATTTCATGCAATTATCGGGATTGTCGAGGCCTTCGATTTCAAAATGGACCTATTGAAGATGATCGCTGTGGAGATATCCAGAAGGACGATAAGGTGTACTGTCGCAAGGATGGATATCATTGTGCCGATCGATTCTTGGTGAGACTTCCCTTTCTTCCTGTGCCGGATTACGTTTCACTAGCACACCAAAATCTTTGAAAGCTAATGAATCTAATGATTCCTTCGCCCTTTTTATAAAACAAGAAGATTGATGAATTTTAAAGTCAAGAATACGTCACTTCCATTCCAGCCGTATCTCTCCTGTTTCATCAACAATCAATGGTCGTTCACGGGTGGCTCTCGTATCTACAAGGAAGGCGACAAATGGGTGGTCGCGTACTCGAGTGGAAAGTATTCGTTCAATGAGAATGATGCAAAGAATATTACTTGCATCTATGCCGGGACACCCAAGTACGGAATCTGTTTTGAAAATGGAGGATCGCAAACTAACTTTCTATAAATTATTGCAGGAACAAAGCGTGTGAAGGAAACGTGCCTCGATACGGCAACGCCTATCTCGCAGGGGATACATTCACCTGCATTACTGGTACGGAAATGCTTTCATTCTCTATTTTGTCTTCTTCACTGCAATTCAAAGCGAAATGGCTTCATTGTATGTTTCACGTTGTGGAAATAAGGAGAAATATTCAGTGAGCAATGTTTCTTGAGACTTCGATCACGAAAAAAACAAAATTTATAGGCTACTCATGGAACTACGGGAAGACAGTGAACGAGGCGAAGTTCGACGGTATTCCAAAGTGCGGCAAGAATGGATGGGAAGTGGCTGGAAAGAAACTAAATTCATCCATTGGAGAGATGTGGTGCAAACCAATGTGATCATGTGATAAATCATTTTTTTTAAACATTTTTGCGATTCGGAATTCTTCCTCTCGTTGTTCCCCTTATTTGAAATGTCAACTTTCTCGTTTCCGAAAACCGAAATATAGCGCACATCATTTCTCTTCGGTAGCGAAATCCCGGCATTTCCTGGCCATGAAACATTTGTATTACAAATGCCAAATATGTCCTTATAAAACCATCCTCATTCTGTTATTTCACAGCTCCAATCATGCCGCCGACTACTGCAACGAGGTTGGTAATCCTATCTGCGCCCAGTTTGTTTCGCCTCTGATTTAGGATGCAAGAAGGCTAAATAAGAAAGCCTTCGAGTAAATGGCGACCTGGAATGTAGTTATATATTCATTGTTCTATAACTTATGTATCAAACATAATCTTGCATTTTGTAGCCTTGAGCATCGTCTGAAGACGGACAAATCGCTGCTCATTCGCATTCTACTCGGATTTTCACTTCACTCTCACTTCTCTTCGTCCTCATCTCAATCGGAATTGATGGTGATTATGCAACTGCGAATAATGAAAATTTATCCATTTCAGCTTGGATTTGTCTAACAATACCACCTTCATTTTTATCACCTCTTCCTTTCACCTTCAATATTGGACTGTATCATCAACTCACCGTTATTATGGAGGATGAAAAACCCGTAGGGCTCGGATTGCCCTATCTTTATGGATTTCCTGTGAGGGAGAATGAATTACTATTGAATAATTCTGCTATCAATTTCAGACAACTCCATCAAAAATTGTTGCTCTTGTTCTCATCGTTTTTTCTGCACTTCTTCTGGTGAATAGATGAAAACTACTCTGTTAGTTTTGTTCTTTCGTAATGATAATGAAATTATTAAGATTGGAGCGCTCTTAAGCACAGTTATGCTCACATTGAAGAAGAACTATCGCGAGGTTCGAATAGCAAATTTGAATAATTTTCAATATATTTTTTTTACTTCCATATCTTTCAGAAGATGATCAATCAATATATCGCAACGTACGCGACAAGTTTTGTCATTCTGCTACTATACGTTCTTCTCTTCGGAATCTGGGGCTATGCTATCGAAATGAAATCAGAACCAGATTTGGGTCCTTCATTCTTCCTCACACTCGTCGCCGCGATTTTTATGCTGCTGAATCTCATGGTATAGCAGAAAAAGAAGCACAAATAATTGAGAAAAATTCAGGTTATCACCCTCTTGAAGATGCGCATCATCGATGTCTAATTTAATTTTCGAACTTATTCTATTGATTATATGCAATATCGGTTTTTATTGTATTTATTTGCATCGATTATGAGTATGCATTGCGAAATAAAGTGTTGATAAATAAAAATGTTTTGAAATTTAACTTCTTATTTCAACTAATGAAAGGTTTTCACCATCATGCAAGCAAAAGTATTCATGTGTGGCCCCTGATGAAGATGGATGTGAGCGCAGTTAGGAAGTCAATGTAGGATGGTTCGCAAAAGGCGCGTGGATTGGAAATAGTGAGCGGCGTGTCCGCTCTGACACTTATCCTCATTTTAACCTTATCGTTTTTATTGATCTTTGATCGCCTATTCTTGACTCTATCCCATACATTTATTTGATGTCGGTTCGTACAAATTGCATTTATGGAAAAATATCACATATTGTTAGACAATTTGTTTATTGTAGACTTTCTGCTACATTTGAATGTAAACTGTAATACTATCTATCAAACTGATTTCTCCTACATTGAATGTAAACTGTAATACTATCTATCAAACTGATTTCAATAATTTTGAAATCAAACGATCTAATGTTCGAAGCTGCATTCACGTCATCTCTTTCTCCATGACATTCTAAATGTCCTCCGAATTCTCTAAAATGTTATCTATTCCCGCTATGATGTATCTATCTGATTCATTAGGTATTTGATTTGTACGTGTCGGAATAGATTTTCCCTTCCTCTATTCTGGTTTCACAAATGTCATTACAATTTTGGCTGTATAAATTTGGTATGGAAACTAGAACCTCCGAGGAAATTCAAAATGAAGGTTGAAGAGCTCAAAGGTCACAGTAAGCCAGTGTAAGTATCTAGCTATGATTCATTATAATAACTGTTTCAATTGGCACAACTGGAAAATACGTTGGAAATATTCAGGGTCTGACAGTTTCAGGGTCTCCTCTTCTGTCTCTGGAGGGACAATAGCCCTCATAATTACCTTCACTGTCTTCAGTGCAATGACCATAGCCATAGAAGCCGCTTCCATATTCATAGACAGTTAGTCCACTAACGAGAAAAAAGGTACAGCTGTTTTAGCCTGGACATGGCTGGGACCAATCAACTTTAACTACGATGACAAGAAAAGTGGAGAATACGGAAAACTCGGACTTCTAACTATCACCGATTACAATGGCGAATGGGAAACGCACTTCTTCAGTCCGGTAAGGGCACAATCTATAACAATTACATTTCGGGTTTACATATATATATTCATTTGCAGTCGGCCGGCAATATCTTATTCCTGCTCATCCAAATAGCGTTCATTATCGTGCATGTTCGTTTGAATATTTCAATTATTTTTCTTTCTCGCATACTAAAGACTTTTTTCTTCAGGTCGCTGCAATTATCGTCATGATTTGCTCCAAGTGGGGCAACGCTGATAATAGGGTGAGTTTGTACAATATGTACATCCATGCTCCTGGAGTGTTCTTGTCTTGCAGCGTTCGGCCATGCGAATTATTCTCTTCCCCTGCATAACTGTCTTCATGGCTCCTATCCTTTTTGTGTACTTTTTCCTTGACTTAAACAAGAATGTCGAAAGTAAACTAAAGGTTAGTCCTACAATTCCAAAGCTCTCACTATCGAACAAAAATAAATAAAAATATAAATTTAAGCCACATTAATATTTTTTTAAATTCTAATTACTAGCCACCGGTGTCTAATATCCTCGACCATCCGCCAGTTCCTGCCTCTGTCTGCACATGGCTCATGATAATTGTTAACGTCGTATACTTCTGGGTAAGTTTCTTACTTAGAAGATTAACAGAAATGTGAATCTCTTCAGGTTGCGCTCATCGCTTCTTGTTGTTGCATGTAAATTACCTTCTTGTACAACGAAAATATTTCTCGACAAATCTCGTATGGCTTCACTCAATAATCATTGTTCATGACTGCAGAATCATAACGCATAAAACAATTTATCTGATTTCTTATTCACAACACAATCTTGGGAAAAATTCATGGAGTACTCGTATGATGGCGAAAGAAAGGCATAATGGAATCTAGTGAGGGAATACTATCTTTTGATTATTTGAAACTCAGAAACTTGTCGATACGTAGACACAGAGAATTACCGGTTGAAGGGAGAATAACGTCGGAGATCCGAATCCCGAATCCCGGGGATAAGCAATATGGCCGGATTGGATCAGTTAGCATCACAGATTATGACAGCGGATGGGAAAAGCATTCGATAAAACAAGTAAATTGCAAAAAAAAAAAATTGCATAGCTGAAATGTCATTTATCCATCATGAAATACTTTCCTTCTAAACTGGTGCAACCGTCACAACACTGATCTTCCAAATACTGTTACTACTCGCACACGTACGACTTTGTACCCTGTAAAACGCTATTGAATGTGCACTCAGGTCGCTGTCATCATTGAAATAATTAGATGGGATGACGCCGACAAAAGGGTACGTTTCCTGTTTTTGAGTTACATGAAATGAAGTGAACAAAGAGGTATTGTTATTCATTAACTCGAACTGTGTAAATTAGGAATATTAAAATAAACCGTCCGCCATGCGAACGCGAAATTTTTTGGCATTTTTTCCCAAAACGTTGTCTTCCCGATTTGTAATTATCGATCCGAACTGATGCAAATCAATGATAAAATATCCATATAAAAAATAAAATATATAAATAATTTTTGAGTGCTAATTGTAATCTAATTGCAACCTGAATACATCATTGATTGAGTTGAGTTGACATTCACAGCAGATTCAGATTTGCCTTTCCTGAACTTACCCATTCCTGCTAGCTGATTCATTTGTTCGCTTTGTTCGTCTTGGAATAGATTTACTCCTTCGTCGTTTATCGAATTTAAAATACCCTATCGGAACCGTCATTATACCATCATTTATTCGGGTGACTGATGCTGGAAATAATTGAGCCGGTGTAAGTTCATGGAAGAAGTTTGATAATGATCGATAATCACTTCAGCCCCTCCTCTCCAGTCTCCGGAGGTACCGTATCCATCATTGTCGTATTCACTCTCTTCAGTGCGGCTACCGTAGTCATTGAGGCTGCATCGATTTTTGTCGACAGTGAGCACTCTTTATTCATCCACCGTAATCTTCTATTTTTCAGACTGGGCATGGCTTGGTCCGGCGCATTATAATTATAATTTCACTCCCGTTGGGGAGTACGGTAGAATGGGATTGATCACTATCACGGATTATGATAGCGAAGCGGGGCAGTGGGAAACGTATATGTTCAGTCCGGTGAGGAAATCTTCAAAATTCATTAAAAATATGACTTCAGTCCGCCGGACACCTCGTCCTTCTAATGATTCAGATTAGATTTCTTGTCGCGCATGTTCGTTACCTTTTTGCGAATTTCTAATTCCCAGCGATTGTAATTACAGCCTGTAATTTACAGGTATTGGCAATTTTCAATATCGTTGGCTCCACATGGAGTGATGACAATAAAACGGTAGATCCACTAAAGTTATTTCTTCCATTAAAATACTCCAGCGTAATCATTATCTTCCCCTGTATCACCTTCCTGTTGGCTCCTCTATTGCTGATACTACCCTCATTCGTCTTTGATCTTGAAGTTGAGCATAAACTTGAGGTTAGTGCTGCATTCTACAATTGTTGATGTAGTGCTTATCCTCATCTCTCAATCATTAAATTATTCACAGATTCCCAATGACACGGTCCATCCTCCGCCTGTTCCTGCCTACTTGTGCACTTGGTTGATGATTATCTTCAATTTTGTTTATTTTTGGGTCAGTTAAAGGAGGAGTAGCATGAATATTTCGGTGACAAATCTGTTAACTCCACATTGTAGCAATCTATAACCATATGAGCTTTCCGAAACTCCCGTGTTTCTACGACATCAATGAACCGAGTTATAGCGAGTTGGCCTAGTGCCAGAATTCCCCTGAGTACAGGAAACGGCGGGAATTTTGAACTGAGGGTTTGACTGGGAAGAGAGTGCGCCTTGATCTACCATTGTCTCCCCTAGTCTCTTCCCATCGATCGCACTCCTCCCTCTCACAAACAAGGGACGGAAGAAGGGAATAGGTACTTTGGCAAAGAGCCAACGGCTAACTACTGTACTTGCAAGTCCCGGGATTTCGTTGTGAGAGTTTCTGACATTCATTCCTGTTACTCCTCCTTTAATCAGCTTACTTTTTCACGGAATTGTTTCCTTTTGAGAACCTTTATTATTAGACTGCGATCTTCATGACCTGGTGCAGTATGTGAAGAGCAACGCCTTCTGCTACCGTACCCGACAAGTATTGATTATTGATAATGCGATACCACAGAGATGCGGGAATGAGATTGAATGCATTTTATCTGAATTTTAAATCACAACAGAATCTTGGGAAATGAATACTCGTAGAGAGAAAGGCACAATGGAATCTAGTGAGGGAAATCAATGATAGACTACTTGATAGATAAAATCTGAAAACTATTCGTAGATACAATGAACTACCGGTTGAAGGGATAATAATTTCGGAGAAGTGTTCACATCCTCACATCCCCTCCTCCCCCATCCTTCTCCTCCTTCTCCTCTCCCACTCTCATCCGTCTCTGCCATTGTCTCTCTTCGAATGCTCGACAATGCTCATACTTCGCCCCTCTCACGTAGTTGGTTGGCTCGAGCGGCTCGCACTCGCCTGAAAAATATTATTCACGGCACAATCTACCGACTATCAAACACTATTAACACTTGCGAGTTTATCGTAAGTGTGAAGCATATCCAAATATGTATTAAAAATATATCCGCCCTCACCCGAGCAACTCCTTGGATAGCAGAGGAAGTGCAGATCTCTGATGTCGATCAGCCACGAAAGATGGAAGAGAGCATACGAAACGACGAGAATGTACTCGAGAACGGCGTAGATGCGAGGGACTGACAATTATCAATTATTTTCTGGTAAAGATATGTTTCAATGGCACCGTATTGGTCGAACATTATGTGTCATTCAGTATCTGTTCAGCTTGTTTTAGGAAAAAAGCTCACGATATGAATGGCACATTGGCTGGAGGGACACGGTGTGATGGTACTGGAAGTACTGCGGGGAGAGATAACAGAAGACGAAGAGGGAAACGATCTTCACTCCCACGGAAAGCGTCTCCAGAGGCTGAAAGTTCAGTGTTGTAAATGCGAAATCAAGTATGCTTCACGAATTGGATTTCATTCACATTATTCATTGGCATTGATTTTCGGCAGTTGAGTGTATCAAATTTTAAAAAAATGCTAAAGAATCCGTCTTTTCATCTTGCGTGACTCGGGTTAGAAAATCACAAAAGAAAGAGACAGATTCATGACGGCATTACAAGATCAGAGAAGTGGAAAAAATAGATGACAACTGACATTTTTGGTCTTGCTCTTGAAGTTGAAGATGATCAACGTCGTCGCTAGCATATTGAGAGAAGCGGAGATGGCGAATGACAACTTAGCGAAGCGATTAGCCACTGCAATTGGGAATGTTCACTCTGACCCAGAATTGATCTTTGATCTCTCGATGTCATTCATCACGAAAAGTAGTTCTCAGGTAAAATTGATATTGTTTTGATAATGTTGTTTCGTTTGTTTGAACTATAACAAGAATACGAATGAAAAACCGAAAAATGTGTACTCGGAAAGTCGGAGTGGATGGTCATAATGGAGAATAGGGCGATGGAGAACGATTCGACTGCTGTGAGAGCAGGCATGACGTCACTTGTCATCTGAAGGGCGAGATCATAATCAGAGATCAAAGATCAAGCGACCCTCTGACTCACCTCAAAAACGGCACCGCACTTCTGCTTCGCGCGCACCATGTGTCTGAAATGCCACGGTTTGGACGATACTTTTTTGAGTCTTTGATCTTTGGGGAAATTAAACCAAACCTCATTGAAAGCGACTGGAAGATGCGCAACATGATGGGAAGGCATGTGGCGATGCTGAAGAGAATTATCCATTTCGTGATGTGTTTCACAATAGATTCACGTTCTCTATATTTCAATCTGTTCATTGAAGTCCAGCTAGTAGGTCATAAAAAAATATCAACTCCTTCAGAAGTTCAGTATATTGTATACACATTCGAAAACTAACCGAAAGAGAATATTTCCGGATGAATTTCGCTCGAACAGCAGTAGTACTGAGGGAAGGCCGTCCTTGGGAAACGGAGCTGTCGTCTACAGAGGAATACAGTTGGTACTAGGGTCAACAATTTGGTATGACCTTCTCTTCATTTTGTATACTATCGTTGGTCCGATTGGTAAGGAGATACAGAAAAGGCATCTTTATCTAGAAAGTGATGTACTCACATTGCAGGCCAATCTAATCGATCCATAAGACAGGAGAACACCCCTTCGCATCTGTTCGTCCGTTGGGATCACATCGTTCCTGCAGAAGGACTAGTTTCTGTCATTGCCCAAAATTTAACAAAAAAAAAAAACAGTTCATCACAAGTCTGAGCTTCAACAATTATTGATGAGTCCTTGATTCTACTCACATATAACTGAGCGCGATAGCTCCAATGAATGCCGAAAGTGATAGAAAGGAGAAGAGAACGGAGGGAAAGATGAGTGGCAGTTGGACGTAGTTGTGATCTGTGTTGTTCGGCTCGAC
The DNA here is from genome assembly GCA_000180635.4 of Pristionchus pacificus. Classification (NCBI taxonomy): domain Eukaryota; kingdom Metazoa; phylum Nematoda; class Chromadorea; order Rhabditida; family Neodiplogasteridae; genus Pristionchus; species Pristionchus pacificus. The sequence goes on from CM026577.1 coordinate 14,014,057, forward strand.
CAGTCCTGCCTGAAAACGTGGGTGTGTATCATCGTAGCTATGCAGTTCTATGGGCTGCGCTTTTTATGATTACTTACCACAGACAAATATTTTCTATTACACACTAGCCCCCTATTATGTGCAATAAATGTTCTGCAGCAGAATAGCATTCCTTATCGGGAGTGAAAAGGGTAGCGTAGGATCATGTAATCTTCTCTCAGAACCTCCAACATGTCTCTGGTAGTATAGTGGTTAGTATCCGCGCCTGTCACGTGCGAGACCCGGGTTCAATTCCCGGCCAGAGAGAAACTTTTGCAATCACTTTTCTCTTGTTCTTAAGCATTTTCTAACCCGTCGTGACTAGCGCACGCTCTTTCTTCAACTTCTCTCCTTTCGTACTCCAATTCGAAATCATACTTCACAGGATCATTTCTGTAGTATGTATTTCACATGATCCCTCACTCTGCTTTGAACAGGCAACCGCGGTGATTGGGAAAAGAGCGAAGCGCGAGCGGGAAAATGCCCTCGGGCTTGAGGACCGCGGACGCTTGAAGCTGACTTTTGGTGGCCTGCGCCTCGCTCATCTGAGCGGTTTTATTTCAACCTGGACTTTAGATCTTCAATATTTGGCACTTCCATTCCTTATTTCTCCCTTATTGAGTGCAATTAAGATATCCTAGCTATCAATCTCACTGAAATTTATTGCACCGCAGTGTTACGAGAGGGAGAAATACAGTAAGGTTGCGAGCTCTATCCAACGCTCGATTTGTTCTATGGAGCATCGCACTAATTGTAACAATGTGTAGGCGCGTGATAGAGAAACACTTCGGCACTACATTGCGGTCTGTGCGTAATAAAAACTGAAAAAAAATTACCTTGAGTATCCGATTTTCTTTGGTGTTTGCGGGCACTTTGATTGGCGTTGGAAGCGATGCTGTTGACGCGGAGGAGGAAGCTTCCGAGTCCTCCATCTCAATTTATCTCACGTTTCGCTGTGTTCCGGATCACGAGTTTGGAAGGAAAATTGAAATCCATGTGATCCGCGACGAAATAGGCACATGCCACTATTGGGCATTCCAAATCAAGCACGCGAGCAGAAAAGCACAGTCCTCACTTTCTCTCTTCTTTCCATGACCAGAAGAGACCTTGAGACAAGTGAGTGGGAGAACGGGATGCAATGGCAAAAAGGCAGTACGGGAAATTGGCCGGAGGTTGATACAACAAGCGCTACGATTGTTATGATACGAAATGTGGAGGGCAGCAGATCAAAGATTAGAGATCAAAATTCGCGAATCGAAGATAATCAGCATGAGTCAACACATCCGCCGAGTGTGTCAAACGAGTTTGCCCTCAAGGGGACTGATGAAAAGTTCGCGTACTCTCGCAGATCTTATTCATGTTTCTTACGCGGTCTAATCATACAACAAAGCACTGATAATATGGAGAAAATCGTAATACAATCCGTGAAAAACGGGAGCAATTGAGATCGCCATAGCAAAAAGCACTTCCTCGTTCCATTCAAGCAGGAATCTATTACAAATAAGAAGATTGGAGCAGTGAACCACCATCTCCAGGCCATTTCTTATCCGAAATCTGTGTTAGCGACAGTAAGTCTATCGGGAAGACTGAGTTCGGAATGAGTACGACGACATTGCACAATCTCAGGCGCATTCACCTCGAAAAATTAATGGAATGAGCGGTGCGCTCAAAGTGGTTTCGTTATCGACCCTCAAATCCCTGCACAATATTGCCGATGTCACGCCATTCGATAATGGAACGAGTACAGTACAGAACGAGATAGAATACGAAAGATATTGTATAAGTGTATTTTCGACACAAATTCAAGATAAATTCAAATAATTACGCGGGGCTCTACGAATGCTCTATAGTTCAGAGGCAAATGTACGAAACGCCATTACGCAATGCCGATTATCTTGCAGGTTGCCAATTATTCTCCGGGAATGAGTGGGATAAAGCTGTCAAATGGCCACTTGCGCATCGAAACTCGCTGTGGCTAAGGGGGGGGGGGGCAAGAGAACGAAGGGAGAAGAAGAGAAGAGAGAGAGGGAAAGTGAGGGACAAGGAGAGAATGAAGAAAGTCCGATTGAGAGAAATGAGCATGAGAGGAGACAAACGACCTAGTAGTGATACGCTCTCCTATCGATCCAAAGCGAGCCGTGCCCTAGGCCTCTCGGGCAATGTTATCCCAACGAGCAATAACGAGAGGCACAGTTAGGGGCCGAATTGTCACAATCCGGTTAAATTTATGTCCAAACTGTCCCTCATGGACCCAATAACATCACCCTTTTTACCGTTTGTTGAAATCTTGTCTCTGAGCTGCGCTACAGCCCGAGAAGAACGCGCGAAAGGCACCGTTGGAGAGGGGGAAAGGCGAGACGAGAGGGAAAGGGGGCGGAGCCTATTCTGCCCATTTCCCTCATCTCAGTCGGCCATAGCTCCACCTAGTCTAGCTTGCGCTTTGCGACGCTCAAAGTCGAAATCGAAGAGAGATATAGATGAAGAGAGAGCGTGCGCTAGTCCCACCGGGTAAGAACAGCGGGGAGAGCGAGGCGGAGGGAGAGGGAGTGTGGTGTGTCTCTCGCCTCTCTCCTCTCATTTGGCTATCCCCTCTGGCGCTCACACTGTGTTTAGCGTGAGTAGGAAGCGAGGAAATACGCGCATACTGAAATCTTTAAAACAAAGTCGCAAGCTTTTGAAGCATGATAAAATTCTGTTTTTTTCACTAAACTTCCTACAATATTCGTATTTGTCGAAAAATTGCTGCCCAACCAAAAAGTGCGCACTGCAACCCGTCAAAACGGCCTATTCCCATCGTTTAGGTTCAATTTTGACCTACTCAGTGAAGATGTGCACATTTTGGGCAGTGCTCAATCGATTGGGAATCCCAGTAGCTATCCAGCGCACTTTAGAATGAGTGATTTGGTCAAGAATGAACCTTGCGACTTTGATTTCTCGCGTTTTGTGGGGAGTCGTGTCTCATCAAAGTGGGCGGAGCTTGTGGCCCCTAGGCACAGTGAACGTGGTCAGTGAGGATAAATCCTAATTCAGTGAATGTGTTCCACTACGAGCACTATCCAGCACAGAATGAGCATGTGCACAAAATGCGAATGAATGGGCCCTTAAAGCACGCTGGCAACGGTGGAACGATGCTAATTCGAAAGGATTTGATGTAGTGATGTACAATGAACACTATTCCTACTCATTAGTCTACGGACGAGAGAACAGGTGAAATGGAGAGACGGGCGATCAATTTCACGACCAAATCGTGGAACAAACGATGCGGAACCATATCCGTTTCGATCTACCACCGAGCATGGAATAGCTCGAGAAAGGAAAGTTTACAATGGCCTGTAGAAGGGAGCAAGAAAGAGCGAGATGAATGGACTGGAAAACTAGACCGTTGCTTTATAGAGGAAAGGTCTAGTCAAGAGGGCGGTTCCATTACTCACAAAGGATGGAAAGTTTTCATTGGAAAATTGGTCTTTGCTAACATTTTCGCAACACTCGAGAGAACAATGACAGATTTCTTCGCTATCTCTAAAAGGTCATTTGGACTGGTTGAGATGGGGAGGCTTCTTCCCACTCCCACGCTTTGCTTCCCTCAATTGCACAAACCAGTCGTCTGAACATTCGCCATTTATTTGCAAATATTGAACGGTTAAATCGCCCTTCGGTTAGACAGAGTACGGGGGGAATTTCTATACGCGTGGGGGGGGGGTCGGTCGGATTATACATGGATTAGTTGGAAAACTAAATAAAAATAATGATGGTAACTGATTACTGAGATGAGATGGGATTACAATAAGTAAGAATGAATGAAGTGAGAAATGAAAACAAAAATGTAACGATTATCGACTGTAAGAGAGGTATTCGCTGAAAGTCGGGGGAACGTTGGACGGGATTATGAAATGAAAGAAAAAAGGAGTGAGGTAGATTGCTATGCGGATATTCTGAGTCAACTTTTGCACTACCGGAGGTATTGCCACAACGGAACAAAGGACTGAGAATAAAGGGTGGGGATTGGCGGAATTGAAACGGAAAAATGCAAACCAATGAATGTGTGGCATCAGAAAATCTACGGGATAGCACCTTCTACTATACAATTTAGAGGCAAGGATGGGAAACAATAAAACAACAGGAAAAAATGGGGGAAAATGCAATAAATAATTAAAAAATTTGGAAAACCTTCAAGGTTACGTGTGGATACAATTTGAAAGTGATGAATTACACTCGGGCTGGATACAATCAATTGCTTAGCTCTTCTAGAGGAGTACGGTAGTCAGCAGGAGTACGATAGCTCAATCGATCGATCAGTCACTCTCTAGTTGAGTGTTCCTCTGCACGACGGAGCTCCACAAAGACATTCGATCTTATTCTCCTCCAGGGGGAATTTGTAGTCGTACGTTATCTCGTCTCCCTGCAGAGAAATGACCCTATTTTCTATTTGTCTGATAAACGGGCGTGAAATTCAAATATTCAAATATGGGCTAACCTTCTGAATGAGTGACTTGCTGTAGATAACAATTCGCTTGTCGCCGTCCACTGTGACCACCTGCAAAGATCATTGATTGATAGCGGCATTAACATTTCTGGGCTATTTTGACGCTAGGTCCTGTGGATGTGGGGCGCCGTAAGAGAAATTTGCAACTACTCACTACTCGCGGATATTAGCCTTTTAGAGTCAATATAAATCGATAAAAGATCAAAGATCAAACTACAAACCTTTGCATAGCAATTCGGCTGGCACGAGTGATTGATGAAACGGGCGAAATTACCCTGACGAGTCGCGTCAATTACCTGAAAAATGAAGTTTCGTTCACAATGTTTATCGCGGTTTCACGCAGTGTACTAATATATGGCCAAAGTGTACCTACAATTTTATCATGAAATGATTTCCTCAACCAAAATAATAATTGCATAGGAATCTAAAACTTATTTGTTTTGTATTACCAAGGCGGGTGCATGTTTCGCGAGGTTCTCAAGTATGAGACCGTTCAGTAGCTACAATCCAGGTGCCACTAGGTACGAAATAAAAAATAAAATATGACTGACCTCGTCTTCATCGATTCTGAAGAGGTAGGAGCTTCCTATTCCTCGTCGCTCGTACGCCTTCTCCCTCTCGTCAGCGATGATTGGACGAATCTGAAAGATACATCAATTATTGCACCATTATCAGACTCACTGATGAACCCCCTCCTGTTATATCCTCTTTTTTTTCTATTTTGGCCACTCTCCATCCTCGCTAATAGTAGAAAAATGAATGATAATTGAAAAAAAACTTACCTTCTGTCCGATATACTCCACTATCATATCATCGGGGGCTATAGGTTCGAGGGCGTACAGACCCCATCCGTGGATGCGAGACCGGGCGAACTTTATCATCTTCTTGCGGTACTGAAACGGCAGTCTTACTATTTTGAAACCGTGATCACAAGGCGAGACAAGTTGAACAAGTGTGTTTCCAATTGTTAGGTTTTTTTTATCAAGGACATCCTAGGAGTAACAACCAGAAAAAATTCAATGCCTATGAATTATTGCTGCAACCCAAATGCAACAACTTACTCATTCGAAAATTATCAAAATTTGAATTGAAACTTAAATTGTTCATTGCCCAACCGACCGAGGCTATACATTCCTATCGAAACCCTAGTTCACTCTTGTTAAACTTCATCATTGATTAATATTTCTCTGATCGCTGGATATGATCAATCCGGATCATCCTCTCATGGTTATCCTCCTCTCCGGAAACCCGTACTCACCTTGAGCTGATTGACCTTGAAAAATTCCGAGTTCGGATTCGAATCCACCATTGTTTGCAGGCTGCAAATATTATTTTTGTTATGAGAAGAAATCGCAAAGACATCAGTCATTCGCCCGATCCAAAGTATAACACTTCCTCTCGTACCGCCAAACCTCCGGGTGAAACTGTAACCACATTTCGAAAACAAACAACAACGAACCGTCTATTCATGGACCGCTGCTCCTTCTGTGCTTGCACCTGATGCCGCGTGACTACCTCGTCCTGGAAATAAAGATAATCGATCGCCTTACTCTCGACAACCGTATCCCCTCATCGCTTAACTACCGTATCCCATCATGAATCAACTACCGTACCCTCTCGTTGATCTCGGTTCTATCCTGGAACGCCTCGGGTCTTCTCATAATTCTGATCTTCTGCTTCTGTGACAGTCGATAGAATCCTTCTGTACGAGCGCATCCTGTGCTGTGCGGAACGATACCTGCAAGGATATCCGTACAATTGATTATTCAGTTTTCCCTCACATGTATCAATTTCAAAGTAACTGTATCGAATATCCCACAGTTTGGAAGCTTAAAATAAGCAGGTAAATGTCTTTAATGAAGCCATTTGTCGATAAAAATAAGAAACCGAACTACGGTATCCCAAACAATCGATAATGCCTACTCACCGGCGAGATCCTTGTCTTCGAAGTAGAGATCGACGCGGCCCGCCTTCCCCGGCTTCGTCTGTGAATGAGTTATTTGTAAGGCTAATATAGAGAGACGATTGGCATTCCCGCTACTTCGTCATTATGTCTACTCTATGAACCGAGAAAACAGCGGGCGCAATTTATCAATAAATTCTAAAGATCTACTCACGGCGAAATCACTAATCATCCATTCGAATCTATTCAAGTACACCCCGGAAAGAAACCCGGAAGCACTTGGTGAAACCAGTAACTCCACCCCCCTCACCGTACCCTGCCCCCTCCCCCCCCCCCCCAACTCACCAGTTCTTTCGGGGTGTAAGCTCTCATTCTGCTCTCGAATTCGATCTCCCTCGGGACTCCGAATGGCCGGGCTCCGTTCAACTGCAGCTCCGCCAGGGCCAATGCAAGGAACTTCTCGTCCTCCGCGTCCATTCCACACTGAAACTCATTATTTATTATTTAATTTAATATCATAATAATTATTCATCATCAGTTCGCACTAAACACCACTATTCACCAGATCTTTTTTTCTACGACTTGACGCATGGAAAGGATCGACACAAGAGAAACCACATCCGCTATACCCCAACCTCGAAACGCACAATCATCAGAGTGAATTGCTTTCTTTATTTCTAAGGTAGGCACCATGGACGAATCAATTATGGGTCCAGTGTCTTGTATATCCCCTACTTCGAAAACTTCAAATAAGCAGGTTGTGATCAGCAAACGATTCCTTACCTTGAAGCTGTCCCTTATCCTCAATTCTTCCTCTTCCGTTCTCATCGGTTGAAGTGACTTCTGTTTCCTTTCCTTCTTCGGTTTCTTCGGTTCGTCGTACGGAAGGAGGCCGAGCAAGGCATGGGGCACCTGCGAGATCACCGTTTCACTTTTAGAATTTTTAGATTCCAGAGTTTCCATACAAATACCCTATTAATACATGCCAAATGTGAATTTCAACTCAACAGCAAGTCTCGTGTTTCAATATCCCCACATAACACTAGCAAAGTCACAACATACGGTTAGAAGGAAAAAATAACTAGTGAGAAGATCGTTTCATCGTTACTATCTAGGTCAAGTTGTTTTCCTTACATCGATCACAACGTACAATCGAGCAGCTAAAAATTGAATAGCTCACCCTTGCTCCCTCGATCTTCTTCTTGGCAGGTTTCAGCTGCACCGCTGGACCGGCTGCTGCAGAAGCAGCGGGGTAGAGCGGCTGCGCCTGCAACATTCGCGTTACCACTTTGCCATATCAACCGTGTGCGCACTTAACGCCAATAAGACGTCCTTCTGCTATCCCTAACTGCTACTAAAATGCTCGCCCATCCCGTAACCCCTATTTCCCCAAACGACGGCAGTCTCACCAGACTGCATGCAGCTGCAGCATCTGCAGCCGCCTTGGCCGTCCTTGCTGCAGCTGCTGCAGCATTGGGTACTGCAGGAACCCGGTATTGCTGATGGTGGTATACGGTAGGACGCGTATTGAGAACTGGCACCTGCAGAGGGAGTACGGTAATCTTGTATGCGGTAGTAGCTTCGTATCGATCGGGCGATTAGTATACGAACTAAGGATTGATATCAGGGATGCACAGGCTCATTACACGAGAGAGGAAAACCGAGCATAGCAAAACGAGCCAGGCAATATACGGGGAGCATACTACCACGCAAGATACCGTACTTACTCCGAATGTTGCCACCATGAAGCGCTTACAGCCGACATTTAGAACATATTTTTAGCATTTCACGAAGCAAAACTACCAGAAACCAATCCAACCACCGTGGGGTGCGTGCACGAAACACAAAACTAAATGGTGCAGTCGTCGTAGCTTCGTCGGCGTAGTTTGGAGGGACACATTATAGGCGAAGGGTGCGGATAGCAGGCTACTGTAGTTAGATTCGGCTTCTAACAGCAACATGTATCTAAGCAAGTGGTCTGTGAGGACATTTTCAAAAGGTTAAAAAACAACAACAATTTCCTCACAGACCACACAGCACATAACTCAGGCACTCTTACAACTAAGACAGCTATTCTCTAAAGACCAAAGCCCACAGGATCAGCCACTAAACACGCAGCACGCCGGACCTTCCTCACTTTTCGTATCTCATCATCTTATCATGCCGTAACCAAAAACGCTCAAAAAAATGAAGTAGCTCCATATCCACCACACATTACCGTACCAACCGGGCCCCAATCGAACCAATACCATTTTGGGACCCGGTTGGTACTGAAACTGCATGATTTCTTCTCATCTCACTCTCACAGCACCATTCATTCTCACAGTCATTACTAACCCCCAATTGACGGACGTATGGGTGATCGTATCGTATCGGGTCGTATCCGCCTGCGTCCGGTCGCATCGACGGTTGCTGCCGCAGCAGCTCCGCCTGCAGCAGTGCAGCCAGACGGGCTGCATCGGCCGCAGAGATTGGCTGCTGCTGCTGCTGCGGCATGGGAGCAGAGACGGAAGGAGGGGGAGCGACTCGTGGAGGGGGCGGAGCCTCCTCCTCCTCTTCCTCTTTCTTCAGCACCTTCTCTTCTGCAGCACGTGCAGCAACTGCAGCAGATGACGTCGACGGTGCCGACTCCTCTTGTGATGAATCACTGCAAGGAGAGAGGATAAGAAAAATCAGTACTCGATATGTCTACCGTAATCTACCGTACCTGTCCATTTCCTCCTCTTTGATGTCCTTCTGTTCATCGTCCCTCACTTCCATTATGTCCACGTCGGGCGAGTCTACAATTGATCGATTGATTGATTGATTTGGTAGCTATACAGTATTCAATGACGCTGTGTAGAAGACAGTTGTCATGAGAGATCAATTGAATTTGAGGGATGAGGAAATAAGTCAGTAGTCGATTCGCGGTGTCAGCTACCGTACTCCTCACCGTTCTCCTTCTCCCGATCGTCGCTGTCGGATTCGTCGGAGGAGAAGTCGGACGACGGCTCTTGGCTGAATGGATAAGTAGTTTAATAACAATCATATTCACCTTTCGAAACCCAGAACAACCTTGCAACATGTGAAACATTTTGTTATCTTACCGCCGGTCTTCTCGATCACTAGCGCGTCATACAAAGTCCCTGATACGTATTCCTTTCGAAACCAGTAATCACCTCGATTCGATATTCCTCATATTTGGTCTCCTTCTCACTTCTTTTCTTCCTCTCATCGTATCTCCTCTCTCCTCCTCATTCTTGTCACTGTCCACCGTCGACGCCGATTCACAGCCTGCTTTTTGTTTTATTATTTTTTATATTTAAAAAACTGTAACTATAACTAAGAAATTGTAAATGTTGCTTCCACAATCAAGGCGACTTTACAGGTTGTCATGAGATAACCACTCCTGGCGGTGTGCACAGGTAAGGTCGAGTAAAGAAATGTAGCCATGCAGGTATTTAACTCCGGGCGGATTCAGGATTCATGGACAAACTAAAATGTACTCACTTCGGTCCCTTCTCCTCGAGGAAGAATCGACGGAGCTCGAAGAGGACGAACGAGATGAGGAGCGACCTGTGAGATTCGCATTTCAATTACATCATCATCGGGGGTTTTTTGTTATCCAAGACCAATCTGGAAACTATTCAAGCCGCCTATACTTCGGTTATTCCTAGCACATCCGCAGCACCAACAGCGCGGGTGCAAATTCGAATATATAACCCCAATTTGTAATTTACTTGCCCATCCAAATATGCTCAAACGATTGCAACTATAACTTTTGATGAATCCCTATCAAAAATAGACCATATTTACAATAATAGAATAAATAACTCACTCTGAGTGGACGATCGGGCGCGCGAATCCCTCGACGACATTGGCGTGCCATCTCGCGAGAAGTCCGTCGTGATGTTCTGAATGGTGCCCATTTCAGCCTTTCGGTTTCAGGATTGCTACATAAGACTTGTAAATTACCCAAGACTGATTTGGATGCAGATTGCGTTCTAAAAAAGTAAAAGGTGCCCATTTCAGCCTGATCGGTTGCTGCTTCAAAATTACTACATAGAAGCTACTTGATCCTCATTACCGATATACGAGCTGAACACTACGAAAAATAATCATTTTAACCCGGCAAGTAACGGTTTCATGATTGCTGCATAGACGAAGCCTATTCCCCGGTGTTGATTTGTCCGTCAAGATGATTCTAACAAAAATACGGTACCTTCTTCTTGATGATATTGATGGCGCTGAACACCTTGGAGATGCCACTGCTCAGACCCTCGGGCGACATCCTGATATGCATCGAGATATAATTAAAGCCTGGTCGAGACAAATTGACCTGCGCCACATGCACTGACTTACTACCACTGCTGCAGCACCAACTCTGTGGGTGCATTGAGGGGGCTCTTAATAATTATTTTATCCGATGGCAAAGAAAACACTGCACGACCTATTCTTTCAGACTACCTAGTCCGGTTGAAGCGCCGATTCAACGTGAGGCAGCGCCATTTTTTCTTTGAATCATGGGTGAACGGTCTATCGGAATCGTTATATCCTATCACAGTACTTATAACTCTGGCAACCTCAATTTCGCTGGTAATCCACCTCACCCCCGACTTAATGCTTAAAAATTTCATATTTCCTCATTCTGAAGGACTACTACCAGAATCGTTCTATCATATCGCACTAACACCAACTCTTGCATCCAGAACCTCACTGGATATTCCTCTTCTATCCCCGACTCATCATTGAATAATATGTTATTTTCTAAAGAACCTACAACATGAGACTATCACAAGCGTAACAATGCGTTGCATTGTCTAGTACTCATGTAACAGCAACCTCCCTGGTATCCCCCCTCCATCCCCTCAACTCACAATTTCTTGGCCAGCATTTCCTCCATCGGATCCTTCTTGGGGGAGCTGTTCTGTCGGGCGGCCGCTGCAGCAAGCGAGTCACGAATCTGCAGCACAAACCATTAGAGCTGCGAGTAGCTTTATCTTCTCTTATTAACAATATCTCATTCAGATAGACACAATCTCACAATATTCCTTATTGCAAACTCGCTCTACCCCCTCTCCCTTACCATTTGTTTCTTCTTCTCTTCTCCTTCATTCTTCTGTTTCTTCTCCCACTCGCCCAGCACCTGCCACGCCGTCGCTTCCAACTGCAATTACGGATAATCTATTTATTTTTAACTCATTGATTAACTATAATTTTGGTCCTAATTGTAAAACGAAGTCACTCTATTCATGACAATTGAAGACAAGGTGATTGCACGCTGCAGCATCTACACTAAAGGTTCAAAGAATTTCCTGTCACGATTTCATTATGCTCTGCCATTTAAAACAAACAAATTCTCGCTTCATACATATAATAACTATTAAGCCTTTAAGTTCAATTCAATAACTTTCCAACTTTCCCGTTTCAACCCCTATTCATCCATCTACTCTGCAAGTGTTTCATTTTCAGTAAGGCGCCGTCCCACACACTGCCCTCATTTTCATCTTCCTCTGTAGATCTCTCACAATCAGCGCCTTTTGAGTAATTCTCACAAAAAAATTCCCATAATTTTCCCGTTTCAACCCCTGCTCAAGTACTCCATTCTCACTACCTTTTCAATTATGATCCGTGTATTCTCTTCTCTCATCTTCCTCTGGGGATCTCTTTCAATATGCGTCTACAAATTTCCAACCCAACATTCCCAATGCTTTCCTGTTTCAACCCCTGCCCAAGTAGTCCATTCTCACTACCTTTTCAATAATGCTTCCTCATTCAGTCACTTACCTTTCTCTGTAGATCTCTGATAATCTGCTGTTGTAGGTCCATCATCAGTACGCCAAGGCACTCACGCGTGATCTCCTCCGCCATTTGCTCCTCAATTACACGACTATGACGTCATCGAGAGTGAGTTCACGATTGCCCATCTACCGTACTATCTTTTCATCCACTAACATCAGTTCACAATTCCCTCGTGATCTACCGCACCCTTCCCACCCACTGTGAAACTCACTCCTCAATCCCCGGCCCTACCGTACCTTTCTCCTAATCTCTGCCTCCTCTTTTCTCTTCCTTTCATCTTCCGATTCCTTCGTTTCTCTCATCGTCGTCATCTGCATTGATCCTCTTCTCTCTCCAGAAGACGACGAGGCGACGTCCATGTCGTCATCGTCGTCGATCTCCATGTCCTGAACGGAGAACGAGAGATCAAAGATTAATATCGTGAGATCAAAAAATGCAGGCATAGTTGTGCTTCACCGTTTCATAATCAATTGAGGCGAATTGCTTATTCAATAATGTCTTCCAACGTTTCAGAAAATAACAACAATTAATTACACGAGTTCGGACTCCAGTTCATATCCGTCATCTATGCACCAGCCCGGCAACTCATCATATTGTCAAACTTTTTAAAAAAAACTCACATTAGCGCTTCGACATTTCCTAATATCGCCAGGCGATCTTCCAAATCAATAAGAAGTTTGCCGCGAAACTCAAACTAAACTAATAAAATCTTCAAATTGACAAACTGTCACACTCGCGCTTCAGCAGTTCCTAAACTCGCCAGGCACCCTTCGCAGTCAATGCGAAGTATTCTCTGTGGAAAAAAATACCACAATAACTCACATCATCATCGCGCGACTTCTGATGCTCCACTGCCGCCAGTGATGAGATGGAAGGAGCTGAGGCACTGCAATATGACAATGAATGATTTAATTAATTAATTAGTTTAATGAATAAACATACACATGCTTCATTTCCTTGAAGTCTTCCTCCTTCTTCGACTTCTTCAGTCCGAACAACTGCGAGATACGATCGTCCAGATTTGCCTGGAATAACGCAATTGAATATATTTTTGCATTACAATATACTCCTGGAGACTACTACTTCTCTACCGCGGTAATGAGCGTCAATTGTGAGTGAAGCCCTCAATTTCTGGGAAATTTCAAACTCTTACTACTGAAAGTTTCACATGGCTACTTCATGTTTCACCACTAACTCAAGATCACATATTCAGCGAATAGGCGATTACACTACATCATTTTCGATAGAATTTCATCCATTTCCAATAACTCAATCTCACCTTCTCCTTCTTCTCTGCAACAGTTACAGCCCGCGGGGTGCTGCCGCCCTCCGAGGAAGTGGGCGGAGTCGCCATTCCTGAATGGATATTTGAATTCAGTTTAACTTACATGTCGTGTGGACGCATAAACCTCGAACATTACACTCGTTTCATATCCTGCCTATTCCTAATTTTCTTCTGACAACCAAGCCCTTTTATTTTTAGTTAATAGATTAATTCACAATCGATACTCTATTGAAGAGCCATTGTTAACAACAGCTACTCAAGGAATTTCACCTGTTCACGTAACCCCAATCCTCCTAGTTTCCAATCACAACTCGCCCACTCACCCTTCTCTCCCTGACTTCTTCCGACTGCCGTCAACGACGAACTACTGGATGCTCTGGCCATTCCACTGGACGATGACGTCATCGAAGGAGAGGAGAGGAGAGTGGAGAGGGAGGAAGAGGAGGAGGAGGCTGCGGCCACCGCTTCCTCCATTGCAGATGACGACTTGTACGGCGTCGAAGGATGCTGCAGAAGGGAGAGATAATTATTTATGTTCATTCTCATACCATTCATTATTGACATATGGGAAGTAATACTTATGTCGAGCTGGTGAAACGGTACAATTGCCAGATGTTTCCACAATTAACAGTAGACAATTCAATACAAGCCCACTTCGCGCTTCACTGATACTAGAATTATTTTCGAACAAGCTTTTGGCGATGTACGCTTTCTTTTTTCCCGAAACCACCCCAAACACTCCATGGGCTTTATTTCGAAAAAGTTGCATCTAGATTCTTCAAAACCGTGGCATGTTTTCGTTGCACCGTTTCCTCAGCACTCGCACCTTCTGCGCTTCACCATTTCCTTAAGACCTTCGGTGAGTGTCTTGGGCGATTCCTCCCAATCATATGCTTTAAAACATAACAATCACCTTTCCCGCCTTGACGGGCGTCCCGTAGGAGGGCATGGGCACATTACCCCTAACCAATCCCCTTGCCCTCTCACCTTCTTAACTGAGGATCCATACGCAGCCATGGGCGTGGCTCCTCCGTACATGGGTGTCATCATTGACGGCGTCTGTCCTCCTCCCATCATTGGCGTCATCGGAGTCATCATCGGCAGAGGAGGAGGAGGAGGGAGGGGAGGCATGCCCGGAGGCGGTGGAGCTAGACCTGCAATGGAGGGACGATTGGTGATTCCGATTGATGACCCGGTGATTCCGTGCTCCAGTGATATTTTATACTCTCGAAATGGTTAGAACTCTAGTAATTGAATGCGATCTCAAAACAACAACTAAATTCATACCCACTACTGGGCAATATCCCTGCCAGGCGGTGGAGCGCGGAGCCCCGTAATACAACTTTGTAACTATTTGCAGATCCCCCTACCCTAGTGATAGATTTCTGCGGAGCTCCCTAAGAGAACTTTTTCGAAATATGATAAGCACCCTGCCATCTAGAGGATAACAGTTAAACAGTGTTCATACCTGCAGCAACAGAGGCCGCGCACATCATCGCTGCGTTCGATTGGATTCCGAAGAACTCCGGCGGAGGAATGAAACCACCTGCAATTACAATTTACAATTTTCAGACCTGGAACTCTTATGTTTCACGCACTCCTCATATAACGTTTCTGCTATGACTACCAATCGTTGGTCTGTGAGTATTTCGACAGAATTACATGTACTTTCTCCTACTCCAATTCACTTTCATGCTTCACCTCGCTCCTAATACCCGCTTCCCTCATCTCATTCCCCTCTCACTCACCAGGCAGTGGGGGTGGTGGGAGTACCATCATGGGCGGAGGAGGAGGAGCGTGTTGAGAGGGTCGGGAGGCCGTCGCGGGGAGAACTCAACAATATCAAATGTTATTTTTCCCTTCGATCCTGATGATTAATCACATCGATAGTCAGACTTCAAATATCGCATATCTGTGAAACAGCAAATGTCCATGTACAACGAAACAAAAACTTTTTTTAAAAATATTTTTTGTACACGAACAATTGCAGTTTCACTGAACAGCCCTACCAATATGGCTGGATAACGCACTAATTGATCGCACGATTATTTTAGAACAATAAAAATAATTAGATTCTCCTCACCCAACCCAACGGGCGGCACGATAACAGGCGGTGGTTGCGTGGGATCGAAGATGGGGGCGGAATGGAATCCGGATCGACGAGAGGCCGAGGAGGGAGTGGCAGAGCACGATGAGATGGACGAGTGAAGAGGAGTGGAGGGTGTCGCGTCTGCAATGGGTCAAAGGTACTTTGACATTATCATCGCAAGGGCGGGCAAGCCACCTCATCGCCGATCAGCAACTTGAGTCTATACTGGGACGACCAGAGGCTGCTTGCGGTTCAATTCACTATTTTCATCACTAGCCCCTGTTATTCAATCACAAATTCGTTATTCAATCATTTTGGAACAGCGATAATTGGTGCCCGCCACTTTTGTGCTACATCACGAATACAGAGGCCGGCGGTGAATAGCATCTTTAATTCACCATCCAGTCCATCTTCGAAAATGAATAAATTAAATACTGACCAGATGGTGGTGGTGCTCTCCGCTCGTCATCCGTGTACTCTCTGCAATGGAATCAATGACAAGGAATCCGAAAAATTGGTTCGAGGTCAACACTTTTGAACTAGGCGGATTTCGGTCACTACTTTACTACTACAGCCTGGCACAACGATTCATTAACAATTTCGGTTAAAACAAACATAATTTTGGAAATAAACTCTACTCACTTCGCTCTCTTCCTTCCCCGTCCCCTTCCACTGTCCGAATCACTGCTCGGTGTGCTCCAGCCCGTTCCTGCAATCGATAATCGATTACCTACCGTATCCTACCATAGTCCAATTGGCAGTGGTGAGATGATGTGTATGGAACAGTGCCAATGGTACGGTAACCACCACACAGACAGTATTGTGAGTATCGATCGACCACGAGAAAAAAGTGATGGAAAAGCGATTGAGGGTGCGTTGCAGAGTGCGAAAGAGTCGAGTTGCGCTGGTACAACAGGGCCAACCAGAAAAGCATCTCCAAAAGTATGAGAACTAGGAAAAAAGGGTTGGCTGAATTAGGATTTTGGCAACCCTGATCAGGAAATGAAGGTATTGTGTGAGTGAATGAAAAAGGGTTTTGCGAGACGAATTTCACAGAGAGATTCCAAGTTGGGCTGTGCAAAAACTTAACGGACCTCTCATTTCACAATGCTCTCTTTGTGTTTCTAACCGGTGAGAGAGCAGTGTGAAATGAGAGGCCGTTAATTTTTTGGCACAGTCCTTATTCCAACACGATTGCGTCCACTTACGATCTATATTCCGTCTTTGCTCCGCTCTATGGCGGACTAGCCGATCTCAACAAGGACTTATGAATTCAAAACTACCGTAATAAAGTCATTCATCGATACCCTTCTCTCTATTTACCGTACTCACCGTCCTTTCCTCTCATCTCTCCCGCAATCCTCTTTCCCTTGCTCATCGATCGCTCTCGTCGCTTCATCTCCTCATCGAACGAATCCGGAGTTTCTCTTCTGCGATTGTTCAATTATTTTAAAAAAAAGGGAACAAGGTGCATTCAGGAAACACCATTGCTATAAGACTATTCACGAGGCATGTTCGCCAATCTTGGGTAGTTAAATCGTGTAAAACAAAATATTTTGAAAATATGACAAAAACCGGTCCTATTCCAGTTACTAAATCTCAACTACTATCCACGAATTGGTTCACTAACAATTCTCCAGTTCCCAAGAAAAATCAAAAGGAACAAGGCGCATTTCGGAAACAGGGTTGTTATTAGACTATTCATGAGACATGCTCATCAATCTTGGGTAGTTAAATCTTTAAAAAAAATCAACATCATAAAACTAGGCATATTCCAGTTACTACATCTCTACTACTGTTCAGAAGTTGGTTCACTAACAATCAGGGCTGGGCGTAAAATTTTATTTTTACGGATTCGTAAAAACGTAACATTTACGGATTTCAAAACCGTAAAATTCCGTAAAATCCGTAAAAAAAAACGTAAAATTCATTTTATCAATGAAAAAAGAATCAACAGCGCTCAAACACACGCGCTGTTGATTCTTTTTTTTTGATAAGTGTTTTTTCGCGATTCAAATTTGTAATAATACCAATTTCAATTTGATCTTAACAGTTCTTTACTTTTTATGAATTTCACGGTGAAGCACGAACTTACTTTTTCTTTATTTTTTTCAGATAGATAGGAAAATAAACATTTTTTTCCAAAAAATATCGATGGTAGAAACTATTGATTGAATCCCAAGTGCCCTTTTTTTAGGTTCGATTATGAAAATCTCATGAAAATTTCATATTTTGTACGTTTCCTCAGTATAAATAGTTTTACGGATTTTACGGATTGATCCCGTAAAACCGTAAACGTAAAATCCCAGCCCTGCTCACAATCTCCCCCCCCCCCCCCCGTACACAGTGAAAATCAAAATTCTAAACAAAGATACAACTCGGCACATTCAAGCTGCACCTGCACTACTACTGCCTACATCTTGTATTGTCAATCAGTTATACGCTCCTTTCCTCTAAAAAAATCATATCACTTCTGCTCTCCAATCGTCGTTCGCTGCTTATTTATTAAAAGCCAAGGCACATTTCGAAAACAGCTTCGCTATTATACTAAACATACGCGGCATTCACCAATTTTGGGTACTTTCCTCTTTGCAAATTCTAAGAATCTCAATAAAAAGCAGATACAACACGGCATATCCCCGCTGCCTGCACTACTACTACTCATAGTCTGGGTTCATAACTGATATTGCTGCCTTAAGTTCTTACAAAATGTCCCTATTCACTTTTGCTCTTCAATGGTCATCCGCTGCTTATTCATAAGTAAGAAGAAGGTGCATATCGGAAACAGCTTTGCTATCATACTATGCATAAACTGAGCCCTTTAATTGTGTTGGGTAATTCAATCTTTAAAACTCAATTAACCTCAAAGAAGAGAATACAACTCGTCACATTCCCGTTGCATCCTCACTATTACTACATGCACTCTGCGTTCGCAACCAATTTCACAGTCCCCTACTTCTCAATATCCAAATCTCGCTCATTTCTACTCTCCAAGGGTCTCCATCATAGTCACACCATTTTTTCACTCCAACTCGTCACATTCCTGCTGCATTCCCACTACTACTTCCCACAATCAGGGTTTCCAATCAATAATATTTTAGTCGCCCATCCATTCAAAAATCTCGCTCACTTCTTCTCTTCTCCAATGGTCGTCCTCTGTTCGGTTCTTCTCTTATACGTCACCGTCTTCACCTCCTTCAGTATCCGCTTGTCCCCGTTCGAATCACGCTCCGATGAGACGTATCTGATGAGAGAGCGGGGTTATGGTAGGTACTTTAGGTGGGGTCGGACTACAGTAGCTCTACTTATAATACGGATCCTGGATACGGTAGGCACGTACGATAATTTAGATGATACTGTATTACGCTAGTTCTACTCATATTATCGATCCGAGAAACGGTAGATATGAAGAATACTGTAGATGGGGTTATAGTGCTGGATCACGGTAGTTTAGCTCTACTCGAGTTATCGATCTGGTGGCGAGACTACCCTACCCTACCGTACCTCTTCACTTTGAGATACTCCTCCCTCTTTTTCTTCACGCCTCCGTCAGTGCGATGGCGTGAGGACCCGCCGCTACCGTGAGCCTGCGAGTGCATTTTCTTTAAATAATATTTCTATTTAAATGTTACAAAGACCAATGAAACAATCAACATTGTACTGCACTTCCCCACGATCTCATAGCAACAGTGAAACTGCTACGTGCGAGGTCAAAATACAAACATTCTACTAATTATTTTTGAATAGTTAAATAAAATAGATGACTTCTCCGGTCGACGAGTACGACGAAGAGGATGAGGTCGAGGCACGACGACGTTTGTCTCTACAATTAAGTTAATTAATTAACTAATTAAACTTTAGTTATGTTCCCTCCACTCCTCCTTAACCCCAACTTGTGCAACCTCTTACCTCCTGGGCTTTCCCTCGGGATCCAGGCTGCGTCTGTGACTCTCCGATCCTGCAGTTCACCTCATTATCATACCGTAACCTCGACCGTACCCCTTCATCTACCGTAATCCGGACTCACTTCTCTCCTCGAACACTCCGTGATTGCTCGGTGGCAGCTCAGAGTAGGGAGGCGGCGGGGAGACCACCTTGTAGGATGAGGTGCCTGAGATCGGATTATTATTATTGTTTTACACATGAAGAGGCGAAATCATTGCATACGATCGATTCCTTTCAAATATGAGCGCGCATTGAACCCCCAATCAACCGTCAGTCATTATTTTATTCTTGCACCCAATTTTTCAACCTTTCAATACTGGCCCGAGTCTCGATTGAAATACATAAATAAACAACTTGAAACACTAATTCCCAGGGCGAACACAATCAATAATCTCACCCGCATCGTCGTAGTACATCTGCTGCGGAACGGGAGGAGCTGCATTGCATTATTATTACTATTTTGTTTTGTAACAATAATAAATATTGAATCAAAACAAAAACAAAAACAACGCACCACTCGGAGGCGGCGGTGGCAGTCCTTCATACACGGGCGAATTCGACGTGTCCATTGGGGAGAGGGATCTGTTAGACGAAAAAATCGTTACCAAAATCAAGGTAGTGACATGTTTCACCCATCCTACAACTTTCTCAACATCCAAAGACTTCGGTAAACGGCAGCTCTTCAATGATTAAAAATAAATTACCTGTCCCTCTGAGCCTCCTCTTCTACGGCAGCTGCAGGCGCACCCTCCACTGGAGCTGCTGCGGCTTCTGCAACAATTAATTATGATTAATTATGAATTAGTTAATTAATTAAATTACTAATTAACAGACCAGCACTTCCGGTGATCTTCTCCCTTCTCAACGATAGTTCGTGCTCGCTCATTCCACTCAGATATCCGAGAGGAGGAAGGGGCAGAGTCGTGAGCTTCACGTGCATTGCTGCTAGCATCGCGGCTGCAATGATGGATTGATTTACAAGTGTAGTCAATCAAATATCGATTTCCATCCCGCAAGAGGCATGCTTCAATCGATCCATAACCGCCAAGGGTGGCAAACGAACGCAATGTGATGTAGGAATAAGAAAATAATTTTTAAGACATTTTAAAGTTTGATGCCCTCCTCATCAGTCAGTGCCGATGCTCGAATCAATCATTCCTTCCCCTCTGGAATTATAGTAGTAATCCCGCGAGATATTCGCTTCAACCTATCTATAACCACCGAGTCTCACTAGTGAACACAATGAAAACAGGAGATTGCAGAGTATAAAAATTAAAGCATATTTCCGTGACAGTTTCAAGTTTCACGCCTTTTTTCTCAGTCATTGTCGGTGCCCCGCAACAATTAATCGTTCTTCTCTAGCTTTATAACACTCACCCCGCGAGATTCTCGCTTCAAACAATCTATAACCATTGATGCTTATCGACGAACACAATGCATTTGCGGATCTGTCTCGAAAACAAAATACTCAGTTTCTCTCCATGACAGTTTCAAGTTTCGCGCCCTACTCATCAGTAATCGTCAGTGTCTCTCATCAATAATAATAGCGTTTATAAGAGAAAAAAACTATAAAACACAACTGACCAAATGGATCGAGTATGCAGCTGATTGCCAATCCCATCACGGACTGCCCGTCACACGCATCCACAAACGCGCGCGCATCCTTGCTCTTCCTGCGAAATAGATCAATTCTCGTTATGACCGTATTATTTGCCTCTCCGATATCGATGACTAGCATAACACGTACTAACCTACACCATGAATTTAATATCCAAACGGCGGACTAAAATATAATGATCTGAAACTGATCAAGTGGCGAAATTGCCGAGCGGTTTGACCCGGTTGAAAAAGAATGACTTACTCGAATAGAATTAGTCCCATTCCAAGATGTTTTCTCGTCTCGGGATGATGGAATATGTGCACCTCTTGAGGTTTCAGCTTATGGTTACTGCAAAAATAAACATTCATTAATCGAATCGGGCGATTCACGGTTTCAAGTTTATTACTAAAGCAAAGAGTCTCAGACGATAATAAACAGATCCGTTAGGATAAAAATTCCAAACCTGGCCATCTTCTTCAGAAAATCGTGATTGACGTTATCGTTGAGGTTCGAGATGGTCACTTCTCTCTTCGGAGGAATTCCCGTGTACTGATCGTCCACCTTAGCGAATTATTAGTTTTTTTTATGACAAACGTCGGTAGTATTGTAAACTACTCGACTCGCCGAAACAAGAATCAGCCAGTTTTCTAATAAAATTCTCTATTCACGACCATTGACGAGATCATTGAAACTCTTATCTACAAGGTTGAAACTTTAACTCACTATGAGATTAGGGATTGGCAAATCTTTTTCAACAATTCTTCTGTACTTCGTTCGAGGATCCGTCGGCGCACCCGCCTGATCCAGCTGCAATTATCACTATTTCATGAAAAACTGTAATCTGCGGCATCGATTCTATACGTAGTCATCAATTTTACTAAACACCTGCCCCGCTGTCTCTAAGAAACGTAAAATTAAAACGCTAACTCACCTGTTTGTACTTTTCTCCGCACTTTCCATTGTACCTCCTCACGAAATCCTTCGTTTTCAGAGTTTTCATGTAGGTGGGGTCGTACACTACCTTGTACAGTCTGAAATGGGGACATTTATCACGCTACATCAATATAGACCTTCTTTCTTCTCTTTCTAACCCCTAACTGCCCTTTATAAAATCATGGGGATGAATTATACATGCCCAATTTCTCTGTTCTTGAATCGATTCACTTACCGTAGATAGTATCCATTCTGCGTGAATTCATTCGGATGAGGACCAGACGGAGTTTTTTCTTTCGTCGGCTGTAATCATACCGTAATCACCCTTATCATCATTAAAATAGATAAATCGACTCTACTACAGTTGTACAGCACACCAAAGCGAAATCCATGCACGTGAAAGTGATCTGTAGTGAGGACCATGCACAAACCAAAGATAATATCCTCACCACAGATGAAAGATCAAGTAAGTGCAAGTGAACCATACCGAAGGACGGAACTTCTTGTGATGGGCGTAACTTCCTGTAACTAGCTTCTTGAATCCATCGATCATCACTTCTTTCTTCACTTCCTTCACTTGTTCCATTTTGATCTCTTTCTTCACCACCATATCATCCTTATCCTCTAAGAGATCGAGTAGACTCTTCACCTCAGTCCAATCAGTCTCTTCTATCTTCACTGTAACCATCGACTCCTCTACTTCCTTGTTGATCTTCTTCTCAACAAATTCCTTTGTCTTCGTTACAGGAAGAGAAGCGCGAAGATTATCGAATTCATTCCTCATGTCTTCCCTCCTTTTTACTGCCTTCCCAGCCTCAAAATACTTGACCATCCTCCCAATCTCCGCTTCTCTCGACCTTTTCTTCTCCGGAATCACCGGTTTTTGGTACTGTTCTCTCCTAAGCTTGGCGCCGTCGAAAGAGCGATCGGAATGAGGGGGCTCTGTGTAGTGCAAGTGTTGCACCTGCAAGTGGGTGACTACCTAGCACAGCAAGCATTGTGCCAGAAAGCAAAAGGAAGCAGTGAATATAGGCCAGTCAAGGTTTCGATTGACACTGTACGATAAGAGGGTTCACGCACGCACAAAAACCACCACACACTGTGAGTATGCAAGCAAAAAAAGAGCTGATTCACAAGAGAGATTAACTAATGAGTAGTGAAGGTAGAAAGGGCTTGTGAATTAGCTCAAGGACCGCACACTCCTCCTACCCATGATCTAATATTGCATAAACGAACCTGATGCTTTCGATCTGTTTGTCCCCACGATGGTCCCGGTCGAGAATTGTCTGAAAATATGAAATATAAAAGAACAAATAGCATATTACAATCCAAATAGCATCTTTAAAAATACAAAAAAAAATTAAGAATATCGCCAATTTGAATGTTCCTGGTAAAAATGGACAATTTGTTAGCATAATTTCGCTATACCTGTCTGCCTTGCCCATGAAAACAAAAATATGGATAGTTTCGCACCGGAATGCGGATTGCGCGATGTCATGCCGACTAGTGCGGCAACAGGGAAAAGAAGGGGATAGCAGCACAGCTCATGTAGAGGCGATACGAGCCGAGAAACTACCTCTGCTGACCCTACAAAGTACAAAAATTAGAATGAGCAAGAAAAATCAATAACAAAACAAACAAAAACAACAACAAAGCGTTTGAATTTATTGCGGAGTGCAAGCGCGGGAGAGGCCACACAATAAAAGTGGGCGGAGTCTTTTGAAATTTTTGGTAAACATAGAAATAGACAATTCCAATATTTTAATAACTAATTTACTATTTGTTAAAGTGTCTGTCAATAATTAACGAGTGCGTGTATTTTAACAATAAATTTAAAGAAACAAAACACATTTATTATTATTTCAAAAAAGTCAAACAAGCGTCATATTGCATTTAGTGAGAGAAATCTCGACCAGACTTACAGTACCCCATTCCAGTACACCATAATTATTTACGGGTGACGTCATCGGCTTGAAAACTCGTTATTTATCCCTTGCATTGTTCTAATCCGGTTGTTCATTTTCCTGATACATTCCTTTCTAGATGGACGAGACTGCCAAGAGTACACTTCGAGCGATTCCTCTCTGCAAAACGAGAGCCGGCCCTCGCGACGGAGACCTTTGGATCCAGAGACTGGGAGTGAGTAGAGAAGCAGGAATTTATACACGAATACCCGAAGATATTCATTAAAATATCATGCAATTGATAATTACCAGGAAGAGCTGACGTCCATTATTGAGTTCGTCAAGAAGAACAAGGAAAACGACTCCGATTGGTTTAGGTTTGCCTTCTTTTCTTTACTTCTTCCAAATATGTTTGTAGTAACACTACACGGATTCTAACTTTGCCACATATGGGTATAATCTTGCATATTACTCATAGGTAGTGCTCAATTTACTTTATCGTAATATCCAACTCCAGTTGTTGTACGTTTACTTTATCGTAATATCCAACTCCAGTTGTTGTCCTTCCTGGCTTAATTGTGTTCTTCTTCTAAAATCGTAAGCATTACAGACTGGAATCGAATGCGGACGGAACTAAATGGTTCGGCAAGTGCTGGTACTTCCACAACATGA
Organism: Pristionchus pacificus; assembly: GCA_000180635.4. Lineage (NCBI taxonomy): Eukaryota > Metazoa > Nematoda > Chromadorea > Rhabditida > Neodiplogasteridae > Pristionchus > Pristionchus pacificus. The sequence goes on from CM026577.1 coordinate 14,038,670, forward strand.
TCAAGTAGGCTTTCCTTTTAGAGTAACAACTTTGTTTTTAGTTTGTTTGAATTCCCTCCTTGTAAAATGTTTTCATTGATGTTATTTCGAGGATAATGAACCTCGAATTTGTTCTGAACTAGTTCATATGCGATTCGAACGTTCGGTCGAGTTAAATGCGTGAGGTGGGTGACAATATCCAAATATTTTGCTTGCAGATACGAATTCGATGTCGAGTTCGACATTCCCATCACTTACCCAGTTACAGCACCCGAAATCGCCCTTCCTGAACTGGATGGGAAGACTGCCAAGGTGTCGATTCTATTTTTTTAAACTTGGATGATTATTGTTTCACAAAGTACTAGAATCATGCTCAAATTCGTGTAGTTATCAGTAAAATTCAAGCAGAGTAGTAAAATATTATGAGAAGTACGTTTGCAATGAAATATTACATTTTAATTCTTTGTTTATTAAGTCTAAATTGGCATAGAATAACTTCTCCATTCGTAGATGTATCGAGGTGGAAAGATCTGTCTCTCGGAGCATTTCAAGCCACTCTGGGCCAAGTAAGTATTAATTTTTTGGTAAATCTACTTGAAATTATCATTGAAACCTGTCTGAGGGTAGAGGCATCTTTTGAAGTTCACATACTGCGAAAGTAAATTCAATCTGTCAAAGTGATTCGTTCGTACTGATGGTTGCAAGATTCGTAGACCAAAAAACGTAGAATCTTTAGAACTATTTTTTTTCTTTATTTTTATCATGGTGATTTTGTGCAGCATTTGTATTATAAGAGATGCTGGATAGCTTTGCCTACAATACCGTTCAGAGAAGTGTAGCAATCATTCAACATTCGATCACTTATCGAGGGGGTAGTAATTTTTTTTAAAACAAAGTGCTAAACAGCAAATTTAATTTTAAAATTTGAGGAACGTTCCCAAATTCGGTATCGCTCACGCGTTCTCACTCGGTCTCGGACCATGGATGGCCGTTGAGATTCCCGATCTCGTCGATAAGGGAATCATCCAAGCTGCCAATTAGCTACCGTACCCCACACACTACCGTATCCTCACCAACTACCGTATCCCCCATCACACTACCGTATCCCCCGTGTAGACTAAGTCCTTGCTCTATTCAAACTTATCTGTCCTAGTGTCGTGTCAGTGTCTATTACCCTCACCACCCACACTCAAGATGTGTCTTTGAGAGTGAGAAGAGGAGGAGGAAAGGAAGAGACTGTCCTCCCTCCTTCCCCCTCCCCCATTTCATCCATCCTCCCCACCCTCTCAACGTACAAATAGAGACTACGAGATCCGTCGGGCCAAACTGAATTCACGTCACTGCAAAAGCCTCCCTTTCCCCTCCCTCCCTCCTCCCTTTTTCTGTTCTCGTTTCATTTCATTCTTCCAGAACCCTCTTTGGCTTCACCTTTTCCTTCCTTGGGTTGTTGTAACTTATGAGATATTATACATAGTATTTATATCCGGATTCGTACTGTATATGGAATGCTTTTCTTTTCGCAGAGGTTGCTAGATAAATATGTTGTTTTGTGTGCGTCGGTTCCGTGTTGACGATCCAGTGGAATGGTGGTCGTTTAAGTCAGTTCTCGATTCTCTCTCAGGTCTCTTCTGTTGTTGTCCCTTTCCGCGCCCACGACCGGAAGTTGTGGATTTCACACTGTGAATTCACAGCACTTGTGAAATCTCTCTGATCTTTGATCTTTCCCGTCGCCCGAATAGATTGCACTTTTGAACCGGAACCGTGTAAATACTCGAGTATTAATGCATGTGAGATGTCTTTTCCCCCACTCGCACTCCATTAACTGCTGCCTTTTCGACTCGAGTAGGGGAATATCGTAAAATGGTAGGCACTCTCGATTTCGCACGCTATTTCGCCTCTTATTGTATTTATACGTAATCACTGTATCGCACTTTCTTCAGGTTTCTGAAACACTTGTTTATTGCGCATTTCATTTCTGAATTCTTGTTTTTACACTAATTGTATTTGCCGAGGATTTATTAAAGGAGTGCACGGGATCTTTATTTGCTCTTGCTTGAGTAAGCTCATTCTTATTCAGGAAGGGAGGGAAGGAATCGGATTCATTATGCTAAATTGATAGTCGGAATGCGATTCCGCGAGCTTTCCTTGGACGTTTTCGAAATGTTTCTATATTTTCCTGTGATACATAATTTCTACCAAAGTTCGCAGTCATCTTATGTAGGAAATTAACTGCTCTGCCCGTTCGGTTATGATTTGTGAGTGTCTGGAGTGATAGACTAAGTGAATGAGAAAAAGTGTGTGATCTGAGTAAACGAAGGACTCGATGGAATTGATCAGTTTTGAGTGACGAGATGGAAGGAGGGATAGAGAGGGAGGGAGAAGGAGGAGAATGAACAGTTGAGAAGAGGAGGGAGGAGATTCTCGAAGGTCGTAAACTGGGAAGGGTTTGAGAGAGGAGAGGGGAAGGGTAGGAGGTAGAGATTCGAGAGAGAAAGAAAGATATCTGATGGGATGCTGATGATGAGCTCATCCTCTGCTCTCTTGTTATTCTAGGAACCATTTAGTCCTCATTTCCTATTGAATGGATGTGATCACATTTACGTATCTCGTTTACTATTCAATCGCGTTAGTAGGCGGTTCAATATTGATTTTTAATCTTCGATGTGCTCTGAATGTATTCTTAGACCCTTATTGATTGCGATCACACCTACTCATCCGCTTTACAACTGACATTCCACCGCGTTATCAGCTGGTTTATGCTTGTTACTTAACGATTGTCACTGGACGTTTCGATCAGCATCTGCAAAAAAATTCGATTGGTTCAAATTTAGATATTTATTCGATTTTTTTGGTCTTTTTGATCCTCGATTATGAAGGGATTAGCATGATAAAGATGATCGAAAAGAGGCATAAGTTTGAACGAAATCCTCTAAATCGTATCATTTTTCGATACGACCTTATCTTTATATTTTATCCGCCTTATCCGCTTAGAAATTCCTCGAAGGATTTTTCTTCTCTTTATCAGGTGGTTGCCTAGTGTTGGCTATTTGAAAATGGAAGTTGTCCTCTGATTCCTATCAACTTTTTGAACAGATTTTGATATTTATCCTTCACTACCACTCTTTCCTTTGATATTTTCTCCGCTTTATCCTCTCAGCCATTCTTTCCTTATCAGGTGGTTGCCTGGTGTTGGTAACTCCTGTGAATGGGCCACATCCAAACATCCTTAGATTCGTATCTCCACCATGTTTCCCTTTCTGTCTACTGCCTCTTTGTCATTTCGATCGTAGTCATTTCTCCTTTCTTCCTCTTCTTCTAACTTATTTGTTCAGAGCGCGCGCACACATTTTGAGTCAATTTGTAGCCCGAGATATCCGACGAATCCATGAAATATTACAAAGAGAAGGGACTCGAGAAGGGGTGATAAGTCACGTACACAGTCCATCAGCCAATGTCTGCCCAATTGTAGCGGTAGGCCAAAAACCGAAAAATGTTGTTCAATTTCGTCGTTTGATTACGCACGGGCTCATTTACGACGTCTAGATTGAAAGACCATTCTCTAGCCTATGGACTTCCAAATGAATTCCACATTTACGATTGGCGTTTTTTTTAACGCTAGTCCGTTATCTCCGCTCTGAATTAAAACTGACGTGATGTCTTTTCATTCCTTGTATCGAAGGTTAGAGACTGATAGCCCAATGCCATCAACTAATTCACTGATTGTATGTGTAACTTGATCCCCTTGATTGACAACGTTCCCCAGTCTCATTGGGAATCCCTCTAATCTCATCTGCCACCTCACTCCATAGCAGTAGTATTTTATCAATTTTCCGTTCCGGAGCTAATTCAATTTCCGCTGTGCTCTCCTCCACTTTGCAGTTTCACACAGTGAGAGGAGATCTCACGGAGTGTGAAGATGAATAGATTAGTGGAGAAAGAGAAGGGAGAAAGCGAGAAGTTTTCAGTGTCGAGGCGGTCAACTTATTCTAGTCCTGATGCTCTTTCCCTGCTTCTGAATCGAGAAAGGCTTCATGTCACATTGACTTATTCATGAAGATTAGATGTTTGCGAGAGGCCTCCTAGAGACTGCTCAGATGAGTCATTCTTTCTGTTGTAGAATTAATTAGAAATACGTATCACCGTCTCTTCATTTCACGCACTCTATCGTCTCTATGTCCGATGGGAGAGAACGTGAAATGAAGAGACGACTACCCGTATTTCGAACTATAGAATTCATGTGTAACATCGCGTGAGAATGGCTTATGATACTACGTGCTCTTCTTTTCTCCTGAACTTCTCTCGCAGGATATTCCTTCCCTATCTCATCATTCAGAGACAAAAAATTGCAAGATCGCTTCTACAAACCGTTCCCGGTCTTTGATCGCATCAGTTTGGAACGTATTTGTGTTTCAAATTAGATCTACGGTCGTCTGTCTTTTTAGAGATTCCCTGATCCTGAGAAATCACACAAGACTCCTCTCTCTCTGCTCCCGTATCACTGTGCATTGATTGTTCCCGTGTGTGCTCGTGTTCTGGGAATATTTCCTTGCTTGTTCGACGTAAAGGAAGAAGAAGTGATTCGCTGTTCCGTAACCCTCCTCTCGTCCTAGAGTTCTAAATACGAGTATTCGTCTCTTCATATCACGCGCTCTCTCACCTGTCAGAGAAGCGATAGAGTGTGTGAAATGAAGAGACGACGACCCGTATTGCGCACTCTCCCTTCCACTCGACTCGTCTTTCTCTTGTCAAACAGATCCATGCATCGTCGTTATCTCTTTCTCTCCTTCTCTGTCCTCTCCTCATTTCGCCCACTCTCTCTCTCCACTCACTCTCAGAATTCGACGATTCACGTGCAGAACCCATTCACGCGGGAGAATTGTCTATCCCTCCTCTCAGTTTTCCGAGAGTGTTAAACCTCCTCCATTGATTATCACCTGTTGTCGCTAAAGCACTGCATTCCGCGGCGTTTCTTCGATTTTCGAGCGGGTTTCGGGAACATTCCCCAGATCTTTGTTATGCTCTGACTTGAAATAGAAGAAGTTTCAACTCCTCCATCTCTCCGATCTAGCCAATATGACAGTTGTCTCCGTGTCTCTCCTCTTTCATGCACTTTATCACTCTTTTCTCTTTCTTTCTTTCCCTGAGTTGTCGTCGTTCCAAAATGTCGTGAGACTTCTCCATTCGATTTCATCTTTTACGCAGTCAAAGATCGCGACCCGATGAGAGACTAATTTGGCCAAAGTGTAAATTGTGCGAATCGTGATCACTTTCCGTTGCTCGTTTTACTTTGGTAATCGCTCGTCGAACTTTAGTAAAAGTAATCATGATCAATGTGTGTGTGAATGACGAACATTATTTCGCACGATGGACATGATTAGTGCTAATTTCCATTTGCGTATCACATTTTTTTTAGAAATTGTTCCGCTGTCCACTTTCTCTGTTCCCCTAAATTGTATCAGAGAAAGTGGCCTAAATTGTATGTTTTGCGCATGCTGGGTGGCCGGGAAAGCGAATGTTTAGAGCAGTGAGTGATGCCAAAGTTCAGGACCTCCCAAAAGCAAAATATGCACGATCCCATTAAAAATCGCCAATCGCTTTTCTACGAATGTGTAGAGACTTATTTCACTGTAAATTACGCCCTCCTTATTCTCAAATTAGACCAATCAGACGTAGATGTAGGACATAGGAAGGACTCCCTTGCCGAATCCAAGGCTTTCCCCACCCTCGCGAATTTTCCTGCACTTTTCAAGCTTCAGCAGTTTTTGGTGAATCAAATGAGCTTCACTGAGTCACTAATTGAAATAAATCTTTTCTTGAATGATGCTAGCCATTTAACGGAGATAATTAGGGAAATATTTGGCACCCCTTCGGGAATGCGAAGAAGCGTAGATAGAATTTTAGGAGTGAGTCTCCTTCAGAAGAGGTACAAAAAGTCACAGCCCACTTTGAGAACCGAGAGTATGAACAACCTCCCCTCTCTTCATCCCTTTCCTTCTCTAAAGAGGACTGCCTCCAGTCGAGAAGGGGCCCTCCTTCTCTCATTTCGAGTGTAGGTGGGGGAGGGGGATTGACTCTGGGAATGCTCTGACACGACACACAGTGACTGAACGAGTCCACCCCCCCCCCCCCCCCCCCCCCCCCCCGTGCAGGTGATACTTAAACACTCCGTTCGGGGGAAGAGGGCGATTCGACAGCCATTATAGCACATTCCTCTTACATTAAGATATCTCCTTGAAAAACATTAATTTTGCGCAGGACGCATTGACTTATCACGCTATCTTTATCATTTTATCAAACAGCGATCGACGATCCCCGTTCACACACTGGGAAATTCACAGTTATATTTCTAGAATTATTGTGGAGTCTTTGCTTACCAATTATACTTGATTACGCCCATTGCCCACGCGTGTAACGCATTTATGATCCCAATAAAGCAGTACTGGTATACTCATTACTCCATTATCTGTCTGATTAGCTTCAACTTTCAACCTTTAACAACCGACTGTCAAGTGGACAACAAAGAACCGAAGAGGAAACAGGAAGTTCGAACTCACCACTCTGATTGACTATTAGATATTTCATTGAATCTATTCATTTGTTGATTGTCACATTGCCAGTAGACAAAAGTGAGTAAGATCATCGTTATCCCTCCTACTCACTTATCGCCAGTCTAACAAGCTAATTAGTCATTATCATTGTTCAGCTATGTTCTCGTGTCTTCCTTTATTATCACTATCAGTCAGAGAAACGAGAGAGCCTTTGGGAGATGAGAGATTCAGAACAATCATCTCATTATTTGCTTGTATGTTCACACAAGAGACTGATAGTGCAAAGACTATCTGAATCGCGCACGTTGTCTCGTTTCTCTTGCTCTTCATTCGCCACTCATAATCTCAAGCGTGTTCTGATGACTCAGAGATAGGCAAACCCACGCAATCAGCGTTTGCCATGTTTCATCTCCACTTTTGCTAAAACCAGGAGTTTGAAATACTCTTCACTCGACGTCTCCACTTGTAATCTCGAGCTTGTACTGATGACTAATAGACTCCCCCGCGCAATCAGCTATAGTCTTTTTTTCACATGTTCTCTTGTTAAATTTTACAGTTTGAAATATCGTTATTTTCATGCGTAATTTTCACTCATAGTCTCGAGCTTGTTCACATGACTCAGAGATCTTAAATCATTTTTTTTCATTTCGCGTTCAGTTAGACAGTCAGTTAGACAGAGTGATATTGAAAAATTACGAGACCATGAATGAGTTCATGAATCTCGCATGACTCACTATTACTTTTTCACTCTATCCTCACTTTCCGTTTGTTTTCCACCTTCGAAATTCCTGGTTCACTAGCGTTCTCTATCTCAGAAGTAGCATTCATTTTTATTCTTTAGAAATCCGCCCTACAATAAATCAGAATCATCGAAACTCGTTGCCTTACATAGAGCGCCTGAAACTCATTCCTTCTTATTATTTGTGGCATCCCCTCGGACGATAATAACCTGATTCTTCTGTCGTTATTTCGATCGTTTTCACACGATCTTCGTTCCACCTTTGCCTCATCTTGCCATACAGGTCTCATCCCTTCCTTCTGGCAGTTTGAATTTTTCTTCTTTAAAAAACCCAACAGTTATCCATCAAAATCTTAAATTCGGCGCCTTACGAGGCGCTGAATTTCTCTGTTGCTCCGTTCTGCCTTCATTCTGCCATCTAGGACGTCTCATCCATTCCTTCTCCTCCCTCCCTCTCTCTCTCTCTCATTCTGCCTGACGGAAGCATCAAAGAGACGGGAGAGGTAATAGGGAGAGAATGAGGTGAGGAATGAGAAGGAGAGGGAGAGCATGAGCGATCTGTTTCACCGATCACTCAAATCCTGGAGAGTTGAACCTTTCTCAATTTTCGTTCCTTTCTTATCATTTTACAAATACATCTAATACTTTCATTCTTTTCTTATTTTGATAAGACCTAGTATTGAGGAGTGTTCCCTACCATTACATGCACATTCTTCCACATTCAGCGCTATCACAATGTTGTTTAGAAGACGTAGAAACTTCCTCCCTAGTCTTCTCCATAGAAAGTGCTAACAAAGGCCTCCGTTCTGCATTGTTTCTTTCCTTCTCTTCCTCGTCCTCCACTTCAAATTGGTTATTCACTCTGATTCCTCTCTTCCTTTCTTCCTTCCTCTCTTTCTCAATATCAAATTTCCACCACCCTCGCATCTGCTCTTTTTGCTCGGCCTTTTCACGAATTTTCCCGAGTCACTTTCATTAAAATTGCCGAGTCAAGTCCCTCGAGGGGGGGGGGAGTGGAGGAGGAGAGTCTAGTGGGTTGAGAAGGTGGAGGAGGGCGGGGGAGGTTGACATGATTCCAGATCGCAGAAAATCTCACGAATATCATTCCGGGGGCAGTGCTTTTTCAGTTATTTCGTACAGCTGACTGAGGCTAATCCTCACCTATTTTGGACCCCCGTTTTTTCTTGTTTACGACTGGTTTTATCCTTGTACTTTCGATCCCCGATCTGTATCTCTGTGGACTCTTCGAGACTGTTCTCGTAGATTAGACAAATGCCTACGAATAATGACATAATTCAGCGGTTTTAAGAGTTGAAATCGTCTCAACTTTGCAGCATTACCCTTTGCAGCATAGCTTTACTTCGTCCGTACGGATGCTCTGGTCTATGATAATGTGATCACAATCAAATGAGCATCATCCCTTCATTCTCCTTGCTGATCTCATGAATGATATCATTGTAGTCGTTGATAATTCACCTTCCTGAATCATTTCCCCTTTCTCACACGATTCATGCGCTCTTTTCTTTCTTTTCCCTAACAAAACCAGGCGAACTGAGCAATCGAAATCTTACTTTAATTTTTTTATTCATTTCCATTTATCTTCGTGTCTGCGCGCACTTTAGTTTCAAAGCAATGAAACAAAACTTTGACATAGTAGCTGAAGCGATTCACCTGGAGTTTTTTCTCACGTAGGCAATGTCTTGTTGCTCCAATTTCATTCGATTTATCTTTTTGTGCCTTTTGAACCATGGATGGATTAAATGAAATGACTCTGATCTAAGCCGCTCGGACTGGTGAGATAATGCGCCAAAGAGACCATTTCTTGCGAATGCGTCCCCATTCTGAACTCGCAAACTCCATCAACCGTCCTGTTACGTGTCGCTGTCCAGCCGTTCTCGCTCCATTTCTCTCGTCTATCATTCAATGATATCACTCCTGTTTCTTATCATTTCTCTCAGCTCGATACAAACCCTATTATTACTCTGAGAAAGAGAGATAGAAAGCCAGAAGTCACACGCGAAAAAATTAGATTGTAGCTGACCCGTAGTGACGAATTGATGGCATTTAGCATTTTTCTTTTTTCATCTGAATTGTTTCAATCGTGAAAGCTAAAGCTCATAGTTCTTGTGCGTACAAATACGATTTTTTTCTCCTGAATATTTCTTTCTCGCCTCATGAACAGCTTTGAGAAGGAATAGAGCTCGATAGAGTACACATTTTGCCGGCTTTTTTTATTAGGACGGCTCACAACTTGCATTTTATTAGTGTTTTTGGAACAAATCGGGAGGCTATATTAGATTCATTCGCATTCCACCCTTTGAATGACATCAGTGAAACTCATACCATTATCGCTCAATTTCTCCAACTCGCGTGGACATGTTCAATATTATCTCTTTCCCTCTCTCAGTCTCTGATTGTTATTCCTGGGACTTTCTCAACCTCCGTTCTCCGCTCCCTATCATTCTTCTACCGTAGCCATTTCCCGTCCATCAGTCGCCGAAGAGAGTAATCGTCTGACTCTCGTCAATTCCCATGCTCTCTCGCTCTGTCTGACCTGCGAGAGGTTCCTTTAGGAGCATCTCCAATAAATCTGCGGCCCCGTACCCATCCCATCCCTTTCCTTTCCCTTTCCTTCCGGCGCACGTCTTACCCATTCTGAGAACAACGTGAACAAGATGGGCCAGTGATCGTTAGCGTTGAGATGGAAGGCGAGAGAGTGTGCGAAACGAGGAGAGTGCTTCTCAGTGATTCTGGAATGTGCCCGAAGGGTCAACTGACGTAGCTGGGACAGCCCTGAAAAGGAGCGAAGCCCTAGAAATGTGAACACTTTATGCTCGCATCACTTTCTCTGAAGCATCTATGGAAAAAGTAGGAGAACGCGCCTAATACTAATTATAGACTGCTAATTATTGTCTAGTCGCCTTGCTAATATGGATTTATACTGTATCATTATCTGCCTCTCCGCTTTCTGAACTTTAGTCTCTGAACCTTGTTTTATCCGTCCTGATTTCTCCCCCAACGCTCTTCGCCCCTCTTCTGATCTCCCTGTCCAATCACCCCCCAATCACTCCTGTTAATCACTGATAACCCCAGAGTAGTCGGCTGACTCTCCTCCATTCCCCTGCTCTTTCGTTCTGTCTAACCTTCGAGACAGCGGATCCGTACATCCTCTTGATACTGGCATCATTCCATTCCCCCTTATCGCATCACCTCTCTCCTCCTCTTTTTATCACTCCCGTTTCCCTCTCTTCGACTCGCCAGTTGTTGTTTCACGCATGCGAAATGAGCGCGCATTTCAGAAATTCTTACGCGCGCGCTCCGAAACTTCTGACGCAAATGAGCACTCAATTTCACGCGTTTCTATCCAGCCGTTGTAATTACTCGCCGAAAACGTTGTTCGACGATATTATCCTTGTTCTTTCTTTTCCATGAACTTGCTTTTTTGTCCTAGGCAACATAACCTGAGAGAAAAGGCGGCTCGAAAAATCAGAGAAGTGCCCTATTCCCTCCTCCTTTTCCTTGAGATTGAGTCCTTTCTCGTCTCTGTTACCTCGACGACTCTTCGAATCCCATTCCGTCCCCTCCCCTCCTTCTCTTCCCCATTTTGCCCCACCAAAAATGGTCCTCATAAAAGCGGGGAATCTGCTCATTTTCTTTCTGAAAGGAAAGATGAGGTCCCACCATTCTCATCATTGCGAGGGCAGCTTCTGTGATGTCATCTATGTGCATTCGATAGCTTTTGATAGTATTTATTAGTTGCAGTTATTACTCTACGCAAGATTCATGAAATCTTCTATACCAGTTTCACGCATTTTTGATAAGGCGCTGAAACGTATCCGATCCGGTAGTGTACGATGCAGTGACTGTACAATCGATTCCCATAATGGATGGTGTGGGTACGGTCATGCACAATCACTGTAGGAAGTGGTGTGAGGCTATTCTAGTGCTCTCGTTCCTCACTCGGATTAGGAAACCCCTCAAGTGGGCCCTCCCATGAGAGGTGACGGCATCCGCTACCATCATCTAGAGCTCTTTACTGATTACCTTAGATACCATCTATTTCGGTATCCCCATCAAGTCTATTGTTTCCGAATCGGGTAGTTCCGGCTGAACGTTTTGGGTGGGTTGGTTTCGCAAAGCATCATCTGACTAGGTTCTCCGATACCTCTACTTATAAAGGCCCCTGATATCCAGAGATCCAGCGAATCGCTCTGACACCGTGTCACTTTTCCGTGCAATTTTCGCTTCAATGCGATTCTCAGGACTGTTATTTTTCTTTCTGTCTCCTCACGCATTCGCATCTGTCTTGACAGGGCCAGGATGCAAATCGATAAGTCGATTGGCAGTATAATCGCTTATCTCTGTGTCATCTCACATCATTTCGATGTCACTCAATACTCTTCTGACCTCTTATCATTCCTTATCTTTATCTGCTTACTTATCTTCTTCCCCCAAATGGACCCACAAAATCGGCTTTTCTCTATGAGCTTTTCCGCCTCTTCTCATGTGATCCCTCCTTTCTGTCGGCGAATCGAAAAAAGGAGATCTTGCACAAAAAATCCTTTTTCGCCTTGTCTCTGACATTTCCCTTCTCAATCCCATTGATTCCGCCTACTGATTCTATTCGCATGCGCTTTTTGCGGACATTTTTCGCCTTCTAATTTCCCGAAAAGGGCCGCCCACTGGCATTCAGCCGCTGTTGTTACGAATATCGTACGCGCCGTTGACTAATTTTTGATCCATCTAAAGACATCTGCTGCAGATGGAGAGTGGCTGCAGCGACGCTGCGCCACCGGCTGCGGATGTGCAGCCTGCAGCAGCTGCTGCAGATGGAGACGCTGCAGCAAGCGGGTCGCAGCGACAGCAGCGAACAACGCGAAAGAGCTCCGGAGACATCGCCGATACGGACAGTGGACGACCTACCAGGTACTCCGCATGAAGAAAGTATAGAAATGATCATGGATCCTTGTTAATTTTAAAGTTTTCACAGCAAAAAAATGATATAACCTACTGTATTCTGCTCCTTATTACGGTTTAAGAAAACCGGAATATCGAATAAAAAACACTGTTTCAGTGTGGACGACGAGGAAGAGGACGAGCCGGGTCTCACCCTGCACATTCCTCCCCGATCTGAATCGATAGAGATCAAAGATCAGTCAGAGATCAAAGATCAATCGGGTTCATCGAGGGAGGAAGAGGGAAAGGCGCCGCCTGTCCGACGTATTCCTACTCTTGTCTGTGAGGAATTGAGAGATGAGGAGGAACCGGAAAGTGCCGAGGATCAGGTAATTGTTTGCAGATAAAAATTACGGATTGCCGGTGTCTCTGATACTTTATATTATTAGTTTAATGAAATGGACTTTGAAAGATAAACTGAAGGGATCACAATTTCGTCCTTTCGTAGTCATTACGAAACATATCCGAAAATGTTGCTAACTTTTATTTTCTTCACGACCAATTCCCAATCCATTTTTCTCAAAAGTCATTGGACCGAGATAGTGTGCGAATCGAGGAGAGTCCTTCATACCCTTCCTTCTGGTTTCTCCCATCCATTGGAAACCATAACCTCATTCTCTGGATAGTGCGCATCCCAATGGATGAGGTTATGGTTTCCCAGTGGATGGAAGAAACCAGGGTATATTCTCGTCTCTTAATTTAGCCTTATCTCTCATCAATTAGAGAAAGGAGAGAACATTGTGAAATGAGTGATAGATCCCCTCCCTTGCAGCCGTCCTCCTCCACTCGTCGTATTCATCGTCGTGCCCTCTCGAAGCAGTGCGTCATCGATGATGATACCGTAACCCAGCAGGTATCGTATCCATCTCAGTTAGAGATGAGAAATAGGTCATGGATATGATACGGCTAACGGGAGAATAGCGTAGCTAGCTCTGAACCGGCAGCCATCGTATTTATCGTTTTTGATAAAGTAGACGCAAAACTTTTTTCTGTATTCATTTCAACCTTACTATTTTTTGTGAGCATTGTGGGAGAGCCATTGCTCATTCTGATTTATCTCGCCTAATTGGATCTTCTGAAACATAACCCACCTCATTTCACTGATCTCAACATTTGATCTCTATCTTGTTAGAATTCCTTTGATCATAATTCGTGTCTATCTCACGCGTCCTATTTCCTAAGCAATGACCTGGTGCTCTTCATTTCGCATTCTCTATCTCTTTCCCTAACTGGCTAGAGATTACGCATAATGTAGAGAGTCAGCCCGCTCCATTCTCTCCATGGAAACGCCTGCTTGTGTGTGTACAAAAAAGCGCGGAAAGGGTATCTAGTCGTGTGTTTTGGCACGGAGCAGTCAGAGAACGATTATCCCTTCTCCATTCTACTCAAGATCGAAGACTCTCACACTCTCCCCATTCCGCGTGATCTCTCGCCGATCAGAGAAACGAGAGAGCACGCGAAATAAGGAGGGTCGCGGGGTGAAGTCTGCAATTTTCTCCACCCTCTCAAGAAGAAAAGAGTCGATGACTCAGAGTGTCGAGATAATAGCGCTGCAATAATCGGAAATCGGGCGGCAATTTTCTGGAAAGCGACAGGAAAAGACAGAAAAGGCAAAAGTCAAAGGACTGAAAGAATAGCAAGAATAGAGATGGAATATGTTTCAAGTGAGAAATAATTATCTAAACCATTGTCGGTGTAGATTCAGAGACATTTATTTTTCATAACTTGTAATAAAGCGTGCATCATGAAAATCTACACGAAGAGAACTCTATTTCATCCTGGGCTTCATTGGCATCCATGGGGCTTCGATCCTAGGAGGGAAAGGGAGAGAATCTTCAGCTCATTGAGCTCCTCATTCAGAGGCTTCTTCCTTATTAGTATTTTCCCGGGCCTCCTTTGATTTTCTTCGTCTTTTCAATGCTTTCTATACCTATCACGAAAATTGCAATTTTTCAAAATAACCGGAAAGCGTTTTTTTCAGCAACCGAACTGCATCGTTTCGAGTCCGCGACGAGAGGCGTTGGGCAGGGACAAATTGAAAAGCACGGTAAGCAACTATTATTGCAGTATTGGCTTGGATGAGAACTAAACAAAAATTAACGCAGGATTTTGTTAGTATGTTATCACAACCGTGAGATCGATTTTTCGTTCTCATCCGACTTGGCGCCATCCTTGCACTATTCTCTTCCCACGATCTGCTCTTGCAAGGGAATTCCCGAGATTCTCTGAATAGAATTCACTGCAGTAGCTTCCCCATTCTCACGATCTCAATGAATTTCACACATGCCCTATATCTGGACAGACTTACCTTAAAAAGTATGAAAAATTTCAGAGATCGCTCATTTTCCTAGTGAATTTGATCTCCATCCATCGTTTCCGTGTGAGCGAATGTTCAATGAGCGTGTGCGTGCTTCTCAGTTCCACTGATCTTTTTCATTCCACCCACATTTTCACGTCTTCCAAGTCATAGAAGATGATAGATCACGCAAACGGAAGAGAGTTCAATTCACGTTCCCGATCTGTTGTGAAATATACCAAGCGGCACTGGAAATCCCCTTGTCCTCTCTCTCCCTATTGCCCCTCAGTGTTGTGGGTGTCGAAATATGTGTAGTGTAGAACTACTCTCGGAACCAAAGAGCAATCGAACCCCCCTTTCCTCCCTTCCTCACTTATTCTTCTGAGAAATCCCCGGTCCTCCACCCTCACTTTCCCTCCTCTGCCTAGCCATTTCGAAATAGAAAAGACACCCATGCAAAGCAGAGAGAAGTGCCGGTGTCACAACATGCCATTCAGCGAAGCCTAGATCCTGAAACAGTATCCCGGGAATCGTGTCTTACTATTGATTGTACCGTACTCAATCGTGCCCCTTTACAGCTGTCGCCCACTCCTCCACCGCCTCCGCTGACAGCCGACCAGTGGGAATCCATGGCCGAAAGAAGGTGAATAAATGCATACTTTATTTATTTAGTTAATTATTATTAATTTCAGGAGGGAGTTGGCTGCTCAACTACTTGGTCGGACGCCCCTCACCCTCAGTCAGAGCGAGGGAAATCTGGAGAGGGCTAAGGTGAGTGGATTCTTCAATATCTCCAAGCCCCAGCGCCTTTTTAGGATTATTTTCTACCCAGATAGATATCGATAATTGAATAGCTTGTTTTGGATCGACTGCAGCCGCCAGATTGACAATGTTCGTAATACTTGCTTATTCCACTCCTATGAAACACATTTGAAAACATATGACTGTGACTGTGAGATCAAACCCACATTTCCTGCTGCGCTATTCGGAATAATCGTGTGATGCGAATCATTTAGGAAGGTAGAGATGGCGATAAAACTGTTTGCTCTCCTTCCTTCTACCCTTCTAATCTTGGCCTCTAAATGATGTTGCACCCACGTCAGTGCATTAGATGAAAATGTGCGCGCTGGAAATGTGAGAGATCAGGCTACTCGTAGCCGCGTGCGATCAAAGGCAGATGAATCCAAATATTTGGTCAAAGTTTTAGTTCTGCCAATGACATTTTTTGAATTAAAAAATCGCATAAAATCAAAATTCAGGAACAGGTGTGAATTGCAAACTGAAAAATAATTTGCGAAACAAATATTCCAGACAAACATTAATAGAGATAGCATAGGCACAGTCCGGGAAAAGCACAGAGAGTGCATTATCCTTTACTATATATAATATTGTTTGTACCTTGAGCCTAGAGTAATCACTCAGATAAAAACTTCATTGCAGACGATCTCATCGTCCACTTCGAAGACCGGCGGAAACACGAAACAATTGGTGAGAAGCCACGCGCTGTGCGGAGATGATGACACGAGGTGAGGACAGTGATTATGATAGAGATAGAGAATCAACGTTCACATTCTTTCGATACCGCTTTTGCAATATTGGTGAAACAGAACTTAAATCAAGCGCGTGCGAGAATAATATCCGAAGGATGTCGTAGATCCTGAGGAACGATGAGATTCCCTCTCCAGGTTACGCCCTCCACCCGAATTTGCGCGCAGCAATCCGAGCTTCGCCGCAACGAAGAGTCTGAGTAGAGGTGAGTATCATCTCAATTTTGCCATCTGTTTTATGTTCTGACAAGATTGTTGCAATCCAAAATAATTTGACATCAGCTACATAGAGGGTAGAAAATGCTTTTAGAAGAAAAGGCTAGAAAATGCGAAAAAAAGGTTACGTTTCAGGATGTTTGTGTGATATCAAAATTGCTGACAAACCCATTGCTTTCTGGTTATCTGTAAGTAAACAATATCGATTTGTTTGACAACCACCGAACTTCCAGACTCGTCCGCTACCGATTACACTGACTCCTCCGGCGTCGACCTATTCTCGTTCATCGTTACCACTCTGCACAAGAATGAGAAAGTGAGCGATTACTTCAGAACAAGCTGAAATTACAACAACAACAACAACAACAACAACAAGAAAAACAACACCAAAAAATAATAATAGCAATATTTAACAAATAAATTGAAGGATCGAGCCATCCTACTCGATCTGGAGCGGCAACTGCTCGAGTTCCTCAAAGATGAAGGGTGAGTATCGACAGAAAATGAGAAAAGTGAAATAAATAATGGCGTTGTCAGGAAGCAAAGCTACAAGTTCGGTTCGATGTCCTCCTACAACAGGATGCTCGTCCATCGGTTAGTTATCTTTTCATTTGATTGTGAAGGAATGTCAAACGTTTCAAATAGATTGTTAAACATCTCAGCATGAATGGTGTTTGTCTTTTTTTGTTAGTGAGAAATAGGAGAAGGAATCAAACCGTTGCTACGAATACCTAGTTCAAGGATGGGTGAAACTCAATCGATCCCTTCCAGTGCGCGCATCTGAATTTTCGAAAATTAGATTTTGAAAATGGAGAGGTGCGTTCCCAATAGTAATAACGTGTTGTTCTCGTCTCTTCCTTTTGTCCTTGTCTACTGAGTCAGAGAAACGTGAGAGTCTGGTGAAAAGAGTGAGAGAGAGAGAGATCGTCCATTTCAATCCATTCCTCATTCAGAGTTCACAACAGTTAGCTGGTTATTTGACAATCATTTTTTGAGACGAAAATCGAAGAGGAACCAATGCTTGCAATATCAACTTCAATGAAATGTGATACTCAAGCGACACCCATAACTAATCCCCATTGCAGTGTGGCGGCCTTCTTCGGTCTCGATCACAACATCGACCAGAGTGGACAGTGCATCGTCGTGAATAGGAATGAGAACACGAGAATGTGGGTTTATTTTGTCTCTCCACCCATTCCATTATTTGTCTATCCACCCAAGTCTATCATAAAAAAATTCGTTACATTTCTGTATGCGATAGTGTGAAATCCAGCGATTTTTGGTATTGTCTTCATTGGAGAATAGGAATAATGAGAACACGAGGATGTAAAATTCTTAGAGAAAACGGAACATGATGACACCATTTTAATCATATGCTTTCTCTCTTTCAAGAACGCTTTCAAGGCTGCCGCGTAAAATCGAAGGATGAGTTGTGTTTCACTGCGCTGATAATTACTGAGAAATGAGCAACATGTTGATTCGGTAGTCATTCTGTAGGGAAAAATCAAAATGAAACTCCTCCACCTTGAAGCCAAACAAGATTTTTTCAGTCCCGAGCAGTCCTTCTCATCGCTCATTCGATCGAATGTTTTCACTGATACGACCAAGAGAAGTCTCACGCTCAGCAGAGACGCCCAGAGTTATGAGGAGGTACATTGTTGCTCAATTACTTATTTGCTGACGAGCGTCCTGCGGACGCTTGCGAACCGCTTACCTATGCGTGCGAGGCGAAGAATGAGTGGACTCGACTCTCACTGATTGGATTAGTCTCCTCCCTCCCTCCAAATAGGATTAAATGCGCTCGATTCGTGATGACGAGAAAGTCAGAGATTCCTAGTGTAGTTTGCTCGAGCGTTATTCGCGAGCGTTCGTCGCTCGAGCGGTCCCTCTCATTTCGCTCGCGAACGATTTTGAAGAATCGCTCGCGAGCGAAATGAGAGGGACCGCTCGAGCGACGAACGCTCGAAATAACTTCACTAGAGATTCCCCTAGTTGTATTAGATTTTTGTACCTTTCATCATGGGTCCATGTATACTACATGATGTAGTTCGCTGTGGCATAAAAAGATACTTCTGCTCGAGACTAGGCAAAATCTCTCTTTATTAGCATGAAAGAAATCTAGAGAGCATGTTCTTCACATGTCTGAAGTCCATTTCGAGATACATTATCTCTACCCCATTGCAGATTCGTGAGTATCCCGCTCTCCCCCATCGAATGAGTCTGGAAATGCTGTCGAGGAAGACAAGAAGCTTCGAAGTATCAGGGAAAAGGACGTTGAGTCCCGCCTGGAGAAACGACGTTAATGGTATGGGACTGCTAATGTTTTCATACCCCTTTCATACTATTGAAACTCTTCACCATCTTCCATTTGGTAATGTTTTCGAAAACCCTTGTCTCCCCGTAGTTTGAATGTTATCGTCTATTCGAATACTTTCGAAATGCTTCGTTCTATCGAAATTTCTCCACTCCACTTCTATTTGAGTGACTTTCCTGCATAAATTCTGCCGTTAGTTACTCTACAGTCTCTTTACGTCACAGCTCACTTTGCTTCTTCGGCCAAACATGAACAACCTCTGGTCGCTAAGCGAATCCCGTGGATCTAAATTGCCCCTAGCGATTCAATCCCTCCATTTCCCCTCTCCCTTCCTTCCTACACTCTTCCCCTCCCATCTCTATTGCGCGGATTCAACTTCCGATTGGAATAAGCCCCTATAAGGGAAGTTAAGGAAGAGATGCGTTAAGTGTATCTATCCACACCTCCCTCCCCTTCTCACCCTCACTCCCCTCCCCTTCTCACCCTCACTCCCCTCCCCTGACAACCACCCATTTTGCCCCTTCCGCAGGCTTGTTTCACGCCCCACATTCCCCGCTCCGATTCGGACGGATTTATGGCTGGTTGTAAGAGCGCTGTCAGTAGGGCTCGCGAAATGATATCGCCGTCTCTTCATTTTGCACACTCTCTCGTGCACTTGGTCGACGAGAGAGAGTGTGAAATGAAGAGACGGCGGTATCGTTTCTCGAGCCCTACTGACAGTCATTTCCTCGGCGGTGATGGCGAATGAGCTCCATATCTTACCCTATGATGACTTGGCAGTGCCTAGTTAGACGTCACAACTGTCAGAATCTCTTCGTTTTCCGTGCTATATCTGCGCGTACCGTTTGACTGTCGATTGTGTTCGTCAATTGTCTCTTTCCAGTGCAGTCGACCGATTCGGCTCCGCCCCCTCACTGCGCCTCTCCCTACACACTGTCGCCCGTTATGCAGAACAACGCCGAAGTTCGTATATTTTATTTATTTTGGAAAATGTGTAAATCGGCGAGTCAGGGAGTTATGTATCCGGCGTATCTTCTCATTGTCTCGTAGAGCTCAAGAAATGATACCGCCGTCTCTTCATTTCACACTCTGTCTCGTCGACCGAGACGGCAAGAGAGTGTGCAAAATGAAGAATCATTTCTCGAACTCTATTGTGTCATATCAGAATGACGAGACACGTAGACGCTATTCATTGAGACCTTTCCATTGTTAGCGTTTTACACACAACACGGGGGATTCAGGGAATGGGGAAGTGTTTCCCGCCAAAAATAAGATTCAAATCGTTGATGTGCAGGTTCCGGACGAGCGAATGGAGGCGGGAATTCCGCACGTTGCGAGGAGAAGAGGAGTGGGATTGGCACAGGTGAGGGGATAGGTTTCACGGAGATTACAAAGAAGGGATGAGCGCATATGAGGCAGTATATGGAACATCATTTGTAAATACTAACGACTATTATGATTTTGAATTCCAGTAATAATTCTTGGATATAAATGATCTCTTTCAGCTGCCCAAAGCGGGTTCGTTCGGAGGCGTGCCCGTGTTCTATCGTAATAACTCGAACGGAGTGAGACCAGTGGAAGAAATGAGGACTCGTCCGCGGAATGGAACCCTCCAACTTCGATCCGAGAGCCAGCGTAAGCTTATCGTCTACCGTGACCAGCATACAGTACCCAGTCTACCGTACCCGGTCTACCGTTGCAAATACCCATCCTTCAGTATCCAACCTTTCCAGGTTCCCGTCCGGACAGCCAGAACGGCATGCTTGACTCGTCGGAGTACTACGGTAGCGGTGCGTCGATGGCTCCGCCACCCGACCCCTACTTCAGGGAGGACGGATACAGGTACGGTAGCCACACCACCGTCGTCGATCGACAACTGACTTTTCTCAATTCAGGCCTGAGTACAACGGGAACACGATGCCCGCGCATGCCTATTTCCAGTCGGACCCCAGCCGAATGCTGTAAGTGAAGACGCGAGAATTTTCAAAAGAGGGCAATTCAGATACGTCGACACGTACGGCGCACCCGTAGGCGCACCACCGATGGACTACGGCTCTGGAGGGTACTACTACGCGGCTCCGGTCTCGAACCCGATCGTGCCCATGCAGCCCGTGCAGCAGCAGCAGCAAGCCTACGTGCAGCAACCGGATCAGGTGCGAGCTGCAAATATAATTTATTGGGGTCTGCCGCACCTGCAAACGTGTTTGATTAGATGGTGTGCAAGATCTCCTAATCTCTTTTCCTTATTATGGGAGGAGTCCCACTTCCCTCCAATCCAATCTGATGAGACATCTCCTATTTATAAACTATTCGTGCGTGCTTCTCCCTCAATTCGAATTTCAAGCTCACAAAATCATTTCCTAATAATGACGCAATCCTTGCACAGATGGACCAACTCGCACGTGAAATGTCGGGAGCGTCAATCGCTTCTTCTCGTCAGTCCCAATCTCCTCCTCAACCGGCGCCAAGACCGGTCGTTGCCCAGCCGCCCGCATACTACTCTCCGGTTCCGGCCGCCGCCGTCCCGGTCTACCAACCGGCCGGCTTCTATACTCCGGTCTACACGGGATACGGTAGGCACACGACCGCATTCTATCACCAACTGATTCCATTTCAGCCATGCCCTACGACTCGCCGATGTACTTTGCCCCTGTGCATTATTCTTACGCCCCTTACCCGGGAGCCCCATCTCCCTATCATCCGATGACCTACCACAACGGGACCACCTACTATGCCCCGACCGTGTATCAACAGCAGAACTATGGCGTCGGGTACTATGGGGACCAGCAGCCGCAGCAGCACGAGGAGTATCAAGGAGAGGAGGAGACGGAGCAGACTCCGCAAGCGGAAGGACAAGAGGCCAACGAGGCTCACCCTATCGACAATCACCATTGAGCACCTTTTTAACTTAATTTGTGCTTTCTTCTTGTACTGCCTATTTGGCTTATCTCGATTTGCTTACGAAGGCCAAACAACTTTTATCGACCTTTCTTGCATTGTTCCTAGACTAGTCCGCTCCTAACTGTCTACGATCGATAGCAATGATACTTTTCTTTATCGGCTTTAGGCCATGGTTTCAGATGTTTACGTTCCGTCCCAGATGTCTATCAGAGTAACCCTATCGCTTTTCATTTCCCCCGTAGATCGAGTAGTCTTCGATAATATCTCTTTCCCCCATCTGTCCCAAAACTTGAGCTCATGGGCACCATTTCTTTTTTCTTTAAGTGCTCGCCCACATTTCCCTATTTCCACTTAGATCGTGAAGGCCATCAGCACTAGTTGCTTTTTCTAACTTGACCCAGCTATCGCTTCGTGCTCTCTTCTTTCCCCCAGTAGATCGTGTATGCACCCCTTCCCCGTGAACCCTCCCCATGTTTATTGTACATTTTGTTATCCCGTCTACCCAACTGTCGATCTGCAGTAGCCATACATTGTCTCCCCTCCCCATCTCCTCTATCTCTAGTCACACGCCCTCGCGAGCAGAGTGGGCGGAGCTTCACCGGCTTTTCACCAATCGATACCGTAACCCGGAAAGCCCCACCCTCCTCTAGCCCCGCAACATCGGTAACCCCAACCCAGGTACGGGCTCCCATCCTACTCTTATCCCCAATTTGCCTGTCCCATAAAGACCACCGAACTTTCCCTGTCTTCCCTCCGAGCCTTGACTATCTCTCCCTCTCTTTCGTCCCCCGTTGTTTCTGTCCCTTCTCTTTCCTTCCCCCTATCCAATCCCCCTTTCTTTTCTCGAATCCGGTCAAGTGCAGTGAGGATTTTTGATTTGTGTAATGTGAATGAATGAAGGTTTCCCCGATCGATAATTGTTGTTGATTACGCAGTCATATGAATGAAAAACACACCGGCGACGAAAGGAAATTAACAATTTACTAGGGCGATGAAACGTATCGATTTCGCATTTATTCTCCCTCTTCTTCACCATGAGAAACATCCTCGTATTTTCGTCTCTTCTGGGTAAATTTAATTATTTTTAAAATTATATTTAACTGATAAATTCAGTGATTTCTCATTGTCTCACGTGTTATCACTGCATCGGAACGGATTGTGATACGGTGGTGGTTCGTTATTATTCAAACTTTACGATTAATTGACTAGCATTTTATTCTTATTATCTATTTTCGCTATTTTCACTGACTGAACGTGCAAACTATTCAAGTTGTGTTTCAACAGTCTGTCAAGAGATATATCTCGCGGTACATTTCGATTAGCTTCTGACATCCGCCGTAAATAATTAAAATAATTTAAAAAATAATCTGAATAGTCGCTTCCCTTCATGATCTTTGATCTTTTCCGTGAACAAATCTCTCGTTCAGACACGCTCCACATCCACCATTGAATGCCCCGTCGGATCCTTCTGCCAAACGGCCAAATTCCAGTACTTTGACTCCGACTACAATCAGGTAAAAACCTACCGGCTCGGCTCGGCTCGGACCGGCTCGGTAAAAAATCGACCATTTTAGCATACCCCCCCCCCCCCCCTCCCCCGGACACGGCGCCCCTTTTTCTTTAAAATCCTTTTGTTGCTGATGTGGTGGGAGGGTCTAGTCCTCACATTGTCAAAACCACCGAGGGTTTTTGATTCACGCTGATACGGTAGGAGAAATATCGTAATACACGATAAATGGACAAATATTTACAATTTAAAAACGGGAAAAGCTATACTTATTTTTTGTGTGCATTACATTAGAGGTGCCCAGGGGTGCAAAAAATGGTTTCGAGCGTTTCAGACGCCAACACTAAAATGGGAAAGACTGGGATAACCCAACTGTCAAAAATTTAGATGCATGACCCTGTGGACTTCACCGTGGACCTAGGTTACCTTTAGCCCTCGCTCGATATAAGGCCTGTTTTACTTGAAAAGCCAAAATTTGCGATCAACTTTGCGTTTTCGCTCCACTTTGCAATCGAGTAGTTTTCAATCGGAATACCATTTTTTGCACCCCTGGGCACCTCAAATGTAATGCACACGAAAAAAATAAGTATAGCTTTTCCCGTTTTTTTATTGTAAATATTTGTCCATTTATCGTGTATTACGATATTTCTCCTACCGTATCAGCGTGAACCAAACATCCTCGGTGGATTTGGCAATGTGAGGACTAGACCCTCCCACCACATCAACAACAAAAGGATTTGAAAGAAAAAAGGGCGCCGTGTCCGGGGGGTTGTCGATTTTTACCGATCCGGTCTCTTAACTCATTCGTTTATTTTACAAATATTGTTGAAGGTGCGCGCAACGAAGCCGGCAAGGGGCTGCTCCGTGGCCAGAGGTAAAATTATTAAAGATAATTTTACCCATTGATCTTTGATCCCTGAAGGTTGCATGAACTCTCTCAACGTCGATTCGTGCAAGAGTGACCCGCAACAGTTCATGATGATCGGATGTCCGACGAGGTAAAAGGAGGAGGGGGATAAAATTGGGATAGAGAACCATGTGAACTGATCCTCAATCAGGAAGACATGATCACTGTTGACGAACTGGTTGTGTTTCAATCTTCTTTCGAAAGAGATCATTTGAACGACATTACAATGTTTCGAGTGAAGCAATTAGAAAAAAACAGTAATAACAATTCGTTTCAATAAAATGCAAGCCAATTCAGATACTGTTGCGATACGGATCTGTGCAATACGATCGAGGCGAAGGATCTGCTCTAAGACTGGCAAATGGACTATAGCCCCCCCCCCCCAATCGATGATTGAATAAATGCTCAGTTAAATAGTTTGTGCCCAGTCAATACAAGCCCACAATCGAAGAGAGTTACCGAATATATTAATTTATAATCAAAAGACCTTCTTATTGCTGATGAACATCTTGCCGTCGTTCGCGTTCCATGGAATGAGCGGGTCTGAGATTGCCCTTTGATCTTTGATCTCACAGCCTTCAGAATCCAATCACGCCATGTGCGTGCATTCAGTAAAGCTTGTAGATCATCGTCAGGCCAATTCCTACCCTCTTCCTCACCATCAGCGCACTCCGTCTTGTTCTCCGGATAGTAGATGTTGGTGACGCTTGACTGCAATTGATCTTTGATATTTGGTCGCTGGTCTTTGATGTTACGCCGTAGACCACCCGCCAGAAGTTTTCGCGACTCTCGGGCTCGAGTTTTGGTGCCTGTACAGAATAACGGCCTCATTTGCGATTGTCTCACCGATGCGATGATGAACTTGGGCTTCAAAAGCATCGCCCGCCTCCCACCTCACCCATAAGTGAGAGTGAACACTCAAGGAAGGGTCATTTTATTGTGACACTGAGGATACACTTTATAATGACGAGTAATGGGACTCCATTAATGGCTATTGAAAGGAGAATTGAAATCGCTGGATGCTGCTCCTTATTGTCCTCATAATGAAATCTCAAATATTCGCAAATAAAGAACAAATAAAAGTTTAGGAGAAATTTTCGAATCTTCCTGCTGATGCTGTAAAAGATATTGCAGAATTTATTTCACTCACCCATCAATCATTATGATCGTTGAGATATGATCTTTCTGCTTCATGCAATCGATTGAAAGTACCCTTGTGAGCTTTCCATAAAAACCGATTAGATTCATCAATAGAGTGAGGAGAATCGAAAGAGACGTCTAAAATCCAATGGCGACGAGAAGACGCTCTCAGTCCTTATTCCCTTATTCCCTTTTTCTCTTCCTTTCCATTTCTGGTGAACTATCCTTTCGTCTTATCTACTTCGCTTCAAATATTGTAATCAGCTGCTCTTACGGTACGCTTATTGTATGTGTTTCATCACCGAAATTTGCATGGCATAATGTCACACAGATCAACTATTTTCAAGGACTTCATTCCCGAAAGAAAATCTAATAAACTGCTGAATTACAGACATATTCTGGTCAAGGAGGATTGCTCCGTATTCACTGCACTTCAAAGTAAAGGTAACGATCTTTTTAACGTTTTGCTGACAATTTCCCAGTCGCAGTGAGAAGATATCTATTAGAACGGCGCTTTCTTTTAGAATAACGCCATTGAACTGCTTTCCAGAAAATAAGTGATCCTTCGATTTTATTTATTGAGTTGAAACGTTAAACAAAGAAACAAACATTTTGCCGAAAACATGTTAAAGAATGAGCTCTGCATGAGTCACTTCTTGAAAAAAGCACAACTATGCTACAGGTATTGACAAAATGGACGGGAAGAAGGACGGTTCGAAGAAGCCTGGCACGAGAGAGGAGAAAGTAGACGAGAAAGGGTGGGTCGGCCTTGTGATTCATGGAAAATTGGGAAGATCTGCTCAGGGAGTCAAGTGCCAGCGGCCGACGTGTGCAAGAGGATCAGTTCCAAGAACTGCTCGATGGAATTTGCCTTAAGCAGCCGGTCAGTGAATTTTGAGCCTATTCATCTCAGTTTATGGCAACTTGATCATAAGTGTGGGCAAACAACTGCTGATTCTTGGCTGAAAGGGTGGTGACTTTGAAATAAATACATTAGATAAGTATGGGAGAAAACATATTGCCAATCAATCAGAGGAGAAAATGAGTTAACTGAAATCGGTGAAATGAATATCATAATGATACACTTCAGGTGCCGTCTCTTCCGAAGGAAGTCATAGACAGGCTGTTCAAAGATCAGAAAGACAGGCTAGCGCGGTCTCATGATCAGCTCGAGAAAATGTCAAAAGATAGAAACGAACTGTATGCTAAGGACCAACAACGGAAGGAGATAGAGATGGAGCTAGAAAGAAGTAAGTGTTTCCTGATGACGTATGAAAAACTTGAGCCCGTCATGATGGTGAATTTCAGAACAGGAACGCGCTGAGAACCGTCAAAAAGCACTCGAGTCTGCAATGAACGGACAATGCGTGCTAGAGGCTCGCCAACACAGAAACGAACAAGAGAAGGCTCTCGACGGAAAGAGGTATACAATAATGATTGAAATAATCAATATAGCAACCAAAGAGACGAATGGATATCTGGACTTCATCATTGGGTTAGGATGGCATAGCTAAAGATCGACCATTCGTTGATGTTCCCGAAAATCCTACTCAGTTTTCGCTCACTTCAATCGGATAAAAAACATTGCGAAAATGAAAATGACGTGTGCAAATGAGTGAATGTTTCTATTGCAGAGTACTGCTCGGCACATCTTCCCTTCTCCACCCGAGCCACAAGTGCTCAGTGTGCAAAGAGAGGACGCTTGGAAGCGTCTTTGCCTATGCCAGTTCAACACGGATTGGAGGAACAAAGTTCGAGAATCTAAGGCAGTTGGCGGCACTCGTTTCTATAGAGGGGGATTGGAAGAATATATCTCCTCAAACTGCACTAGAGGTGATGAATACTCGCACTAGTCGCGATCAGATCTCATCAAATGCCATCACACGAGCATATAAAGAAGGACTGTGTATCCACGCGGCCGACGAGGGCAAGGCATACGACATTCACGGAGTTTATTTTGGTGGAGAAAATGAAGCGATGAACGACTCCGTTTCGAGAGCTATTGCACGAGTGCCAGTGAAGAACACGAAGACTCCTTGCGTTGCTCTCGTCCCGATGGAATCCGTCCTCCGAAAGTGTGAGGGATCATTCAAAGAGATGAGTATGATCTCTTACAAGGATATGGTCGGCTTGGAGAAGGAGCTGGATGTGATGCGCAAAAACGGCAAATTCCCCAATGGCCTCTTCATTCTATTCCAATCAAACTTCGTCAAGGAATTCGTCATGAAGATAAATGAATTCTGTGAAAAGGTGTGGAAGAATGTGTGTACCACGTTCTACTTATCACCGGATGTCCTTCCGTTGAATGCTTCCGTTGAATGAGGGAGGCAGTAGTGACCGCCCAATTTGCACATTGGCTTCCCCACCGGTGAATGTCGTCTGCCTTAGTTCAATTTCGGGAACGATCCCTGCAAACAGAGTACAGCTATCACATTTTGACGCAAAGTTGTTTCTTGTTCCGCGCGTAACAAAATTGCTACTAAATTATGGTCGCGTTTAAACTTAAGCATTAATTATATAATTTGTGCTTAATGAACGCGAAACCATCCCAGAAATCGTGTTTTAACATTAAAAACTAAGAAAATATAGTGAAAATATGCTAAAAACGCGTAAAACGAAGTGAAAGTGGGCGGAGCTAACGCGTTTGCCGCGCGGAATAGTTTAATAGGTGTGCAATTACAATCGTATCATTTTAAAAATGTGATACCTCACAACGTAGGTTAATTTAATTTTCCGTTATTAGTCATCTCCATTTGTAGTCCATCTGACAACTATGCCTATTTGAGTCTTGATCACAAGCAGTATAAACCTTCTAATCGAGAAAGCCGAACGATTGTTCTTTGGGAGTGAGAAAGTGAGCACGTTTGATTTCAGTTCCGAATATATCGCGGCTCAGTCTGGTAAAGCTGCTTACGAAGAGAATCAAAAGTTGCGAAAGGATGCTGAAGAAGAAGCTCTCGAAGAAGCATCAAAGCTGAAGTCGCTTCGTACAATGGAATTTTTGGCCAAGGTCGATAGGACATGCGCAGCTCTGCGATTTTTCCAGTCGCCTTCTTGAAAATGATCACAATATTTCCACAGCATTCCCTTCTCAAAGAAAGTTGACGCATGTTCAATAGCCTGCATTGTGGAGTTTACAGATATGTGGGTACCATTCAATTGTACACTTTTCAAATGAATGCAGACAGCTCCAAGAATCTTGGCATACAATCCTTTCTCAATCCGAACTTTTACTTCGCCGACCTTCACTTCGCCAAAATTCCGCTGTGAGAAAAATGTTGTTACGAAACAAGAGCTCGACACACGTTTAGTTGACGCGACTTTGATCTTGAGAATTTTTTCCCCATTGATATCTTCTTTGTAGAATCGACAGTTATATCTCATCAAGCTCTAAATAAATTAATTTGGCACGTAATTTAACACTTTTTGGGATAATTTTCACCGTTTTCTTCAGAATGGCGTTGCAAATATCGTAGTCCCGCTTCGTCACAACATTTGTTTTCACTCCATCCTCAGGGAAACCCGGTTGAAGAGGTTCCGGAAGAGGCGAGAAAATCGCTTTCTCCACTGATTCATATATCGAAATGAGGTTGAGAAATTTGGAAGCCGCAGTAGAAGAAGCAATGAGCTTCCAGAGACGCACCTGACAGATTCAGGCTGTGTAATTTAAAAGTAAGAAAAAACCGACGTAGGAAATTCTTGGGATTATGTGAACTCCCCGGACAGTCAGTTTCGAAGCGGACCATAGGAGAAATTCACGCCACTCGGGCTCAGTAATCTCCTGAATTAAAGAAATGACTCGAGTGGCAAGGAGGTAATTTCTTTCAAAATGAAATCGCTCACGAGTGCGATCGCCTTTTCCTTCAGTGTAGCAATAGTATCGAAAGAGAAGATACGGTAGAGAAGGATGAATATTCCGGCTGTTTCATGCGAGATCTATATAGACTGTTGAATATTTTTGAAATTGGCTTGCAATAAACCTGAAGAAAATCGAAGGTTGCCGAACAGTCCAATCGTGCTATGCGCACTCCGCTCTTTTTATCCTCTGCCTCTTTAGTGTCCACTGCCTTCAATCGCGATGCGATTTTCACACCTAAATTATGGGCCAACAGTAATCAATCGTAATCACGTAACCTTCTTCAACATTCTCGTGTTCTTCTACTTCCGATTCTTCGTCTCCACTCTGAGAAATCAATAATTACCATACCGTACAACGTCAATTGTGTTCTACCGTACCTCCAATGCAGATTCCTCTCTATTCTCCTCTTCCCTTTCATCTCTCTTGGTCTCCTGGAGATGTATTCATTATATGGTATATTTTTCGCGAATTTATCCATATAACAAAAAGGATGGAAGCTCACCCGCCACATTTGGATGATAAAACCGCGCGGAGGCACAAATACTGGGAAATGAATTGAAATAAGAAATGAATGCTTTTAGAGCATTTATAAGTGTCAAATGATTCTGTATTATTCAAACATACTACAATTAGGAGAAATATGCATATTAAAATCAAAGATACTAGATACTGTGAATTTCAAATCGCCGCGCAATTTCCCTGATTCTCAGGGATATCGACTTTTCTCGCTAATATTCGTTTCAATTTCTTTTCAATTTCCTTTTTTTTGGTCGCTTTTACCATATTCTACTCTGTTTTTTTTCCACATGATTGAGAACTGGTTTCGTATTTATATTGTGGCTCTTTGTAGCGTTAATTAACCGACCATGGCACATAACGAAAGCGAGTCCCCGCCGGAGAAGCATGAGAGGCCTCCCGCCGAGCGCAAGCTTAGCACTTCTGAGGAGCCCCGAGTGCGCACTCGATCCTTCAGTGAGTGATTCACTTATTAGTTCATCTTATATGTTCCCCTAATGAATCAAAAAACAGCTCCATGCCATAATGATGAAATAATTCATGTTTCACAATTTCTTTCAAAAAAGCTTCGTTGTAATGAATTCAATATTTTTGCCAATTTAATAGTTATAAAGTTGGTTAATTGATTAAGATGCGCACGGTACGCTTCATCTCACTCGCGAGTACGTGGGTGATGCGATGGATAAGCAGTTGCATACTCGCAATCTCGTCAAGAAGGCCATTCCCAAGGATAACGCCATTTTCCGCGCCGTCTGTGAACAGGTACAGCCTCCATTTTTGCACTGAACACTCTTCTTTCCATCTTATCTACTGGTTTGTGAACGATAGTTTACGCGTGAAACACAACTTCCCCGTTTGCAGATATCGTCGGTGCAGACTGACAACAGTGATCTGCGCTATCTCGTCGAAAAGATTCTCGATCCCATCGCGAAACAGCACTTCAAGGTACGGTAGGATGGTGATATGGTAGGCACCATCATGGTGGTTGTAAGGGAGTAGTGTTGCAATTCAGTCATTTTCTCAGGATTCGAACAACACAACCTTCGAACGCGACATTGAGATCCTCAAGATACTGGCTAATATAACGAGGTTTGTCGTATTTCTATATATTTGTTTATTTAAATTTCTACATTTTCAGCAGTCGCATCATTGTCTACCGCTCACACACTGACGACCCGGAAGTATACGAAGGAGAGGAGATGATAGAGAATAGAGAGGTCAGCCTGGTCTATTATCTGTTTCCCCGGCAGAGTTTTGCAAGTAAACGAGTGATCGTCAACACATGACGAACACTCGTTTTCACGCAATCGCTCGTCTTCAAAATTTTACGATAGATGAGCAACGAACACGAATGACCGATTGCTTTTCGGATAGTAGATTATGCCAATAATCGATATTGAATCAATATTATTGATTACAGATACAAGTGTGCGAGACACAGTACCGCAGTGTCTACGAACCCGTCTACAGTGAGGAAATACACGAAGCTCTCGCCATTTCGCAGTGTACGTTTTAAGTATCAGGTATAGACATGCTATCGTCTCCAAATATCGGCGTGTTGGAGCCTTAGTCCCTGATTGTGGAAAAATGCCAGGATTCACGAAATTGGCATCTCTGGTGTTTTTTCTCAAGACAACTTCAATTATTGAGTGTTCGTATTCGCACTTTCGGTAAATAAATAATGAGCTTATTAAATCAGTTGTCGATTGCAGCGATCGTCTACCGTGCGCTGTACGAGGGTGTATTCGACTACCCCAAGACAATGGTCGACAAGATGATCAACTATATTAGAGAGGACAATGATAAACACGCCAAGTCTACTATAAACCAGTGAGTCGTGCGTCTTATTGATCAGGAGGGGTAGGCGTAATATGATAAGCTCTCGATTGTTCGCACACTACGGTAAAAGGTCAATCGATAATTACAGGGTGTACTCACAGTGTGACCATCGTGTTAGGACTGAATCCTTCAACAGTCCGCTGCACTCGGCGAACGCACTATGCACAGCTAAAGTGAGTTTAGTATCGATTATTTCCTGGGAAATTACGGTAGTGGCACCCACCAAGATACCGTGTCCTTTGTAGCCGCCGCAATTTCCGTTCTGCGTGTGCAAATCGCTCGATCCGTCCATCTACCGTAATGTGGAGTATACCCTGTATAAGAAAAAGACGGAAAACGAAGGTGAGCAAGATTAATCAATATTCTAATTTCTTGATCTCGAAAACTGTATTTAATCATTAGTGGATTCATTGCTGGATTATTCAGCGATTGGCTTGGTATTGTGGCAGGAATATTGAACAATGATATGTAGGAAATGGAATATTTTAAAGATACATATTTCAAGCTGTTTTGGAATAGTCGTTGGCCTGACTTAATAGTGATCCCTCGCAGGACGCATGTGTATCGAACATCGAAAAATTCTTCATATTTTATCCTATTTAAATGCAATCACTCGCAGTTCGCGCGGCTCAGAACAGTATGGAGGTGAAGTTCGGTCAGGGCGCTCGCTGTCAGGCGAGAGACGGACCACGCACGAGATATGCCGTCGTGGAGAAGGTGAGGGGGATTACGGTAGGGTCACGGTATTATGCGGGTACTGTAGAAGGTTAGATTTGTGCTATCGATATGTCTCCCAAAATTCCACCAGGCTCGGTTGAGCAGTAATGTGGCGTGGCTGAAACATGGTTCGGCCTGGTTTGCTAAATCTGGGGAACATTGCTAAATTCGAGTGAAATTGTTGATTGGCATCTGACATAGTAACAATGGTACGTCAGTTTGCAGGGAAATGGGAGAAACGAGGAAAGCATTGGTTGTGCGGTGCTGATTCTGTACTCAATCTATTTAATATTTAATGATTTGATTTATTATTTTAGGTGGTGAAGCCGGACATTCGTCTCGTGCGCTTCGATGACAACAATACCACGTAATGATTTTGTTGTTTTTTTTTAAAATTTTGATGCACCAACGGTTCGCATTCTGTCCCGTCTCGTTCTTGCTTCACTGGTACATTATCAAACACTTCTTTTCATTTTTGCTAATGTTTCTCTGGTTTGCGGTTCCTCATTCTCACATGGCCGCTTGCAAAAAAGCAGAAGCGAATGGTTGATTCAAATATAGTTCACTACCGTAACCTATCGTAACCCATCTCCTGCTACAGTCGCGAGTTCAACGTGGCCGATCTCCGTCCGGTGCCGCAGCCGCACTCCTTCCACGGCAGTATGCCGTCGCTGTTGAACGGAATCGGAGGAGGACCGCCGCAGATGGCATTCCTGCCTGGTGAGTGTGGTAGGATACGGTAGATTAATCCAGATATTGATAGTAATTCGAAAGATGACAACCACTTGGTGGTTCTGGGCGTCAAAGTTAGGTGATGTTGCCTGTTGTGCTGGTGGGTTAGTAAGTATGGAGACAGTCGTGGAAAAGATAATAGCATCATAATAAGGTGTTAGTAGATGGGTGATTGCAGTTGATGGCATTCCTGCCTGGTGAGCGAGAGATTGGAGGCAAGATTGGCGCGCACTAGGAAGTTTTGGGTTTCACAGTTGGATGATGTTGACTATTGGGATGTTGGAATATTACGTCGTTCAGAGCGTGTGAAAAAATAATATCAGCATAAGCGAGAGATTGAAGGGAAGATTGGCGAGCACTAGGAAGAAAGAGGGCCGCAAATATTAGGGCACCCCCCCCCCCCCCCCCAACCATGACCCGGGGTTCATGGTCCAAAATGGGTTGGTAGGTCATGGTGGGTCAAGACCAATCCCAATCGGTTCTACAGCACCCCTAGTTACCGTGAGGGTGTATCATTTTAGACAGTGTTCGAAAAGTCATGTCAAAAGCATTTTGCCGGCGGGCACCTCGACCTATTTTTTCGGGCACCTCGACCCTAAAAAAATTGAAAAAAATTTTGGCCGCCTATATAGTTTACTAACATTGTGTGATAATGAATACGTTCATCTAAAACCTATCGGATCATATCGGATCATATGCCACATTCGTTATATTGGCTTGTACCGATTTTGACATGTGATTTGACATTACCAATTTTTGTGAAACTTTGAATGTACGTAGTTAATTTATTTTTGAATTTTATACCATGCGGCAGATTGAATCGAACGTCTGGCAGTCTCTACTTTTTTTTTGAAAAAAAAGTGATTAGTGATTGTTCTTTCGCTATGGAAGGAATCCCTTTCGACAAGTTATGTAATCAAGCCGCGTTATTTATGTTCACAGCTTTGTTATCTTAGCATCTCTATTCTACGAAGTGATTATTCCTTGCTTTTTGCTGAAAATAATTACAAAATCACGTTGATAATGTAAATAACAAGGACAATAATATCCTCGCAGGTTGCATGCCTGCTCCGCCGCCGCCTTCAATGTCGATGCAGCAGCAATTCTACGGGTCGCCCCCTCCGATGGGACCGCCGTTCGCGCCCATTTATGCAATGCCCCCGACCATGGGAATGCACATGACGGGTACGGTATGAGGGGTTACGGTAGGCGGTAGGACTATGGTAGAAGGCCAATTCAATAGGCGAATTTTGTGGGGCACACCGATTTCATCATGTGTCCTTAATTGTGGGTGCATGAAGTTTCGGGTTCCACTGAATCATGATAATTATGGTGATATTGAGGACAGTGGTGATTTGTGGATCGATTTAAATATATATCTAATAATTACTAATCCTTGGCAGTTCCTCCTCCGTCGTCTCCTTTCTTCTCGCCGCCGCCAGTGTACGAGCACCAGGTGAGAACAGTCAGTTGGTGATAGGTGCAGTGATGAGCACCATCCTCGGACAATTGGACAAAATCGGGGGTTCGACAAAAAACCTGCCGAAAATCGCGGGTTTCGCTTCCAAAATCGGGGGTTATAGGCTACTAAGCCAGGGTCAAAATCGGGGGTATGGTCCGATATCCGACCCCGTGCTCAACACTGGATAGGTGGAGGAGGAGCTACCGTAGTCCCTACTGAAATTTATTGAAACTGGGCGATACATTGCTGTTGTGCTAGACGCGGGACCGAATTTTAAGTTCGGAATGAAGTAGATATCGGTAGTCTACGCAAAACTAGTCATCTTGTAGATTCGATGAAACAGGAAATGTAAGGGGCTGAATCTTTTATCTCTGGAGATGGCACGTTGGCTTTTAAATCTGTTAATGCTTGGAAGAGCATCATGATACTTGGGTGGACAATGCAGTATCGCAGAAACTACCGTAACCCAACTATTGCCCATTTCAGTCGATCTTCCAGTTTCCGGATCAGATGATGATGGGAGGAGGCGGTCCTCCTCCGCCCCCGCCTCCCACTCCCATGGACAGGGACAGGAGCATGGGGTGAGTGGGATTATTCTTGTTGTTTATATTGATTAACATGATGTTTTTATTTATAACGGCACAAACGGCTTTCCCATTGTGGAAGCCGAAAGGTCTAGTCTAATAGGAAGATGGTGAAACCGAAATGGTCATGGTAAAATGAGTAAGTCATCTAGCTGAAGATTTTCGTGTTGAGTGTTTGTTTTGGGCTGTTTAATTGTTTAAGTATACTTAATAATTTAAATATTGTATAAAAATATTATTGTCAATATATTATAGTTATTCGTCAACCGATTCCCCGCTGGACACGTCGGTGTTCCCGTCGACGCCGTTGTCGTCGAGAAGCGGAGGAGACGAGGGAAGAAGGGCCAGGGAGAAGTGAGTGGGGGGGGGGGGGGTACTAGGGTGGATGAGAACTTGTTCCAATGCGAAATAGTCAAACGGCCTAGTGCTAGTTTGAAATATTATCTAATTCTCAGGTACTGTTCATCACTGAAACTAGGAAGATGAATAATGATTGTGGATTGGCTGAAACATCGATTCTATGGGTCGTTGAGAGTTTGTGAATTTTTGGAAAAGCAGCTCGCCTGTTATTGTTAGTGTACTCAAACAGAGAGACCTCGTAGTCTGATTGAAACTTCGAACCACGCGGACGATCAATGGATTAGAATGGCGAAGATCCACCAGGTGGCAATCATATGATGATTCCAGGAAGCCGCGTGCGCTGAGCGCCGAGCTGACCGACTCGCCCACTACGGGAAGGTGAGCGAGGGAATATAATCAGTTGGTGATTGGAAATCAGATACCGTAACCAAAATACCGTATTTGAGACCTAGCAAGAAGACGACGGAGAGCAAAAAGACGAAAGAAGGTCTCACTTGGTTCACGATGCCCCCGAAGGACGAGAAGGAGAAGAGAAAGGGCGGCAGAAGAGCCACCGAGGGAGATACGGTAGGAGAGATGGTGGGTTACGGTATATTGATTTTTATTGATTCTCAAAACCTCCTCAGATTGTTTCGCGGTAAAGAGTAGTAGCTTTGTATTAGAGGTGAAACATAAAACTGACATGGGGATTTGGGGTCGTTGTGCTTTCTTGTACAGTAGGTTATTTTGTGGGAGTTGAGATTTAGACAGATTTGGAGGTTGGAAATAAGGAAAAGATATCTAATGTTGCATGTGCTGCAGAATCGTCCGCTGCAGCCGAAGCAGCACCGTCTGTCCACGTGCGGCAGCCAGGAGAATGGTGGGTCAAACTATGAATTAGTGGAAATTATCTCCACCTCGATTGAACACAATGTTATTGAAATGCTGCCCTAGGTATATCGAAATTGCGAAACATGAATGCGCTACGTAATTTTGTTGTGAACCCGAAGCCTTCGTAGCACTGATATGCTTCTGCTAGTGGCAAGCTTATATCCCCGCTGAAACACGGAAGCGCGCATCACTTTAAAACAACAACCGACTTTTTTGTTTTCTTTTTTTAAAGTTTTTTTGTCCTGAATAATGCTCTTTCAAATGTCACGTGCTGCCTATCAACTATTGACTCATGATCTCTCCTCCATTTACTATTTTCATGGAACACTAATGCTCCTTTCGAATGGCTTGTCCATGTAATCCCCTTGCAGACGTGTCCGCCCTTCCGTCGCTGATGGATGCGCCCGTGCAGCAGATGCAGCAACTGCAGCTGCAGCAGGGAGGAGCAGGTATGGGGGAGAGTTTCGAGTTGAGTAACTAGTGGACTGGAGGAAGAGTGAAGTTCGAGCAGGAGTAAAGTCAATGCATTTCTGTTTCATCAGCATTACATAGTAATTGAAAGTATGCATAAGTAATTTCACCACAATCCACTACAATGTGAACGACACATCGAATTCGAGAATGAAACAAAATTTGAAGGGCGTTTTGAGATTCAATTGTTAATACACTTTCACACTCCTGTATACTATAACACTGATACAGGAAAACGCTTTCGACTAATTTGCCATTTGTGCTCGCAAAAGGTGTTGGATTCTTTTGATTCTTTATGCGCACTACTTGAAGTCAGAAGCGGTGGGTAAATTGTTCTTCGTCAGGAAAATTACTGTAAAAAAGGAATATCTTATAATGCGTGAATTGCCTGAGTTTATTGCTGTTTCACGAGTAGCTCAAGACACCCTATGCGTTGATTAAATATTGTGCTTGAGCTATCAGTTGAATAATTATCAGATAATAAGTGACTGCATTGCAGCCGGTGCAGCAGCTGCAGCTGCAACTCGTGCCAATCTGCCCTCGCTTCTTCCCCCTCCTCATGCGCAGTACTACACGAGCAGCAGCGAATGGACGGATGGTGACTGACTGATCTTTGATATTTTGTATAGATGGAAATTTGTTTTTGTTTTGCAATATTCATACAGTGCTCATCGAATACTGAACAACTGAGCGAACTTGTAAAAGATCTGAAACATGAAACTTCCGGGGTCTGGTATGCCGCATCTTTGAGATTTGTTGGTCTAATGCGCAATGCGCGTTGTATTTGAGTTCAGAAGTAGAAATATAATTGTGTTTATCGGTGGCAGTAATGGTGTGAAAGTGAAGATGGGGACGAGGTCCTGAGATCGATAAGTGGGCGCACGATGATACGGTAGTATCACAAGGATCGTCCCCATCCGCCTTGTCGCGGTGACCATCCACCGAAGCCACCTGAAGAATGAGGGGTATTGATGGATTTATTGGATTGTTTTGAAGAAAATCAGGAAACATACACTAAAATGTACAGAACCGATCAAATACGTATTATGACTGAAACACAAAACGGTCCTTAGAGAAATGTTTGTTCTGTTTTTTTTTCAGAAATATTCTTGTCAAATCACTGGGGAGTGTAGTTTGGTATTGAGATAGATACATGAACAGTGGTCGAAAAGTCATGTCAACTGGGTTTTGCCGTCGGGCACCTAGGCCTATATTTTCAAATGTTTTCGGGCACATAGACCTAAAAATGACAAAAAAATGCTTGCGCACTTGGTTAGAACACTTAAAAATGCAACCTTTCGGGCACCTAGCCTAAAAAATAGTGATGTTGATGTTGACATACTTTTCGATCACTGTACATGAAACACAAACCTCCGGGTGCTCCTCCTCCGAATCCTCCGAATCCTCCCGGACCTCCGAATCCTCCACCAAACTCGCCCGGCGCGCCACCTCCGAATCCACCAAGACCTCCCAGCCCTCCCAGACCTCCGCCGAATCCTCCAGGAGCACCGAAACCGCCTCCGAACCCGGGGCTTCCACCCGCCCACGGATTGCCACGACCTCCGTAGAAGCCGTTAAGACCGCCTCCACCGAAGCCGCCTGAAATGGTGGTATTGAGCAAGAGTGTTTGAAAGTTGATTAGCGACTGAAGATGATGAAATCGACCAAGTTGCTTCGTCAGTGCTATAAGCGATGGCTGAGCATCTTGGGAGAATGGTCCCGTGAGATTGAATATAACTGAAACCGTACCACCTGGCCCTCCTCCTCCGCCAAATCCTCCACCGCCGAACCGGGATGGTCCGCCTCCGAATTGTCCAAACTGAGCTAGCGTCTGCGAGACCAGACCGATCAATACCACCGATGCGAGTAGGAGGTTACTGTAGATCATCTGGAATACTGTACCACCGGGTGAGTAGAGGAAGGGAATCTGAAGTTTTTATAGCGGGCAAATAAAGATAATTGGGCGAATGCACAACGTTGCAAAGGAAGAGGAGTGAGTTGCCACCAGCTGAGATGCAACGACTGTTTACTGGCACGGGGACGAATGTTGTTGGAGACAGCAGGGCAATGCTCCTTTTTACTGCCCTCTGAGGATGGAGAAAGTGCCCTCCTCTCCGCTTATTAGACCACCCCCACTTCCCTGTACGAAAACGTGTGCGTAAACTTCCCTTGGGAGTACACTTGAGAGTGGTCATAAGCTGCCGGAGTAGTTTGTTGTTTTATTGCTCAATTGGAGTTATAGTGCGAGAATGGAAGCGTCATTCGCTCAATTGCAACAGGAGACGAGTTGCATGAAGTGGGGAGAGGGGGGAGGGAGGATGAGTAAGGGGTGATTTCATCACTTGGCAAGGGTGTACGAGGGGATGGTAACTGTAGTCAGTCGAATAGGATTTTCCAGACACATAGGTCAATTTTTAGTTCAGGAGTATTAGTTAGGTTGCACGCGCTGTAGTGCACTGTAGAGCGTTGCACGCGAAAGGTACAAAAAGATTTAAAAATGTAAAAATACAAAAAAATATTTAAATAATATTGCAGACACGGTGTTCAAGGACGGAGAGGGCAACACCTCGCAGCTCAGTATCGTGATGAATGTGAGTGAACGTGGGTTAAAATACGAGAAAGGGAACGAGAAAATCATTGTCTTACACACGGGCCCACTCCATTTTTTGATGTTTTAGAAGCCCGAAATGTGCCAGATGAAGCGACCGTTTTGAGATTACTGACAAATTTGTAATTATGAACTGAATTCTTCAATCGATTGAACCCATTAACACTGAACTACGTTCAGTATGTTTATGAAACTAGGAAGGGATAGGCTGCGCACAATTACGTTGCCTTTACTCTTCGTTGGTTATTTTTGTTATCTCATATGCGGGATCAAGATTGTTACTGTACGATCACAACTGTCTTATCCATCCTGTGAAACAAGAAATCCCCTAGTCGTGTCTCATTGCAGCAGCGCGATGGTTCTCTGCTGTCGTCGTCGTCGATGGAGGCACAACCGCCATCGATGGGATTCCACATGATGATGGGAGGACCGGTCGGAGGATGGTACGATGTTATTTTAATTGTATATTTTGATATTTGGTGAAAAGGAAAAGCTTGGGAAATTACAAGCAATCGTTGACAAGTGATCATGTATTGTGAGTGAAATCTGAATTATCCTAGTGTTCCATTGTACATATTTTCATGTTTGTTTTGCTATGGAAAAGCTGGGTAGAATTGAAAGAAGCTAATGACGAGTGGATATTAGGGATGGCTAAACGGAAAATTGCAATAATCATTCCTTCATTTCATTCATTTCGAAATGGAGAGTGGTCGCCTCATTTTCTATGCGGAATGAAGAATCATTCCAGAATTTCTGGAATGATCATTCTTCCGAAATCGCTGAGCGAGGCGCGGTGTCAATCTTCACAATGAATCTTTCGTTGTTTCTCATATGTTTCAGCGATAGTACATATATTTCAGAAAAATGAATTGGAGAGACACCGATTTCAGAATAAATGAATTGGAGAAATGAGAGGGAAAATCAATTGATCATTCCGGAATAAATTGTGTTTAGCCATCCCTAGTGGATATCTATCATATGTGAAAACTGAATACCTCAAATGTGTCCATTGCAGCGCGCAGATCTCGGCGCCGAACTTCACCATGCAGGAGTTTTACGATGAGGTGAGGATGGCACGGAAGCTGTGATCGCCGTTTCTTCATTTCGCGCACTCTCTCGCCTCTCTGACCAATGAGAGAGCGCCTGAAATGAAGATACGAATACTCGTATTTCGAACTCTTCTTTCCACTCCCCTGGGGAGCGGGATAGAATGGTGACGGTGTGGGCTCATCGATAGAGTCGAAATTCCATTTAGTGCGGATATTTCAATGAGATCCATATTGCTCTGTGATTCGTGAATTCATGATTCCGACATCTGCAATTCTAAACTCGTCACCTTTCCTAGCCCACCAGTGTTCCTACCTTCTTTTGTACTCTTTTCAGTATTATTTCTCGAGTCTTAATTGAGAAAGTTAATTTGTAAAATGCGTGCTTCATCAATTTCTCATAAACACTGAAATCGCAAACCTGAGCGCGCTTTTCCCTACGGAGGACGGGTCGCCGCCTCGTCCCCCCTCGCTATATCTATTAGAGGGTGTGTGCTAAACACGACGGGATAAAGAGAGCGGTGGGAGGAGAGAGAGGAGGGAGCGGAGTTAGGGAGGAGGCGCGGCAAGGAGCTCCCTGGCTCAGGTATGCGCAGGGGTGTCAATGTGTTGAACGTCCCTGCTGATATACATACAACCAATTTGCAGGTGAGCAAGGATGCATCCTATTCCGAGAAACGCGATGGCTCGGACCTTCCTAGTGAGTTCCTGTTTCGCAATTCTCATATTTTCATTCTTCTTCATCCCATCTCTAATCCGATCCAAACGCTGCTGAAACCATGAATAATAATTGTTACTGAAAATGTAATATGTAATAATATTTGTTAGTAAATATTGAATACTTGTGAGCCCATCCCGTTTTTTCCGACCACCTCCCCACCATCGTGTCCTACCGTAATCCCTCAATTATTGATTGATTCAGACATGACGACGACTCGTTTCTTCTACAATCTCGGCCTCCAGTTCTACAATCTCAATCTCAAGGATTCCAGTGAGTTTATGTCTCTTTTCAAATTGTTTTATTTGTAAAATTATTATTTATATATTTAATTATTTAAATTTAAGTCATGGCGCCGCCGGCCGATGCGCTCCCGATGCCGCCCACGTTTTCGGTCACGTCGGTTCGTTTATTTATTTTTAAATCTAAATTTTTAAAATCAGTAAAAACTCAGTCCAAAAATCGCTCTTTTCCTTGCTGTTTCACCTGTGAGTTTGGCGTGTCGTGTTGACTGAGCGGAGATAGGAAAGTGGCGAGGTAGAGAGACGAGAGGGCGAGTGAGTGAGAAAGACGGAGCGGGGGGTAGAGAGCGTGGAGGGGAGAAGGGAGGGCACAACACTACGCGCGAGACA
This sequence comes from Pristionchus pacificus, assembly GCA_000180635.4. Lineage (NCBI taxonomy): Eukaryota > Metazoa > Nematoda > Chromadorea > Rhabditida > Neodiplogasteridae > Pristionchus > Pristionchus pacificus. Next base: position 14,080,134 of record CM026577.1, read on the forward strand.
AACCCTCTCGCCTGCCTCCGTGGCGCAATCGGCAGCGCGTTCGGCTGTTAACCGAAAGGTCGGTGGTTCGAACCCACCCGGGGGCGTATCTTTTGCTGTCTGTTGAGAAACTGGTGTTATGTGTTTTGCCATGATTTGGAGCTATTCTGTTGATGTTTTAATGATTTTCGCTTTTTTTCAGCCCACGATGCCTCCTCAGTCGCCTTTCTTCCCTGACGGCATGCCCTATGCTGTGTTTAATCCGTCGGGTTAGTTTGAATTTATTTTTTTTCTTGTTTGCGTTCTTTTGCATTATCCCCTGACTAGTCTGGGCTTGATTTTTTTCATTATTTGAGATATCAGGGTGTCCCACATATTTTTGGAATTTGCTTGCCAATAATTACTGCATGATCGACAATCATTCTGATGCAATACAATATTACGTCATCATGTTGTGTAATTGTTTACACTTAGCCGCTTCTCGATTGCATCAGTCTTTGACTAGTTTCATCAGTTATAGTCATGAACACTGCTCGAGACTACCGCTCCGTTTTGCTTCATTATTTTCTCCTGGGTCGAACGGCGACGGAATCCCACCGTAAGCTGGTCCAGACTCATGGCGAAAATGCCCCCTCCCTTCACACCTGCTTCAATTGGTTCACCCGATTCAAGCGAGGGGATTACAATCTGGAACACCAACCCCATCCTGGACGCCCTTCTTCTCGTGTTCGGGGTCGTGTTCTCAGGGAACTGAAGGCCAATCCCAAATCTAGTGTGCGCGATATTGAGAAGACCATCCATATTCCTAAGACCACAGTTGCTCGAATCCTGCATGATGCTGGGAAGACACCTAAGCTCCCCCAAGTGATTCCGCATGACCTCACGACAGCTCAGCTGAAAAAGCGGGTTGACGTTTGTCAGGGATTACTCCACCGTAGATCCAATTTCAATTGGGTCAGCCACATCGTCGCCATGGATGAGAAGTGGATCACCTACGATAATCCTGAGAGGAAACTTCAGTGGGTGGACGTCGATGAGAAACCCCAGCAGGCTCCAAAGGCGGAACTTCACGGAAAGAAGGAACTCCTCTGTTTCTTCTTCTCCGTCCTCGGTCCCATCTACTGGGAGATCCTCCCTCCCGGCATCACCATCAAGGCTGACCTCTTCACTACCCAACTGGAAGAGGTGGCGGTCAGGGTCCCTCCCAAACTCCTGAGCGAGGGCAAAATCCTCATGCTCATGGACAACGCGCGCCCTCATCATGCGAAAATCACCCAGAAGAAAATGGACGAGCTGGAGATGGAATGGCTCCCTCACCCACCTTACTCCCCTGATCTGTCCCCTTGCGACTACCACTGTTTCCGCTCCCTCTCTAACTTCTGTCGAGGAAAGAAGTTCAAGAACCGAGACGCACTTGTGAAGGAGTTCGAGGCATGGATCAACTCTAAGCCCCAGGCCTTTTGGAAGAGAGGGATCGAGACCCTGCCCGATCGATGGAGGCAGGTCGTGACTACTAAGGGAGCATACATTGATTACTGATCATTTGTTGTTGTTGAAGGAATAAACAAAAAAATAAAAATAAATAAAAATGTCACAAATATGTGGGACACCCCAATAGGTTGAAGCTGGAATGCTTCTTGTGAAAATGGTAACTAGTAGGAGTAAGATAGTATGCAATAAACGATTTTTTATTATCTTCCGTGCCATTTATGTCTACAATGCTCTACAGTATTCCTGCCTGCAGTGCCTACAGTACTCTACCGTAATCCTCCCATCCTTTTCAGCTGCTCCTCCGAACACTCCGGCCATGCCGATGGCGCCTGCTCTGATGCCCCCGCACCTTCTCCAGTACGTTTACCCGGGAGTCGACGGAATGCCCAAATGTAAGGTTTTTTAAAAAATATTTTAATTAAACTGTATTTATTGTTATTGCGAAAATATCAAATTCATTGTCAGTTGTAAAAATGGCAATTTGGCGTGATTGATCTAGGTTTCACGTAGATGATAAGATTGCCTTGAAATGTAATCGATGGGAACATGAATCGCGCGGGTAATATAAATGAATAATTAAAATAAACCTTTGGGTGGGCTTCTTAGTAATGCCGGAAAGGGACAAGAAAGGGAAGGTAGATGAAAGATGTTTTTATCATCGGTTGAGACGTTTCGGGCAGCAGCCCATCATCAGTCGGAATAACACATGAAAAGACAATGTTAGGACCATAGGAAGTGCAAGTAAAACGAGAGAGAAAGGAAATAGGAAGACAAATTGAGAAAGGATGGATGAATGAGGGGAAGAGGGAGGATGGGAAGGGGTGAGGGAGGATGAGGGGAAGAGGGAGGATGGGAATAAACCTTTGGTATTTTCAGATGCGTGGGTGGACGACGGCAGAGGAGGAGGAGGACAGGTACAGATAGTCCAAGGTGAGTGGAGAGATGGGAATGAGGGAACATAGGCGAAGTTGGATTTCAAGAGGTGATCATGAACTGGAGAAAGGGTATGTAGCATAGGTGTCCAAGGAGAGTGTCGGGGGGGGGGGGGGGGGGGGGAATGCACTCGGGTTAATGGCCCAAAATGGGTTGGTAGGTCATGAGGGGTCATGACAAAGTACCGTACCCAATCGATCCTACAGCATTGATAAGTTCTCAGCAGTTCTGCACATATTTCCCTATGTAAATAAATGATGATCGCTAGTAGCGTTCCTGATCACTAACACTAGCGTTTCGCGAATATTTCTAATAAAGAAGCGAGCTGGTTGAGCAAATATCGTAGGTTGTCTCTGGTCATTGAAATTTCCATGGAGAAGTAATGTTTCAACTGTTCAGTATAAAAACTCGGGAATGTGATTCAGTGATAAGTTCTCAGCGGTCTTGACAAAAATATATTTATTTGACAAACATGGGGGTTTCAGTTTCCGTAGCTCTTCTGGCCACCAACACTGACGTTTCGCGATTATGTCTAATAGAGACGCGTGTAGACTGGGGCAATAGATCGTCGACTGTATGGTTTAAAATATCAATGGTAAATTATAATAACAGCAGGCCCGATGGGCATGGTACCGTCTCCGTCTCCCCTGATGTCCGATGGCACGGGACAACACTTCTTCTTCAATTAATTATGTTGCTAATTTATTTGTTAAATATTGTACCGATAGATTTATCAATCTGCTAGCCTTGTTTCCCTCTGTTATTTTTATCCAGAAGTGTCTCCAAATAGCATCAAATCCTGTCAGAAGTTGCTCGATAATAGATCAGTTTACTCGATTTTACTCGCCTTCGTTCGTAGAAGTTTCCGTTTTTATCCTGTGTTGTTGATCTTTGATCTTTCTCTATTCTGCATAACATCTCATCACACCCCAAGTACGAGGTTGATCTACGTTTTAATTTGCGCTAATTTTTGTGTAGATTTCTGCCTCCGATAAAGAAGCTGCCAATGAAAATGTTGTTTGTTTTATGATGCATTTAAAATATTAAAAAAAACAGTTTTGTGAAGGCTCAAATGGAGATAAATGAGCAGCCTTGGAACCCTATTTTCTTCAATTTTCGGCGCCTTTTCGTCTCTCCTTGTGATTTCTCAGGGTGAATCTTCCCCACTCTTTCGGCATCCTCTGAGTGATTCTAACTGCTTACAATGACCTTGCCTCCCCTCCCTTCTTACCTCACTTTTGCTTGCCTCGTTTCGCGCATTGTCTGATGATGGTCATTCGCTCTTTATTCCAATACGAATGGGCTCGCTCATGATAGCCGATCGTTATGTCGATCGGTGATTCAATAGAGAGCCGATTCAATGGGCATAGTCGAGATTGAGTTCAAGGGTGATCTGAGAATGAGAGAGGAGGCATAATGGATTCGGGCTAGGCACTGGCTACTTTGTGCAACCGATTGAGAGTTATCAACCGCGTAAACCCACTTTTTGCTCACCTACTATGTTTGCGGAGGAATTTAGGGTCACTGTCACGTTACGTTATTTCTTCTTACATTTTTCTAGGGAACTTTCTGGCGTACGATAACTCTTCGCATCTGAACGCACAGCGATGCGACATAAATCAGGTAACGCGTCGCTGCGTCTACCAATCGAAGTGTCATTCCCCACTGCCGGAAAAGGGAAGTGCGAAGGCCGAACGACCGTCATTTGGGGCGCTGAAAAAACGTGCAAAAAGGCGTGAACAAAGTACGCGGAACGCTCACTTTCATGTGTTGTGTTGGCACATTGCTCTCTTTTTGGGGCCATCTCCATTTCGAAAGTTGAAGAGCGATATCCAGCCATTCTCTTTCGATTTGAAAAGGTTGAATATGAGTCAATTATAGATTATGGCATCTGCTGCAATCAATCATCGAGCCATTGTTTCATGAGATCATTGCCAATTTTTGCGTCGTTACTGTGATTCGGTTAGGGTGCAGTCTCTGTTTTCTCTCTTGATCCCTTCCTTCTCTCGTTACTCATCTATAATCTTGCGAAAACAATGGCGATTTCCTGCAGTGTGAATGAAGGATCATTTGGGTTCTTTCCTTCGATGAAATAATGGCTCCGAAATAGATTGGGTGGATTCGAGGCAAATGTTTTTTTTTCCATTGAAAGCTTGATGCTATATAATCACTTCTGTATATTCCATTTACTGTAGTAGATTTTATGAAACTTATTCCTCTCCATTCTTCCCGATTATTATGTTCGCTTTTTGGTACTCTGGCTCACCACATTCTCTCCCCCTTACCGACCAAAGTCTCGAGTAATTTCGCGCGCTCGGGCGCCGGGTACAGTGAACTTTTTCCTTCCCATCCCCCTTCCATAGGACTCCATTCAGGAGAGAGGGGGAGATTGAATTGGAATGGGATGAGCGTATTATAGTAAACTGTCCGTGGCGAGACAAGCGCTCAAGGGGGAAGAAGTGGAAGGTGGAAGGGGGGGGGGAGGGGAAAGGGTCCAAGACCAGGTATGGGCTCTCTATGATGGGTTGTACGGAATAACGCCGCGTTTCTCAATTACGTTTGAGCTTTGCATAATAGAGATCAGGCACATTTTGCTCTTGCTTGATTCTTGTCGTTTCAAGACCACAGCTCTGATTTTCTCTAACTGTCGCACACATTTATTATCTCTACTTGTCCATCGCTAGATGTGAGAGTCCCCATTCCGAACCAGCGAGTCTACCGTACAGCTGGCCTTACCAGTGGGCCGCACATACCGTTGTCTTAGATACGACTGTGAAATCGCTTGACGTGGATACACCTTTTCTTTATTCCTTTTAGTCCGGATACCGAAGCAGCGACCCTACCCCGACCATTCCATTCTCATGACCCCTACCTTAAATCGCAATCATTTCGCTCGCTCAAGATGGGATTTCGGCCAAGTTCCCACAGCGGCTGGTGGAATGAGTTGACCGATCATTTTCGTCTCTTCATTTCGCGTTATCTCTCGCCAGTCAGAGAAACGAGAGAGTATTGCGGAATGAGAGGGATCCACCAGGTAACCGCCGATTGAATACTCATCAGTTCCTCCCATTCCTCAAATTCGAACACCTTGCAAGTACCCGTACTCTACACATGCCGCAAGTAGGTCACGGCTGGCTCCTCATTCCGTCTTGCGCAAGGAGGGCTGCTCCCTCGGTCTCTCGAAGGTCCTTTGTCTCTCGCTGACCAGAGAAGTAATAGAGCAGGAAGATCGAGGAGAGCAATGCCTAATTCAAAGATGCCCTGTGAACCACTTGAACTCTACAACGAGGCGAGAAAGAGTAGACAGTAACTTGAGCGTAGTTAGATTCGAATGACTTTCTACCGCCTTTGGCGTCGTTCAGATACGTTTCACGGTCATGCTAAAATACGTTTCGAAGCTCATCAATAATGAATAATGGGCTGGTCTTCTAATAAACTAAATTATTTCATCGGGTCTGGAACTAAACTTACAAGCGGGAAGTGAGGATGGGCACTCCCTTCTCTTCCTGTCTCGAGACTCTCTTCATTTCACTCACTCCCTCATCCACTCTGACTCTAGAGATACAGAGTAGGATAAGACAGTCTCACTTCCCCATCCCCTCCCCCCCCCTCCCTCTCTCGAGTACAGGCACTGCCCCTAACCCCACTTGAGTACTCTCGCTGACCACTCTCGAGAGGAAGAGGAGGGGCAGATTAATGACAGTCGAGCGAGAGAGACTTGTGGAGCCATGATGAGTCCTTCGGCCGGAGGGCATGCGGTTCATGGTTCTTGGTTAATGAACCCGGGTATGAACAAGACACCTTGTTTTCCATATTCATGCTGTCTCTTGCTTGGTGTAACTGAATAGGTCGGGCGGTTGGGGCTGAAATTCTGCTAATATTCAATGCTAATTTACCTCGATCTCCTTGTCTCAATTTTCTGCACCACATCATAAAAGTGCATGATCATTATTCCCCTCGAAAAGGCGTGCGCCCCTTCTGTCACTCATACCATTCCATTCGGAGACAGTCCCTTCCTCAGTCTGTTCCATTATTCACTACTCCTTACCTTGCCTTCCTCCCCTCCTTCTTCCAATTCTTCTCATCTCTTAATTACCCCGGGTATCGCCTGAAGAGGAGGAGGAGGGAACAGAGGAGTGGAATGTGACCCGAACGACCTCTAAACTTGCTCGCGAGATCACTTTTTTGCGGTTTCTCAGCCCCCTGAGGCGGGCCATTTGCATAGGCTCGTCTGGTCTCGAAATAAGTTCATGGTGTATTTTGGCTATAGGAGACTCCCTTTCGTTACGTATTTCCTCCTCACCGGACCATCCTCCTCCCCAATGGGGGCGGCTCCTACAAGCATCCCTCCTCCTCCTTCCTCCATACTTGTGACCCCCCCTTCCCCCCTGTCTTCCTTCCCCTTTCCAAGGATCGATTACTAGCCTTGCTTGTTGTGTTCTAATGATCAATCAATCGATAACTGATAACTTTCCCTCCCTCAATTCCTCTTTACTTATCTTCATCCGCCATCTCATAACACTCCCGGGCTGACCTTGTGAGGTCGACCACTCATAATCATCCGCGAGAGTTACTGTCAGACTGCTGTACGATTTTGACTATATTGTTATCAGATCGCGTCCTGTTTATTATTAATGAAATGTTTAGTGCCCATTCGCGATGTATTGTTTCTTGCTCACTTTTTCATTACCGTCACAATAGTTACGCCCGTTTTTACTACATTTTTTAGAGCACATATTTCAGATTCCACTTTGCCTCTCGCCCTTCGGGGCCTTTACATTACTAAAATACACTCAAAATGGTCGAATATCGGCCGATTGGGAGGCGCAAATTCGCGATATTCCTGTGGATTCTCTCTGCTATTTCTGCAGCAACTGCAGCAGGAAACAGCACGACAAGTGGTTGGAATAATTTTATAATTCGAGCTCGATTTGAACGAAAGATTGATTGCGAAACGTATTAACGATATTTGAGGAAAATGTGAAACACAACTCTACATAAAAAATCAAATCCCTGAAAATTGTTCGAATGTGTTTCATCGATACATCATCAATTCCTTGTGTAGTTCCTGTTCAATGCGAGTACTCCACGCGGTGTTCTATAAAAAAATCATGGTCACGAGAAACCTTCTCATAGTGTATCGCCTTCACTAAAATGATGCCATTCAGGTCGTTGCTCTAAGAGTGAATTCGGGTGTGCCGTTGGCGGGCAATGCGTTGACCTTCTGAAGTGGCAGGACGGCATCGAGGACTGCTGGGATGGCAGTGATGAGGGCGAGTTAATTATTTATTATTTAATTAATCATTTAATATTATTTTTCATAATTTTCCTTCATCTTGTGCTTGTTCTGTCAGCGCATTGCTCCATTTTCATCATGCGCACTTCTTTTCGATCAGCTGTATTCATTGAAATGCATCCACAACACTTGCTCCCTTTCTTCCATTTCACTTTCTGGAGGTGGTGGTCCAGATATGTATTATGCTTTCTCTTCCTGCGTGAACTCTGTGTCTCAATCGCTGCTCCTTTTCGCGATTCGCTGTCTCATTCTACTCCTCCACTTCAAATATAGGCTATGCTATTCGCTCGCTCCGTGTCAAGCAAAGGCCTGCGCCCTATTGAATTCTTGCACTTTCTCGCACTGTCTGATCGACAATAGATCATGCGCAAAGAGAGAATTCAAGTGCACGAATTCGCCCCTTCCATGCCCTCATAATGCCTAATCAAGAAGGTTTTTTCTCGTCGCTCGCTCGCGCTAAAGTACTTGTAAAGTTACAAAGTGAATGGAATGGAGTACTCTAGAGGTCGGGCCGACTCGGCGTGTAATGAGGCTATTAGGACGATGCTGAGGGCACGGTACGAAAACATCTGAGTGATCGGATTATGATTCGTACTTCAGGAGTAGGTTGGTGAGATGAAGGATCTGTCTGTTGGAATAAGTTTCACACAACATTGAATATTATTTGAGAAATGCATAGTTGATCGTATCGAGTAGTATTCGCAATCCTCACTCTCTTTTGTTTATCGAGCTTAGTCTTGTACTCATCAATTCTTTCCAATCTGAGCATCTCTCCCAGCTCGAAATGAATCCTAGTGGGATCGAGTGTCCACTGATTGCAAACAAACACACAGCCAGTGAGTCCTCAGGTGTTCTCTGCCCGCTCTGTCCCTTTCCCCTAGTCTCTCGCCTTCTCTGACCTCCTAGAGATCACTTGATATCGAGAGGGTCCTTGTCCAATCCACTCGGAAGTCGCTCCTTCATCTACATTTAGACAGCACCACAACAGTCCTCTCCCATTTCTCTCACTGTCTGTGCTCTCTCTGATTTGTCTGCCCTCTCACCCAACAGTACGAAAAAGAAACTACAATGGAGAAAAGTCAATAGTGACCTCCGCTTTTTGAATGCGGGAAAAGGAAGGCTCTTTGAAAGATCATGCGAAATAGGGAGACTTAGACCCGAGCCAGTGTTTTCAGCCTCGGTAATAGTCTTCTTTGGCTCTTTTTTCCGCCCGGTCAGCCTTGACTCGAGACTCGTGAAGGGATAACTGCTGCTTACTTATCTACCTGGGGTATCTAACTGCTTACTTATCTACCTGGGGTTTCGTGGCCTCTGTGAACCCCGTAGAACCGGGAACTTATTTTAATCGTTCCGCGATTGAATTCGGATTCCAATCTGTTGCGAAGAAGTTACCACCTGTTGGACAGAGATCGATTTCTGGCGAGCCGTTACTCAATTTCGCCCTTGAGAATGGCAACTCGTGGGTGCAATTAGGCGACGGTTATTCGATGGTCCTTCTCAGTTCGATTGGTGCTCAATTCAATGTGTACTCAGTCGCTCACATGAGTTTGTAATGGAATTCAGTGGTTGACTGGAGTCTTTCTTCTCTGATTGAGAGTTGGGCGATTGGCTGAGAATTCGCAGGGTTGAATGCACCGGAAACAATGGATCGAGAAAATTACGCAACATTTGACATGCGGATGGCCTCGATGGGTGATCTGTAATTAGAGGAGAGATGGAAGAGAGTTGAGATGTCAGGGCGAAGAATCCGTTTCGTTAATCCGTGTCTCGCAACTCTACAGTGACAGCAGAGGAATTCAGGTGCCGGGTACCGATTTCAGCACCATTCGTTGACTTGAAAAGCCCAGATGTGTCTTTTTCACTGAAAGAGTACAATCGAGAGAAAAGGCAGGATCGCCAAACAAGACTGGGCATCAAAACAATTCGCCTTTCCTTTTGAGAGGCAGCGATCAGGAACACTGCCCCTTCTCCAATAGAAAACATCCGCACAATGGGGGGGGGGGGGGGGGGCGAATTCGATATCAGCGAATCAATTGCGCGTTGGCTCGCATTGCTTTAATCTCTTTTTTTTTGGAAGATCTCCCATAATCATATTGAAAAATCAGCGATCATCTACATTTATGATCACATAAAACATATTTTAAAAAAAACATAACAAAAAATAAACAAACATATTTCGATGCGGGAATTCGCGAAATGGTGAAATTGGCAAACCTGAGGAGCCATGCCCTTGGGCATTTCGATACTTCGATCTCGACCATTCAAATCTCACTTTCTTTCATATCCGAGAAGGTAGAAGGTCTTTGACCGAAAGGAGGCGAGATCCACTTGAAAGTGTTCAATTTACATTCTAGTTTGGAAGGTGGACCAAGTTATGTTTCATCGAGGGTAGACCTTCGCAATGCATCGTTTGAATTTGATTCTGTATCTAGTGAAATGAAATCTAAAAAAATATTTTTTGGTTGCGAGATATCGTAAACTTTTCCAGACACATAGTAAGTCATCCTGATGCTTCTGTTTATGTGAATAAAGTGCATTTCAACCCACGATAGTTATTGATCGTTCTGTGAAAGTAAGAAAGTGGGAAGGTAGCAACCTCAAGAGGCCCCCTTTCCTCTCTTCCTGCGCAATTTCCGGAGAAAGTTCTTCGCCCCTTCCAACAATAAGACGACGCCAATTATCGCTCGCCGTCTCTCTCATATTCCCCTTGTCCCTCTTCTCCATACAGACTGTTATTCACGGAAGTGACCCAACAAGTGTGCTCCAAGTGCTCACTAGCTTCAAGTTCTCATAGGGGGCTTTGTATCCCCCGTTCTATGGAAAGTTCCCAGTTGTGGAGCAGAGCGAATGTAACAAGGAGATTTGTCGGAGAGACTCACTGGAGACTCTGAATAAAAATGATTGTGAGGAGATTATTATTTGTATGGAAGAGGCAGAGCGATCGAGTGCGAGCAGCTCAGTGGCGGAAATATAACATCTGAAACACATCCGATTTCAGAAATATTCCATAGATCAAAGGCCAGAGCGCGGCAGGGGGCATGGGAGAGTCTCTAATAATCCCTATCCATTCAGTTTGCACACAGGTCATGGGTAATCCGAGCTGTCCACCCCCTATCATGATCACTGCTCCCCCATTAGCATCGGTCTCTTTTTCGACGGGGTGACCAGCGTTTAGAGGGGTTCCGAGTCCGGGGAATAGTACCATGCAAAATAATGATTGTGAGGTGTGAAAAGTAGTGATTGCATAAAAAATTAAAGGAAAACAATTATAAAATATCAATTCCAGTGTGTCTTCCATGGCAATTCGACTGCAAATTCGGCAATCCTCGATGCATTTCGACGAAGAAAGCGGGAGACGGAAGGATCGATTGCTACTCGGGAATTGATGAGGGTAAGGAATTATCGGTTCAGTTATGTTTCACGCATTCCATTTCAGCTATTACTTTTGGTTTCCCATAGTGTGAGTTCGTCTTTTCGTCTATTAAAAATTTAATATATCCAAGGTGTATATCAAGGATTATCCAAGGTGACTGGAATAACAATAACACGAAAACAACAACAACAACATTATCATCATCATTGCAGGTTGCCCGTCTCACTTCTTTGTGTGTGCCGATCGATCCACGTGCATCGAACCGATCAAGTACCAGGATGGAGTGAGGGATTGTGGAGACGGAAGCGATGAACGTGAGCTTTTAAAGTATTGGAAATGCTTGTTTTGTTTCGCTGAAATAGATCTGGAATTATGAAAACAATACCTTCATAGAAAGAGGAATTTTTGAGATGGAAGAGATGAGCATGAGAACTCAAACGTTATCGAAAACATTCGTCTTGTATAGATCGAGCTGAAAAAAGTTAAACTCAGATAAAATACACTCTCGACAGAAGTAGCAAGAAAAGTAGGAAATTCAGCAATCGCGCTCAGTATTTCTTCCTATCCAAAACGAAAGAAAATAAATGCAGTTGGCGATATCCAAGTGGCGCTTGGATACGGCAACGTAACTAAGACTCTAAGACTCATCTCTCACCATCGATCGAGAAACGCCAGCCTTTCAAAACCTTTCAATTATCTTGCGATTTTTCAATAATTTATTTATTTCCAGCATGTCGATCTGGCGAATTTCCCTGCAACGATGGCTCTGCGTGCATTGACGGGACGAGATTCCAGGACGGAAAGGAAGACTGCAAGGACGGAAGTGATGAGGGTGAGGGGCTCAATGTATTTTTCAAGTCTCCATTCTATGTGAAAAAATCCGAATCTAGACGATTTAGCAGATAATGGTTGAAATACTGCAAGGATGGAAGTGATGAGGGTGAGGGCCTCTTTCTGACGACTACTTGATAGCAATTACCGTAAAAAGTAGACATTGTGCGAAAAATTGCTAAAAAAAAGGTTAGTAAACGGGATTCTAAAACGTAATTTATTTGCAGAATGCACGGCATCACAGTTCGAGTGCGCGTGTGGCAGGACGAGATGCATCGACGCGGGGAAATTGGGAGATGGAAAGGTGAGCGGGATGTTTGATCGTTCAGTCTAATATGATTGCGAATGTATTTGAATAAATTTGTAGGCCTTTGACCTAGAATTTTCAATATTTTTCAAATCAGGCATTAGACGGATCAGACATTAGAAGGACATTAGAAGGATTAGAAGGAATGATTTATCCTGCATTGTTCACTTATGTTTCACAGTGCGTTCCTATGACCAAGTGACTCATGCGATCGTTAACAGATTGTTTTCTTTTGAAACAACCAATAATAATTTCTCATTGAAGAAGGACTGCGAGGACGGTTCGGATGAGGTCCAATCTCCCTCTGGAATGGCAAAGAAGAAGGAGAGAAAGTGTCCCGATGGAAAGGAGAAGAGAACGAGCAGGAACAGTTTGCTGTATGGGGAGGTACGTTTTGCTGACTGTCGAACAACGAAGATTTCAGGGTTTCCCCAGATTCAAATAATAATAATAAATCATATTTCAGGTTCAATTGTGCGGAAACGCGCACGGCTGCCTCGAGGACTTGGGACAGATCTGCATTGTGAGTGATTCGAATGGGTTTCATGGTGCATTATTGAACTCTGCGGTGTCATTACGATCGATTTGTAGGCCTTATCTAGGGATAATAAAAAATCAATCAGTGTGCGTGCTGATGTTTCAAAATAAATCTCAGGTCGTCGGCGGCACTTGGCGATGCGTGTGCAAGCTGGGCACTGTGAGGCCTCTCGGAGCTGCGAGGTGCGTCGTTTATTAGTTATCCATTAATTTCGAACCCAGCTACCGTAACCGAATGAAACCGGCCATTCATCATTTTCATCAATTATTGATTAATTGTTAACCATGCTACCGTAACCTAACGTATCCAGATGTCTTCCCACCGAGCTGCTCTCTGCTTACATCTCCAATCCCGTAGCGAATTGCTCCGATCTCGAGAGGGATCTGCACTTGCAGGTATGGGAGAGTCGATAGGTTGGATAAGAAATTCACGTTCCGAGAGACAACTGAAATGTCAGAGAACAACTGAAATGTCATGGTAGTAGGGTTACGGTAGTTCATTGAATACGTGCTAGTGTAGCATGCTTTGGGTATGGTTGGTTTCGGTAACGAATCTATTTCAGTTCTCATCCCCCGCAAAGACGAAGAAGAAGGAGGCAACGAGGAGATCGCCCCAGAAGTAAATTATCAAAATTTGATCGAAAATATTCTTGAAGTATACTGATATGTAAAGTTTTCTGGCGTACAGAATGAAATGAATAGATCATGAAAAAAGAAAATAGAAAAAAGTTGAGAGAAGACTGAATGAAAGAATGATCTTTCGCAAATTCACAATTCTTCATTCTTCAAATTTGTGAAATATCACAAAGAATGAAAAAAAGAAATACTGAGACAGAAAATGCTTATTCCAGATTCCTCGTCTCCGACGACAACACGACGACGAGCATGATGGAAACGCTCGTGGAACAGAAGTAATTAATTATATTGAAGAAATTAGCTAATTAATTACTTAAGAAAGCGTGGCAAGATCCTGGTCGGCACAACTCCGGACATGAGCAAGAATGAAGTTTATGAGGCATTGGTGAGCTATTTCAATTTCCAAAAAATAGAATGACATATGCTTCAGTAGATCTTCTTTGGCGATTGTATAACTAAAGATTCGATTGTCTTGTCTTCCGCCCGTGAAAAATAATAATATTGTCCCTATTCAGAACACAACGGATCCCTTCAATGGCATAGTTCGCGTGACTACAAACGGTTCCGATGTCGCATCGTCGATTGATGGAGGAGCGAGGGAGGAGAAGGAGAGGAGGAAGGGAGATTGTGATCCGACCATTAAGGACAGTTGCAAGGGTGAGCAATATCTTTACTTTATGCCAAAGTTTTCATGAAAACATTCAAATAAGAATCCGTGCATGTTTCTGTATGCCTTTCATATTAGACTCACTACAAGAGATCGCCTTGTCTAAAGCGACGAATTTCAATCAAAATATCCAACATGAATTCCTTCCCAGGTGCCCATCAGCACTGCATGTCCTCATCAACGGAGAAGGGTCGATTCGTGTGCGGATGCGAGCGGGGATGGGAGATGGCTGAGGAGCAGTGCTATCGTGGGTTTATGGGCATTTTGTGATACCGAAGGATTTTGCGAGATTCATAAATAGTTTTATGTTATTTTTATGATGATAATGCCAACCCTAGCAACATAGCCGAACGCCGGTTGTCTTACGCCCAGTATGAAACATATCGAAATTCAGAAAAGCGCCACATTTTGCGTTTGCTTCACAAGACAACTTTTTTCTGATATGTTTCCACATCATCGTAAATGTTTCACTGCTCTAAGATTCTCAATGTATCGTCGCTTCCATTTACAAAAACATTAATAAAATCCCCACTCGTTCTCAGAACAAATCAACGAGTGCTCCTCTCCCTTCTCCAACGACTGCGACGCCGCCGCCCTCTGTATGGATAGCGTCAAGGGATACGAGTGTCTTTGTCGGTAAGTTGATCTTTGAGCTCTGATCTTTGATCTCTGATTTCTGATCTCTGACCCCTAATCTTTCCAGGGAAGGCTACCTCGACGTCTCTCCTCATCCACTGGCCAAGCCGGGCAGGAAATGTCTCAAGCGTGCGTTTTTCCTGATTATCTAGATCTGCGAATTTTCCGGCTCATCCTAATCGAATAATCGGTCGCTCCCGCGTGCGTGAGAAAGCGATAATTCACGCGTGCTGTCACTTTAGTGCGAGATTTCTCACTGATCAGATTAAGCGGAAGGGTCGTGCTGGCTTGTGCCTGCAGCATCAGACAAAGACTGATTATCTGAAAATTAGGAAGAAAAATCCCCCTGCAGGCGAAATTTCCCTGCCTCGGGGGCTCAAGTTGCTCCCCTCGGACTAATCCGAAAAGAGCGAAAGTGAGGAAATCCCCTACCCTCCTGTGTCCTTGCCATAGACAAAGGATTACGTCGGATTACGAGATTATCTATCGACAAATGACTACCTACAGTAACACGAGCTACAGTAACCTGAAATTCACGAAATACACTTTTCTGAAATATAGTACCTTTACAGTAACCAACGAGTGTGCATCGGCGGCATCAAACGATTGCTCACCGAACGCGCGCTGTATCGATCGACCAGCTGGTACGATAACGAATACCGTGATATCGATAACTGACTCCATTTCAGGATACACCTGTCGTTGCATGGAAGAGTTTGTGGATTTGTCTCCGGAGGGAGGCAAGAGGCCTGGAAGAGTCTGCGAGAAGCGTAAGCTCATATTTGATATCGTTAAATACGGTTCCGCTTATTATTCCGATCAGTCTAGAGATAATCAACGATGACGTAGCGAACAAAAAGTTTCGCATTATACGCTTAACACCGGATTGTCTCAGCTAGGCAGTTAAATATTTCCTAAGATAGCTAGGCCCCGAAAATAGGTCCCCGAATCAGGGTTCCAATTTCGACCGCCGAGCACCTGGCACAATAGGCAATCGCTCATTGCGCGTAGTCCAAGTCCTCTCCTTTTTTTGCCCGGTTCAGGGTCAGTCCCCATGAGGTGTCACACTGAGGACCATTATTTCTGACTGGCGAGGAGGAGGGCGAAAGGGCGAGGGAGGGCTGTTTTGAATGTCAAAAGTGGCGCGATAGTGAGACGAAATCTTAGTCTAACGATTGAAAAGTTCCTTGAATGTTCGGTCCTTTCCCAATAGGAACGCCTATCTCTAATCACTGTTCATCCCTTGTGAGTCACCTCTCGCTTCTCTCTGTGGGGTAATTTCCTTCACTGGATCGGGCAAAGCGAGCGAGAGATAAAGATGAAGGGGAGATCGAGTTTAGCCCCGCGATGGGTGTGACTCGAGAGAGGGAGGGATGGGGAAGCAGATGATAGTGATTGCGCAATGATGATAATGATGACGTCATCGATCGATAAGGAGCTATAATGTAAATCGCAAATTTATCCAAAATCGAAGCAGAATATCGCCCTAGGATGACGAAATCTATCGATATTCAATCAATAATTTGCAGGAGGAATCAACGAGTGTGCTGCGCAATCGCACGACTGCGATTCTGCAGCAGTATGTGTCGATACGCCAGAAGGTATCAATATCATTGTTTTTGGAATAAAAATCAAAGTAGTCACTGATGCAACAGCTTTTCTCTGTAGGTTATGCAATGCATGAAACGTATCCCGAAAACCATTTCTGGTTCAGAGTACACGTGAAGCAATTCCAGGCTTCACGTGTCATTGCCCCACGGGCTTCGCCGATGTGTCTCCTGATCCTGGGAAGAAGCCCGGAAGGATCTGTGCTCAGCGTTAGTTTTACTTTTTTTCGAAGAAAAGTATCGGTTCAATCCGCTTTCCTCCGAATCGCGTAGTTCACGTGTGTTTCATCAATTCTTTTTCAACAGCAACCTTTCGGAAAGCCTAATTTTGTGCCGTTGAGTCTCTTGCAATAAATACCAATTCCATCTCAGATCTCATCGATCCCTTTGTGCCCTTCCGGACCACCTCTTTCCCTGGCCACTAAAAGCATTAGCCCTCACTGCACTTTCCGATCTGCCCCTCGTTCGATCCTGTCTCTCTCTTTCTGCATTGCTCTCTCCATTTTCTGTCGATGAAAGACAAGGCAAAACGAAGAGACGAGAACAATGTCTGCCCTTGTGAGGAGACCTGATCGTCCACTGTCTTAGCCCTAATATCCCCTCTCTTCCTTCTTTGACTTGAGCTGAATTCTAGTCCAGATGCACTATCAATCACGTAAGCTGCTGGGATTGATTGACTCAGCTAGCTTGTCTCGATTGGATTTAGGAATGTTTTGGGAATTTCAAGTATTGTCCGAGCCTACGACTGACACATTGTCAGCAAAGAAGCGGAGCATGGAATGAGCGTGTTAGGCAATCGTGCTTCTGAACAAAACCTGCGAAACTTCTAATTGTAAACTTCATTGAATTGTATTGATCAAACCGATCCATCTGTGCCCTTCCTACTCTTCGTGAAGTGAAATTCACTAAAACATTCGTTAGTCCTGATCACGTTGCTTGAAAGTGCCCTTTCCATGTTGAACTATCGACTTCGAGGGATGTGACCTTTCAACCCATCGAAAAGTTACCAAGGATCGAGAACATCAGTAGTGAAAGTAGAGGTTGCACTGATCAGTACTGATATCTCCCCCTATGGTAGGGGGGAAAGAACCCCTCTTCGACCCCTTTGCTGACCCCATTCCTCCTTCGATCCTCGGGTGGGGTCGACGAATGGGAATGATTGAGAGTGATAAGCAGGCGAATGACCTAGAACACACGAGAGCTGCTAACTATTGCTCAACAGGAGATAGTGATGACGAAATCGGTGAGCTTCGAGACTTTCTTCAGCTGACAAAATCATGATTGCTCTTCATTTCGAGCTCGAAATAGGATAGCTTCTGACCACATCATTTGAAAGAATTTCCTGACCGCCCTGAAGCTTCATTTAGAGCTTCCCATCGTATTGAAACCCTCTTTTTTGCTAGGAACAGGCTCGAAATTTAAGTAGAATGAGAAGGTTGGGAAAGCGAACGCCTCCTCATTGCATGTCACATTAGCATTTGAATAGAAGGGAAAGAGAGGGACGGTCTACTTACTGCTCTCCGAGATTTCCATGTTCCATCCATTCCAACAGTGGGTAAAATGGGTTGGAATTCACATCGGGAAGGGGAGCAATCACTGTTCCTCCGTTACTCTTCCAATGCCCATAAAAGCCCCTCGAACATGTTGTGTTTTTATTAGAAAGAGGACTGTGTGACAGAATGAGACCAGGTCATCGCAAATGTGCATTACCTCCGCGATGAGAAGGTGATTACAGTAGATTAGCATACGGTAGAGGCTGATCGATACCGATTACAGTATCCCTGGACGACGATGCGGCCCCTGAGGACCACCAGAACACTACCGTAATCGGCCGAAATCAAGCCGCAGCGGCTCCCACCACGAACGGCACGAAGGGTACGGTATAGCTATCGACTAAGGGAAACAGAAAATTGGTACGCTAATTAGCTAGTTGGCGGTGAAAATTGACCCCGACGAGCGGGGCTTGACACTGCTGGGGAAAGTGAAAGTAAGGGAGGGGGGGGGGAAGAGGGGGAAGATGATTCCGAGATTGTTATCTCGAATTGACTGGAAAGTAACAACAGCACTTTCTGATACTTGTTGTTTCCTGTGAGAAATTATGCTGCTGAAAATTCCGGAAAAAAACCAAGCAAGATGCAATCGAAATTTGAATGAAAAGGCGTGATTTTGTGCAATAATATGGTGATAAGTGATCATAACAAGTGATGGTCTAGCTGATACGATATCAAAGCTTACCCGCAAGCTGCCAATCCGCCACTGTTTCACCATCATCATCCCGCTCCCTCGGGTCTCCTCGCCTCCCCCTCCCCCCGCGCTCTGTCCACGAACTAGCCCCTCCCTCCTCCCATAGTAGACACTGTGTCAGCTCTCCCTTCCTCTCCCAACCTAACCCCGTGCCCATACTCCCGGCTGTGTGTCCCCCTAAGGGCATAGAGGACGATTGTCAGTAGTACCAGGACCCAGAGTGCCCCTGATACCGTACCACGAGAGCTACAGTACCCTAATGGGTCCCCCTCGGCTGCAACGAGCCCTGCTGCTCCTGGCAGTGGCTGCAGCGACGCTTACACATGGTAATTGTTGATCTTTAATCTTTGATCTTTGTTCTTTTATCTCTTTTTCGCGCTTCATTGCTCTTTATTGAATGTTTGTTCTTTTTCTCACCATTTGTGATATGCTTCAGCGCTTGACCAAATCTTGGCGTTTCGTGCTTCTCCAATAGCTCTCTCTCTTTGGCACGATATTTTTAAAAAATCAAAAGAATTCACTTCAAATTCGTCATCGATCTCTGCGCTCTCCTCAATTCCCATGCTCTCTCGCTCCTCTCTGACTCACACCTTCTCTCTTGAGTAATGATGCATTGTGTCTTCACAGTAGGAGTCTCTGTCTGCACTCTCCTCTATTCCCACACTCTCTCGCGCCACTCTGACCTCTCCCCTTGCTACCACCGCCCTTTCGACTGTCCGAATCGATCAACACAACAGAAACGTGGTGCGAAATCGAGCCGCCAACTTTCGAAAACCCTTGTGAATTCAAATTTGAATCTTTCTTAGTTATTCGCAGCCCTGCAACAATTTGTGATCAAATCACTAGTGCATCCTCAGTCTGATTTGACCTTAACTTTCCCGAAATGGACAGATCCAAGAGTGATTCACCTAAAGTGCGAGTGGCTCTATAGGTAAGACACCTCTCTCGGTTGACCCCGATTTTAGTACAGATAGAACACCGAAAGGAAGCGATGGGAAGTACGGTAGAGATTGCCCTTTGGGGTGATTACGTGCTATCACCGACTGATCAATCCCAGAGAACTGGAACTTTCGCCCTCAAAAAAGCCGTGTGGTCAACGCCCTTTCGCCCCGTTCCTCCTTCATGTCTCATCAGTCCCATTTGGCACCCCCATCCCCTCATCCCCGAAGAGCCGCTTAGCAAGTTTACCCATCCTGATCAGCTCTCCTCCTTGTTCCATTCTTTCTTTCTCGAAAATATCTCCTTGCCTTCTCGAGCCATTGTAAACGTTGTGTGTAGGTAAACACCGCAATTACCTGCTAGCGAGCAGCAAAATTTTGACGAATGCACAGTGAAAAAACGCGCAAGCGCGAGATGGCTCAAGCCAGTTACAGGACACAGGTGCATTATTGGGCCTTTGCTGTCTGGCCTCTCCCTTTAGTGCCCACTGACTAGCCTAGGGCGAATCATGCCCCTGTCTGGTCTCTCTCTTGCCTGGATTGGATCGAGGATATGGATTGATCAGACAGAGAGTAGGCAAAGCAAAGAGGAAATTGGAGGGTTCGAGTGTCCTTTCGAGGGAAATTGTATACAAAAACGCACCGGAACAGTGAAAGGCACAAGGAGAAATCCAGCCCTGATTAGTTGCCATTATGCGCCTTGTTTTGTGTGTGCTTGTAGCTGAGAG
The DNA here is from genome assembly GCA_000180635.4 of Pristionchus pacificus. NCBI lineage: Eukaryota > Metazoa > Nematoda > Chromadorea > Rhabditida > Neodiplogasteridae > Pristionchus > Pristionchus pacificus. Next base: position 14,100,337 of record CM026577.1, read on the forward strand.
GGAAAGCAGATCTTGAGAGGCTTCTTCCTCTCCTTGTTTAGTGCTTGCCATTTCAACTTGACTTTTGTGGCAAACCATAACGTAAGGGATCATGCTTATGCGGTCCGATCCCACACTGCTTTATGAACCGTAAACGAGCCCGCAAATGGTTTCGAAAAAGTGAAATGGCGTAATCGATCCCCGTATCGAGCGCTAGTTCTAATCAGTCATAGCAATCTCCGAAGAGGGGGCGAAAAGACATTGGAAAGGGAAGAGAGGTGCCAGGCACTCCAAATTGTACCGGAACTGACAGCTGCTGCAGAGAAAGGCAATGAAGCAGAGAAAATCGATAATCGAAGAGAGATACCGTAATACAGTAATCCCCTGATTCAGGTGCGAATCCGTGTCAGGACTACACGCAGAGACACGATTGTGATGCAGTGTCCGAGTGCTACTCGGAACAACCCGGATACTTCCAGTGCAGGTACTGTAGTCGGAAGAGTACGGTAGCCAATCGATAATACTGTAACCAACTGATGATACAGTAGCCAATAATCGATATTCTCAGATGCCCTCGAGGCTACACCGACCGATCGCCCGACCCTCGGTATCCCGGACGGAAATGCGTGCGAGGTACGGTAGCTGATATCGATTGATTAGATCACCACTGCTCCCCTTTCACTGCTGATTCCTCAACTCGTTTGTGTCTGTCGACTTTTCATCCGCTCCCTTCCTCCTAATCTCCTTTGATCTCGACCTTGCATGATAAGAGCGGATAGATAGACTAATCAGGCCGCAGGCGCTCTCTCACTTTCCCGTGCTCTCTCACCATCCCTCTGACTAGTCTACTAGCCGGCTCCCGGCTGCGAGCAATTCTGTAACTGTGACCTTCTAATTGCCGGCCCTCCTCACTTACTTTCCCTCTCTTTAAGAGTAGATCAAAGAGAAGAGAAAGGGGACGAACAATTGACAGGACCGAGAGAGTGGTTGAGTAATATCGAGAACAATGAACACATTACAACACGCGTCTCTGAATTCACCCATTCTACCCATTCACGTCTAAGATTCACTTGCGAGTGTCCATAGGGATATGTTTCAAGAGGTGGTCAAGATTTAGTTCGTGGAGGCTCAATAATGAGGCAGGAGACGATCCCAAACAAAATCAAATCATTTCGATGACCTAATCAATAGTCTCGTTATTCGCACTTTATGTGGGAATCGTGCTGCTTTTCACCCCTGAGAAACGAACGAGGGGATACGAAAACGGCTGAATCATTATTTGCAAGTGCCGATCATAGTAGTGATTGATGATCATTGCGGAAGAGATAGCATGGGAAAACGAGAGAGTTCAACTGGAATCTAGTCTTGAATAGGGTAATCCTCTCCTTCATGACCTTGTCGATCTGTCAATCCTTCCTCTTCTTGCCCCCAGTGATTTAGGCTTCCCTTCAATAGCCAAATCGTCGCCCGGTTTGAGTAGGTACTGCTGTAGCCAAGTGAGCAAGTAGAGTAAGGGAATTCGAAAATCGATGATCAGGAAAAAATCAATTATCGATAATTCGCAGCGGTGAACGAGTGCGCGAACGGCTCGCACAACTGCGATCAGAACGCCGAATGTCTCGATAGAGAAGACGGATTCGAGTGCAGGTACGGTTACAGTAATCGAAAGCTATCGAGGACTGACTTTATTCAGTAATTACATGCTACCGATAACTGATTTTATACAGTTATCGAGAGCTAGATATCGAGGATTGATTTTATAAGTTAAAGGGGGAGGGGCACGAATATTTTCTCACATAAGCTGAGCCTGTGGGGTAATAGGGATGCTATACCCGATCACAAATCACTTTATCCGAAGTTCTAGAAATGCCTCTGAACCTCACTACGGATTTTTGAAGTGTCATTGATTGTGCAGGCACAATTTGGGGTACTGTATTCTTGTATTGATTTCACTAGATTGGCAGTAGTGAGGTTTGCACACTGCGGGAGTCGAACCAGACGGTGCCGGATAGCGAGGCAAAAGCACAACCACTAGGCTAAGTGCCGTTATATTGGATGAGTCTAGACGGCCTAGTTAAGGGAGAGGACAGAGTCAACGGCTGTGCTGATTACTGTAGTTACAGCGGGGTGCAAGCACGTCGTGGTGGGACCCACCAATTTCGATTCGTGCCCCTCCCCCTTTAACGGTAAAATTGTAGATGCAAGGCTGGATGGAGAGACGTGAGCAGAGGTGGACTGATCGGAAGAACGTGTCACAGAGGTGAGCAGAGAAGATAAAAGATCAAAGATCAAAGATCAACCTTCCAGAACACCAGTGCACTGCTATCGATTGCGCAGCTGAAGCTGAGTGCAGAGAATCTCCGACTGGTCCGGTCTGTCAGTGCATCAGCGGATATGTTGACGTGTCCAGACAGGTGAGATTTTACTGAATGAGTTTCACGAAGAGATTAACTGCCTGCTCGCTTGCCGTCAATAATGGGCGACAAGTTTTCTCTTCGAGAATATTAATAAAAAATACTTCTAAGGATGTTAGATAGCAGTCATGTACATGAATTGTTATAATACGTATGATGATGCAGGATCAAATATCAAAGACCAATCCCCTTCTTCCTTTGCAGCACGGCCGTCCCCAAGGTCGCGTGTGTCGCGCAGTCGTGAACGAGTGTGCCGAGGGTAGACACGACTGCAGTTCCCATGCGGCATGCATCGACACCGCTGAGGGTATGTTGCAGTTTGTAGTGTGGTAATTGATCTTTGATCCATGTTCGCTGATCTTCATCATTAGAAGTAGCAGCTACATATATAGTATAGTTGGTAGTTTGATCTTCGATATCCGCAGGCTACGCCTGTCGCTGCCACGATGGCTACAGAGACGAGAGCACACAGCCGCACTCCAAACCGGGAAGAGTCTGCGTCAGAGGTACGGTAGAGTGGGGATACGGTAGGGAGAACAATATTGATTCTGTGCGTTTGATTATGTTTCACGATTGTTCTAAATGTCATCGGAGCAGGGCACATTTGATTTCAAAGTCAATTCCTTATAAAAAAAAAGAAAACAAACTCTCCTTGCAGAGAATAATATACAGCGAGCCGCTAAGAGTAAGTCATGCACCTATCATAAATTAGCGTTGGGTTATTGTCACTCGGCTCTTGGTGTCCCCTTCCTTTCTTCATGTCCTTTTGTCCGGTCCGGGAACTGTCCGCGAAAGATTCAGAAATACATTTGCCTTTCATGTGTATTGCTTTAGATTTTTGTGAGTCCGTTTATGGGTGCCATTCTTATTATTTTTATAATTTAATTATATTCATTACAGCCTTCACTCCGGATCCGCCCGAGTGCGACGTGAACGATCCTCTGTCCTGCGATGCGAATAAGAAGGTAATTAATAATTAATTAATTTAATTTTACTAAAAATAAAATCGATAATTGCAGGAAGTGTGCGTGTTCGCAAATGGAACGTACAAGTGCCGTTGCGCTTCGGGATACAGGTACGGTAGGATTACTGTAGCTAGTTGTACGGTTCCACCGAAAGTCTCAAGTCGAACGGTCTAAAACGAGAACCACGATATCGAATACGTTTCAAATATAGTTGATCTGTCTATAAATTTGTATGAACTGATACGTCCTCTGTATGTTGTTCGAATAACCCAAATACTCCAGTCGTCTCTCCGACGGTCGCTGTCTGGTGATCAATGAGTGTGCCGATTCAAGACTGAACAATTGCCACAAGGACGCCCAGTGTATCGATCAGGTACGGTAGACTACTGTAGATTACGGTTGGCAATTGCGTAGTGACTTTTCAATCGCTAGATACGATAGTATGGTAGACTACGGTAGGCAATCGCAAAGTGGTTTTTATAAATACCGTTACCCAAGGTAGATTACGGTAACGCGATTACTGAATGGCCGATCAGGAAGTGACTTTTTATTCTTTGGTTTAGCCTGACTGTCCATTGTGAGAGTCATCCCTGTCGGAACGAAGGAACGAGAATCGAAAGGGAAAGGAGAGGGTCGAAACCAGCGTCCATTAGCCATTATTTGACTATGGCGGACTTAATGCGAGAGAAGAAGAGAGCTGAGCTGAGCGAAGCGCGTTCTCTAATGTTCAAGCGGGGGGATTTGGAGGTACCATCTTCCGCGGATTGGGATGATAACCTAATTGGGACCATGTACCAGGATGGTACCAGGAACCGGGAACTAGAAACCAGGACCCAACAATTCCAGGCCGAAGGGTACGCGTGCCAGTGCAATCCGGGCTTCGCTGATGTTTCGCCCAAGGGTGAATCCGGAAGGATCTGCCGACGAAGAGTCAACGAGTGCAATGAGAAGGTGAGCGATAGAGTACGGTAGCCGACCGGGAACTGGCTTTATATTAAAAATAAGGGAACAAAAAACAGTGAAGCGCAGTGTGTAGAAAGTGAAACTTTGCTGTGGTGGCCGAACAATGAATGAATGTGGGTCAGACCCATTCATCTTTTTCGATTGTTTGTGGTGAAGAAGAGTGAGAGGGAATAAAATGAGGCAAGAAGCAACTGGCGAACGGGCAGGGATTTAGTCTGACTATCTTATTTTGAGGTGATAGTGTACAGGAAATCAAGAATGTTGAATAGTCATGACGAAATTATCTCAGACCAAATACGGTGTGGACTGCTCGAACAACGCCATTTGCGTGGACAAGGATGATGGTTACGAGTGCAGGTAGGAAGATCGAAGATCAAAGATCAAAGATCAATCTGGTCTCGCCAGATGCCGTCCCGGCTTTGCTGACGTCTCCGCATCGTATGCGAAACTTCCCGGCCGACAGTGTGTAGAGGCGATTGATGAGTGTGCTGATGAGTGAGTCTTCTTTCGATGTTCGAATATGTTTCACAAAACGCTCAAAACTTCGAACAATCTCGTTGATTTAATGCCACATTGGCCCGCCTTGCAAAAAAAACTATATCCGTGATTTGTAGTTAGCCATTTGTGTTCCGAACGGAATCTCAAAATCAATATTTCGTTCCAGATCGCTCAACGATTGCTCCGAACACGCCATCTGTGAGGACACGAAGGAATCGTATCGATGCTCATGCAGAGCAGGATTCGTCGATGCATCGCCCAACTCGGTACACTATCCCGGACGGTGCGTTTGCCAAAAATATAGTTCTTCCAGCATTTTCCGACTTTGAACTACACGATCAACAACTAATTGAATAATTCTAGTTGTAAAATGTGTTTTTCCATCAAGAAATGCAGCACTATTACAGAATTCAGTTAGCAAGTTAATTGAACAATCTATGAAACATAACCGCGAAAAATTTATGAAGGAACAATGGTTTGAAATTGCTATCATTTGCAGTGTGTGCCGCAAGCCGATCGAGAAGGTCTCAGTGCAAGACGATGCTCGCACTTCCCTCTCCGTCGATGAGTGCGATCCCAAGAATCCCAAGTGCGTCGAGTGATCTTTGATCTTTTAGAGCTCTAAGAGTTCATCTTTGATCTTTTACAGCTCTATAAGTTGATCTTTGATCTCATGATTCTGTTCCAGATGCGGTCGCAACGAGGTTTGCTCCGCTAAAGTCGTGCAGGGTCAGAATGTGTGCGCCTGTGCGGATAATGCCTTCCGATACCATGATGGATCGTGCAGATGTGAGTTTTATTTTATTGCGGGGTGGTTTGCTGATGACCTTTGCCGTTCACTGAGTCATTTATTTTTTGTTCGGTAATGAAAGTTATCGTGTTTGCATATGCTTCACAGAATCCTTTATCTTTGAATGAAAGCAATCGGTACCCTCTTCATAGTCCATAATAATTCTCTTTCTTCAGTGTACTCTGCGTGCTCTCGCAATCACAATTGCGACCAGAACGCCGTCTGCCTCAACATGTTCGACTCATTCACCTGCCAGTGCCGGTAATTAGCCTAATTAACTTAATTATAATAATTAATTAAACAATTATGACGTCATAAACCTAATTCACAGAGCCGGCTTCCTCGACGTCTCCCCTGACGCTGAGCGCTCGCCCGGAAGAAAGTGCAAAGAATGTAAGCGATTTTTGAGAAACGTCGACCGAGCACACGCAATGAGTTTTTGTCAGGATTTTGTTATATTTGAAAAGTCGAATTTTAGTGGTGAACGAGTGCGCGACGGGCGAGAATACGTGCGACCGCAACGCGCGCTGCATCGACGCCACCGACGGGTGAGAAACGGCGTCCTGCCTCACGCAATGCAATTTTGACAAGAAAAGACAAATAGGAATCGTCGTCGAACCACACCACTTGCAGGTACGCGTGCGTGTGCGACTCCGCATACACTGATGTCTCCTCGACCCACGGACTTCCTCCAGGCAGACGATGCGTTGCTGGTGAGTGTGGCAAACGTCGAACTGACTCACGCAATGAAAAATTTCCCAGAATCAGAGCAATTAGTAAACCTCGGCCTTTGCAGCGCACAACGAGTGCTCGTCCAAGTCGCTCAACACCTGCGACGAGAACGCCGATTGCGTGGTCACCAACGATGGATACACCTGCCAGTGGTGAGAAACGTCGCCGAGGTGCACACAGTGCAATTTTAGACAAGAAAGTGATTAGTAATCGTCGTTCACGCCACACCATTGCAGCTATGCCGGCTTCATCGATGTCTCTTCAATGGCCAATCTGGCCCCCGGTCGAGTGTGCACGGTGCAGACGACGTGTCCCAAACAGAAAACGGATCTCATGTTCCTAATTGACGGCTCCGGCTCCATCGGGTCGTACGTGTTCAAGAATGAGGTAAGATTGTTTTTTTAAAAGAGACAGAGTTAAGTGTATTGAATTCACAGGATTTTCAAAAGAATATCACACCCGTGAAACATATTCGGAATCGTCGAAATATCTCACGCAATGCAAAATTGTCCCAATCTACAGGTGCTTCGCTTCGTGCGTGAATTCGTCGAACTGTTCGAGATCGGATCAGATAAGACCCGTGTGGGACTCATCCAGTACTCGGACCAGGTGAGAAACGTCGCCGACGTACACGCAGTGCAATTTTCAACAAGGAAACGATTAGTAAACGTCTACCACACCACAGATTCGTCATGAATTCGACCTGAACCAGTACCCGGACAAGGCGTCCGTCCTCCGGGCCATCACCGAGACTCAGTACCTGACCGGGCTGACCAGAACCGGCGCCGCCATTCAGCACATGGTCAAGGAGGGCTTCTCCGAGCGTCGTGGTGCACGGTGAGTGATTCGTCGCCTATCGAATTTTCCACGCAACTCTCGGTTAGCAAACGTCGCACTCACCACACAATCGCAGTGCTCGCTCCAACGACGTATCTCGTGTGGCCATCGTTCTGACTGACGGCCGATCGCAGGATAACGTCACCGAACCAGCAATGTCCGCCCGACAACTTGGAGTGAGTTGGGATGAGAGATCAGAGATCAATCTCAACCTACAAATCAACCTACAAACCTACAAACTACAGATCAATACATTCGCCATCGGAGTGACCGACCACGTGCTCGCTTCGGAGCTGGAGACGATCGCCGGCTCCTCGCAGCACTGGTTCTACGTCGACCGATTCAAGGTGCGTCGTGTACTATTTAGTAAACGTCGCCCTATCGAAAATGTGACAGTAATTCAACATGGTGTATAAAATTGCAAACGTCGCCCTCCATGCAGGACCTCGACACGCGACTCCGCTCGATCATCCAGAAGGTCGCCTGCCCGCAGGCAAGAAGGGAGCCAACCGCCAATGATGTGAGAGTTGATCTTTGATCTTTTCAGAAGTTGATCTTTGATCTCTTGCAGCACGGCTGCAATGCCCGCTCGCAATCCGGCTGCGACCGCTCTCTGAACGAATTCTGCGTCGAGGAGTCGGGACTGGGCAAGTGCGTGTGTCCCGATGGATTCCAGCGTCATCCACTGACGAGAGTGTGCGGAGGTGAGTGGTGTAGTGTGTGGGAAACGTCGCCCTATCAGAAATGTGACAGAGTCGTGGTGCGGACTAGTAAACGTCGTCTTATTCAGGTTCACTTTGCAATCCGCAGCTGCTCACCTCGTGCATCTTCCCCGAGGTTCGTGAAGAAACATTGAAAATATTAACAGATTCGCTTTATTATATACTGCGACCGTGCCTCCTATCATTTCTATTCAAATTTGCTAAAAATTCAGTTGGCTCTGAAACATAACTGAAGTGAAATCATCAAATCTCTTTAGGAATGCCTGATCACTCCCTTCCTCAACCATCGTTGCGCCTGTCCCGAGGGATACACGCGCGACTACAGGAGTGGATTCTGTGGTGAGATGAGAGATCAAAGATCAAGTGCTAAGCTCCGCCCCCATTCCAGTGTCGATCAAGGAAGTGCACATCTCTCCTCAGCACGATGACGATTGTGCCAATGGAGGAACGAGATGTGAAGAGGAGGAACAATGTGTCAGGTCAGAATCGTTCACTGTCCATTTATTTCTAAATTATTATTTTTCAATCGTCTTCCTTTGAGAAATCATAGATGACCGATTCCCAAAGTGCTTTGAGCGTAGTTGAAACATACATTTTGAATTTGCATTGCCGAGTAATCGAGACTGAAAAAAATGTGTTTGTGTTTCACGTTTGGATCTAAGTGAGATGGTTAAAGACGGAGTAATGGTTCTATGTGGAAATAAAACAAAATTATTGTCTGCAGGGATCGCTCGGGTCAGGGCCACTACTGCGAGTGCCGTGCCGGATTCCAACGGTGAGAGATCAAAGATCACATTTTCTCGTTCATATCAAAGATCAAAGATCATCACCCCCTTTCAGTCGCTCTCGTGACGGTCGATGCGCGCCGCCCGGCACCTGCGACCCGTCCCATCCCTTCGCCTGCGACGTCCGGTAAGTGGTGTAGTCACTAGGAAAAGTCGCCCTGTCGAATTTCGACAGCGGTCCTAAATTGGTGGTGTTGTGGTAAACGTCGCTCTCTTGCAGCAAGCGCGAGCGCTGCCTCGCCCACGGCAACTACTACACGTGCCAGTGCGATCACTCGGAGCGCCGACACCCTGTCACGGGAACCTGTCGTGAGTTTGACATACGAAACTCTGTCTGACCCACAGAACCGCCTCGGATTACGGTAGCCGACTATTTGCAGTTCGCGACGAGTGCATGCTCGGTCTGCACGATTGCGATCGATCCGCGCGGTGCATCGACACCGACGAGGGCGACGGATTCATCTGCGCCTGTCCCAACGGGTACCGTACTCCATCCTCACGACCGATGGCGATCGACTACTGACTTTTCAATCAAATACCGTACTCGTTGCAGATTCTTCGACCGCTCGCCCAATCCGATCGCCAAGCCCGGCCGTCTGTGTATCGCTGAACAGAACGAGTGTCTCGATGGATCGGCCAGGTACGGTAGATCGATCGATAACTGGTTACGGTAGTTATAAAAATCAATAAATCGATTGCAGATGCTCGCCCAATGCACTGTGCACGGACACGGATCAGGGATACGCCTGCAGGTACGGTATTACAGTATTCTACCGTAATGAAGTTACAGTAACCCTGGATGATACAGTAGCTAACCATAAAGCAGTAATCGATAAACGGTACATAGATACAGTATCCTACCCTACCGTATCCTCAGATGTAAATCGGGTTACGTCGATCACTCTCCCAATCCCTCTGCCTTCCCCGGTCTCGTGTGCACTCAACTCGTGAACGAATGCGCATCGCCGAGGTTGAACAATTGCGATCGGTAAGAGGTATTGTTCAGTTGTCTGGAGTGGGAATCTAGTTAGGGCTCTCTAGATGAAGAGTTCGACGAGATGGATCCTGATAAAGTGGATTGTGTTGATTTCTAAAGCTAAAATAGTCTAATACTGCAGTCTGATACTGAGTCATACAATACTAACAATAAGAAGAGCGTGTTTCTATGACTCCGCCCACAAATAAACTCTTTCCAGTAACGCGATCTGCATCGACACAGCAGAGGCGTACACGTGCGTGTGCAAGGCAGGCTTTGTTGATGAGGATGAGTTCAGAAACCCCGGCAGGAGATGCAAGAAATGTGAGTGATAAACAGTACCTCAACTATCTAGCTGCTTGACTTCAAAATCCCTCAGCACATTGTGTTGTTTCTATAATTGTCAAAGAACATGATTAATGAAGAAATGAATAAAGACAACGAAGCAAAACTTTTTTCCAGTGCACCAGAACGATCGTTGTCAGCCGGGCAAGAACGACTGCGACCGCAACGCGAGATGCATACAGGTAAGGACCGGGAATTCAGGGAAGACCGGGGAATGGGAAACCGGAAATCTGAATGAGGCAAGGCAATAGGATAAGCAGGAATTGTATGAGAACCGGAGAGTAGGAAAACCGGAAATTGCTTGTTTTGAGCCGGATGGGAATTTGCAGAATTGAAATTATCCGGACTCTTGCAGATCGGTGACAATGACTACTCGTGCGCGTGCCCAGCGGAGTTCCGTGACAAGTCGCCCGATGTCTTCAATCGACCCGGTGAGAAAAGTTGTGCAGAAAGGTGGCAGCGACTAATTATTTATTTTCTTCACAAGACGAGGCGGAATCATTTCGCAAAAGTCTTTAACACTCAATATTCGAGTTGAAACGTATCCGATCATGACTTAACGGAGACATTTGCAGGCCGCGTTTGCATCCCGGTCATTCCCGAGTGCGATAACCCGACGCTCAATGATTGCGACTCACCCGACAGAGCCATCTGCACTGACACTGATGAGGGATACAACTGCCGATGCAGGTTTGTTGTTGTTTAGAATGTTACTGTTATTGTTTTGACCTCAACAACATTCAGATCCGGCTTCCTGGACATTTCACCGAGCATCTCGCACAAGCCCGGAAGACTGTGCAAACAGCGTATGTTTCAGATTTGATTCTTGAACAGCGAATAATTGATCTCTCAATATCAAGCGCGGTCCCGCCTAAAAGGTAAACGATTATCGATTTCTTCAGTGACGAACGAATGCGCCATCGGCACTCATGATTGCGCACGTGATGGAGGCATCTGCGAGGATACTCCCGATTCATACCTTTGCCGGTGAGAGATACCGTATCCAAGACTACAGTACCCTTCCCTACCTACTGTATCCCAATCACCCCCTAGATGCGCCCTCAACTACCTCGACGTCTCGTTCGATCGCGTCAATCGACCAGGCAGAAAGTGCAAGAGACGTGAGTAAATAAAATCAGTTGTCGATTCAAAACTTTAACTTACCGTAATCTTACAGTAATCGACGAGTGCGCCACCGGACAGAACGACTGCTCCGCCGAAGCGACCTGCACTGATACTGAGGTACCGTAGGTTAGGGTACTGTAGCTAATCGATACTCCTTGAAGGACTCGTACATTTGCGCGTGTCCGGCCTCTCACAACGACGTGTCGCCCGATGTGGCCAGTCGGCCCGGAAGGAGATGTCTGCTCAGTGAGTTATTGTTAGAGAAAATAATACAATTCGCGAAAAATTTTCTCATTTGTGAAAACCTATAACCATTCATCCAAAAGATATGTTTCACATGATTCTCACATGAAGTATCGATTGAAGAACACAGTTATTCAGGAGGCAGAAGTCGAAAAATTATTTAATTCAGGAATCAACGAGTGCACGTCGAACCGTCACGATTGCTCCTCGAATGCGGACTGCATTGACACACCGCAGTCGTATCAGTGCAGATGCAGGTAAAATATCAAATATTCGTTCTTCGACCATTAAATTTGAAATCAAGACAAATTCTATGCTCGCTTATGCTTCACGATTACTCCACAAGCAATTTTTGTAATGAGAGCTAATCATTTCTTTGCTCGCTGCGCGAAAAACACTCCTAATCGTATCGCAACAATTATTATTTTCTCTCCAGGGACGATTTCGTGGACGAGTCACCCGATCGTCAACATCGTCCTGGAAGAGTGTGTAGACCCGCCCTAGTTGACGAGTGCAGAATCGGTGAGGATGATCTTTCACTTTTTGATTTCGATCTTGTAGCTGCAGATTGATCATGAACTATGAGGATCTATGAATAAATGATCTTTGACCTTCCCCTTCAGGCAAACACGATTGCTCTCGTGACGCCATCTGTCACGATCTTCAGCAGGGATTCACATGCGAGTGCAGAGACGAATTCATCGATCAATCGCCCAGTCGAGTCACTCATCCCGGTAAGGAATTGATCTTTGATCTTTAGTCCCTCAGTCTTCGTATTCACAATATGAATAATCGTCTTTTAATCTCACGATTGCTCGTATTTCGAATCATCACTATTTCAATGAATAGATAAATGCCGGTGCAGAGTGCATTTCCCAAATTGTAAGGTCGCGTTTGCTCTCCCCGTCCCACTCCTCCTCCCGATGAGTGTCGCGTGGACAGTCTCACCTCGTGCCATGTCCATCTCAATGAGGTCTGCCGGTGAGTTGTGAAGTTTACTTATTGTTAGTATGTGATGATGCAGAATTCAACAGTCTGATTAATTTCATTGCATTATTATTGAAACAAGCATCGGCTCAACGATTGCATTTTCGTCGTTTCGCTCACTCATAGCCTATCCGTGAAACATTTATGAAACACCCTGACGCAGAAGAGGTAAAGAATGGTAAAGAATAGTTTTGCTCCACTGATCGGGGAGGAAAGATCAGAGAGATCACCCTTTCAGTCTTGTCGGCGGTATCCCGAAGTGTTCGTGTCCCGTTAACTACGAGAGAGACGCGTCTGGAGCGTGTACGATAACGAACGAATGCGCTAATCCGTCGTTGAACGACTGCCATCTCAGTGCGGAGTGTATTGATCAACAGGTGAGCAGAGATCAAAGATCAATTATTGTTTTTGCCGAACTATCATCATCGCATGTACCGATTCATAACCGAGCTGTTAAACATATCATAGTCGCAAAACACCAGAATCATTCAATAAATCTTCTCAGGTCGGCTTCACGTGTCGCTGTCGTCAGGGCTTCAAGGATATCGGAGATAGACGCAAACCCGGAAGAATGTGCAAACCTCGTGAGTTTCGAAGCAAATCTTCTTTCTCCTTACAGTTTCCTCACGTTTTATTAGATCTCTGTTCTAGTGGGGAATGAGCACCAGTTCCCCCATCAGATAAGATGAATAGCCTCTCAATCACAAAAAAAGTATCTTTTCAGCTGCGAAATTGTCAGATTATAAAGGCATTTGAATCGCCTGGAACCACCTTTACCATTTCATCATTTCAGTGACGAACGAGTGCCAATTCCCCCACCTCAACGACTGTCATCAACACGCCGTGTGCACGGACCTCGAGGAGGGTTACGAGTGCAAGTGCCATCAGGCGTGTTGTTGTTATTATTATTGTTGTTGTTTTTGTTGTTTTGTTTTTTTATATGTTTTGAACAATGGAGCCATTGCCCGATCGAATTCACAACGCTCACCTGACTGATGAGCAAATCGTGAAACGCAACTGAAAATTTTTATTGAATATCGTTTTCAGGGTTTCAAGGACCTCTCCCAAGGTCGTCCCGGTCGTCTGTGCAAACAGCTCGTGAATGAGTGCGCCAATGTGAGTTATTGCGTAGGGATGACGTCATCTCGATTGATGATTACCTAATGATGACGAAATTGCAGCCTTCGCTCAATTCGTGCGACAAGAACGCGCGTTGCTTCGATGAGGAGGAGGGATACAGGTATGGTAGATATTGATTTTTGCCCGCGAGTATTGTATTCATCGATCACTGCAATAAAATACGGTAGTGATTACGGTAGTGATCGATTGCTGTACTGAAGTGCGGTACTTCATACTGTAGAAAATGGTATTGATTGCAGATGTGAGTGCCGTTCCGGATTCCTGGATATCTCTCCTACACCGATGCTCAAGGGACGAGCGTGCAGACAGCGTGAGTATTTTATTAATATTGAATCTAAAACGTTGACGTACCGTAAAGCACGGTAGAGTCACTGTAACGCATAATACATCCTATAGTAATTAACCATGAAAATCTTTCATTGCAGTTGTGAACGAGTGCGCCAACCCGTCTCTCAACGACTGTGACAAGCACGCTCTGTGCAGAGACACGCCTGATTCGTACGAATGCGAGTGCCCCGCACAATCCAGGTACGTTGGGTTCCGGGGGGGGGGGGGGGGGGGGGGGGGTGCGGTAGCTGAATAGAAATTGGAAAAAACGGATGACTTCGAAGATTGAAGTATGCTTCATAGTCCGTGTAAGGTAAGATGGGAATCATAATTTATAATTATTTGTCGTAAGTTGGTCGAAAAAACACAATAACCTTGCAGAGACATCTCTCCCTCGCCGGCGTTCCCCGGCCGCGTCTGTCTCATGTGTATGTTATTTTTGGGAATAGTTAAAATAAACAAATGAATAAAATAAATAAAGTAATTAATTTTCAGTCGAAAACGAGTGCGAGACGGGCAGAAACGATTGTGATCAGCACGCAATCTGCAGAGATAATGAACAGGTAAATTCAGACATAAATATCTTCATTCAGTCATAAACAAGCAAGGTTTTTGAAAAGTGTTTCTATCAGTTGGTTTGAGTACTGAACTGCCTTTCTCCACAATATTTTTGGAAGACAATGAAGAATGTAATAGCAAAGCCTATTGATGATTAACCAATAATGATTCTTCAGAGTTTCTCATGCGAATGCGCTCCCGGTTTCACCGATCGATCTCCGAACAAGATGCAGAGACCGGGGAGAGTCTGTGTGCAATTGGTCAGTTATTTACATTTTAAAATGTATATTTAGGAGGAAGAGAGAAAAAGAGAAGACGCAATTAGAAGGAAGATCAATGTATGCTTCACCATGAGCGTATATCAGTACCGCATCGATCCGATACGATGATTTTGCGTCTACCGTTGTTAAACATAATCAACATTCATTCCTCAGGTCGATGAGTGTTCATCCGGTCGTCATACGTGTTCGAAGAAGGCCGATTGCAGGGATCTCGAGGAGGGATACACGTGCGAGTGCAAGGACGGATATGTGGATAGGTATGCACAAAGGTTTTCATGTCGTATCTAGAACAGGCAAGTGCGAAAGTTCCTGCATTCTTCATTTTTAATCCAATGATGACTGCGGGAACGGGTGCAAAACCCTGAAAACTCTGCTCATATTTCACCTTTCGCAGCCTAGGAAAAGTAATGAAAGCGCTGACGTTTTACAGGAAGAATCATTTGAACACAATTCCCATATTAGATCGCCCAACATGCTCTCGCAGCCGGGTCGTGTCTGCCAGCCGCCTGGTACGTCACATTTTCTAGTTGTGTTTAACGTCATCCAAAAAGCATCTTGGTGACTACATAGATCGTGGACGCAATCTATTCCATTGCAGAGGTGTGTCCTCAGTCGAACGAGTGCTCCGCTGCAGCGATCTGTACGCCCCAAGGAGGAAACAGATACGAGTGCACGTGCATTCAGGTGACAGATAAAATATATTGGGTTTATTTTATTCCAATGAGATCCTCACCGGTAATAAATGTACAGAACCACAAGAAACTTGAAAGAACCCTGAAACACATCTGAATCGGTTGAATGGAAATCATATTCAGGGTTACGTCGATCAATCGCCCGCCGGTCAGAAGGGACGCGTCTGTGTGAGAAGTGAGTGATTTCTGTCGAACAATAAGACATCGCAAATCTCTGCCAGTCTACATTAGTATCCTCCACACGTCCACTGACGATAGTTGATGCGAGATGATGACGTTGTCGTTGACACATCTTAATCCCCTCTTGCAGACAACGCTTGTCGCGACGCCCGTCTCAACTCGTGCTCTCGTAACGCTATCTGCTATGATGACGTCAACTCGCCCGGAGGATACAGGTAGATATTATTTTTTCTTTCCACTGACCCGCAGAACCATTAAGTTCAATTCGTTCCCTTGCAAGTTAAGCACGTGGCGTAGCATATTCGAAAGTGTAATCTATGCGTTTCAGATGTGAGTGCTCTCGCGGATTCGTCGACCGCTCGGACGATCCCAAACTGACCGGACGTGTGTGCGAACCCGCCCAGCCGCCCACGCCTCCTCCACGTAAGTTTTATCTACCGTATCCTACCGTATCCTTACATTATCCTTATGACTTCCGTATCCAGGGCTACCGTAGTTACACCGTATTCCTACCGTAACCGTACCCCGTTGCAGGTCACCCGTGCCAGGACCCTCAACTGAACGATTGTCATTCGGCGGCGTCGTGTCGCACCACCGGCCCCTCGTCGTACACGTGCGAGTGTCTACAGGGATACGCGGACAAGAGCCCCGATCCGAGAGGACAGGTACCGTGATCTACACTTCGTACTCTTTTAGTGGTGTCGCAGCCTAGACAATTTGTCCGAACCAACTAACGTTGGCTGAATTTCGTTCTGAATGTGTTTCATCCTGTGTTCTAAAGGGTGAGCGAGAATTTCGAATGATATCTTCTTCACACTTGCGATGTAGAAGTTACAATATCGATAAGTAGACCGTAACCCTACAATATTCCCATTGCAGCCCGGTCGGATCTGTATGCTCACTCAGCCCGTGTGCTTGGACTCCTCTCAGAACGACTGTCACGCCGCAGCCATCTGCGCCGAGGTCGACGGCCCTGACCGGTGAGTAGACCGTCTTGATCTATCAGCCAATTACGGAAAGATTTGCCGGTTCCGGATCTTCCCGGCTCTACGTATCACGGCTCTAACAATCCAATTACAGTTTCACATGCCGCTGCCGTGATGGCTACGTTGACCAGTCGCCGGACAAGCATCATCGGTATGCTTTCTTTACTAGTGATTAGAAGCAATTCAGAAACTGATTAGAGTAACGATGATTAAACTCGTAATTTTAGTGCCGGTCGTATCTGTGTGGAGCAAGTGAACGAGTGTCTCTCGCGTACATTGAATGACTGTGACCCGCTGGCTGTCTGCGAGGATAGGGTAACATCATATTTTAACTCACACTTTTTCATTACTTAATTACCCGAACGAGTTGTTAGAATTCTAATGGTTCGTCGTGATTGCCTATGAGTGACGTAATTGCAGGTGGAAGGGTACACTTGTCGCTGCCCCGTGAACACAATCGATCAGTCGCCCGATGCCGCGAGAAGACCAGGAAGAAAGTGTTTCGCACCGGTAAGAGCATTTCTCAAATCAGCTTCTGATGAGTTTCACGAACTCTTCAATAGCTTGGATGACACGTTGTGATCAGTTATTTTCCGATCTTGTCATAACAAAAATAAATATGCTTCTGATTCCACTCCCTCACAGGTGAACGAGTGCGCTCATCCCTCGCTCAACAGCTGCTCTCGATTCGCCGATTGCTTCGATAAGGAGAACGGTTACGAGTGCAGGTACGGTAGACTGAGTTTTGACTACATAGCTGACCGGAACTCTAACTGAGTATCATCATTGCAGATGCCGCACCGGCTACCACGATGACAACCCGTCGCAGCCCGGAACCAAGTGCTCATATGGTAAGGATACACTATCGCATCGCAAACTACCGTAACCCTCGAATTACAGTAATCAACGAATGCGAATCGGCCAATCTGAATGACTGTGATGATCATGCAGAGTGCATCGACAAACCCGGAGGATACGATTGCAGATGCAGAAATCCGTACAGAGACGAAAGTGAGTTGCTTCAAAAAATATTCACTCAAATGAGTTTCATGCAATTCACAAATGCTCACAAAGGAAGCAATGATCATTCGATAAAAAACTCTTTTTCAATAAACGCAAATAAACAACTTCTATTCTCAGGCCCGCCCGGTCAGCCCGGTCGCATCTGTCGTCTCAACGAGTGCAAGAACCCCTCACTCAACAATTGCGATCAGTCAGTTTCTATCCTGTTAAAAATCGACATATTGATGCGTTTCACACAGTTTTCAATAGCGTAAGATGACCCTACCCAGTATTACATCTCAGAAAAACAGTAAAAAACAAAAACAATAATTCAGGAACGCGGCATGTGTGGATACGGACGATGGTTTCTACTGTCAGTGCAATCACGGCTTCTACGATAACTCCCCCAATCCATCGGAACCCGGAAGAGTCTGCCTCGCATTCCAGGTACCATTGCATTTACCTGGTTAATGTGTTTCACGAATGTGTCATTTTCCCAAGCGAGGATGTCGAAGTAATATCGTCGAGGTGGCTGGTACAACAAAAACTTTAAATTCACGAATGCCTTTTGCTCAAGAGTGAATAAATCAGTTTTATCGAGTGTTGAATCTAAATAAATATTAATAATTGCAGCAAGAGAAGCCGGCGGAGCGAGTGACGATTCAGCACACGCGAACTCAGCAGGCGGACGATGATCACTTCGGAAGAACTATTGTACAACACGAAGGAACACAGTGCGGAAGGAGTTGGTGCAATATTAAGAGGCGTGAGGTGGGATGTCTGTTCACCATTACTCACGGATTCATCACCATCCAGTTCAAAAAATTTCAATCGTTTTCTGATATGCTTTGTGTATTCCTCAAAGGCACTATCAAATTGCATTCAACAATTAGTCTGCGTTGGCTAATACAGAAATAACAAACAAAAATCTCAGGTGTGCATCTCGGGTACGTATTGCGGATGTCGTCCGGGAGAGTCGAGATCGAGCGAGGGAGACATCTGCGTCAAGGTACTGTCTGATTTCGAAAAGTGTTATTTTTGTGCTCACAGGATGGAATCGAGAACCTTCCAAGTAAAACCTTGTGTCAACTTGAGGGGTGGCAAACGAAGATCAGCGTTCTTTCCTTTCCTAGAGCAAAGTTAAATTGAGGCAACTATCTCTTCATTTGCCATTCATAACCACACAGTAGTGGAACAACAGACCAATCCGATTCTTCATTCTCCCAATTCACAGGTTGAATCTCACCCGATGAAACTTCGTGTGGTCACACGCGATCGTCGTCCTCTTCTCTATTCTTCACAGTACGGATCAGAGAAATCGCCCACCTACGTCGAATTCGTTGACGTATTCAAGAAGGACATCGCCAAGACATTCGGAGGTGAGCGAAAAATTCCGGCTTTGAGTAAATCCGGACATGTCTTCAGAAGACTAAAAGCCAGTTTCGGAAGACTAATTCCCGGTTTTTCAGGCACGACCTACGCTCCTCGTTACGTCACTACTGAAATGAACTACATCACTCATCCGAAGACCGTGAACAGCGAATGGCCCGATGGACTGCTTGTTGAGTAAGTGGTTTTTCATTGAAATTATTTTGAAACTGTTGCCTTTTTCAATGGAATTCGTGTCGGAACGAGAATAAGTGAATAGTACGCAGATAAATAGAATAAAGACCGTTTAAAAATCCTCAACACTACAGTTTCGACGTCGAAATGAAGCCCACTCCCGCGGGCGGAGTTCCAGCTGACGAGTGTGATGTGTACCAGCAGATGATGGCTTCCCTGCAGGTGAGCGGATTTATTATGTTTTGAACGACAGGAATCGAACACCGAACGAATCAGAGCGCTAGTTGACAAGAAATGAACACTGTGAAGCATAACTTGCTTTTGAAATTGGTCACTTCTCGACTCGAAGTAATTCCAATAGAGTCTTATTATAATGATATTTATAAAATATTCAACGAATAATTCTCAGAAATCGAACAATCACATCGGCGGCGGTGCTCTGGAGATCGCGATGGACTCGGACATTCTCGATCCATGTCACGTTGAGAAGAATGAGGATGTGTTGCCAATTGGACCGTGCGGAGGATTGACGTGTAGAGATGGACTAGGAGAGGTGAGTGGAGGGACGGTATTGGGAAGGAAGAGGGAGGCGAAGCTCATTTACGCAAACAAAATAATATTACGAGATTGTTGAGTGAGGCTAGCAGGTTGTTTAGATTGCAAGAGCTGACTGAATCAATTGGCAAGACGAATTCAAAATTGTGTGCACAGTCTGAAGCATACTTGGATTGAAACTCGCTTTGAATGAATGTTCATCGATCAATCAAGGTGTGCATCGGTGGTTCCATCTGTGGATGCCCCAATGGATACAAGCGAAAGGGACCGAACGAGCCTTGCTACGCTGTTGAAGGTACGGTACATCTTCATTATCGATTGATTATCGATTTTTAGAAGTTTACCTACGGTAACCTATCGATCCATAGAGTACTGTAATCACTGTCCCCTTTCTCAGGTTGGAACGTGCCTCTCCTGGTCGTCCGTGACCATCAAACGCCCATTTCCTACAATCGAAGCTACGGAAACCCGCAGGAAAGCCTGAACAAGAAGATCACGGAGCGATTCGAGACCGTGAGTGGTGATCTTTGATCTTTGATCTTTGATGTCTACCTCAATTACCGTAATATCTATAGGGAGTCGGCGGATGCTACCCGCACACCGAATTCCGCCAATCGTACATCACCGCTGAGGTCAACGATATTGAGGTGAGAATCTGAACCAAATTTTGGTTGTTATATGTTTCACGAGATTCACAATTTCCTCTAATAAATTTTAACAGCGATTGTATTTCGCAACCTTGCTTGAAACACCACAAATATACCCACATCGACATCGACCTGGATTCTGATCTTTGATCCCTTCCAGGAGCCATCCTCGGTCAACGCGACTCTCGATCGTGGAATTCTCGTGAACGCAACGATGTACTTCAGAAAGGGCGCGGTCAGAGTGCCCAGTGATGTGTACTATAGTCTAGTCAAGTAAGTCCTCTGAATATTTTCTAGACTGAACATTCGGGAAATTTTGTAACGATCAGGCGATAATTGTACAATTTGGCGTGATCTACGCGAATACTGTTACGGGAACCTTTTCGAGATACTCTGAATTCGAGTTGCATAGACCTAACGAGAATACTAAACAAATTTTTGCAGATACATCAAGGAGAAGAATCACGATGAGATTGGTGATTCGGAACTGTACATCTCCGACTTCCAATTGGATCCATTCAAGCCATGCTTCAAGGTGAGAATAGAGAAAAAACGAGAAAGTTAAGATTGAGATTGACTTGCCGATTCATATTCCTCACATAACAGAGCAACTGCTGAATGTTCAGTAACGTCTTCAATCGGCTGTTCGAATAATAATTTAAAAAAATTGCAGAACTCGTGCCACGCCTCTGCCCGTTGCATCGACATCTCAGCCACAGCATACAAATGCGAGTGCACGGAGGGACATCGTGATCTCGACCCGACGAATCCCGGAAGAAAGTGTCTCGCTACTAAGGTGAGTGGAAAGAACCATGCTTTGAATTCATTCGGTCGTTGATCATTCCGTCATGCTATTCCACTTTGCAAAAGCACAACTATCTTTGTATTGAAGTAAAAGAGCTAACGCGCCAAATGTCCAATGCGTGTAACTTCAGCGTGACTTTTAAAAAATCAATGAAATCCCATCTGATCATGGATCTCCCCCTCAGGGCTACAACGAGTGCGAGCGACCCGAGGACAACGAGTGTAGTGAGAATGCGAGATGCATCGATTTGGAACATCTGTACAAGTGAGTTGGATCGATATCCCCTTCTGTTGCCCACCATGACATAGTGAATACCGTAGCCTAGTAAAGATCAATAAGTATTCGTTCATTTCCAGGTGCGAATGTCTCCCGTCATTCACTGACTCATCGCCGCCCGGATCCATTCCTGGTGACATCTTGAATCTTATCCGACTCATTTCGACTTCAAATCATTGTCTGATCGTTTCGAATCCTAGATGAATACATACATAAATGAAGACTACATAAATGAATTCTAACACGTTCGGGATATATTTTCACCTTCATGAAATAAATTTTGCAGGTTCAATGTGCGTGCTCGACTACTGTTCTGACATTGACTTCTGTCCACGCAACACGACGTGTAAGAACCTCGAACAACAGGCGGAATGCGCGTGCGATGCGGGCATGGCAGATATCCGGAAGTGAGTTGATCTGACCTATTGGACTACCGTAACCGGCAGTTCACTTGAACATTCATTCTGTTACGGGGATGGGGATATAATGGCCGATATGAGGAAGTGAGTGAATGGGATCAGAACTGATCAAAACTGTACGCACTGCTCACTTTCTCGCCTGAGAGAAGGATATCTGCCAAGCTACCGCAACCTACTGTAGCTTTGACGGGACATTTTTTCCAATAGATAACTGAAATAAATCACAGGATTTGCACGTCTAAGAGAACTAACAATAAAGAACCTCTGAAACACAGATGAATAATATTTAAACTCAATTTCCTTCAGATCGGAACGTCGTTCTCTGCTCGGCATCGGTGATTCTCTCTGCATGAATCTTCGAGATGTGAACGAGTGCGCACTGGGACTCACCAACTGCTCAGGTACCGAATCCTACCGTAACCCCATGGTGTGCTACCGTAATCAATCGATACTGTATCGCATCCGACTATATCCTACCGTAAAACCGTACTCGATCGTTACCGTACCCATTCCAGGCGTTGCTGAATGCACGGACAAGCCGCTCGGATACGAGTGCAAGTGTCCCGAGGGATACATCGACGGAAACCCCGACGAACCCGGACGGTGAGGGCGACGTTTACTAAAAATTATTGGTCAAAATTGGAATTATTGGTCAAAATTGCATTGCGTGCGCTAGTTCGACGTTCGCCACTTTTCAGCGTGTGCGGAGCGCTCCTGTGTGACATGTGTAATGCGCACGGTGACTGCGTGCACAACGCAGCGACGAAGAACGTGACGTGCATGTGCACCGATGGATGGACCGGAGAGTTCTGCCAGGTGACTCGGTGTAAATGTCTTATTGCGAGGGAAGAAGGCTCTGTGGGAAATGGAAGCAATTTACAAACTGATGGAGCATCGTGAACATTCCCAATTGCCAGGTCGCACCCTCAAACGCCTCGATGATCCTCCTCATTCTGCTCGCTCTGCTCTTCCTGCTACTAGCCTTGTGGTAAGATTTCGTATTTTTTATTATTGTGATTTTTTAAGAGCGAAAAGAAGGAAAATCGAAAATCTTGAAAATTTCAACATCTATCGAGTCGATGAAACATACCTGGAAAATAATTATTTCTCAGTTGCTTGCTCTACTTCTGCACAAAGTGTCACTGCTTCGGCGGCGCTCGACCCGGCGGACTCTTCTACCGGGATCAGTCGGCCCTTGGAGGATATAGGTTTGATCTTTGATCTCTGGTCTTTGATCTTTGATCTCTCCATTTCAGAAAGGGCGGTGCAGCGGCGGGCGGAGCCTGGCCGTGGTCGACCCTCGAAGGATCGTCCTCGTCTGAATCTGGAGCAGAATTCTCCGGAGGATCAGCTGCTGGTGAGTGATCTTTGATCTCTGATCTCTGAACTCTCGACTGATCGTTAATCTTCCTCAGGCGAGTACTACCCGGACATGGGCATTCCTCGTGCGAAGCTGCGCAGTGAGAACATCGCCCGAGGCGGAAGCTCCGAACACGTTGAGGTACGGTAGTGGAGGGATAACTGAATTTATAAGGTGTACTGGGCTTAACCAATCAATATCAGGTCTCCCGAATGGAAGAATACCTGGCGACGGGCGGTGATGTTCGCATTCCTCGTGTTCATTTGGCAGGAGGAGCGAGGGGGGGAATGGCTGAGTTTGATGCGATTTCGGAGGCGAGCAGTGGATACACAATTCGGTGAGGATATCTCACTAGTCAATCAGATAATTGGGATGATTTGTCAGCTACATTGCTACACCGTGAAAACTGATTGAGAAGAATGACGTAATATGATCTTTGAACTTTGCAGCGAGGAAGTCGAGCGTAAAGTGATCACAGATGTGACGACGAAGGAAGTCACGACGACAACGACGACTGACGAAGCGGGAAATACCGTTGGTCAGTGGATGGGAAGATGTTAACATGGTGGCTAGATAGATAGGCAAGGGAAATTCCAAAACCATCGAAAACCCGACGTTGAAAAATGATCGAAAAATTTTGATGATTCAGAGAACTTGAGTCGATTTTTAGTTGAGAGGCGATTTTCTCATAATGAAAACTTTACCTCTGTTTTACAAAACTTTACCTCTGCTCAAGTTTATCACTATTCATTATACTCCCAGCATTTTAGTCCCACAAAATACTAAGAATCTACATTAGAACGTGAATCTGTTTAACAACATCCACATATTGGCTATTGTTAAATATGAGTCACACTCCCATTCAAAAAAGTATAAATAGGGACCGCAACATGGCTTACCGATTCCATCGTAAGGTCATGTTTGGGTGCTCAAAGTATCCCTCTCGGTCTGACTAAGATCATGATCTTTACCGTTTGTCGATATCTCACCTCTGAACAAAGTTATGAGTCAAAAACCAAGCGTGCGATGCTCAACAGAGAAGTGACCGAAACCACTCCGAGGCAAAAGAGGGCGGAGCCTATTTCAAGCCCATTCCCAAAGTTCGACGGCGATAGCTTAGGCCAGTCGTGAGAGACATTTTCAGGGGGGATCATACCTTGCCTAGGGAGAGTGTGTTCTATCCACGACGGGTAAGAAAACAGCGATGGGAAGAGGCAAGGAGGGGGCGGAGTTTGCAGAGCTATGCAAAGGGGAAGAGAGGGGGAGATGGGAAGGGACGAAATTTGAATACGCGCCAGCGGTAAACACCATAAGTCGGAACATCGTCACGCGCGTAAAGCCGATCTTTGAATGGAGCTGACAAATTCCAAACACTTCCAATCATCGAGATTTCTTCTCTGATCGTCTCCTAATAATCCAAAGAATGAATTACGAAAGGGGGAGCCATGTCCGAACACTAGAAAGCCTTTAATTACGTACTCTGCACCCTTTCAAGTCAGTTTTGGCCATCTCAAACTAGTCCACTCTTTTTCCCCCATTGGTCATTTGTGGGGAACGATAGTAGCTTCAAAACGCGATGTTGAACGTCCCAATCGGTTACGAACTACGGCTGTCAGCTCTCGGCTCAGTTTTTACCCCTCTTCCCTGTCCCTCAAAAGTGGGCGGAGCTTGCGGTCTCTAAGTATAAATTGCAGTAACCACCGCTGAGATCTACTACCCCGGAAGCATGAGAGAAACGCTCGGAGGAGAGGAGCGATCGGCCGAGTTCGAGAGTGCTCATGTAAGATTATTATAAATTTACGGCGGAACTCTTCACGAAATTAAAATTGGCAGTCCACTAGAGAATTCACACTAACAGTGATGCACATTGCAATGAATATCCATTTCAGAATCTTTCATCCTCTTCGTACGTCTCGTCGAGAGCTGCGGGAGGAATGATGAGAGGCGATGAGCAGGTTATTATTCATTGTTTTCAGCTGAAAAATAGTCGATTATTCGTGAAAGTAAAATAGATGCTACCAAAAAGTTGATTGCATCACAATTGTTCTTATGAGTTCTTCTACATTGTCATGCTTTACAGGAACGCGGGGAGTCCGTGGCCGAGTTCTCGATCGGTCGTGCGACAACGAACAGATCTGCAGCAGCTGCAGCCAGTAGTCATCATGTTGGTGCGACCAGTGGAGACAGGGAACTCAGCGAATACATTTCTGTGAGCGGAAATCATGATTGAAATTTCTCTCCACTTCAGTTTATCATGATGCTTTGAAAAAATATTACAGTATTTCGGAGAAGAGAATGTTGCTTTACAATGTTAGTAGACATACATTACATTCTTTCACATAGAAAACGTTATCATTAAAGGCAGTTTGAAAGCAAGTTTGATCATTCGAAGAATCATATTCAAACTTATTAGAATTTCAGGAGGGCGACGAATCGGAAACTGAAGAACACGAGCTCGGCGACACCAGCACGCGAGTGACACACTCCCGGTGAGATTATTGATTGATTACGGTAGCTCGATTATCGTGATACAGTATCCACTGAATTGCCGAACAATATTCAATAATTCCCTTTACAGTTCCTTCGACCCAATTCCCGGGGGTGGAGCTGAGCGATACCGCAAGGAGACCGTGACCACCACTTCCAATGTCACCACAAATCAGTTCTAAGCTCTACCGTAATCTACCCTGTTCCTACCGTAATCAAGCACTATTGATTAATGATAACTTCCAAATTGATTCGCCAATAAGCCTTCCATACAGATCTGCACAATTCTTCAGCAATCTATTGCTACATACGTGGTTTTATTCTCTTTTCACACTTACTTAGCCTGGTGTTCGCCTTTTTTCTGTAATATTTTTGTCGAGAGAGACTTATAGGAGAATCTTATATGTACCATTGCTCAACCGTCCCGAATCGAGTACCTCTTCTTACCACATTTCGTATTGATTTCTTTCGATCGATAATAACCGCTTGCCCTACTACCGTAATCCCCTTGCCTTTCCACCGATCTTCTTGTTAGGACCCCCATATCAAGAATTCCCCTGCCTGGAACTACTAAAATATCTCAGAACCTTTTTTCGTCCACCCACCCCTATCGATTCTTGCCATGTTACGAGCCCTCACAAGTAGATCTTTTTGATTGTTACCGATTAACGATTGTCGAGCGAAATAAACATAATTATTGTTATTGGAACAAATTGTTCGCACACTTGATGGCACACTTGATGAAGATGACACAATTATAGCTGAATTGTACATTTGCATTTTAATTATTCAGCATTTCATTTTTATTATTACATTTTACTTCGAAACTGGACAATAGTTCATCTCTCTCCTCCTCATTCTCCATCCATTCTTCCATAAATCGACCTCGTCACGCGGTCGTCGTCTCCTCATGTGGACGGTATGCTTTGATTTTAGTAATGATTCATGACCATGACTTGACTTGATCCTATCGTAACCTACCCATCGATACATACCGTACCCCTCTACAGATACCCATATTGATTTTCTCTGGTGTTATTGTCGCTGTGTCCGTATTGTGCTCCATTCGGTCCAAATCTAAGGTACATATGGACACTAAGGGAGGCTTCACGGAGACCATAGTACGCTTGATTTCCCCAACTGTATTTCAGAGGAAGAAGAAAGATAAGGAAGATTTGACGATCCTGGAAACGAAATCGGCCAATAATGAAACAATGCTGTTGAATATCGTTCGATTAAATTGTACATCGTCTTTCCGGATTACGTTTCTATCTCTTTAGGCTTTCTCTCCCAGTAGACTACGTACATAATTTTCGACGTTATCTTCTCAGATCTCACCCCTAAAGAGCAACTATACGCCCATTACACAGCACGAGCCAGCTTCGAGAAAACACTCATTATCTTTCTTCAGGTTCCATTTTTATTTTATTTAAACATATAAGGCGGTCTGTAGTCAAATTTGTCAGAAATGAAACTTTTCCAATTTTAAGACGGCCGAGCGATTCATTTCATACATTTCGGATGTATGGGCGATGCGGCCGTCTTAAAATTGAAAAAGTTTCATTTCTGACAAGTTTGACTACAGATCGCCTTATATCAACAAACTTTGATCGGCGGCTTCAAATTGTGTCGAAGCCATGTATTTGTTTTTAACATCTGATTCTAACAACATAGTGCGATGAATAATACGATAATGCCGTTCGAGTTCAATCACGCTAAAATTATTTTGCTCCAGGTTTCCCAAAGTGCGGCTGCTATTTTTATCATTCTTCACCGTATTTTCTTGTTTGAATCTATTGCAATGTTGAAGAAAAAGGCGATCACACTTGTGAGTTATGCACAAACATAGCAAAAAAAGCTCAAAATAAATCGTGTGTTGTATGTTTTCAGGGAATAACGGAGATTGAATGGCAGAATTTCATCCACTGGTAAGTAGCCAAACTAAACGTCAGAGGATCACACTTTATTCCCATTATTTCTAATGTAAGCACCTATTATTATATCATATCTTCTATCTTCAATTTTTTTTATCTTAACATAAGTGGTTAGATGAGAACGAAAAGATGAGAATCTACTAGATGAAATCCACTTCTTCATCCTTTTTCTCTTACTTTATTGGGAACATGGCAAAATCTTTCAATCTTCTCATGAAGTGGTTGTTCATCTGCCCTATTTATTGAACGATGTTTTCACGGTTATCGAGTTGATTCGATTCAGCACAGAATGAAGGAGCTGATTGCCTCCTCTACTGCAGCATCCTTATTTCCCAACTTAATATCAATTTATGAATCAGTCGAAAAATCGATATATTCCGAACTACCTGAAGTGGCTGCACTGGAATTCCCATCGCCTGATGTAAAAACTAATGATGTTACCGAGAGTGAATACGACATCTGCAAGGCTTTTATCAAGGAAAAGGTATAGTGATAAATAAAGTGCCTTCTAAACGCACAACACCACAAACTTCGTTCAAGCGATATTTGATTTCTCATATTTTCGTTTGAAAAAAACTTCTCCAGCATTTGAAGCTATCGAACTGCCGTTTTGAGAAGAGAATTGTCAATGGAGAAATAATTTTACTAATCAAAGTCGCATCTATCAATAGTGAGCAATAAGTTGTCATGAGTTCTATTTAGATTACTTATAGCGGAAACAATAGAAGAAATGTTCATGGAAACGAAAATTAAGCTGGAGAAAGGACACTATTCTTCGATACTGGATATAGTCTGTGCTAATCTCAGAAAGGTGTGAAACAAGAACAAAAAAAAATTGATTGTGAATGAATAATTTTCAGGCTGGGGAGTACGCCGTAAATGAATCTCAACAGCAAATGTTGAGAAATTTCGCCGATTATTTTGAGACTGGAGGATACCTTGAATATGCACAGGCCATTAAGTTATGGTCCAATGAAGATAATCCGAAGATACAAACTTCATTCGTCTTCAAGGAGAATACTAGAAATGGCTCCGGTGCGTTTAGTAAATAATTATTATTCTGCTGTTTTTAATATTTTTAATATTTAATATGTTTTTGGCCACTGCCCAATTTTTTTAATAGGAATAATTCGATCGGAATTCGGAGGAAGGTCAGATGTTCAAAGTTTGGAGGGTGATAGGAGCGCTCTCATTAGACAATTCAACTCTGTTGTTTAAAGAAGGCTTCCCACGAATCGAGGGTGGAAAGTCCCACACGGAAAAACCAGCATTGAAGCGGTATTACGGTAGTTTTCTCTGGCATTTTGCCAAAATTTTACAACTTTTCGCACTTTGTTAACTTTTCACGTTTATTCATTGTATTAGCTTCGTTGCTGTAATTTTCATTTATTTTTATACGTTTCGAGTCGCTACATCTAGACTGTACCCTTAGGATATGTTTTGATTACGGTTGCACCTCTAAATTGGCGAAAAATCGCTGTCGAACAAAAGTGCACTGATTTTCCAACTTATTGGCCTCGGTTTTCTTGTTCCCAGCTGTTTCCATTGCATTATCCTCTTTATATTTTGTATATTTTCTTGAAACATAATGCGCTTTCCGTGATATTTAGTATTGGCCCAATAATAGGATAATTCTCGTTCGTATTCACTATTTCGAGTTGCCCACACTTTGCCCCGACATTACTCTTGTGATATTGTGATTATTTATCGATTTTCTTGCTTCCAATCGTCCTATTTGCAGCTATGGCGGCCGGTGACCCGATTGACCGACCGTTCCTTCGCGATGTTGACCAGTGGATGGAGCAGTTGTATGACTGCAAGCAGCTCTCCGAACAGCAAGTCAAGATGCTGTTTGAACAGGTTCGCTTACTATTCAAACCTCCCCGAATTATCGACTTATGCTTCTTTTCATCGTTTCCGCATTCATAGTTTGGTTTTTCTGTGTAATTTTTGTGACGGATGAGCGATTAGATAAGGTATTTCCCATTTTCATCCCCCCATTTCCCCACATTTGTTTGTTGTTGAACATAAAAAAGTATTTCGGAGGAGGCGTCTCTGTTGATATTGCAATACTTATTGATCCCTCTTGCAGCCGTGCTCAATTTAAATGAAACACTATAGTAATACTTTATTGTCGATTGCACATTGATTAAATAATTATAATTTGCAGCCGTGCTAATTGCCGTGTACGAGGGCGAGAACGCCGTGTCGTCGGAGGTTCGCAACGCGGTGGAGAAGCTCGCCGAGTACCTCAAGACCAGCGGATACTAAGGTACGGTAGGCACTTATCGATTGATCACCTTGATGAACGACCCCTCCAACTTTGGGGTGTACCCCCGCGATCGGAACCCCGGTCAGACCCTGGACCGATTTTTATATCGATTTTTCTCTTTCGTATCTCCGGAAAACACCCTTTTGTATCCCCCACCCCGAAAAAACCTGGCATTGGAGGGTCACTCATCACCGATTGAACGACAAGTGATTGTGGTACGGTAGACGCAATATTGATTGGTTGCCATTGCAGGAGCGTCAGCTTCGTTCACAGTCGACGTCCCCTCGACACCGCTCGCTGCCCCTTCCCCCACCCCCCCCCCCCCCTCTGTACCTCCATTGTCTCCCCTTTTCTCTCCGCACACTTTATGATAGGAAAGTAACAGTTTGTAAAAGAGTACCCCCTTCCTCTCTGCCCCTCTTCCGCATTCTAAATTCCACGATTTTCGCCCATTCCAACGTTCGTCGTATCGTCGTGTCCTCTTGTAATCTTCCTTTTTTCTTTAAATTATGCCTTCTGGGTTAATGGTGAGAGGAGGACGCGGGGAGCGAGGTTGCGGGCGGTACGGTAGCACCTACCGAGCCCGTGGCCTCGCATCCCCCGACCCAACACCCACACATTCCTCATTTGATACGCGTTATTGTCTGAAAATTAACTATGGTGGAATGGTTTCTCGCTGCTAAATTAAGTGATAAATTTCTTCTTTTTTATGATTATCTTGAGTTGGGATACATTGTATGATTGTGTATGGCAAGATGAGAATGCCATTGTTAGATAGGCAATGGTGATGATTCTGAAAGTTGGCGGACAATCGAAGAAGATGACTCGAGGAATAAAAGCCAAAGAATAACTAGCTCGTCAACCAATCACCATTTCTTGACCTCTAACTTCAGAGAGAACGGAAATAGTGTTTTCAAAAAGCACTTACTAGCACTTGTTAGGCTACTATCGGTTCTCGCCGACCCAATGACTCGTACATTCTTTTTCACGTCTCATTATGTTTCAAAGCCAATGTTTTCATTGAGAATTGATAAAAACGTTTCCAATCCGTACCCGGATCCGGATTTTCAACAGATTCGCGCGCATTCTTGCTACATAAGGGCTCCGTTCCTCCTCCCCACCATCTCCTACCGTGGTGTAGTGGTAAGCGCTTGGAGCTGGAACGCAACCAGTTGTGAGTTCGACTCCTCACCAGTGCATTTTATCTCTTGCCAACTTCTCTTTTCGACCTTCGCTCTCCGTTAATCAATATCATCTCCTCTAATACAGTATACCCTGATGTCGCCTGCGTTTTTCGATAAACTTTAAAATTTTATAGCGGGCTTCAACGGCCTCTGTGACACTTCGCATAAACTGATTTCTGGTCGTGTGACCACCCCCTATCATCCCAAATTGCCAGTTTATGTGACCAAATATTCGTGGGAAGCCTTCTTTAAAGCGGGGTTTAGTTGAGCAATAAACAATGCTTCAGCGATCTTACGACATGTGTTACTCTCACGATGAATAATGGAACCTATTAGTGGGATTGGGGCACAGACATGGTCTCTCTTAGAATGGATAGAGAAAGCGTTGTGTGTTATAACTGGCACAGGTAGGGTTACGAGAGGACTTATAGTGGTCGTAAGCACGAAGGTGGAGTGGTCGATCAGTCTCACCTACGTAAGAGAGAGAACAAAGGGAACATTTGATTAGGTAAACTACTCCAGCAGTTTGGCAGCAGCCAGGACCACCTGTGGGACAGAAGAAACAACGGTCACGTAATGGGCAAGTGAGAGGTTCCAGATATCTATTGCGTGATAACAAATTGAGAAGATTAGGGCCGGGCTTCTCAACAACTCTAACTTCGAGATCAACCTTAGTCAAAGCAGCTCGAACGTCGCGAGTATCTAAAGTCATCACTGATAAATTTGATGGAAAGGACAGGAAGAGACTTATCAGCACGATGTGAGAGGAGGAGGGGTACGGGAAGGGCGAGGAGGAGGGCAATCACTGTTACTACTTACAATTTGATGATCACGCGCTATCACATGCCATACTGAGAAGCCTCCACAATCAAAGATTAAACATTGCAGAATCGATGGGCCGAAATTATATCTACTCCAATGTCATAAACGCTTGGCCTGAATCGATGCGATTAATCAAGAATGAAGACAAGGTTCAAAATTCATTATTGCAAAGAGTGTAATTGAAGTAACAAATAGGGAGTGTTGACTGAGTTCAACACTAGAATACTCGAGGTTAGCACAGGCCTTCACGAACTCCTTGGTCATGGAAGCGGTAAAATATTCGAGGTGAACTGGATACTTTCAAAGCGTATTCTGGCCTTCATTGAACTAGTCCTGTGCAGAGAAAAACCGACGGAACATTCAACTTCGACACGGAAAACACGGTGGATATTCTCACTGGTGGAAAGGTGCTGCACTAGACAGCTATTTTTAGTTGCGTATCTGTTCAGGTGACCTCGTGGTATGAACCAGATCAGTCGTACAAGTCGGTCTTCGGTGATTTGGCGACACCGTTTGAAGAGTGCCGAGCTTTTGCAGTTTCAGTTGTGCTCTGCTGTGATAAACAAGTCCTGCGGTGAGCGGGAACACACACTTATCTCGTTACATCTCCAAGACTTTTTTCTTGAGCTTGGGCTATTTATCGACGCTCTATCTAGTAGTATCTACCTTTGTCGTTTGTCGATAAAGTTTGTCATTTCTAACATTGCTTGATCTTTATTGAGAGGTTTATTGTGAAAACTGCTTCTGAAAACTGTTACTTATCAACTGGATATGTAGATGTCAACTGATACCATAGTATTTGAGGGAATAGAGTAATACTATCGAACTATTTTCAGGATGCTGGGATACAAGGGAAAAGAAGGACAGTCGATCAAATACGGAATCTGGTTGAGACAAATGAGAGAAGGACTGCGCGCTCTTTCTAAGTTTAAACTTCCTCAAACAACCTGGGGAAATAGAGTTCGAAAAATACCCAAAATATTTGAAAACTTTGAAAACCGTTCAGGCTCACGGCTGGGCTCGTTTTGTGCTGATGAAGGTGGTTTTGGAAGCAGGAAGGGGCTGTCTCACCATTGAAGAGGTGTGATAGGGTTGCATGTCACGATGAATTTTCGAAGGAAATCACTTGCAGACAGTGGATTCGAATGGCAAAGACGATCTCATTGTGAACTTGAACAAAAATAAGATTGACAGTGTTGGGGTGCCGGCTGTACGCGAGTTTCTCAAAAAGCTGCAGGGATACAAGTGAACTGGTGATGTGAAGGGAGCAAGAGCTCTATTCGACAGGCTAGTTATCGAAAACAATTCTTTTTTCTTTTCTCAGCACAATTTAACGGTAAAAAGTTATATAATTTTATCCACTACAAGTTGAGAAAAAGTCTTGACTCTTTCGATTCTTTCGATTATTTTCAATTCTTTTATCCCCCCCTGGCATGGGAACAATTCACCCGCAGTCTCTCAGATTACGATACCCCCTGGTCGGGTGAATCGCTTTCTTTCGACTCACTCGCACCAGAGGATGAAAAATGATTCACTCGAGAGTCGTTTTCGCCACCCTACTAGTTATTTCATTGACTTTCGATGTCTTTTCTAATCGTCCTCTTTGTGAATATGCTTGAAGGTTAACGTAAAGAGTGGAGGAAATTGTATCTTGTTGCATTCATTTTTCCATCCGGGAAATAAAGATACTTCATTCTCAGATACGCAGTCGGACCCATTGATCTTCAGTGGAGAAATATCTATGTTGGACAGAATCTTCAAAAAGACAAGAACATCCTTTTCGTGCAACCGAATACGAAGCTGACTGACGACGGAGGAGTCCAGCTTGAGAACTACGAGACAACTGCAGAGGGAGCAATTCAATCGGTGGTAGACAGGTAAGAAATAACGTTGCTTTTTCCTCGAAAAGCTTGATAAACATTTTAATGGTGTGACGAATGATAATGCTCACAAATATTCGCCGGAATCTGTTTCCAATCTCGAGAAACTGTGGTATGCTGAACAGAAGTAGCGAGAAGTCGAAAGAATCGAAAGAATCGAAAGAGTCAAGACTTTTTCTCAACTTGTAGTGGATAAAATTATATAACTTTTTACCGTTAAATTGTGCTGAGAAAAGAAAAAAGAATTGTTTTCGATAACTAGCCTGTCGAATAGAGCTCTTGCTCCCTTCACATCACCAGTTCACTTGTATCCCTGCAGCTTTTTGAGAAACTCGCGTACAGCCGGCACCCCAACACTGTCAATCTTATTTTTGTTCAAGTTCACAATGAGATCGTCTTTGCCATTCGAATCCACTGTCTGCAAGTGATTTCCTTCGAAAATTCATCGTGACATGCAACCCTATCACACCTCTTCAATGGTGAGACAGCCCCTTCCTGCTTCCAAAACCACCTTCATCAGCACAAAACGAGCCCAGCCGTGAGCCTGAACGGTTTTCAAAGTTTTCAAATATTTTGGGTATTTTTCGAACTCTATTTCCCCAGGTTGTTTGAGGAAGTTTAAACTTAGAAAGAGCGCGCAGTCCTTCTCTCATTTGTCTCAACCAGATTCCGTATTTGATCGACTGTCCTTCTTTTCCCTTGTATCCCAGCATCCTGAAAATAGTTCGATAGTATTACTCTATTCCCTCAAATACTATGGTATCAGTTGACATCTACATATCCAGTTGATAAGTAACAGTTTTCAGAAGCAGTTTTCACAATAAACCTCTCAATAAAGATCAAGCAATGTTAGAAATGACAAACTTTATCGACAGTCATCATGAGACATCCACTCACAGACGAGATTGAATCTCGTTTACTGTAGTACGGGAGTATCAACTGGTCCTTCGGCGGCTTTGTCGGCCAGCCTTCTCTCAGATACTTCTTGATCAACTGAAGGATCGAATCCTTCGCCGTGCATCTTCTGATGCCATCAACAGTGACGGGCGTCGCCCTCACTCCATTATGCAGTACTCCATTATGCAGTATCTCTCCGGTATACTTACATTGTCGAACATAATTCATGACCATGACATGCCTTGAGCCTACCTTCCCATCGATACTCACTGCACTCCTCTGCAGATTACCGTATTCATCTTCGCATTGAAGAGATACTGCATAATGGAGTGAGGGCGACGCCCGTCACTGTTGATGACATCAGAAGATGTACGGCGAAGGATTCTATCCTTCAGTTGATCAAGAAGTATCTGAGAGAAGGCTGGCCGCCAAAGCCGCCGAAGGACCAGTTGATACTCCCGTACTACAGTAAACGAGATTCAATCTCGTCTGTGAGTGGATGTTCTCATGATGGCAGATCGAGTAATCGTCCCGCCAACACTGAGAGAGGTACTTCTGAAGGAACTGCACAGAGGACACCCAGGAATGGTGCGCATGAAATCGCTCGCTCGATCTCATGTATACTGGCCAGGAATTGACCAGTGTGTCGAAAGACTTGTTAGATGTTGTGGTGGATGTGCAAGTGATGCAAAGAAACCAAGTAAAGTTGAACCTGTGCCGTGGCCAGTGACTGAGAAGCCGTTGGAGCGAATCCACATGGATTTCGCCGGTCCGATGAATGGAAGGCACTACTTGATCATCGTTGATGTTCATAGTAGATGGCCGGAGGTTTCAACTATGGAAAGAATCACAGCCGAAGCGACTGTGCGAGCAGTGCGAGATTTCGTATCGAGATACGGAGGTCCAGAGACAATCGTCTCTGATAATGGAAATCAGTTCACATCTGAGAAGATGAGAGTATTCTGTACTGAATATGGTATTCAGCAAGTGTTTTCCCCTCCGTATCATCCTCAGAGCAATGGACAAGCGGAACGCTTTGTCGATACATTCAAGAGATCATTGCTGAAGATGAAAGCAGAAGGTCCAGAAGATGAGAACATCCAGAAGTTCCTCATGATGTACAGATGTACTCCGAATAATCAGCTGAAAGGAAGAACTCCAGCTGAAGTCTTTCTCGGTCGAAAGATGAGATTTCCTCTCACTCTCATGTCTCCTCGGGAGGGAGAGGGGAGACGTAAACGTGATGGAATGGTGGTGACACGAGAGTTCGCCATTGGTGACTCTGTCTACTACTGAGATCGTGATGGTCTGAATCATGAGAAGTGGTCGGAGGCTACAGTACTCAAGAAGATCGGTAGTGTACTGTATGAGATTGAAAGAGAGAGCGGAACCAAGGTGGTTGCCCATGCGAATCAGATGAAACAGCGCTTTGTGCGCGAGGATATTGATCCGCTGAGTGTGCTGATCGAGAGTTTCGATATGGATCGAAATCGTTTCGTCAACGTGAGCCCTCCACCGTCGCCGATTCGAGCTCACGACGATTTCGACAACATCTCCTCGCCTACTGCACCCAGGATCGTGCCCGCAAAAGATGTGGAGAACGACCAGAAGAAGATTGATATCGAGCCCACGGATGTGGTGGAGAACGACCAAGTTTTCCTTCCCACTGAGGACCTAAGGCGTTCCCAACGAGTTAGAAAAGCCCCTAGCCGTCTCACTATCACCAACACTAAGGGCCAGTCCTACAAGTAATTCGTTGTCTTTTCCCACTCAAAATTGTCAGATATTCATTGGTTCATATCTTGTCACGGAGGTGCTGTGTAAACGCCTCTAATTATTATAATATCATTATTTATTACATCATTTATGTGACCCAGTGCTAATTATCTGCTCCCTTTGAACTATCTACCGTAACCTAGAATATTCACTGTTTGAATATTCCCGCCACTGCGTGGCTTGTTACTCAGCCAAGTGCCCCGCGTGTTTTATGACGTCTTTTTACGTCATTCTAGTTTCTTCCGCCGTCGTAGCGTGTGCTACGCCGTCTACTCTTCCCGTTGCTAAAGGATAAACCCTGTATTATCAAGACCTCCTACCCATGTACACACAAGCACCAGACATATCAACTATCATGAAACTTGCTCTATATTGAAGGATTGCGGTCCGAATTCGTCGGTATGGTGGCCGTAGTAAATATAGAGGCTACGAAGAAATGTTCACTTCTAGTTCTCAAGGCTAATCTCATATTGAACAAGTGAGGCAATTAAAACATCATCATCATAATCAAAATAAACATTCAGATTGCCATGGGGAAATGCTTACGAAAAGGACAAATTTGTTAAACCCGATTTTGCCGTGTTTGACATGCTAGCGCAGATTTAGTGAACTTCTTATGGGAGTCAATTTCACGGACGAGGGTTTGTTAACACATGCTGCTCAAAATAAAATGGATTGGTAATGATATTTTAGCCACAATGGGCCGTGCTCACGTGTTCGCCAATATCATTTCTGCGATGGAAGTTTCTACCGAATTCATCAAAGATCGAGATTGTGTGAGTTGTATTTAAAAAAAAATTACATGTCAAAAATTTAAACGATAAAAATCATTTTTATTTTTTTAAATATTGTATTTTTAATATTTCAAATTATTATTTCAGGAATTGCTTCGCAAATACAACATGAGCGCTCGAGAAGTATTTACCGGCCTGCATGAATTGTTTGGACACGGTAGTGGGAAATTATTCAAGGTTAGAAAATGGCATTCATTAAATGACGATTATAAGTAAATGCATTTCTAACAAACGATGCTTTTAATACGAGCTCTCAATTCAAATAAAATAATGAAAAAAATATACGCTGATTATTTCGAGAAAATTCACTCAAACTGTCGTTTAAAATGACATGTTCATTACCCCTTCGTATGCTGCAAAATGTTTAGAAATTTCCTAACGGAACCTTCAACTTCGACAAGGAGAACACTATGGACATTTTTATCGTTTGCATTTATGTTTAACTCAGGTGGCCTCGTGATACGAATCAGGCAAATCGTACTATTCGGTCTTCGGAGATTTGGCAACTGCTTTCGAAGAGTGTAGAGCTTACGCTGTAGCTTACTTACTGCGATGTGACACGGAGGTTCTGGAGTGAGTAAAGTATATCATAGGTCTCTGATAAGATGACTATTTGCAAAAAGTTGGTTTGAACAAATATTATACGAGGAAAGAACTCAGCGTTTAAAAGTTCTTTGTCTTATCTCATTCGAAAGTTGGATTATCGAAATATCTACAGGACCATGGGATACGAAGGCGCCGCGGGACAGTCGCTCAAATATGTGATTTGGCTGAGACAATTGAGAGATGGATTGCGAGGGCTCGCTTATTACAGCTACATCAACAAGAAATGGATGGATGTGGGCTTTGTATTAGTATTTTCGGGTGTTTATCCATTTATATAAAAAGAATTTGCATAGGTATATTAAATGTTCAGGGTCACTGGTGGGCTCGCTACATCATGCTGAAAGTTATTCTCGAGGCTGGTCAGGGCTGTGTCACGGTCGAACAGGTTTTATTTAGCAAATGTTTATTTTTAAGATAAAGTGGAAGGAAATGCAATTATTTTCAGACAAATTCGGGCCTATACATCAACCTGAATAAGTCGAAGATCGATAGCGTGGGAATGCCTGCGGTTCGCATTTTCCTGAAGAAACTCCAGGCGTATAAATCGACTGCAGATGTGAAGGGAGCCACTGCATTGTTCAATAAGTAAGTTGAGCATGTTAGTCATTATGTGTTGTTCTTTGAAAATATATTCTTTGCAACCAACAACCAACCACTACTGCAGATACGCTATTGACCTACGTGCCGAGCTTCCATGGGCACTCGCCAGTCTCTGTGTTGATATCCGCAGCAAGGCTATTATGTTTGTACAACCGAACACAGTGCTGACTGAAGAGGGAGGAGTCGATCTCGTGACCTACGATGAGACTCCCGAGGGAGTGATTCTGTCTGTGATCGACCGGTAAGTTCAGTCATTTCTATTCACGTGGATAATTTAGGAAGGATCATACAATTTTTAAGAAAAACTGTGACATAAATTTAAAATGCTTTCAGCTATACGATGGAGTCGGTAGCTAATCTGGAGGAACTGTGGAATGCTGAGAAGAAAATGCCCTTGAGACAAGATTATCGCCCCAACTAGATGCTATTCATGTACGATACGATTATTACACATTTATCAAGAGGTCGGGTTAGGTGAGAGCTCTGATGTGCATGGCATTCCAACTGGCTTTTCTTGCTTCGTTGAGAAAGTTCGGGCCAACAGTCTTGCGGAAGATATCGCTCCATCTAGTCATTGGTCGACCTCTTCTTCTTTTTCTTGTCGGGAACCATTCGATCACAGATCGGCTCCACTTCCAATTGTCGTCATTCGCGATCTTGTGCAACCAAAACCATTTCCTTTTCTGCGCATCTCGAACAAAGTCCCGAATTCGAGTTGAATCTCGCAACCGCTCATTAGAGACATGATCGAGCACAGTACAACCTACCATCCATCTTTCCATTCGACGTTGAGCCACTGATAATCGATTCATTTGTGCATTGGTCAGAGCCCAACATTCGCAACCATACAATACCGCGGGGAGAATGCAGCCATTGAATAAGCGACAATACAGCGATTGATAAAATATCTAACATCTCAACAGTACTCAATTGTGAATAATTCACTATTAAAAACTGACGCTGAAGCTAAGCGTGCACTATTCTTTATCAGAAAATCACAGAAACCGTTGTAGTATGGCAGGTACAAGTAACAGTGAATGATAAGCACCGATCAAACAAACAGTAATGATTGTACGGACTAGATTGACGGTGATGTAGCCCTGAAAATATATATTTGTAATTGAAATATAACAACTAAATCACTTTTAAAGGAGCTAAACAAATTATTCCCAGCACTGTTGACGTGGCGGAATTCACTATTGGTCGTCCAATGATGGATAGTGTTGAGCCTGAGATAGTGCAATTTTAGAAATCTGAACAATTTTTTGTCTTGTTTTGGAGAAGGCAAGGACAAAAAGTGAAGAAGTTCTATGTGTATCGGAATGTGTTTCATCAATCCTTCATCAATTAGCAGCCCTGACTGTGTGGTTTATATGGAGAGAAAAATCTACGAGATCATCATCAACGATTCGTACCGATCGGTGACGGCCGCAGTTGATGGAAGTGTGCGAGGATATGAGAGGAAAAATCGAGTGAGTATCCGATGGACAACAAAGATGTGATCACAGAGATCACGTCAAAGCGGGAACTGCAAGACACGCGATGTGAGACAACAAAACTCATATAAAACTCTAAGATACTGACATGCGGTTTATACAGTTCGCTTCTCAAACCCTTTCCGCAATTTCAGATGAGAGCCAAAGTTGAAATTTTACTTCCAGTCACTAGCGGCAAGCAAAAATGTTCGGAAACCCTTGAGAAAAAAAATCATTTCTCACCGCTCCTCCCTCTCGCGCTGTGCAAAATTATTCAAATCTATCCCCCCTACTTGGTGTGCTACACTCACCCCAGATGCGCCAGTACACCGAACACGCCCGCGTTGATCGACAGTACCGCCCACGTCATGAGCACACAGTTGAGTAGTGTCGGCATGAGAATGCAGATCGAGATTACGGTAGCGCCGCCTAATCGATTGGTTAAGGATTGGTCGTTCCAGTATTTTTACCGGCCAGAAATAGATTTGAGATGACAGTCCATGGCAGTTCCGCTGCTTGCTCTGCGAGACCGAAGGAGACATCGAAGAGAACGAGATCGTCCTGTGCCGCCTCCCGCAACGATTGTTCAGCTTCGATTCTGGGGTTACGCCAGTGATTATCGATTTGCCCTACCAAAAACAAGTAGGGCTATCTAGATGACGAATTCGTGAACTCTCTGAGCGATGCGAGAGCACGAAAATCCTTACCGATTAGTCGTGTTGATGCCCCTGAGGGGAATGAAGAGACGCGACGCAATTATCGATCCCTTTCGAATAAGAATGTCTTTTGCGTAATCTCTGAATTGATTATGCTTCAAAATGCTATAGAAGAATTTTTTTAAACTGCGGTACTTGTAGAGCGGATGCTGCAGGAATTCTCGCTGCAATAAATCGACAAATTTGTGATTATCGATTGGTAGGTCGACGCCGTACACTGTGTTCACGTATCTGACACGAATTATCATTTTATCATCATTTTAATCTTTTAACAAATAAAAAAATCAAATTATCACCTTGAAAAATCGACCAGCCAGCAGCTGACATCCGCAGTGTACGGAGTGGCTCTCTCAAGCTGCATAAGTCGATGCAGAATACCGTAGCGAGCTGGGTTACTGTAGATCAATCGATATCATAAGGATTCGGTACCTGAAGGGCTGGCATAGTTCGTTCCCGGGGGTAGCATGACCTCCAGTGGCGTGCCTCCGGTGAAGTAGCGCTCATATATGGTAAGGTACGAGTGGCTACTGTGATCAGTCAGTTATCGATTAGATGCGGTATACTGTATCTACCGTGTGCCTTCTGGCAACAGGGAGGAAAGTTCGAGTCCTTCCTCAACCTCGTAGAGTAAAGCATAGCCGCTTCCGATGCAGTAGATACAGTAGGTTAGTGATATTGGAAGCAGGCACCTCGAATACCACGAATAAATATTCGGTTTAGTAGTGCAAACCATACCACGGAGAGATGAAGAACTTGGAGATGTCGAATTTCGACATTCGGCCATCCGATATCATTGAGAACGTGGAGAATGAGGAAGAAAATGATCGATTCTTGCTCATAGTTCCTGATAAAGCATTTTATTTTACAGCATTTTATTGAGCATTTTCTGCATTCTTACCCGTCTTTCTCTTTTTCCTGAAAGTGAGCGGATTCCTTCCTTCCAATTCTCTCTTCCCGTCTATCGACAGAATCGAACCGAAGAAAGTTATCTAAAAATGATTGTGTTTCATTACACACTTATGGTGGGGAACATCTGCTAGACGACTACTCGACGATAAAAAATAAGTCAAAATCTATCATTAAAAACTCTATCAACTATCAAAAGCTCAAGCAGGTACCTGAAAGAAGAACACGACAGCCATTGAGAGTGTGCAGTAGAGACAGAAGAGACGAACTGCCGGGAGAGTGGAGATGCATCCGGTGCCTGATGGTTGGATCATTGATTCATTGATTCATCGATTAGTTATTTTTTTTAATCAAGTGAAGGACAGCGTAAAGTATTGGGGCCAAACGAAGATACGCACCGTAGACGAGCACATTGGACAGTGTTGTGAGCAGAATGGAGATGGACGATTCCCTGAAATATTTATATTTTAAATATTTATTTGTGTTTCACAATTGAAACAAAGCCAATGCCTTCTCAACGACTTTGATGATGCCCATGCTTTCAAAAACTATCTGTTTACCAGTCTGTTGCGAATCGGATCTACCGCACGTTTGCTTTCATCTTTTATTCAATTCGGAGTGTAGTTGTCCGATTACATTCAACAAACTGTCTCATAGATCAGAAATATGAAGTACCAACCTATACGTGAGTGCCATCAACTCTTCTCCCTCTGCCTCGGGTCTCTCCTCTCTCTCCTTCGCCCACACGGACATCATGATGAACATGTCGTCGATTCC
This sequence comes from Pristionchus pacificus, assembly GCA_000180635.4. Lineage (NCBI taxonomy): Eukaryota > Metazoa > Nematoda > Chromadorea > Rhabditida > Neodiplogasteridae > Pristionchus > Pristionchus pacificus. Next base: position 14,142,615 of record CM026577.1, read on the forward strand.
TACGGCTGTGAAAATGATATTTGAACTTTTGCTTGAACCCAATTTGTTACTTTTCAAAGTCGAAACTTCAGTTTTTTGAAATATCATAAATGGTCTCATCATTTTACGCGCTACATCATTTGAGGATGAGGTTCCTGTGAAAAAAAAAGATAATTCCTCACTGAGCACAAGAAACGGAGTGAGAAGGGCGATCGGAACGAGAACGAATCCTGCCAAATGGAGGAGACCGATGGAGACAGAGATACCGAGGGCTGGAAAAGGGAATTGATTTTAGGTTATTAATTTTGCGAATTGAGTAGAATTGAACAGAGTTTCAATGAACACCTAAATTCTAAGCGGAGCTAGACAAATATTTATTTTTTTCGGAACGGACACTCCGACGACTAAAAGTATTCCGAGCATTCCATTGAAGACTGAACGGTGAAATTCATTTCGATCAAGAAAAGTCGTGTTCGGCGAAGGGTCGCATTTTGAGTTGACAGGGAACGAAAGAATTGAGATGCACTGTTCTCACCGGGCGAGATCACTCCCGCCATCGCTACCCACGGCTTCGATTGGACACGATGACGCCATCGAATCGAAGTGATTATGGAGAAGAGAAGGAGAGCAGAGAAGAGGAGTGGGACTAGTCTGAAAGGGTTGAATGAAAGGCTTATTGTTGTTCATCAAAAATTACCATAAAGTAATCGTGAGCATACATGGTGTTTAAGATTTCATGTATGCTTGAAACATATCGAGTTTCTTAAAATTAAAATTTCATCGAATCGCAAGAGAACAATCAACAAGTTAATTTTTTCGAGGACAAGACTGCAACAGTTCTGGATTTGGAGTATAATGATAAGGAAGGACTACTATTTGAGAGAAAGGTGGGGCAAAATACAAAAATCAACCAACTTTGCAGTGTCCTTGCCCACACTCCGCACGTCCGCATCGTATTGGAGAGGCGACCAGAAAAACAACTTGAGGTCGGATCTGATGAATTTTGATTATTCGTGAATACCACAAATATCTGAACGAACTCGTGTCTCCGCTCAAACTTATCAATTGCTCGCAGCCACAGGCGATCCAGAGAGGACCATTCTGCAATAAATGCATTTGTAACTTCTGAAGAAATCTCTTGAAAAATTGCTGTTTTACCCATTGGAAAAATGCTAACGGTTCAAGGGTTGTGATAGTAAAAAAGTACCCACCTTTATCTGTTATCCACTCGACCCTCGGAAGATCGATCACCATCCTCGCCATTTTCGCTTCCACTAGATTCCCCTCGACATCGACGGACGTCTCGGCCAGAAGTGGGGAGAGGTTGATGCGACGGTAGAGGGTGGAGTTGACGGGGTCGAGGGGACTGCAGAGAAAGGAGTATTCTTTACGACACGACGGCACATGCGAATAACATTGGGAAATGGTGTTCACTGTGTATTTTACTTCGATTTGAAACACATCTCACTCAGAAATTGACTTGGTGAAAAATTCTCACCCAAGCATCACATTCATGTGCGGATACTGCAGCTCCCCGAGTAGGCCGACTAGAGAGAGGGCGTCCCGCTTGCAGTTGTGACGACTGAATAGTTTATGCATGCACAACGATTAGATACGAAGCTGATATCAGGAAAGCTAACCGCTCATGGCTCCTCGTATGAGTGTTCGCACACAAACTCGCGAGACTTACGCGACCTCGAGAAGTTGGAATCTGGAAATATTGGAAAAGGGTTAGATCAGAATCTAGCAGTGATATAGACTACCTCTGCCCGTTCAAGTGCCGATCGCAGACTGGCGTACAGCTCCAATCCCAAAGCGTCCATTAGCGTCCTTCTGTCTCCTGAATAGGAATGCTTTTGAACTTACAGGATGAAGAAGAAATGTACCTTGCGCTTGCAGAATGACTATCCTTAGGTTGGGCGCTAACCATGACCTCGTTGAGAAGTGTCCGCCATCGGGAAAGAATTGGGCCAAACTATGAAGGTATATTTTCAAAAATATTATCAAATGACAGAGAGTTGGATACCGTTCTTTCGTCTGCCTAATTCGTCCATTATCAGGCAGAAATAACTCCTCATTTAGGTGGGAGTTACCGGGAGCGAGGGAAGACCTGAATACAATGTCAGTGTCGCTTTTTGGGGGCAGATCAAAATGGGGTATCAGAAGGCTGTTCTTCGTTCAAGATATCCATTTTGAGGGACCTGTACACAAAAAAAGACCTAAAAATGAACCGTAAAAAGTACTCAGAAGAAAAAGAAAACCTGATCGCATGTATCGTCGACTGCAGTAGTCCGACAAATATTAGAAGAGGCAAAAAGACGAAGATGCTGGATCGACGAGCGACGCAGTTTCTGAAGGAATCGTCAATATTTATTATCCTGAGGGACTTACCCTAAGTGATACGCACCCTTGCGAATCCATTGAGCGAGCATTCATGCGATAATCTTGAAATACGCTATAGAAGTGCTCAACGGAGCCCAAATACCCACACGGAAAGGTAAGCTAGGAAGCAAAAAGTGAAAGTCAGTCAGGCGGGGCAATGGCACACCGCAGCGGGTCTATGCCAATTAGGCCCCACCGATCGCTCCCCTTACCTCCCTCCCCCCCCCCCTCCTCGGACAGTTGAGTAGCCCCCTTGTTAGGGCACAATCGCCCGCCGGACAGTAATTGTTGCTCAGGAAGCAAGCAAAAGGGGAAGAGTTAGTCTGGAGAATCGTGTTCAAACTGACCTGAAGTGAACACCGATTTTTTTCAAAGCAAGTAGAGTTTACATTTTTGAAGACATTTTTGTAAAGACCGAGGACATGAAAATGTGCCTATCATGTATTCAGCCTACGTGTTCAGCTGCTTGGTTGATGCTTCTGATTTTCCGTCCTTTTTTAATCAACAGATTTCATGGTGAACTTTGCTCAGTCATGTTTCACCCTAATCGGAAACGGCCGAATTCCTCAGTGGTCATCATTGGAAGGTAGCAATTACCGATTGAGTGCTTCCTTCCCTCACTCTTCTCTCTGCTTCTCTCTTTCTCTATAACTCCACTCAACTCGGATCTGTCATGGCACATGCTCATTATTTACAGTGAGCGAGTAAGCAGAAAAGGACTGTCCACAGCAAGTAAAAAGCACAAAACGAACAAGACGATGTGAAATTATCGTTTTGATCTGTTGCGGATCGTACAAAAAAATGTGTGATCACAGGAAAGACCATCGTTCCTTCCAGGGAATCTGCCCACAAGCGAGCGCTACAATAACGCACTACAATTTATCCATTTACCTGCATCTCCGATATATATCTAACTTGATATATCCACACTCAGACGCCATTTGATTTAGATTAATTCTAACGATATCATGTTGGCGTATCGCTCGCGGTTCCAGATATAACCGGAACTTTCCAAATTCAATCATCGCTAGCTATTTCGGGTGAAGCTTTCCAAATCTCAGATTGATATCTACAAACCGCTGTCTTCTTGAGTGAGCGCAGGTGATTCGAGTGATTCGAGGCCCCTCTGCGTCCGTAAGTGTGCGAAATTCGTCATTCGCTCACACGGCAACGCAGCGAATTCACTGGTAGGTTGGCAGAATTTTTTCGCTCCCCTCAATTTGCGGCCTTTGTACCCTCCCAGAAAACTAGCTGCCTAACATCCCTGGTCCTTGAGATAAACAATAATTACGTGCACAAATTGCTGGTTTACTCGTTTCCGGTCTCTTTTTCTCGCTATGGTATTTGCATATATCTACTCACGGTGCATGACAAATAATGGTTCCTAGATGGACGTGATGTTGCTTGCCGCTCGCTTCATTGAAATTGTAACGACTTTGCCTGGATTGGCCCTTCAAACCCTGGCAGTGATGGTACTTCATCGGACAAAGTTGTTCGGATTCACGCTCAAGTGAGATTATTATCACGGTTACCTTCATAACATATGATAACTGTTACCACTAACAATATGATAACAAGTTATGACTATTACCTCTATAAAATATTCTTTTCAGAACATTTCTCATGCTCATGGTCATAGCAAACATCTGGTTTAGCATATCGAATTTTCTAGCGGCTATCGTGACGACGATGGAGGGTTCGTTGAATACGGGTTTTTGTGGAATAAGAATGCATTTTAGCAACGACCTTCCGCTACGGTTTCGTCCTCCGCTCAAACTCGTCATTTCTTGAATCCGTTCAGTTTTATGCACAGTACGAGTCCAATCACGCGCTGATGATTGTATCCATGTCTTTCTGCATGATTTCGATCGATAGTGAGTTGTAATATAAAGTATCTGAACGCGGTAATTTATTCAGGGATCGTATCCACCAACTCGATCGCCTTTCACGACGCTCATTTCTCGAAGAAGTCATCGTCAATGCCCTTTCTGGTGCTATTTGTGAGTGCCAAACATTCTAAATTGAGCCAATGAACTTTACAGATCTGCCTGGCTGCGGGGCAAATTGCGCTACAATGTGAGTAATTCGGAAAATTTGATCATAATATTAGCGCACTGAGAATCATAATATCGTGAGCAAAATCGCGAATAACAACCACAATTCAGACTTTCGAATCATTCCATTCACGACCGTCATTGAACTTGTTGTTTACTGTGTGGCCGCATTTATGGTATTGCAAGATAAAAGTTAAATTTTAAAAAAATCCTTTCAGTTCACTCCGATTCTCATGCGATCATACAGTATGCTAAAATCAAGCCTAAACTTTGCGGAGTTAACCAAGAAGTTTCAAATGAAGCAGAATATCAAGGTGAAATCGTAAATCGATATTTAGCATAACTCATTTAATCCTTCAATTTCAGATTCTTAAAATGGTGGTCCGACTCGCTAAACTAATGAATCTCCATTCGGCTAGTGTCGTGATTTTGATCGCCATTCCTTCCACTTTCTTTCCCGATTCGACTCCAACTGCCCTCGCGGAAGGACTATTTTACATGGTGAGAGTGGTTGCTTGCGAATTCTTCAGAGTCAAAGAAGTCAAAAGAGTAGCCGCGAACAGGTGGAAAATGCGGAATCATAGCAAAGATTGATGATTACTTGCGGATTTTTTTATCCATAATTTGGACATGACCTGTGACGGGATTACACCGTGGGAGTCATAAGGGAGATAAAACGGGTGGGCGAAGGGTCCATGAGTAATCTAGTGGAACCCACTTCCTTGAGGTGACTCACGAATGTTGCCTGCTGAAATATTTAGTTCAGATGTGTTGGGGGTAGGGTTGCAGGTTCGGTTTCGAAAAAACCGCAACTCTCCAATCCCCCCTTCTCTCTCTTTCAATCAAAACCGCGCGAGAGAGACGATATGCAAAGAGGGTGCGGAGTCTCCGCACCCTCTTTGCATATCGTCCCTCTCTCGCGGTTTTGATTGAGGGAGAGGGAAAGGAGGGGACAAAGTGTGGGATAAATCGAAACCGACTTCGATCCGGCAACCCTAGTTGGGGGAAGAAGAAACGAGAAAGTAGCTAGGCATTATCGCCTGAAAAACAAATAAATTTCAGGGCCAAGGCGTATTCTCGATGGTCCTTCCCATCGTCATTCTCAAGGATCGCGCAGTTCGATCGTCATTGAGGACTTTCTCGATTTTCAGATCAACGGTAAGATTTTCTTCACCTTACGTCTCTGCAGTTATGGGCAAGAATTGGTTTTGATCCACTAAAAAAGTGACACTAAAAAAACGGGAAAATTTGAGGCAGCCACCAACAGGGTTGGTACAATTGTGTTTTTCTTTTAATATTTAAATAGCAATAATAAGACTGAGGTGCTAACGGTGCGCGTCGCTGATGCCAGTTCGACAACGTCAACAATGGATCCGCCCAACAACAATGAGAGTGGATGGAGAACGAATATGACCGGACCGAATAGATACACGCTCAATTGAGATAAAGCATTTTTGTGTTTTTCTGCTATATACTTGTTAAATATATTTCAAATTTATACTAGACTTTGACAGACCACATTGACAGAACATTTAGTTTTTGATAGCTCGATCTGTTCAGCTATATTTAGAAGGAAATAGGGAACAACACTCTAAACAACAATGCTGGTGCTATCAGGCTGGTGCAAAAGTTTCTTTCTTTTTTGGTCACGGAAGTTTGCCCATAACTATCTTCACAATAGTCCAAACAGGTCTTGCATTTTTTCCATCGATGAGTGCTTGGATACTCTATACAGCGCCCGTTAGCACAATTCAGTCTGCTCATTATGACGGATAAAGTAGACGATCAAAGTCAATGTTATCGAAAAATACGCCTGTATTTCAACGCATTGGTATTTCCTGGATGAACGAATTATGACCAAACAAAAACAAGTGTTGAAGACTATCATACTAATGTGACATTTATGATTAGTTGAAATGGTGTGACATGTTTTCCCTTTTTTATGCCAGCCCCAAATCCATAATTGATAATATCTGAAAAAAAAATTGTTTTTAAATTGGAAATTGTTTTTGACAAGACTGTAATAGACACGGCTCAGCTACCGATATTCAAAGTGCGCAAAATTAAAGTACCTTTCATGCCAAGCATTGACTTTTATTTAGGATTGAATTCAACTTTTCTTTCATGAGCTGATTTTTTTGAAAAAGTGACCTCAAAATCTAGTGATCGAAAACTGTCATTTTTCGAACACTCTGCCTCACACATAGATTGAGACCCGGCTAATTTGTGTGTTTAAATGAACAATAAACCCCTTCCCTATCACTACCTGAAAGGGGATAATCCAAAGTTGATCGGTATTGATAGGATAGGTGATGAACTGGGACCATCAAGAGTGCAGAATTTTTAGAAAATTTCACTCTTTGCTCTTTAGAAATTTTTATCTCTCCTTCAATGCAAACTCGATCCATTTCCAATATACGACTGTGACCCCACATCCTATCCCCTAAAATTACTATAGAAGAATTGATCTCAAGTTCGAAGTTGCTCGAAGTTATTTGAGTTTAGAAAAAGAAAGAAACTTATGCACCAACCTAATACTTTTTCCGACTCAATATTTTAAAATCTCAAATTTCAAGAGATGATTTCGTTTTGAAGTATGTTGGAAAACTTATTCAGATTACAACGCACCACAGATCACTATTAGGGATTCCGCTCTTTAACACCACTTCATTTTTCGCAGGATGCTCGTTACAACTATGTTTCAGCAGAATCGTAAAATGTGAGCTCTGATGTTGCGAACGATACTTGCAAGACTTCTGCCAGTAATACAATAAATGGAAAAAAACGTGCTTAGAGCGAAGTGTATTTAATGTGTATCAAATAACACCACAGTTCACACGTATCCCATGCCCATCCCATCATTGTTATCGGCCCCCTGATATCACGCATAAGAGTGAGTAATCGATATATCGTCGTTTGGTCTGCGTGCACCTTATGTCGTTGTTAGTTTTGGCCTTTATTCAAACCAGGAAGCGAGACGAGAGAGTGCGTGAAGTGAGGAGAGGGAGAGAGAAAGAGAGGGATCCGCTGTAGTCCCAACCATGGTTATCAATGTCTCGTGCGGCTTTCGCAATCGTGTCCTCTCGCTATAAAAATGGTCACACTTCGCGTGTTGTGAACAATCAATACCCCCCCCCCTTCAATCAACTAAGGTCAACTTCCCAACTTTCAGTTTCTTTGACGTTGTTGTTCAATTTCTGCTAACTTATAGAACCCTTTTTTCCATCAACAAAGTTTTAGATGGAAACGGAAAAGCGTCCGATCGACGAGCCTCCACCTCCCTACACCAATAAGAAGATGAAGAACGAGCCATTATTCGAGGAGGAGTGGAGCAAGGTAAGCAAGACATTTTCTAATAAATATTCGCAATTATCGACCACCCAGCGATGACTAAGAATGAAGAAACGAGTTAGATTACCCGTGAAACTCATTTTTGTCACGCAATCTTTGCAAGTATCGCAGCAGCAATTTCATTTTGCAGATCTACCCCGATGAGCTGATCATTCCGTGGTTCTACTTCCCCACTGCAACCAGCAAACGAGTGGACACGAAGAAGATCAGGGGCATTTATTATCAGTCAGTTTGTAATTCAATTCAATTGTCTTTTTCACTCGATCAATTTTGATTGAATATCGTTTTGACAAGATTTTAGCAAATATAGTTTCGGTTGCGTTTCACTCAGGGATAAAATATAATCGGAATTGCGATAACTTTAATGCCATTGTGATTCCCGTGTGATACACGAATATTTATTATAATAGAATATATTATAATAGACGATAGCCCAATTGCAGGACTCAAGATTTCAAATCAGACATTGGCGTAACGAAGAACTGGGGAATGTCCCTGTCGCCCGTGTGGTGGGCGTGCGATATGAAGAGGTGAGGCAAGAAGCTGAATGATGTTTTACAATGTTTTGTCACCGGTAGGTGAAATATCAGCTGAGATTAAACATAATAAAAGTTTTTTTTGATCCTGAATTATTCCATGATCATGATCAATAAATAAAAAGTGCTTTCAGAGGATTCCGCTCGAACGCTGAGCAGCGAGGCTTCTACAACGTCGTCGTCGACATCGGAGATGGAACCATGAAGGTTCGTCAATGCTTCTCAATTTGAAAGTGAAAGTTGTGTTTGACGATGCCCTCATCCTGGTCTAGTACACGAATATCCCAATAAGCATGTCTTTTCTATCTCAGCTAAAACTGCTCCAGGGATTCACCACCTCCAATCTTCGTGCCTTCCTTCGTATTCTTCGTCAGCAGTGCGAGCCCGGAGTGATCTGCAGACAGGGATTCCCGTTTTGAACGAGAGTCCTTTGATCGATTCTCAATAGTCGATGATCTTCCGCCCCCTGTGTTTGTTGTAAATATATTGTATTAACCATGGTATCACCACAGCGACAAAAAGATTATGCATTTTATGATTGAACAACAATTTGAACAAGCTAAAACACATTGCGCGACATAGCAATACGTTAGTGAGAAGGAGCTATAGAATGAGACTTCGTATCACATAAAAACGAACAGCGAATACGGGAGTAAATTAATAGATAAAAAAAGAAAATTTTCAATGTACTGCCTTTCTATTCTTTAGGAGCTGCAGGTACCGAAATACGCGCAGTCTCTGTCGCATTGGGTACTCCGCTTTCTTCAGTGGCAACGTTCTCCTCAAGCGGCTCTTGCTTACTGCACAGAGTTTCATTTTTCAATTTAATTCAACGTTTCCGAACATCGCTCGAGCTGGTTCCGTTTCATCATTCGCTGTAGTAGCCTACGACGGAGTAACGTTCTGTCGTGCATCAGGAGGTGACTGGATCGGAGGAGGTTCGCTCAATTGAAAGGTGCATTGTGAAAAACAAAGCTATTCGCAAACGGCAAGGATGGCCATGGATTTTGGTTATTACTCATATTTATGAAAATATGGAGAAGTTGTAAGAGCAAAACAAAGCAAAAAGCAAAACAAAAAAGAAGCAACCTTGTTATCTTGCATTTTCAATCACAAAGGGAGTATTTCTAGTAAGGACACTCGATATACCGTAAACAAGAGCCCATCAGTTTCAGTGTAGCAAACGCGGAAAGTTGCTGTCTTTCTCGTGCCGATGCATTCGTGAAAATGAGAAAAAGAGCTTGAGAAAGGGCAAACATTCGGGAGGCAAACCGGGAAACCGACTTTTTTTGTCCTTTTTGTCCTCTCACCCACTCGCTCTCCCTCTAGAATCGATAACTAGGATGAGGTCATTAAAAATGGAAGACGAGTACGGGGGCAGGATCCCATTGTCTTCTTACACAAACAAATCAAGCAGGCTCGCTAGTATCTGTGAAAATAGCAAATGCCAACAAATGCATGGCCCCAATCCCTCTCGTCAGTTTCTCTCGCGTGAACGAGGGAATGAATACGGGGGTTCACTGACACGACACAACTCGCCCCTCTCCTTCGTTCCTGCCACCTCCCTATAACTGAGAAAGATTAGCGAATGAGGACAGATCGATCTTAATAATGGCATCACATTGATCTGGCTTTGATTGACACCATTGAAGAGAGAACTTGAATAGCTCTTTAGAGAGTCTGGTCAAAAAAGAGGTTTGAATGCCATTCAAGAGGGCGTTTAGCGGATGAAACGCGGATGTTCGTGACAAAGCAGTATAAGAGTAGCAGATGTGAGGCCTCACTTCGTTAATAATTCTTCGATCTCTGATCAAGAACGAAGAGAATGAAGAGTGAATGAGTGTGACAAAGGAGTGGAAGAAAGAATGTCGGGAGAGGTCAGATTGTCTAAAAATGAGTATCTATGATAGGATTGGGAAGAGTGGTGAAAGAGGATGCTCTTTGGGGGGGGGATTACTTAGATTGAGAGACAACATGGTGCTCGTAGGAAGAGTGTAGATGAGGAAAGAAAGATTAGGAAGATGGGAAGATTTGGTGTTATTTACACGGAAACAGCGAAATCAATTGGACAAAGCGTAGGCCAAAAAAGGCGCATTGCGCTTCCAAAGAGCATAGGTTATTACATTGAGCAATAGATGAGAAAAAGGCCGCCAATGACAGAGAATGAAGAGGGGATGGAGGTAATAGAGGCAGGAGTGAGATACATTGAGAGTAGATTGATAGATGAAGGAAAAGTGGAAGATGGAGAAGAACGATGGGATGAGGGTAATGAACATTTGAAAATGTGATTTGAAAAATGGAGAAGTGGTTGGCATATCATGTTGGACCCTTGAGAAGAAAAGTATAAGTGAAGCGAGCACCAAAATATCATGTTCCTCATATTTTTTCTGCATCGGTGAAATTCCACCACCGCTTTAACATCATCACTGATAGAACAAAGACTTTTTAGGCGAGAAAATCAATACTATCGACAAGATTTATCTGTCACCTGTGAAAATATGTACACCAATGAACAAATCGGCAAAGGACAAGTGAGTTCACCAAAAAAACCGCAAATATGAGCAACCGGATAATTGATATAGGTCCATCAACATGAGATCGATAAAAAAAATTGTAATGATTGTATTCCGAGTGGGGAAAATGAATGGACTACTCCGCTCCTAGATCTAACTTCAGCTGACTAACGATACAAGCAGAAGGCTACGTGCGAGTTGTGCTTTCCGCAATTCTGAAAGTTTGCATTATTAAAAAAAACTGCAATGTAAATTTAGTTTCGATATTCGAGGGCCTACCGGGCACGGTCTTTGTGCAGCAACGCAGCATCGAGGATTGTGCTTACCGAGGCAGTGAGGACATCTGAGATATGTGAATCATTGAGGACTACTTAGTCGAGCTTGACGATCAACTTGACAACAACAATAACACAATATCTGCAATGCATCACTTGATCGGTGCGTTAATCCTTTACTATCTGTAACACCGATAAACCCACCGATAAGAAAATAAACTATTACTAAAAATTTCTGAAATTTTCCCGAAAATTTTCGGAAATTCATAACAAAATAGCAACATTTGAAACTAACAAGTTCATGTCTCTTGCTCGTGCTTCACGACTCGCATAGTAGCCGAATCGACCGCAGTCTTCGGAGGCATGCGGCTGGATACTGTCGCAGAAGGCGCAGAACTCTTCAAATTCTGAAAATGAATTTTATACGTTCTCAGCTCTAACAGGATGAATAATTCGTCTCTTCATTCTGATTGTATGATAGTATGATGAATGAAGACATCGATTCTAACCCGCTGACAGCTACTCGTATTCAAAAAGCAAAACAACTTACGGCGCGGCGCAAACGCATTCCCTGGAGGTCCGGCCATCATGGGCGGAGCAGCTAGAGGCCCGAATGGTCCAAGGGAAGCCCATTGAACTGCATTGAATTACGTCTGTTTCATGGAAAAAAATTGAATATTGCATTAAAAAAATACGATTCGATGTGAATTGCGGAGGTCCGTTGGGCGGTGACCAAGCTGCCAGAGGTACCCATTGCGAGTTCCAAGGGCCAGGACCCGGAGGTTGGTACGGTCTCATGCTGAACAGAGTTTTAGTTTAAAAACCATTACAAATAACCAGTAATTCTAGCCTCTCACCTCTGTTGATGGAATGGACCGCCTAGCTGCTGTAGTGGAGGACATTGCATGCTGCAATGGCAAAGTCCAGATACTCATTTATAGCTTTCAATTCGGACAACTCACTTGTTGAAAGGATGGCCGTCACCCGTCATATTCGGTGGAGGCTGCGAGAAGGGATCGTTCATCCTGAACAATTATAGATACTTTTTTGCTCCAGCAGAAACGACGTACGGTTGGAATGAAGGCGGAGGTTGCGCGCCGTTGAAATTAGAAGGATGACGAGTGGGAGTGAACACCGGAATCCTTAAACATGACATTATTCAATAGAAGTTGTTCAATGACTGACTGTCTCTGAGGTTGACGTTGGTGTGGTTGTTGTACAGGTTGTACGGTCTGCGATTTCTGATTCGTCTCCACAGCAGCGTACGGCTTCGCGGCCGACGATGTGGGAATGGATGGAGGACTGGGAAGAGAAGGGCTGCAATGGAATGTGTTTCAATGAATGCATAACTCGTGAATCCTATAGATGCGGGGCTTGAAGTTTCACTCTGATCGAAATAAATCAAATAAAAATCTACTTTGCGTTTTCTTGCTTCTCGTCTACTCTTGGAGGAGCAGCCGGAGCTGTTGTCTTTGTAGAAGATGAAGCCACATCCTGCGGGTTCTTAGTCGTCTCCACAGCAGCGTTGGGCTTCGGCTTGTCCACCGACGAGGTGGAAGAGGATGAGTGAGGAATGGGTGGAGGAGTGGGAGGATCAGATGATGGTCTGCAATGGAGAAGTGGGAGGATCAGATGATGGTCTGCAATGGATTGTGTTTCAACGAGCGGGTAAATTGTGAACCACATATCGTGAAAATATTTTCCGTTCCACTCATAGTTGACCTTTGACTACCGTTCGATGGGCGGAGTTAGGAAGAGGCCGGGAGGAGGCTAGTGATCTACCTGCTCTCCTCCGCCCTCCCTCTTCCCTTCCTCTCTCTCCCAGACAATCAATGCGCTAACCAGCACATTGAGTTTGCTGAGCATTTGAAACGCACGATACAACCTGGGATTTCGTTCAGTATTCGTAGTTCATTGAAAAAATATCATTGTTAATAGCTGACCTGGAGTTGACTTGATTCTCGTAAACTCTCGGAGAAGCAGTTGATAGAGCTGACGGAGCAGTGGATGAAGTGCCAGCGGCCGAACTGAAGTCAAACAATCACTAATAGTTTGAACAAATGAAGGTTTTAGGACACATGCTGATCTCTTGCGGTCCCGTCTGCTGACAACATCGGGAGGACTGTTGGAATGGCTCACCTATCTACCGCAGCAGCTTCCATGGCATCTGATGATTCATTCCACGAGAATCGACGTTTCTTTTTAGGAGGTTCCTCGTTGTCTTTCAAAACCTCCTTCGCATCTTCCTTTTGAGCCTCCACGACGACATCGACAATGTCCTCAGCACCAACTGCTTCTGTCGTCTCATTTGTATTGGATGTGGGAGGGTCATCTTCCTTCTCTTTCAAGTCCACAGGCGCTTCTTTATCCTCCTCCTCACTCTGGTCGTCGGTAGGCTCTTTGATAAACGATGGTGCGGGAGGGATGGGCTCTGTCGCCACAGGCACAATTTCATCTCGACCCTCGTCTCGCTTCGTAGTTCCCTGAAAAATTCCGGCTTTCTATGATTGGAAGCGCCATTCTCATTGCTAATTCTCGCTAGAGATGTGCGTAGAGTTTTCTCTGCTGAAAGATAGGAAGGAGTCATACCTCATCCCCATCATCTCCAGCGGTGCTCTCTGATTCATCAATTTGGAGGTCGGTAGGGGAGGGAGGTGCCACGGGCAGAATCAATGTAAGCTGAAGAAATCGATCGATAATTGTTTGATAATGAACGGGCTTACATTGGCTTCTTCATGAAGGAACTCCTGGATGCCTTGGAACAATGCCGATGAAGGTGCTGGTGTGACAGGGTCAATGGATCCGCTTGGGATAGATTCCGGCTCGACTGCATGTGAGCGCTGATGGGATTCATCTACAGCTTCCAGCACAGACGATGTGATTGTCGGGCTCTGATTCGATGATGATCTCTGCAATAACATACTAATTCACTTGCTTGTATCCACATTATTATTTCCTGTAAATAAGCATGTTAAATCTAGGACACAGTCTTGATATTATTTGAACATTCGAAAAACCAACTCTCACCGCCTGACCAATAACCTCCTTTGAATCGGCGACTTCGGCAGGAGGAGCAGCAGTTTCGGGAGGTGATGGATCATCAACAATCACGAACGGACAATAGAAGGTACCGTCGCCGATGAGAGCGACTGGACCAGTTGGATTCTCCTGATGATCGACGTCTTCCTGGATCAATTGAATCTTGACTAGATTAACGAACTTGATCTAACTATTCACTGAACGTGTTTGAGGCACTGAACTAGAACTCAAGAATGGGCCTCTTCATTTCTCATAATCTCTCGCAAATTGAGTTGAGGAAAGTGTGTGGAAAAATGAAGAGACTGCTTCTCTTCTCAGAATCATGATGCCGCCTTCTCACCTCATTTGTGATATACTGCTCTTGAGGTTGCTCATCCTCTCCCCTGTGACTGGGCGATGGATCGTCGTAGCCATTCGAGCCCATCATGAAGGGCGATGAAGGCGCATGGACCATTGGCGAGGCGGGTGAGTCGTTGTCGAAGGGGTCGAGGAGGGGCGTCGATGCTGCGATGGGGAAATATTAACACATTAACACATCGAAAAAAAGCCGACACATCGAACAATTCCAAATTGAGATGAAGTCTGTTTTTAAAGTCGCAAAAGAAGAATTGCGGATATCGTGTGGGATAGGATTGTGGATTGATCTCTCATGAACTAATTTTTAACAGCCCTGAAAAGGATGGATTATGGAAGTTCAACAAACCTCCAGCACAAGCAGATGCTGCCGGGTCGTAGCCGGGGAAATCGTTGTCTTCGGACCGAGATTCATCATTCTCATTGGCCGATTGGGAAGCAGAAGTAGGCTGGGGCTGCAATGATGAGGGTCTTTTTCATTGAGTGATCGAACGAATGTTGCAACCAAGGATCGTAGCTCAATAATCAATAAAATGTATGTCCTGTCAGGTTTATACATTTAATTTACCTCGTCTTCTTCCAAGTCATCCCACGACCTCAGGTAGTATGGCAACTCTGCGTAGAGATCTACCTCACCCTGAATCAATCACAGTCAGGTCAGATTTTCGCGTGTTTCGTGCAAAGAGATCAATACATACTAATTAGACTTCGATAAATACTAGTTGTTTCATTCCGCTTTATTTTCCGTTAGTATAGCGGTTGGCAACTAGTTGCGAAAAAATCACGTCTAGTTGCTTCCCGGTCGAATTCGGATGGGCGAGATGAAACATAATCGAATTTCCCCAAACTGTCTTCATTCCACCACTCCATTTTTGCAACTAGTTGTGAAATAAATAAACAACTAGTTGTGAGACCGCTTTACTAAACTGAGAAGACGAAGAATGAAGTTTGCCAAACTCTTTCACAACTAGTTGTATAGTTATTTATCGTTATTTATCGAAGTCTAATACTAATGAATCCGAATCGTAATAAAAAATAGCGCAAACGTACATCTCTTTGCTTTCTCTTACTATAGTAGTCAATAGTCCGTTTGAAAAATTGTTGCAGCTCAACGGGGATGACACTGAAATGGCATGAATGAGCTCCTTCAGGAACGTGCATACACATTATTTATAGAACAAAATAATTACTTGAAAGTCGTGTAAAATTCCAAAATCTCGATTCCCTTCTGTGACAAGTGTCGCAGGCCGGAGAAGTCGTAGAAATCTACGGGACTCTCACCTGAAAATGGAATGCTTATAACAACTTGGGTCACTCTACTCGTAGTTGTCTTGATTAAAGACGGTATTGAACGAAAGGTTAAAAAGTAGAAAGAAGGAAAAAAATAATCCTCACCCGTTTCGTTCATTCTCTTTGATTTTTCATGTGTCCTATTAATTGGATCTATCAGTCAATAGTTAGCTGAAATGGGATATAAAACATAAGGGGATGGGAAACGAAAGTGAGAATGAGAGCGTTCCTAGTCAATTCCCATTCAATTCATCACGGAAGAGGCTTATAGCGGGAGAAGTGAGGGACATACACAGGAGATAGTTCTGCATAGTGGGAGTACTCGAATTCACAATGAACACGATTGATAGTATGGGTTGAAGTTTTGCAGGAAATGGCTCCACTTCCACCACTCTCTTGCTGATCAGTCATAGAGCACGCGAAATGAGGAGACGGAGGAGAAATGAGGAGACACAACACTTTCCTAATTTGAAGAGCGAGAAATGTCGTACAATTGAATGCCAGGTCGAGATAAGATCGAAAACGAAGAGGAACAGGCGCGTATGCTCAACTTTTTGCCCTCTCTAACTCTCACTTTCTATACTCTGGAGCCCGAAAGTCATCGATCTTTTAATATGTCATGCTAGGTCAGATCGAATTATAATGACTGTTAATTGTAAGGAAATCTTGTCATAGAATGTCCTTGTCCATTCATCTCCTTTCTGGTCAAAGAAAAACTTTCGGAATACCCTCTAACCCCTAGGGGATTAAAGGACAATGACACTTCATCAATCTTTTCCCCGTACATTCGTTGCTTCATAAAGTGAGCAACAGATAAGAGAAGAGCAAGGAGAAATCAGTGAACGAAATGGCAAGTAAGAGTGATCAGCGAATGACTCTTCAATGTTCAATCAAGGCAATCGAAATAGATAGACGATCAATGCAGTTATCGGCTAGCTTGCTTGCCAAAAGAAGAGGGGACGACCGCTGCACAATAACAGACGTCTGTTCAGTCGCGTGGCTACACGTTGATAACAGATTCCAACGAGAGAACGCGATTGATTGACAAGGAGAGAAAGGAAGGATTAGTAGTGAAATCACCGCGAAACGAGGATCATTAGAAATGTGGTCCGTGGTAATCATTAGTAATTCCTTTCTCGGAGGAAAAGGAAAGTTGAGCTAACAAACCGGGCAACAGATGGTGCGAGTAACTCATAAATTCGAGACTGAGTCAACAAAGGGGAGAAACGGCGATAAAACACAAAGGGGGAAGGGAGGAATCCACAAAGAAAACAGCGGATGGCATCGATTGATCATAGCAAGAATGGAGAGATGGAAAGTAACGATACACTACATTAATCGACGAGTGACTACGAGAGGCAGAGATCAAGACAAAACAAGCCGCGAAAAGGTTTTGTGAGGCGATAGATAGCAATGTTGCAATGCAGTGACTCCACACCACTCAACGAGAGAACGGCATTACATACAGCGCGACGTGGAGAATGAAGGGAAGGAAAAATGGTGGAAGAGGGAATGGATGGAGCGTGGAGGGAACAGGATAGTGAAGGGAGTGGAAGAGGGAAGAGACGAGTGGGGTAGGAAAAAGGGGTGGCTATAGCAATGGCGCTTATGAATATGACTAAGTCAGCTCCTATTGTGAAGCACCTCTTACCGAAAAAGGATAGATCTTATCGGCGGTGTGAGCGTGCGCTATTTTGGATCAGGTGAGCGAGAAGGAGAGAGAGAGAGAGATAGAGTTATTGCATGGTCAGGCTCCCTTGACCTCGAGAAAGCATTGAGTTGTTCCAGTTACGCAGGCTATCTGATCCTAAACTGTTGCGTGTCTGGCTGATTACATCTCAAACTGCACCAGAAAAGGAAAGGTGACGTTTCGGAGAAATACGGATCCCTCTTGCTACGCCAAAACGGAGAAAAATCGAGTGCATCTAGCGAATGACGTAATGATTAGTAATGCATTAGTAAGAGGACATTCGTGAGCTGTACATTACACCGTTTATTCAGATATCAAGTTTGAGATACTTTCACAGTTTAAAAAATCGCAATATAAACTACAATCACTAACTGTTTGGGTAGCAAGCATAACGAATTATATCAAATCATCTGAAGAAATATTTTCATGTGTGACCATGTCACGAAAAAGTACTTATGAGGAGCACATTATTATTTCGTGATACACTTATTGAGGATGCTAGAAAACAACTATAGGTACTATTAGACATAAATACGGGATTTTCGAATAAGAGCTAATTGAGATCGGGTTCATTTGGGAGCTGAAGATGTCTATGGATTCTTCACCGGACACAACGCGAAGTGATGCTGCCCGCAATTCTGAAATGCGTATGTCAACAGAAATATTCTATTCATTCATCACGTTGCTGTCTAATCAACAAAAGCACACTAGCTAGAACAATCTTCAGTGACTCTCATTTCACAATGGGAAAATGAGAGAGTCGGAACATTCCCCAATATTCTCAAAGAAAAGTAATCATCCAACTCATCCTACTCACTGTACACCATCGATCTCCCTCGTACATGGGACAGTCCTGTCCGTCGTGCTCATCGAGACAGTAGGCGCATCTTCAAAAGAATTCATGTCACTGTTTCCATCTACGGTATAAACTAAGAAAATGATCACTTCGTATAGAATCTTGAGCTGTGATCTGTCGTGCCAATCCAGCCCATGATAATCAACTCACAAGTTCAACTCTTCCATTCGTGCCTTTCTCCTCTAAACTGTGTAGTATTTCTCACACTTCTCCGGACGATGAGGAAGGAAGCAGAAAGGACATGTGAGGACTGCAATTCATTTGTAAGAAGACTTGAATAGGAATCGGACGCTCGGATGCTCAATGAGTAATTGAGTTGTGTGCCACGTCGTGGGATGCGAAATATTCAGCTGTAAAATGCATTTCTTAAAGATTTAAAAACATACGCATCCTCTGCGCGCGAGACCGTTCGGAAGAGCCGGAAGAGGTGACCGATGGAGTTGGAGTGGGAGCCCTGTAGAAGCATGTAAGCATGTGAATAGAAAAAATGAAACGAGATACTTCGGAGACACTTTGCAAGCTTCTTAGTTCTTGGATTTTACCTGTAATCTCTCGCGATCGAGTACGGAGCGGCTTGGCGATGGTTGTGTTGCTGCATTTGCTCTTCCAGCACTCTCTGATCACGTTGGCGCATTTGTTGATGCATTGCAGCAGATGAAGCGCTTTAACGGGACGTTGAATAGGGATGATATGACAGGTTTCTGATCGATGTGAGAGCGTGAGAAATGAAGACACCACACGATACTAACCTCATCTGGATTCCCGATGCAGTCGTGTGCAGCTTCCTCGTCAAATCCTCATCGAAGCTCCTCCTCTGATGTTGCATCGCGGCTGACATGGGAGGAATGTGGACAGGCATTGAAGTCGATGAGCTGAAAACGGCTGTTAAACTTAGCTCCATCGCCATTAGAAACTAGTCCCTCAATAAATCACGGCACTATGTCGAATGAGAACTATTTCGCAATATGTTCTCTGACATAACAGTTGTCTCTCGTCTCCGAAAGTTCTCATTCGACAATCACCTTTGATGAGCAGCAGACGACTGCTCCACCATCATCTTCTTCGTCGGAGGAGGAGAATCATCGTAGATGGGAGAGGTCGGCTCGTACACATCGCAGTAGGTCGGGGAGAATTGCGGTGATGTCGGGGCGTATTCATCGAATCTTTCTTGAAGCTTCAGGCATTGATCACGATTGATAGGCTCATTGATCCCCTCTTTCAAATAGTGCCCCGACGATTCGATGGTCGTGGGAGATAAGGATCGCTTGTCCACGGACGGTTTCTGAAATGAAGAAGACGACCATTACCGTTAATGTACTGGGTAGGCTTGTACGTTCGGTATCAGTATTCCCGGAGATATCGGGAATACCGATACCTCTAGACTCCTCCTCTCGCAAGTACTGAGAAATGGTGAAAGTTAAAAGAATACCGCACCTCTTCCGGCTTCACATGCTCGTGAATGTAGAGAACCCGTTTGAAGAACGTGCGAAGCGGATCGTTGAAGTTTCTGAATTGTTTCATCACGGTTTTCTTGGCAATTTACAGGGTTCTCTCGTGTTTTCTCTGCATCTCTTGCAATGTCTCGCTCATCCCATATAGAAAGTCGTGTGTGTGATCGCACAAATGATCGTTGTTTTTTCTTTAGGTTCTGTTCTTTTCTTTGCTAGCATTTAACTACACTATCAAGCTTACTTCCTATCATGGGAGATCTTCCGCAGCTGAGAGATTGATTGATGTGTAAGCGTCGCCATTTGCATATGATCGTAGAACATTCGCCATAGCTTCACTGCAATTCACGAGGCCTTGTCTTCAAACAATACGTGATTTGAGACACATTTATGTCGCGTAGCTACAGCAAACAAGTAAATTTCATCAAAATTGTCAAAGCGAATGAAGGAAACTCTTACAGTCCTCTTCCCTTCTCTGTGCTCGCTTCACCATCCTTTGAATCTCATACGCACTTTCCGACATTAGTTGTTGCTCCTCCACAGATATCCTGGAAGAACGATCTTTGAAAACTCTCTCTCTATCATTTACCATCTTCGGCGCAAGAATCAGGTACAATGAACCCCAAGATGGGTAGGGCGCAATTATCCCAAAAAGATTGACCACCCACTTGGAAATGACCTTCGATAACCTCACGCAAACACATTTTGAAACAAATGGTGAAGAAAAGGAGGGCAAGTAGACGAGCTAAGGCACACGTGGAATATTGACCAATATGAGTTTAAACTTGTATGCTGTTTGAACTTGTATGCTCTTCTGAAAGGCAGGTTCAGCCGTTCAAACACACACACGCACACACACACACTCACCCTTTTTCTTTTTTGTCGTCTCGAGAGTGGTGGAAAGGAGGATGTTACGTGTCTCTCCTTCCGTATGCTACTTGCTCCAACTGCTCTTACGCCAAGAAATCATCCTAATAGCGATGGCAAGAAAAGCTCAATCAATAAACCCGTTCACGCACTAGATATCACCTCATTCGATAGAGAAAAGGTGAGGGAAGGAATTGAGCTCTCTATCGCCACTTCTCTCGCACTAAACTTCGTGTTGGTATAGCGCGTGATAGGCGTTGATTGATTGGAAAAGAGTGGATGAGAGAAAGGAAGAATTAATTAGTGGTGTGAGAAATGTCATAACGTGAGCGCATAAGGTGTCTATTATCGTTATTCAACGGCACATGTATTTTCTTATTTAATTACATTAAGAGTTCATTACACTGGTAAAAGCGAATGGACGAGAGAGAAGCGATTGAGCTATGGAATGAAAGAAAAGAGAGGGGTGAGAGGGAGGAAAAGATGGGAAGGAAAAGGGAGAAGGGGAAAGGAGAGAAGGGAAAAAGGGAAAAAAGTGAAAGAAGAGAAAGGCAGTGTAGATATAATTTCTACTATGACTAGGACATCTGAATGACTTAATGAGGAAGTATCTAGTAAGGAGTTGGCCCACCTCTCGTGTTTATTCATTGATCTTCTCTTTGTGTTCTCTATTCTCGTACACTTGATTATTTTCATTTATTCATATTGTGCCTAAACCATAAAATGAATACAAGTGGGTATTAAACCCGACAAGATAGCCCTTCATAAAATATGAAAGAGAAGGACGTGGTATTTTATGATATGAATAGACGTGGCAAGACAGGAGATTAGCCGCATTCGAAAATACTCCTAGGAGATCAGTGATAAGTACCCTTAATAATAAATGAGCCAAATATAACATCACCTAAAACAAGATGCAATATGATTCCTTCACAATTTCGCATTCATTCATCGTCGATAATTTCGATACTCTCGATAATCTCTCCCTCTTCTTTCTCATCCTCTCTTCCATCTCTGTTCAGATGTCTCCTCCGGGAAGCGAACTGGGCAGAGAGCGGCATGGGAGTAGTGTGAACCGCAACCCTGAAATGGCAATCGCGTAATTGTTGAACTACAAATCACTCCGTATATCTCGACGGAATTGTCAATTATATTTAGGAATAATTGAAAAAGTTAAATAGTGTAGCTCCATAAACATAATCTTCGAGCGAAAATCGGAGACACAAAAGTTGTATTGCCCATCTCTCACCTGAACCATGCATTTGAGTTGATATTGTTTCAAGTGACAGTTCGACATTCGATGGTTTCCGAGGCAAAGGAGGCATCTTCAATGAGAAATCTTTTAGAATTGTTAACTGTGTTCTAGTATCATAAAAAAAAGAGTTCCTTCCCTAATTCTTTTTTTTCATTTGTTTTTTTTTCAAGTTAAGCTTATCGTCCAATAATCGTGTGGTGGACTCACAACTGCAGTTCGCGTTGTCGACACTCTCTCTGTGTGCCACTCCGATACTCATTGCAGTCCTCGGGCAGATGAGGGAACGAACAGAGGGGACACACGAGACTTTCTTCAATATTATTCATTTAATGGGTTATGTTGATGTCTAGCAATGCGCACTCTCGCTGGTATTCAACCTAGTGACAAAGGACATCAGAAATTTTTCAACTGCAGTTATCACTAATCCCGTTATCACTAGCTCCAATCATTACACCTTATCACTAACCTCTCCGGTTCTGTGCTGGATGCTGATACTGTGATGTTATCATGGGCCAATCATTGGATCTATTTTGTGGATGTGCAGCGAAAGAGGGAAACCTAAAAGAGATCACTAATTGCAGCAATAATGAATGCAGGAACCTACCCTTGATTGGAATAGAGGGGCGGGACTACTTGAAGAGGAGGAGAAGCCCTTGAATGATCGGGGAACACACCAGGAGGAGAAATGGTTGGAGCACAAACCGGATGAGCATTTGGAGGACGATAGAAAATGTTTGAGACGCTGAAATTTCAATAATTTGCAAGCCAATATTCTTTTTGTATAGTGTATTACTATGGAAATGATATCCAACGAACCCTTGCATAGGATAAATGTTCGGCTGCTGATAATTGATCGGGTTCATTGCGGGAGGAAATCTGGAAATCGTTGATGAGGACGCAGATAAATTCATTCTTCTAACCTATTGAATCCATTGGCGGGTTGCTGTTGGCCCCATGAAGTTGACGGAAGTGCGTCTGTTCTTCAAACATATTATCAAAGCGTTTAATTCATCGTGAAGCATTCATTCTTCAGCGAACTAACTATGTCATTCACCCTTCAACCTTCGCAATCTTTGTATCTACTAGGGCCGTTGGGATGTAAGGATGAATCCGTATCTTCATTTTACGTGGACTCGACGATTGTTTAGAGTGCATTAGAAAGAGGAGACCATTGCTAGAGAAGTTCAAGTCATACCTAGGAGCCACAATGCAGATAGCCGATCAAATTCACTTTAGAACGAGCGATGTGGTTTCGAATGAAGCGTGGGCTTCTGTATCTCGTTTTTTGGCGAAATCGTATCTCACAAAAATGAGCGGAGCTTGTGGCCCCTAGTCATACCCTTGTTGCCATTGTCCTCCAATCATCTCGTCCTGTGGGTTTCGTCGTGACGGTCTCCACGATGCTCCGTGCTTCTCTCTCCTCTTCAGTTCCGCTTCTTTCTTCAATCTCTTGATCTCATCCAGTTTCCTCCTCAGTTCATTTGCCTCCTCGAGTTTTGCTTCAACTTGAGCATTGTGAAGCGCAGGCCTACAATGGACGTATTCAGTATCTATTGATCTCTGTCACCCATTCAGTGCTGCAATGTAACTTTAATGACAAGAAAAACCAGAAAGTGCTCATAATTTTTATAGTCGGCTGCCGAATTATTATGACACATTCCACTGACCTCTCATTATTGGCCGATGATGGACTCTCATCATCCGCGCGTCGTCTCTTGAGCGGCGGTGGAGCATCCTCAATGATTTCAATCTCATCGTTATCACCATCATCGTCTGCACCTTCTTGAGATGCAGATCCATTCATTAGACGATATACATGCAATGACACCGTACGGAGAGATCATTGAATGCGAGGAATGATCAAACTCTCTCACTTCCCTATGATCTCTCGCTTCTCTGACTGGCTAGAGATCATGGTGAAGTAAGAGAGTCGGATGATCATGGCTTACCTGTCCATTGCTCGCAGCCTCTGTCGTCTCCTCTGGGACGTCGTCGTAGATGGGCGAGCATGGCTCGTAGGCTGGAGAAGCTCTTCCGGTTTCATCTCGAGGATGCTGACGAGGCGGTGTCCTTTCTCGCGGAGCTACGTCGTCATCGCCATCAGAGAGAATGTTAGAGGAAGGGTAGTACTCAGATGGAACGTTATTAGAAGAAGAGCGGTTGGTGGACGCGAAAGGTGGAGACTCGGGAGACGGTTCACGAGAATCCACGGCCTTCTTTTTCTTCGGAGTTTCGTAGATAGGTGAGCAGGGAGAATAGCCAGGCGACGCCGCAGAGTACGATGGAGAAGTGGGAGAGTAGCCGGGTGAATCGTTGTTCGCCTTCTCATCTTCATCCTTATCATTTGAAGTCGAAGATGGAGTATCATCATCGGCCTTTGAGGATGGTCTAAGAGGTGTTGATGTTGTTCTAGTGGACGATCCGTTCTGGGCTCTTCCTCCGTTCTGCTGCTGTCCATCATCAGCTCTGGATGTGCTGGGTGAGGACCCGGAAGGTGCACGGGCAAGCGATTCGACTCTCGTCGAGGTGGATTCACTGAGGTTGAAGGCAAGTCTCCTGCCCTCCTCTCTCGAAAGGGATCCGGGCGCGCGCGGTGGTGGGATATACGCGGGAGCGTCTGAGCCCGATAACCAAGGCTTGTTCGAGGGTATGACAGGTTCTAATGGCATATCAGTAATAGAGGAGGATTGTCTCCTTTGTTCATCACTCGATAAGACGACGTCCTCATCACCTCCTTTCTCCTTACTAGTGGAGGGTGATGCGACGGTCGATGAGGGTTCGTCGAGAGAGAACGCGAGCCTTCTGGCCTCTTCTCTCGACAAAGACACGGCTCCGGGCACTCGTGGTGGAGGGATATAGGGCGAATCGTCTGATCCTGATAGCCAAGGCTTGTTGGATACACTGCGTTTATCCTTCGACGAGGGTTTTGAATTGGATGCTGAGGTGGCGGAGGTTCTGGCAGGAGGTTTCGCTGGTGGATCGGTAATGGAGAAGGCTTGTCTCCTTAGCTCCGCCCTCTCATCTTCCTTGCTCTTCACAGTAGGCACTACTGGGGTGGCAGCGGAATCCTGTAAGAAAACTTCATTGCTGAAAGATTGAGTCTCTCACAAAGGGTTAAGCCAAAAGCGCATTTACATCAAGCCATTTTGCGGTCGGCATGCTGGAGCGAACCAGATATCGTTCGCAGGCCGTTATCAAAATAAGAAATAATCAAGTACCTCCTCGTCAGAAAGCTCCACTAGCTTCTTTGCTTCGTCCTGAAGTAATATTTTGTATTGGATATTCATGAAATTGGTTTGCGTATCGAAAATGAAATTACAATTCCGTATAATGAAACTACAAATGGTGTGAAACGCACCGATAGCTTCTTCCCTTCTTTGTAGATCATCAGCAATTTCTTGAAGAGCGGTCTGAGTGGAGGTTCAATGCCCCTGTTGAGTGAATAAAGTTGAGAAAGTTGATCATAGGGTAGAACTACATTTTCACTGAAAGAAATGAAGGAACAACTGTTACTTACAAGCTCGTTGACAGCTGTTCCAGTTGAGTGAGTGCTAATGATGTCAGAAAGTTCAGTCCCACATGCTCGTAGAATTTCAGCCTCAACTGACCTGCAATCAGTACCGTTAGTTAGTTTCACTTACGATCAAAATCATTGTAAGAGAGAGAAGTCATTGTAAGAGATGTATAATTGTGTGCCTATTGAAAGGACAAGAGTAACCTTCTTCGCGCTTCTTCCGAGCTTCAGCTTTTTGCTTCTCAGCTAGTTCCTTTTGCTCTTGTTCCTTTTTCCGTCGAGCACTGGACATTTTTCAGTATCGCCCAATGCCCTGAATATAAAAATGTTCGTCAAAGACGCATAACAATTCACGAATCGAAATGCACGCGGAGAAAACCAAAAGAAAATAAGATACCGAACCAATAGATAAACTGCATATTTGCAGTGATCTCTACTAATCTGGGTAATCCGCTAAGCAAGAGGTTATTTGGATTGATACAAGACATGCGATCGCTACTAATGTATGAAATTGAACAAACGACAATGGGGTCAATTCGATTAACCAAGCCGGCGGAAGAAAAGTATGAGAAACCTGCCAAAAGCGAAGGGAAATTTGATAGGATAGTTGTAAATTGTGAGAGCCAGGTAGACAAATAAAGATCGCTAAGCACGCCCGACTAATTTACGCGTTTGAATTGCTATTCCCCTTTATTTGGCGCCGTTTCTTACTCGCGCGCCATTGATAGTATCTATTATAATCTTTCTTCCATTCTTACAGTAAACAATAAAAGTTCCAATAAACTAAAGAATTTTTAATTGATCTACAGCTCATCTTTTTCTTTTTTTCTCAAGGAAATTTAGGAGCTACACAGGGAGACAATAGCCGATAAAATAAACTTATTGTGTCAATCACAATCCGCAGCAATAACCAAATTATAAAAATAGATTTCTAATTCGCATTGAGCGATAAAGCGCTCTCTTTCGCGCAAACGAGGCCGCATTAGTTCACTGATACGCATTGCGATGTGAGAATTATGCTTGGCTGTTCTTAGAAAGTCGTGAGTAGAGGTTAAATATTTCTGTGAAAGATGGATGAATTAACAGTGTATTAACAGTGTACGCAAGCTCTTAGACGAGAAAATATTTAGTACGCGCGTCTTTTTCGATTCCTATTTCATGTAAAGCGCTCCCGCGTGTATTATACTCGCTCGCGCGCGAAAAGTAAAGCACAAATAATGTAAAGAAGAAATGATAATTTTGACAATGATAATTTTATTAAAAGATTGGTGGCTAAGCGAAGAGGAGAATGTTTTTTCAGCGAGATCGGCGATTGGAGGTACGAGATAAGAAAAGGGGAGACAGAGGGAGAAGGATGAAGAGACCATCCAGAGAAAGAGAGAAGAAGAGGAGATCCCGGGCATTACTCCGATCATTGCTGAACGGGAGGTGAGCAAGGCGTGTTGCCATTGAATTGGCCCCGAATTGAGCGTGGTTCACTGTCTGTCTAAGTGTCATTGAGATGATCAGTGTGAGTGCAATCAAATATTGTGTAAACAAAGCATTTATTATTGTCCAACACAATATTTATGAATATGAATAATAATTCAACAAGTAATAAGGAAAATGAGAAGCGACCCAATACGTAGCACTATCCCAGTTTTTGATGAGGTAAATTCTCCATTTCAAAAAAAGCTTCGTTCGGTTGAAACATGGGCATTGTGTTTGCAGAGAGCCGGATGATGATTTCCTGGGCACTTCTGGAAATGATTTACGATTATTTCGGCACGAGTATGCAAACATAATATTTTTCCAAAGATGGTCATTACTACTTAAACAACTGCCTCAGCAGTTCTCGATCTAATTCCGATTGAAGAACTAATAAATATCTATTTTTCATCATATTCTGCAATCTTCTCACCTCACATGCCCTAATGTGTCCTATCAGCGTGCACAAACCGGGATCGGAGACTTTCAAGCAGTGGAAGCACCTGGAAAATGAAAAATAGCACATCGTATCGTTTTTGCATTAGAAAACGATATAATGAAGATGGACTACTAATGATAAGACTAATCATAAGTCACTAACAATCGCCGTTCCTTCACTATGCTCTCCCTCTGCGAGAACGAAGGAAATCGGGTGCACCTTTCCGAAGGATGGCCAAGTTTGCAGAATGCACATATCTCTGAAAACGTTTTGTTAAAATATAAGCAAAAAACCTCACCGAAAATTCTGGAGTAACCTGACGGATTTGGAAAAGCCGTTACAATCGATGGCGATGCGCTTAGGATGTTTCTGTAAACACAATTATCTTCTGTTGTCTGGATAGTCCATTCATATTATCTTACACAGCTCAACTTGCCTCATGTCAATGTCGGCGATTGGCTGATGATTTTCCTGTGGAGGTGGAAGATCGAATGCATCAGCGTTGAGAACGGAATGAGGTTCAACGAGAGGAGGAGGAGGATGGGCGGTGGGTGTCACGAAAAGGACACTGAAATAATGATTAGAAATGCTGTTATATTAAGCTACACGGGGCTTAATATGAAACTCCGTATTCTTCATACGACCTTCTCTTGTAAGACTATCACTGTGTTATCATTGGATCACTCACTTCAGCTGATTGGTAACCATCTTGTACTGAACTTGCTTCAGCAATATGTCCCTTCCCTCTTCCGATATCGATGTTAGTTCATCAAGCTTTGGAATCGGTGGTAGACTCTGCATTACATTCTGATCCCGCAGAAACTTCAGTTGCAGTTGAGCGAGCTCATCAGTGTTGTCGAGAACAGGAGGAGCTACCATGGGCCTACAATAACTGATGTCTACTGTTATTTGTCCAACATGCGTGACCCTTATCTGTATTCGTTCTATGCGCACAAGCTACAAAATGAAACAAATCGTAAGTACATATCTACTCTCGAAACTCCTTTGCCCACCTCGATGATTGGCGCTCAGTCTCAGGAGATGACGTTCTAGGTCGCTTTCTCGAGAATGACAACGATACTGCTGGTTTCCCATCCACGAAAGGTACGGTAGCAGAAGAAGATGGAGACACGAGTGGTTCGTCCTTCGTTTCGTGCTTTTTGATGGAGGGGCTCAGCATCGTCTGCAAGATGCAAAATGTTCCAATGAATTGGTTATACTGTTACTGTTCCTCTAACTTCTAGCCAACTTCTATTCCGAGTGTTCCTCACCTCCGTACTTCCGACACGTTTCACATCTTCATCCGTAGCGAACATGCTTGCGAAAGGATTGCGAGTGTCAGCAGCCGGATGTTTCTCTCCCACGCCCTCCATTTGTTTCGATGGACATACTGTGGTTTCAGCCGGGATTTCAGCCTCAGACTCGTCGTCGATAGTGACAGCAACAGGGACGGGCTTTGGTGGTGGGTCGATGATGGCGATCTCATCATCATCTTCAGCTATGGCTTCGGGTTCCTCCGTCTTGGGAGGGATCATTGACGACGATTTTCGAGACGGTTCAGAAGGAGAGACGAGGAAGGTTCCGGCTCTGGGTTCTCGATGGTTTGAATCGACTAAAGGAGCTGGAGGAAGAGGAGCAGTGACGACAGGACGGACGATGTCGTCGATACAGATGATGTCATCGTCGTCGTCGGATTCAACGGAAGACGAGGGACCGGCCGGACCCGGAGCTTCGTCGGCGATGGGAGTTGTCTGAAATGAATCTTCTCAGTTTGGGTGCTATATCGCCTCTCTAACCTGCGAGAGAGTATTCGAAATGGGAAATAACGTGTTGTCTAGTTTTCCATAGTTTTGAGTATGGTATTTTTCACTTTCAGCTGCACTAGGCAACGTTGCCCAATCTATTTTTAATAACGCTAGAATAAACTCACTTCATGCTGCTCGTTGTCCTTGAATTGATATTCTTCGCCGATCTCGGGCATTTCGTAGTCGTCCTCAGTGAAGTCAACGCCTCCCTGAATAATATTTCTGTTTTGGTACAAAAGGATTACATAAGATAGCATCGCTCAATCCGTTGCAGCTACCTTGTTCATGATATGGTTACTATGCAATTTTGGTAATATTAAAATACGTGAATCTGACCTCTTGTCTCTTTCTCTTGCTATACATAGCAAGTGTCGTCTTGAGAAATGCTCGAAGTTGAGGATGTAGAGCGTGCCTAAATTTTACTTTTCGCTGGCCATTTTATCATTCGCAAAAGCCAAGACATTTTAAATTTTCGTCAGTGACTCTGCTTTGTGACCAGATTTTGGGACCACATAGTTCCCATTTGCCCGAAAGAGAAAGAAAAATCTAAACCTCATCGTAGAGATGTACATCATGTCCGTAATCGCTCGCTCAGGAAGGTCACGAAGTCCCGAGGAAACGTAGAAATCATCTAAAGGTGCAATATTATTTCTTCGGTCACGCAGATGATGGTCAATATCTCTCCGTTTCGCATACTCTCTAGCATCTCTGACTGACGAGAGATTATGTACAATTGAGAGACCGGAATCATCACGCAGTCATGAATGCACCACCGGCACACAAATCAGTTATTCTATAACAATCATCGATGCCCATAACAAAGGACCATTGGTAGACCGTGGATGGTAAACACACGGTATTCTATGATCTTACTCTTCTATCTTGCTCCAAATATGATCTCACCTTTACTCGTTTCCGGCTTCTCGCTCGTCGCCTGTTTAGACATCTTGAAGAGAATCGCCAAATAGAGTCAGATTTGTAGTTGGTACGAAGTTGGAAATCTGAAAGAGAAATAGCTTCAAGTGGAATCTTTATGACAAAATTTCCACGGAATGGAGAACGATAAGAAAAGTGGGGACACCTTTGCACGACTAATCAAGATATGGGAGAAAAGGGAGCAGTTTGATTGACATTTCTCCCACCATCTCTTCCTAGCCACAGAACGAAGTAACAAGAATCTCTCTCTCTCTCTCTTCTCACTTACTCTCTTTTCATACCCATTCTGAGGTCAGGAAGTGTGAAAGTGAAAGGACAGGCCACAGGACATTAGCTCCTTGTTAATGGGTGAAGGAAAAAGGGATGATGACGTAAGGCAGACAAAGAGGCGAAGAAATAGTGGAAATAGTGAAGTGCAGGAAAAAGTGGAAAGGCATTAGCAATGACATTAGCAGTGAATTAGCAATGAAACTGATAACAGTGAAAGATTAAAGGATGCATCGTGGCAGCTTTCAAAGATAAGAAACTGGAATAAAAAGAGAAAGGGAGAGAGAGGAACATGGTATTGCAAGGTACAGGGTCAAGGTAGTCTGTTCCTTCGCAACAGGGGGCCATTATTAACAGATTGTTCTTTGTTCACGAACTAAGAGGTAAATTGAGGGAGGATAACAGTAGGCATAACTCCTCTTGGCGCGAAAAAAACCGTAAATATAATAGAGTGTGGAGAAGGATCTGAGATCTCGCCAAGAAATCACTATACTTGGTGTTCAAGCGAGCGAGAAATTATTATCCTGTTTGAAGAGAGATGGAGAAAGTGATAGGAAAAAAGAACGGAACGAAAGTCGCGGAGGAAAGCCAGAGGGGACAAATTCATTGCCGGTCAGGTGTTTGCCACTAAAAATGATCCAGATAGATCGGAAGACTTCAAGAATCTATTCGTTGCCAGAGGGCATCTTAGAAGGCGATGCGCTCTCTTGATTCACCGGCATATTTTGACTGAACCCATGATCTCGGCGAAAGAGGAAAAGAATGAATGAATGAAGAGCTATTATTTTTAAATTTGCACACTCATTGACAGAAATATCCACGATGCTGTTCCAAGTCGGTGATGATCGTGTAATGTGTGTTCCAAACTTTCGTCCTATGGTGTGTATTAGGGTTGATGAAATCGAGAAAACCCGATACTCGAGGCCTCGATCAGAATTTACCCCTCTATTCTCGATCGATCACGAAACCCGACTCGAGTACTCGATCTTGAGAGTGAAGGGTCGGGTCGGACTCGGGCCAGCCAAACCCGATCGGTCGGTCGGGTCGGGTCGGGTTTCTCAGTGAACAAATTCGTCTCGTTCCCATCATCCTACTCAGAGAGGCAGCGATTGTGTGCTGCGATAGCGGAGTGGTCACGCTTTTGCAGTAACAAACATTCGACGCGAGTTCAATCCCGAGACGGACCAATCATTTTTGCCTCTTTTTTCAAATCATGTAGATACAGCACACTAGCACATTTTTCGACTTTTTTCGTGCTTTTATTGCGAATTTTCGACTCAAATTTATAATTTCTAATTAACAATTATATAGCGATGAATCATCATCGTCATTGTTTCAATTTGAATTATCACTCCTACAGATCTGGTCTGTTTTTAGTGAAAATGCAGTTTTTTTTCAGATTTTCATCAATAACAAGTCTTAAAATGACTGCCCCCATCTCATGCCTCTTTACCGCATTTCTCATGTGTCATTGTTCCCTGGAGGAGGTGGAGATAATGATGTGAAGGTGCACTACGTTAATGTGGGAGAAAAATAAAGTGTAAGAATTTGTTTTTCTAGAATCATCTCGAATAAGTTGTCATCTTCTGTAGTACAGAAAAAGAACCACAACAAATGATGTGCAACATTCTGCTTTTCAGCCCATTCCTTCGGATTTATTTCCAATGATGAGCAGTTGGAATCGTATTCAAAAATAATAATAAATAAGGTTTTAGTGCATTGATTTTTTGATTGCCAATAATCAGTATAAAGAATTTAAAAATTCTACAAAAAAAAAATGAAAATGTACATGTATGAAAATATAAGGGAGGTTTTCATGAAATATATTTAAATTTTATCATACAATTAAAATAAAGTCGTCGGTTTGTTCCACTGTGTTCTTCCAGTGTACAAATTGAAGTAGTACGAGCGTCCCTTACTCCTACTCAAGTGCCTTTGCCATCCAGCAGGAAGAACAATATTGTCGTCCGCCGATGTTGATATTTTCCGGGCCACAGAATCATCTACTTCAGAAGTCTCTGAAAAAAATGAAATGAGCGTCTCTCCTATTAAAGGGGGAGGGGCACGAATCGAAATTGGTGGGTCCCACCACGACGTGCCTGCACCCCGCTGTAACTACAGTAATCAGCACAGCGGTTGACTCTGTCCTCTCCCTTAACTAGGCCGTCTAGACTCATCTGATATAACGGCACTTAGCCTAGTGGTTGTGCTTTTGCCTCGCTATCCGGCACCCGCTGGTTAGACTCCCCGCAGTGTGCAAACCTCACTATTGCTGCTATTTTCGACTGCCAAACTAGTGAAATCAATACAAGAATACAGTACCCCAAATCGTTCCTGCACAATCAATGACACTTCAAAAATCCGTAGTGAGGTTCAGAGGCATTTCTAGAACTTCGGATAAAGTGATCTGTGATCGGGTATAGCATCCCTATTACCCCACAGGCTCAGCTTATGTGAGAAAATATTCGTGCCCCTCCCCCTTTAATGAATTTTAAACCTCGTTAGTTCGCCGAATAAAAATAGATCGTGCAACACTTTTAAAAGCAAACCTGATTTGATACCGTCGCAGAGATTGTTTCGAAGTACCATCAGATCAATTCTGAATAATAATAATTTTTGCAATTGCAAAAATTGTTTACTAATTTAGACACCGCAACGGGGTAGACCGAATCAATCGTAAGGTCATGTTTTTGTGCTCAAAGTATCCCCCTTGGTCTCAATAAGAACATACTTTTTACCGTTTGTCGATATCTCATCTCTGAACCGAGTTATGAGCCAAAAACAATGCGATTTGGGCTCAACAGAGAAGTGTCCGAAACCAGGACGAGCCAAAAGGGGGGCGGTGCCTATTCCGAGCTAATTCCCAAAGTTCAACTGCGATAGCTTCGCTCAGTCGTGAGAGACAAATTAGGAGCGAAATTCCCTCTTGTCTAGGGACGGTGTGCGCTAGTCACGACGGGATAGAAACAGCAGGGAGAGAGGGCGGAGGGAGAAGGGAAGAGCCTTGTCTCTCACCCCCCTTCCCTCATTTGACTATAGCTCACACTGTGTTTAGCGCTAATCGGACTGGAATAAATACGCGCGTACTAAAACCTTCTAAACAGTTTAGCAATTCGGGGAAACTTTCGATTCTTGATTTTTCTTCTCTAAAATTCTTCATAAAAATAAAAGAACAATCTGCGCAATGGGCACTTTGCTCCGTTCATTAGAAATGCCTTTTTTGACTATCCCGGACTGGTTTATCTCGATTTTGACCAACTTGAAATATTCTGAACATAGTGCCCATTGGCACATTGAAAGGTGATGCTGAGCGCTATCCATCGCGCCCTTGAACGACCAATTTGGTTGAGTATTCGATTTGCTAAACCTCATTCCCATTTTTTGCCCCCATTCCCTATCCCTCCCAAGTGGGCGGAGCTTGCGGTCTCTATACTAATTTACTTATTATCCTGCGAGTATTCTTCAACATCATAAACAGAGTTCGCGACTGAGATTTCTTCCGTATCAGGATCATTTCTCTCTGAAATAAAAGTATAATTTCCCTATCAGCAACCTTCCAAACCTGATTTTATTGCACTGAAGCATTTGTTGTATGGTTCCTTTAGATCAATTCTAAATATTACGTTTTTCACAGAACTTGACAAATAAATTGTACGCGCGTATGTGGAAATTGACGATTAACGGAAATGGCGCCCGACTACACCAAATGCTTATAACTACGTTCAAATATAGTTCAGTGGCTCCAAAATGGTGTTTTATACTTCCTAGCAGTTGTTTTTAGACGGCTTCGACGAAAAACATGAAAAAGTATTGATCAAAACTTAGAAATATGAAATAAATGAATTGAGAATTCGGAATTTCGTTATGCCCGGGCTGATTAAAAAACGTAGTAGTATTACGGTTGACACATCACATGTTATTGGTGCTGTGAAATTATATACTGACTTTATATCGTGACATTCCTCCACATCGTAAACCGTATTTGCAACTGAGATCTCATCAGGCCCCAAATCCTCGATCTCTGAATTTTTAAATGTGCTTTCCAATTGAAAACACAAACCGATTTTTATAGCTTCAAATGGGTGGGTGTGAAGTTCATCTCGTTGAGGTCTGAAACATATTTCACGTGATAATCAGATCATTTTTTAAAAAATCATTTTATTGACAACGAAAAAACTCACTTATTTTCGGTAGGGCAACCTTCCACGTCATAAACAGCATTGGCAACTGAGATCTCATCAGGACCAGAGTTGCCAATCTCTGAAATCCAATTTTAAATATTTTTTAATGCTGCATTGTCAAACCGGTCTTTACAGCTGTGCTTTGAATGTTACGAAGCTCATTTAGGTGAGGTCTGAAGCATAACTCCATCAATATTCCTTTTCGAAAATGTTTTACTTACTTTTCATCAACTGCGTATTCATGACCTTCATTTGAACGTTCCCATTCTTCCAACTCATTTTCGATTTTAACATTCGCTTCTGCTCCCAATGAATTCATTAGAAACTGCGCTTGCCGATAAACGAATGACGAATGAAACGGAATCTATGATGAGGTTTATCAGAATTACAAAATTGCTATAGGAGGGTGATCACAGTGTCACTTCAACCGGAAACTTTAAGCGTCATGAATGATTCGCGCTCTATTTCAAATATTGCTGCAACGAAAATACACGCTTGCGGTTAGCGCTATGAAACACAAGCAAAAAAAGCAACAAAATAATGTCAAAGAAGAGAGCACAGTAGAAAGATCACGGGAGGGGATCTCACTGCTGATCTGTTGATAAATAAGCCATTCCCTCCCTACTCTCGTCCTGGTGGATAGAGTAAGAACGAGTGATAGATTGAGATGGATGAGACTTCTGGGCAGATCCGGCATAATACTGAGTGCAATGAAAGTTAGATATCGCATTGAAATTATATGAGATATAATCATATTCCATAATACGTGAAGCCTAAATAGAAGCAGTTCGGTATCCCGTTCCTGTGAACGGAGTGTTCAAATTGTATAAAATACATTCAAATACTCATTCGATTCTGTTAACTATGTAGGTTAGTCCATTTATTGGGAACGTATTATGGAATAGTATAAAATGCTTGAAAAGGCGCGGTTTCACTCACTGAACATGCTCCGTTTGCCAATATTTCTTCTTTACATACAACTGTGGGTTCGCTTCTCTAATAAAATTTTATTGTTACTGTTTTAGAGCATTTGCAATATTATGTAAGAAAGGCAAGTCTGATTACTCCATTGTAACTGGCATTCCTGTGAGTTGTCTGCACTTTTTTCAATATTGTTAACATCTAGTCTAGATCCGTGTTCGAGAGATGTCTTCGCTAGTGGACTTTGAATGCGAACACGTATGTAGTTCATACGCATAAAAAATGAACGATACACATGTCAAAGTCATCCAAAAAAAAATCAAACTGCGTAAGAGTCAGGAAAAGCTATGAGTGCGAAATACATATGTTCCAGCAAATCGTTCCTAAGCCGTTCGTAAGAAATGAATGTGTTGACGATGCCTTGAATGGACGGCCCGGCATTTGGTGCTTTTCGCTAGAAAAGTATGATTTGCGCTTAATGTTAGAGAGCATGTGCATGCAAAATTTGCAGATACGGAAATGATCAAACGCCTGACAACTTGCAGAGATGGATCAGTATGTTGAAGGAAAGGACAAAGTGCGTAAGAAAAATGTTTTTTTATCCAATTGATCACAGGATCATCTCTTGCTATTCCGAAACAAAGACTTTTGGAACCGGCGATGAAGATGGTATATTTCCATTATAATTTTTTTTATAAAATATACAATCTGCAGTCTATCCCAAGGATAATCCAACTGTGCCTTGCGCCGGACACTGTGAAACTGTGGTCAGACGGGCTCATCGGAGACCAGGGGATTCAAGGAGTGTCGTTGTGGAGATACAATCTACATGTGTGAGAAATACATTTTATTATTAAAATAAATACAAAATATTTTTCAGAACGAATATGACCTTCCTATGAACAAATGCGCGTATAATGGTGGAGAAGTTGTGTGTGCGTGTGGGCAATAGTGCGTCTTTATTCAATAAATCGATGAAATATTTAAAAAAACAAACTAAAAATATATCATATATTCAGTGAATGCAACAGATTCATTAAAGCAAACGCAGAATGGCTCCTTGAAGTCTTCAATACTTTAACCAAATGAATTATATTTCCAAATCTAGCAGATATAAAATTCCAGAACGATAAAATGCGCGACATTCAACTTGACTCAATCAGGGAAATACAAAGGTAAACTGGAAAAACTTATCTCGGATGACGGAGAATTCAACCAAGTTCGACGTCAATCCCACAGTAAGCGAGTGCGCGGGTAGAGAGGAATCAATGGGAGTGGAAACATGGAAATTGAAGATGGCTGCGTAAGATTGGGGTAGCTTATTGTACACAAAATCAATATTATTAGGCGATCTTCCGACCTATTCACGACACGTGTACCACACTCAGGTCGTTTGAGGATAAAGCAACTTATTATGTATGCGAATGCAGAGAACCGTGAGTATTTCTACCCAGAAAATATATTTCAAACAAATGACTTATTCGAGATTGTGCAATCCGAACATCGCAAGTGATGTCACAAGGATGAAAGTATCTGCATGACTTCAAAGTTCTATTCGGCATTGACGACAAGAATGCGCCTCAATATTGATGCCATGTTAAATCCAGAAATAAAGTTGAAAATATTAATCTTCGTTAGCATTTGGCAATTGAGTTCATGCAATTGTATTCTAAGTTCATCGAAACATCATTGAGCATGAACAATGAACTGGATGAGCCTTTGTGTGTTAGGGACAAAACTCTAACAAAACTAACATCAATGTACTAAATAGCGAGTGATATAAAATATTGTAAATAATATGTATTAAACTATTAAGTAATATGGTTCGACTCCTAGTCTACTCACAAACGTTTTGCGGAGCACACACCATCGAAATGTCAAAATTTATCAATTATTTACAAAATAAAGAATAAGGAAGAGCGTTCCTTGAGTTCAAATCAGATTATATACATACATGTATGTAGTTTGTACATTCTCATGCATACAGCGACCACTTGAACTCGTGTCCAATGTGGTTCGGTCGGATTTCAGGATCCTACAAATAATTCTTTTGGTGCGCTCTGCGTGCAAGTACAAATATCAAATTGCCTCACCTCAACACTTATTTGCCTCGGCCTCTTGCATTTCAAGTAGAGAATGAGCGCCGTTATCGACACAGCAGCAGCGCAAATGGCGATTACGTCGACGTTGTCCATGACGATGTTCATTCTGAGTAGGAGGCAATGATATCCGTCTACGAACGAAAGCGCCTTCCATTTATATGCGCATGCCTTTCCCTTCGTCTTCGTCAATAACTCATTCGCCGAAGTGTGAGAGTGGGAAATTCCACGGGTACGCGAGTATACTGTTCGTCAAAGGAGCGGATTGGCTTTCCCACGCGGGCAGTACAAGGTACACTGACAAGGATTCGTGTAGTTGATCATTAATCGGATAAGGTGTACCCAGATATGTTGTGAAGAGCATGCTACTTGAATATGAGTATAATTAGATAGTGAAAATTAGGAACTTCATCAACATCTGCATAATGTTGTATATAAGTGTGCATGTATCATTGACAAATTAGCAACTGTAATATAATTTCGTTGTGGCTTGACTGAGGAAATGAATACGTGACTGTGGGAATATTTTCAACAGATCACATGTGATTCCTTGCTGCGAATCTATGAATACCTCAGCAGGACTAAATTCTGGTGATTTTTGATCAGGGCTGGTTTCTGGTGATTCGGGATCGAATGGACATTCAATCTTAGGCTGAACTGTAGATTGGGACCTGAAATGCATCTACTGAAAAAAAGTGTTATATCTCACGACGAAGGTGATTCAGTAAATGCAAATTTTCTGCAAAGAATGATCTAATGGTTTATAATCTAGGGATCTGCTTACACGTGTTGCGATGCAGTAACCTTTGTAGGTACATACTGACTGATATCGATGACTGATATCGATGACTGATATCGCAGAGTTATTCCAATCATCAACAGGAGCGTTTTTGCTGAATTTTTATTAGCGCTTCAATAGCGATGAATCTTACATGGAAGGTGACATTACATGCTCATTCGTCGGCATTTCCTTTAACTAAACTCAGCAGTGCAATAAATCGACAGAGATTCAGGTCATTGTACTGCGCCACAGAAAAAGAAGATGACGACGAAGAAGAAGCAAGAAGAAGGGGAGTACTAAACGAAGGAAACAGCCGAAAGAAGGGCTGGATGAGTGACGAGAAAGCGAATACGATTCATCCCCATTCTCTCCATCTCTACCCAGTTGCCAACAATTCCTCATTTTTCCCTAGCGACCCTCACATCTGACTTCTTGAGTGCCTCAAATACGCGGCTGCTAACTTGGCATATCCTCGACTCAACATTCAGTGGATTCGTGCAATAATGAATAGAATTGGAACGAAGATAGTTCAACGATCGATAATTTCAAGATTTTATCAAATATGTGTGTAATACGTGTTATTGAGTATTTCTGGATATCAGTAGGTAGGTATTCCAATATTTAAGCGTTTATATTTCTCATTTGAGAATGTAGATATATGAGAGAGCTAAACGCTCTCCACAACAGCTGTTGCAATTTGGCTTCATTTGAATGCTTTACCATTTTGAATAATGACTTCTCGATCATTGTTATTGATGTAGATATGCGTTATAGATATAAAGATATTGGAATGACGAATAATATTTGGTAGCGGAACAATCAAGATATCATAGAATGAATTTGTTAAAAATATATAGATTCACTGATCGATCAAGTGGTCATTCTCTATCTCTGCCTCATCACGGCCTTTATTATCAATATTCTTCTGGCAAACGACTCGTCTCGATGCAGGGCCGTGCAGTGTAGTGTCTGCCGCAGTGCTGAAAAGAGAATGGATGGTCTGACTCTCTCGATTCCCCATGCTCTCTCGCTACTCTGATCGACGAAAGATCATAGAAAAATGAGAGGGTCAGACGTTTATTCGGAAATGGTCATAGCTCACCAGGCGGATTCTTAGTGGCAATGGAACATAGGAAGTTGAGAGAGCTATTCATCATGGATGCGTTATCTGATGCAACGAGGGATAGTGAAATTCCGAAGGGGCAAAGGAAGGGAAAGGAAGGGAAATGAATGGGACACACGAACTCCAGACGTCAAAACAAAAATGCAGACAAAGAAGGACAGCGTGCGAAAACAACTTGACTTTCTTTGCAACTGATCGAGGCACCGTTTCTACAATAGTTACCTTAGGGTATCTGATTAAAAGGTATTGTTATATCAAAGATAAAGCAGAACAGAGAGGGAGAGAGAAGTAGAGCTCGATAAATGATCCACCGTCTCTTCATTTCTTGCACTCTCTCGCCCGCTCGATTGGCGAAAGAGTGTAGGGAATGAAAAGACCACTGCTCATTTATCGATCTCTGGAGAGAACTGCGACGAGCGGAAGTGACAGATGATGCACTAGCGTCAAAATATGTGAGAGGAATGGAAATCACCAGTGTTCGAAATACTCGTAATCGTCTCTTGGCTCGACATAATTTCTCATCCGCTAGAACAGCGAAAGAGTGTGCGAAAATTACACTATTGTTTACGTTCTCTTTGACACTTTGGAGCTCCTGGAGCGTTTAATCCGTTTATGCCCCAATTTTTTCAAGTTTTCGGTTATTTGCAAGGAATTAATCGAATTATCAAATAATTTATCGACGAAATGGTTCTCAGATCTTGGGCGCTTCAAGCGTTGACTCGCGCAGTTGTAGTAGCTTGCTCGGTCGGCCCTGCAAATACGAAATCTGCCTGTTAGGCCATTCTGTAATGCATTGAATATTTTGTTGGGACGGTTAGAGGTGAGAGATATTGCAAAATAGTACCCAGAGCGCAGATTGTGAAATAGCTCTAAAATAGTAACGCATTGTGAAATGGTACCGAGAGAACAGATTGCGAAATATTACCTAACGCCGGCCGGTCATTCCCAAGAGAAAGAAAGCGTATGCTGAGGAAACAAATATGTAGGGAACTGATAGGTGAAGTTCAAAAAAGGGAAAACTTGAAAAACAAGCAAAAAGTACACGAGCAATGACTCTAGGCTTCCTTATTCTCTTTGTTATTCGAGGGTGGGGCTAATCAGCAACTCTTCTCAATCGAATTTCCTCGCACTCGCTTCAGAGCTGAGTCCACCCACAATCACAATGTTGTGATTTAATATTTCACTAGTATGCGGAAAATGGGTCGCCGTCTCTTCATGATAGACATTCACAACATTGTGATTCTCCATTTCACATACTCTCTCACCGGTCGAGGGGTGAGAGAGTATGTGAAATGGAGAAACGGCAACTCGTATTCGTATTAATCTCAATTTACGTTTTCAAAAGCTTGCACATCAAATTGAGAAAGTATCACTGCACAATCTGATATGAAAAGAGCGAAACATATTCGAACTCACTAAGAAAAAAGAAGAAGGGAAATCTCACATTAAAATAGCTGTCCTCATTCCTGAATTCCTTATCGAACATGTAGTGTCTCTCCGTGTGTTCGATCGTCGCCCTTTCCCATTCGATCGGAAGAGAGGACGAAGAGGAGACCGGCCCGTTTGGATTCCTGCAAAAAATACTGAAATATACATTTTGGAAATGATGTAAATCGACTTTAGTATCTATTCAAACTCCGATGTAAGCAATGGTTTTGAATATGTTTCACGCGCGTCACAAATGCACCATTTCACTGATACAAATGCTGATTCGCTCACTTCACATCAAAATAAGACCCATAATCACGCATACCCGTATTTGGCGAAATTGGTGAAAGCGCTGGAGAAGATGTCACACATTTCCCTATCGCTCTCGTTGAAGTCGAATTTGAGCATGAGCGATTTGCCGAAGAGATACGGCAGTTCCATCCCGTGTGTCGCTTCTAAAAATACTAATATCTTAGAACCCAATTAAACAGATAAAGAATAAATATCACCTTACCGACAACTGACAGATACCATCGAAGAGGCCCGTAGCTTTTCGGATTGAGGTAGGCGAAGACGTAGCTGTACACTGGGTTGTCTGAAATTGAGCGATTTATTAAGCTTCAGTTTTTCAGATATGTTTCAGAGACGACATTAATTTATGAAAAAGATGCCGGTTGTGATTTTTCGGAAAACATTTTTTTTTGAAAATACAACATTTATCGTTTAGGCCCGAATGTACTTGACGGCTCATCCACGTCTGTTTGAATGACGAATACCATGGAGATATCAGGGTGTTTTCTCCAACTCGCTGATTCTTGTATGTTTCAAGAATACATTATGTATTTAGAAGAAGAGTATCGACAGTTTTGACCATTGGCATGGTCAAATATAACAAACACCAACCAGGATGCGTTGCGAGCGTGTCCTTGATCATCTTGAGCGTCGCTGCGTTGGTGGCGAAGTCCGAGTGCACCTGGAGATAATTCCATTGACAAAAGATCTTCGCGATTTCTCAGTTTCCATATTTAGGGCCCACAAGCTCCGCCCACTTTGTGTGGACACGATTTCGTGCAATAGCGAGAAAGTAAAGTCACAAGGTTCGTTCTAAACCAAATCGGACGTTCGACAGCGCTATGGAAAGCTATGATATTCCTCTTTCATTTGAGCTTGGTCCCAGATATGCATAATATCAGTAAGTAGATCAAATTCGCATTCAAGCGAAAGGAATAGGTCGTTTTGGCATGTTCCAACTGAACGATCCTTCTCGGACCAAACTTATTTTACTAATCCGAATATTTTAGGAATTTTAGAATTTTTTTCAGATTTTTAGCATGCTTCCCCGGCTTGTGACTTTTGGGCGGGGAGAGGCATGCGAGAGGGCGGGGTTAGGGAGAGAGACACACGCTAATTAGGCTCCGCCCCTTTCCCTCTCGTCTCGCCTTTCCCTCCTCTCTCCCAGAGGGTTGCGCGCGTACTTCTCGGGCTCTAGCGCGCCTCAAAGACAAGATATCGACAAACGGCCAAAGTATGACGTTGTTGGGACCCATAGGAGTAGTTTTAAAACATTTGTGACCGCATTGCTCGAATTCTTCTATCTACGTTGTGACCCCTATCCATATTCCTTCTACTGACCATCTACTTTTTTTCCAAGAATGTGCAGTATGGTCAGTTCATAAAAAAACGAACCTCATGGAGAGCGCGATGAACGGCCTTCTTCCCCTTCGCCGTGTCCAAGTCGATGTACTCGCGAATGAGATTCTCCTGGAAGCAGGATTGTTTCTATTTATTTTTTTTTCGTGAAGCCCGTTTTCACGGACCTTGCTTTCCTTTCTCTTGCTCGATCACTAATTCTAACGCATAAAGCAATCACATGTGCCGCTTCGATCCTACTCTCTCCCCGACGAGAGATCGTAGCGGAATGAAGAGACGGATTCTTCAATCTGACAGGCCTACTCACAATTTCCTCCTCTCGATTCGGTACGTGCTCTGGGACAGCTTTAGTTGCAGCCTTTCTCACTTTGCCCGGCGTCTTCTTCGCCATGAGCACTGAAATGCATGTAAATCATCATCAGATGCTCATAATATTGGCAATGACAATCAGTTATGTTTCACGCATCGTATGCATACGTACTGAGTGTTCCGATACAATTTTGTGACGAATTGCGGTTCAATAAAAAAAAATTGGTCGAAAATATGAAAAAATAACATACGAAACATCAACGCCTCCAGCTTCGCGACGCCCGTCATCATTGGTTTCGGAGCAGCGATCTTTCTCAATTCGTCCACGGGCACAGGAAGGAAGTCACCGTCGATGACGGGAGTGCATTCTGAATTGGGATTGATTTTTGATCTTTGCAAATTTCGCGGAATTATGCAAGAGAACCTTCGTAAAGATAATCCTGTAGGAAATATTACTGCCAGTTATGTTTCAAGAACGTTATGAAGATCATGAGTGAATGGATAACATAATGTTTGCGACTCATGGATAATAGCGTCCAATTATTGTGGTCAAATATTGTGTATTGTGAACTCTTCAAATGATCAAATTATGATATCTCACCCAAATCGGCCCCATCGATCAGCTCTGCACCAAACATGCTGATTTCAAAGGCGGAAGCAGGGAGAGCACGTAGTTGCTCCATGAGCTAAAGGAAAAACTAAAGATCAAAGATCAAGATCTAGGGGGGTCAAGATCAAATATCTAAGATCAATCCTTACATGCTTATTATCAGTCCACTCCTGAATTTTCATCTTCTTCGCTCGTCGTTCGCACACTTTCTGCATTGAAGGAGCGAAGGCCCACTGAAAAGAGGAAAAGTAACTGCTCAAGTTTTCTTACTTCAAGTTCCATAATGGAGAGGCACTGGTATGAAGCAACTCACTCTCGCTGTTGCGTTGCCGCCCATCGGGATAACTTTGTGGAAGAGA
This sequence comes from Pristionchus pacificus, assembly GCA_000180635.4. Taxonomy (NCBI): domain Eukaryota; kingdom Metazoa; phylum Nematoda; class Chromadorea; order Rhabditida; family Neodiplogasteridae; genus Pristionchus; species Pristionchus pacificus. The sequence goes on from CM026577.1 coordinate 14,186,393, forward strand.
CCTGAAATCATGATTCGATTATAGTTGTGCATCGATTTATTCAAGGATCTGATAATCCATGAAATTGAGAACAAGTGATAATCCTCACAAACCTGACGAGTGCGGACTCAATGCAAGAAGATCGACGCTCACGCCACCCGCGCTCTGACCCATCACCGTTACGTTGTCCTGATAATCATATTTTTATTCGTATGATTCTCGCCCAACAACTATCGTTATGCCGATCTGAAATCTTATAGCACCAAGGTGAAACGTATTCGAAAGTCGCGAATTCACTTAAAATTTTCTGACATTGAGTAAAATAATTTCGAAACAACTGACTTTATTGCCTCCAAAGGCGCCGATATTCGACTGGATCCACTGCAGAGCCGCAGTTTGGTCCCATAGACCGAGGTTGGAGGGACACGCGTCGTCGCCTGAATAGATTGATCATTGATCATCAATCTCTACTTCAATGAAAAATCCGTTCAGAACATCGTTGAAAACGTAGACTACGCCACGTAGTACTGATAAATACTTCTCTATATCGAATTATTTTAGATGTCTAAGATGCTGCCCCTCAAACTCACCTGTCGTCCAGAATCCGAGATACCCGAGTCGATACTGAATCGATACGACGATCACGTCCTTCTGGCACTGAAAGGAAAGCTAGATTCATTTCGATCCAAGATATCTTCACTTTTAATTTGTACAATTTCAATTTCTCGAAACGAAGTCGTATATAAAAATGCACTCTGTTTGTCAATGGAATCAGTTATGTTTCAGAGCTATGATACATGCTCGAGCTTCTTTCATGTTTGATGTTCGTCTGCCCTTTGATCGCAAAAACTTTAAAATTCAATTGTATTCTCATACGGATCATCAATTGTATGATGATCCGTATAATGATTTTCAGATCAATTGACTTTACTGATCGTTCGTACTCTTCCTAGTGAAGGGAAAATAGAGCAAGTCTCCCCTCACCAACGTCTCGCAAATACTCCTGTCCCCGTACACATTCGATCCGCCCATTGCGAACCCTCCCCCGTGCACGAATACCATCACCGCGAAGCCTGCAAATTGATCTTTGAACCATTTTTCTCAGTTCAGAAAAATGCTCGTGCTTCACTCAATATTGCTCTTCAGCAGATCAGAGTATTGTCAACACTGGTTTATGATCCTCTGACTTCGATCTATGAATTTTGGGCTCTTATGTTGACCCGATCGTATACCTCCTTCAGGCGGCGTCCAACAAGGCGCAAAGATGTTCAACCTCAAGCAGTCCTCGCTTCTCGGACCCATCTGCAGAATTGTTTTGTTATTGTTATTATTTTTTTGTTGTTGTTTTTGTTTTGATGGTTTCCATAGTTTCATCCTAAATTCCTGTCCACACATGCATTCTTTGCCTTTTCCCCTTTCTCATTCCCGCTCTCGTGTGATTCAAATGCGGGTAGAGAATGGAATGGGCAGATTGCGGAGTGACTAACCAGCATCAGCCCCCCCCCCCCCCCCCCCCCCGAGATATTGCTGACGCGCAAAAAAAGGAATGGGATTGCAAGTGAAATCGATAGGATCGATCTCCATGAAAGTGGAAGCGGATATTGAAAGCCGAATACGCTTTTTATAGTTGAGCAGAAATGTATTGAATGTGTGTCCATTCCACTTTGTGTACAGATTCGTATCACTGAAACCCGAAGGAAAAGTTTCCGGAACCTACGGATTACATTTTTTCCTACAAAAATAAGTCAAACACAAATCAAAGATGGAGCGCTTTTTGTACGCATTTTGTGTTGAAGCAGAAAAACAAATTATCCTTCAAATTTATTTCATACCTTCCACAATCCAAACGTGAACACGTCTTTCTGCACGGCTCTCGGTCCCCATTTCTTTGTATCGAGAACATCTTCCCATCGATCGGGCGGCTGCGGTTTCTGAACGCATTTCGTATTATAATTTTGTACGCAGAATTTTGAATTACTGTTTTCCATGCATTATTACAAAATGGCGATTTCTGAACTGAATCTGAACTGGTTTCTGAATCGTTTCTTTGCACGATAGTGAATTATTTCATGGTCGATGGATATTCAATTTCCTTTGCTATTGATAGAGACCCCACATGGCGTCACTCTGCTGAATTTCTAATAATCGCATGAAAACTGAAAACAAGAGGGGGTAAAAAAAAGAAGGAAGAAGCCTAGCGCATCAGGAAATGAGATGACATATTGGATCCGGAAGATTATTTTCACCTTGAATCGTAGCTCTCCGACGGGTGCTTTCGCGTAGGGGATTCCCTGAAACGTCAGTCATTCTCTTCCAATTAGTGAGAAGAAAAGTGAAAACAACACTCGATAGTGAAAGCCTTCATGGAAAGTAAACCTATTTTTGCTGACATTGCAATCATCAGAACATTCATTATTCACAATTGTTCTCACTAACTGTCGTACTCAATCTGAAACTCATTCCACCTTTCGCACTTTGCCCAATAAACAACACCGAGACTGCCGCAAAACAACAATTTCAGTCTCTCGGAATTATGACTCTGTTATTCAATTTCATCTCCCGTTCACGTGTATTTCCTCCATTCAAAGTGAGGGAGACCGCAAAAGGAGAGAGTCAACTCCGAAAAATCTCAAAAAATGGAATTGTGACCTGAAAGGCGTCCACTTGCCGATCTCCCTCGGCAATCAGCCTCCTGCCCTGTACCCTCCCGTATTCCGTCTCAACTATGCGTGAATCGGGAACGGGAGAAGATTGGGAGGTACCCATACCTGGAATATCCTCGATTTTCGACAGTATTTGACCAAAAAATGGCCGAATTTGGCCAAAACAGTGTGAAATTGGACGAAAACAGTGCCGATGTGCGCACTTTGAGATCGACAGTCACGATGGGCACAAAGATTCACAAAGAACTGGTCGAATTGAAGAGATTGACAGGGGAGATTATAAACGATTTGGGTAATTAAAACAACGGGAAACACGGTTCAACGCTTTCGTAAGAGTCCCTGTAGAAAATGGTGGGAAATGGGCAAATCCGTTTCCTTTCAAGAGCAAAAGGCAAGAGAGGCAGAGAGAGTAAAGCAGTAGAGGTGCTCTGTGTCCTCCGATACAAACTTCACCGCCCTCTTTCTCTTCCGTCTCTCGATTCCGAACACTCTCTCCGCCTCTCGCGTTATCTACGCTGTTTTCTGCTCGTTTTCTCTGGTTCTCCTGCTTGCTTGGCATCTCTCGACTGAGGAAAGGAGAAAGTACACGAAAAAGACACGAAATTGCACGAGAGGCAATGGGATGAGTGACAGGAATATGAGTCAGATGGATGTTGACGTTCCATTACTTTAGATTGGAACGTCAACATCCATCTGAAATTCGCAATTCGAGCCGTCTCTTCATTTCACACGCTCTCTCGCTCACTCTGGTCGGTGAGATCGCTCAACTATCGACATCGAAAAGGGGTTAAAGAAGCAGTTCGCTTCTGATCAATGTAGGTTAAAACAACAAACAACGACCAAAATATCAAACGATCCCGTTGAAAATACAGTGCAGTGGAAAAGTTCAGTCATTCATGGAATCAGTTTTATGACACTTTTTGTGAATCGAGTGGTTTCTTCTATCGGGATTGTCTTTTCACGCAGAGACAATGAGATACTCCTTCGTTTGATTACAGCGAACCTAAAATTCGGAATGAAAGTTCAATAATCGAAAATATTTTACACGAAAGCCTATCTTTTGAGTTATGTTCCATATTCCACTGAAAAGAAAAAACTCGAAAAATAATAAGTATTTGTAATAATATTTCACCGGTTTTTCTTCCACTTCAGTGATTCTCTCTTGATCGATTCCGAATCCTTTGGGAAAGCATACGAAAGGAGTGAGCAGTTGCTGCGGACGAGTCCATTCGAAGAGTAAGTGATCGCCCTGAGGGATTGTTTTGATGGGACAGGAATAACAACAAGAACAACAAGAACAACAAGAACAATAATAACAACAACAACAACAAAAACAACAAAAACAACAACAACCCTACCCTGAGATACTCCTCGATTCGTGCATCCTCCGGTGACTTGGCCACTGCCTCTCTCGAAAGTCGTGGTTGCACTACTTTGGCTGTTTTGCGCTTCTTCCCGTTTAGTTTCTGAAAACGATGAATAAAGTCTCCAATTTCATGAAAAATGATAATAATAGTAACAAAATACTGAATGAACGAACATTAATCCATCTGGACACCTTCTTGTAGAATGCTGCTGTTGCGATGATGATACAACAGATGGCAAGGAACATTTTTCGGAGATGTCCAAAAAGCTCGCGCTTCGAATGAATCTGAAAGAACAAAATTTATATTATCCAATTTATAATTAATTTATACCCGCGGATTGAATGTCGTTGCCTTAGATGAGTTGTGTCTCGCCTGGAAATGATTATTAGACAATAGAAAAAGAACATCGATTGCCTACCGCATAGTTTTCCGGGTTCAGCGATCCGTCTGTGGTCAAACTTTCATAGATTGAGAATCGGAAGAGGGCGAGCTGAACAATAAAATTGTTAAAGAAGAAATTCATCTTTAAAATATCTAAAATAATGAACCTGGTCGCTTTGCAGCGGGGCTCCTTGAAGTTTCGCGGCGATGTACGTCAAAGCGACCTTCGAAGTGCAATTTTTTCCCGTGCAACTGAAATTACTGTTCATTATGATATATCCTACAAATCGAGTGAGGCGATTTTCGGTTTTCTCTCATTAACTCACACACACTGAATCTTGCGCAGGCATTCGTCGTAATCGTCTCCAGGTTTGCAATTTAGTTCCAGCTGCTCAGTTGTTATTCGCGAACAAGCGTCACCCTCAACCTGAATAAGACTTTAATTTAGGGACAATATCAGCTACATGGTCAGATGATTGAGGCAATTAACCGATCAAAATTCCATTTGCGAGTGTTATCCAATTGCAAGTTGTAGTGGCACTTCTTCACTGTAGTGCCCAAATACCGCCTACTTGTGGGAAACGAGAAATGAGAAAACGAGTGATCGAATGAGCAAGGAAGAAAATGGCTGTCTTTTGGTACTAAATGTAAAGTGAGGAAGTGCCGTAAAATCTTTGAGGGAATGACCGAAGAGCGCGCGCAAGAGCTCTTTTCTCCAGTCAAGTGTGTCATTGTAACTCTTACCGTCCCTGTTGCCTCAGTATGAGCTGGCTTTCCGCATTCGAACCCGTCGGTATCAGTTTTTCCCGACTTGAAAATACGCACTTCCGGCGATTTTGCCAGATTCGGCGAATGGTCGTGCACAATACTGTAATGTCATTGATCGATACGAATATTTATGGAAAGTAGGGTCAGTTCTTCGATTTCAATCGGTATATTTCATGCATACAATGACTACAAAGAATGGAATCTAAAGCTTACTGAAAACGGCAATATTCCTTCTCGACATCCTCCTCCAAACATTTGTTCGGTTCTGAAAAAGTGACGCTGCTGGGCATATGAATAGCAACAAAATCTAATAACTAGCAACTGTACATAAATGATTGAGTATTCTTACCGTACGGTTTAATGAACTTTTCCCATTGATCTGTTTGACAGCGAGTATCACAATTCTTTATAGTGAGAGAGACGAAAATGAGGAGAGAGAAGAGGAATGAACCGCCCATTACGACGGAGTGAGGAGGGAATGAGGAGAATGGGAGAATAAGGAATTAAAAGAGAAAGAGATAAATAATTTTCATTGAATTCTACACGTAATCATGTAAATATAATTAAAACTTTATTATCATTGTTCTTATTCGAAAATACTGATGATAAATCCTTGTTCTGGCATTTCCAAAAAAAATCAGTCAATACGGAATTCGCTTGTTCATCACTCCTCTCTCCACTTTAAAATTTCCAGAGTCCTTTTGAGAAAAGTAGCTTTCTTTCATATAATATATTTTCTCCAAAATTCTCTCTCATTCTCAGAACTATTCTTATGTTATTGTCACGAAAGGCAAGGAGGTGAATTCGAGCCGTCTTTTCGTTTCACGTACTCTCGCAACTCTGAACTAACGGATATTGGATAGATGTGAGTCTGAACGAAGTCCTGATTGAGTAATGAAAAAAGTGACACAACGACCTAAAATGTTTCGATTTTAGAAGTTAAGAGTGTGGGGGCTAAATCATTCATGGAATCAGTTTTATGACACTTTTAGTGAATCGAGTGTTTCTTCTATCGAGATTGTCTTTTCACGCAGAGACAATGAGATACTCCTTCGTTTGATTGCAGCGAACCTGAAATCCAGAATGAAAGTTCAATTATGGATGGTATTGTGAGGGAACAAAAAAATGGTGAGATATGAATGCTCCCTATTGTCCTGTGCATATTAATTCTAGTATTTTTTACCGGTTTCTCTTCCACTTCAGTGATTCTCTCTTGATCGATTCCGAATCCTTTGGGAAAGCAGACGAAAGGAGTGAGCAGTTGCTGCGGACGAGTCCATTCGAAGAGTAAGTGATCTCCCTGAGGGTTTGTTTTCATGTTTTGACGGGACAACAAAAACAATAATAACATGCCAACCCTGAGATACTCCTCGATTCGTGCATCCTCCGGTGACTCGGCTACTGCCTCTCTCGACAGTCGTGGTTGCACTACTTTCGCCGTTTTGCGTTTCTTCCCGTTTAGCTTCTGAAAAGATCGTGCCTTCATTTTCATCCATCAACGCCGACAAAATACACGAATAATGATAATAATAATAATAACAGAATATTAAAATCAACGAACATTAATCCATCCGGACACCTTCTTGTAGAATGCTGCTGTTGCGATGATGATACAACAGATGGCAAGGAACATTTTTCGGAGATGACCGAAAAGCTCGCGCTTCGAATGAATCTGAAAGAACAAAATTTATATTATCCAATTTATAATTAATTCATACCCGCGGATTGAATGTCGTTGCCTTAGATGAGTTGTGTCTCGCCTGGAATGAATTATTAGACAATAGAAAAAAGACATCGATTGCCTACCGCATAGTTTTCCGGGTTCAGCGATCCGTCTGTGGTCAAACTTTCATAGATTGAGAATCGGTAGAGGGCGAGCTGAACAATAAAATAAAGAAAAGTTCTTCTTTTGTTCGAGCAACAATAAGATCCACTAAGCTATAAAAAAATGCGAAGTGCCGATTCATCTCAAACATATCTGAAGTAATGAACCTCTTCGCTCTGCAGTGGGGCTCCTTGAAGTTTCGCGGCGATATACGCCATACCAATAGTCGTTGTGCATTTGTTTCCCGTGCAACTGAAATTCTCTTTGATTTTGACATAATATTGCCTGCAAATCGAAGAAGATGTGTGAAAATTTTTCATCATTAACTTACACACACTCAATCTCTCTTAGGCATTCGTCCTTTCCCTCTCCATCTTTGCAGTTGAGCTTCAGGTCTTCAGTTAATAATCGAGAACACGCATCCCCGACTACCTAAATGAACGATTTTTGGGAAAATATCGGTATTGTTAAGATGTAAAGACGATACAAAGATGGTGCCAATTATGAGTGGAAATCAAAGTCTTCAAATAAATAAAGAGACGGGATCCCACTTTCTTCATTTGACACACTCATTGTTCCCTATTGTCAATGTCATTGTTGATTGTCTCACCACCCCTGTTCCCTCCGTATGTGCCTCCACTCCGCATTCTACATCGACCCCCGTCTTTTCGTTTTTCAATAAACGCGTATACGGCGATGTCTCATTAGACGAATGTTCGTGCACGATACTGCAATTTCATTGATCAATGCGAATCTATAGAACAATGGATGCGTTCCTTCGATTTCAAACAGGAATATTATTCAAACGAACAATCAAAGATAACAAATAATAGCTAAAGCTCACTGGAAACGACAATGTTCCATTCCGACTTTTTTCTCCATGCACCGGTCAGCAACTGAAATGTCGTGCAATAAACAACGCCATCTTTGAGAATGCTTACCGAACGTTTTCATGAAGTTTTCCGGTTCGCCGATTTGACAGTCAGCATTGCAATTCTTCAGAGTGAGAGAGACGAAAATGAGGAGGAAAAAGAGGAAGGAACCGCCCATTATGACGGAGAGAGAAGAGAATGAGGGGAAGAGAGAGAATGAGAGAGTGGGGAATGAGAAAGAAAGAGGGAAATTAATGATTATAATAGAAATTGGAAATTTATTAATGTAACTATATTGCAATTAAAAATTTCTTAAATTTCAAGATGAAATCAAGTCTTGCACTGGTATGCTTTAAGAAATCGAAGCCAATACAGAATCGATCATTTCTCACCCTTCCGTAATATCTCCCTTCCGAGTGAAGTAGCTGTCTTTTCTTGTAGTCTCACACAGCGTGTCAGAGAGGGGAGATAATCCAATTATCGCGTCCGAGGGCCATTGCGTGTCTCGATCCCCTCCGTGTCATTCTTGCCCATCTCTGCTGATCTGCTCGGTCGAAAGAGGCAGAATGAGAGGTGTTATTGCGTAAAATTGGACAAATCTAATATGTTCGAAATACGGGTAATCGTCTTTAAAATCGAATCTTACCACGATCTAGATACTCAACCAAGGATTCCAAAAATAATAATGGAGTGGGGTTTCATTTATCGTTCTGGGAGGAAAGTGAAGGTCTGTAGTTGACATTATTATCTAAATAATTTGAAATTTGTTTGCGTGAATGGGATGAGTTTCACTGAAAACATATTAGATTTGTCCAATTTTACGCAATAACACCTCTCATTCTGCCTCTTTCGACCGAGCAGATCAGCAGAGATGGGCAAGAATGACACGGAGGGGGATCGAGACACGCAATGGCCCTCGGACGCGATAATTGGATTATCTCCCCTCTCTGACACGCTGTGTCTCACAGTCTCAGAACCAATCCATCCATCCGGTTCATTCGTGTAGACTTCAAATAGATACAAAGAATAAGATAATTGAAGTGCAATAATGTGTGTTTCGTAATGCAATGAGTGTTTCGTTATAACATCAATGTTACACATGAGTCACACACATCATCTTACCATTGCTATAGATATCCGAAATTTTTTTCCGGTCCCACAGATCCCAAGAGGGTCCCAAGATCGTTCCGAATCGTGAGGGCATATTCGAGAAATATTTAATTTGATTTCGCCGTGATGTTCATACCTTTTCTTCTCCAAACATGTTGTCAAATCGTATCAATAGGGAGGAGAGGAGGGAGGAATATTGAATTCATGATTCACTCCTCTTCACTGCAGTTCCCTGCTGACACTGCTAGTGTTTACCTTTCATGATCAATGGGGCTGTCTAATCCACAGTTGCCTCGTAGCTTCGCCATTTATCACATGAATGTGCTTCTCTTTTTTCTTCACTCTTTCGTATTATTTGCTACTGCAGCAAGTAAGCTCAAATTATTTCCCACGTGATAGCTAGAACATCTAGAACAAAAGAGTTTTATTGATACATTTATTGATTTGTGATGGGATGCAATTCGCAGCGGAGTGGGGAGAGATCAAACGTTCTTCACTCACCAATGGTCAATCCCTTTGAAGAACCGTTTGAAAATCGCTTTAACGCGCTTAATGTCAGCACCACCTCCCTATGCGTGGCCTCATCCCGTGGATGAAATGGAGATTCCACAAGAGATATTCGATCTGGGAGTGAGCAATTACACGAGAGGATTCCTCGGTGATACGATAGAGTGCGGACTGGGCAGTGATTTTATTATTGTAAGTTTGGCTATTGCATTTCTTATTGAAAAATCAGTATTCCAGCAAAATGGTGATGGCATTCCCTATCGCGCTTGGGGTGTGAGCATGTTCAAGTATGAGCTATGGCCGGGAGTGGCGAGGTAGATAAGAGTGAATAATTGGAGTGAAAACATTGAGCTAATCGCTAAAGAAAACGTTGTAGATGGTCGGACCTCCTCGGCGAGTTCAACTTTGGACCTAAGGATCTCAAGGTAAGCTTTCAATTTTTACTCATAAATTTAGTCTCAAATTTCAGATATCGTGCGTGGAAGGCCATGTGCTGAATATTAGTGAGCAAATTATCGATTTCTAGACACCGTAAAAAATATGATAATGTTCAGATGACTGCCGGATGTTCCTCAACGATAATGTCGTCAGACATACGAGCGCATTCGTCCATCGCACCTTCAAGTGCCCAACGAATTATAAGATTGCGTAAGATTTATTTTTCGTTAGAATGGTCCCACATTTCCTTCGGACACATATTGGAGCTATTTCTATGAAATCTCATAATAATTATTAATAGAAGCGCCCATTACTCATGCCAAAATCACAATTATCGATGAAGTCAATACTTCCACTCAGATACCTTGCCCCATGGACCGGCGTTCAGACGCTGGCCACAGAGATTTGCTGTGAGAAGGGCGCCGGTTTCCTTGGTAAAGATTTGAGGAACTGTAAGTTGATATCACAAATCAATCATAGCGTAATTAGCAATTAATTTTATTTAATAATATTTGTAAAATGTATGTATTATTCCAGCTCCGACCTCATGGATCCTTGTTCTCGAAGGAGCTAAAAACAAGACCATTTGCGACATCAATCCGCACATTTCCTGCGTTGATGCCAGTAAGTCAATACGGTATTACCCCATATTGTAAAAAATATATTGGAAATTTCATTTTGGAAACGTTTTATTGTAAATAACCATTGAGAAATGGCTTTTTAGAAACTGCCGTTTTGTAAATTTCTTGTTGGAAACGCTAGATGGGAAGGGGCGCGGAGGAAGAGGGGTCAAAGCGTAGGGAGAGGGATCGATAATGGAGAGAGACAGGGAGGAGAGAGGGGAGAGGCGCTCTTGATCTACCTTCCCAACAAGAAATTTACAAAACGGCAGTTTCTAAAAAGTCATTTATCAATGGTTATTTACAATAAAACGTTTCCAAAATGAAAATTCCAATATATTTTTTACAATATGGGGTAAAAAATATATTGGAACAATTTCAAAATTATCATTCGTATATACATTACGATACGAATGATAATTTTGAAATTGTTCAATCTTTTCAGGCATCTACGTTTAATCTTCCTTACATTTTTTTATGAAATCATTTTTAACCTCACGTATGTACTGCTCACTTTCCTTGAAAATGTTCTGGGATGATGCTGAACAGCGTTCGTTCACCTTTTATTCTGCCGCATGACATTTTCCATCTGATCTTATTCACTCAATTTGCTCCTCGATGATTTTCTTTCTTTTGTCCGCAATCCCGACTCTTTATTTCTCTTTATGTCGATAAACATCTATTATGGTACAACATGAGCTAAAATTAATGCTGATTGGACATCATGGAGTCGGAAAGACTAGTATCATGTAAGTTAGTCGTCGTTTTCCTGTTTTTTAATTTTTATTTTTTTTCATAAATCAATTCGCGGACGATGTCTTCAATAGCACTTTCATAAAGACACTCGGTGGTGAGAAAAAATAGATGTTCTATATTTGTATCGAAAATTCCAGGGATTGATCAACGAGTGAAGATTATAGATTTGCATGGTAAAAAGGTGAAACTGCAAATATGGTCTGTTATTATTTTCGGAAAATACGAATGAATGAATTTAGGAATACTGCACGACAAGAACGGTTTCACACCGTCACGTCAGATTATTGCAGGTTCCGACATTCTCATCAAATTTCAATTATAGAATAGAGAAAGAAAATATACGCATTTTTGGCAACCTGGACTACAGAGTGTATATACAATTACCTTTATCTAGAGGAGCTTCGGGCATTATTCTGGTCTACGATATCACAAACAAGCAGAGTTTCGATAACATTTCAAGCCGTATCAAAGCCATCGATAAAGTAGGCTGCCCATTTATAATCAGTAATTAAAGTTTTTTTCAGAACGTCTCCCAGAAAGTGGTTAAAATTCTGGTGGGAAACAAGTGCGATCTATCGGACAGAGTCGTGAGCAAAGAATGTGGGGAGAAGGTGAGTCATTCTAACTACCGCCTCATTCCCTTTCACAATCTAACAAAGTACACAATACATTGAATACATGCTTTACAGTTGGCCTCCGATCACTCGTCCCTTTTCCTCGAAACATCCGCAAAGGAAAAAATCAACATCGATGCTATTTTTCACGAATTGGCTGAGAATATTCTGGAGAGAATTTCAAAAAAATCTGAAGAGAATCTGCTATGGAAAACTGCTCGAATGATGCGATCGTTATGCAGGCAATTCGGAGTTTGTCATTGAAATGCAAAAGAAATCAACTCTTTTCCGTCGAATGTGTTACATATTTATTGCATTGTAGTTGCAAAAGCTGATAACTATATTCTACTTTACCATATCTGACCTACGAAACACATAACCGTACAAAAACTATTTGGAATAGACAAGATCACAGTATAAAAATGAACAACCGGGTACAAAATAACAAAATGAGATCGATTATTATTTACAATTAGATATTTCCCAAGACGAAATCGTGGACGATTTGGGGAATGGCGGGATCGAAACCAGCCTGCAATCAAAACATTATTTATCAATTCGATAAATGCTAATTTTCTGATCACCTGCACAAGTACTATACGGAGCATCACATCTTCGTTAAATTCAACTATTATTTTATTCAGAAACGCTTCCTCTATTTCCCTTTCTAGCAATTTTTGAACCGTAGACGAACACGATATCCAACATCCCTCTATTATCTCAGTTAGTGTCACTGAATAGCTAGATTTGAAAAAGAGACAACAAAGAATAAAATAAACTCACGATGTCCATCATTCCCCTGTCGTCTCCACTCGCGATCGCTGCTCCATTCGCACTCATTGACACGACTATCAACTTCGCCTCCTCGATGCCCGACTGACGACGGTAGTTCGCGAGAGCCCGCGCCGTGGAGGGCTGCAAAGAGGTCGGTCACTAACATTGATTTTTGGCGTTTCTTCACAAATTAAATGGAAGAACTTGTTGCAGTGGGGCTGAATCTTACAACCACCCATTCCGGATATTTGTGTATATGCCCCAAATTTTTTATGTTTCACCGATTCCTTGTTGGGCATTGAATTCAAAAGGCCCAATCGTCAGACGTTTTCCCCCTTGAAAATACAATAAAACTCTAGAAGAAATTCTACTAACACCCTCTCTATCGGAAAACCACCTCAATTTCTATAATGTTTCACTGATCCAGTGTTAGACAAACAATTCGATAGCGGCAATCATCGCAAGTTGAATCGTTCAAAAATATTTTTGTGGACTATATGATGAGGCCATCGCCAGTCCACTGACCCCCTCTCCATTGAGATCGTTATCGGTGAAGATGATGAATACATCGAACTTCTTTCCGCTTCTCGTCGCCCATGTCATCGGAAGTGCACCCGAGGTGTCGCCCTTCCTGCAGAGGGTAAACATTTGACTCGGTGTTTTTCACATTTGCCAAATCTATTGTGTTTACAAAGCAGCGGCAAGACAAATGGTAGAAATTAGAACCTGACTATTACAAGGACCACGTCACGAATAAAAAAGGATAAGCTCACTTGATCGTCTTCATGTGATCCGTGATCTCAGCCAGTGTCGATTCGGCAGTGAATGGCAGCGTCTCCGTCTTGTTGCAGAACGTGATGCACTCGGCCGAATCAGCTGTCTGCAATGATCGATTAAATATTTCCGTAACCGGAAGGGCCAGACTTCGGTACTCCCCAATGACAAATATCAAAACAAAAAAATCTTCAGTAGAAAACATACAGTGTCTCTTTGACATCCTCGCGGTATTCAAACACGATATAGTGTGCCCCTATCTACCGTACTCCACTTACTGTACCCCCCCCCCCATTCCTCACCTTGAGTATATTCATGGTCATGGACGTATTCCTCCCCTGTGGTCTGCCCATCCTTACCGTATAATACATAACTATTCTGCCCATATCTACCATAACCCATCCTACATCCCCCTCCCCTCTTACCTTGAGTATGTTCATGGCCATAGCGGCAGATGCAATTCGCCCCGTGAGCACGCTGCCCGACAGCTTCGAGCACATTGACGCTGTAAAATATGATGACTAAGATAATATTTATTATTTCATCGGTTCATTGAAGCTTTCCCTATATTCATTGATAATTGGGTAGGAAACAGTAGAATTTCTGTGCGAAAATGTACTTTTTTATTCCGTTTCTGAATTCGAATGACTTTCCTAATTTTTGGTATAATCAAGACACGAATCAATGGACGCGAATGCGAAAGGTAAAGTAGTTTGAGTTAAATATAAATTAAATGTGAAAAATTCTATTTCATCTTCCTAAATTACGCCGCTAGAAACATTCCAATAACTCAAATCATTCAAAACACTCACACGAGCAATCAAGAGCGATACAGAATCGTTTCTCCGTCTTTGGCATGAGTGAGAACGCGAGGTAGAACGCCTTCTCAAGAGCGGCCGAGAGCTCGGGTTTGGGCGTCCATCTGAAAATCGATTGTCACTTGTAATGTGATTTTTTTGTACTGTGACCATTTTTAATTATATTAATGCATTTTAATAATTAAATAATTAAAATTAAATTAACGAACGTGAGACTACCGCGGTCGCCCGTGCCCACATCGTACACTGTCTTCGCGAGCAGAATCTGGAATTTAAATATTTTTTCTAAACATGAGTCTTATTTCATTTGGATCTCTGAGGAACTGATTGAGATGGAGTTTTAGTTATATTTTACGAGATATGACCCGTTTTCAATACTTCACTGAGTTTCCCAAACCTATGGAACATTCGTGAAACACACTATCAACTGCTGTGCACGCAACTCCACCAACAATAGGCGCACAAAAGTAGAATTATTTTTATCGTGTGCAAAACATCAACTCCACCATCACTGCATCCATATCGGCAGCCCCTATGACTACAGTATGAAACACAAGTCATTTAGCTCAAAATCAACCCACATAAATCTGACCTGAATTGGATGAATTCGAGCCTTCTTGATCGCCTCGATATTCGCGAGATGTGCGACGACATGCGCGATTTTGTCCCTGAAGAGATACAAAGATTAAAGATCAAACATCAGCGGACTAGGGTAACCTATAAAAATGGTAAACTGCCGTACCCCTCCTTCTTCTCTCCCTTGAACAGGCCGACATTCTGCATCTTGGCCAGATTTCTGATCATCGCGAGCATTGGCATTCGCTCCACGATCGCCTTCCACACCTGAGATGGCAATGGATAATTTTAAGGATACAGTAGCCAATTAAAATGGGTGAATGAAGGATACTGTATTTTTAAAGAGCTGAAATCAGCAACGTAATTCATTTTATGTTTTAGGAGCGGCAGGCAACAAGCGATTGGAAATGGCTGTTTAGATTACATTTGATGAGTCGGTGAAACACAAGCTTTCGCGCTCTCAATTTCGTGATTTTTGAACAAGCTAACTGAAGCCTATCGTTATAAAAACGAGTTACCGAACGATAATGAGTGTTACTCTTTGATATATTCAAGCAACTATTTGAATATCGAAAAAAATTAAAAGAAAAATACCTCCAGCGAGTTGAGATGCTTCGAGGGGACCTGCTCCCACGTAAGACCTGCAGTCAATATTCACAATTTTCCATATTCTTTTCCATTTTCCTGTCTATTTCCTTCTCCATCAACAGTTATTAGTTATCGTTTTAGAACTTTTTTGTTTGAGAAAAAATTCTCCTTCACCACTGATCATTGAATATTTTCCAAAGAATTTCAAATATCCCACCGTACTCTACCGTAGCCCCTTTCCAACTTACGGAAGTGTCTAATCGACCAGATCATTTCTTCCTCCGATGTGTAGGGCGAGAGGGACGAGACACGCTCGAGGTACAGAAGACCCTTAATGATGGCATTTATTGATTTTATCCCATCTACCGTAATTCTCATCTACCGTAGCTCATTATAATAAATGTTAACTTTTCGTGCCAGCTCAACTATATATTACCGTAATCCACCACCATCGATAGTCAATTGATGCTACCGTACCTCGCTGATATCCTCCTCCACCAATTGTGCCTCCGTGTACTTCATCCTCACAGTCTCCGCCCAGCACGTATCGGCGGGAAAGAGACGCTTGCGAGGCTGACACTCGCCTGCAATCACAGATAATGGATAATAAATTCAAAAAAATAAACTTGAAATTCTTCAAAACTGAACAATCTATGGGTTGTTGTTAAAAGCAACAAAACGAGCAACAATTAACCATTCAGAATTGTCTCAACCTATGAGCACAACGTGAAACATATCTTCTTACATTCGATATCATCTTTCCAAATAAATATTTATCGCTTAACTTAAGTTTTTGTAGACGTTTTTGTAGTAGAAGCAAAGGATATAGTTCATTTCGGTGCAATAATGCCCAAATCCATAATACCACTCACCCTTGGTTGCGTAATAGAATATGTGCTCGAAGACGATTCTCTGGTGGTCGTTGCGGGGAATGGGATGAGAGAGACGGAGCAGGTCTGAAACGAATGGTTTTGATAAGACTATTACGGTTTGAAAGAGAGGTTACCGTAATCAACAAGCAATCAATACTACTGTACCCTTGTGACTCCATCCGTTCCTCGCACGATATTTGGTCACCGCCACGGCCAGTTCCTCGGGTGTCTTCGATAGGTACCTGAAAATGGCTCACTTATCATAATTTCCGGATTTTAATTACTCATTTTAGCGCATTTAGTTTTCATAAATGTCCCAAAAGCATTCAATTCGTGTGTACCAATATTTGGAGCTTGTTTAACGTATTCAAATCTTACGGTTTTGGCTCTAATCCCCGGACAGTCTCAACTGACCAGTTCTGGATGCACTTCCTCATCACTCGTCCCCATCCCGTCGACTTCCTCACAGGCGCCGACTCCTTCTCCTTCTTCTCGAGCTGGAATGATGAGAGTTGTAGCACTTTTCATGATATGAACCCGTCTAGCCCGTCATACAAAACATGAACGTCTTTCCCTTCCTCTTCTTCCGCTTTATCGTGCAATTATTTTCCGTTCCACTCGTAGTTGATCTTTGACTACCGTTCGATGTTCGGAGTTAGGAAGAGGCCGGGAGGAGGCTAGTCTACCTGCTCTCCTCCGCCCCACCTCTTCCCTTCCGCTTTCTCCCAGACAATCAATACGCTAACCAGCACATTGAGTTTGCTGAGCATTTGAAACGCACGAAACTTCCATGATGATTTTTTCAAAGAGAATGCTTATTAAATTTATCCCCACTTCAGTTCCGTTGATCCATGAATAAACTCAATAACCGGGATATTATAACCCCTCACCATTTCTCTTGTCTTTCTCTTTCTCGCCTGATGTCCCGGTTCCTCGTGTCGCTTCTCCACTTCTTCGTCGTGTGTGATGATGATGTCGGCTGAGATTTATTGATTGGTAATTAATATTAATAAATTAATAATTTAAGTAAAATTATATTGTTCAAAATAAAGGTAAGTAGCGTGACTAAATCCACGTAGGTTTCACGCGAATGTTATATTCGTTAAGCACCAAGAAATTTAATAGTTCACAAGTAGAATGTCAAAAACATTAATATCACGTCAATAAATAACTCAGTTTCCTCACCTGCAACCATCTCGCAGTAGGCGACGTACGAGAAGAGATGAGTAGCCGTGCGGCAGATCTGAAGAGAGCAGGAGGGGTGATCTTTGATCTTTGATCTTAGGAAAGAATCTATTAGTATTTTAAACACCGAGAACGAGCAAAATCGGATATGTCTACAAATCATAAAAGTTTTAGCTATCTGTGAAACACAGATCTCTTGGCACAAAATTTGTTCGAGTTGATAATTATACACAGCATTCTGACCCCCATTGTTCTCTCCAGAAAAGGGTGAACAAGGGGATTAACTTTTGAATTTTCCCGCCACACCGTAATCGGACTGCAAAAATTCAAAATGAGCGGGGAGAGCGGCCGCTCCCTCCGCCCAGGCCTTGTAGTTCAATTCATGCAAAGTGCGCAAGAACATATGTAAAGATCTCCCCCTTCTCTATCGGAGAAGAATGCTGTGTATTAGAGTTGTTTGCTCGAGTGACACTCTGCGAGCGCTCGCACTCGCCGAGTTCATTTTCGATTCACTCGGGCCGGTTGGATCACTCGCGAGTGAAAAATGAGAAATTCACTCGCGAGTGTTTTTGTAGAATTCGAATCGAGAATTGATTGAATTTTATTTCTCCATTGAACCCCCCAATGAAGTGAGAGACCGGTCACTTTGCATTGGCGAGGGGAGAGGGAATGAGGCAAATTCAATTAACTCGGCGAGTGGATTTGACTCGCGAGTGGATTTCTCATTTTCCACTCGCGAGTGCCGAGTCACTCGGAATAACAACTCTACTGTGTATATTAACAGTAAAGAGGAGCGAATTGGCATGTATCGCTCTACTGCCGTAAACTACAACCGAGCCATAATCACTACCGTAACCGCTTACCGTATTCACTAGTCCAGTGGCCTCCTTGTGCATCTCTCGCAGATACACGTAGAAGGGATGGGCGGCGAGGTCGGAAGGGGCGGAGGAGAGCGAGGAGACACTGGAATAAGAATTTTCTAATTACTATTTTCAACGATTAAATGATCATATAGGTTTCACAGGAGTACTAAATGGCTTGGAAATTCTGCATCGGTGATAGAAAATTATCTTGAAATCTAATATTTTCAGATAATCCAGACAAGTGTTACCCGAATCTCGAGCACAACCCGAGGGCGAGTAGAATGGCCTCTTGCTTCTGACTCTTGCCCGCAATGGAAACCTCCCGAAGGGTCTCGAGGATGGTAGAGGCACCACCTGAATTGTAAAAGCTCATTTATGGAGAACTCAATTTTGACGTGTATTTTGTATATGAGAAACCAATTTTAACCCCGATGTGTTTGAGGTGTTTGCTGCGGTTTTCATCAACACACGCATGACCAAAGCAGTCCGGGAATATCGCTAGCAATTACTGATGCATTCCTTGACTGTTACTATGCTTGAGCAACTTCATCATCACATATTATAGCCAGGTAAGGCACATGAATTCCAACCTCTGATAATGATCTCCTTGAGTGCCTGAACGTTCTCCATCGTCAACTTCTGCTCCTTCGCGTAGAATGTGCCGCCCGTAGCGC
Source organism: Pristionchus pacificus (assembly GCA_000180635.4). Classification (NCBI taxonomy): domain Eukaryota; kingdom Metazoa; phylum Nematoda; class Chromadorea; order Rhabditida; family Neodiplogasteridae; genus Pristionchus; species Pristionchus pacificus. The sequence goes on from CM026577.1 coordinate 14,205,417, forward strand.
CTGAATTATCTAGGGTTAAAGAGAGCTTTTATTGCCATTTATCAGTTTTTTACATGAAGATCACAGTATAGGCAACTGGGAGTACGGCAGGATACTAGCAATTAGAGAGAGCAAACGTCCCTGCCCCAGGCGAGATATATATTATCAGAGATTTCCCCTATTAAAAAAGGCAACGAAACAACAGCACAACGCACCGGAAAAAAAGACGAAAGTTAGAAATTCAGTTTGAGATGAACAAATAACCACCAACTAACCGAGAATGAGGAATCTTCTGATCCTGTTCTCATCGGAGAGGGCGAGTGTCACGTAGCCCTCGCTGTTCTTCTTCTGCAATTTATTCATCTCGATTAGCTAATAATATAAATTTCGAATTTCAAGCAAGCAAGGTTTCATTAGCATTGTCACAACGATGTTTCATGAGTTCTGTAAGAACCTAATCGCCAACTGTTTGCAGTATGTTCTTTATTCTCTTTGAACAATAGCTCACCACCACTTCTCCCTTGGGCAGCTTCTCTCCGGCCAGCAATTTCACCTGCCAGCACCCGGGGGCGTCCTGTGATCGATTATTAGTTTGATTCAAAGGCTTTGATACTGATAAGTTCGAAAATACACACTCTATTCGAAACAAGCTAAGGAACGTGAAGTTATTGCAAGAAAAACATGAAATTTCATTACATCTTACTTTGGTAGTAGGTAATAATAATAAATAAGTATAAATAATACCTCAAGAAGGGTGGCGTCCCTCTTCTCGACCATCGCAGCGACCACATCTCCGACAGCTGCGAGAGAAGGAGAGACCATCACGGGGTGATTGGTCTGGATAAAGGAATGATAAGCGGATCATGATCGAGGAAAAGGAATTGAAACAACGCGAAAAAAGATGGAAAACGACGGAAAAAGTAAAGGTTCTTATTCTTTTTTGCATTTAATATTCCATATTTCTGCACAATAATATTGGGGCGGGCAACATTGGTACATCGAAAGAGAGCCAGAGATCTTGAGCGCAAGAAAGAGAGAGTTTACGATCAAGTGCGAAGCGTCAATTCAGCAGAGAGAAACGCCTTTCCGTCTTGGGCACGAAAATGACTTATGATAGATAAGACGGCTGAGTCAATCGAAAGATCAGCGGAAAAAATTGCGAGAATAACACCAGAATTAGGGTAAATTACATGCACGAGTGTCTGAACAGCGCCTACTAATCACAAGAATATCTCGTCAGTTTCACTCAAAACATGCCTGCTACTGCACTTCCCTAGCATTCAGTAGCACTATTCACAAACAAAGTCACATGCCCGTGGAATCGGGAATTAAACAGGGGAATATTGCGAGAAGTTCCGAATTGCACAAAAAATATACCACGTGGGCTCACTTTCCTTGTTTTCAGGAGCTCCCCAATACAAGAATCACAACCCAGTGGAAGTGGCAACTAAAATGATAGAATGAAGAGAGTATTCCCTATTGCACAAACATGACTAGGCCAGGCGCACACAATATTGTGCAATATGTCGAGGCATCAGCGAAACGCATCACGCAATTGCACTCATCGCGAGTTGTGAAAGATCTCGGCTAAGTTGATGTGGTGAAACTGGCGTTTAGGGAAGAGAAAGCCACGAAAAGAGGCTGTTTTATCGCCCGGGAAACGTGAAAGGCGAAGGGCGAAGTGAAGAGAGTGGCCAGAGAAAGAGAGGAGACGAGGAAGCAAACTCAAGGGTGACTCACTGGGGGTAGTGAGAGAGGATGGGAGGGGTGGAGAGAGATCAAAAGAACATGTGGGTTCTATCATTGTCTGCAGTAGCTCTCAATCATATCGTTTATTTATTTTCTTTTATATGAGTAAGAGACTCTAGACGGGGAGTGGATCTTCTCATCTTCTCTTTCCCTTTTCCTTCTTCATATATGCTTGCACGATCGGCTTGTTCTTCTCCACAACGAACTTGTTCACCTAAAAATATGTTTATTTTATTTAATAATTTATATAACTAAAATAATAACCTCTCGCCATCGATCAATGAGCCTCTTAACCGTCGCTTTCTGAAAAAAGCTCACGTTGATCACTATTGTATCTGATCTGATCTTTGATCTCTATCCCTCCTTACCTCCTTCTCCTTAATCTCCCTCTTCGATTCCTTGCCATACTTGAACTGCTCGTCCAGGTATGTCTTAATTATTATGTGTTCTAAGATATTAAAAAAACACGAAAAAGTTCATCCCTTTAATCAAGACACTTGGTCCCGTGGGAGATCACTGCTAGGCCAGTGATTATGAGCACAATCCGCTTCAAATGAATCGCACAAACCTTGGTGTCTCTCAGGAACGAACGATTGCGCACCTCGCAGAAGATGCAGATCTGGATAAATATCACTTTCTCCGGTTGAAATTACTTGTTTTTTGTTAATTTGATACATTTTGGGCCAATTTCAGGCTAGTAGAGTGCGCAATACGGAATCTGTTAATTTCACGTGCTCTCTCACCGGTCAGAGTAGCGATTGAGTATGTGAAATGAAGAGACGGCGACCAGTATAGCGCACTCACAGGCCAGAAATAAGAAATTTCGTACCCCAAAAAAGACCAGGAACGGAATGCAGATCTGGATGGTGAGAACGCAGAGTTCCGCGAGATAATGGTCGATGACCATCTTGCCGAACAGCTTGAACTCTTCTGAAAAGTTGATTTTTGATCTTTGGTTTTTGGTCGAATCTACGGTTGATCTTTAATCTTTCTCACTCACTCTTTCCGCAGATCAGCCGGTCTGTGATGATCGAGCGCCTGACACCGTCCTTTTCCGTCTTGACAGGAATGCTGCAGAGAACAAAGATCAAAGATCAAATCTCTAAGCTCAAAGATCCCTTACGTCTCAACCCATGCGCCGAGCTTGGGATCGCACTTGAGGTCCTCTGTGAGCTCCTCCCAATTGATTCCGTTGCGGAACCTAAAAGGATAAAGCGAAATGATCTTTGATCTTTGTCCAATCCTCACCAAAGAGACTTTCTATTCACGTAGATGTGGAAGAAGTTTTTCAGTTTCTCTTTCCATCCCTTTTCACCACACGAAACGAGTGACTGGTCGTCGTTCATTTTCACCTGAATCGATTTTACTGTTCACGGATTCTACAGAATCTACAGCAATCAAAAACCAACATAGATTCATGAGCACTATTTCACACATCGCAATGCACTATGCTACTAATCTCAGAAGATACCGTAAACTACCGTACCTCAGAACAGATGAATCCACGTGGACAACGAGTAGAGAACGACCCGAGCGAGATGCACGAAACTGAAAATAAATAAATAATTAATTAGTTAAATAAATTCAGTATTTCGTTACTTGGAGTAATGAAGCAAGCCGCGTTCTCGATGGCGATTGTCCGTCCGTCTGAAGCCTGCAGAGAGATCAATCGATGCTGATTACGGTAGTCTACCGTAATCTAATGATCCGGTTTACGGTAGTCTACCGTAATCGATCGATGCAGATTACGCTAGTCTACCGTAATCGATCGATGCGGGTTACGATAGTCTACCGTAATCGATCGATACTACAGTAACCCACCCTTCCGATCCACACTTGTTCCTCGTTCGACGAGTGGTGCGAGCATTGCACGTCCTGAAGGGAAATAATCGGTCTACCGTACCTCCTCGCCGGCCTACCGTAATCACGTATCGATTGTTCGCGATTAGAATGCGCCCGGAGCCACACTGTAATGTCGATATTCTGGATTTGAAATCGATAATGATCCTCTTACCGTAAGTGTGTTCGAGCACTCAGAGTCGATTCCGCCTGTAATAAAAAAAATTAGATTCTCAATTCGGACAAATAGCGTGGCAGCGTAAGAGCAAGCTTATAATACAGCTGCAGTATTCGGACACAGTAATCGAATACAGTAATCTACAGCTACAGTAATCGTCAAATACCGTACTCTTGGCACGAATTGGCGGCTCGCAGTTGGTGCACTTTGTCACGGGCGGCACAGCCTCGGTAATGCACTTCATGCAGCCTGCGAAAATCAAAGATCAATGTTGGAGATCAAAGATCAATACTCAGTCGAGTTACGATATACAGTACGCCCATGCTACCATATCCCCAATCAACCAACTTGTTTGTTCGACGGGTAGCGTTGGTTCCATCTGAACGAGAGAATCGGTGGCAGTGGAGTACGGTAGGATGGAGTGCTGTAGCAGGCAGGGGAGGAGAAGGAGGATGGGGAGAGGAGGCATGGCGACCGTACGTGAGGGGCGCGCGAGCGGAGAGTGGAGGAGACGAGAAGGGGACGACTATTTGAACTCATCGTTAGGATGCAAATTACGAATTGGAAAAAAGATTAGCCAAATTCAACTTTATTTATCGTTTTCGAAAAATGTACAGCAGTTGTCAACAAGTGAGTATGGCGTAACATTGAGAAGGATATGAACGGTCCAGCACAAGTATTAACTACGGAGCAGAGTAAATCCCGGCCAATGGTACGGTTCTGAGGTATATGGGTCAATAGGTACAGTGTTTACAGTGGTGAAATTAGTCGCTGAAGTGACCGTATCTCTCGAGCGTTCTCTTCATGTTTTCCATCTTTCTTCTGTTCTGATCGAGCATCTTCTCAGCCTCATCTTTAACGTCGTTGAGTGTCTAGAATTTTTTTATATTGAGATTATTTTTAAATCTCCGATCAGAAAATCTCCTATCAGTGATTTTCACAACATGAACATCATTTCGAGAGGTTGGCGTTGAGAAAAGAAGCTCACCGCAATAATCGCCACGTTGTTGGCCGATTCGAACTTGCACTCGTTCAATTCCATCTCGAGCTGGCGAATCTGGAATGGTATGCTGAATTCTCACTCAACTTCACTCAATACTTTACTCAATTTCGCCATTACTCATGATTCATTTACTGATCCGATCTGCTCGTTCGATTTAATTTCTTCCTCACCTTTCCCTTCATCATCTCATTCTCGTCCATAGTCGCCACTAACTCCTGCACTGTTCCTTGGTTCTCGAGGGAGGAAACGTGCACCTCGGAGAGGAGAGTGCTGAAATGGAAGAGGTGAAGCTGCGACCACGATCAACACTATGGTTGTCAAGATGAAGAATTCGTCTCTTCACTTCTCCCACTCTCTTGTTACTCTGACCGGTGAGAGAGCACGGGGAATGAGGAGACGGATTAGCCCATACCCATTCATGACCCCGTACACTCAGGATTTCATTCAAAAAATGTATGAATCTCACTTCTCACCAATCCCATTTGATGAGCACGTGAAACTCAACCCAATCCCAAGACTCACTTCAGATCTTCCACTCTTCTCTGTAGATTCTCATTGTCTCCTCTCAGTTTGTTGACCTCGTTGAAGGAGGGCGCGCGATGGAGCAGCTGCTCCTGAACACACTGCTTTATTGTTTTTTCATTATTATTTTAATTTCAAACAACTTTATCAGCTGGTTCACAAGGTGCTACGGAGCTGTGTTGCCAATAATGTTCTCCATCTAGCTCGATCGTGTTGCGCAGTTTGCATGAATTGTTGACCGGTCGCTTTCACAAAAAAATTCACAAAATACGCATCGATGAAATATGTTTCAGATAAAGTCATCAAAAAATAATATAGCCGATATCATGTAAATATCATCGTATTCTATGAAACCAATAAAAGATGAGCTATGTTTTTGAGATTGATTTCAGCTGAAAATTCTGTGATATTTCTAAAGCGCAATACTTTGGATATGCTGACTCACTCTTGCCTTTGACTCCAAGCTTTCCTTCAGGGCCAGTTCAAGCGAGGTCACTTGCTGCATGAGCGAAACGATCGTCACGTCCTTCTTACGAATCTGGAATAAATTGCGTAATTTCCAGTGTGCCTAGGTGTCGAAAATTTCGATTGAATAATAATATATGGAATAAATTGCGTAATTTCCAGTGTGTCTAGGTGTCGAAAATTTCGATTGAACTGCATACATTTCTTCAATTGAAGATTTCTCAGATAAGGTGGATTCTTCAATTTCACAGGCCCATTCCCTAGTCAATCTCCCCTCACCTCCTCATCCACCACTCTTCTCATGTCGTTCTCGGCCGATCGATCAGTGCTCGCTCTCACCAACTGTCTCTTCAGTGCCTCGTTCTCAGAGGAGAACTCGGCAACTCTCGACTGGAGATGCGACACTAGCTGGAATTGATGATCAGAGAAAAAACATGATTTCAAGATAATGAAAAAAGAGGATGATTCAAACTATGCATACCTGTGATTCCTCCGTCAAATGTCTCTCCAATTCACCGTTCGCCGAAGCCATTTCGTCTACTCTCACCTGCAGCAAGGACGAGGCCTATACAAATATGTTGTCTGCGTTTCATACATTTCTCGTCTAAATTTCTCATAGTGAGACACTAAATTGTGGTCTCCAAGATCGTAAATTCGCAGACGTTCAATCATACCTTGACATTCTCGGCCATCTGTCTCTCCAGAGCATCGTTTGTCATGGTGAGCTCGTCCACTCTTGATTGAAGAAGAGATAGGGCCTAAATCATCGATTTATACCTCTTGAGGTTCTCTTGAGATTTATACGTTATGCAACAATGGAAAATTCGATCCAGATCAATCTTACTCTCGAATCATTCTCCATCTGTCTTCCCATGCTCTCGTTCTTCTTCATCACTTCATCGACGGTCGACTGCAGGCGAGAAGAGGACTGGAAAGAGCACTACGTGTCGAAGCTGTGTAGCTAATTTACATTTTGTAATAAGAAAAATAATATTTTTAAATCTAACCATCCTGCAATCGTGTAGATCACGTTTGAGCATTTCGTTCTTCGCCGTGAGATCGTTTGCCATCGACTGGAGAATGGATGATTCCTAAAAACAACTGTTTCTTGAATGTAGGCAACATATTTTGCGTGACTTTTCTATTTTTCCAAATCACAGTGCAATTTTCAAGGAATATGTTCACTATATTTACGCTAAGAATCATAGAAGCACCAACAGCTTGCATTCCCTCGACCTCCTTCACCTTCTTCTCCAGCACTTCATTCTTAGCGGAGAGCTCGTACACTCTCGCTTGGAGATTGAAGGATTCCTGATAAATTGTTAAATTTTCTATCTACAGTGCTCATAACTCGGTTAGCATTATTCGAAACAGAAATCATGTGCTTCTATTTCAAGAATACCAAGAATGATCTTACATTTGCTTTCTCTTTCGCATCTTCTAACAGCTTCTCCAGTCTGTCATTGTCCGAATACAAGTGTTGCACCTTCGACTGGAGAAGGGAAGAGGCCTACAAATGCACCATTGATCATTCCAATGCTTCCGATTATGTTTTTTTGTGTACTGAAAAGCTTGTTGATAATCTCACATTTGCCTTCTCTTGCAACTCCGCCTTTTCCTTCTCGAGTTTCTCATTTTCCTCGAACAACTCCTGCGCCTTTGCCTTCATCAGGGAGGAGGTCTGGAAAGATCACTTCATTCCCGTTCTGAAACTCTCCCGATCGTAATTTCCCGGCAAATAAAACGGTAATCTTACATTTGCCTTCTCTTCCATTTCCTTTTTCTCCTTCTCCAACAACTCATTCTTCGCCTTGAGCTCTTGAATCTTCGACTGAAGCTGGCTCGATGTCTGTAAGAAGTCAATAGAATCTCTAATTCACTCACAACTAAGATACATAGTCTTTGACTACGTCTTCAACCATAAAGCTCGAATCTACGAATGAATATCAGTGATCTCACATTAACAGTCTCCGTCATCTCCTCCAGTTGTTTCTCCATGATGGCGATCGATTCTGCTTGCGTGCGAAGGATGCGAGTGAGCCCATCGGAAGAATTGGAGGAGGCGATCGATACTGCAATGTCGACAATACCATGATTAATCAACGTGAAATAAAAGTTCCTTGTGAAACTTCACTCGGACATTTTTATTTTTGGCAACTTAATCACCTGTATGCTACATCGTTATCAGCATACTCGAGAACCCCTATTTGTAATGTTTCAGCGATTTCTCATTTTTTAGTCTGTGCCGGATCACTTCTGTTCTGTTCTGCTCGATTCTTACACAAACGGCCTCATATGGAAAGCTCACAGAGGCACCCAATGAACTAGCTTTCGAAATGCTCACGAGCTTCAACCATCATATCACGCCTCTCACCTAAGATTCGACCTGAATCTGTCAGCGAGTCAAAATTCGAGGTTGATATTTTGACAGTTTTGGGGTCCACCAAGCCCTACTAGACAACCTATGAACGGAATAGTTCCAGAGATCATTCCCGACCGAGCTGCAGCACCGGTCGGCTGCAGCCTCCTAACTTCAAACACAATTTTCAGCCCTTCAACGTAGTTCTAGAAATGACTTTTCTGAAAGAGCTAGGGCTATTTTTCCAAGCTCTATCCCTCTGTGTTGATCGTTTATCGATATCTTGTTTCTAAACAGTGCTATACAGAACGAAGTATAAGTAGAAAACCGCTCGAAAACCCACGATTTTTCTTTCACAGATGGATAGCCCTTGCGATGACGATTCGAATGATATGTCTGCGCTCGCAAACGGAGAGGAGTGAGCATGGTTTCATGCCAGAAAACTGTTTTTCAATTTTGAACTTTATTTTCAACAGTCGATTTCCGTTTCATTTCACATTTTCGAGAGCAATGACCCGGCGTCCAGCTCTGTATTCTCGATATGTTTCATCTGCTTTCAAAAAAGTCGCATTTACACCGAGTTTAAACATTAAAGTAGAATGAAACATAACGAATAAATAAGAATGAAGCCGGGTCATTGCTCGCGAAAATGTGAAATGAAACGGAAATCGACTGTTGAAAATAAAGTTCAAAAATTGAAAAACAGTTTTCTGGAATGAAACCATGCTCACTCCTCTCCGTTTGCGAGCGCAGACATATCATTCGAATCGTCATCGCAAGGGCTATCCATCTGTGAAAGATAAATCGTGGGTTTTCGAGCGGTTTTCTACTTATACTTCGTTCTGTATAGCACTATTTAGAAACAAGATATCGATAAACGATCAACACAGAGGGATAGAGCTTGGAAAAATAGCCCTAGCTCTTTCAGAAAAGTCATTTCTAGAACTACGTTGAAGGGCTGAAAATTGTGTTTGAAGTTAGGAGGCTGCAGCCGACCGGTGCTGCAGCTCGGTCGGGAATGATCTCTGGAACTATTCCGTTCATAGGTTGTCTAGTAGGGCTTGGTGGACCCCAAAACTGTCAAAATATCAACCTCGAATTTTGACTCGCTGACAAATCTCTTTTATTCTGAGTCGATTCTTAGGTGAGAGGCGTGATATGCCACAGACACTCACAATTATTATGTCTCCTCTGCTCTTCTCCTCCTCCAATCGATGGCTGTCCCACACTGTGCTCATCAGTGAGAGTCGTAGTAGACACGAGCATCGGAGGAATGACAAGGGAACCATTCAGACCGTTCAGATTGGGAGTGAGAGAGTGGAAGGGCACTTCTGTAGAGAGATAATGTTTGATTTTTTCACTTCAATTGCTGATATGAAGGATGTGTATGTTGCTGATAAATTTATTGTTTGTCTGATGACTAAAACCCACACCATGCACCTCTAATCTCCCCGGGAACAGACATTGCCCGATTACACATCTACAGACTCACCGACGGCCGATTGAATGACCTCGAAGTCGTCAAACGAGAGACTGTTCATGTCTTCTGATGCCATCTGAAGAGTTTGAATCATAGAAGATCACCTAATGACGGTTCAATTGTTGGTGCGGGCAAGACAGTAACAAGCAAGTCAAGAATGATACAATGATGATATCGACGATCAGTTGGAAGGAACCTAACTCTACAGTGATTGAGGATGAGAGAATGAGTACTTCACACAAGCACAATATGATAAATGTGAATAGTATAGTATGCCGTGAAAGAGAACACACTAGCAAAAGTGATCGATAGGCAGGTGACAATGCTTTCAAAAGTTGTTTCGAAAGTGTTTGGGGGGAGGGGAGGGGTGAATCAGTTGGACCAGATCAATGTCATCGATCTTCTCACTCTCTGTTCGGGCAGAGAAGACGATAGATGGTGGGAAAGGAAGGGGAGGTGCATTAGATAGGTTATGAAAGACAAAAGTAAGTGAGATGGAAATCAAAAATGAGAAGTTATGTTCTTCACCAACATTTTCCATTACGTTTAGCTAGTTAGAAGCCGAGCGCATTTCGAAATGGGAGAGCCAACTGCTGAGAGGTACTCTCGATCGTAAAAATGGCTTGGACGCTAAGGATCCCACACAAAGGACGCCAAAGGTTTGGAATGAACAGAATGGGCGGACATTCAAAACCAATAATTTGCATAAGAGAGGGGTTCATAACAAGCAAGCATTACCGGTGGGTCATATATAACGATGTCTTCACACGACTGTTGTAAAAATGGATTGGCTAACAGCTTGCATGAAGGATGGCAATCGCAAGATGAAAATGTTCGAAAAAGTAGTACAAGTGGAGCGAATACACTGCCGGGTGCAGAGAGAAAGAGAGAGTGATGAAGGTGAGTGTTTTTGAGTGACCTCGGCGTTCACTCCTCACGAGAGGAAAGAAAGAAGAGAGAAAATAACAGAGTAGCATATGGAGCCAATCAGGATATTATTGGAAAAAGACGAAGCTACGAAAAATTACGCTACGATTACAGCTACTAACACATCAATATTATTCCTCAAAAAGCTAGCACTAGCACATCAATATTATTCATCAAAAAGCTAAAAAAAGATTTTCGGAGTTTGTAAGGGTATAAGGATAAATAAATATTGCATTTTGTGTCTGGTGAACAGTGCGAAACAAAAGTAAGTAATAACCTCGGCGTTCACTCGGGAGAGGAAAGAAGGAGGCACGACATAATATCCAGAGTATAATATGGTGTAAATCATGTTGCCTCTGGGTACAGATTAGGGGGAAATTAATATTGAATTTATGGTGAGCAGGGCAAAAATACACCTCAGTGTTCTCCCACTCCTCACGAGAGACGATGGATGGAAGGAAGGGCACAACAACATTGAGTGTGTGTACAGTGCAATCAATACTGAATCATTAGCAATGAAAAGTAATCAGTTGACGAGAGGGAACAATAACAGCCAAGTGTTGCTAACCCCGATTGAAAGCGAATTTGCATGCTTTGTTGGATGGTGGTGTGTTTGCGTGTGGGGAGTTCTCTCTGCGTGAGAAGTAAGATGAAATAGCGAACAACAAAAAGGACGGTGGTCAATTGCGTATGGGGAGGGTGGTGAAATTGAGATTGGTAATTGGCACAGGTGAGGGAGTGCTTTTTACTCAAAGTGATAGCAAATTTAGCAAGAATGTTAGAATGATAGACGAGAGCGGTACTTGCTAGAGAAAGGTCAGCATTACGAGTGGGGGAGTAAGTTGCCAACGAGAAACTATCGGTCTTCTTCTTCTTCTTCGCGGGCACGATCGGGTGTCAGCTTATTACAGTTGCTGAACACAATATTGAAAAATAAAGTCAATCAGCAGATTCTCACTTTGAGTTACATTCATGTTCCATGCTGAAACTTTCACGATCGTAAGTAACCACTTCATAGCCCAGCGCGATATCACGAACGTACTGAATATAAGTAAGCTCTGTTTCTATGGAATGAATAATCATAATACTGATACAAAAGGTATTAAATTCAAAAGTTTTAAAGAATTTTGCACTAACACAGTATGTACGCATCCTGAGAGTGGTCTCATTAATCTCGGTGACTTCTGTATTGCAGGAAGTGGCACAATCGATGTATACATCGCTTCGAAGTACCCATTCCCTTGTGTTCTAAAGGAAGCGTTTTTTAAAATTTATTTTTTGATAAAACACCTCTGAAACCACGACCTCTTCAATGGGGCACTGAATCTGTGGTTGCCTGAGAAATACCTATTTCTAATGTCACAAATGAACAAACAAACACTGGTGAAATAAGTACTGCGGATAATGTCGCAAAATATATCAGATTCATGAATTTTTATGTATTTACGATGATACATTTTCAAATACTAACCAACTGAAATCTTTCATTAGAACTTTCAAAGAGTAGTGAAGCACATGGTGTTAAAGTTTGGATGAATAAATACTCGCATAACCGCAGTTTTGAAATCTCATTCCATAAGGAAGTGACTGCACAATGGGATTTCAACGAATCCGATCAAATAATGTAAACATATAACTTTCAATTTTTTATTATGATTTTGAGGTTAGTTTATGATACAATGCTTCATGGATCAAAAAAGCTGATAAAATATTGATAAAAAATTGATTTATGAAATAGAGGTAGATATTACGTTTTTTCGTTTTGTAAATTCGTATCATTTCAAGCAGTTTTGGAATCATTTGTCCATTTTCTTGCATTTGATTTCGAGCACATGATTACTGTGGTCGCCAATTTCTTTTGTCATTGATACGATGATTTCTTTGGTTCTCAGATATTCGGCCGCGTTTTCCCAGAAGGACGCATGGTCAAGCAGAAAGGTTTGTTGTTGTCTCACTTTATCTACATTATAAATTTCCATGGATATTCCAAGATCGCATAGTTCGTGAACGAATTCTTCTGCAATGTAAATATCGTTGACCGTTATTTGTATCGCACAAACTTACTGAAACTAGTACATTCACTGATATGAGTTGTAAGCATCACATGCGAAATACTATTTCGCCGATGCAATCTTACAATCCGATTCCTGAAAGTATCAATAATTTCACTTCAGGCTTAAATGAGATCCGAGTCAACCGAATTTGGTGCGTTAGTAGTCACAAATAAATCATACTGTAGAGTTCTGTCCCATTTATCGACTTGCATCTCCAATCGTCCGATTCTCTTATTTTCTATTGTCTTCAATACATTATTGAAAACATTATCACTGACAAAATTGCTGAGTTGCAGTGTATCGATGCTCGAAAAGAGCGAGAAGAATCGTTTGAAATGATTCACGAATCCATCTACTGTGTTATTGATTGCACTTCGCTTGTAGAGATAATGAACGATCTTCGGAATTACAACCAATCCAAAGCGGCTGAAACATTGTTTTTGAACTATTCAGAATGATCAAGATCTTACATTCCAAAAATGAGGAATCCACACACAATGATTATCCATTGGGTCCACGACGATGGTAATATCATTTCAGAATAAACAACGCGAGGAACTCCGAGATAAAACAGTTCGGATTCAACTTCAAATACCTAAATTAGCTAATTATGTCGTTTATCACATAAAGCAAAGATACCTCGTCGCTCCACAACGAAATGGTGAGCCATTGATTGAGGCCGATTCGCCCCTTGTTCCTCGCTGGCATTTGAGCGTACATGTACACATGAGAACGATATTGTTGATCATAGTGGAAAGAAACGACTGACAAACTATCGGTCGAGTATAGCTCAAGCACTTGAGCATTCCAAGAGCGACCAATCTGAGAAAATGGAAATAATATTCGGGAAAATGAGATATCGTAGAGTTAAATCTTACCAATCGCAGCTCATCTAGTGACTCTTCATCAAGGCGAATGATATTTCTTATGATATCTGAGGGAAGTGAAGCCAATGTGAAAGGATCGTTCGATTGTTGAAAAGTACGTAGGGTGTTCATTATCTTCGTATAGGACCAAAAAAACAAAAATAATGTCAATGAACGTGAGTGGTTAAGAATGCGCGCCAAATGTGACATGGCGTCTGGTTAAAGGGGGAGGGGCAAAAATATATTCTCACATAGGCTGAGCCTGTGGGGTAATAGGGATGCTATACCCGATCACAGATCACTTTATCCGAAGTTCTAGAAACGCCTCTGAACCTCACTACGGATTTTTGAAGTGTCATTGATTGTGCAGGCACGATTTGGGGTACTGTATTCTTGCATTGATTTCACTAGATTGGCAGTAGTGAGGTTTGCACTTGCACACTGCGGGAGTCGAACCAGACGGTGCCGGATAGCGAGGCAAAAGCACAACCACTAGGCTAAGTGCCGTTATAATGGATGAGTCTAGACGGCCTAGTTAAGGGAGAGGACAGAGTCAACGGCTGTCAACCGATTACTGTAGTTACAGCGGGGTGCAGGCACGTCGTGGTGGGACCCTTCCAATTTCGATTCGTGCCCCTCCCCCTTTGATACATTTAGTGGCAAGCATTTATTCAAATGCTTTAAAGAAATTCATAGCTGATCAATAGCCGATCATCGGTCCGCGAAAGTATATCGCACGAGGGCGCGATTGGATCAAAAGAATGTAATTCGTTCATGCTCATTTCCATCTGTTTCTTATATTGTTAGTGTATACCCTTGTCTAATATTCCTCAAATTGAAATTATAATTAACTGATACTTTTAATCGTATTATACATAGATACATGCTTGTTCATTTTAAAAAATCATCACAGAAACAATGCCTTCGTCGAGAGTAAGGGAAGATTTCTAAGTACATCCAATCGGGACTGAGAGACCTTCCCGAGCGAGCGATTGTTGAGCTGGCATACTTGGTTACTATGAGGGAGTGAGTAATTTTCTATATTTCTGAATTCAGAAATCGGCAAGTAGAAGATCTTCCATACAAAATATTCCAATTTCCAGAGCGGCACATCCCGAACTGCGAGCCTTCTTCAAGAGGACCCTTCAATTTTACAGCGAGCGTAAACTTGAGGAGGTACGCAACACAAAACGAATATCTGTTCAGAAATTTTTAAATATGTCAATCTAAAAAATGTAAATAAATACACAGGGCGGCATCGATCACAGTGCAGACTTACCGGACATGGAAGATATTGGAGGAGAGTACATGTTCAAATCGACTGTGGAGGAAAACGTGTTCTTTTCATAGTCTCCATTTCGCATTTCGTCATTTAGGGCCGTCATATTTCATTAGTTTATCAGATATTGTCAACTACTAATGACAATGGAATCCCCTTTCAGCCCGCGCCCTCTCCATCCGCCGCTTCTCGCCTCGTCTATTACTCCGACATCATCACCTTAGACGACGACGACGAAGGGGAACTTACACCTCATCGATCATCCATCGATGAGGCGTTGCCATCTCACTTCATCACTCTCGACGACTCACCGGATCTAAAAGTAAACGATGCGCCCAATGAAATCCACGTAGTTTCTCAGCAAACATGCAATCTCACGCCACCAGATTCCACTTTCAAGATGGATTCACCTTAATACGAATCGGAGACGTCCGACTACCCCACGCACCAGTTCGCTCCCTACTTCCCGGAGACGTTTCCCTATCGCCCATAAACGAAAAGCAAGAAGGAGGAGAAAAGTCTCCGGAATACGAGGAGCCCTTCGCAAATATCCGAAAGGACCTTTTCCATTTCCGCTAATCGGGAATTTGTACCATGTAAGCTATTTGTTCTTGTAAAACGACTGATGCATCAATTCAGCTCAATCATGATAATCTTCACGAATATCTTCATGAGACCGGCAAAAAATATGGTAATCACCGTAGATATTGTTTGTTATAGTCTATTTCCCAAGGCTACTGTTTCACTCTCTTTTTATCACGACCAGTTGTGATTTTCACTGATTACACAACGATCACCTATTTGCTTTTGGTCTATAAATAAATACAATTGTATTAGGCGACATTTTTGCGGGACGATCACATCTACCACCCGAAACGTACCTTCAGAAGGTAAATATTTTTCGAATCTTGTTTATTTTCAAAATTTGATTTTTTTAGATGCTGTGATTAGATCGGCGAAAATAACTGAGTCATTATTTACCTCTCGTTGCAGGTGTGGATCAGAAAATGTGTCTACTAGTGATTGCGCGACGAATCATAAGAGAGGGATTGTTTTTGAATGGGAATGGCTTTTGGAACTTCTTTTTTTCGCAGTCTCCTGATGACGCACCTTTTGCACAGCCAATTCAGACAGCGCAAACGGGAGTTATTATCTCTGATGGTGACGTGTGGAGTGAACAGAGAAGAGCTTCGTTGAGAATCTTGAGACAACTGGGACTGGGCAAGAACTTGATGGAGGCACAGGTTGGATCGTTTGTTTTTCTCACAAAGTCAAGGTTTGAAAAAAACGTAGGTCAATCGCTCCATCGACGAAATGCTTCATCAACTGAAGGCGATTAACGACGAAGTAACACCAATAGACATGCACATGCCGATACAGGTGGAGTCTCTCTTCTATTCCGAAATGTACCATATTTTTGCGCTAGTGAACAATAATATGGACAGGAGAGTAAAAACCGGAAATGTTTTCATAGAGGCTGTGATTTACAGATTAACAGATTTTGCAAATTTATCCTGACATCAGACAACGGGCCGGCAGGAGGAAAGATCTTCGCACTCAGTGGCAAAGGGGCAAGAGATGATATCTTCTTAGCTTTTGGTGTAGCGTTACGCCGATGGCTCGAGAGAGCGGGGCTGATATTCGACCGCCCGCCGTGAGCGAAGGAATTTGGAATAGAATTGTGATTACGAGATGCAAACGTGCCCCTGAATTGTTTTTATCTGTACTTGTAACGGTATACTAACCGCCCATAGTCGTTGCTTGAAGAATGTTCACTCTGAATGCAATTCCTTGTTTTTCAGTTGTGCGTCGGTAATATCATGAACGAGACCCTCTTCGGCTATCACTTCACGTATTCCGACACTGTTTGAACTGTTCCAAGTTTGAATTCTTCCTCAGCTGTATCAACAAACACATGCAGAATGTCAAATTAAAAAGAAACTTGGTTTATAATTGAAGAGGAATAGAAAAACTGCTAATTGACACAAAGAAATGAGAAAGACTTCCTAGAATAATGCGGCTGGATGTTTCGGTCCATTGGGTCGTAGACACCCAACCGCCTCACGAAGGGTGGACCTCGTCAGTACGACGCCCCTCGCAAGTGGGGAACAAGAGAGATATGGAGAGAAGAAGATGAAAGTAAACAACAAACAACTAACGCGAAACGAGTCAATGTATAGCGAAAATGAACTAACGGATGTATAGCGAAAATGAACTAACGGGACAGTAAGTATTTCATATCAATATAGGCTAAATGGTGGGTGTGGAATAAACCAATCTTGACGATGAGAGAAGAGAAAGTACGAACACTCTAATAACCAAACCAAACAAACGACAGACGACAGTATATACATTTGGTGGCGTTTAAACTCGTGAATAAACGATTACAGGACAACTTCTGGGTGTTGCTCATACAAGCCTGGCCATGGGCAAAACATCTACCGATTATTGGGCAGAAGGGATACAAAGATAGGTATGATTGCGAACATATCGCAGATCTGTTATAATTTATCAACTTTTTTACAACTTTAATCTTCTTTTAGTATCAAACCTTCATAGAAGACGAAGTTGATAATGTCGCGAAGGAGTTTGACACTCACCAGGAACCGACGAACTTTATTCAATCGTATCTGACCGAAATAGAAAAGAATAAGCAACTGGAGTTCGTTCTCGAATTGTCATTTTCGAATCAATTCTCAAAACATTCAGTTTGCACAATCTTTACGCTATCGTTGTCGATTTGTGGATGGCCGGAATGGAAACTACTAGTACGACATTGAGATGGGCACTGCTGTTTCTTATGAAGAATAATCATGTACACGTGAATTCTTCCCTTTTATTCATTCTCAATAGCTATATTTTCTAAATTTAACTTATTTACTGAATGATTCAAAATGAAATGATACAGGACAAAATTCGTGCTGAACTGTTCTCCGTTGTTGGAAAGGAGAGGCGAATCGAGATGGGCTATAAAGCGAAGCTTCCCTACTTCAACGCCGCTATTGCGGAGATTCAACGATGCGCGAATATGATTCCGTTCCTGCTCTTTCATCGCTCTGAGATTTTACTCTTTTTTTCTTCAAAATATCATACGATTTCATTAAAATCATCCTTGAAGGCACCGAAGACACGGTTATCGGAGGGAAGTTTATCCCGAAAGACACACTGACACTCCCGCAAATTTTCTCTGTGCTGAAAGATGATGAGATCTTTGAGAATCCAAGTGAGTTCAAGCCAGAAAGATTCCTTGAAGATGATGGAAAGACTGCGAACAAGGTTTGCTTATTGAATTATGATTTTTTTCAGAGTGATGATATTTGCAGAAACAATTGGAGCGATTTATCGCATTCGGAATGGGGAAGAGACAGTGTTTGGGAGAGGGTGAGTTATGCATTTAAAATAATGCAATATAAAGATTCAAAAAGATGGTCTTCATTGACTTGACCTGTAGACCTGTCGTTCGATCAAATTAATAGAATTACAATGGAATTTATTCAGGATTGGCTCGAATGGAACTCTTCCTGGTCCTCGGCACACTCCTTCTCAACTATCGATTCGAACCGACTGATCCCCTATACATTAGCCACATTTTCGGTGCAACCCTTGTTCCGAAACCGTACAAGTGCATACTTGTTGCCGTTTGAAAAGATAACGTGCTCTCAATCCTTAAAGTATTGTTTTGTTAACAAAAGGTCGTTTATTCAGAGCGCTTAGTCGAAAGTTCAGTTGACAGGTTCGACCATCCGAACCCCCTGGCATTGCTCGGATCGTCTCCGTGGTGAATTGGAAGCCTCCAACTATATCGGATACCTCAATCCGATCTATCAGGATTAATAGGCGCTCCATCTGTCCTTCTACTATCAGTTGTCAGTAACAACTTGCTCGTCTCTCATCATGTCCAACATCGACCTCTCCCTCGACGCCATTATCGCCAAGACTAAGGTCAGATTTTTTTGATTTTTATTCAAATATTTAATTGATTTCTATCTAAACATTTGCATTCCAGAAGACTGGAAAGGTCCGCGGTCATGCCAAGTCCCCCAAGTCGATCAAGAGAGTCTCGGGAAAGATCGGCGGAGGAATCAAGAAGAGAGCGATGGGAGTACCAAAGAATGAGCATTTGTTCACTAAGGTTTGTAAATTTAAAGACTCTTTCGAAAACAAATATGTTTCGCCATTGGGTAACCTATTTTGGAATCGATAACATTTCAATATCAACTTCATCCCTCGTTAAAAATAAACAATTTCATGATAGTCAATTTCAGGCTGTTCCTACCGGCAAATGGAAGCATGACAAGTTTGCTTCTATCGAGTCGCTTCGGCCTCAAGCTGCTCCTTCCTCTGGCATTAACTCTTTCGTGAGCGCCAACAAGAAAGTTCGCCTGAATATCTCCAATCTCGCCCCAACCGTGACTACTGCAGATCTCAAGGTATTTATTAGTGATTACTAATTAGATTAGTAGAGGGGCTTACTCGACCTATATCATTAACCAAATTTCATTCAGGAACTCTTCTCCTCCTACCCCTTCGATTCTGCCGTTGTTCACTATAGTGAGAGTGGAGAACATCTCGGAACGGGAGAAGTGACCATGAAGAAGGCTGATGCTCACAAGGCTATCGACGACTTCAGGGGGATTTCCGTCGATGGTGAGTGAATACAGTACCCTACCGTACTAAGAAATCGATCGATAACTGATTATATTCAGGTTCACGCATCCGTTTGGCCATTGTGGAGGGCGGCGCTGGAGGATCCATCTTCGATCGAGTTCAGATTGTGAAGAAAGTGGGAGGAGGAGCGATCAAGAAGAGGTACTGTAATTCAATCGATAACGTATTTTCATGATTAACCAATGCCCATTGCTTCAGATCCATCGTTGCTCGCCCGAAGAAGAACCTTGTGAGAAAGAAGATGATTGGAGCTTCCCCTAAGGCCAGAGATGGAAAGAAGACAAATGAAGGAAGGCTCTTCTCACTCGACATTGCAAATGTGAAGAAATCGTCCAAGGTAAGTAATTGATTTACATTAATTACTCTTTGATTTGTTGTGGTGCCTGAAATTTGATATTTTGATTGAAGGGTCGTGGAAAGGGCGGAAATATCCCAAAGAAGTCGATGAATGAGGAGGAATTGGATGCGGAACTCAATGAGTACATGAAGAAATAAGATAACTAGACTCAATTCCAATCGACCAATATTACACCTTTTTTTATTCGATTTCTTCTTATTATAATTTACTTTTTTGTGTTTTGTTGTGCTCCCAGATTTCGTGAAAGATAAATTGCTTTCTTCAATACCGAGATTGCAATGTTATACAAATAGAATGTCAAACTATAAATCATTCTCGAGCTAGTAATATTCACATCATGCTATCCAAACATCTGAGTAAACGTTGTGCACTTAACCTTCTATGAGCACATTCTGATCTTTCGACTCATCGTTTGTCACTTTGTCACTCACTTGCGCAAGGGCTGATAAAATGTGTGCATTTGCTTTCCGAGATCACTCCTTTGCACAGAATGCGTGTATACCGCAGTCATCGTGGCTTGATTATATATATAAGAATGAGAGATTCTTTCATCATTCTGGCGTTTGTAAACTCTTTTGAGATTCGCAGAAATGTCCACTTATTCATTTCGAGTAATTTGCAGCAATTGCCAATTCCAGGATGTTTTCGATTTCATTAGAACCATGCCCTTATTTCATCTGCGTATTTACAATGCACGCATGCACGTGATGGTGGAAATAGTCGAGAAACAAACAGCATTACAGAGTAAGGAAGGGAGAGAGGAAAGTAGAGAAAGAAATGATGAAAGAGCGACTAAGTTCCACTCCTTTTCACGAAAATTGTCGGTCTAAAATTACCCTTGTATTTTCCTTGTGTTTTCATCGACAATTTATCAGAACTTTCCTGGTTTATACATTATTGAATTATCCACATCAGAAATTCGCTCTCAAATTGCTGTTTGATCCCCACTCATTCTTATCATTCAAGGTGCGGATTATTCTCAGAGTCTTGAAACCGCAACAGGAAATATTTGCGAGCGTCGAGAGTGAATCCGTCAGCAACACTCCGCAAGTGAATAATGTGAGTTTTCGCTTATCATTTTATTCACATTTATGAAAAAATAAGTGTGCCTTTTCAGGGGAAAGAAAGTGCTCGCCGAAGGAGTGTCTCTCGTGGGCAAGGTGTGTCATACTCGATCTTTGTTCCCTAGTTAGAGTTCAGAACACGCGTATTCGTTTCGTCATCATGTCGCACACACTCTAAGCAGTGAGATAGCACTCGTAATGGAGGGGTTATTGCCCTATTTTGAACTCCTTGGCGTCAGAGAAGTTTGACATTCCATTCTTCAGATCGCCGTAGTGACGGGTGCCAACAGCGGCATCGGTCTGGAAACGGTGAAGGAGCTGAATCTGCGCGGAGCGAAGGTATGTTCAAACTGCACTCATTATTGGCCCAGCCAAAAAGAAAAAGAGATCGAAAAGCGGTGTATTTGGAGAAATTTGGGAATGAGAAAAGGTGGGCCAATAACAGAGCAATGCAGGTATGTTTCACGAATTATACTTGGGAATGTTTCATTTCCTCACAAAGTATGCTTCTTTCACTGTACTATCAAACACATTTATTAAAATACAACAGGTGTACATGCTGTGTCGCAGCGAGCAGCGCGCCGGAGAGGCGAAGAAGAAGATTGTTGAGGTGAGACGATTTTATCATCGTGAATTTCAGTCTTATCAGTAGCCTAACCACTTGCTGAAGAAAGTCGAATAGGATATGTATCTTATCAGCTAAATAGTATTCTCAATCTCAGGCCGGTTGCGACCCTTCTCGACTGATCTTCTCCCAATGCGATCTGTCCAAGTTTGCGAGTGTGAGGGCATGCGGAAAGAGGCTGAATGACGGTAAACAAAATTGCCACTTATAAAATGGTTCTTTTAATCTTTTAAATGGTTTCAGCCGAATCGCACATCGACATTCTCATCAACAACGCCGGTATTATGTTCTACCCTCAGTTCGAGTTGACTGAGGACGGACACGAAATGACCTGGCAGAGTGATCATCTAGGTAAGGTCTTTTTATATTTCTTAAGTAGGCAAATGGTATGGTTTATGATTGTAATGGATAAGAGGTGCTCCTTGAAAGACACGGAACGCTTTTTTTCTTCGTTCGTCCAAGAGTTTATTTACGAATCGAATGCGTTTCACAACACTCTTATCAACGTATGGTGTAAGAGAAAAGTATTGACAGCCTTGCACCACGGGAAAATAACAATATACACCCAGGTCCGTTTCTCCTCACGGAACTGCTGCTCCCTCTCGTGAAGAATGCTGCGGAGGGCAGAATCGTCAATTTATCCAGCGCCATGCATCTCAAGGTTAGTGCAAAGGGTACAATTTATGCACAGGAACATTATTTTTATTGGTCTGGATTTCTAACTAGTTCAGCAACTCTAACATGTTCAGCAAAAATCTTCAATTTGTTTAGCAAAACGGGCCCATCGACCTCTCGACGGTCGACGACAAGAGCTCGTACAGTCGATTCGCGCCCTACAATCGATCTAAGATGGCAAATGTGAGCTTTCTAGTTTTTTTTTAAATTTTTCTTTTCATTATTATAGCTGAGTTATTTGTGTAGTTAAATGAATGGTGTCCAGGTAATGCACGCACGCGAACTCACTCGTCGCTTCTCCGACAGCGGAGTGAAGAATGTAACTGCAAACTCGCTGCATCCTGGTTAGACAAATTGCATACTTCGAAACAAGTGTGAATCTAAATAAAAAAATATTTGAAGGAGTAATCGCCACTGACCTCTCCCGACATCTTCCCTTCCCCGCCGCTTGGACGAAAGCTATCAAGTGAGCAGATACATATAATTCGAATATTGCTTTCATTATTTAGGGGTGTCTTCTTGAAATCCGAAGAAGAAGGAGCTCAGACGACCCTATTTCTCGCAATGGCAAAGGAGGTTAAGGGAGTGTCCGGCGGGTATTATGCGTGAGTTATTGTTCAGACACATACATGAGTAATAAAGCCAAGCGATCTTCGAGGCAGTAGTTCTAACAGCAATTCTGTAATTCTTGATGATGTATCATTGTTTGAGAGACATTTGAAATAATTTCAGTGACTGCGCTCGAGCGAAGGAGAATCCTGCGGCACTCGATGACAATGCTTGCAAGAAGTTGTACGAATACAGCATGAAGGCTGTCGGATTGGCGTGAATTATAATAATTGATTTTTGATTTGATAAAGTTATTTTAAAATATCATCTACATTGATACTCAGGCATGTCATCAGATTTCCGTAGTGAATTGTATGATCTTGCCCTTTCCTTCATGGTGACTAATCTTCATTTATTTTGATCTCTATCTCCGTAATCCTTGCGATCTATCAAAAACGTCAATTCGCTATTGGAATCGTAATGTTTTCGGGCGACACATCTTTAATCCCTCACATCTCGAACGAATTAAAACGCTCATTTGGCTGAAGATTCCCATCTCAATCAACTTTTTAGTTCACTTGTCAGATCGTTTTCTTTAATTTCATATTCATAAATGAATTCCGTAATTACATTCCTCATGCAATAACACTTTCTATTACGTTTGCAACGTTATTTACTACAACTACTGATAGAATGAATAGGCTCATCGACGCTCGATCTTTCACAACGACTCTAAAGATATATCAAAACAAATTTACAGTAGCTTTCCTAAGATTGTTCATAATTTTCTTCCGCCATCTTTTTGGGTGTTCACGGAATCTGCCGTGTTTGTGCCGCTAATCTGTGAATTTAAAGCGGCAGGAAGCATTCCTCCCTTCACCATTTATTTCCGCTTCCCTCTCATTTCATAATGATCGTTCCCGAAGAAGCCATCCATGTAAGAATTTTGGATATTTTGAATATTAGTGGCATCTGATCTTTGATCTCTTCAGATCTTCACATACCCCGTCACTGCGATCTCTGTCCTTGCTAATATTGCACTAATTGTCATCATTCTAACGACGCACAATCAACATGTTGGTTTCCATTTAATTTACTAGACATCAGCACCAAAGGTAATATTAAAAATAAATTTATTCTTTTTCAGGTCGGAGCCTATCGCTTCCTTCTCCTTTCTTTCGCAGTCGTTGACATTCTCATCTCCATCGTGCACTTTGTGCTCGTGCCGGTTGTTTTATTGTTTAAAATTTTACCGAAAAATTTATTTCCAGGCCATAATCATGACCGAATTCGGCTTCATTTTCTACGGTTTTCGGTTCATGGCCGATCCGACGGCGATTGGAGTGTGGATGAGTTAGGATGTTTTCTTTTTCATATCATATTTTTTTCATGACAATTTTAATTACTCGAACTGTACAACACATCGTTGTCACTTCAGATCTTCTGTTCGTCGCACTGTTCTACCAGACCTTCGTTCTTCTCGCATTTCACTACGTCTATCGATACGTGTTGTTGTGCAAGTGAGCATTTCCTTCGTTAACGATCTTACATTGGTTTGAAACGGGTGTGTTCAGTCCCTCATGGCTCCGCTGGATCGGGCGTAGCAATCCCTGGAGGAACTGGATCGCTCTGGCCATCGTAGCTGACGCCCTTTACATTGGAGGTTGTTTGTATCGATTTCCACCGATATCTTCCAATCTTTAGGATTCATGCTGGCGATCAAAGGCGGATGGATACCGAATGACAAGACGAGAAATGCATTCGAGCCAATGCTCAAGGTTAGATGTTTTACTATTTCCGATAATCATTCCCTCAATCAACAATAATTCCGCAGGAATCTTACAACATCGACCTCGAGGCGCCAAATCAGCCTGGCTACCTCGGTATCACTTACAGGGTAATATAATTATGTGCTTTTAGAAGGCTAATCGGCACACTATTGATGCTGAACAAATTTCCTAATAATTTAGCCATCGTGAAGCATATTCGATTCATTGAAATTTCGATACAATTCAAACGGGAAAAAGTCGCAGGAACGACAGGAGGACGGTTCTCTCGCTTGGTCATTCCAGTCTCTCGTCTCCCTGCTGCTAGTGCTACTCCTCTTCTTTGGATCGGGTACATACTCGAATAAAATATCAAATTCACTAATTAATTGTTCAATTTCAGGAATCGTAATTGTTTTCTGCATTTGGAAGGTGCGAGCGGCGATGAAGCGAACTGAGTGAGTGGAGAAAAGATCAAAGATCAACCATTCGATCAATAATTCAGTATCCAACTCGCGTCCAAGACTCGCCACATGCAGAATCAGCTGTTTCGCGCTCTGTTAGTGCAGGTGACAATTTTGCCTTCCCAATGTGTGATTGAATTTAAAGTGAGTCTCATTCATATCTTTGTAAATGGCTTTATGTAACACGACTCGATCCTTCAGATTCATCGACACTGCAGAAAACATTCATGGAAGTGTGTGATGAACTTCACCGTCTCATTTTTAAGTAATATATCATACATTTCAGACGATCATTCCAACGTTGACCTCCTATGGCCCACTCGGAACAGTGTTCATCATTCCACTGACGGGACTGAACATGGGCGGATGGGGAACGGTCTGTTTTAATATTACTTTTTTACGCACAAAGAGAAAGATGATATGATATTGGTTTTATAGCGCATTTTCATCAATTGTATACAATGTGAAACTCAAACGAGTTGTAATTTTTCAATAATGAACTAAGCACCAAAAAGGAGAAAAGTAGAAAAACACATATCAGATTTTCATGATGAGTACTGCGTTCTTCCCGCTCGTCGACCCCTTCCTCGTCCTATTTCTCGTTTCGGGGTAAATTATGTTTTTTTTCAAAATCGAAAACGAGACGAGATTGTCACGAAATCGATCGTGAAACGTTTGAAATCATGTTGAACCACAACTATTTTTTTAAATTCTTCATTCTATTCATTCGGCGCTGAGAATATAAACTGCAACATCCCATCTTCTAGATATCGTGCCAATCTGCCGTCGTTCCTTCGTAAACTCGTGTCATCCGCTCGTCCATCAGTAGTTACGACAACAACGGGAAGAAGTGAAACGAATAAAAGGACGACGAATGGGGAGAGATCTGGGGGACATTCGGGGTCTTGAGACTGAAAAAAAAAGAAGAACTACGAGTGTCATCCAATGTCGGCGATGCACAATTCAATCGATAAAATATTGAACGCATCTTGAACGCATCATACTTATTTTTTCATTTCACTGTATCATTCTTCTCATTTGCAGTCGTTTCCCTCTCTCAGGATACTCTGAAAAGGTTTGAATTTTCTGGAATCATGAATACAGAAATGTGATAAATATACTAAACATCCTTCTGTTAGCTGAAGATCTGAATTTTGATGTGATTCACCATTTTCATCTGTTTTCTGCTAAATGTAAGTAAGAATCGTTGCTCCATTTTCTTCAAGATGTTTTAGCATTTTATCATTCACCAAATTGCATTTTCTACGCTCAATCACATCGCTTCTGATTCATTATTTGGTCTATTTCTCACATAATTCCTATCATCTTCTCCATATTTGATCATAGTCACAACATGATTTCCTTTCGATGACTGTTTAAAAATACCATTTTTTTTACTTTTTATTTTTCACAACCATAGCATTTTCAGTCACAATCAGAAGAATGGGCGAGATTCAACGTCTATGGCTGCTTCCCATTATAACTGCCGTATTCTGCAATGTCGGCATCATTGTGCCGTTCGTTTTTATCATTCTTATTTATAAAAAATAATAAAATTTTAGATACGCAATCGGTGCCGCGAACGGCAACATTCCGGCGATTCTCCCTTTCATCAGGTTAGTTTTATGATTTTTGCACGAGAAAATGGGAAAGTAATCCAATTTGAAGATGCCAATATCGTATTACTAACTCGTGAAACATATCATTCAATGGCTCTGATCGACATAACGAAAATTCTATTTTTAGTGACGGTGGTGCGTACCCTCCAGAGAAATCGATCTTCTTGCTCTTCCTGAACATTTCCGCTGTGTTGAGTCCGTTTCGCCTATAATACAATTTTTCTCGTGTTTTCTTGGGCTTCACGGTTTAGGAAACGTAATTTCAGTTACCCTCACGGTGCTTGTCAAGCATGTGCAGTTTGTGGACTACTACGAGTCCCGGTTTGTGTCTCCATCTCCGAGTCAAGTGTCAAAACCAATTACTTCAGAAGACCCGACATTTTGTGGAGAAGATTGTCAATCACTACATTGGTTTTCGGTTTCCTCACTGCAGCGGGACTGTGTGTGTCGCGGGCAATTTTAGTGTGAGAATCACTATTATTCCTTTCTTTTCTATTTTGTTAATTTGTAAAAAAAATCAGGAAATGGACGCTCTAATGGTACACAATGGCGCCGCAGCTGTAACCTTCCTATCCGTTATTCGTTAGTCTGTTTCCCATTTTTTCGAGTTTATTTAAGAGTTACACCATCATGACTATTTAGAGGTTACTTTCAGTTTACCTCTGCTTCACCACTGGTCTCTCCTTCCTCCGTCCTCTGCTCTGCTCTCGAGCGATTGCTTTCACTCGAGTGATTTTCACGATTCTGGCCATTTTCTTCCTCGTTTTTCGTGAGTTTTTGCGTTACTAACTTGAAATTCGTTTGAATTATTAATTTCGTTGCAAACTGTAATTCAGATGAGATCACGCTGCAGCTGCACATTTTCGTTCCTGCGGGAAGCAATTTCTCAGAGGCTTCGGGAGGATACAAACCCGAATTCTTCCCTACAGACTCGACCGTAACATTTTTATTTGCTAGTGTGATTGTATTCAACACAATGTAAAGAACATAGTAGTATTCCCAGATAATAAATATTTTATGCCTACTGTGAAACGTATTTTTCAGTTCTTCGTGAACCACTTCATCTCGACGTTGACAGACTGGCTGCTCGCCTTCACCGTTTTCGCCTATTTCGGCACGTTCGCAGAGGAATTCAGAAAGTGATTTTCTCTTTTTTTCAACTTACAATATTTATTGCAGATCCTCGCTCGCTTTTCCCTCAATTTATTTCCATGTCAATGAATCCGCAAGACCATCTGTGAACAAGGACACAGAGGAAGAGCCATGAAGACGTGAATTATTTCATCAGATCGTTTTTTATTACAATTCCCAATATATATTTAGGCGGTGGAAGTGCAATGCAATCCACTCCGCGTTGTCGACTCTCCGGTACCTCCTCCACTCGGTCCGTCTTCAACCGGGGCCAACTTTGTCGTTGCAGCTTGCGCATTTCTTGAACTCGAGCGGTCAGTATTTTACCATAAAATCAACAGCGATTTCTGTCGAATATAACACAACCTTTAATCACCTTACGACTTTCAGGGGAATACAACTACGAAATGTTCCATATCTCGGCGCAGTCGCGGCTGCGTATTGGATTCTTCAGAAAAGCTATCAGTATCTTTCAAAAACAATGAATCAGACGGAAGCTGAAATTCGAGCACGCTTCAACAGATTCTTTTCGAATTTCTCTCACATCGAAACCCTGGTTCTGGATGGCTGGTTCGAGGCCAAAACGTTTGACGCCGTTGTGAGGACACTGGAAAATCGATTGGAAGTCATTGCACTAACGGGTAGTTTGAAAATGTACGTGAAATGTCAATAATATCGTAACATCATCTGCATTCAGTAATTTTAGTTGATACATATCCCCACGAATAATGTACATTTTTTTCATTTCCAGAACTCAAATTATGAGACTGTGCAGGAGCAACAGGGTTCGCAGTGTGCTCATTTATCTCATTAGAATTGATTCCAGTACATTGGATGGCTTTGGTAAGTACTTCAAATACTATAGAAACTAAAATTCAATAATTTCAGCTGAATTCGTTCGCGCCTTGATGTCACAGGAAGTCATTCTTGAAATCCATGAAAGATGCCATAACGAGTCCCTCTATCGACCTGAGATAGTCCACTTTTTCGGCGAGAACAAGAAGTTCTGGGGAAAGATGAGAGACGATCTGACCAAGGACGGCGTTTCCCTAAGAATGGCAACTGTTTACAACAAGCGGAAGATTCTTGTGAAAACATATTTGCGATGCGAGAAAATGGGGCCAAATCACAATCTACCTCTGCTAACAACAAAGAGGTCGAGAGGCTACCGACTCTTTCAAATTTTATGTTATTCGTTTGACAATGTGAAAAACTTATTGCAATAAACAATTGTCAACTGACTTTTTCACCAAGAAATAATCTAAAATGCAATTTGAAATCGCACTCAATTTCCATTTCAATGCAAAGTCACCAAGAGAAAATGAGGAATAATGAGAGAGCAATCACTCCTCTCTCTTCCCTCCTCATTCCTCCTCATTTCTCCCTCTCTACTCGCTCACAGGCGGTCGACAGTGATGGACGCGCACACAGCTCCCATGGTTCGTGCCCAATTTCTATCTATTTTTTGTTGAATAATCAAGTTTCATTGCAGTCGAGAGAGGAGAAGACGGCCTCAATGCTGCCTCTTGAGGTGATAATCACTTTTTCTCCTTCTTCAACTTTGACCTTTGATCTTCGATCACTTCCAGGATGCCGTGGGGCCCAACGCGCCATCCGAGGGCACGCGACGTCCCGACGTCATCGAGAATCACGTGAGATTACTGTAGTTTGAGTAATTATCGATCACGAACTGATTGTTTTCTATTTCGCCCCGTATCGCGAACTGACTATTTTGCAGATTCCGGACATTATCGGCGGTCGATTCACGCTCGCCATGAAGGACGTCAACCTGAACAACGAGCGAAGGGTGAGGGGAGAGAGAGATCAAAGATCACTTGGAGATCATCTTCGATCTTTGGTCTAAAAATGAAAATATTGATTGCAGTACAACGCTCGGATGCGTCGCATCAAGGCGCAAGTGCGGCGGGTCGATCCCAATTACCACCCTCAGGTTTCTGATCTTTGATCTTTCGGAATCTGATTACTTTTGTATTCTAAATCGCCCGTGAACGATTTCGTATTGAGCGAGCTCAGGAAAGCAATCGTCGAGTAGTTCGGATGTTTTTGGAGTGATAACAAAACAGTACAAGTTCTGGAAACTGCAGGTATCCGACTCGTACTACTTCCGTCTTTCCGTCGGCAAGGAGCGCCATTGCAATCTGTACAGGTGAGACTGATCTTTGATCTTTGATCTTTGTCTTTGTGCTTTAATGTGTCAGGAGACAGTACCTGATCTTTGATCTTCTTCGAAGAGGCTTCACTAGCGGCAACACGCAACACAAAAACAACTCAAAAATCAATTTCCTTCTCTGGCACAGAGAATGGAAATTGATTTTTGATCGTTAAATTCTCTTTTCTCCTCTCAGAGTCGGTCTCTCGGACATGTGCACTGTCCTCGCGGGTCCCGAACTGAATAAGAAGGAGGGAAGGGTGCACCTCTACCAGTACTGGCAGCCCAATTATGATGTAGGTTGATCTTCGATCTTTGATCTTTGGTCTACTGATGTACACTGATGTCAACTACTGATCTCTATTTACTGCGTCTTTCTTGAGCGAAGTCTTGTCCTAGCAGTACTACGGTTTTTCGAAATATTAGTTTGATCTTTGATCTTTTCTCAGTCTACCCGTCTCGAGCTCTACTATCGTCTCAATTCGTTCACGGAGCAGAATGCGAAGAGGGCGATGAGACTCCACGCGATATGGGATCTGAACGCGTGAGTTGATCAGAGAGATCAAAGATCAAACTTAAGCCAAAGATCAACTCCCTCTTCTCAGAATCTGTATGATGATGCAGAACTTCGAGGACCTCAAGCTGTCCAAGCTGCTCAAGACGGGCAAACGGTGAGAGGATTAGAGATCAAAGATCAATTATTAGATTGAAGATCGAAGATCAATGATCAAAGATCAACTTATCCCATTCAGTCGTTCCCACTCCATATCGGGCATTCTCCATCCGCGCGCCTACCAGGGAGCACTCGCGACTGAGGCTGTGAGTTGATGAAATATCAAAGAATATCATAACAATCTTCGCTAAAGAAAACGCAATGATCAGTCATTGTCTCATATTCAGCGTCGTGGCATCCTTCTCCTTCCCTTCGAGCTTATCGCTGCACACGAGAAGATCGCCGCGTGGAGAGAGGAGGTAAGAGGCTGATGATGAATGTCATCAACCAATCACCAATCAGTAACAAGGCACATCGTCTACTTGCTTCCGAATTCCACAGAGAGCAATCGGTTTTCGATTGAACATCCTTCCAGAGTGTGAAATAACTTTTACATTGTAGAAAGTGGGCGACATCATCCAGACGCTTGCTGAGGGACCGGAGAAGAAGGGAGAACTGACGAAACAAGTCGCTGTGAGTGCTTCCTACTTCCTGGCTCATTTATGGCAATTTGTTCGACAATTTCTGCGTCAAACAGCAGTTTTTGGATTCATAACGTGAAAAACAGCTTTCATAACGTGAAAAACAGCAATAATTGCTGATAACATGAATGGTTTCAAATTGGAATACGGAATAAATTCCGTATAGACATCCCTAGTTTCAATCACCTAATTTTCCATCAGGACTTCGTGGAAGCGAATCGTGAGTGGGTGTCTCGTGCCATCTCCTGCTCCATCTTCGGGGAGCAAGTGCAGCTGCCGCGTCACGAGTACCAGCTGACGTGAGAGCCATCGATATTGCGAAATGATGAAACCGGCGAAATACGTCGGAAAACAATACCACAGTTTACAAACTAATTACGAGTACCAGCTGACGTGAGAATAATCGGTTCATCATAGTACTCCGAAGATATTAGTTTCAACTGAAAGAGTACTGTTGCTGTGCAACAGCGTCGAGTAATCAAAATCTTGTTTTAGCACTCTAACAATAAATTTTCTTGCAGCAATTTCCTGCACAAACAGCAGCCGCTCGCCGTCGACTCGCTGCGCAACCAGGCGAGTTTTTTTTCGAATTTCAATTTTCCTCCTTCTTGATTTTCTTCTGTCTTCATTGGCTTAGATGATAATGATACTGTATCTTAAAGGATGGATCACGGTAATTCCAACATGAAAATTCCAGTTCTCCCTTCTCCCATACTGGGTCGGGCACGGCGCGCACTTTGTTCGCTGTCGCAAGAAGAACCTGAAGATCCAGTGGACGGGACGGTCGCCTGCTGTGGTGAGCAGTAGGGTTGATCATTGATCTTTGGTCTTTGATCTTACGATTATTGCTGATTTCTAATTTTCATATTTTTCGCATCACTCAACAGTATTGTTGTAAAATTTGCAGAGCTGTGCCTCCTTTTCCAATGTTTGATCTTTGAACTTTAAACTCTGATCTTTGATCTTTGATCTCTCTAGGTCGACGCTGACGGCAGCACTCGTCCAATCAAGGTGCGGCCCTCGACGCTGACCTCGCTGCCCCCGCCCATCTGCAACATCGTCATCTCGAGTACGCTTGGTCCTTGATCTTTGTGGTTTGATCTTTGATCTTTGATCTCTGATCCCATCAGGCGCCAAGGACGACGCCGAGTTGGCGATTCCTCAGCCGAATTCGAAGCCAGGCTCGCTGGCCTCGGGCGGCCCCGACACGTGCACCGTGTCCACCGCCACTACCGTAGGCACTTTTTCGAATTTTAAATTGGCGCGCTAATTTCGAGGATTTTGAAAGTCTCTACACAAAATAATCAAGCTTTTGATTTCTAGGAAGAATGGGCGGGAAATTTAAATTTGAATTGCAGACGCCGATGTCGTTCATGCACGATTGGCGCTACACGAGCACGCACGCCGACTACGACCACCGGCTGAGCTCCGGCCCGCCCAAGGGGGTACGGTAATTGATAGGTCGACTTCCGTTGCCGATCCATAACCATGAAGAGCCCTACTGCGATTCATTGAAAGATAATCATGAAGGAATGTTACTGTATCGTATCCTACATGTTTCAAACATAACTACTACTACAATATCCTACCATAATCCCTCTCCCTTCAGTGCGAGACAGCTGTGAATCTCGAGTGGCGCATGCGTGTGAACGCGGAAAAGCAGCGCCGGCTCAGGATGCTCACGTGAGGGGGGCCTTTTGATCTTTGATCTTTGGTCTCTAAAATCTGATCATTTGTGATATTGGATTATTATCAACTGATGTTGGAAGCTTCTAGGCTCCGTATAGCTACGTGGACAAAAAACCACTGAACATCAATAAATTGATCCGTGATCTTTGATCTCTCCCCTCCTTTGCAGCTCCGACGGCTTCGTGTGCCACACGACGGACGTGCGCTACTCGAGTCACGGATGGGGACGAGCGTACAGGGAGATGCAGAAGAGGGACAATCAGGTGAGTGAAGGGCCCAGCCTCTAACAATAAGAGATCGAATGATATCTCGCTTTCTCTTTTGAGAGAGGGAATTCGAATGGAATAGAGTATCTCAATTTATCCCCTCGGAAGGAACAGCAGACTGATTGTGAGGAGTGGTATAAAATGTGAAGACAAGAATAGATTGAGCGGCGGAGAAGAATAAATCTATATTTGGATAAGAAATGTTTGAAATCGTATCATGTTCTCAGTTTCGCCGGGCTCAGCCCTTCTACCAGTCCCGCTTCCTTCCCTCACCCGACGTGTACCAGGAGATGAAGAAGGAGGTCGAAGTGAGGGAACGAGTCAGGTATGGAGAGATCAAAGATCAATCTCCACTACCCCTCCCATTTTAGCCTTCCTTTCTTTTTAAATATTCATTTTACGACGAGGATTTGAATTACTCTGTGGCTTTGATTGCCTAGTAATGACGTAACGTCCCTCATTCCACAGGGAGCTCACGGGGATGACGGCCGAGCAGCAGAACGAGGGCACGAGGAGCGAGCTCAAGGTTCGGAGATCAAAGATCAAACTACAACGATCACTCCTTCAGGTGCTTCAGCACGTGCTGAACCAGATGGCCCTTCGACGGGCCATTCGAACGCCCGATTATCGATCGACAGGCAAGTCCCTCTGGGCGTCGACCGGCATGTTCAATCCGGTCAGTTGGAGTTTGATCTTTGATGTTTACGTTGCACCCGCAAATGAAAGATAATACAGAGATGGTGGGGATGCGGGCACTAGTACGAAACTATTCAAGTGCATTGTCGCAGAATTTTTTATTGAGATCTGTCATTTGATCTTTGATCTTCGATCTCAGGCCATCGACGTCATCCAGCACTCGATCTCCTACACGGATCGCCCGATCGAGGAGCTGATCGATCGGTGAGACTAGAGATCAAAGACCAAAGATCAACGATCACTCCTCTCAGTATCTCGATCAATCCGGCGCTTCGGGTGGCGGCGCAGTCGAATCTGTTGAGCCGTCGCGTCGTCGAGATGATCGCGACTGTCGTGAGCTGTTGTATACTTAGTGTAGATAGGGATTTGTGCTGGGCAACAACGATGAATTATGGCTACAATTTCTCAAGAAGTTGTACGAATACAGCATGAAGGCTGTCGGATTGGCGTGAATTATAATAATTGATTTTTGATTTGATAAAGTTATTTTAAAATATCATCTACATTGATACTCAGGCATGTCATCAGATTTCCGTAGTGAATTGTATGATCTTGCCCTTTCCTTCATGGTGACTAATCTTCATTTATTTTGATCTCTATCTCCGTAATCCTTGCGATCTATCAAAAACGTCAATTCGCTATTGGAATCGTAATGTTTTCGGGCGACACATCTTTAATCCCTCACATCTCGAACGAATTAAAACGCTCATTTGGCTGAAGATTCCCATCTCAATCAACTTTTTAGTTCACTTGTCAGATCGTTTTCTTTAATTTCATATTCATAAATGAATTCCGTAATTACATTCCTCATGCAATAACACTTTCTATTACGTTTGCAACGTTATTTACTACAACTACTGATAGAATGAATAGGCTCATCGACGCTCGATCTTTCACAACGACTCTAAAGATATATCAAAACAAATTTACAGTAGCTTTCCTAAGATTGTTCATAATTTTCTTCCGCCATCTTTTTGGGTGTTCACGGAATCTGCCGTGTTTGTGCCGCTAATCTGTGAATTTAAAGCGGCAGGAAGCATTCCTCCCTTCACCATTTATTTCCGCTTCCCTCTCATTTCATAATGATCGTTCCCGAAGAAGCCATCCATGTAAGAATTTTGGATATTTTGAATATTAGTGGCATCTGATCTTTGATCTCTTCAGATCTTCACATACCCCGTCACTGCGATCTCTGTCCTTGCTAATATTGCACTAATTGTCATCATTCTAACGACGCACAATCAACATGTTGGTTTCCATTTAATTTACTAGACATCAGCACCAAAGGTAATATTAAAAATAAATTTATTCTTTTTCAGGTCGGAGCCTATCGCTTCCTTCTCCTTTCTTTCGCAGTCGTTGACATTCTCATCTCCATCGTGCACTTTGTGCTCGTGCCGGTTGTTTTATTGTTTAAAATTTTACCGAAAAATTTATTTCCAGGCCATAATCATGACCGAATTCGGCTTCATTTTCTACGGTTTTCGGTTCATGGCCGATCCGACGGCGATTGGAGTGTGGATGAGTTAGGATGTTTTCTTTTTCATATCATATTTTTTTCATGACAATTTTAATTACTCGAACTGTACAACACATCGTTGTCACTTCAGATCTTCTGTTCGTCGCACTGTTCTACCAGACCTTCGTTCTTCTCGCATTTCACTACGTCTATCGATACGTGTTGTTGTGCAAGTGAGCATTTCCTTCGTTAACGATCTTACATTGGTTTGAAACGGGTGTGTTCAGTCCCTCATGGCTCCGCTGGATCGGGCGTAGCAATCCCTGGAGGAACTGGATCGCTCTGGCCATCGTAGCTGACGCCCTTTACATTGGAGGTTGTTTGTATCGATTTCCACCGATATCTTCCAATCTTTAGGATTCATGCTGGCGATCAAAGGCGGATGGATACCGAATGACAAGACGAGAAATGCATTCGAGCCAATGCTCAAGGTTAGATGTTTTACTATTTCCGATAATCATTCCCTCAATCAACAATAATTCCGCAGGAATCTTACAACATCGACCTCGAGGCGCCAAATCAGCCTGGCTACCTCGGTATCACTTACAGGGTAATATAATTATGTGCTTTTAGAAGGCTAATCGGCACACTATTGATGCTGAACAAATTTCCTAATAATTTAGCCATCGTGAAGCATATTCGATTCATTGAAATTTCGATACAATTCAAACGGGAAAAAGTCGCAGGAACGACAGGAGGACGGTTCT
The DNA here is from genome assembly GCA_000180635.4 of Pristionchus pacificus. Lineage (NCBI taxonomy): Eukaryota > Metazoa > Nematoda > Chromadorea > Rhabditida > Neodiplogasteridae > Pristionchus > Pristionchus pacificus. The sequence continues at coordinate 14,241,277 of CM026577.1, forward strand.
CTCGCTTGGTCATTCCAGTCTCTCGTCTCCCTGCTGCTAGTGCTACTCCTCTTCTTTGGATCGGGTACATACTCGAATAAAATATCAAATTCACTAATTAATTGTTCAATTTCAGGAATCGTAATTGTTTTCTGCATTTGGAAGGTGCGAGCGGCGATGAAGCGAACTGAGTGAGTGGAGAAAAGATCAAAGATCAACCATTCGATCAATAATTCAGTATCCAACTCGCGTCCAAGACTCGCCACATGCAGAATCAGCTGTTTCGCGCTCTGTTAGTGCAGGTGACAATTTTGCCTTCCCAATGTGTGATTGAATTTAAAGTGAGTCTCATTCATATCTTTGTAAATGGCTTTATGTAACACGACTCGATCCTTCAGATTCATCGACACTGCAGAAAACATTCATGGAAGTGTGTGATGAACTTCACCGTCTCATTTTTAAGTAATATATCATACATTTCAGACGATCATTCCAACGTTGACCTCCTATGGCCCACTCGGAACAGTGTTCATCATTCCACTGACGGGACTGAACATGGGCGGATGGGGAACGGTCTGTTTTAATATTACTTTTTTACGCACAAAGAGAAAGATGATATGATATTGGTTTTATAGCGCATTTTCATCAATTGTATACAATGTGAAACTCAAACGAGTTGTAATTTTTCAATAATGAACTAAGCACCAAAAAGGAGAAAAGTAGAAAAACACATATCAGATTTTCATGATGAGTACTGCGTTCTTCCCGCTCGTCGACCCCTTCCTCGTCCTATTTCTCGTTTCGGGGTAAATTATGTTTTTTTTCAAAATCGAAAACGAGACGAGATTGTCACGAAATCGATCGTGAAACGTTTGAAATCATGTTGAACCACAACTATTTTTTTAAATTCTTCATTCTATTCATTCGGCGCTGAGAATATAAACTGCAACATCCCATCTTCTAGATATCGTGCCAATCTGCCGTCGTTCCTTCGTAAACTCGTGTCATCCGCTCGTCCATCAGTAGTTACGACAACAACGGGAAGAAGTGAAACGAATAAAAGGACGACGAATGGGGAGAGATCTGGGGGACATTCGGGGTCTTGAGACTGAAAAAAAAAGAAGAACTACGAGTGTCATCCAATGTCGGCGATGCACAATTCAATCGATAAAATATTGAACGCATCTTGAACGCATCATACTTATTTTTTCATTTCACTGTATCATTCTTCTCATTTGCAGTCGTTTCCCTCTCTCAGGATACTCTGAAAAGGTTTGAATTTTCTGGAATCATGAATACAGAAATGTGATAAATATACTAAACATCCTTCTGTTAGCTGAAGATCTGAATTTTGATGTGATTCACCATTTTCATCTGTTTTCTGCTAAATGTAAGTAAGAATCGTTGCTCCATTTTCTTCAAGATGTTTTAGCATTTTATCATTCACCAAATTGCATTTTCTACGCTCAATCACATCGCTTCTGATTCATTATTTGGTCTATTTCTCACATAATTCCTATCATCTTCTCCATATTTGATCATAGTCACAACATGATTTCCTTTCGATGACTGTTTAAAAATACCATTTTTTTTACTTTTTATTTTTCACAACCATAGCATTTTCAGTCACAATCAGAAGAATGGGCGAGATTCAACGTCTATGGCTGCTTCCCATTATAACTGCCGTATTCTGCAATGTCGGCATCATTGTGCCGTTCGTTTTTATCATTCTTATTTATAAAAAATAATAAAATTTTAGATACGCAATCGGTGCCGCGAACGGCAACATTCCGGCGATTCTCCCTTTCATCAGGTTAGTTTTATGATTTTTGCACGAGAAAATGGGAAAGTAATCCAATTTGAAGATGCCAATATCGTATTACTAACTCGTGAAACATATCATTCAATGGCTCTGATCGACATAACGAAAATTCTATTTTTAGTGACGGTGGTGCGTACCCTCCAGAGAAATCGATCTTCTTGCTCTTCCTGAACATTTCCGCTGTGTTGAGTCCGTTTCGCCTATAATACAATTTTTCTCGTGTTTTCTTGGGCTTCACGGTTTAGGAAACGTAATTTCAGTTACCCTCACGGTGCTTGTCAAGCATGTGCAGTTTGTGGACTACTACGAGTCCCGGTTTGTGTCTCCATCTCCGAGTCAAGTGTCAAAACCAATTACTTCAGAAGACCCGACATTTTGTGGAGAAGATTGTCAATCACTACATTGGTTTTCGGTTTCCTCACTGCAGCGGGACTGTGTGTGTCGCGGGCAATTTTAGTGTGAGAATCACTATTATTCCTTTCTTTTCTATTTTGTTAATTTGTAAAAAAAATCAGGAAATGGACGCTCTAATGGTACACAATGGCGCCGCAGCTGTAACCTTCCTATCCGTTATTCGTTAGTCTGTTTCCCATTTTTTCGAGTTTATTTAAGAGTTACACCATCATGACTATTTAGAGGTTACTTTCAGTTTACCTCTGCTTCACCACTGGTCTCTCCTTCCTCCGTCCTCTGCTCTGCTCTCGAGCGATTGCTTTCACTCGAGTGATTTTCACGATTCTGGCCATTTTCTTCCTCGTTTTTCGTGAGTTTTTGCGTTACTAACTTGAAATTCGTTTGAATTATTAATTTCGTTGCAAACTGTAATTCAGATGAGATCACGCTGCAGCTGCACATTTTCGTTCCTGCGGGAAGCAATTTCTCAGAGGCTTCGGGAGGATACAAACCCGAATTCTTCCCTACAGACTCGACCGTAACATTTTTATTTGCTAGTGTGATTGTATTCAACACAATGTAAAGAACATAGTAGTATTCCCAGATAATAAATATTTTATGCCTACTGTGAAACGTATTTTTCAGTTCTTCGTGAACCACTTCATCTCGACGTTGACAGACTGGCTGCTCGCCTTCACCGTTTTCGCCTATTTCGGCACGTTCGCAGAGGAATTCAGAAAGTGATTTTCTCTTTTTTTCAACTTACAATATTTATTGCAGATCCTCGCTCGCTTTTCCCTCAATTTATTTCCATGTCAATGAATCCGCAAGACCATCTGTGAACAAGGACACAGAGGAAGAGCCATGAAGACGTGAATTATTTCATCAGATCGTTTTTTATTACAATTCCCAATATATATTTAGGCGGTGGAAGTGCAATGCAATCCACTCCGCGTTGTCGACTCTCCGGTACCTCCTCCACTCGGTCCGTCTTCAACCGGGGCCAACTTTGTCGTTGCAGCTTGCGCATTTCTTGAACTCGAGCGGTCAGTATTTTACCATAAAATCAACAGCGATTTCTGTCGAATATAACACAACCTTTAATCACCTTACGACTTTCAGGGGAATACAACTACGAAATGTTCCATATCTCGGCGCAGTCGCGGCTGCGTATTGGATTCTTCAGAAAAGCTATCAGTATCTTTCAAAAACAATGAATCAGACGGAAGCTGAAATTCGAGCACGCTTCAACAGATTCTTTTCGAATTTCTCTCACATCGAAACCCTGGTTCTGGATGGCTGGTTCGAGGCCAAAACGTTTGACGCCGTTGTGAGGACACTGGAAAATCGATTGGAAGTCATTGCACTAACGGGTAGTTTGAAAATGTACGTGAAATGTCAATAATATCGTAACATCATCTGCATTCAGTAATTTTAGTTGATACATATCCCCACGAATAATGTACATTTTTTTCATTTCCAGAACTCAAATTATGAGACTGTGCAGGAGCAACAGGGTTCGCAGTGTGCTCATTTATCTCATTAGAATTGATTCCAGTACATTGGATGGCTTTGGTAAGTACTTCAAATACTATAGAAACTAAAATTCAATAATTTCAGCTGAATTCGTTCGCGCCTTGATGTCACAGGAAGTCATTCTTGAAATCCATGAAAGATGCCATAACGAGTCCCTCTATCGACCTGAGATAGTCCACTTTTTCGGCGAGAACAAGAAGTTCTGGGGAAAGATGAGAGACGATCTGACCAAGGACGGCGTTTCCCTAAGAATGGCAACTGTTTACAACAAGCGGAAGATTCTTGTGAAAACATATTTGCGATGCGAGAAAATGGGGCCAAATCACAATCTACCTCTGCTAACAACAAAGAGGTCGAGAGGCTACCGACTCTTTCAAATTTTATGTTATTCGTTTGACAATGTGAAAAACTTATTGCAATAAACAATTGTCAACTGACTTTTTCACCAAGAAATAATCTAAAATGCAATTTGAAATCGCACTCAATTTCCATTTCAATGCAAAGTCACCAAGAGAAAATGAGGAATAATGAGAGAGCAATCACTCCTCTCTCTTCCCTCCTCATTCCTCCTCATTTCTCCCTCTCTACTCGCTCACAGGCGGTCGACAGTGATGGACGCGCACACAGCTCCCATGGTTCGTGCCCAATTTCTATCTATTTTTTGTTGAATAATCAAGTTTCATTGCAGTCGAGAGAGGAGAAGACGGCCTCAATGCTGCCTCTTGAGGTGATAATCACTTTTTCTCTTTCTTCAACTTTGACCTTTGATCTTCGATCACTTCCAGGATGCCGTGGGGCCCAACGCGCCATCCGAGGGCACGCGACGTCCCGACGTCATCGAGAATCACGTGAGATTACTGTAGTTTGAGTAATTATCGATCACGAACTGATTGTTTTCTATTTCGCCCCGTATCGCGAACTGACTATTTTGCAGATTCCGGACATTATCGGCGGTCGATTCACGCTCGCCATGAAGGACGTCAACCTGAACAACGAGCGAAGGGTGAGGGGAGAGAGAGATCAAAGATCACTTGGAGATCATCTTCGATCTTTGGTCTAAAAATGAAAATATTGATTGCAGTACAACGCTCGGATGCGTCGCATCAAGGCGCAAGTGCGGCGGGTCGATCCCAATTACCACCCTCAGGTTTCTGATCTTTGATCTTTCGGAATCTGATTACTTTTGTATTCTAAATCGCCCGTGAACGATTTCGTATTGAGCGAGCTCAGGAAAGCAATCGTCGAGTAGTTCGGATGTTTTTGGAGTGATAACAAAACAGTACAAGTTCTGGAAACTGCAGGTATCCGACTCGTACTACTTCCGTCTTTCCGTCGGCAAGGAGCGCCATTGCAATCTGTACAGGTGAGACTGATCTTTGATCTTTGATCTTTGTCTTTGTGCTTTAATGTGTCAGGAGACAGTACCTGATCTTTGATCTTCTTCGAAGAGGCTTCACTAGCGGCAACACGCAACACAAAAACAACTCAAAAATCAATTTCCTTCTCTGGCACAGAGAATGGAAATTGATTTTTGATCGTTAAATTCTCTTTTCTCCTCTCAGAGTCGGTCTCTCGGACATGTGCACTGTCCTCGCGGGTCCCGAACTGAATAAGAAGGAGGGAAGGGTGCACCTCTACCAGTACTGGCAGCCCAATTATGATGTAGGTTGATCTTCGATCTTTGATCTTTGGTCTACTGATGTACACTGATGTCAACTACTGATCTCTATTTACTGCGTCTTTCTTGAGCGAAGTCTTGTCCTAGCAGTACTACGGTTTTTCGAAATATTAGTTTGATCTTTGATCTTTTCTCAGTCTACCCGTCTCGAGCTCTACTATCGTCTCAATTCGTTCACGGAGCAGAATGCGAAGAGGGCGATGAGACTCCACGCGATATGGGATCTGAACGCGTGAGTTGATCAGAGAGATCAAAGATCAAACTTAAGCCAAAGATCAAAGATCAACTCCCTCTTCTCAGAATCTGTATGATGATGCAGAACTTCGAGGACCTCAAGCTGTCCAAGCTGCTCAAGACGGGCAAACGGTGAGAGGATTAGAGATCAAAGATCAATTATTAGATTGAAGATCGAAGATCAATGATCAAAGATCAACTTATCCCATTCAGTCGTTCCCACTCCATATCGGGCATTCTCCATCCGCGCGCCTACCAGGGAGCACTCGCGACTGAGGCTGTGAGTTGATGAAATATCAAAGAATATCATAACAATCTTCGCTAAAGAAAACGCAATGATCAGTCATTGTCTCATATTCAGCGTCGTGGCATCCTTCTCCTTCCCTTCGAGCTTATCGCTGCACACGAGAAGATCGCCGCGTGGAGAGAGGAGGTAAGAGGCTGATGATGAATGTCATCAACCAATCACCAATCAGTAACAAGGCACATCGTCTACTTGCTTCCGAATTCCACAGAGAGCAATCGGTTTTCGATTGAACATCCTTCCAGAGTGTGAAATAACTTTTACATTGTAGAAAGTGGGCGACATCATCCAGACGCTTGCTGAGGGACCGGAGAAGAAGGGAGAACTGACGAAACAAGTCGCTGTGAGTGCTTCCTACTTCCTGGCTCATTTATGGCAATTTGTTCGACAATTTCTGCGTCAAACAGCAGTTTTTGGATTCATAACGTGAAAAACAGCTTTCATAACGTGAAAAACAGCAATAATTGCTGATAACATGAATGGTTTCAAATTGGAATACGGAATAAATTCCGTATAGACATCCCTAGTTTCAATCACCTAATTTTCCATCAGGACTTCGTGGAAGCGAATCGTGAGTGGGTGTCTCGTGCCATCTCCTGCTCCATCTTCGGGGAGCAAGTGCAGCTGCCGCGTCACGAGTACCAGCTGACGTGAGAGCCATCGATATTGCGAAATGATGAAACCGGCGAAATACGTCGGAAAACAATACCACAGTTTACAAACTAATTACGAGTACCAGCTGACGTGAGAATAATCGGTTCATCATAGTACTCCGAAGATATTAGTTTCAACTGAAAGAGTACTGTTGCTGTGCAACAGCGTCGAGTAATCAAAATCTTGTTTTAGCACTCTAACAATAAATTTTCTTGCAGCAATTTCCTGCACAAACAGCAGCCGCTCGCCGTCGACTCGCTGCGCAACCAGGCGAGTTTTTTTTCGAATTTCAATTTTCCTCCTTCTTGATTTTCTTCTGTCTTCATTGGCTTAGATGATAATGATACTGTATCTTAAAGGATGGATCACGGTAATTCCAACATGAAAATTCCAGTTCTCCCTTCTCCCATACTGGGTCGGGCACGGCGCGCACTTTGTTCGCTGTCGCAAGAAGAACCTGAAGATCCAGTGGACGGGACGGTCGCCTGCTGTGGTGAGCAGTAGGGTTGATCATTGATCTTTGGTCTTTGATCTTACGATTATTGCTGATTTCTAATTTTCATATTTTTCGCATCACTCAACAGTATTGTTGTAAAATTTGCAGAGCTGTGCCTCCTTTTCCAATGTTTGATCTTTGAACTTTAAACTCTGATCTTTGATCTTTGATCTCTCTAGGTCGACGCTGACGGCAGCACTCGTCCAATCAAGGTGCGGCCCTCGACGCTGACCTCGCTGCCCCCGCCCATCTGCAACATCGTCATCTCGAGTACGCTTGGTCCTTGATCTTTGTGGTTTGATCTTTGATCTTTGATCTCTGATCCCATCAGGCGCCAAGGACGACGCCGAGTTGGCGATTCCTCAGCCGAATTCGAAGCCAGGCTCGCTGGCCTCGGGCGGCCCCGACACGTGCACCGTGTCCACCGCCACTACCGTAGGCACTTTTTCGAATTTTAAATTGGCGCGCTAATTTCGAGGATTTTGAAAGTCTCTACACAAAATAATCAAGCTTTTGATTTCTAGGAAGAATGGGCGGGAAATTTAAATTTGAATTGCAGACGCCGATGTCGTTCATGCACGATTGGCGCTACACGAGCACGCACGCCGACTACGACCACCGGCTGAGCTCCGGCCCGCCCAAGGGGGTACGGTAATTGATAGGTCGACTTCCGTTGCCGATCCATAACCATGAAGAGCCCTACTGCGATTCATTGAAAGATAATCATGAAGGAATGTTACTGTATCGTATCCTACATGTTTCAAACATAACTACTACTACAATATCCTACCATAATCCCTCTCCCTTCAGTGCGAGACAGCTGTGAATCTCGAGTGGCGCATGCGTGTGAACGCGGAAAAGCAGCGCCGGCTCAGGATGCTCACGTGAGGGGGGCCTTTTGATCTTTGATCTTTGGTCTCTAAAATCTGATCATTTGTGATATTGGATTATTATCAACTGATGTTGGAAGCTTCTAGGCTCCGTATAGCTACGTGGACAAAAAACCACTGAACATCAATAAATTGATCCGTGATCTTTGATCTCTCCCCTCCTTTGCAGCTCCGACGGCTTCGTGTGCCACACGACGGACGTGCGCTACTCGAGTCACGGATGGGGACGAGCGTACAGGGAGATGCAGAAGAGGGACAATCAGGTGAGTGAAGGGCCCAGCCTCTAACAATAAGAGATCGAATGATATCTCGCTTTCTCTTTTGAGAGAGGGAATTCGAATGGAATAGAGTATCTCAATTTATCCCCTCGGAAGGAACAGCAGACTGATTGTGAGGAGTGGTATAAAATGTGAAGACAAGAATAGATTGAGCGGCGGAGAAGAATAAATCTATATTTGGATAAGAAATGTTTGAAATCGTATCATGTTCTCAGTTTCGCCGGGCTCAGCCCTTCTACCAGTCCCGCTTCCTTCCCTCACCCGACGTGTACCAGGAGATGAAGAAGGAGGTCGAAGTGAGGGAACGAGTCAGGTATGGAGAGATCAAAGATCAATCTCCACTACCCCTCCCATTTTAGCCTTCCTTTCTTTTTAAATATTCATTTTACGACGAGGATTTGAATTACTCTGTGGCTTTGATTGCCTAGTAATGACGTAACGTCCCTCATTCCACAGGGAGCTCACGGGGATGACGGCCGAGCAGCAGAACGAGGGCACGAGGAGCGAGCTCAAGGTTCGGAGATCAAAGATCAAACTACAACGATCACTCCTTCAGGTGCTTCAGCACGTGCTGAACCAGATGGCCCTTCGACGGGCCATTCGAACGCCCGATTATCGATCGACAGGCAAGTCCCTCTGGGCGTCGACCGGCATGTTCAATCCGGTCAGTTGGAGTTTGATCTTTGATGTTTACGTTGCACCCGCAAATGAAAGATAATACAGAGATGGTGGGGATGCGGGCACTAGTACGAAACTATTCAAGTGCATTGTCGCAGAATTTTTTATTGAGATCTGTCATTTGATCTTTGATCTTCGATCTCAGGCCATCGACGTCATCCAGCACTCGATCTCCTACACGGATCGCCCGATCGAGGAGCTGATCGATCGGTGAGACTAGAGATCAAAGACCAAAGATCAACGATCACTCCTCTCAGTATCTCGATCAATCCGGCGCTTCGGGTGGCGGCGCAGTCGAATCTGTTGAGCCGTCGCGTCGTCGAGATGATCGCGACTGTCGTGAGCTGTTGTATACTTAGTGTAGATAGGGATTTGTGCTGGGCAACAACGATGAATTATGGCTACAATTTCTGATTGTTCATCACTGAAAGACTTTTTCCATACAAATATCAAACTTCGTTGAGTGACATTATTGAACTAAAATTTAAAAAAAAAAAACTAAATCATTACATTTAGATCGATGTCCGTCGTAATCTGCTCGTGCCTCTCAACATTCCCTACTCGTCCAAGATCGGCGTCCTTCGTCCCACCACGAGGACTGACGTGCTCAGCAATGATGTCAGTCTTTAATCTTTGATCTTTGATCTGTGAACTTTTAAATTGGATCTGAAGTCGTAGTTCGGTGGTCTTTGAACAATGATATTTGATCTTCAATCTTTGATCTCTTATCTTTCCAGTCACTCCTCGATCGTTCGCCCCTCTTCATTGTGCTCCTCGGCGCACTCTTCCTCATACTCAACACCGTCTATTGATCTTTGATCTCTCCTAACACTGCGATAAGAAGATAAATTACCAACTGCAGTTTACACGAATAAAGTCATTGTAGAAGGAACTGTTGCTTATTCGGACAACAGAATTTTAAATCGTTGTTTCTCAAACCGTATTTTCTCTCTTGCTATCTACAAATATTTTCTCACTGTGAATCTTCTCCATGTATGAGCAAATCAACCGCCGTCGAAAATATAAAAGAGATTAATCGTGGAAAATTATGAAAGATGAAAGTCGCCATAGTTTTCACTGCTGTGGTTCTCCTTGTTTGCAGCAATGAAACAGGTACCGAAAAATATCAAATAAAAAATCGTTTCTTAACGTTTCAACATTTCAGAGACTCCCACTCGCGAGACATGTCTTAAATGCAAGACGCCTGATTCAGGAGAACTTTGTGGTTTGTGATTTCTTTCATAACTTTATACATCTCGACTGTCATCGCTGCCCATGATGGAATACATTCCAATTTGCAGGTCCCAGAACGATTCAGAGATGCATGAATCAGGGAAATTACGGTAGTAACACCAAGTTACAGTTTGGAGGTGGGAATGGGAGGAAGTAAAGGTCGTCTATGATCAAGATTCTTTATCTGATATTATACTCTTTTTCCTAAATAAATACATATTTTGATGAGGTGAAGTGTGGAGGGACAAGGAATTTTTCATATGCTTTCGAATATGTACCATCTATCGCTTTCTCGCACATGCCACGAGCAAAGTAACTACGGCGAGCCAACTATCGAACGTCCATACAAGGGATCGCTAATGTAGAGATTGTTATCTCAATTTTGCGTTCTCTCTATTCGCTCGACTTTGTGACAGAGTGCCCAGAATGCGGTGAGCTTTTTGTTCATTTGCCATATCTAGATCATACTCATTGACATTATTTAATTTTTTACCATTTGATTACTCGATAAATTGAATTCGTTGCCTTCTGGCAATGATTCATTACTTATTATAAGGACGCTATCTTTCCGAGCTTATGACTTCCGAAAACCTGGCATCCAAGACAAATTCATAGAAATTTGTTTGCCTTTGTGACAGTATTCGATAAATGTCTCCTCATTCGGCGCAATCTCTCATGATGCCGAACTGCGAGAGAGACGCGAAATTGATAGAGCAATCTCTTCATTTGCTATTCGCGATTAAATTATTGATTGAATCAATCAATAAGGAGACAGAAACTTCATTCGCTGACCTACCTGACGACATCGTTCGAAATATAATTTCATTGAGTGGAGACCCATACTCATTGAGACTTGTGAGTTTTTGATTTTTTTTTTCCGGAGATCGATCAATAATTCTGATCATTTTAGATTTCTCCGAAATGGAATTATCTTGTTCTCGAGTATACAACGAGTCGGATTCTCGTAATTGATCGACTGGAGGTCAGAGTTGGTGCAGACGATGAATTGTCGATCAAAATTCGGCTACCGATGAAATGGCATGGATATTTTAATTCACGAGCGATCGTTACAGTCTAAGTGAACTCCTTCTTGAAGAATACATGCAAAATGGAAAGTTGATGATATTTCAGCTGAATCTTTCTTCAAATCGAAACGACTCGAGTGCGCTTTCTAATATTGTTACAAACGGCCTCAAGACTTTTGGGAATTCATTCTTGATCTTCAATTTACTTTCCATGTGGATAACTGGAAAAAGGGAGACGAAACAAAAAGAGTTGAATGAGGCATCACTCGATTTAATTAGACAAATATTTAAATCAACGAGACACATCAAAGCTCTCTCATTCTATGCAGTCAAAGAGAACAATTTCGAAGCACTCTGTGACTGTTTGGGTTCAGTTCGAATTGACTATTTTAAAGTAGGAGTGAGAGATGATGTGCGCAATACGGACGTTGAGTAAGTGTACCTATATCTTATTTATTTTATGGTTACAATTTCTATATTACAGATAATATTACCATTGCAGGAATATCTCTGTGAAGGCGCGGACAATGAATGCTAAATATCGCATGATTATTTGACTTTATTGCTTGACCCATATATGGGTTATATATATATAAATATATTTGATAATCAGTCTGAACTCGTAATTTATCTTGAATAAATACTGCACGGATTCATGGATCTTAGCACTGATTATAGTCTTGTTCGTTCTCACAAATCTTCTCGTTAATTCTCATTAATCTTCTGATCAATTCAATATTCATTTGCACAATGGTGCTGGCTGTAATTTTTCCATAGAAATCCAAAGTTCATGCCAAGCTTAAGATATATAAGAGTGACAACCAGCGTCTGTTTGAAAATTGGCGCCAGACCAAAAAAACAATCCAGTAAAACAATCATTGGCGTCGTTTTGTTCTTAATTCATTCCTATTCAAACGGAATTGTCTCTAATTTGTTAAAAAAAATTCAAATGGTGCCGTATGTTAACTGTCTACGCTCTTGGAATATGTACTTCTGGTTATGTTAGGTTTATACAAACGTTTCTGACAATTTGATATGCTTATCTTCTTTTAAACCGTACCCCTATTGACTTACCCAACAAAAAAAGCGGGGGCCATCGATCACGAGGGTACGTAGGCATTGTCATTATTACTTCTCCGCTCACAAGTTCATTCTTTTCAGCTCACAACCTCATTTTGATTACTTGAAGGCAGCGGGGACAGACCGCAGATAGCAACGATGGTAACACAGTATCAAAATGACTGGGAGGTATGTAGTTGTTCATCAAGGAAGTGCAACAAAAACCATTTCTACGGGAGAGTGAAATTTACTTTCTGAATAGTAAAAAATTCATTCATTCACTTTTTAGGATCCTCGATTGTCCGTGAGTGGATTCGTGACCGATTACATTATCTGGAGGCTGGCAATTGATGAAATAGAATGGTATTCGATTGTATTTATAAATATAATGCATGTTGCTAACTAGTCTTTCAGAAATCAGGATCAGTTTTCCGATACCCGATTCAATTTCACCAGCCTTGATTATCATAATCATATTTTTAGGCTCGGGGTTCCTACAATGATCACGGACACTGGAGTCGAACACGATGGAATGAGGTACATAGAGAAAAAAGTTGAATCACTTTTTAAAAATCTACTTCTACAACCTACAAAAGATAGTCTCGAGTCGAAACAAAACATCATCATGAATTAAAATTTGAGAATACTTGTCACATGCATATTATAGAAAACGGGACGTCATAGCACGTTTGTCGCGTTGGAAAATGGCGAAAATCGAATTTAACTAATTTTTGGGCAGTCCAACAGGAGCCCGGCCCTTTTTGCGTATTTTAATTTTAAAAGGCATGCGACGTCGCCAAACCTTTATGAAACCGAAAATTGACAAATTTGAATCTCCGAAAGTCTCTCGAGAATGATGAAACAGCTTTGTTGTGAATATATGATTTTTTTCCAAATTGCTTGGACAACAATCCTAAGTCTGTGGCCCATAAATATTTTGATTTGCATTTGTTTAAATCGTATATTTCGATTCAATTTTCACACGACTTCGGCCAATGGATTAGGATAGAGCTCGTCAAGACGAATCGAATGGTTAACAGAACACCGCTTTATTTTATTGAAAAAAAGTGAAAAGTGTTCTTCTCATTCAAGATGTTTGCCAAAATTATTTCGTCCACTCATTTCGTGGTCTCTCTCTCTCCGAAAAGGAGCGATTAAAAAGAAGGAAGAATGGCTATATCGAGGTTAAAAAACACTGAATACGAGGTCAGAGAATACTTCTTTTCGCATGTTCCTCACTAAAATGAAATAGGATTCTGGTAACCATTCGATGCGTCTTGACGAGCTCTATCCTGTTAACTTGAGAAATCCTTTGGTCCGAATAAGTGAGTCGAAATAAACGATTTAAACAAAAAATCAAATCAAAATATTTAAGGGCCACAAACTTAGGAATGTTGTCCAAGAAAATAGGAACAACTCATCTATTCACAGCTAAGCTGTATCATCATTCTCGAGAGAGTTACGGAGCGTCAAAGTTTACAATTTTTCATCACATAAAAGTTTGGCGACTTTTCATGCTTTTGAACATGAAAATAGGTATGCAAAACAAAACCGAACAAAACCATGCTACCCTGTGGGGACCCTGTTGGACTACCTAAAACCACTTATATGTATGGGTCAAAATAGGTAAATGATTTTATTCGTTTCTAAGGGGACACGCGTGATAACTCAATGATTTAAAACATTGAAATCAATTTACACATTTAGAAAGATTTGTGAAATGACCGAAGTTCAGTCTGCTGGTGAATGGTGTAATATTGCTTTCTCACTGGTGAGACTACAGTTTTCTGTATTTATCCTTGCATCAGGCAATGGGTCTGCAGGAGAAAACATCATTAGGGAGGTGATTGGAATACTTAGAGATAAAGGGTCAAGGGATGGTATCTTCTTTCCTTGACCGTGGGAAGGTGAGGCTATATATAAATAAATATAGTATATTTGACGGGTTTCCTGAAAAAGTGAGGAAAAACGTGTACCCTCTTTGCCACAAAAAAATTTTGTCTCCGATCTTATTGATATTTGTTACACAGGTACACTTAGGGGTAAGAAAAAAAATTAGGTCATTTGGAAAAATTTGCATAATTATCGATTATTTGTTTAAATGGTCACAACTTCGTCAGTTTTTGAGCTACTGCGCCCCGTTTTTTTCACAGTTATGTATTTCCATAGACTCTAAAAAATTAGACCACATCTAAAAAGTGATAATCTCGGAGGTACATTCGAAAATTCAAATTTTGACATACAAATATATATTCTCTCGAAATTTTCAGGAAAATAACTCGGATTAATATTGATAATTTCGAGAAAAAATATATAAGTATGTCAAAATTTGAATTTACGTAAATACCTCCGAGATTATTTCTTTTTTACATGTGGTCTAATTGAACTGTTTGTAGAGCGTATGAAAAAACAAAAATGTAAAAAAAACACAAAAAAAAACTTGGCGCTGTTGCTCAAAAATGGACGAAGTTATGACAATTTAAAGAAAAAATCTGCAAATATTTCCAAATGACCTAAAGAAAAAAATAACTGTGTTCCAAATATCAAAAATATCGGAGAAAATAGCTCTTTGTAGCAGGCATTCCTGCACTTTTACGGGAAACCCGTGATATGTACATACATAAATCATAATTCAAATTGTTTAGTTTTTCCCAAATCTTCATCCGTCGGAAATGGAATACAGTTATCTGGTCAGAAGTTAATATTATTCAAGTTAATATTCTTGTCAAAAAATACAATCAAATGAATGAAGATATTCTCAAAATTAATTATAATAAACAGATATTCGCCATATCGTTCGCGGGAGCAAAGAGTGTGGAGCAGGCAAAAAAAGGGAAGTGGATAGAAGTTGAATGGATCAGAAGTTATACCTCTCACTATATATATGCGGGAATCAGAGCATCGTGGGAAACTACAAATCAGAGCTGGGTGAGTAAGATTGCTTTTATTAAATCATTTGCACTTGTTGTTGCAACTCTGTCCTCCGACAAGAATATTGTCAATATAAAGCAAAATTGATTGAAACTTTACTTCATAGGCCCGATCGGAGAAATTCTGTTTTGCCCCTCTCCGAACATTGCGCCAGAAATTTCGATTACTCATACTCATAGTGCCTGCGGGGATTTTGACATTGTTTACAAAATGATGACGTCACCATTGTATAGTGTCAAAACAGTTTGACGACAATCGACTAGTCAACATTAGTCGTAAACGACTAGTGACTATCGTGACTAGCGTGACTAGGGACTAGTGACTATGAGCCAGTGACTATCGTATCCCACTCGTTCTGACTAGTCGACTAGTCATTTACAGGGCTACTAGCCGAATATCTGGGGAGAAGGGCGAATGAGTGAGAAAGAGGGTGACAGTTCCATTGAAACTCATTCAAATTCTTCTCAATAAAGCGACTCCGCTCCACTGATCCGAGACGGATGAGAATGAGAGAATAGTCACAATAGTCGAACGGCCGAAAAATATATTAAATTATCTCCACGTTTCCGGAACGAGAGTCGAACAAAGGAATTTTCTTTGTTAAAATCGACTCTCGTTCCGGAATGGCCATTGTTCTATTTTTAATCCGTTCCGGAATGAGACTATAATTGAGTCAAAAGCTCGGATTTTCCGCAATTCGTTCCGTTTCGTCAACCCTAATACAATAGTCACGTCAAGACGATGGCTAAACGACTAGTCGTTTAAAGATCATTCTGACTAATCGAATAGTCGTTGTTCCGGTTTAAATGATTAGTTATTTAAAATGAAGTGACTAGTCGTTTATTTTCGTCACTCTACCTCCCCATCAATATCGCACAATGCGGCGCAAAAGCTTCGGATAAATTGGAAAAAGCGTAAGTTCGTAATTTCTCACTCGAATAAAATATAACCAAAATTCCTTTTGCAGAACATTGTGCATGCCCAGAGTGCACCACATAACTATAGGGACGTCATATGTATACATATTTTGAATAACCCACTTTCAGGCTGGTTTTATGAGGTACATAACTCCAGATATCGCGAACTATTCTCGTTCCGCTATCCGACCTCTTCTTCGACGATCTTACTTATCATATCTTTTGTCAAATCTTAAATGTTCTTCCACAACTGAGCTTATAGATATACTGGTAAAAGTATCGTTTATCTATACTGGAGGATACGTACTGCATCGAGTGCTTCCATGAAATAGGCTGTCAACCCTCCCCCCTAAATGCCCTAAAAGTTCGATAATTCTAATATCTTGTTGAAATCTGAAAAAACTTGTTAATGTTTATGTGTTGTTCCTATCAGTCTAGTTCCATTTTCCGAATACTGAATAAAGTGTTCGCTGTCTAATTTTGTTTTAGGTGATATTCCATCACTGTCCGATGAGGGTATGTGATGACTCTCACAGGCCCACTTCTGCCAAGGATACGTTCTGACTGGCGAATCTATAACTGCGGAAATTGTCTGAATACACGATTACATATCTATTCCATATTTCTTTGTATCTTTATATTTCGCTACTTTTCTACGATCTGTAAGAGATGTTGCAAAAATTTAGAATGACGGTTCAACCAAAAAAAGTACCTTTATTCCCCCTTTCGAATCTTCAGTAGATTATGCATTGTTCTTCACGACAGAACTTCCTTGATGCAAAAACACAGGGGGTGTGGTATCAATGGCTGGCTCGATGAGTTCTGGATGCCAGATGATGGGTGACCACCACCCAATGGCACTTTCAAAACTCGCATGTGTTCAGTTTCCGTTTTAACTGAGATATTGTCGATTGGCTGTGTGCCGCCTTGCGTTTCATGCAACGAGCGAGAGAGAGAATATCTCTGAAGAGGCGGCGCATGCAAATCGGCACGCACAGCTCGCTTAAGATAATTGTTTCGGCATTGATGCCTAGCCTCCTTTAAAGAAGGGATGGCACGAATATCTGGCAAACTGAGTTCTCAGGCCAGATGGCGTGCCGTTACCGATATCTAATATCCTCGAATCTCCAATGTCACAAATATTCGATTGAACTGTTATCTATATGATCGTTTGACTGTTAGCCAAAATGACCCTGAACCGCAGGCAATGAGAGATGGTGAAAAGGGCAATGAAAAGACGACGCATGCAAATCGGCACGCGTAACTCGCTTATGATAAGTGAGCAACCATTCATTAACGGAACAATAGAGAATAGATAGCGAACAGGAAAATTCAGATTATCAGATACACATGTCAAATTGAAGGCCTGCTAGTTCATGAACTACCTATCTCTCTTCCATCAGATAAAAGCTTTGTAAAGAATGACCAAACAAAATTTCGAGTTTGGTATTGAATTATATCGAGACGGTAGATTGAGACGATTTCACGAAGGGACCGTAACCCGAATCCAAGTGAACGAGAGCACGGTCAAAGTGAACGTGAGAAGAGGTGTTAAGCAAGGGGACACCATCTCTCCCAAGTTATTCAATGGAGTTCTCCGAATGGCGTTGGACGCCATCGACTGGGAGGCGACAGGAATGAATATCAATGGTGCACGCCTAACAACACTTTCGTATGCCGATGATGTATTACTAATTGCGCGAAATAGAGTTGACCTGAAGAGAATGCTCGAGAAAGTTATCGATGCTGCAGCAAAAGTTGGGCTGGAAGTGCATGCTGGGAAAACAACCCTTCTAACATCCAGTGCCACTAATCGAAAACCGATCGAAATCAATGGATCGAGATTCGAGTATAAGAATGGTGCAAAGTACCTTGGATCGTGGATAAGTCTCCCACTTGAACCATCGACAGAAATCAAAAGACAGATCCTATGTGGATGGATGGCATGGAGAACAATCGGGAATCTACTAACATTAAAACATCCTTCCGTAAGCAGAGACTTGAAGAGAAAAGCTTTTGATTCATGCATTATGTCAACTGTGCTGTATGGCTCCGAAGCCTGGTCAATGCGCGAATATGATAAGAATGATCTTGCAATAGTGCAACGAAAAATGGAACGACGAATACTGGGCGTATCGTGGAAAGACAGAATAAGCAATGATAGACTGAGAATGGAGACAGGAGTGACCGACTGGGCGGGAGAGAAAGATGAATTGGGCTGGCAAAATCAGGAAAATGGACGATGAAAGATGGATAAGGAGACTTACTGTCTGGATCCCGTATGCGCAAAGTAAGAACAGAGGGAAAGGAAGACCCAGGGAAAGATGAAGGAATGAGATCTCGAGAAGAAAAGGCCAAAGTTGGTGGAGTCTAACAGACGAAGAATGGAAGGCCTAATCCCGATCAGCGCAACTTTGCGATTACTGATAATTATTCTGAATTCTGTATTCTGTATCGGCTTCTGAACTACATTCAGACCAAGAAAGAATGCGAATAAAGAAAAATGTTGCAAAAATAAAGGATGACCACGGACTCGAACACACAACCGCATGATCTGTAGGCAAGCACACTACCAAGCACACTACCACTTGGCCGCAGATGCTCGTGAGATTTATGTCTAGAATGGGTTCATATACTGTCAGAACGTACCCAATTATCGATTTTTTTGAAGAGTCGACTCGAGGACGATCAAACTCTGATCTACTTCGAATCCGCCCTCATTCGAATAACAAGTCCCCTTCCCTTCTACTGCTGCTTCCCTCTCTTTTTTGAACAGTTTGCGTTTCCGTTTCTTCGTTTTTTCTACCTTCCTTTTCTGGGCTAGTTCATGATATTGCATGTCTCTTGCTCTCCGCTCTCAATTCTCTCCATTATTCGTGCTCCAGATGTTGAGCCGAATTGCTGAGTGCTACCTTTTCCATCTTGCCCCTCATCCATTTAATTCCGAATGTCTATCTCGATAGTTGATTTCGCTGGTGCACTCGTTCAATTCCTCAACTGTCTCCTTCTCAGATCTGGGACGACGACGACGGCGGTTGCATCACGTACCTGATGGCGCCCGAGTCGGACGACGTGATCCTTCCCGTCCCATCAGGTAAGTTGGAGAGGGATTAGAGATCAAAGGTCATCCAAAAAAATCGACACGATTGGGTGGTGGTACAACGCTGACCTTCGCTAAGAACATGACCCTTGTGATATGTCTTTTGACCAGTGATGTGTTTGAACTCTATTTCTTATCTTTGATCTTTCTCAGCCGAGAACCGGAACAAGTACGAGCGCGGTCAATATCACTACATTCCCGCGGTCATGGGAATCGGTAGTGGAATTGCATTCTACTTCGGGACCGGAGGAGGAAGAAGAGGAGCACTATTTGGGGCAGTGATCGGTTCTTGTGTCTGGAGTGCACTCGTATGGTGCAGCAGAGGAGGAGGAGGAGGAGGGAACAACGGTAACGCAGCAAACAACCAGGTCGGTTACTTGATATATCTTGCAATTACTGGACTCGTACCAGACGATGCACCTTTTTATATCGTCTGGTATTTCTTACTATATTTATTTATTTTAAAATTAAAATGAGTATACATTAGTTCATTAAGGTCCTGCGATTCATTCTGTGGTGCTTCTTCATCATCTTGATGTTTCTCTCAGTATTAGGAGTTGTTCCTCATAAAATTCACCATAAATTTCTTCCCTATTTATAATTTGACCATGATTAGGAATATCATAATTGTACAAGTTATGGTACGTATCATTCTACATTAAACCCCACTGCAATGCATCAGAGTATACCTTCAACATTCATGTTTGAACTATTTTTTATGCAAAGGATAAACACATTTAAACAAAAAGTTTATGTGGAAATTGGCTACTGGTGAATACTGTACACGACATGGGTTACCGTATTCTACCGTACTCAGCATCTCTCGAAGATCTTATACAGATCGTGGATGCTCGTGAGGGGAGTGAGAATACCGGCCTCAGTCCACTTCGACGGAGGGAAGAGACGATCCTTCACCTGAGAAAGATAATCGATGATCAACAGACCCATCTACCGTAACCAAATCAATACGCAATGGACACATACATTATTCATTCCAAGGAACACGTACAGTATATATCCCATGATTTGTTCTACCGTATCCGAACCCCACCACAAAAGGGAATAACTCGCCTTGGGCATGAGTAGATTCTCGACTACACTCGTCCATTTCGTATTTCCATCGGATGAGTAGAGATCGCCGTCCAGCCATCTGGAGAACGATTACTATCAATGATGACAATATGTATTCATCACTAGGAGAATGTGAGTTTCAGGGTTTCCATATCAGTTTAGTTGCGGTTGCTTTCTGATGGTATTACGAAATTGGAGGGAAAGAAATCTTATTTTTACGATCCTTGCAACTTGATGTTTCAAGTGCTATTCAAATTTGCCAGTATTTTTTGTGCTTAATTCAACTTCGATTGGAAAGGCTAAAAATAAATATAATCCCACCCACCTTTTGTGCAGTCCGTAGAACGCGGCAATAGACCTCGCAACTCCCTCGATGCACCGAATTTCCTCATCCCAATCAACCTCAAATTAAACATTTTTTTATAATTTAAATTTAAATAATTAACTAATTAATTCCTACTTAATTAATCTCACCTCCACGAGTAGACACAATATCAACTCGGGTAGTGCAGCCATCTGAGGGGAGTGAGCGTGGATGAGAGAGGGAAGCTGAAGAAAAGGGAATAAATTGTTAGACCTTTCCATTTGGCGTTTCACTGAATTCTCTAGATATGTGATGACGAACTTTCAACAGTTCCTTCAATTGTTCACGCAAAAAAAACAATCAAGCGACGTGGGAAATGCACCCGATAAATTTAAAGTTTCATCATCCATCCTAAGATATTCAATGATTACAGGCTGCAATAGGCCGGGTATCTCATTCGTTAAAGAAAGACCCCTTAGATTCACCGAAAAAAATCCATTTTTGAATATCCGAGCTTTGATTTCATCATAAAAGCCCATTAGTCCACCCCCACTGACCGTAGTGATGCACACTCGCGCCTCTCCTCCATCTGTCTCTTGAATCTCTTCAAAGTTCAGCGAGAAGAAGTCATTCAGCATCGACTGTAAATTAATTGCGATTAAAGATTAAAGATCAAACCCCAAATCATCTTTCAAAGATCAAAGATCACTCACCGCTTTGCTCGAGAGGAATGTCGCCGCTTCTTTGAGTTGTTCGTCGCCCTGCGAGAGATAAGTTTCAGCATTATCATGATACTCTGATCAGCAACCAGTGCTGATTAAATTTCCTTCTCAATGTAGTGAATACCCCTAACTTACTTACTCTACCGTAACTTTCACCATACTACCGTACCCTTCTCCCTCCTCCCCTTACCGTACCTCCTCACATCCGCTCGCCTTCAGTAATTCGACCACGGGCAGCGGCTCATCGAGACGATACGAACCGAGATTACCGAGTGAGAAGAGAATGATCTGAGAGATTTGTTTATTAATGAACTGGAACACATCGAATAATCGACGTAGATCCATTGGTGAACAGTATGAACCGCTAGTGAAACTGCAACAATCCGTGTCTCTCTAACTAATTCTCAGCTGGTCAAAATTATTTCTTAAAAAATGATTCCAACGTGCCCATCTGCATCCACAAAGAGCTACCGTATCTACCATACCATAACCCGCTATGCATCTCCACATGACCAGCAGCGAAGTACGAAATTTTTATAACCGTCTCTTATTTTAAAAGATTCGATGGAACCTCAGTCGAAAGTCATCGCTAATGTACCGTACCTGATACATGATCTCCTCCAAGAGTGTCTGCAGTGTGCACGCATACAGAGTAGTGTCGTGTTGCAGGAGAACGCACTGGAAAGGACGGTAAATGGTTGCATGCCATACAATTATTTTATTTGCCAATGGAAAGCCGTCAAAATTAGAGGACGATGTGGACACGACTCAATAAGATCCCGTGAAACATAAATGCTATTTGGATTGTGAAAGCATTAAAAAAACTGCGAATGATCTGCATCATCTGGATCCGTTAATTTCTTGAAGATGACAAGGCTCCAAATTAAAAAAAAGATCAACATTTGAAACCGTAACTATTGAGTTTCAAGGTGATGTGAAATAGACGAGCGCAGCCTTTGCAACAATTATCGTACCGTTCCTCGAGAAAAAAATCGGTTGAAAGCTTCCTCATAAATCGCCCATAGTGCGTTCCCGAGTAGCCCATTTCTCACCTCCGGCGACGCGCATCCGACTACAAAGTGTCCCTTGAAGATCGCCCGCAACTCCGTCGAACTCTCCCTGATCACCGATTGACGAAGAGATTCGATCGATTCGAGCGAGAATTCACGAGTGCCCGACTGAAATAGAAAAATCAATCTGATTCCAAACTGACGACACTAATAAAAAATAGTTGCTGTTGTACGTGACGATCAACCACATTAATCAATTGGCCAAACTGCCGTACAAAGTGATAAGGTGAAGCGCGAAACATACTGCGATTGTGAGTCATTTTTTATATTCCTAACCTTTTTCATACTTCCCAGCAATAATTTCTCTCGAAATCGAGTTAGTAAGTGTTTTGTATACGGAGGCAACAAATCATTCCATAGGTCTTATGTAGAAATACAACGACCGAGTGAAACGCGAACATTCTAGGTATTGATACATTTTCGCCGTGTTTTCACGTTCCTTACAAATCTTTCTTAAACTTAATTCCCCACCTCGGTGACTCTGTAGTCCTCCTGGGACGAGGGCGCATCTACCGTATCCACCGTTGCGTGCGCCGATGAATGTCCTGAATCAGGGAGAATATCATTGATTTTACCATCGAATCCCGTAAAATCATTGACCAAGACAATCACCCTGTACTATCAATAGGCGTTGAAACAACGATGCACCAACTGCTGCTTTTGCGCATGTTCAAAAAGAGAATTTTTCGAAACTCCGACTACCGTAATCCTGGCCTCCCCTACGACGTACCGGGCAGGAAAAACTGTTCCAGTCGACGTTCACTACCCGAGACGCGAACCAGCTGGAAAATGAGGAATTATTGGATTCGTCGAGAATGCTGAAAAGAATCAATCATGAATAGGAAGACTATCAGTCTATAAGATAAGCATGAAGCATAAAGATGCCCTGTTCCTCTAATATTTTTTAAAACTATTCAGGCAATCGAAAATCAACTCTCCGCCCATAATTCAGTTAACGTTTCTTATTTGAAACAAGAATGTAACAGGATCAAAAAATAAGACTTTTCATGAAACCCACATTGTAATCGCATCTCTTCTCCGACGAGTCAGACTTGGTCGGCTGTGGGGTCTAAAATATAAATCGATAATCAATTGACATACAGTAACCCTAATCAATATCTACCGGACCTTCACACTGTCACTGCTTCTACTCAGGCCCAGGGGAGCAAGCATCTGTGCTTCCATCATTGACTGTAGGCTGGGCAGTTTCGGTCGATACTTGTTGATATCTGCCTCCAGTACAGCATCCAGGTACTGTAATTTATTGAGATGACAGCGATATAGTTGTGCACAAGCGCTGGTGGTTTTGAGTTTCATAATCATGTGAAGTGATCAGTTGAACACATTTAATGATTTTTTACACAATCAATTTCAGTTGTTGGCTACCGTAATCCATATTCCCAGTATCGATCAGTCTACAGTACCTCCTGAATCCTCTCGGTGACGTCATCCTGTTGAAGGAAGAAGACGCAATCCTTCGTCGGATGGACGTTCACGTCCACTCGCGAGGGATCGATCTGTGAAAAGCGGTGATATTGATGTGCAGAGTGACGTCACGTGACTTGGTGATTTAGTGCATCAATCTCAATTGAACACACTTTCCGCAAATAGAGAATAGTGATTTAGCCGTTCTACAGGTACCCCAAATGTTCCAAATTCATAGGCGAGTAGCAAAGTGAGGTTCTATCTGTCCATGAAAAGGAATGGGGGATTAATGGCAAGGACTGGGTGAACTTGTGCACCAGCAACAATATGAGATGAACTTTTTTTAGCCTAACTAATGCGTAAGAGACTGACGAGTGAAAAATATAATTTATCATCTGAGAATCTAATGAATGGATTATCAACATCAAGATCACATCATTTGAAGCGTTATGATTAGCTAGCCACTCGTATGAGGCATCACTGTTATTTTATAGCTTGCCTCTTCCCACGTTAATGATTGTTAGAGACGATGTATGCGCACAAAATGTAATAGCCAACTTTGAGTGCAATCAAGAGATATGTTTCTTTTTCACCTGATTCTCAAAAGTGTGAACCCTCCTAAT
The DNA here is from genome assembly GCA_000180635.4 of Pristionchus pacificus. Lineage (NCBI taxonomy): Eukaryota > Metazoa > Nematoda > Chromadorea > Rhabditida > Neodiplogasteridae > Pristionchus > Pristionchus pacificus. The sequence goes on from CM026577.1 coordinate 14,265,699, forward strand.
CGACACTCTGAATGACGACAATAAAGAAAAATCGTAACTTGAGTGTCATCGTAACTTGAGTGTCATCATAAGATAATAAGGCCTGTCATCGAGAATAGCCAAAAAACACGAACCATAAGTGCCATCATGAGGTACGTCGTTGCGAGTCCCTTGGACGCGAGTGTCTGCTCAGTGGACGATTTGAGTACGGCGCACGAAACGGGCCGATTGTTGATGAAGAGAACGAACTGCTTGTTCCGCTTCTGAAGAAAGGGAAGATGCTAAATTGGAGGCTGAATTGGCACTGATTTTTGACTAATTATTTCTGTCGAATTGGGCATTCAATCGTAATCAACGACAGCGTTTCTAAATCATTTTTAGACAATCTCTGAAACCGAAAGTTGCAAGGAATGAAATGATAAAACATCAAGACTCTAGTTTCATATTCTCAATATTTCATGTACCGTGCTCTACAAATTAAATCAATCCAATTCAACTTTGATTACATGTGCACACGAAACCCCGATCAGTCATGTTCCATTGTTCTCTACAAGGACAAACAGTGAAATCTCACCCTTTTCGAATCTTTCGCTTCAGCCGAGTGAATACTGTACGGGCTCGCCATTATTCCCTCCATCTTCAATGTTAATATTTAAAATTTGACTTATACAAAATTAAATTTCGAAATTCGCACCTCAAAGTGGAGCGTCGGGTCGTTCAGTCGAAGGACGAGCGCTTCCTGCAGAGAACTACCGTGATCAGGAGTCAAATGCATATCCCTAGTGATTCTTAATTCAGCGCACTCCTCATTTTTCAACCTTTCTCAACTGTCACAGAGCCCTTTTTCATTTTTGAACAACCCCTGGTACAATTGATAAAGTCGTTGGAAACAGTAGTGGAGTATCGTCCAATCAATCGATACTACCGTAGCCCTCCTACCGTACCTTGCACAGCTCATCTCCATACAGTACTCCCAGCACGTCTTCCCTCTTTCCCGTTCCGAGCGATCGAAGGTCGCACCCCCGCTCATCCCGCATCACAATGAATGAAACGTCACTAGAATGAGAATTTGATTGGTTTTTAGACCGTACCAAGGAACAAGATTGATATCGATGTGTCTCTCTTCGCGTGTTATACTAGACTTGTGAAACACAAATATAGCAGATCGAATGTAGTCTTTATAGAATCACATCAGGCAGATTTGTCACCAGTACCTTTTGGGATTCAGGAGGCACATAACACCTGCTGTAGACTAGATCTTTAATCTTGCCAAGAGCTCGAGAAAAACAAGAAATGGTGCGAATAATGCACACACGAGCGATGTGTGCATGAATAATCAGGTGTTCAGAACATTTTCAGTTAAACCTAGCACTCAATAGTTTTCACCGCTTCCGTTGTATCACCACGTTCCGAATAATAATGGCACTGACGCTCGATGGCAGACATGCATAAACATGAATACGGACATGGATATGATACCAGTACCTTTTAGGATTTAGGAAGGACCTAAATCCAGTTGTGGACGAGCATATTAAATGATTATTAACATATATTTTAAAAAATAATCTCAACATACGGTCGATGGACGACTTTTATTCACCTAGTTCTCAAAAGCATTCGAATGTCAAACGTTCAATAGTAACCCTAAATAGAAGTTTTGTCAATAAAAATAACAGTAAAATCTCAACATACGGTCGATGGACGACTTTTATTCACCTAGTTCTCAAAAGCATTCGAATGTCAAACGTTCAATAGTAACTCTAAATAGAAGTTTCGTCAATAAAAATAACAGTAAAATGTCAACATACGGTCGATGGACGGCGTACTTGGCGACGATGTCGATCACTCTCGCTGATTCCTCCGCGTGATTCTTGAGAGCTGCGCGACGAGATTCACTTGCCTGTATTCATAATTACCGAATAATTTTGAAAGATATTTTTTAAAGCGGCAAACGGGCAACCATTGAGAAACACTTGCACGGAACGATAAGTATAAATTTGGAAACTCATTTCTAACAGCTTTATTTCGAGACTGACTTACTTATGGAACATAAAATAATGGTAAATATATTTTATTATTCAACAAGGCAATCAGTGGAACACCGGACAATTCTATCTCCCAGTTATACACAAACCAATCGAAAGTTATATTTACCTGTCTAATGCAATGGTATCACTAATTCTCGAAATTTGAACAGTTTCGCGAGAAGAGTTTCGTTCGTATCATAGAATATTTTTTTAGGATTCCAGCCGTAGAACCATTGAACCACACTCTCACCTTCCTATTCATAAACTCTTCGAAACACAACTTCACCAATCAGCTAGTCACTTTGCATATTCAGCCAGTTCTAAAACATCCTACTTTTTCACAACAATCAGCCACTAATAATTCACCCTTCTAATCTCCTCATCTCTCTCACCTCAAACAGTCCATCTACCGTAATCGTCGTTCCATCTCCACCGGCCGACGGACGAATGCGGCCCGTCATCGCGCCGTCTGTAAAATTTAAAAAAAAATTAAATATATTACCCAAAAATCAGGAAGTCTGGTTTACAGTCACGCATCACTAGATAATTCTACGATTGACAGTGAAATTTTCAAATTCACGTATCGCAAATAGCAGGATAGCCGCAAATAAGTTATATGCTTCGAAGGAACGTCATAATCATCGAGAAACATCAAGGATAATGTGATGGCGTAACCAAGTTGAAGAATAATCTCACTCACTTTTGTACGCAATCTGATAGGCGCAGGGCGCGTCCCGTCGCTTGGACGTCACATTTAGAGACGAGACCTGCGAAGATTATTGATTACAATCTAGAGCTGTTTTTATTGTACAATCGAACTACGAACTAGTATCAATACGGGATATTTTGCTGACTTCAATGGACACTGAAACACGAACGTGCGGAGCATCTCTTCCCGAAAATATATCGATTTTGAATTATACACTATGCCAGCAGGATATAATCCTCCAACGCTTTCCACCTGTACTTCGTACAGACGCTGAAACACAAATACACCGGGGAGCTCTCTCACCATTGCGATACTCGCCAGCGCCTCTCCTCGGAATCCGAACGTCGTCATCCGAGAGAGATCATCGATCTGGAACAACCATTTCCTATTTCGTCAAAGGATCTAGCAGAAAGTGGAAATCAGTCTTGCTGCATCTAATGAACACATGAAACATCAATTTTCCCCATATTATGTAATCTGCAACTGTATGCATTTTTTACTAGCTCCCTAGCTCGTGCAAAATTAAAAACAGCAATTAACAAGCTACTCACGGATCTAAGCTTCGACGTTGCGAATCGCTCGCATACGAGAGGAAGATCGTCCTTGTAGATACCCGTGCCATTGTCCTGCAATAATCCACTATTGTTCACTTATTGGGACAATATATCAATGAACTGCATTATCAATGAACAAAGTTGCTGATTTTACAAAGTCAACGAAACTGATGTCCACCTTTGTCAATTTATGTACGAAATTCGTGGATATCAGTGCCAACCCAAGCCAACCCTAGTACGAATCAATCTAAAAAAAAACAAAATATTCAAAAGAAGGTAACGACCAGTATCTATGTAATAATTAAAGATGAATTATCCCCGATATTCCCCCCCCCCCCCCCCTTCCTCACCTTCACTTGCAGTAGTGTCATTCCTCCCTCCTTTATTGTCACTGTGATCTCAGTGGCACCCGCGTCCAGTGAATTCTCGATTAGCTCCTGAATAGTATATATTCCTCACCATGCAAGTGTACTATATGATAGTGTATATAGATCGTCGCTTAATATTAATGAGGGTGAAAGCGATATTATTTTAACAATCATACTTGAAAGCAGATCCAAAGCGAGCAACGTGTTTCATAGAGATAAAATAAGATTACGAGCAGTGAAAACATTACTGTAGCTGCTAGATCCATAAAAAATAACCTAGTACTTAATAAATAATCATGATAAATCTTTTAGTTCCTGAACTTTTGCAAGAAAGAGACATAGTTTCGAATGTGTCAGACTAACATATCCTCACAACACAATTCCACGACGATTGAGCCGATAACAATAATTGTCATTGTTTTTCTCACAATCATAAATATCGGAATGATACTCCTAATGCCTAATCGATACCGATCCACCGCAATCTACCGTACCTTGACAGCATTCGCCGGTCTCACGATCACTTCGCCAGCAGCAATCTTCCTCACTACATCCTCTGGCAGCTGCTGAATCACTCCCATCGAAGAGAGAGATTACTGTAACTTCAAAGGGTCCAATTACTAACTTCTATAGAGTCGTCTCGTAAGGCAGTAGGAAACAATCTCGAGAGAATTAAGCAAAATGAAACATTTTTTGTAAATTTCACCTGCGGATAAAGTATAACCAATCGTTACCAACGATTTGGAAACGTAAAAATCAGTAGAATCTTTTCATGACATCAGTAGAATCTTTTCATGACATTTCATACTCAAACAGTAATAATCAGGACAGAACAACTGTGATCAGAGAAACGAAACTAATCCAATTCACAATATAAGGAACGATTAGGACAACATTTCTACGGGCTAGCAATTGATCATTTAAAAATAGAACATAAGCTATGAATACTCCAATAAGATGAACAACTTTCAGCTCTGGAGAATCACATCGACGATCCCCGGATGGTACTTGTAGTCCACCAACTGCAAAATATCATGTTTTTCTCACATCTTTGAATCACTGACTCACTGAATAAATGGCGTCTCGAGAGCAGCAGAAGTACATCGATATGCTTCACTGATTGAGCCACTCTGCTGACGAAGTCGCATAGATTCTGAAATAGTAACCAATACCTCTCGTTAAAGAGGTATTGGTCACTATTTCAGCCCAAACCTAGCCACCGACTGATCTTCGGGGCCCCGCGGAGCGCTCCCTAACTCCGTCCCCGGCCACCAGCCGATCTTCGGAGAAAGGAAGCGCGGGAATCCCTCCTAACCCCGTACCCGGCCACCAGCCGATCTTCGGACTTAGCTTTGAATTCCTTGGTCAGCATCAGTGAGTCCTTCTTTGGCCGAAGTGCTCGTCATCTCGATCTCAGATTTGACGTTGCGAATCTCTCGCACATCAGAGGAAGTTCGTCGTTGAAGATGGCCGAGCCATTGTCCTGTAAGAAAATACTATTGTTGACTTATTGGGAAAGTTTTATCAACGTATTTCCAGTCGCATCACTCCTAACAATAAGGTTGCTTGATTTGCAAATCTATTGAAACTTATTGCCACATTGGAGAATCGATTTATGATTCTAAAATAACTAATTGTAAGTGCAGTGACTAAATCGGCAGAGCAGCCAACGATTGTCAAAATAGTTAAACCTCGAACCGCCAAGGAAGGCCCGAATTGTTCTAATCTCCCTGCTCCTCGCATCTTTCGATACATTTATAATTAGATAGTGCAAAGCATTGTATTATCAACCCTTCCCCTCCTACCCTTACCTTCACTTGCAGTAGTGCCTCCATTCCTCTATCCATGATCGTCTTCGTGATTTCTGTGTTGCCCGTGTCCAGCAAATTCTCGAGTTGTTCCTGAATATAAATACTGATTTAAACAATATTTTAATGTAAGGGGAGGAACTACGAAAAAGGAAATGAACGAGCTGAGAATAGAAATCTGGCAAAAACGACAGAAGGAACAATCTATACGGGAATGGGGAAATTTAAATGAATAAATGTGAGAGATAACAGATGGTGTAACGACAGAAGCTGTAAGCTAAGGCAGTTCAGTGTGTACACAAATAGAATAAAAGCAAAAATATCTCTAAAATATCTAAAAATATGGCGAAATATGAAATAATGGTGCTAAATATGAGCGAAAGTGGCGGGAAACCCCTTGATTCATAAACAGAGAAGCCGCAATCGACTTGAAATTTACAGTATATCAGCAAGATACACAACTGATTTTATTTGGTCAAATTTGAAAGACAAATATTTGTTGTTGATTATTTCATATTTAATAAAAAAATTCTCTCGCTGGCAAGGTATATTCAATCGTTGCATCGACGATCTTTGTAACTTTCTTCGCAAACAATTAACAGGAAACTAACAAGAACTTTACTCTTCGTTGCACAAATCTTTAATACACACGGGATATGGGGACAGAAACTCGGGAATGGGTAAAAGTAATGGGGCTAATAACAAAAATGCAAAGGATGGCGCAACATAGAGGGGAAAAGGGAAGGAACTTCTAAAATATACGTTAAAAACAACATTCAGATCTAATCTGTTCTGAAGCTATTTGGAGGAATCTGCTCTACATGCTATCATTACAATGAAAATCAGGGAGTACGGTAGCTTCTTTAATGAATCTATGTGAAATACCAGAAAGAGGAAACGATAAATGGTGGATGTGGTAGCTCAGTCATCCATATTGATATCTCTGAAGAGCTGTCCCATGCTCTCGTTGTAGTAGATACGACGGACCGCCTCACACAGCATCAGCGAAATATCCACCTGGAAACGATAAATCAATAAATGGAAAGATACTAAAACCTTTATGTATACTTTCTATAACACATAAAATGGTTCGTCATCACACGATCCCTTCAGGTCGAGCATCACTTGTATGTGTGAAACGCCTAGCAACCAGGTAAAAAGCCAATTCTGCATGAGCCCAGACAAAACATAACAAGAAGCGATCGTCTAGAAGCTGCCGGACTACCGTAACCCTCGGCAAACGAATCGTCAACTGACCGTCTTGATCTTGTGGCAGCGCATCTTCTGCATCTCGTGGGGTACCGTGTTCGTCACTATGATCTGCAAGGAATTAGTTTTAATCGAATACGAAACAAAAACACACTATCACGAGGGCAAATGTTTCTGACTAATAGAGAACGTGCAACACTAATACCGCATGGGAGAATTATCAACAACAACAAAATTGCAAATTATAAGAAAGTCATCTGCCTCGTATCAAAGTATTGATAGCGAGTATAAGCATATAGAATTGATGCAACTGCAACTTTGCGAGTGATATTTTGAAGGAAAATAAACAAGCGGAATTCCACCAATTACTACTGCATTTTAAGCCTATCATAAGTGAAGATTTACAGGCCATAACTAATTGAGTTTCGGAGTCGCTACTACAAAATCAGTACTTAATCACTACCGTATCCCCCCCCCCACTCCCTACCGTACCTCCGTAATGGGCGATGCTTCCAGAAGGGCGGGCGCATCGGACGACAGCACTCCGTGGGTGGCCATCACGTAGATCTTGTACGCACCGCGCGCCTTCAGCACCTACAAGAGTACGGTAGATCGGGGGTGTTACTGGGCAATTAGGTGTGCAAGGAAATAAGCCATTATCCACCTCATAAAATGCAAAACTTAATTTTCAAAATGTTTGTTCAGCGATGTGCTCATCCAATCTACTCAGCAAATTGTTTCTCGGTTTCACCGATTCTATAAACCGCGAAGTGGAAGGTTCATTTTAATTCTGACCGATTCCTCCACGTCACAAACCATTTTGATTCCACTATTTCACCTCAATCGTGCGATTCCTCAGCCCTACCGTATCCCTCCCCCCCCCCATCCCCACCTCCCGTACCTCAGCAGCGGCGACGAAGCTGGCGGCGTCATCGATGATGTCATCGACCATGATGGCGATGCGACCCCCGACGTCTCCGACCACCGTCAGAGGAGGCTTCTCCTTCGGCAGCTGAGAAGATTGGGGTTAGAACTTCTAATTTAGAAGGAGTAGATGGAAGGAAAATCGACAGAGCTAAGTGTCCGAGACATGTAAGGTAAAGTGATAGCACCAATGTGCCATGTTGAAAAGTTTATGCTTTTTTGTTGTAGATTCATGTATATTATATTTCCGCAGCAACATCACCATTACACATTCTCCGACACGCCACTTTATTTTACACAAATAAATAATATGCAATAAAATAATTTTAATAAATAATAAAAAAATTAGCCCACCGGCGATGGGAACAGCTCGAAGGGGGCAAAGTTGGGCGGGGGCGACTGGCGTCCGTCCTCCGTGCCCGACTCCTCTGATTCCTGTGATTTTGTATTACTTTTTAAATTTTTTTTTGAGCAATTGCTCTCGTGTTTCGCATTTACTACCTAGTTGTACAATCGTAACGTGTGCTAATAAATGAATCAAAGAACAGAGTCATTAAAAAAATATTTATGAAAATGCACATTTGCGTTTCACCGTCACTACAATTCTGGATGCGTTCAGGCATAATCAATAAGTAGCTCTTTCCGCCTGCACATAACAAATTGATTACCGTACCTTCTGCTCTCCGTGAATCACGGCCACGCCCACACGCAATCGGTCCGCGTACGATGTCGCCTACGAATGAGGGATATTAGCATTCAGGAAACTTGTGTCGCCTCCATGCCACGATAGCAACAACACTAACTAATAAACCTCTAGCTATCATAATCTAAGAGAAAATCGATACCTTGTGCATCACTCCGGGATTCTTCGCGACAATGATCGCGTTCTTGTGATCGGGAATGTACTCGCGGATGTACTGTAAGTGGGATAATGTAGATTACTGCTGTAAGCAAACAAACAGTTTAAATGTGACTAAAATCACAAATAAATTAAAAACAACTTTATAATTATAATAATAATAAATTAAAATGAATTTACCTGCAGGAGGAAGAGCGACGCGCGCAGATTGTCCACTGGAATCGAGAAGAAACCCTGCAAAGATAAAATTTGACTACTTGCTTCGTCTGTGCTTCACATGTCCCTCAGAGGTCAAGCAGATTGAAAATCACTAATCGTGATCCAATTGCCACTCTGAAAAATAACAAACATAGCTAATGCATAATTGCAACCATTCCATTCCATTCTCGCGTTGCTCCCAATGAGACTCGACAAAAGTCAAATGATTTGGTATGATCGACGTTGTTCGAAAGGGCTCCATCCTCACCTGAATCTCCTTCCTGTACAAATCGAGTGAGACGAGTCTCGTCGCTCCCGACTTCGAGATCATCTCCGCTACGAGACGCATCGGAATTGAGGATCTGGAACATAATAATACATCGTCTGATTTTTTCAGCTCACTGAGATAATGCGAACTATAGAGTCTCGAACTTTCCTTGCAACAAACATTGACGATATTGGAAAATTTAGGTTTCACTGATACATGATAGACATTTTGATTTTCAAGAGGACAATGGTCGATCAAGTTCGATGCAATTCTAAAAATCTAACCATGTACAGCTAGGTTTCACAGGTACTCCAAATCACGATAAATTCACATCTGTTAAATATTCGCAACAATCTTTCCCGAATACAAATAACACCCCCACCTTCTGAGCATTCTGCACTGCTTGGAGTACGGTAGGTACGGCATCACCACCGTGATCTGGAAAGAACTCGATAATCTACCGTAATCAGAAACCACAATATCATCATATTAGCTTAAACATAATAGGCTTCAAAAATTAAATCGTATCCCTTCCCAATCAATATTCCACTGTATACCTTGGTCGCTGCACTCGTCTTGCATGCGTAGATAAGAATGAGCAATTCGACGATGTCGTTGTTGACATTCTTACTTCCCGATTGAAGAATGAACACGTGCTTGCCTCTCACCGACTGCTTGATGTCCACAGACGTCTCGCGGTTAGTCTGCAATTCAAAATTTATGAATTCCCGCCATCATTCTCTCGAAATAAAAGTTTCTGCCTAAAATGACTCGGTTTTTCGACATCGGCAAAAACCAGCAAAAAGCATTCCGACCAACCGGATTCGAACCAGTGACCTAAGGATCTACAGTCCTCCGCTCTACCAACTGAGCTATGGTCGGTGATGAGGTGTACGGGCGAGCGGAGAGTGACATGAGTGAAAGTGTGTGCACTTATCGCTTTCCCCCGTGGACACCAACGACTCGAGCGATTGCGCTTTTGCTTTTGCACGCATGTTGACTGACAGACAAGAGAACGAGATAAAATGATGAGCAGCCAAATTCCCCAATTGTACAAAGCTTCACAGCTAGTTCTGAATAGCAAGCAAACAATAAATATATTTTCTAGCAAGTTCAGATTAATCGATTACGATAAAAGTATTCTCATAACAAAAAAAAACATAATTTGTAGTGTAACACTCAATACGGGCTCCATAATCTTGCTCTACTTGAAAAAAATCCACTCATCATGTTTGTTTATAGCGAACACAACGTTCTTCATGTGAATCACAATAAAAAGTCAATTCATGTATGCTCCTCCAAATTAATTTGTATTTCATAAATTGCTACGACAACACCATAACGAGAAATTAGTAGTTCACCTTATTATAGACGACGGCATCGCCCAGTCTCACTCCCAATCGATCGCTCACGAGTCTCGCGAGCTCCGGATGCGAATTGCCCATGAGCAAGACCATTCCGCTGCTCTTAAAATATGTATTTTTTACTAATTTTAAATCCCAATTCAACGAGGGAATTAATGCAAATGGACAATCAGAGCCGTTATAACTCTTGCCTTCTATTTACACTCGAATTGTGATGTTTATTATTATCTAAATATAGCTATCAAAAGCTAAGTAGCATACCTGATCGGCGATGCCGACGTTGCTTGAAGCGACCGGCATGATTCCCCTAGAATATTTAATTGAATTTAAAATCGATCGAGCTATAGCGAACAACAAGCGAAAGTGAAAAGAAGGAGCTGTAATAAATCGTGAAGCTTTGACGATACTATAATCCCTCGAGACCCAACGGCTTTCAGTGGTCATGGTTACGGAAAAACAAGGATAAATCAGAATTTCTGATTGGTCACGAGAGTGCACTGCTTGCCAATGCATGGGCGCGAATCAATCACAAGACAATACAACGAGGAAGCATGTCAAATACTGGGAATTCAGGAGAAGAAGAAGGAAGAAGAACAAGATTGAAGTCAGTCAGGCGAGCGAGCGAGAGGAGAGGAGAGAAAGAAGGCGAGAAACGGGCGGAGACTCAATAGCCATGGGCTAGGCAGAAGTTAGCACGCGAACACGCTCCACTACATCCATGCCAAGCACTCACCCCCATCTACCAAGCGCGTTTCAACGAAATCGCACGCGAAACCGTCGAAAAACGATCGCTATCATGCACTTTGTCGCTATCAGCGGAAAAAAGCACGACGAATTGCGCGCAGAATCGCACTTCGGCTACCGTAATTTTCGTGATATTTTTGCTATCAATAAGTGATTTAATTATTTTTATTTTTTTTGGATTACTGTAGCTGATGTATTTTTGAAGAATATCTTCAAACGTTTCTATTTGCGAGTTATAATTGAATTTCACCGTCGTCTGACGGCGTGGGTGCATGAACAAAAGACCGTCAGCATAGCAAATTGACTAGTTTAAAGGGGGCGAAGGTAGTGGAGAGCCATCGACGGAAGGCGAAGAGGAGAAGAAAGGAATTTCATTCCATTATTCGCCTCGATTTATTTCCCACAGTGTGCATTGTATGAGGCTGAGGCGGAATTTTTCCGCGTCTAACTTCCAAGAATTTTTCTTCCAATTTTGAAGGTGAGATCCGCTTGAAGGATTGTCTGTATGAATCTGCATGAAGAGTGGCCTACAGACGAAGTTCCTTCTTTATTTTTATTGAATTTTCGGAACTCGAATGATTTTACTTCTAAGTTTTTGCTTCTAAAGACAAGTTGAGTTTCAGACATTCTATGAGAGTGTCGTATCAAAAAGCGGGCAATATCTCTATGGTCAGCAGACGAAAGCAAATATCGTCGACCCGTCTGCTAATTCCTTTCCCGGTTCCCGACAGACTCATCTCCTTTATTTCTGCATCGCATACCCCCCCCCCCATCCCCTCCTCTTATTCCTCCCTCACAAACTCTCCCCTTCCTCCTCCTCTTTTACGGAGTATTGCCTCTTGTCACTGAAGCTATTTCCATTTCTGCTACTGCTCTCACACGTATATTTTCCATATGTTCTCTCACATTCATTGGTACGGGCAAGTAGGCTAAGATTACCAATATGCCTTGCAACCAGATTCCGGGTACTGCTTCGCACTTCAGCATTGCAACTCATTCAGTAAATATCGTTTTGTTTTAATTCAAAAATGCATTCATGACTCTACGAGGATGAAGCCGCTCTGTGTACATCATGAGTGCCATAATAATTTTATTGCATCCGCTGAACCTCGACAAGTCAAATTCAATGGACAATCGGCGTCATTCGATGACTTCACACCTTTGAAGATCAGTATCGAATCACGTGTACACGGTCCTTGGTCCACCGATACATATCACTCACAAAATCAACGCTACGGTAATAAAATCACGACTCCGCTCTCCTCTTGGCCACACTTCCTATCCTTATCACGATCGCAATAACTCCACAACTAGGGCTATTTTGAGGACGATTCGGCCTATTTTTGATCCCCCTTGAAGCAGTTGCGAACCCGGATGGAGCCCGCGTATCCCGAATCGTTCTCATTTCAATAGAGACTTTTCCCCTTGACTCATCGATATTTTATGAGCGTGCGCTCGTTTCCTATCATTCATTCCCCCTCCAATTCCTCACTGTCTTCATCGATGAATGAGAAGAGTTTCACGTCGCTTTTCAGCTGAAAAGGAAGTGCGCATTGCAGAGTAGTTTCTACTGAAGAATAACCTCTGAATTGGAGAGTAGGTAGTTGGAATATACTGCAATTTTAATTTGTTCAACATTCTTGCAATGGTTTTTCGATTGTTACCACTCATGAGAAATAAAATCATGTAAGGATGATTGGTTCGTTGGTATTCGGCCCTTTCCTTCCTTCAGTGGACACGAGAAATGCGGAGAGGCTTGTCCATCGTTTGAACTCAATAAAAGTCTGTACATTTCGCGCTTGGGCTGTCAGAAAGAAGAGCCTCTTCATTCCTAATGCTCTCTCGGTACTCTGACCGATGAGGGAGTATGAGAGATGAAGAGGCGGATTCTTCACTCTACCATCCCTAACCTGCACTCAATCTGCAATCACTTCCTCAATTGATGCCTCTCTCTCTATCGTCATTAACTGGTCTGTCTTATCTCGTCAGTCTCTGATCACTTGGGATGCCCGACGTTTGGACCATTGATCGGGCTCTCTCTATTTTAAAAAATATTTTGAACGCTATGACCGACGAGAGATCACGGCGGTTCGAGAGGTTCTTGCTGACTCTCTTCAGTTTAGATACTCTCTCGCTCAATCTGACCGACGTAATATCGCATAAAACTTCACTCTTCACGGCCTCCATCGATCTGTCTCGGATCTTTGTTCTGGGTCCGTTGTAGACTTGTTTGACTAGAATCGTCGCCAGTTTACAGATCGCAGCCTTTGGCCGATGTCGTCAGTTTATGGGCGCCACTCGTTGTCCAGTCCGCTGCAAAACCTCTAGTTTCCAATCGTTGATCGCCTTCTTGCGTGAAAATCTCTCTCATTGCTCAGAAAACGCACAAGCGGTAACTATTAAAGTTCTGCCAATGTAACTTTTCTTTATCATCATACTCGATAGAATCGCACCCGATTTCATCGGTACTTTCTCAATTCTCAATTGTCCCATTCTCTCCTTCTATTTTGCTCATCAGCCTGTACACATCTCTCGTCCAACTTCTCACCATTCCCTTTCTCATCGACTTTCCTCTTCCACTCAAAGCGGTAGCCCACTGTAAGAGGCTAGATTTCGATGGTGCATTGTTCTCCTTCTTTTTGTTCGCTTATCTAAAAGCCAGCTCCGAAGACTCTTGAGTTATCTTATCAATTGATTTCTTTCATCTCACAATCAAGTCATTGTTAGTAGTTAGGGTTAATGTAAACTAGATTTCAATACCGAACATTTTTTTCGTCCGTTCTCAGCTCTTGAATCTTCCTGAACTCTCCACAATTCTCTCGAGTTCTACCATAATCTCATCCTCTTCTCTCATCGACTTTCTCTCCTCCTCTGCCACTCGATGGTAGATTTCGGTGTGAAGCCCACAAGAGGATTCCGATTCGTCTTCCCCTCTTTCTTCTACTTCTTTCTTTTCCTTTCTTCGTCAGTTTTCGGTCTATTTTCCTCTTTTTCTTCTTCTCATTCCTCGAATCTCCGCAACATCTTCAAGAGGGAGAGTTCCAACTAATTCATTTCCCTTCTATCCCCTTCGTCTTCTCCTGCTCTCAGACCTTGTTGTTGAATTTCCACCGTTCTTCGGTCTTGATCATTGTTCGGCTATTATTTTAGTGTAAAAATGAACTCCTATCAATATTGTCGGGACCAAATCAAACCATCACACGTAGAGTTGCTGAAACACAATTCATTCCCAACATTTCGTTCTATAGTTGACAGGGTGTCATCTTTACTTTCTCACCCATCCCGGCGGTCAGTCTCCTCCCTATCGTGAGCGAAAACACAGCGTAAATTTGTAATAAGAGGCTTGCGAGAAGTATGCTCGCCTCCTTCTCACATGACAGTCTCAGACTCGACTCATTTCGAATACTTCCGCCGACGTTTTCCACTGCTTGTCCTGTCGAAAATTGAACAGGCGACGTTTCTCGGTCCACACCACGAGGTCGGGAATCGGCGCCTGTCAAATCCCGGAGACTTTTCGTCGCCAACCTCCCAATCTTGAGTGTGGATTGAGAAACGTCGCTCGTCAAAAATCCGACAGGTGACGTTTTCCCTCCTCGCCACCATTTCGGGCTTATGAACCGTTTCCTATAAAAATAGTGCTAGGAATCGTCGCTAGTCAAAAATTCGACAGACGACGTTTCCTAATACTCGTTCCATCTCCTTCTCCTGACCTGCTCTCCTATTCATTTGCCCCCACAACTTTTGCTCCTTCCTCTCCTCCGTCTTCTCCTTCTTCTTCTCCCTTGGGATAGCGCACGCACTTCTGATGAGAATTGCCTAATTCACGTTGGTTGCCTCCCTTCCTTTTAGGAGACGGAAAGTTCGACGAAACGTAGGCGCTTCGACCGAAATGTTCCTGATGCTCCCATCTAGCATTGCAAATTTTCGTTAACTACGGCTCTCTATTTCTACACACCTTTTTTTCTAATGACTGAACTCTCTGGTCATTTGGGAAGTTCCTGAATCGGTTCTTCTTCCCTTTCCTTCCCTCCAACAATTCCTTCAGTTCTTTGTTCGATTCTCGATTATTGTCTAGCAACGGCGTCGACTTTTTACTGCTTTCAGTCGAAATGAAAGTTCTCCCTTTCTTTCCCTTGCCGGTCGCCCCTTTTACGAGTCTGTTTGCTGCTGTGGTCCACTGTTACTGTCCTTGTAGAGTCCGAATTGCTAAAATTCTGATTTCTGTTTTCCGATATTTCTCAATTTACCTGCAATTTCACGAAAAAAGGCAGCAAGTGAGATATGTTTCGCAAAGTGGTAAATATTCAGCGTGTTGATTTTATGGTGATGGACTTATCTAGGATTCGTAGGATAAATCAATGAACAACATTCGAGTTGATTTAGCGGTTTTGAGATCACTGTAAGAACCTCTACTTATACCTAGCTTTTATGGAATTATTGGCAAGAGATTTCCAGATTGCAATTTTTAGATTAAAAATTGCTATTCCCCGCAAATCGTATGAAATCATCTCCGTTTCACTCTCCTTCCCCCATGATTCACAAATCTTGCATTGAAAAGCTCTGATTCCATCAATTTTACAATCACTTCTCCACTTTTCCTTCGCTCGTTCGATATGGAATTTCGGTAAGACGGCGCAATTTGGGCCTATCCTATTCATTTTCGAATACAATTATCTCCAATTAGGACGCCCCGGGCGCCTATTGAGACTCTTCTTCTTCTTATTTCGCGAAATGTCGTTCTTCGGTTGCCCTATTTTATTATTTAATTATACTTTAATTAATATGTTAATTAAATTAATTAAGAAACAACAAATCGATCGATGGATACGACGTAACGCCGAGACGGATGATGGCCAGTGAGTTCGTGATATTTAATCAGACAAGATCGTTCGGATTTTTTATCTCCGAATTTTGAATTTTGTTTTTCGGCACTTGGTTCACTGAATATTGAGAACATTCGAATTATAAATCACTAAATGAGAAGTACATCATATTTTCGTGATGTAGTATGTTACTTCTCAAAATCAGACCCAAAAGCGAAAGAGCATCCAAAAGAGCTCATCCGACCAAGTGTTTCCCGACTTTACGAGCACGACATCTCAGCCGGGTACTGAAACCGGCTAATTTCCTTTGCATTTCCTGTTTATGTACCGGCTTTTTTTCTCCCTATTTTTTTCGGTCGGTCCAGAGATCATCACGGAAAGACGGGAAGAAACTAAAACATCCTCCTCCGGAGGGCCCAATTCCCCTCCCCGCTCCTTCCTCATACTCATTTTTTCTGGCTCTGTCCACGGGGCGGGGGGATAATTAGACTTGTGGCGGGCCGAGGTCTCCTGAATTCGAGTGGTCTGTGATGGTTAGAGAGGGCTATAGAGCGGATCGAATGGAGAGAGTTCAGAGAACGCTCGAGCGGCGATAGTCGCATCGGAAATAAGACATGAGACATAAGAGAGAGAGAGAGAGAGAGGAGGGGAGGACACAATTCATCCCGAAAAGAAGAAAAAAGAGAGAGCATTACCGATTCCATTCCGACACCAGTGGAGAAGATTCGCATGTGAGAAGAGTGGGCTGATTCTTGGCACGTCGAAAAGGGAAAATTTGCTGCTGAAGGAGAATAATAAAGAACAAAGAACGAGCAATTTGTCATGGACTATTCCGCACTGTATCTTCAGATTTAGTTGTATCTTGCACTACAAATTCTCTTGACGTAGACCTATCCATCTTCTATACTTATCGGCATGATTTGTCTTGCAATACAAACTGTGACTGACCAAATAACCTTCAGCTTTGCACGCTTCACATCATTCCAGTTATTGTATCACAGTGAGCTCTGCAAGCACCGAATCGAGTGATATCGAAAGATATCTTTAGCTTCTGACAAAATAATGCCGTTCCCAGGCCAACTCGTAGTCATTATCACGTATCAGCTAGAGAATCGACACTGTGCCTTACGCGCAATATTCAGTCGATTTCTTACGTTTCAGAGATCATTTCAACGACTGAAAGTAAGAAGAAATTCTCCTACTCAACATCTGAAACTTGACCTTCTCGGGGGGCAATTCCCTGAAGTTAACCAGCACTAATTAGCTCAGCGTGAGTCTAGCCGTAAGGTCCTGAGATGAACCTTTTAAGATCTTGAGTATTTGTAACAAACGAAACATCAGGAACATGCAGCAATGGCGACAATATTGAGACTGATGATTCTAACAGGAAACTCAAGTAATGAAGCTGTTTTTTCCATATCGGGACGATTGATATTCCAATATTCATCATCTCCGCTTCCTGGCTGTGGAGGAAGAAGCCCATCTGTTGATTGATACGAGGAACTCTCTCACTTTCGCGTGCTCTCTCTTCCTTCGACTCATACTCCCTATCGACTCCTCTACTGGATTGGGATTTCATTGACGTCTTCAGGCAGAGTTATTCCGAGGATCGACGATGTCTTATTGATAACGGGTTGAGCAGTGCATTCATGCCATCGTTTATTTGAATGTTGATGCTGATCTAACACGCAGTTTAACATCCGACAATGGGACCACAGGAGGGAACATCAACACCGCTTGGGATAGAATAAACGGTTCTCACCTATCAATTCATCGATTCACCTGATGAAGTGTTGTTCGAAGAGATCTTCGTCTTCGTCGACAAGCCGAGTACAACTTCTTACTCCAAAAGCACTCGAAGAAATCCGTCGAAGGCCCGATTGACGTCAGTCCATCGCATAGAACCGAAACACTATTTCAGGCTACAAAATTTCCGCTTCTTTTCCTCACCCGGAAACATGTTTGTGTAACAGCAAGAGATTGGAATGCCCCTGATGCGGTTAGTCGAATTACTCTCGAATTAGAGACGTCTTCAGAGCAGCAAAGAAAATCGTGGTGCGTCTACATCTACACCCAAGAATCCCGAAGAGCCTCTGATCCTGGGAAGGAAGACTGTAATCCCGGGCTCGCCGATCTCTGATTATCCGGGAATACCGTAGCTGAGAGGACCAGTAGTGGGCTTTGAATGTCGATGAACTATATGTAGGGTGAAGAGTCTAGACAGCTGCTCCTGCAGCGCGATGATTGTATGCATCCAGCAATCAGCATGGAGCCAGCAATCGGCGAACGTGCTGATTATGCTGTCTGATCCTGAGAGACCACTGTACCGTACTGCAGCGGTGCAAATAGATACGTGCATAAGCTATTATCTCAGCAATGGATCCTCTATCTGAACGGAATGAAGTACTACTCCGAATCATGCAAGTCTCATGTCGCTTGCATTCTTCGAATTTGTTGCTGCAGTAATCCCACTCTCTAGTTTGACACGAATCAGCTGCTCTCATTAATGGGTCAATCTGCATTGCATTAATGCCATCTCATCGCCGATCTTAAGCGGTTCTTCTTCCTCATTTTCTCCTCCCTCCTCCTCCACTTCTCGACTCCGCCCCCTCCATCTCCCTCTTCCCCTCTCCACTCTCTCTCTCTCAATACACTATCCCATCCGAGACCACTCAACGCAAGAAGACAGACGAACGTTGTTCGACCCAGCTGCTGCAGCCGCAACTGCAGCACCTGCAGCATCCAGGAGCACAGGTGGGTTGCACGACCCGGTTTCCCATTTTCCGGCCCCGCCAGAACGGTTGTTAGCGTCTAGAGCGCGCCCATAACTCAACCAGCACGATTCCCTCTCACTACCCCCCAGTGAGTGCTGGTTGCTTACTGACTACTAGGGTCGGAGAATTTCCTCCGGAGCCGTAAAATAGAATCCGGCTCAGGAACCCATCACCGGTCTCAAGCTGGATCGTCACTCGACCACACCGTCCACCTCAGCCGGCTCCTCATCGTCCTGTTCGAAGCCGTCCGGCTGGCTGTGCTGTCCGTCCCCGAGACGGCTCCTCAGGTAAAACCGGAGATGAGGTTTTCCAAAACCCGGTCCGGCTCCCGGCCCTTGTCCGACTATAGGGCAAGCTCCGCCCCCATCTCGTTATTCGGCCAGCCCGAGGAGTCTAAGGCCGATTGTTCTCATCCATAGAGCGCGCGCGCACACTTGGTTACCCCGCATCTTCTTCCCTTCTCCCTTCACTTCTTGCCATCTCATCCTTCCCTACTCTAAGATCGCGCGCGCTCCTCTCGCCCTCCACACCGGCCTACGACCATGACGCCCTCCTCGCTTCATCACCGCCAGGTATCCGGAGATTAGGCAGCCGGGAATCGCCAGAGCCGGAACTAAAGTCCGGTTCTCACAGGCTCGAGCAACGTGCCCACGCCAAAGATGAGTGCGGCGAGGGACCCGGCCCTGCTGCTGGCCAGCCAGCCACTGCCCACCAATCGATGTGAGTCCACTTTTAAATGTACTGGTTCGATTCCCCGCCTCTGCAAGCAATCTTTTGCCGTATTTCAAGCATCATACACTGCCACTACTTTATTACTTTGTTATGTTCCTAAAAATAGCGTATTTTGTAGCAGCGCGTCGGCTATATTTGTGCAATGTATCGTCCGGAGTGTTATTTTCTTGCTGGCGTTCCTTAGATGCTCGGGAAATTCTCGCCCATCTCTTCGAATCGTTAGCGCTTATCTGCCCAATCCTGGCGCGGGGCTTCACTACTTTCATCTCAATTTCTTCTCCTCGACTTGATTCATTTCTTGAGTCTTATTAGCGTTGCTCGACTAATTGCATCGAAGCAAGAATAGATCTTCCGCGTTACGAAGGAACTATTCTCTTTACAATCTCTCCATGTGAGATTCACTCTTACGGGTCAGAGAGGACGAGAGAGTATGGGAAATGGAGAGACACAGACCACTCCCTTCATCCCTTCTCTCAAGACACTACACGTAGCTTCCCCACTGGACCTGGTTACCTCAGCTCCATTGACTCCGTCCTCCCTCCCTCCCTCTCTTGACAAAACAAGTGTGTTCAGGCTCGAAGGAGTCAAAACTCGATCTATGAATGCTTGTGGACTGTCAAGGATACACGTATAGGCTCACACTGAAGGAAGTAGTCTTACACGGGCATTGACCATTCAAAAGGTTGGAAGAAGCAGAATGGTATTTGAAATGCTGTCTGAGAAATGAGTGACGTCAAAGCCAGGATAAATTCGTTAGAGAAAGAAATGAGCTTATCAATGGGATATCCTTTCGTCAGTGACTAATACACTACTGGCTTCAAAAAAAAGCAAAAACTGCTCTGCTATCCGCCTACAATTCACCAATGCTTTCAATGTCCTCAAAAAGCTTTGCTTGATCACATTATCGAATCAGCGTCATTCATCCTTTTTTACGCTGCTTTTCTATAGAGTGCGCACTACGACTCTCCATCGTCTCTTCATTTCCTACGCTCTCTCGCCTCTCTGACCGATGAGAAAATATGTGAAATGAAGAGGCGATTACCCGAATTTAGAACCCTACTGCTTCTCTCCCAGTCATCATCACCTGTTTCCCCTTACGTGAGATTGAATCTGTGGATTACACACCCCACTTACTCATGTGTGTTTTTGGGAGAGAACGATAATGCTGTTATCGCGTCATAAATCGACTCGATAGTGGATTCTGTTCATCATATTCCTTCGTCGTCGTAGTCATCTTCTTCTCTCCTGGGGGCCTATCATTTCGGGATGGAGACGGGGAGAAGAAGGGGGGAGTCTCCTCCCTTCTCATCTACATGCATATCGTATGAATTTTGACGACGACCTAAGCAAGGAAGGGAGTCTCTCTCCCTTTTCCTTACTCTCTTAGGGGATAGGGAATCGAGCCAAGTCTTTTTCAGTCCGAAGCCTCAGAGACACTGGATCTTGGATGAAGAACATCCTAGAGTGGAGGAGAGTGCGCATCTGAATAACTAGACACTGCGCAAGGGAAAGGGTTGTGCATTCTTCATTTCGCACGCTTCACCGAACGAAGAATGCGTGCTGAAAGACAGTGAAAGGCACTAGGAAGTGATTTTGGAGCTTATGCCCGGTTCTGGGAACTAGCGAGTCGGTTAGCTGAAAATCCAGGAAGCTTAGCTTCCCTTCACTGATTTGATAAGGGCAGCAGAAGCCACTCTCGTTTACTTTCCCCGAACGGCTTTCGTATTTATTTCCTTCTGGTGAGTTCAGTGGACTAACGATGGGGATTCAATCCTTCTTCCAAACACACAAGTTGTTTTCAGATGTGGACCCAGATTTTCTTAACTCAAGAATAACTCTTAGGGCTCTCTTAAGTCTCTCTTAGAGTTCTCGGGTCTTTACCCACATCATTCTTCTCAGACAAAGAAGGGGGAGATCTTTACATATGTACTTGCGCACTTTGCATGAATCGAACTACAAAGCCTGGGCGGAGGGAGCGGCCGCTCTCCCCGCTCGTTTTGAATTTTTGCAGTCCGATTACGGTGTGGCGGGAAAATTCAAAAGTTAATCCCCTTGTTCACCCTTTTCTGGAGAGAACAATGGGGGTCAGAATGTTGTGTACCCTAAGTGGAGGAGCTGGTCACTGGGAGCAAAAGAACTTTGAGCGCTACTCCATTTCCTCTCTTTTCTTTTCTCATTTAGCCATTACTCACGCGCCCTTCGAAAGATCGCAAGAATAGCACTGGGCAACATACGAAAATAACTTGAAAACAAGTGATGCGAATAGTATGATTAGAAATATTGTCTAGTACCGCGCATTCTTGCCCATCGAATGGGTGGAGATGAGGGATTGTGCAATCGTAATAGAAAAAATATGTTTCACAGTGGACATATTTGCAGTTAAAAAGTGATTTGACCAATATTCGGGACAGTCATAAATTAAAATTCCAAAAAAAATGCATCGTAAATCACGCATGAAATCTCTAAACTTCGTTTGATATTTCACTCTCAAGGAGCAGCTGAAACTGCCAATTTTCGGTCTTGGTGATATCATGATGAATTCTTCCAAGAGACTTTGGCACGGACTTCCGCGCAGAGCCCTCTTGGAAACTTCTCAAGACCTCTCAACGACGAGAGATCAGGGGAAATGGAGAGAGCGCAGAGTCAGCGAGGGCTCTCGCTGCCACGCTGAAAAGGCCTATAATGAGCCGGCATCCTACCCCCAAATTCCACCCCATCTTTTGGGCAACTTGGGAGAGAGAGGGATAGACGATAAATGCGAATGGCTAAACGGAACGCACACTGCTCAGTTGTCAGAGACAATTTAAGAGCGATACTTGAGTAGCCTTTCGAAAATAGTCACAAAAACTCGGGCAGCTCATGAATACTTCAGTGCAGCGGCGAAAATACATAAATTACCTGCGCCTAATGCTTCCCTTCGCGCGGCCATGTAAGAACAACTAAAGTGCAGGCAACGGGAGAGAGCTTTTCCTTAGTTGAGGATCGCTGTTTTGCTGGTGGACTCTTTAGTCTCCACACTCTCTGTAGGTGAGATAGCACGGTAAATCGAGAGAGTCAACCCTCCCCCAACTTGTATGATTACACTCGACCATCCAACCATCAAATTGGCGCGATGCTAATCATCGTTTAGCTCGAACGAAAACAGCGTTCCGGAACCCTCAATGACTTTAGACTTCAGCTTAGCATGGAGTATCACGTAGCTCCTTCGGATTCTAGGCTGGCTGGAGGGAAACGGCGCACTAAATACGTTCATCGTCATTGAAAGGACGCGAATGAAAAGAAGGGTTGGCCTAGATTCGTATGGAATATGCTTCCGAGTGGAGTCATAGACGCTCAAAGAGAAAATGTTCCAATTCTGCTCTGTCCGTAGTGTTAAAAAATATAAATTAGATATCTTGAAAAATATTAGCTACTCATGTGTTGATAGCTCTCTCGGATGTCCTTCACGGTGGAGTAATAGTCAGGAACATCATGAGATGTCCAATAGATTCAATTCATATAGGGGAAAACAAAATTTAAATAAATATTCATATCGTATCTCGCAGTCCATCTTTGTGAATAATCTTCCCATTTCAATATAATTTCCTAACAATAATCAGTTCGCCGAATGGTCTTCCTTTCCATAAATTGACTAGACTCTCTCCATTCCACCCTATCTCTAGCTGGTCATAGAAGCGAGAGAGCACGCGATTTGAAGAGAGCACTCCACACCACTCTCCATCTTCATCCATCACCTGTGGGCCGCTCGTGATTCCTCGGGCGAACGCTCTCCTCATTTCTCTCTCTGCTCTAGTGCCTTCTTGTGCTCTCTCACATGTCATGCAGAGCGAGATAGCGTGTGAAATGAAGAGAGCAGCCATCCATCGGCATGATAATTATTCCTCACCCCGGGATGGGCGCAGCCAAATCTGATCGAATTAGAACAGAGACGGGGAGCAGAGGAGTGTGAAATGAAGATTGAGGGGGAGGCAACAGAATGGAAGAAGACCATCCGGAATGTGTCTGACCAACCCATTTCACTGTCAAATGATGCATTTCTTCCTTATTGACAGACATTCAGGCACTTTGATAGATCTTCTAGAAAGGAAAGATATAGACCATGAACAGTGCAGCCCTCTTTTTCATCCTGGCTATGAATATGCAATGACTGACCAATTTGGACGACGATGGTAATATGATTTCTGAACGAGAGCACGAGTGGGTTGTTCGATATTGTCACCGCTCTCGGCAGAGAACATGCGAAATGAAGAGACCAATTTCGTACTTCGAACGCGGAAGTGCCATCTTTTTTCATTCGTCAAGGTTCGCTTTCTCTGAAGTTAGAGTACACGAATTGAAGAGGCCATTCGCCATACTACGAACTTCAGTAAGGAAGTTCCTCTCGAGCATTTAAAAATGTGTCCATGCTCTCTTCATTCCCCATTATCTCTAGCTAGTCAGAGAACGCGAGAGAGTACGAGAATTTGAGAGAGTGTCTTCCCTGCAGCCTTCTAATTGAGAAGGATTACTGTGGCAGTCGTCTTCCAGGAAGTGGACTGTGCAGCAAAACACGTTACTCCTTAGTGGGTGCAGAGGTCGAGACACACCGATTTGGGTAGTAATGAGTAGGTGGAAACGAGTCTCTCTGTTCTGCGTACTCTCTGGTAAGGAAAGCAAGTTCTTCCCAGTGACCCTAGTGGTCGAGACACGGAAATTGAGACTGATTTGGGTAGTAATGAGGGTGGGGTGCACCCAGAATCAGTGCTCGAAAATGACATTTCTACATTTCCTATACTATGATGAATGACTCGAGATACTGCAGAATGAACAGAGGGCGACTCGTTTTCCCTTCCAACCCATGCACTGCATTATCTAGATTAGATGAGAGAGCGTTTTTTTAGAAGATTCAAATATCAACTGATTCGGTGTTTACGCATCTATCGAATAATTCAGGAATTACTAATCCCATCAGTGGGAATTTCGTATTCCCTGGATTATCTTGTTGTTTAGTCATCACGTATCGAATATGTGAAATCTTATTGTGAAATGAGTAGCGTGGAAAGAAAACAATGGGCGTGAGCGTAGGAGGAACAGCGAATAAACGTTAGCTACGGGGATGTAATATCAGCGACAGGTCTAAGATTTTGGATAATATTTTTCTGAGGGACCCACAGCACTTCATACTCAACCTCGTCTTGAGCGGCGCGCGAAACTCAACCGATCAACGAAGCTTTCGTTTAAAAAATAAATGTCAAAAAGGGTGCCTAATCGAGAGAAATTTTTTTACAAGCTCATTCTCCGTGAACAATATCTATTCCTGACACACCTTGTGGTCTCGGGGTCATCCAAACACTGCCGCCCCACCCCCTCACCCTCTGTGTAGACGACGTCACAGTGGCCGTTCGCGTCAGAGTCATCCCCACTCTCTCCATTCGCCATGCTCTCTCGCCGGTCAGAGAGACGAGATAGCACGCGAAACGAAGAGACGGAGAACGCTATCACGTGTATGAGGGGTGTGGACACTCCTCGCCAATGTTTGAACAGCACGCCTTCAGAAGAGGAGGAGGAGGCCCATTTAAGGAGGGCGAGAGTGAAGACGTCATCCTGTCACACTGCACAACTATCTACTGGGAAATGGGGGCATTTTTGGGTTTGTGTCTCTGATTTTTCTTGATTTTGACAGGCTAAGGCGCTTGTACGTTAGTCACAAAAATCGGTAGTGCATCTCAGACTGAATGTTTGATCTTGTTCACAAGTTTGCTGTGATAGTAGTGCATTGTGCGCATATTCGCGGAAACGCACATTTCTATGGAGAGATATTCTATGATTAGATTGTCCCCTCTCTGTTCGACCATGTGCGTCATTCCCTTCGTCATCCCTCCTCTCATCCAATCAATCTCAACCCCCACTACGGATTCGTCTGCTGTCTGCTCTCTGACCCTCTCACTTTTCCATGCTCTCTCGCCATGTTTGATTCTGATCAACTTGAGTCATAATTTGGTTCTAATAATGGACACAAACATGACTCAGTTTCCTCCCTATCGCTCTCATTCTTAACCAAATCCTCATTCAATCATTAGGTCGAAGTTCCAATAACACAACAATCCTGAAGGGAGAGAGTAGGCCAGACCTTTGCTAAAGGAGGAAGCCGAAACAAAGGAGGCGTGCAAAATGGCTTCGTGTAGAATGTTTCCGGCAAATCCGATGCAGTGCAAATCGCCTTATTCCGCCCCTCATTCCCCACTTTTATTCAAGCTGAAAGCTCATAACATTCAGACACTTCAGCGGTTGGGTACAAGTCCTGGATAGTTAGATCATGTCGATACCACCTCATTTATTGATTTTTTCAAATCTAAATCCTCCCTAAAATCATCGTTCTCTATTCTCATCTCCCCTTCATCCTCCACCCGAAACTCATTCCGTTATCGAGTCCTTTGTCTTTCATTATTACCTCTACGATTAGTCTGTGCGATATGTGCTAGGAAGTTGAATAATGCCAAAACGACTTTATTTTATTGATTTTTAGTACTCGATCTGTACCCTATACCATCCATTCTCATCTCCCCTTCATCCTCTACGCGAAACTCATTCCATCCATCCTTCCATTCGTTCTTTGTCTTTCATTTCGCTCTTTCCGAATTCCTCCGATCATCATTGTTCTCATCTTTTCTCTTCTTCGGTGGATTTTCTTTATCCCTTTCTTCGTCTTTTATTCCTCCTCCTTTTTTCCATTTCGAGTTTCCGAGAGCTTTTCTTCCTTTGCCAATTTATCCTTTGCTGCTGCCAATTCAATAATTCAACCTCTGCTTGGGGCTGAAATCGAATCCGCGGATTGAGCGGCAGCAGAGGCTCACTTTGCCCTCCATTTTTCCTTTTTTCCATCCCCAGCCCGACTTTTTCCGGAGCTCCGGGTCTTCTCTTTTTTTTTCTAAAATTCAATTATTTCCAATGTTTTCACTTTAAAAGTAAATAATATTTGAAAAAAAACGTCTCAACTCATCATTTTCTTGAAGGAAGATGAGGGAACGTGCAATCGCGCCCATTTTTGTCGCCCAGCGAATAAAATATCGTATGTATAAAGTGTCCATTCTGATCGGTGTTTCAGCTGCTGACTCTCCTAGTTTTGCGCAGTCTCTCATCTTATCTACCTGCGTTAGTAGCCGAGAGAGTTCTTCTGTCTGCACTCTCTCAATCTACCCTTGTCTCTCGCATCCTCTAATCGACTAGAGATCGTGTGTTATCACGAGAGCCCGTCATTGTTCGCTGTCTTCAGAAACAACCCGTATTCCAATCTCCCTCTCCCTCTCGAAGTAAAGGAATCCAACAACTCGCACTGCCGTTGTTTTGCGTATGTAGCTCATCCCTCTAATTCAAGTCTCTCTTCATTTCGCCTTCAATTTCTCCGACCTCCCAAAGATGTGTTCGATATCCCCAATTCCCCCGCTATTTACCCTCTCTGACCGCCCAGGGACACGGGGAAACCGAGAGCGTCCACTCTCTGCTGAGTACTGCCTGGGAAACGCGGCCGTTTCTTCGGATCGGGGTGGTGGTGGGTAGAGTTCGAAATACGGGTCGCCGTCTCTTCATTTTGTACACTCTCTCGCCCGCTCTGTCGACGAGATAGAGCGCGAAATGAAGAGACGGAGATCCGTATTGCGCACTCTCGTGGTGTGGTGGTGGGGCCCGTAGAATGGAAGAGGAGGAGGAAGAAGGGAGGAAGAGAAAGGGAAGCCGACATCAACGTTGCCGTTGCAATTCCGTGAGAGTGTATGTGGTGCACATCGGACGTTCTTCTCTTCCTTCCAATCCACTATTCACTCTTTCCATTTCTCATTGTCTCTCTTCTCTTTCGGTCCTTTTTGTCTTCTGGTGCACTCGATTAACCGTAGAAGAAGAAGAAGAAGATTGATCTGCTTCAATCTATCGCCCTCCCTTTCTCCTTTCCGAGCCCTTCTCTCCCATTCCACCTCTCATTGCGCTTTCGGGCCGGCTGCTCATTTTTTTGGGGCATGGCTCTCCTCTGTTCCCTCAGTCTATCGGGCGCCTTTCTTGGGAAAGATAGAACGAGGCTAAATAGAGTAGCTCTCCCATGCACCTCAACCCCATTAACTGTAAGACCTCGTTTCGCTCTCTCTCTCCCTGAGAAGACGTGAGGCTTGTTCTCTTGTTCTATATAGCCTGACGTTGAAATGAATTGTCCTGAATTTCACCAGAATTTCGTACTAGTGAGATGTAGTGTTCTTCGCCGGTGAGTGAAGAAACCTCACTTTTTGCACTAGTGCTGAGAGAGTGCGCGGAGTGAAGAGAGCATCCCTTCATAACCCTGTCCTTCATTGCTTTTCGTTGCATTTCTGGGCAGCTTCAGAACAGCGAGAACAGCCCACAGCGGCAAATCTTGACTGGCGCTTAGAGTTCGAGAAATAATACCGTCGTCTCTTCATTTCACACACTATCTCGTCAACCGACCGGGCGAGAGAGTGCGCGAAAAGAAGAGACGGCGCTCAACTGCTGCTGTCAAAATGACGAATCCTTCCTTTAATCCTTCTCTGCTGCGCGCTTTCTCACCACCATTCGATAAATTTGGAGAGAGCGAGAGAAATAGTGAGGCATTCGCATTTAGTTTTTCTCACAGCAAACCCCATATGTACTCGTGATCATAGCACTTGCTCGCTATGTAGATACCCTGAAACTCATCCATTTCTAATTTCCCCAAGGGTCCTTGATTTGATGCTCATCGCCTTCAATGATAGTTATCTGGGGTTCGAACGTTTCCTCAGAATCACTTTCGAATCGCCTTCTGTCCCCCCCCCCCCCCCCGTGTGTTGCCCCTAGTCGTCGTAACACAAGAACCGAGTGAAAGAGCTGTCGATTCACTTAGCTCTCCCAGTCTCTCCCACTGATTCCTAACCCCCTTCAACCTCCTCCACCACTCTCTCCCCAATCTCTGCCCAGTCAGATTAGGTTAGAGACTGCGGGAAACGGGGATAGACTCCCCTCTCCTACTTCAGTCTATTCTTCTTCTCTTCCTTTTTGCTCTCTTCCTTTTCTTTCTTCTCCTCTCCTTCTAAGGAGGAGGGGCATCTCACTTTCGGGAGGCGAGAGCGAGGAAATTCTGAGTTGAGGCCCTCCTCTCCTCTTCCTTCCTTTTAGTAGTTCCCTTACCCTTTTCATGTTCGTCCTTCTCATATTTCATAGCAGCTCGGGTTCCTCTCATCTCCCCTGCTATTATTCTCATATTTCCAGAGAGGAACCGGGGGCTGGACCTACCGTAATCTCTCGCGCGAGTTCTTGAAGTAACTAGAGATCAAAGATCAGCTTCTAGAGATCAAAGATCAGGGGTCAGGCAGGGCGCACACGATCGGAATGGACACTCCACCAACGGACAATTCGGAGGGCGGACCGAGTCCCTCCATATCGTCATTCTCCGTATTTTCCACACTCTTCGCATGTAAACTTTACCAAAATTCGTTCAAATTTCAGTAGTTGCGAGCTTTTTAGGCTCGGGTTTGTGCCTTTTTGCACTTAAAAAATTTGATCAAAAAGTCAATCAAAATTATCTAATTTTTCTTTGATTTCAGGGGTGATTTTATTTATTTCATATTTGATTAGTTAATAAATTTTCAGTGAGGAAGCTGTCCGAGGCGTTCTTCAACGCGCAGAATGGCGACAAGATCGGTCAGTCTTAGTTATTTATTTCAATATTTATCTAAATCGTATTTCGAAAATCATCGGCCTCCATCCATCCATCCGCGAGAAAATCCTTGACAGTGCTTGAGAAAATTGCATTTCCTCACGCTGCCTATTTTCCGGTTTTCTGAAAGCGCGGAATTCACTATACCTCAATC
Source organism: Pristionchus pacificus (assembly GCA_000180635.4). Lineage (NCBI taxonomy): Eukaryota > Metazoa > Nematoda > Chromadorea > Rhabditida > Neodiplogasteridae > Pristionchus > Pristionchus pacificus. Next base: position 14,294,863 of record CM026577.1, read on the forward strand.
GATTGGCCGGCCGAGACTTCAAGAATAGAAAAGCACAAAAGGCGTCGTGAGGCTTTAGTGGCAAAACAACTCGGCGCATGTTTGTGTGGGTCTCTGATACCCCTTCGCTTTGTGTATGAGAACTTGATTTGGGCGAGGAAAGAAGGAGATGTTTTTGGAGGAAAAAAGCATAGCATCTTGCGTTCCGGAATTGCTGGTCCTCACGAACCACAGATTCGTGCAGAATTCATTAAGATTCTTAGAAAATCGAGGAAAGGGCTCAGTCCTCATCGATCTACTACCGTATTCATGAGTTCTCTTCAAGCGGAGTTCCCTAGGAAACATCATGCATGCCGGAAGGGTCTCCTGACCTGTCAGGGCAACTCTTGCCCCCGAATGTCCAGTTTCTGTCTGAATAATTTTGTACCGCCGATCACTTCAGACGAGAGAGCAGGGAGAATGGAGAGAGTGCGAGAGAGAAAAATCAAGTGATTGTCTGACTCTCTCATGCCTACCTTGTCTCTCGCCCACACTGACAGCACAGAGAATGAAGAGAACGTGAATTAGTAAACCAAGAGATTTCCCGACTCTCTCAATTTCGGGCACTATCTATTCTTCTCTAATAGGCGAGAGAGCATGGGAAATCTAGAGATTTAGTTAGTCTGGATTTCTCAATATCATGCACTCTCTCATCAACTCTGACTGACGAGAGAGCACGGAAAATCGAGAGACTCCACGCCTCTCAAAATGTCAGCTTCTCAACTTGACGAGAAAAGTGAGTACGAGCGAACGAATTTCGCCCCGGGATTTGCTCGCGAGAAAAAGCGAGCAAATTGAGGCAGTGAAAAGATTGAAGAGATTGCACTGCAGTCTGCATTTATTTCATCCAGTCAGACCCATAGAAGTGAATGTTGGATAATACATAATTAAACCACCATTTGCTGGGTTGTGATTTTATTCAGACAATTCTATCCAAGTCTACAACTACTATTTACTACACAATTAATTGAAGCACCTTTTCATAGGTTTTAATTTAGGCCTAGATATATCCAGACAGACTGAACGTAATCTGCAACTACTAGACAATGGATTCCTACTGCACCACTCCATTGATTTATGTGTCTAGATAAGAGATGTTAGGTCTAGAATATGAAGCAGTGGGCCGTGCAAGAAAATTGAGGGACGAAGAACGGAGAAACTTGTCAATTCTTGAATTTGCACGGCGACAAGGCAGATTTCATACATTTCCGAGTGTTTTCGGGGGGCTACAAAGGGAAATTTCGGAAAAGAGAGAAAGAGAAGAAAAGTGAGTCTCTGCTTCTTCATTATTTTCATTCTCGCAGTAGAAAAGGACGACATTCGCAGACGTTTTCCTGAATGTAGCTGATATTTGATAAGATTGGCTTTTAGTATATTGGCTTTTATATTTTTATGCCTAACGAATTAAACCAATGGCGTTCCAGTGGAAGTCTCCACGGTGTCTCTGCGATTAAGATATGTTTCAAATACATTTTAATGCTTCTAGGAGTGGCGCTCGTTGATTTTTGTTTGATATACAGGAGGAAAACATTTTCTAATTAATCCCTCTCTCATCTAATCGGTCATAGTACCGATTAGATAATCCTCCTCATCAAAGTCCTCCTCCAGGGGCTATTCCGGGCCGGAAATTGGTCTCTCTCTCTAAATCGAGGAATCTTTCCCTCTAAGAGATTCCCGATATTCGGCCGATTTGATTGGCTACTGCATGCTTCCGCGCACAAGAATTCCTTCCTAGAAAGTATTATGAAGTTGTTTAGGATTCTGTATTTAGGAATATCTCTTGACAATTGCTACATTTGCTTTGATTGTAAAACAAATTCACATTTCCCTTTACGTTATCTTGAAATCGGGTGACACGGTCTCGAATTGCAACAATTTCGTTCGAGATGTTTGTTCTCTAAACCATTCGGAAACTCTCGCTCGAATCCTCTGAAATTCAAGCTTCGTTTCCTGTCCAAACTAGAGAGTGAGCGAGTCGTTCAATGAAAAGAGGCGAGAAAACTCAGCCGATACCATTGAGAAAGACGAAGAGAGACGCTCTTGAGCACTGTATTTTTGTATTTTCACGCTTTACGAACTGTTCTATTTCTGCCTCTTCAGTATAATATTTCTTGTTCGAAATCGATCGGGAGTTTCGCGTTGGTTTATTTTTACGACAATTTCGTAATTCACCTAACACCTAGGCAATTCAGCTATTTCAAGCCTCGGATGAAATCCTTTGCGAGTCTTTTGCTCATTTACTCACTATTCTATTTCCGCTTCCTTCCCCAGACTTCTCCTTCTCATTCACCCAGCTTTTCTTACCTTTCTTACTCTCCTTTTTCATATTTTCTAGTCTAAGCTCTTGTGAACTAAAACAATGAATATTTCAAATATCTTGATGAGTCCTCAGTCCCTCATCCCCTCTTTCTTACCTTCTTCTTTCCCCTTATACCTCGTTCTTACCTTCCCTATTTACGTCGTGCGAGGAGAAGACGAATCGATCTTTTTTCCTGTGTCCCGTCGTCTTGTTTGGTTTTCCTTTTCCGGAGAGCTGCTCTCACCATTTCGCGCGCTCTCTCTTCGGTCAGACAAAATATTGCAGTTTTTCATAAGGATTCTGTTAGTCATCGCACGCATTTGGTTCTTGCTCGCTCATTTTCGTTATAATATGCTTATTTTTTGCCATATTTTAAGAGAAAACAATGCTAATTTTTCTCTAGTTTCATGCCTTTTCATCTCACCTGATAATCATGACTTTTGACGCCACGCCATTCACCTACGCAATTACACTGGGGGCAAAAAGTGGTTCGCCGTGGGAATGGGAACGTGAAATTATCCACTTCCAAAATGGCGAGTAAGCCGGCGTTCCTAAGCACCTTTTTCCGCCTTTTTACTGGAACCAAAATTCTCAAAATCCTGTCAACTTTTTGCATCGCATAGATATGCTTCGTGCGTTCTTCAAGACACAAAAAGTACGGAAGAGACAATGGCGCAGCCGACGGCGTTGTTTAAAGTCATCATCATCGAACCTCTCTCTTACAATTTTTATCCGATGCATAGTTATGCTTCACAACCGCTCCAAAAGCTCAGTTAGAATAGTAGATGCAATGGTTGAGTCGTAAGCTGTGTTCTTAACAAAATATAATGATTCCCTATTATTCACAGTTTGCTTACGATACCTAACTATCCGTAACAGCCCCTCACTCACTAAGTAGTCACTCCCTCCCCTCTTTCCTTCTAACATCAACGCAAAAGAGGCGTGAAAACGTATCAAGTTGCCTTTCTCGTTTCACTCTCTCCATTTTTTCGCTCTCCCTCGTCGCTGCTACTTTTTCCGTCTCTTCTTCTTCTCCTTCTTCTTCCTCTCTCTTTCCTTCTTCTTCTCTGTCCACAATCCATTTTGAGAGAGAGAGAGAGAGAGAGGCTCTCTCCCTCTCATCCTCGACAATTCGCCACTTATTCGCAGTACGTACCCATTAGCGAAAACCATAGTTTTTTTCCTTTTAGAAGGCCTTGAATTTTTGACTTTTTTCGTTTAGAAGGTGCTCATTTGCGACTTTTCGCCACTTGTTCGCAGCACATTATCTAGCGACCCATATCCATTTGCTTTGATGTTATCCGAAAGCGAACATGGCAATTCATGTGAATTGGATCGCGAGAAACCAATGTCATTCCATTTTTGCCCGATCCATTCGATGTTATATCTGCGAACTCTACTTAGAGCTTGAGAACATTATTCCGCGTAGAACTACGATGGTGAAAAAGGCAACAATTTCCATTTCTTCAGCAGAAATGCCTCGTCATTGTTTTGTCTGCAGCTCCATATCATAGACACAAGTCACATGAGACGATAAACCTTTCTTATAGATTTATAGCCAAATGACAAATATCCAAAGATATATACAACGCTTGAGTGACTTAGTCGGTCTCTTATCTACCGTTGCACCCAGTGTAATCGTTACCGTGAGGACCCAACCTCTCCAGTGGTTAGTCAGATTGGCCTTTTCATTCACTACAACTTGTCGCTTCACCACCACCTGCTCTGTGTCCTGTAAATTAATGTAGCCGAGCCTGCACTTTCCACTCATCAAGCCCCGACTTGTAGTATCAGTCTCTGCGTCTCTCCTTTTCACACGATCTCTCGCTCTCTCTAACCGGCCTTCGTATCATTCTAAATTAAGCCTAGTTCATCGTCGTAAGCAAGAGTGTGATCTCTTAGATTCCTCGTCGACAACGAATCTTTTCATTGGATAGGGGAGGGCCCCATGTCACTAGGGCTCGAGAAATGAGACCACCGTCTCTTCATTTCGCACTCTATCTCGTCGGCCGAGCAGGCGAGAGAGTGTGCAAAATGAAGAGACGGAGGTATCATCGCTGGAGCTCTATATGTCAGAGGGTGATACGTGTGTACTTGGAATCTATTTTGAGACAATATTGAATTATTTTGAGAATACTATTCTGAGAGTGTTAGCTCCTCTATAAATACTATAATGAGGCTCTACGTAGCTAATTTCGAAAATCTGTATCTCTTTGCCTCTTTTTATTCTTGCCGGATCTTCGTTCTAAATTCATAGTTCTTTTGCACTGCCAACGTTAGTGTGCTGGATTTGTGGCTTCCGCTCGAATAACTTCACCTTCCAATTGATATTCACAGAAGCGAACATCATTCCTTTCTTTCTTCCACTCCTCATTTCCAAGTCAGTCATTAATTAGGCGCTCGCCCGCCCTCTTGCTTCCATTCCTCCATTCCTTCTTTTTCTACATTCTCTAACTCTTTCGAACTGCCGTGATCTCTCGCTTTCTCTACCTAATGACGACTAGTGAAATTGGAACCTCCACTCGACCCATATTCATGTTCTATTCCCCGCTCTTCCCTACATAATCCATCCTCTCCCTTCTCTCGAGTCCTCGAGTGATTTCCATGTCTATTCTGAATCGTCGAATCTCCACATCTTGATATTCGACAATTTTCCTTCTCGATTTGGACTTTCCATATCTCATTAGAGTACATCATTGACTATGAGATGGTTAGGGATTAATCCGTTCCGCCGATATGCCTCTTCCTATCTGTAGTGTAATTGGTGTGGTCATCGTACCATCGATTCAGCGATGACTCGACTCGACGAGTCCCTACTAGAAGGCCCGCGCGTAGTTGTCGTCGTTGAATGAAGTGAAGAGAAGAAATAGGCAGACAGATGAGAGAGAGAGGAAGGGAATGAAGAGGAGGGGAGAGACTGAATCCGCTGCGATCTCTCGAATTAGACGAGAATATGCGCGACGAGCTAGAATATGCGCATTAACCGCTCTCTCAATTTTCTCAAATCCCATCTCTATGCTGATTTCTGTCATCGTGCGGGACGAAAATCGAAATACATGGTCTATTTTTACTCGTCCAGTCTGGCACTGGCAGCTCATAGGCAAATATGGCCGGTGGTTGGTTCTCCTTACTCATTCCAGTTGTTTTGGCTAACATACACGCATTCAAAGTGCGAATGAGATCCTGCCTTCATTCAGTGATCATGTAGTCCAAAATTGAGATAGAAAATGCTTGCCGTTGTTGAATCTCGAAGACTAAAGCACACAAACCGTTGGTCGTTTCTCCAGCTGTTTTCACCCTCTAAATTGAATCGACCCCTCGTCTCTTCGCAAGAGTGTCCATCTCTCTCTAAGGGAGGGCTATCACTCCTCTCTCGAGAGAGAGCCCCCAGAGGTTGCGAATATTCAAGCAGCAGCAGGGGAGGGCAATTATATCTTTGCCTTCGCCCTCAATTCTTTCTCTAACTCTCTCCATTTGCCCTGCTCTCTCGCCTACTATGCCCTGAGTTCGTCTGTATTGAGCACTTTCTGTTGTTCCGCGCGAGGAATACTATCGAATAGAGGGGAGGGGAGGTACCTCGAAGTCCACTCCCGGAATATATGGGATATTGGTGACCCTATGCATTACTTGTAATCGACTAGCGCTTCTCATTAGATTTCAAAAATGGGGTATCGTTTCTTCATTCCGCGTACTCTCTCATCGGTCAGAGAAAAATTGCTTCTTTTCGAACTCTACTTCTAGTGTCCATCTGTCTCTGAATTTAGTGTTAAATTGAATGTTATTTCTCAGGTGCTAATTCGAGACTTGTTTACTCCCACTAGAGAAATAGTTGCTTCTTCTCTCGCTCGTGACACTCTCGACTTTCCCTCTTCCATAATTATCCTCATTACTTGCTCTACTCCTCGAGTCGCATCTTCCTCTCTTTCGGCTTGTTTCTGCCCCAATTTTGCCCCTTGTTTGTCACCCGAGATTTCCAAGGCTGCTGAAACTCAAGATTGTCTTCAATCTTCGATTCCTCCGGTTTTTGAGTCTTGGTTCTTTACCATCTTTAGCAAGCACTTCTTATTCTCCAATCTGCCGTAATGTTCGTCAATCTGAAAAGGCAAAGCTTCCTGATTCCGCCCATAATTCGTCCTCCTTTTCCCCGCCCTCGCTCTCCCATTTTCCCTAGAGATTTCCTGGCTCCTTCTCATGCGCAATTCCTTCCTTGTTGCAGCCTGCTTTTTCGGCTTTTAGCAAATGAACAAGCACAATTAGCGTTCTGAAATATGCTCCTTGCACAACTTATTAGCGTGCATTTGCAACCTTATTATGCTCAGGCCCCTTGAAATTAGGGAAACCATTCGAAGCAACTACGTTCTATGAAAATCAGCTGTTATTCACCATCGCATGATTGATCGTTTGATCTATTATCCCTCCTCTAGCATTCATAGGCTTTCCACCAGGTGTGAGGAAACACACTCATTGTATCCCCTTCTCAACACAATTTTCACCTTCCCTGTTTTCCCATTTTCCCCATTCCCCTCTCCCTTTTCTAGTCTTCTTTCTTCTTCTTCTTTCTCCTCCTCGACACACAAGCAACAATTTCGTTGCGCATTCAGATCCATTCCACATCCATCCTTTCTCCTTCCCTTCCCTCCCTCCCCTCCTCTCCCCTTCTGTTCTCCATGTCAGTGGAATGGACCGAACACAGCATACTTACGGTCTAGAGAGGCGGTTGTATGGAGTGAAAGAGGGGATTGAGTGAGGGGGAATACAGAGACAGAGAGAGAGTCTGTCATGACGACAATATAGGCCACTGCCTGCCTGCCTTCCATTGAACACGGCAGGGGGAATTATTCTTGGCCAATGCAAGAGAGAGAGAGAGAGAGAGAGAGAGAGAGAGAAAGAGCGATTGAGCAAAGAATTCCTCCCTACATAACTGTCAACTGCTTTTCGCTAGCTGAATTCACGTTGCTACTCGTTCAATGATTATTTGTTTTTTAAAAGAGCTGAATCATAATTGCCTTTTAGATCTCGACTGATTCAAGAAACATTGCTGAAACTCAACCGAGTTTTGTAGTTTTTTTATTCAACATTTTGAACTCCCCTTCTTCGAATTAGCGTAATTTCCGTTCCACAGTTGCCATAAATAATTCTCGACTAGCGAATGCGTTCCTAAAACAGTCGCGTGTTCTAATATTAGCTGGATGACGCACTGTCATTTGCTCGCTTTTCATTGCGAGTCTCTCTCGTATATTATTCTGAATCTGCACAACTTCCCCTTTGCAGAACGCATAATAACCGTCACCTAGGCGTCACAGTTTCCATTTCATTTGTCTATTAGGGATATTACTCATGATTTAAATGAAAATAGACCTTATTCAAGTTCAAAGTATGTAGAACTTATTCCCGGCTCTTGCTTTCCTCAGCGATTCTAATTTCTCCCAGTCTAATAGCTCACCCTCTCACACCAATCTATATGCATTTCTACCGTCTTCACTTTATATTTTCACATTTCAGAAGTCGCGCAAATGTCTTAGTATTTATAAATTGAGTTTTTTTGCGAACGGATTCCCTTTCTTCATCACACATTTTTTTTACCGACTTATTCAAAAAATTTCGTGAAACTCATCTGAACTTTCATCCATAATCTTTCCTTTTCACATCTCCAGCATGCTCAGATTATGCGAAATCAAGAGATAATTTCTTGGCGAGGCCTTCCCTATTCCTACTCTCCACTTCTCTACCGTCTTTTCACACCGACCGGAAGCTTTCTGTACACTCTATTGACTGCCTCCTCTTCTGTATTATTTCTCCGTTTCGACCACTATTTTCCGGTCAGGCAGAACCGGGGAATGGTCGGAATGAAGAGAGTCACAAGCCGAGTCGTTCGGTTCTCCCTTTCACTGTTCTCCCCGTACCCCATTTTCCTCCCCTCCTTTTCGAAAACACGCCCGTTTTCTGCCGCCCGACTCTGTTCTTGCATTTGGCTTATTCTTCCAGACTACAGACCACGCTTAGTCTGCGAATATCGATTAATATTTTACTGTTATTGGACTACACGCTTTTTTCCTGCTCGCAACATGGGCTCGCGCCCATTTATCGCCCTCCTGATACTCCCGCGGGATACCCTGTACCTTCCAGCACGAAGGAACCAACTAGAGGGACGCATTAGCTCTCGCAGACAGAGGACTTCTGTCTGAGAGGACTCGTTGCTTCTTCTCACTGTGTCGTCTAGTGACTCGGTTGATGGATGGAGGCCAAGGTTGCCGCTGAAAATGTACTGAAAATACTGAAAATACATTTAAAATTTTAGAAATTTGATTAGTTTGTGTGCGTTCTGTTTGGAATGTTGGAATTATTTTTATTTAATTAATTAAATAAATAATTAATTAAATAATACAATGAATTGCAGACCTCATGAACGACTACGAGATCGGCGGTACACAGAACAAGTGGGTGTGCCCATCGGATCGCCATCTGCAGTTGAGAGCACAGTGAGTAATTGTTCATATTCTCGCGCTAGTTAGCCGATTGACTGCGCAAACATGTAGATAATGGAAAATATCTATCGTCATACTAGAACTAGAAGCAAAAAGTTTGATAAAAATATTGATACAGCGACGATCGGAATTGTTGATCCAGAGATGAAGTCTAATTTGCAGACTGAAATCGGGATGGAGCGTGCGGACAGTGGGAGCGCGTTCGCCCACTGGCGCCAAGGCACAACCGACGCAGATGACAGATGCGGAGAAGGTGAGGAGAACATTATTTCTATCGCTCTCGTATCTTTTCCTTTTTTTTACTTTTACAAGGAGATTATGCAACCTGTGGACTTGAGATCCTTAGTCGATCGATATCCGAACCGTTTGTGGCAACCATTCGGAGAAGGGGAGTGAGATAATGTTTCCATTCATAGAGGGAAAATTAGAATTATTTGTTATTGGATAACACGATAACACGCAAACATTAAAAATGCGTTCAACACTATCTCTTGAACAACAATTGAAACTCAACTGATTCTTCAAACTGGGTTGAATCTCACAATTTCACCAAACGTTAATGAAATCTCAATCCGTTTCCCTTCAGGAGCACATCAAGGCGGTGCTCGCTCGGGCAGAGGAGAGCAAGCAGAGGGAACAACAGCGGATTGGGTGAGAAGATGCGATGGAGTTTGGGTTGTTGAGGACTATATGGCCACTCGAAATCATTGTTACTATTAGTGATCAGAATTTCAACGATCCGTGGAACATATTTGAACATTGATTGACCGATTGAGATAGATCGCCGTCGGTTTCCCGGTTCACCGTCTGGGGAGTGAATTCGAGTTCTCGTTCATAATTCTGAATAACTCAATACAAAAATAGGATAATATTACCTATTTGGATGTTTCTGGAACGGATCATCTTGGCATCATTGATTCTTGGAATTTTCGAAGGTTGAGCCATCCCTGAAACATAATTGAGAGAATTTGTTTTTAAAACTTATCGAAATAAATATCGCATATTTAATTTCTAGCAGCGATCTCACGCACGAAACTAGTGCCTTGGCAATCTTTACCTTTCACCATATCTTTGCTTTTCAACATGGTATATGTACGTAGCCCTACCGTAATCCTATTCTTATTACAGTAAGATGGTAGAGCGATTGGACAATCTGCGAATGCGCGCCACTGGGGATGGAGTGTCGCATTGCCTGCTGTGCAGGTAATACAAACTGGCTACTCACTCACTGGTCCTATAAACCAGACAACTTCTAAACTCATATGACTTGGCGTGTTTTCTTGCTGCAATTTTGTGCTGATGAATACCGAAATTAATCTTCAAAGTAATAATATTCAGGACCGAGTTCGGACTGCTCGCGAGTAAGAGCTACGCGGCAATGTGCATGCACTGCAGGAAGGTCAGTGAAATACTTTCGAAATAGGAATCTCGAACAATTTAAAAATCGAAACAACGAGCTTTTTCTCACTAGTACTTGTTCAAGAAACAATCTTTTAGCAGTGCTCGAATGTATTTTGTCGCAGCTGAACAAGTTAGAGATTTGCAATGCATGTGCGAAACGATTGCGTTCAATCTCTTTCAGAACGTTTCTTTCACAATTTGGCAAGTTGTCTTTTTTCAGTATGTCTGCCAGAAGAACTGTGGCGTCGAGACAACAGATGGTCGTGGCGGAGACACGCTCTTTCTGTGCAAGATCTGCTCGGAGGCCCGTGAGGTTGTGAGTGTCTACTGCCCACTCGCTTGAATCAATCAATCACACAATCACGATACAGTATCCTACCGTAATCTTCCGTATCTTATAGTTTTCACACTCACACAAAAGTAGACGCTGACCTTAGATGATACTCGGTAATTCTCGGCTAGAGACAACTGTAAGTGTCTTCTCAGTAGATCATGTTTTTGCGCAAGAAGTGGGGAAAGGTCGATGATCACTGAGAATACACTACCCTGACCTACCGTAATCATACCTTTCAGATTAAGCAATAGGTTACTGCAACGATTCCACACCACCTCATTGCAAGATTCCTCTGTTAATTTTTGTTCTGGATACTTAGGATGAAAGAAGTAAAATGAAAACGCGCCACGCACACCGCTTGAGCACTATCGCTTCTCCTCTACCGCTCTCGCTTCTTTGCAACTTATCTATATGTTGCAACCGAGCCGGCAAATTCGGGAACCGGGCTTTAGCACACAGTCCCAGCATCGCCTACTTTGCAGCTGTGGAAGAAGAGCGGGGCGTGGTTCTACAAGGAGATGCCCGAGTATCAGATGGCCGGAGAGGTGACGAGTGCAGGACCGGGACCGGTGATGAGTCCGCCCGCTAGCTATCCGCCAGGTACCGTAGATTATTGGATGACATAATCGAGGACTGATCTAATTTCGGCAATTCATAGAAGTTCCTCATTCTGATCCATACTACTACTGAAGAACGAAAGTGTCTTGAATATCGGAATAACTCTACCCTTTATCGGATAATAGCTTATGTTAATCAGAATGAGTCATGATAGGCATGATTAAGGTATAAAATCTTCATTGAGGTTCCCCATACGGCCCCACCTCCTCCTATCCCGGTCCGAGCTGTAGTCAGAACGGAGAGGCGAGAAGTCCGTTGAAGGCGAATGGAGGACCGAGGTAGACTCGTTTTCCTTCATCCCACCTTACGAGCCTCAATGTTTCTTCATCATTAAACATTCCAACTAGTGCATGAAGAAAAATTACCAAAAAAGTGGAGTTCTCTTCGAAAAACAAAAAGAAACTGCGAAATTAATTTAAAAAATCATTCAGTTCAAGGAGGCGAACGCTCACTGCGAATCGCGACCCGATCGATGAGGAACGGTGAGTTCGCTAATTTCACAATTTGATGATGATTTTACAGCTCAAATTGACATTTCACAGTTAAATCCCGCTTTTTGCAGCTCTAAATCGCCCCGGCCGCGCATCACGCCATCGTGGGTGAAGGAGAAGGTGATGAGCAGCATGTCCGTTGAGGTACGTTGTGTTGGTCAAGGAAACTTCTTCAAGATGGGTGGTTTCGAACGGAAAAAGTGCACCATTGTTCTTCAAAAGACAGCTGCAACCCTTGAACATATCGTGAAACACATTCCCTTTTAGCACTTCAATTGTGAGGAGTATCGGGGAATAGAGTGTTTGAATAACTAAAAAAATAAGATCATAATTCCAGGAAGAAGAGCACTCGTCCAATTCCGATGGTGATTTCGTCCAGTCGGGCGTGCGGAAACCGCCCATGTCCAAGGTAGAAATCGAATTATTTATTTGAATTATCTAGAAAAGTTGGGCTTCAGAATGGCATATGTTTCACAGTGCGTTCTTGAATCAATCAATCTTATTGGCTCAGGCTCCTCTTCATCTAATAAAACAAACATAAAAAAATATTCTAGATGGAGATGAATCTCGCCAAGTTCGAGCTGACTAAGGCGCGCATGCAGGAGAGTGGTCAGCATTTTCCTAGAAAAAATCTTGAAATAGTTTGCTTATTGTAAGCTCATTGTGAAGCCCTAGAGGCTTACTATGCCATAAGACAATCAATGCATTTCCAGACGAAGATTCGTCGACGGATTCCGAGCCCTCCTCGCACTCCACCTCACCGAGAAGATCCCTTGCCACGCCATCATCGTGAGTCATCGTCTGAAGCGTATAAAAATATTGTCGACGAATCCAGAATCACTTTTTCCGTGATAATAGTCGCGTGCTGAATTAGAGATCATTCCTGATACGGGTATACGGGTGCATCTCAAAGTCCTTCTTTACTGTTCCGATACTTCATAATCATCATCCCCCTCTCCAGATACGATTCTCAACAGCCGCTGTCCGTCTCCGCTCCCCAAGACGGCGACGCGCACTCCATCGATTCTGGTGGTACCCTATTTCCACTTGCCTTTTTTCTATTTAACGGGTTTAGATTCCTGATTTAAGTAAATTAGATAGATTGAAAGTTGTAAGCGAATGTTTACCGGAAAATTTGCAAATAAGCTGTGAACTGTTGCTAGGGTTTCAAAAAGATTCCGGTTGAGTTTCATTGATTGTTCTAGAAACCGTGGCAATATCGTTTTCAATTAAGATTCGGTTTCGATTGGAAAAATATTACTCATCAATCCATTTCTTCCCCATTACCGTAACCCCTCTTGCAGTGGTGCAATCGGACCACTCCGTCCAACAGGGATCGGGAGGAGGGACTACCGTACCCGCCACATCCCTCACACCGTACTCGTCCTCATCGTCGTCTCACGTGTCACCCCCTGCGCCCATTTCGATTGATTTGAGTCCGCTCATTGATCGGTTAGTTGCCGTATCCTTACAGTAAGGATGCACGTTCGGCATCGTGATTTTTCTTAACCGGCAGACAACTAGAGCCGATATCTATGTAGCGCTACCGAGACTGGAAGTATAGATAGGAGAAAAGAGGAGCTAAATCTTCAATATGTATCAAATTGACACTTTTCTTTGCAGGAGTTCTCGTCTGTCTCTCGACCGTTCGATCGTCGATCAGGCACGAAACAACCACAGGGACGTGCGAGAGCTGATCGGCAACCCCTTCAATAGCCCGAGGATAGAGAAAGCGCCCAGTGAGTTTGTTATCATTACATAATATTAAGACATCTCGGATTTTGGTTGTGCTTCATACTGAAATGATATACACCGGTCAGGTCTGTTCAATGTTGAGCATCCTTGGAATATGAAAAAAATCTATAATTCGATTCCATTTCGAGCCTTCGCTCGATTGTCATAGAGATATTGGGATATGTTTAGGGGCCACAACGTAGATAGCAGAATTCGAGCAATGCGGTCACAAATGTTTAAAAACTACTCCTATGGGTCCCAACAACGTCATACTTTTGGCCGTTTGTCGATATCTTGTCTTTGAGGCGCGCTAGAGCCCGAGAAGTACGCTCGCAACCCTCTGGGAGAGAGGAGGGAAAGGCGAGACGAGAGGGAAAGGGGCGGAGCCTAATTAGCGTGTGTCTCTCTCCCTCCCCCCGCCCACTCGCATGCCTCTCCCCGCCCAAAAGTCACAAGCCGGGGAAGCATGCTAAAAATCTGAAAAAAATTCTAAAATTCCTAAAATATTCGGATTAGTAAAATAAGTTTGGTCCGAGAAGGATCGTTCAGTTGGAACATGCCAAAACGACCTATTCCTTTAGCTTGAATGCGAATTTGATCTACTTACTGATATTATGCATATCTGGGACCAAGCTCAAATTAAAGAGGAATATCACAGCTTTCCATAGCGCTGTCGAACGTCCGATTTGGTTTAGAACGAACCTTGTGACTTTACTTTCTCGCTATTGCACGAAATCGTGTCCACACAAAGTGAGCGGAGCTTGTGGGCCCTAGATATGTTTCACGGTAAAATAAGAAACTCCAGATGCATAATGATCGAGATTACTCTAGCTGGGAAAAGCAATGATCAATAACTCAAATGTCTTTCTCATTGTCAGTCTTCACCCGTACTCCTCCTCCTCCTTCCCTCTCCAACGATCTCCTTCCACACTCTTCATCCTCATCGTTGAGAGGAGGCGACGGACGGGAGAGCACAGAAAAAATGAGAGGTACGGTAGGAGAATATTGATCGATGGATTATGGTATGATTGGTGGATCACGGTAGATTATCGATTTATGGGTTGCGGTAGGCAATCGATATCTGATATTCAGTACGATAGAATATTGGTCGATGGGAGAACCATAGATTTTCCAATGATGGAGATACGGTAGATTAACGATAATTGATTGTTCAGGAGGCGCTCACACGTCGCAAGAGTCTCTGCGCGACTCGGAGGGACGGGGCGGAAGCTACAGCAGAGATAGTCTTACGTTGAACAAGAAACAGGTATCAATACCATCGCTCACACTTTTTTGTGCTCGGAGGAAGCTCAAACAAATATTGTTTACTGTGTCCATTTTCTTGATAGTAACAGTCATAGATCTTGAGAGGTAAGAAGACTAGGAAGACACATATTCATTACAGCCCGACGACGACGCCAACGCCGCTTCCTTCATGTCATCACCCGACGATGACTCAAGTACGTTCACCCCCTCACCTTCCCCCCTATGACTTCCCACCTCAATCTATCAACTCGGCTTGATGGCCTGGTGCTATGGAATCATACTTCATATGGGAATATGCTACTGAACCAGTATCAATCTACCGACACTGATCCAATGAAGATGGTGTGGTGCCATGGAACCAACCTACTGAACCAGACCTAATCTATCCACTCCATGCCTTCCTCTCTTTCTCTCTCTTTCCTACATGGCCTATCTCTCCATCTCTCGCCTCGGGTACCCTTCTTATTTATGCCTACTGTATCCCTACCGTAATCCCATGGAAATTCGTAGTATGTCGTGATCAAACCTGAATGATACCATGGACGACCTCACCCGATGGTACCGTAGCTCTGATGTGACGCACCGCCGAACAAATTGATATTTGGCATACCGTATCTCTCAGAGTTCGAAATACGGGTACTCGTCTCTTCATTTAACACGCTCTCTCATCGGTTAGAGTGACGAGATAGTGTGTGAAATGAAGAGACGAGTACCCGTATTTCGAACTCTCTTGATATAACGAAGCCAACGCGGCAGCTCACTCACTGATATGGCTTCTCTCTCAATACTTACTCTCTAATGCCACATTCAACCAGCGCGTGCCGACACACTTCCTCCTCACTTAGGCCCGTGCCTTGCAGAGTATCGACGCAGCAGCAGCGGCGGCAGCTCTGCAGCAACTGCAGCAGTCGACGAGGTTGCTGTAGCTCCTGCAGCAGCCTCCCTCGCTCCGCCCTCGCCGCTCACGTCTCCGACCCGACGCAGTTCCATCGATGGACAGGAGGACGATGGTCCGTCTCCTTCTCCTCTTCCGCATCCCCTGCACGCGCCCTGTCTTCTTCTGCCGGTTCCGGAGACGGGAGAGGGAGTGCTAATACCCGGCTCCGGTTCCTTTCTGCCCGGTCCCGAGACTCCGGCCGTCGCGCCGACTTTCCTGTGCTGTGTCTTTCCGGCTGCTCAACGTTCGTGATAAAAAAATGGCTTAATAAGTAGTTTCCCTGATTTAACCCCCTGCTTGCCCTCTGCTTGGTTTATATTGTTCATACCCGCACGCTGCCTGGTAGTCACGGGTAGTCGGATACGAGTGGTTTGGTCTCGCCGTGAAATACGATCGAAATCTGGATTTATTGGAGCATGGAAGACATTGAATCTGACCAGCTTCATTCCACGATTTCCAGTTTTGAGCATATCTCCTTGCTTGCTAGCGTGAGCGGCTCTGGTTCAGTTCTCGCCTTTTGGTTTCTCTCGTGTTCCATCTCGCGGTGATCATGATAACTGAATCGGGGTCTGTCTCTCTTCCTCATCCCTAGCGCACCCACTCACTCACCGCACACCCTCTGACTAACCCCTTCTCTCTTAGCTAGTCGATGCTGCTCCTCACTCCTTCTCAACAGCTCTTCTGTCCTCTTTCCGAGAGGGGGTGGAGCGTTTCCCTTTTTTCTACGTATTTTTGTACTCTTGGAAACGCTCCATCTCCTCTCATTTCATCTTACTACTCCGAGCACTTTCTCTCTTCGAGATTCATTTTGCGTTGAAACGAAATGGAGATCGGGAAGAGATTACTGTCTTCCCGATCTTCCAATAAACTTTCAGGCAATTATCGATCAAATTGCAGGCACTCTTGGCTCGATTCAGTTCACGGTTACGTATTCGGCGGACCTGAAACAGTTGGCGGTGCATCTGATCAGGGCTAAGGTCAGAATCAGTATCTTGATCACAACTGTTTTTTGTGGAACATGTGGCCCTACCACGTGCACAGAACACGGGCGGTAAAGCCTCGCAACCAGCCACTGGTCGTCCCGGGATAGGCTCAAGTTGCTAATCGGCGATGGGGTGGCTAGCCCGTCCTTCGCGTGGATAATGCCAAAATCACCTTTTTTTATGTGGCGGATGCCCATTACATCTTTCGAATACTTTTCGAGGTATGAAACCAATGAAACATACCTGAATCTCATTAATGAAAGCGAAATTACAAAACCAAATAGTTTATGATAATTAACATTAATTAAGACGCTGAAAGCGATGGACAAGAACGGTTTCTCCGATCCGTACGTCAAATTGCACCTCATCCCGGGCAATATCAAGGCCACGAAGCTGACTTCGAAGACCATCGAGAAGACCCTTAATCCGGGTGCGTGGTGTGACCAAGTGGGAAATGTCGTCCTGTCGGAAATTGACTATAAAATGAATTAGTAAACGTCGGCCACCTTTTTAGAGTGGAATGAGACGCTGGTGTACCACGGCGTGACAGCGGAGGACAAGGAGCGCAAGTCGTTGAGGGTTACGGTAGGATACTTATTGATTTGATTGATGGTGAGAGTACCTCTCGATCTAAAGGATTTTATTTCCATTTCCGTCCCGTTTGGCTATACATAGAAGACAAAGAAAGTTGTTTATTTGTTATTAATTAGTAATATTTATTCATATTATAATTTGTAGGTGCTCGACCGAGATCGGATAGGGTCGGATTTCTTGGGTGAGACGCGAGTGGCACTGAAGAAACTCGCTGATAATCAGACGAAGAAGTTCAACCTCTATCTGGAACACGCAATTCCGGTAAAAGTTTTTTTTTTAAATTGTGCGGAAGGATTTCCTCCTAAATCATGTTGGGTGAGACCCCTGTGATTTGAATTATGCCTGAAACACAACCAGATCCGATACTGAATTATCAAAAATAAATCAAATAAAACTCGCAGGTTGTCAACGACAAGCAGGACGAGAGCGAACGCGGCAAACTGCTCGTTGCGTTGAGTTATAATGTGCAGCAGGTAGTTCAGTTTCCATTTCCATTCGCTAATTTTTGAGTTGAAAACGCAAAAAAAGCAGAATAAAATATTGCGATATGTCTCATCGGGAATTCAATTGAACAGTGAAGGCTCCTTAGCAATTTCATTTTGATTTCCGTTGAAAGAAAATGAATCACAGGGTTCGTTGTACGTCACTATCAAGCGCGGCTCGGAAATGGTCGGCATGGACTCGTCCGGCTTCTCCGACCCCTATTGCAAAGTGTGAGTTGTGTGCGGTAAAGTAGTGCGCGAAGATTAGTAAACATCGCCATTCACAATTTTCGAATAGAATGGGAAGATTAGTAATCGTCGCCCGCCCTGATCACACCACGCCACAGCACGCACACTTCCTTGATGCGCCACCCTAATTGGATCATGGTGGCGCCTTGCTTATCAATGCGATGCGATTGCTAGGAAGGAATTAGTATAAATCGGATTATTGATTGATACCGTAATCTTACAGTAACCTTATTCCGCCTACGTCGAAGGGCCACCGGCAACGGACGTCCGTCAAGAAGCGCACGTTGAATCCCGAGTTCAACGAGGTCAGAGATCAAAGATCAAACTACAAAGTTCAAAGATCATTTTCAGACGCTCACCTTCATCGTTCCATACAAGGATCTGAAGAAGAAGACGCTGCAAGTGTCCGTGTTCGACCACGACGTCGCCAAATCTGACGATTTCATCGGTAAGCGACGTTTGGGAAACAGCCTAATCGGGATACACTACACACTCAAAACTACAGTTCAAAGGGGCTACAGCGAAAATCTAATGATCCCTCCAAAAATCATGCTTTTTGCAGTTTGCTGATATCTTGTCTATAAGGTGCGCTAGGCAAGAAATGAATAAACGGAAACGAAGATGAATACCAACAGTGGTTCTTTTGCAGGTTGCTTCCTGCTATCGGCGTCTGCGAAGGGAGAGCGGGGCAAGCACTGGATCGAATGCATCGAGAATCCCGGCCAGACCATCGAGTACTGGCACAGATTGGAGCTTGAGAAATGATCTTTGATCTCTGATATTCGCTCCCCCTTCCTTCCTCATCATACGAGTTCACCCACCCATATCACACCGCTCATTTCCCGCCCTCTCGTTTCCTCTCTAGCTTTCCTCCTGTTGATCGTTATTTATTATTTCCTATTTGGTCCTTCACAGAGTCATACATACGTCTACCGTAGTTAGCCGTAGTAGCTACCGTATCCCTCCCCCCCGTGCAATCGATAGAAGTACCCCAATTGCCCCCAATGCACACCACTGCTCCTCACATATTGCGACGCTCTTTTCGTACCCAAACACCGGTGATTTCTTTCCCTTGCTCGAGTTTTGTTTTCTATTGTCTCCACGTTTAATCCGTTCAAGAGACCGAATAAATCTTTCCGATGATCCTTTTGTGGTGCACTCCAAATATCCTAACAAAACATAAGTCATTCCGAATATGTTTCAACATTGCTACATGCGCCCACAGTATTTACCTCATTAGTATGAAGTCTTCATATTCATAAGAAATATATTAATAAGTTCACAAGAAGGATTCCGGTTTGTCCATTCGGCAGGTTCTTGAACTATCTTGCCATTTCAAATGAACAACTATTATCCTTATTACAAATCTCACCCCGCTCCTTCCGCCTCACTACATTTTCTCATACGCTTGGACAATAGTGAAGAGCATAATAAAGCCATCGGCACAGGTTCTCGGACGGTTTTGCGCCGATCTCTTCAGCTCTGTACTTTTTGCCCGACCTTCTCACCTTTTTTTCTATCTTCGGCGCCCTTCGCACGATCTACTCAGCAGTGAGAATTGGCTATTAGATGGAATGAAGGGAGAGAGATAAGGGAGATTGGAGAGAATCTAGAGATGCAGAGATGGGATAAATCTGAGAAGTGGCCGATTGACAGAGGAGAGAACACGAGAGGGATGGAATTGGTTAATCGGTGGCGGCTTAAGGCGAGGCTAATCCTCGACCTACCGAGAGTGAACCTTTGATGAGAAGACTTGCGAACTCCTCTGCGCGCTCGTTCTTAGTTCAGTTTGGACTGTTGGTAGATTCATTGTTGTCGTCAAGGGCAAGCGCCGCCCATCGAATTCATGATTCATGGGACTTCAAGAATTTAGTGCAGTTCTTACTAGTGATCTCTCACTGATCAGGAACTTTGAGATATCACTGGACCCTAACCATCAAACTCCACTGTTCTCTCTTCGCTCTCGATTTCCGCGCGAATCGAAAGTGCAAAAAACTGATTATCTCTGTGCAATTGGTTGATGACTTCCGGCACCATTCGCAACTCTTCTCCTTTGATCTCCGCGTGGTGTGACCATTTGGAAACCTCGTCCTTTGCAAAATTTCGATTAGACATGCGCGAGTAGTAATCGTCGCTCGTCGCCACACTACGTCCTTTTTGCTCCGTCTTCCGTCTCAGAGTGATGACACAGAAGGGCTGAATCACTAGCTTGAGAAGAAGATAGATCGTATGAGAGTGCGCATTCTAGTTTCAATCATCACTTTCTCGTGAGATAGTCATCGAGCATGCGAAATATTGTTGAACGAATTCCGTTAAACCATCTCTGCTTGAGTCGAAGAACATTGCCACATACTTTTTTCTGTATCTAACGGTGCGATTATTCATTGAATGTGATGTGAGAACTGATGCTGAAAAGGACATGCAAATGTGATATTTCAGAAACGTTGCATCACTCCATTTTTGAAGAAAGTTTAATTTATAAAGTTTTGCCAACGTAACGGAGGAACCAATGTGTTTCGATCAAATAGAAGGTTTTGTGTCATTATTGAAACATAACTTGAGCTGCCTTGCTTTCCATATCGTTCATAGTCCAATCGTCAATCCTAAACTGATCCTCCTCCTCTCCCTCTCATCTTCTTTGCCTACTTACCCCACCCTTCACTTTCCCTTTCTCTCTTCCCTTCTCTATCAGCCATTTATCATTATCATCCGCTTATCTCTTCTCTTCTTCCCCTTTAGTGATTGCGTCATCAATCAATCTGCTTAACAGTACCGTAATCCTCCTACCGTAATCTGAAAGCCGCTAAGCACATGATCTAGAAGATTTTCGGTAACGTAGGGAAGCTCTATTAGAACGCCAAGGACTAAAATGTATTGCAAGGTACTTTATTTCCCGATTGTTTTGCTTCTTTGTGCAAACCTTCGTGTTGGTATCTAGTTGCTCTTATTTCCTGAGTGAAGTTTGCGCTAACGAACCAGATCGGACAATACTTCATTGTCTCCAACCAATATCTGTCTGATCAGGTCAAATCGTATCCTCCGCCCAGCAATCGTCTGAACCTCTCATTTCCCCATGCTCTTTCGCCGGTTAGAGATGCGAGAGAGTATGGGAAATTTGGAGAGTCATTTGTCTCTAGGTCACGCCTGGCCCAACACACAAAAGGTGCCAAGCGCAAACAATTCCTCCCCTGATACATCTCAGCCTGATCCCAATCTAGGCTGGTAATGTATCTTGCTTTTCTTAGTGCCTATCGCAGATATCTAATCGCTGATGGAACGATTACTGAGCGAATACTTGTCATATAGCCTCATGTCAATGTTGCTCGTTGCATTTATCTGTGAGAGATATCAAAGTTTCAATGACCATCCGAGTTATCTGATCGTTCATTGATTCAGCTTATTGTTTCCCGTTTTAGATCGGAAATCGAGCCCGGCATTCCATATTCGATCGCTATCTTGACATACCATTCACCTAGACAATAATTGTCATCTTCAATTTCATTCAAACTTTTTTTTATGAATTGTGCCGCATTTCTATATGGCCCATCTTGCGCACTTGTTAGAAGCCTTCTAATAACTATTTTCTCCTTCCAATTCCTCGCCTCCCACTCACGCAATTCGCCCACAATGCCCTTCTATCGAAGATCAAGGATCACAATCAGATTAGGCCATCATCGTCATATTTTGTTATTCCTCCCCTCCTTCGCCACAGGGAAACGACGCAACCTGTTTCCACCCCCACATTCCGCTACGGACAGTTGTCACTATCTCTACCCTCTCTCACACTCATTTATATTCACGGAAATGCGAAGAGTGAAGAGGAGAGTTATGACAGTGATGGCCTTTGTGTGTATGGAGAGTTTCACTGGAGAGAAAGAGAGATAGTCATAACTCATACCGGAGAGTGGAAAGAGAGAGAGGGAGAGAGTTGGGACTGAGTTGTTGCCCCCTGCAGGGAATGAGAGAAAGTTTACCATCATTTCATGAGCGGTGTCGCACATGTGATCTAGAGGTAATCGGTTCTTCCCTCATTGTTCTTCATCCCGGATGCAGCTCACGTACTTGCGCACATCAGAGGTTCCAATCGGCCAGCAATTTCTTTGTCCATGATCCCGCAGGGTTCAATGCCCATCCTTCTCATCCTCGTGCCTCTCTCTCTCTTCTCAGTCTTATCGCGATAATAACCACCACATTCGTTCTCCTCCGTTAGAGTGAGAGAGAGAGACTCCTTTGCAAGACAAACAAACAAAATCCCGCGCGTGAATGTCCGAAATTCGAGCGAAATTCGAGATCGAGAGCGAAATTGTGTCTGAAAGCGTCGTGGCATTTGAAGATGTGGGAGAGGAGAGGATCCAGTGTTTTTTCCACTGCATTTAAATGCCACTGCTCCTTCTCTTTCGGGGTGCTTCCTGTATTCATTACAGTTCGTGTAGTTGATTGTGCTGTGCAACTTCTGTACAGTGCCTTCTTGCAGCGTAAACAGTCGCTTGCCCAGTATTTAGTGATCTCCTGTAGGACCCTATTTTCGCCTGTGACATATCTTCATGCATTCAGAGAGCTCAATCGAATATTGAACTCAACTCATAGGTTTGCCCCCACTAATTCCCCTGCTCCATCACATATCAGCTAGTCTCTGCTCCGAGAGGAGAAATGAGGAAAGTATTAGGAACACCTCCTCCTTCCTTCTCTCTTTCCTTCACTCATCAATCTTGCCAGTAATAGGCAGATCTCTCCATTTCCCATGCTCTCTTGTCGGTCAGAGAAGGCGAGAGATCAGGCGAAAGTGAGAGATCGAGAGAGCAATCCTTTTGACTGGGGCTTCCCGCGCACAACCCGCATATTTCTCCCCGCTTTAGCCCCGTTTTTGCTCCCGAGTCAAGTTTCGTTCGCAAAGTTTTGACCCTTACGTCTAATATTTTTTCGTTGCGATACGTTTCACGATTTCCATAAAGCGCGCATTTGTGAGACTAAATAATGTCACTGGTTGATGCATTCCAAATTATAATTAATCAAAATAAGCTAACCTAAACCGTCCCTTCCGGGGTACAAGCTGTTTTCTCCCTCCTGTCCCTTCTCCGTCTTCCATACACTATTTGTTCACTTATCGAAGGCCGAATCTTCCCGTCTCTCCCCCTCTTCTTCTTCTTCTCAAATGTGTGCCTGTAGGCGCTCTTTTGTGAGTGCCGTTCGCTGATATGGCTATCGTTCGAATCCGTTTGGTTGAACCATGAATTTAAACGGATATCATCTAAGCGATGTTGATCTTTTATTGTTGGGTTTGTTGACGGGATATGCCTATGTGATGACATTTCCGTTTTTGCCGGGGCTGTCGCATTTGAAGACGTTTTGTTGAACCGAGGATTCAAACGGAAACCGCCCCAAGTAGTGATCCCATGCATTTTTAACCATCTTGATTCTTTATCACTGGCATCCATCTATGTGACATCCACCAAATCCAGGATTCGAGAGTGACATTTTTTGAGCTCTACCAGAAGGCTGAGGCTGCTGTCCCTATCCATGCGAAGGGACTTCCTTTTTTTAAATTTTTTTCTATCGGTTTAACCTTTGATCTTGTTCAACACATGCGAAGCCGTCCGCTGGACTTGGTGAACAGATGTCAATTCGCTAATAGCCCTCGATGCTACGATCAATGCAAAAATGTTTGCGGCCGAACACCGTTCGAATAATGTTGACTTTCAATGTTATGCACTGCTGTTTGATTTATCCTGCATAAATTTATCTTCTTGTTTTGCTGCTCCGCTTAGCCTGTAGCGCTATTGAGTGTACCGTTCTTGACCCGTTACTCATCGAGCCAAACCACAAAAGCCAACGAATACCCCAACAAAAGATTACGCGCTTTTTCATCTGGGCCCAATATCGATGGACATCCATCAATCTCACATCCATTTCATAATTTCTTACCTGACCACGCTGCTGCACACATATCGGCACCGCATCCGGTGTTCCATCCTCCTCCTCCTTCCCAATTTCCCTCAACCCATTCGCACTCGTCGTCCATTTATCAGTTGCCCCTCCACTCTCCTCTCATCCCTCTCTTCCCTTGCATTGCTTGTATGACGGATTTTTTCCTCAGAAGCGCGCTCACCCAACTGCCCTCCTCTACATTAGCGCCTGTTGTTCTTTCCTCATCACTTTTTCGCCTTCCAAAACATGAAAGTTTGCCCGCGAAATTGCCCAGTAAATCAGCCCAAACCCAGCAAAGTGTCATTTTTGAGTGCCAGTTTACCTGAGTAATGCGCCCATTTCGACCCCTGCGATAAGTCACCCCGAAGTTGCTTCAAATGTTAGGGGCCAAAGAAGAAGAAGAAAAAGTTAGTCTCAATTAGTCGGGTTCGGCGCTTCTGAACAGTTTTTTGTGCTCTCCGAGGCCGATCCCTCGAGTTCGTTCCACTTATTCGCTCGGATCCTTGGACTCGAAAGTCACGAAAGTCTATTCGGGGAACGTTCTCGCTCGCTCTCAAAATTGCGGGGGAGAGGGTAGGTAAAATATAGAAGAGAGACTCGCTCAAAGGCAATGAGTGCCCCTCTCTCTCTCTTTTCCTCCTGAGACATAGACCAATTCCACTTCAATTATCCCGAGCAAGAAGAGGGACTGAGAAGAGGGAAGGAAACGTAAGGAGAAGTCGCTTTCGTAGCCCGCTTTTTGCGCACGTGGATTTTGCAAGTTTTTGATGAATCTCATGTTGATTTTGTAGCTTTAGCTCCTTTTCTCTTCGGATTTTCCAGCTTTATCTCAATTTTCCATTGCCTCAGGCCCCCTATTTTATGGTTATTGTGCACATTTGTAGGTTGCTTTGAACGTACCAGTAGGCAATCCATCAAAGGCAGGGGCTGGGATACAGTTTGGAGTCCGCCGTCGTTATTATTACGTTTTTTGCTGGTGTACCGAATGCAATAACGCACATGCTCAACAGATGTATGACTTTAATCAGAGAACCACTGCAATCTTCAAAGGCTTGTCGTTGCATGGAACATTACATTATTTATGGCTACGAGGGAACAAACCGTTCAGTGTTACGAAATAATGGACTCGTTTGTTTGGCTTTGAATTGCATGAATGGAATCTCCTGCGGTGAGTAACCTCTTGTGTAGGTATTTCCAAGATTTTGTCTTGAAATATTGACTACAACCCATTGATCCACCGATTTGTAAATTTGAAAAATAGGACATCTATTCTACGACTCATCCTGATCACGCAGAACGTTCCGCATCCAGCCCGATTCTTTCTTCCCATTCAAATCGCGTCGGTGACGGTCCATTTAGCATGGAGGGTATACCTACACCTCGAGTCCTCTCCTAATCTCACCCTGTCTCTCGACACTCTGATCAACGAGAGATCATGCAAATCGAGGAGAGTGCCCCATCCCCTCTTCCTTTCGTTCTCTCTCTTTATTCTTCTTTGTGGGCGCCGCTCATGGTTTCACTCTTCTCTTCTCTTTTAGCAGAGGGGAGAAATCACTCCATAAATCTGTCAATCGGCTTGCATTTTCGCCCCCTTTTTCGCTCCCCTCTGCTCAGTTTTGATTATGTTTCACGCATTTTGTTTCTAGCTGCACTCTGGAATCGTTTGTTGGGTCGTTTTCGAACTTTTCTATCACAAACTCAATTTCTACTCACTGGCAACTATTTGATCATATCAGTAATCGATCAGTATTCACTAAATTAGTTTATAATTATCATGTGGCTCAATTGCCCTTATCAATTGCCCTTATCAAATCACGTGAAGGTGTGTTCACTTTCGCTTTTCGGTCAAATTCAACTCTCTCCATATTCCCTGATCTCTCACCGGTCAAAGAAAGCGGGAGAGCATGCGAAATGAGGAGCGTGAGAACATCACCCCCTCGAATTGATCTCCTTTTATCCTTCCCTTTGATCCTTTCGCGACAAATTTCGGACAAACTCGGACACTCCTTTCGAATTCGTATTTTCATGGGTCACTAACTCAGCATAAACAATGAGTTCCAGTAGAAAAGTGCGCGTAAAGTGAGGTCTGACCACTATTACCTTGTTCAATGACCTTACCTTACTTTATGTTGAAGCCTCTCCGCTCCGAAAATAGTAATTCAGATCCCTGATCTCTTGTTCAAAATTTTGGCCATTTCCTATTCAGCGTTGTTACTGTTCTGTCCTAATCTGCGCAGATACAACCTATTTCCTTCTAAAAAAAACGCCTCCCACTCTCTCTCTCTCTCTCTCTCGATCAACCTCCTCATCGTTTTTCTTGCACCATCAGATGTCAACTTCTTTTTGCGCGCTCGTTGCTTCTTCTACAACATACCAGATCTGATTGTTCAAGCACATGCGCTGCCTCCGCTCTCCTCGTTCTCAGTACTCTCTCGCCTCTCTGACCACCTAGAGAGCACTCAAAGGAGAGAGACACATTGTTCATCTCTCTCCTCCTCGGAGTGATAACTAGTGACGACAGGAGATAAGATAACTGAGAGGGAGGGAAGATGTGATAAGAGTGTTGCCTGGAGAGACGACGGCGGGGAGGTCTTTGATGAGCAATCCTTGTGACTGTCTGATCGGTGAGAGAGTGCGGGGAATGCAGAGAGTGACAGTCTCTAGAACATTCTTATCACCTCTAGTTCATGCCAGTTCTTGTCTATTGGAACTTGTTTTCCCGGATTTCTGTTGAAAAATGATATTTTATTCTCTGTTCCCCTTCTGCACATTATCCTGCGCTGCCCTACCCGAAACCAATCATGCGAAAAATTGAGCACTTTCTTCCGGGAAAGTGCAGAACGTGCAGAACTGCTTTTTTCTCTGTAAGCTGTATTGCCGAACATTAAGTCCTGTAATATTTCGAATCATGTTTTCTGATTATGTTCTGATTGATTATCATCCCTTTCCACGTCCCCTTCCGTGCTTGGTAGCTCATCTCTCGGGAATCTCACTCGTTTCTTATTTACCTACTGCTGTAAGCAGGATAGTCAGCTGATCTGTTTTCCTTATCCCTCGATAATCACTGATTACTGATAGTCATCCATCACGTGTGTTAATTCGCCGAATTAAAAAAATTTCACCATACGTTATATCTGATGCATAAGGTTTGCTGGTTCATTATGCCCCAGAGCAAGAGTGATAAGCACCGCGAATTTGGAATTTTCCCTGCAAGCCGTGTCATCGCAAAACGGGTGATGATTTTTGCATACTCAATGATCGTCGAAATCAGATTCTCCGATGGTTTAAGTTCAGTCGTTTCAGCCGCCTTTTCCATCCTCTTTGCCCTATCGTATCAGGTTGAATAAACTCATTGCACGAGTTTAGACGAGGCGTTTTTCCACATCCCTCCCAACTGACTCCACTCAATCAATCCAATTATCCTTCGTATGATTGACCAGTGAGTGTTCCCGTTCCCTTCACTCTCAATCAATCCAAGCTGTTCACTCAATATCATCTAGATGGGATCGCTGTTTCGAAATCATGCAGAGGAAAACTCTTTTCCAAACTCTATAAAACCCTATTCCACAACTTTATCATACAATAAGTTCGCTATTTCCAAATTCTATCCTCGTTTCAAACCTTATAGCATGTCTGCTTTCAAGACAAATAATATCATCTGACAAGATGTTATTTCAAACCCGAATATCCGCGGAACAGTAACTGTTTCCATGCTCTACTTCATCCTGTCATGTCACATCCCCCTTCTATCCCAATCCATGCCTTCCTCCATCCATTCTCTCCTCTGTTCCGTCTCTCGTTTCCTCTCCACCTTCTTCTTTTCTTCTTTTTGTCATTCCGCCCCTCCTTGCCCAAATTCGCCCTCGCCGCAACAGCTATACGATTACCGCTGTTCATTTGCATACGGCGATTACCGTAACCTGCACTTTTTTTATTCTGCGTTTGATTATTGTATTCCGATCTGTGCTGGGCAGATTTATGTGAAATACGTCCTGGTTACCGTACTCCGTGATTGAGTACCGCGTGTTTGATTACCGTATACCATGATGCCGTTCTTCCAATCGATATCCCCCGATTACAGTACCCCCGATGGAGCAGATGCTCGGCGGCGTCCCACCACGACGCGTCGACTACAGGGAGAATCGGCTCAGTCGGGTATTGATTAGTTTTTTATAAGACATCTTCCACGGCAGAATTGAAACAAGAGAAACCGCAGGGTTTTGAGCTGAACGTGTAATATTTATCGGCTGTTGGCAAGAATGATAAGGACGAAGTTGAACAATAAGTTGAACAAGTTGAACAGTTGAACAAAACGCGAAATGTCTATCGGCTGTGATAAGGACGAAGTTGCTGTTTTATTTTTTGAACTGTCGATGTCCATCCCACTATTCATAACACTCGGCACAACGTTTGTTCATTCGATGAAACATATTCGACGTTAGGTCACTGCTGTTTTCAAAAAAAGTTCTCCAAAAATTTTATCATCACAATCCTATGAGGCTTAGTTTGAAGGCCCTTTCTTAAATTCTGATTCCCAAATCGAGACCCCACCCTCTCTCCCTCATCCCCGCATCGGTCACTTCGCATGTGCGAATGTGCATCGAGGGGTGGTTGAGTGTGCTGATTACTGATCAAACAATTCCTTCCCTCTCTCTCATCGCCATGAGAGTATCAGTACACTCAACCCCCTCTTCACCCCTCTCAATTGCTCTCCGAGTATTCATGATACCCCCGGCGGGTTGATATCAGCGGTTCCACCGACCCGGAGGATAGGTAGATTTAATGCGCATTCCCTGTGCGTCGTAGAGCTCCAGAATATTCGCTAACGGAATCAAACCCATCCATTCCCCCTGATTTATGTATTTCAGTTTACCTGGTGAACACTCTCGAAAATTGGTGGCATAGTGCATGCTAACTTTCCTCTCTGCTCCGAGTTGACCCTCGCCTAATTTCGGTTCATGATAATAAATATGTATATTGGGGTGCTGAGCCAGATTGACATACATTCAGTACATGAATCTTCCTCGTCAAACTCTGCGATCAAGCGTGGAGAACCAATTTTGTGTTACATCAAATCACTTTCCAAATATGCTTCACGCCTTTCTCTTCTTCCGAATTGTGCTATCTTCAGCAATGAGCGACGGCCTCGCTTTTAAAAAAAATTATAATTTAATACTTTCAATAACCTTCGAGTTTTTTTCAATCCCAAGTACCCAAATCGATCTCGAATGTTTCACCCATTGCGTGCCCCGCAACTCCTTGAATACTCCACTCATTTCGCTCTCGCCCCTTCCCAATCTCACGCCACCCGCCCGCATAAGTGGGTACTGTTATACGCACTCCAGAGTTACTTCTCTGCACTCTCCTCGTTTCACCTTCTCTCTCGCCACTCTCTGACCAGCAGAGTGCCCTCTGACACATCTGCTAATCTGCTAGCCCCCTCAGGAAGGAAGGGGGGGAGAGACAAAGGAAATGAGGGCGAATCCGCCTATCACACACTATAGGATGTTAGAGAAAGCGAGAGATCATGGGTAACGGAGAGAGATAGACTCATCCGGCCTCCGTTTACCAGTGCGCATCACATGTGGTTTCGCTGTGGTGGTGTCAGTCCGAGCCGCTTTGGCCGCCCCTCAGGCGTTTTAAATTTGCCCCGTTTGAATTCCAGTGTAGACCAATTGATCCCGATTTTATTGCGTTGTTCGGGCTTCGAAGAATTATTTTCTTTACGTTCGCGTGCGTAGGTCTCGATGTAGTCATACGTTTACTCTCCGATTCCCCCCTCTATCCGGAGATAGTTGCAGTATGAACCGAAACTTTTAGCAATCATCTAGCAAGGCAAGTCTCTAGGGAACAGATCATTACCACTCTCAAAGTGTCCCAGAGAGTGTTCCATCACTCCCCAATTATCTCTCTCCTACTAGACGCCTTTACCGTCTGGTAGGTCGTAAAAGTTATGGTGCAATCTAGGAGGGGAATGGGCCGAGGGGAGATCATTTCTGAGACGACCTGGTAATCGGTGCGTTCGCGTAGTGAGCAGCATTGTTTTTGCGCTTTCTGAGTATGATAAGCTTATCAGTGAATAAGCATCCGATTTGCGATACACTGATTATTTTTGTTTTCGTTCAAAAGCCAACCTTTCATTGTAGCTGATAGTCCACCCGAACTTTCACAGGCCCATTAAACATATTACTGCGAGATAAATCTTTAAAAATTGCGTATACAATGACCTCATTGCAGTCGATTCGTCCGTCGTCGGCCATCTTCCCGCACTTTCTCTCTCGCTCGCTGCACAACGTCTACGCGGACAGCAGCAGCAGCACTCCCAGGTCGGTGCTAAAACCAGGAACTCGGGAGGGCGGAATCTTGAGACAAGCGTTCTCATTTTTTATAAACCCTCATAAAAACTGATAATCGGTGCTCAAAGGATGAAATCAGAAGCGACTAAGTTCTCGATCAGTGTGAAATATTGACACTCGATACCCGGATATTCCCCCTTTTACATACAAAACGGCGTAGTGTAAGCCCTTTACGGGGACGCGACGGTGATAAGATAGCGAGAACAGATAAGGCGCGAGCGTCTCGGCTTACGCGCCTACTGCTTGTATTTTACAACCGTTGATTTCTTGATCTACCGGGAATGTCGAGTCCATTTAAAAAAAAAAATGATTGCACAGATTTCAAATAGGTTTCAGTGGTACTACGTCACAGTTTCTAAAATAGAACATTTGATTCTGGTCAGTCAGATTCGAGAAATCCAAATAATTTGAAACGTGTCCCATGAATATTCGATAACGCAGACCTTTCCACAAAATGGGTTGTGCGGTGGGCCCAAGAAGTGCTAACAATTCTTAATAATTCGAAACGTGTCCTCCCCCCCCCCCCCCCCCTGCACACATGCTCTCACATCCTGTCACTTTCCCATGAGCATGTGCCAGATGCGCGCACAAAATGGCCCGTTTAGGCAAGAAATGGGCGATTGAGGGGAGAATAAGATTGGAAGATAGACGCCAGCTGATTTCGCTCCCCAACTGTTCATTCCTTAGAAGGAAAGGGTCCGAATCTCTCACGGTTTCTCGCCCTTGTCTGACGGGTGAGGGACACTATGAAATGGAGAGAAATAGTTGCACGATCCTTGAGGACAGTAGTCATTTATAGGTTTGGGTACGGTGGATCTGATTGATTGATGGGGGCACGAATTCGAATTTCGCCTGGTGTTTCTTTCTGGTCGCTGGTGAACTTTTCGGACGGGTGGCATTCGGGGACATTGAGCGATTGAGAGAAAGGTGGAAGCGAATTCCGATGTTGCTTGCTTGATTCTTTTTTCATCTGAGAGTCGTTGTGTCTAAATTTAATTAACTTTAAACTTAATAATTCCAGTTGGGCGTCTAAACCATCACTATCGCAAGCGCATCTTCCGCAGTTGAAAGAGGATGAGGAGAAGCGGCTAGAGAGAGGTGCGCTTTTTCGAAATATATTTTTGAAATCGTTTCGGATGCGTTTCACATCTTCAATGTAATCGTTCTTACATGTTGCACTCGAATACTTCCTCGGGTAATACTCTATATAATAATAAATAATATTGATTCTCAGTGGAATCCCGGCCGGTGCTGCGCAGACGTCGTTTCAAGCACAGGAAATCGATCAATCTCGAGCCCGAGACGTCGGTGATCCTTGCGAGAGGAGTGGTGGACAGTAGCTCGAGTGAGGAGGAAGAAGAACGGTTAGGATTTTCTTATTGTTTCATTTTGATCACCTTCTTCGTAGTATTGGGTATATTTGGTAAAATACACTTCATGGTTTCGACAGTAGTTCGAGTGAGGAAGAAGAAGTGTCATTAGCGCAATGTGATCACTTACTATCACTTACTACTTTTTCTGAATATGTGGAGGAACCTTCGGCGTAAAAATATTAATTCTTGCAGTCCGGCTCTTCGTCGTCTGACCGTCGAGCAGTCGTACAATCTCGCCAGAGATCAAAGATCAATCGCCCCTCAGATCGAAGAACCAAAGCTTCGAGGTTTGATTTTTGATCTTTCGTTATCTTTGATCTTGAAAACACGCTCGTTATTGATTGGTTTTCTCCATGCGCTCGCTCTCTCACTCATTCATTTCCCCATCTGATCTTCATCACTCTCTCCATTCACCGTCATCTCTACGCGGTCAGAGAAGGTGAGAGAGCATGGGGATTGGAGAGAGTCTTCTCCCTCGTCCTTATCGCTCCCTCTCATTCACCGTGCTCAAGCACTGTGTGAAGAAGCAGTGAGAATCCCTTTAGTGTACTCATTTTCGGCCCACGCAGATGGATACATCTTAGTCGCTTTTGCTCATCGACTTTTTTTGCTCATCGACTTCTCAAGTGATTCAAATTTTCTCGCCTTGTCAGGATTCGCAATTGTGCAATGTCAGTACTCACGTAAAGTTCAGATTACCTCAGTCCCCACCCAGATTTCTTTATTATTCTTTCGTAACTTCTTTCATTTATCTGACAGCTGTCATTGTATCCTCCTCGCTCCTTGGGGCTCCAAACTTCGACTCTTTTATGATTCCATCTCTATTCCACTCCATTTTCTGCAACTAAACGGCCGATTTGTGCTCGAAATCTCCTCCATTTTTTGCTGTATTCTTCGCTCTTTCCACGCAACGAAAAAAGATGATGACCAAGAAAATGGCTGATCGTCGTTGACTCATGCTCTCCGATATGGAAGCTCATGGGTGATTTTCACACTCGTCTCTCGCCTTTCCCCACTCTCTCATCGGTTAGAGCAAGTGAGAAAGCACGGTAAATGAAGAGAACCGTATATGATCTGCCCTCTCCATTTCCCATGCTCTCTCTCGTCTCCTTTCACTCTCTACCGTCTCTTCTATGGCCCATTGTCTCTCGCTCCGGCCATCATCCATAACTGTCCTCTCTTCATACCACACAACACATTCCGAGTCATTTCACTTGACGAGCTGAGTGATTTCCTCAGACGCGTCTCATATCGATTGGTTTTGATCTTTTTTCTTTGTAAATTTATCGTTCTCCTTATTTTTCTGTATCCTCCGATTCGTAACTTCCTTCTATCAATGGATCAAAGGTGGATGATTGATGATTGATCCTCTTCGAAATGTCATGTTCAAAAGAGAGTAGGAATAGCACAGCTTGTAGTTGAATGATCTCCTTTTTCATCAAAACTATGGTATTCACTCTCTCGTTTAGTCTGATTTGCGGAACCCAAGGAATAAGGAGAGAGTCAAACCATAATTCGCTCATTTCTCAGAGCTGCCGGCGCTTATCCTCGAGATATTGTGATTGGCTTCCTGATAAAACGGCTAGATCTCCTCGAGTATCAGGGAAACTGAGCATGATTGAGCTCGTGCGCTCTTCTCGATTCATTTCCACTTTTTTCAATAGTTTTAATCACTCCGAGGAGTTAATCTTTGATCTTTTGCCAAGATTTCACGCTCCATTTCTCAGTCGAAACCCGACCCCATCAACCTCCCACCACTTCTTTCTCAGTATTCGCGTCGCCGCGCGCATTTGCCTATTCATAACTCGCCTCTCGACTCTTTTTCTTCCCCTTCTACTCGCGCGATGTTCACTCTGCTTTCACTACGCGAACTACGACTCTCAGCAGTTTTCGGTTTCGGAATACTAATTATTCTTTGTGCTACAATCGTTCCATTAAGAAGTCTCTCGATATCAGATAGTCGTGAAGCATAATCGAAACCATTCTTGCACATACTGATTATTCCACCTTTCGACCAATGTTCCGCACTCATCAGTCGGGAAGAAGGCAATTGGGCGCGCAACTCTCCTCTTTCTTCGTGCTCTCTCGCTTCTCTGACTTCCGAGAGACCATAAGAATCGAAGAGACGCGATCCCTCTTTGTCGCTTGGTTCACACTCATCAGTTGGCATTTCCATGTTCTTTCTCTTATCTTCTCCCTTTCTTCTCTCCATTGATGCGCCGCAGCTCCCGTTGATAATTGATCTTATTCTCGACTTTTCCTATTCACCAGAATCATGAATTCGATCTCTGAATCGATGCATGAAAATGGCTTCTCCTTTTCTCTCCATCGACTTGTTAGCTCAGCCGCTGTGAGATGAGGCACTGGGCAAATCGATTCCCAAATCGACCATGAATTGTGTTGTTTTTATACGTCTTGACCGTGGGAACATCAAAACAAGCCATTGACGGTCCTCAAATCGTTATGATTATTGTGTTGTTTTGACGTGTTTTGACCACGAATAACATCAAAACAGCTGCAGGTCCGTCGGCGCGACGATTCAATCGACGAAATCAGCAGCGCGCCCACCTCTCCATGCACTGTCTCCCGATATCGGAGGGATCCGCCAATGGGTACGATTTTTTGTTTTCTCAAATTTTCTGAAAATCTGCTAAAATATCTCAAAATATCTTTTGATCGGCATTTTGGTTACGTTTCACACTGGGTGCTCATTGGCTATTGGCAAAATGAATAGCTCTTCAGTGTCAGATTGAAAACAATGAATAACCAATTATCAGTCCCCCATCCGCTTTCTCGGCGGTGGTTCGCAGTGGCCGACTGGGAGGGGGCGGACAGGGTGCGGACCCGACGAGACCCTCGCCCCTGACCCCGATAGCATCGAGCTACCATCTGAAGGCCCAGAGCATGGCCGATCTCCATCGAGGCTCGTTATTTTAATTAATTTATTGAAATAATTTTTTTTATATCGTAATAATTCATTAGATCATGCTAGCTCTATAGGGGATGCTACGCCAAAATAATAACAAATGAAAAAATAGAATAATAATAATTTCAGGCATCGACGACGA
Source organism: Pristionchus pacificus (assembly GCA_000180635.4). Lineage (NCBI taxonomy): Eukaryota > Metazoa > Nematoda > Chromadorea > Rhabditida > Neodiplogasteridae > Pristionchus > Pristionchus pacificus. The sequence continues at coordinate 14,329,476 of CM026577.1, forward strand.
GGACGCCCTCGACTTCTCCAGTCAGGCATCCGTTTCTCGGTAAACGAACCAATTAATTTCGAAAATGATTCGCGAATCGAACGCTGTAAGCGCAGAAACCAAAGAAGCTCATGTAGAAGACAAAATAAAGCTAAAATGGCGAAATTCCAGAACGTATATGGAAGTGAAGAAGACAAAGTTCAATTTCGTTTAGGAATGTGCATGTGCGAAAAGTGTGGGAGTTCTTTACAGGGATTTTCACTATCTTCTTTCAAGTATTTCCGTAGTTTTGTGCTAATTATACTGCAGTTAGCAATCGGGGCGTTCGAACTGCGTAATTTACCCTATGATTCGATTATGCTCCCGCTCTCTTGTGTTTGATTGATGCGAACACTGATCGTGTCTGAGGGTTATTTCCTGACTCTCTCCGGTTTGCACTCTCCTTAGCTCTGTCTGATCGGAGAGATAGCTTGTGGAATGAAGAAAGTGGTATTGGTTATTACCGCACGGCGCCACGACGCACCTGTTGGTCGATCGAGGAATGATTATCCCCGATTTGCATGGTTTACTCGATTGCAAATTACAAGCATAATCCTGCCCCATTGTTATTAGTTGAAATTGATTCCAATTGAGTTTCACAAGCATAATAACCGTGAGAGAGCGCCGTAAGTTCTATTCCGTCTTCGTATAACATGCAAAAACCAAACGTAACAGAAGAGACAATATTCTCAATAATAAATTTGATGAGAACGACTGCATTTCAGTTGGACCTCCCGAATGCTCGCTGAGCTCGAATCCCTTCCCGGTTCACTCATGGACATCAATGCATCCACCCAATCGATCAGCCGACTCGGCCCCTCCTCCCATCATCCACCCTCCTCCTCCGATACCGTATCCATGACCTCCTCCACGCTATCGATCGATCCGCCTCGACAGCAACACTACCGTAATACATCTTTATTTGTTTTTTTTTTCAGAGAAATAATACGAATAGTGTATATTAGCTAAAATTAAGCACTGATCAGGAATTAGCTGAAAGCTTTGTCACTCTAGGACACAAACTGTTATGCTTCTAGGTAATCCGACGATGACGTCATCGCTCATCGTCGATTCGGAGCCATCTGGAGGCCGCTCACGTCGATCGTCGACCCTGACGGCGGGTCCCGACACTACAGTCGTAGGGTACGGTGGTATGCCTACCGTATCCTCGCGTCTCGCCGAATCGATCAGCAATCTGGACGCGTTGCTGCTCGAATCGGCATCGATTGCGAGTGGTCTCGACGCGATCGGGAGGGATACGGTAGAGGAAGGAAGGATCGATGGAGCGCCCCCAGTGCCGCCTCACAGAGCAAGTGTGGAGAATGGAAGGAATTCATTGATGGCAGGTAGGATAATTAGCATATTTCAGAGCAAGAGAACAGACATTAGGACACGTCAGGCTAACTGAATTAAAAATATTTTCTTGAAGTTCTCAAACGTTATAATCCAAATGTTGCCGAAAAATTGAGAATAGGATAATTAAGTATTCATATTTGAGCATCATCCGACCTCTCCGACTCCCGACTGTCCATTCTGTCACACAACACGGAAGCGAGTGGGGAAACATTGAAGGTGAATTGACACAGATCATCAAAGAGAGTTGAGGAGTGCAAGAACAGAAATCCTTGTTGATAGGGAAGACATTGCTCCATATTTGCAAACACTTCACATCCATCCATATTTGTTGCAAACTCCACTAATCATTGCCCTCTACTCCACCGTTCACGCTCAGATTACTCATCCACTCCTTCTCCTTCTTTTCCCTTCTTTCTTCTCTTTCCACTGTGTTCTTTTGTGGGAGTTGTCGCGACTGTCAAAGAAGAAAGAGAGCAAGGGAGGGGTTACTACATCCCCTCCCTCCTCTCAGCCTAACCCCTCCATTACTTTTACGGCTAATAGCCAATTCTCTCTTGATTTTGATCTCAATTGACATGAAAACACGGGTATCGTACCTACTGTAATCGTAGACTACCCTAGATTGTTTTGTCAAATGTGTCAATAGCCAAATGCTGCCTACATTACATAGGTGACTTAGACTACCTTGACCTACCGTAACCTACTCTAGAAATTCGATATCTTAAGCTACTGTAACCTACCGTATCTCTCAGCTCGACGACGATGCTTCATCAGTCCGTCTATCGCGAACTGATCTGACGCTGGACCTCGACTGCTGTGTACCCGAGGAAGAGGAGGAGGAGCCTTCGCCCATCGGTGGTGAGTTGGTCTCCTCATTTCGCACACTCTCTAACCGGACAGAGCGAGGAGAGAGAGCGCGCGAACTGAGGAGAGTCATTTCTCTAGCCAAGTCATACCTGACGATGAGTTGGCTCTGTTTTCACCCTTTTCTTGAAAAAATGCAGATGCGCATGGTTTCCATATCAGATCGCGTCATATCGATGACTAGGCGAGCTCATGAGATTAAAAAAATGAAATTCTACTTATGTTTTCTAAGAAAAATGTTCAATTCTTACCGAAAAGCTTAGGAGAAACAGAAAGTGCATTTTAATATTTATAAAATGAGAAAATGCCCTTCAGATCTGCCGATTCTCCACGACGAAGCGCGCCGCGCATCGGAAAAGGAGCCAAAACAGCAGGTCAGAACAACATTTTTCTTTGTCTCTCTCGATTTCTCATGTTCTCTCTTGCATCTCTAACCGGCGAGACAGCACGAAGAGGGTTTGCATTCTTCTAATCTCTCTGTCTTCCTGCCGACTCTCTCGATCGGGAGTGCTCTCTCGCCGAGAAGAGTCGCTAAAAGATCTCTCTTCCTCCCCGTCTTGCCCATTTTATGGCCAGCGGTAGCGCATGTACACCCCTCCCCTCCTTTGATCCCTGCTTGATGGGTTGGGCGGCGGGAAATTGGGTTGGTTTCGCGATAGTTGCGATTTATTCGTTTGGCAATGCTCTAAAACTGCTCTAGACTACGTAAGATTCATTGAAAGATCATCGATGATTAGATCAGATCGTTTGCCAGTGTGTATTAATCGTCCATTCTCAATCTCTTCTTATCACTAGGCTGGACGATGGTTGGACGCATTGTTGATAACACAAGCTTCCATCGATTCGCGAGTATACCTTCGATGCTTTTTTTCAATCCAGTATCACGTAAATTTCATACAGTATGCACTTTCATGTTTATGATTGTGAACGTTTTTTTTTGAGTGATCACACCCAAGGATGCATTATCTTCCCTGGTCCGATTACAATTAGTGATCTCAGTGAAACTCAAGTCAACTTCTTCATTTTTTTTCTGAATTTATCTTCGAGGCATCTTTAATTACTTTTTCGTTCCACAAACCATGCATCTTCTGTTGTATTCACACTGCTCTTGCGTATTTGTGATTAGGGTTAAACTTAAGTGAAATATCTGAAATTCTCGATCAGAATCATGCTCTCGCTTTCCTGCAATGTGGCTTCCAGCAGGTGCCTCGCAGCCCTTCAAGGGCGATTACCAATCTCCTCCCCTCTCTTTACTCTCGATCAGCCTGTGCTCTCTCCATTTGCCACACTCTCTCATCCTCTCTGACCAGTCACGAAGTACAAGGCAGCTCCCGATACCCGCTCATTATGCTAACGCACGCGTCCGTCTCCATTTACGCTGGTAATTTGGTGTAAGGTTGGGCGATCGTCTCGGTTAGAGCGACGAGAGTGTTCGTGAAATGAAGATATGAATTCCTCACCGTCGTGATTGGAAGGTGCAAGATTCCTCTCTTTGCTCATGTTGCTAGTGTCCGTGTTCGCTCTATTGTGCTCTATACACGTATCATCTATTTAAACGATTTCATTAATTTAATTAATTAATTAATATTAAAATAACATAATTAATTTGTAGAAGCGCCGCTCCGTGCTCGAGGACGACAAGTACCCGCTGCTCCAGTCCATTTACAGGTATTGATTTTATTTTCATTTTTCGAATAAGACCGAACTCTCTCTAACGAATGAGCATCTCTTTCAATGCTTTGAGAATTGGGTGAAACTCAACCGGTCAAATCGCCGATAACTAATTTTGATCTGACATGGAAATCGTTGAATTCGTATGACCACGTTTTTTTTCTATCAATATCCGTACAACTTACTGCATCATAGTTCAAACCAATAATGATAGAGCTGCCGCTAATCACCGTGCCTCTTCAGACTCTCGCAGTCAATTCACAACTTTGCATTACAGTCGCTAGAGCTAAATCAATAATGTCAAATAATCATTAATGAATGTTATCCTTGCAGACTGTCTCAGTCGATGTACGCCGACTCGTCGATGGCGGACGACGACTGTCAGACGGAGGGAAGGATGGAGAGATGGCAGAGGGAGAAGAAGGTGAGGGCATTCAAGTCCAACTTGTTTACTAGATTCGATAAAAGTTACACTTGTTACGTACATTGTCGTAGTAGAGCTAATAGAAGAGGGTCATGATTCTGATTAGTCTTAGAGTCAGAGGTAAGGAGGTGACTTCTGATTATGTCAGAATCAGCATGGTTGAATGCGCTTCCAAATAGAGAAACATATCTTAATGTTAGTGTTCTAAAGGTTCAACAAATGGATAGTTGGGTACATCATCATATTTCTACCCTCTGTCCTCCCTCCCATTCACATTCTTGCATCTCGATTTCTCATTCCTCGATCACCTCTCGAAAAATTGTGAGACATCTGGAAGGGATTCAATGCTCTCCTGCCGTTTAAATGTCACTCCCGCCGATTCACATTTCCCATCTTTCCTCCCTCGATTCCATCGCCCCGATGTCATTCTCATTCACAAAACTGCCCGAGATTCCGATTCATTCTACGCTAGAAATTCCGTGATATCATCGACGTTTCCCCCTTTTTATCTGTAACTTTGGCACATCGACTTGATTGCGTGTTGATTCATGCTCAATTAGATGGAACTCCATCCTGACATCATTTGCCTATCACATTGTTAAGGCGCCTAATCAATTAGATTTGTGTAGTAGCTACTAGGGATGGAAATTCAATACCAATACCCAATTAATTGGGTGAGCGCGCAAGAGAGACGCTGCTCTCTCGCTCGAGATTGACAGAGAGTGAAAGGGATTATGCAAAAGACCCAATTAATTGGGTGAGGACCCAATTAATTGGGTCAAAAGTGAAGTATTCAACAATTTCTATCATTCTTGAGATCGTGTAAAAATACCAGATCACTTAAAATATGTTTGATAGTAATCTAAGATCTATTGGAAGGTGATACGTTGATAAGAAGATATGATTGCGGTTTTACGAGAAACGCTCGCGTGAAACGTAGGGAGGTTCCTCTCATTCCGCTCCAACTACAGCGGTGGCCGAGTGGTTAGGAGTGGAGGCTGGTAAGCGAGAGGGCACTGGTTCGAATCCCACCGCTTTTTTGTTTTTTTATGCAGTTTTTCAATATTTTTCAATTGATACCTAGTGATAATGGCATGTCCCCCAAGAAAAAAAAATTAAAACTACGTTTTGAAACGAAATTCCTGAATATTTCCTACAAATGCAGCGTTTCAGGTATACTGCACGAGTGGATGCTACTATCCATTTCTAGGGTTTGTGCATGATCACTCTAAAAAAATATTTTTAATTTTTTGAAAAAAGTCAATAAAAAGTCAATACACCCAATTAATTGGGGTCTCTTTTCTCTCGACCCAATTAATTAGGTCGATTTGCATAGCCGATTTCCTCCCTCGCTCGGTATTGAATGAGAGGGAGAGAAGAGAGTGAAAAGATTGAAGTAATTGGGTATTGGTTTGACATCCCTAGTAGCTACTCGTGATGTTTATTGTTAGTAGAACGCTCTTCGTTTATGGATTTTTGTGAAATATGCATTCGATGATTACATTCGATTTTGTGTTTCATGCAACACTGAAATGCCCTGAAGTTTGCATGATCACAATGATCGTTCAGCCTCATGTCGAAAATTAGCACTGCTCTGATTCCGGTAGACCTCATGTAGATAGGCTGATCTTGGTAGTCACAAGTTGGCACATATTCATTCATTCATGATCATTCGTCTTTGGTCGTCTCCTTGCCATAATTCGATTGATTATGTTTCACTCATGGCTGATAGAGACAAAGCTCACGCTGACTTTGATTAATCGCAAGCTGCGACGGTTTTAAAACATTAAAAATTCAACTATCGCCGTTGATCTCCTTTGCTTCTCCTTCTTGATCTACTCCGTCTTCCTGTTGCATTCCCCCACTGAAAGTGCGCCTACTTCGATCGTCGCTCCTCGAAATTCGAGACTATCGCGGAAGGAGACAACAGCACCGAAACATGAAGGAAGAAGAAGGAGGAGAGGGGAGGAGGGAGGGGGGAATAAGGAGAGGGAGGGTGTAGTGAAATGGATACGATCACTAGCAGATCATTGTTTCTCTCTTCTCCCTTCGCATGTAAACAAGCTTCTCGCTAATTGAGGAAATCGAATGGGCGACGAGTTGGCAAAAGTAAGTGGGTACTAACGATTTGTGACTATTTGAGCTGATTTTCCCTGGGATGAGCCTAGTTCTTCCAGTTTATCAGGAATGATTGCGCTTGCAGCTAATGAATATATTTCCCCATGTTTTCGTCAAGCCTCGAGGTTCCTCATAAACCTCACCAAATTACCCTGCTTACAAGAGTCCTGCGACCCAACAATACTCTCACAAATGTCTCATTACTTGCTACCTCCTCTCACATGTAGCAGTGAAGATCCCTCCCTTCATTCCTCCTGTTCTGTGAAGGCCCAGAGCAACCAGATATAAAGCGACATGAAGAGACGGATTCTTAATCACCCGCTGCTCCCTGCTCCCTCTTCCTTGCCCGCTCTAATGAGTAGTGTGTTTACCAGACGGTTTACCTTCTCTCTCTCTCTCCTCTTGATCCAACCCCCTCCTGAACTCTCTCTCTCTCTCTTTACTCGAATCGAAGGAATTCTTGATGGGGTTCTCTTCGCGATCTTAGTCACCTTTCATTATGAGATCCTCGCGCTTTTGCCCCACTTGGAGACGATCATTTCAACCGTCCGATGAGGTGACATTTTTTCGAAACTCTAAAATGCATCGTCTTTAGAAAACTTGTCATTTAATGCAGAGACTATGCTGATTCGAGTGTCGACTCAACAGCATTGAACTGTTGAACGTATAATAGTGTAGGACAGTATTGGCGCTACTTTAGGAAATCCCTACAGGTAATGGGGCTACTTATCCCAATCCGTGTTTTCACCCTAATTCAACGCGCTAATTCACCGCGGTGTCAGTCGCTTCCCGTGGTTCCACACTCGCAAGTTATCTCTTGTTTTCGTTCCTGCAGTAATCTCTACTGATTACGAGAAAAATGCAGGCAGATAACGCTCTCGATTCTCCTCGCGAGTTCTCTGTCTATTAGTGATTATCCGTCTCACTCGGGATTCTGAGGCGCTGAGCGCATGGGAAATGAAGAGAGCGGATCTGATCGTCTTAGTTTTGTGTCAAAACGAGAGATAAAATCTGACGAGCCAATTCTGAAATAGCTCCTCAGATCCGATCTATGAGACTCTTGACTCATTCGACCGTTCTATTTGTGAGATCCACAATTTCTCTTCGGTTTTCGGATTCTTTCTGTAACTTTTTCTTGGTTAAGACAAGCCAACTTTTCTCTACTGCTCGCAAAAGTTCAGGATCTTTGCGAGCGCAAGTAGGCTAAGATGTCTCAATAGTTTGTTCTGACATCATTGCATTATCCGAATCTCATGTGGTTTCACTGGTCGTGCGCCCCACATAGCGTAGATAGTTATCATAGATAGTTCTGTGAAATTCCTGATGTGGGAGCACCGTTTTTACCTTTTGCACCAACGCGTTTCATATTGTTCATAGTTCAGTCTCGACCCTCCCTAACTCCCAGCCAAGTGCTAGCTAATCTCCCACTCTTGACACCCGGTTGCCCCGTTGTCCCCTGCCCCCTCATCCACCTTTGGCCCTGCTTTGTTGTTTCCTACTCAATGAACCCCTCTCCTCCTCCTTCCCCTAAGTGTCCAAGTGGTGTAATGCAGTGGGGGGTAGTATTCAGATGGCTACTCTCTTATTCTCTGTGCCCTCCTCCCTTCCCCACTCTCTCGTGTGATCATCTGGAAAGCAGCCTTTAACCTATCTCCCGTCTCCCCTTCTCTTCCCCTCTCCCTAGATTGGAGTACATCGAGAGTCGATTCGATCTTTCCGTTGATCGGATGTTGCCTGAAGTACTTTAGCGTTAGAATTTCCGAAGACCTTTTCATCGATCTTTTCTCTGAATTGAATCTCTGCTGTTCGATGTTATGCATCCTCCTCATTGCCTTTAATCAATCATTTCCGACTTCATTAGTACAGCAGTTTTTACCTCCTCCTGTGCTTGATTTGCATCGATTATTCGCTCATTCGATTTCTTCTGCGATCTTGCACTGTAAATCAGTCAACTTCTATTTACTTGACGGCACTTTTTCTCATTCCAATTGACTCATTCATTTCTCACTTACTCATCTTCCTCCTCCATATTTGAACCCGACTCGTCCAGTTCCAAACCCCTTTCCCTTCTTTGATCATTCCCTTCTCTTTGCCAATACCTCCTTCCTCCTCTTCCCTTTCCTCCTCCATCTATCCCATCTAACGGCGGTTCTTCTCCTATTCAATCGAGAGTAACGACCGCTCGAGAGAGAGAGAGAGAAGCTTTTGTTGTGCAAAGAAGAAGCGGCGATCTCGGGTCAACACAGTTGAACTATGGGTTGTCTTTATGGTTGCTTCAGTTCGAATGACCTCCTAAAAAGTTCGATTAGCATTTTTGGATAAGCAGCTCACACACTATCACTCTACTCTGCGTTTCAATTCAATTCAACTATCAATGAAACTCAACTGATCCTTAGACCAATTAATCCTGAGAAAAAGCGCAACGCCAACATCATTGGCTACTCGTGCATAATTCATACGTCCACCCTCCTCCTCGGGTTGCCGAATGTACATGATCGTCTGGCCACTCAGATACTCTCTTCATTCTGCGCGCTCTCTCGCTTTCTCTGACCGACCAGAGATCATGCAGAACGAAGAGAGCATCACTCCTTGACTCTCTCCATTCCGCACACTATCTAGTTTTCTCTGACCGACGAGAGATCGTGCAGAATGGAGAGAGCGGCTTCACATACTTCTCCCCGGGCGGATGGAATTCCACAGTGCTTCTCATCTTACCCGCACGGAATATGATAGATATCGAGGAGTCGGATGGAGAAGGGAATACATTAGTCCTACTTCATTATCGTATATCTCCGGATGCGGCATATTGATGAAAGTAATCAGGATCTGTAGTTATATCTTGAAGACTGCGAGGATCTCAATCCCAGACTAACAAGAAGGATAACGTAAGAGTACACGTCGTTTGATATCTCTCTGACAGAGAGGAGGAAGAGGAGATGTGCTTGCAAAGCAATGATAATGTTTTTCAAGTAAAGCGCATATTCATGTAACGAAACAGTATTGATAAAGTTGCAGTCTCACCATGAGATAGCACATTGATTCGAGAGTGCACGCCCCTCCTTCCTCCTCCCTCCTTCTTCCTTGCCCGCGATGAGATGTGTTTGCAAAGCAATGATGATGATGGGGGGAGGGAACTGTTACGCGTGTATGGAACGAACGGCCCTCTCTGTACATAGAGAGTGAGGGGGAGAGAGGGAGGGAACGATCATGCGATGATCATAATCACATCTGTGAGCGAATGAGCCTATTTCATGGGAAAAGCGAAATCAATGGTGTATCATGATGCTTAATCATGAGGAACAAACCCGTGTCAAAGTTGTGAATAGTAGAAGCAGTTCCACCAAAAACTGATAGTAAGGCGTAAAATCAGTGAGCTAGATTAAACCAGTATAGTGCTGAACCGTACGATCACCATCTCCATCTCTGCCTGTGCTCTGTATCAAGTCAGATCAACAAGACATCATGCGTAACTCGGAGAGCACGTTCCCAATCTCCCTCTCCCTCTCCTCTCTTCTCCTTATTCTCTTCTTCTTCCCCTCCTTGACATTCCCCTGTCCCTCCCATCACAGTGATAAGCATTCACTTCTCTCTCTCTCGCGTGTAGTGACTCACTCTACGGCACCGATTCGGGAATCGCCCTCCATTCTCGCCACCTCCCCTCTCCCCCCTCCCCTCGCCTCACCTTCCACCTCCCGTTCTCCCACCTTCCCTCCTCCCTCCTCCCCTCCGTTCACCTCCCACCTCCCGTTTTCCCACCTCCAAGTGGCGTTCCTCAACGCTAAAGGACAGGCAATTCGACAACCTCACCTCCCTTCCTCGCCCTTCCCTTTTCCACCCCCTGGTGACCCGAATGGGCAATCACCGCTGCTGATATTTCCCGTTCTCTTCCCTCCTCTATTCCCTATTGTGGCAACAAGAAGGAGAAAGTTCCGTAGTTTGAGAACAGCCAAGTGAAATCGACATGGAGCCATGCGTAGGTTTTCACATTTTTACTCTTTTTCATTCCATTTTTCGTATAACCGGCTACAATATGGCTTACTTCTTACTATTATGCGTTACCTTGCGCGTGGGTTAGCTTTTTTCGGTTGGCTATTCGTATGGCTATATATTCGCATGCGTTGGTTACATTTTGATCAGTATGCAATCAGTTAAAGTATGACTTCCAAACGGGAAGTTCTTTTCCTTCACGGTTCACTAGCGAATCATGCTCGTTTCGCTCTTTGCTATCACTTTTGTTCCTCCTTCCTTCCTTTTCCTCTCTTCTTTTGTTATTGCTCTCTTTCTTTCCCGGAGGACGACGCTAATTGATACGAAAATTGTTGATCGTTGACCATTCTTCGTGCTTGAATCACCCATTGACTCAACCTATTGATTAGCGATGTCCAATTGTGGGGAATGCCCCCCTTACTCATACGACATTGTCTCTGATGAGTTAGGGAAAGGAGATAGGTTATCATGAGTCAGTTGAGCGCCGCCTCCTCATTCTGCATTTTCCGTCACATGCTAGAAAAAGCGAGAGAGCATGGAGATTGAAGAGAGTGTTGATCTCTCCATAACGCGTTGACTCTCGCCGGTTAGAGAAAGCTAGAGATCATGTGAAATGAAGAGAGTGATCTCGAGGATGCGTAACCTGTTCTTAGAGTGGGAAGAGAGAAAAGGTAATTAAGAAGGATATTGTTGCGAATGTTGAGGGGCGAAAATAGTGACAGGGTGTACTCAAAGGTTGTTCCCGATTAGATCTCTCACGGCATGATGAAAATAACTATAAAAGAAACACTTCGATGGAATCATTCAGTGATAATTTCTTGAATAGATTCCATGGAAAAAAAATCCGTAGATGATTTTGATGGGTTTGTTCTATTCTTTTATTATCCTTTATGTGGATAACGTGAATTGTCTCAAGGAAATCTCAAAGTGCACACTTGCTAGCACTGTTCCCTCTTACGATGTCATTAGGTAACCCGTCCACCCCATTCCTCTTCCCTCTCCTCCTCATTCTCCCTTGTAAACGCCCCGTCACACCGCATCACCGACACTGTCAATCAGAATGAACGAGTAGGTAGATTGATCGAAGAGTGGTCTTGGTGACGTCATCGATGATTCTGAACATAGAGACCTGGGGGTTATCCCCCGAACCGTCCCAATAAATCAATCAACATCTATCCCGAACATGCTTTCGCCTCACCTAGAAGAATCAAGACCTGAATTTCAACCTGAAATCATTTAAACGACGACGGACCTCCACCACAACCAATCGAAGATTAATGCTATTATATTGCCCTTTAACCTGGTGTATAGATTAATTGAACTTAATTTAATCTAATTGGAATTAATTGCAGGCTTCGTGCGCGGAACGAATCGGTTCGTCGTCTCAACCACAACTGCGCACAGCCAAAGTGGCATCGTCCATATCCATTGGTTAGTGTCGTTTGAAATGGGGTTCAACTCGTCATTGAATAAGTTGTTCAACATGGCCCTCATCAGGGAAGAGTGAAACATTGTATTGTTTCTACTTTGATCTGAATTGACGCGGAATTGAAATTATCTCGCAATCTCATATTAACTGATGAATGTGAAACATATTTGAAACAATTTTTCCAATTACACGACGGAACACGAGTTTTGAGCTTTATTTGCTTTGTTAATTTGAAACAATTAGTAATTAATAAAATGAAATTGCAGACACGCCTCCTCCCTCGGTCGATCACGTCGTTCAATCTCTATTACGAGCAGCGAAGAAGGGAGAGAAGAAGGCCGGAAAGGTGAATACTTTTGAAATTGATTAACCCCATCATCTCGACTACCTATTTTTCTTAGAAGAACGTGAGTTTTTGACCTTTTTCTGCTAAAAGCTTCAACTATTCGAACAGTAGCTACGCTACGCCCCCCTTTGTTTCCCTGCTCGCCTCTGTTCGCTGATCTTTCCACTGCGAACAAGTCGTCGAGTCTCCACGCAGCCCCTTTGAAATCAGATCCGATTTGAGCGAGAGTCATGAGAGAGAGACAGGGACTCTCCTCATTCCGCACGCTCTCTCGCTTCTCTGATCACCAAAGGAACTAGTAGAACGGGGAGAATTGATCATGACGAACCGAGAATGAGCGGCGAAAAAAACGAGGAACCTCTCGCTCTCACATGAGAGAGGTGCTTGGGTTACGGCGGCGAGTGGCTAGGATTCGATTGTCGTCAAAATAATGGGCAGTGACGGTCGATTCTTGGTTTATTTGTTGGGCTGCAGGGTATCGGTTAGTCTGTAAATACCTTCTTCACCGTAGTCTCTGACCTGAAACCTGCAGCGCTACTTGATTGCACTCTGCGCTAGTCAAGTTCCGGGTTCACATCTGGAACCCAACTCGCGCTGTTTCTCATTTCCTAAGTGCGATAGGCAAATCCGTAGTAATTATAAGATGGAAGTATCGATGCATTTCCTCGTCTTTCCGGATCACAGTTGGTTCCCAGATTCCCGTCCATTTCTCATTTCCTCGCATCTCTCCGCCTAATCACCACCCATCGCTCAGTATTTATGCGATCCTCATTGCCGTCGGAACTCTTTGCCTCAACTCTATTCCCTTTGTTTCCTCCTCGAGTCCCAACGCACTAATTTGCTCAACCGCAAATTGATCAGTGCCGCTGATAAGTTGTGGTCTCATTTTTCCCTTACCTTTTTTCTTCCAATATTTAGATCATTTTTTTGGTTCACGAAAGCCGACGGATCATTAAAATATACTTGATCCATTACTTATGCTTATATCGTGAAACATATCACAATTTCTTTCGCGAAACTCAATGAATCCAATTCAGGACGCAGTAACTCAGACGTCCCCCGCCCTCTCTCGTTCCTCTTCATTCGATTGGTTGGAGACGGGAAGTGTGATTACTTCCACGCCTGTATCTCTCAGGTATGATGATTTGTTAACTAATTCGATTGTTTTACCCGGCTTTACCGGTGTATCAAGCTTGTTCTGTAAAATAGGTTCGATTGTGGAAGAAAGCTTTCCTTTACCACTCGATCATACGGTTTCGTTGAGATAATAATCGATTGCGCCTATATTGCCATTGTCGCTGCTTCGTTATCAGTACAGTCACCTGGCAGTGTCTAATCTGCATAAGACGCAGTTTTCACTTCCCGCCTCTTCTCTTTCCATGCATCATCAGTGATAGATCAGGCGCAATGAAGAGATAACAGGGATCTTTATAATAACTAAATTCTTTCACATCCTTCCATCCAGAATGCGCACAGACAAATACTCTCGCGCAGAGTAACAAAAAGCAGAGAGTGGTGCGGGGGATGTTTGGAGCAACCTGGAATGCGTCTGTGCGCACTATAGAGAAGAGAGAGAAGTGTTCCGGTGGGCTGTTCTTTGGCAAGGAATAGAGAGGGATCGGATTGAAAACTACCGAACAAAACGACAGAAGCAACTCAAGCTATCGGTCACGTTTGTTAGAATCTAAAAAAAAAATTGGAATCTAAAATAACAAAATCATTCTTAAATAATCAATAATTCCCTTCAGAGCGGACGAATCATCGAGCGAGGACGCGGCCGATCGAGAGGTTCGCGCAGTGAACAGCGCCGCGTCGGCGAGGAAAATGCGGTGAGCTATTATTATATTTATTCCTGCGATCAAGGAAATATTATCGACATATTTTCCACAGTAATTTGTAGCAATCATGAAACAACATATTTCCTAAAACTTACTTTGAAACCTCATTTAGGCATGCTCATTATCCCGATCACATTACATCTCTGAACCGTATGATGAAGAGATCAAAGATCACTTTCAGCCTCGACCAGACAATGGACGAATCTCTGGCCCTTCTGCACATGATGGCAAAGGACGGCGGAGAGGCTGCCCCAGTTGCGTCCCCGAGGAACAATGCGAGACTGTCCAGGGTGTCGAGGTAATCTTTATTCTGATATTTTTCTCAATAATAATTTATTTTTTTTGTTCTAAGAATTCGTCGCTGTGGCATTGATAACTTCGCTTCGCACCTGACTTGTATTCCAAACATTGTAGGGATTCTCGCGCTCTTCGCAGCTCCGCTCTGATGCAGCAGCAGCTGCAGAACGGAAGTGCGACCGCCCGACAGAGTCAGCTACCGGGTAACTAATTTAAATATTACCGATATAATCCTGCATAATGAAAAATACCTAATTCCTTGAGTAAATAAAAAGAGAAATCCCCGAAAAATAATGACGAACGCTGTTTCGCCATTCGACGCGAAAATTCCTTAGTAAATAATATTCCTCCCACTTCTCCGCGAAATTGCCAACAATCACATCGGGAAGAAGGGATGGCACCCGAAATCGATAGTATTTCCCGCATATTTTCACTATTTTGACGAATTCCGAGATGGATAGACCGTCTGGGCCAGATACTGTGAGATATTTGCCATTTTTTCGTTATTTCCCGATTTATCTTTTATATCTGGCAGCGCCCGTGACCGCAACGCGAACAACGTCCAGTGCCATGTCAGATTCCGTCTACGACAACGTCCATTCGGAGAGGAGCCGAGGTGATCTTTGATCTTAGATCTCCACCTTCCCAACACCTCTATCAATCCACTGAACAGGCCCAATTAGGCAGTTTCACCATTGCTCGAAAATGCGACTTCATTGCATAGGCTGGAGAACGGCACCCGCCTTTGATCTTTTCTCGATGTAAACCTGATCTTGTGAACTCGCTCGTTGTTCAAAGTGCCTCAGTTATGAGCTCTCCTCAAGAAGAGACGAGCTTCTCTGAGTCACGAAGAGTTGTTCCTCATTGCCCTCTCTCGTGCTTTCTTTCGTTCGCATCTGCGCTCTCTCGGTCTCTTCATTTCGCCTGATCTCTTGATCGACGAGAGATCATGGGAAATGAAAAGAGAAAATTCATTGGATGTATCTCCGCCGCGACTCTTTTTCTACGCGAAATGTGAAGTCCGACTACGATCGCTCAAAAGTTCCGTATCATGAACATAATAATCGTCTTTTCGATCTCTTTATGGTCTCTCGCTAGACAGATCCAATTAGTAAGCTGATAATACATTGAATGACCATCTCGATTTATTTATAGTCTCGTAAAAAGAAAGGAAACACTAAGAATCCGATATTTCCTCGATCAATTATCACTGTTCTCTGGCTGGTTAGAGAGAGAGGCGAGAGTGCGTGCGAAATGGAGAGAGTCAGAGAATAAAACTTAATATATTTCAGATGAGGATGACGACGATGATGATATCCTGTCGGTGACGTCTTCCGAGATGCAGAGACCAGGTATGCTGACCTTTGATCGTTGCATATTCTCACAATGCTTCTGCATTTGTGAAGTTGTCTAGAATAATTTTTAATCTAAAATGTTTTGCTACTCAATGCTTCTCTTATTAGAAATTGAAAGATTCTTGCGAACTTATGCTGAATGTGAAACGTAACCATTTTAAATTGCTTCGTTCAGTGCTGAACAATTCGAAGTTCGCCCCTCTCAAAGGCGTCAATTCCGTGCCTTCGGGATACTCTTCTCCCAGAGCAAGCAACTTCATCGATGAACAGGTAATTAGATAATCATTTTTTTTACTTTTATTTTATCTTTTTCAATCAATATTCACCAGAATTGACACACACATCAAGTACACTAACTACTTTGTTATTATCATGTAGCTCGTAGGTGTTCCAAGTTCATTGGCCCACACATCAGCATCTAATATCCCACCAGAAAATGGAGTAGTCTAGACAGGCTCTCACACACTTTTTCGCCGGGCTTCCGAAGCCATTCTTTGCTCTCTTTCTTCACATACCACAAAATGTGCTGTAAACTGGAGCGGTTTGATTACCATTAGTGGCGAGCAGTAAAAGACCCGCAAAGCACACGATAGTAAAAACGGCAGCATCACCAAGTATCATGAGATGAGTACTCCAGTAATTGCCCTTCCCCTTCCCCTATTCTTCGCTCTTTCTTTTTGGCCAGCCAACCCACTTTTTGACGATTTTCTCTGCCCCCTTCATAATTGCTCTCTCACTGTACTGGACTAGTAGAACTTCCCTTTCTTGGGCCATCTTGAGTAGAGATGACTTTCCCTTTATTTTATTGGCTTTTCCCCTTTATTTGAGCCATCATTTTCCAATGCCTCTCTATAATTTGTATGCAGTTCGTCCGAGTGTGGCCATAGAGTGAACGGGAAGGTGAGAACTTGCGCGATAACCATCTTCCACATCTTCACACCTACCCGTTCTTTCTCTCTCTCTGACCATCCACAGACAAACTACTGCCATATTATCAAGTATGACGGGAATCACACAATTTTCTCTTCTATAGATTTTTTCATGAGTATTCTGTAAACTCGGTGAGTTACCGTACTTTATCGATCGATATTTGATCTTTGATCACCCCCTCCTCTACAGGTGCCACTCCCTTCGACCTCCTCCGCAGTCGCCGTAGATGATAACTCGGCCCTAAAATGGACACTTTCGCGAGCGGGTGAGCCCACTTTCACCTATTTCAGGGCTATGAAAGACAAGAGACAACGTGAAATGGCGAGAGCACTGTCGGTTCTTAAGTGGCTCTATATAATTCGGACAGCTTGTTGCGAGCATTTACGGTCTGTTCAGATTGGCGGCTTTTAGGCGCGGCCCTTTGCCCTATTTACTCCCGCGATTTGACCGCTTTTTTCGCCTCTAAATTATTCAGTTATTCAGGCAATGCGCCGGATTCGGTTTCGCAAGAAATCCCATCCACATTTGGTGCGTATGCTCCGGTAGGCGCCACGTCCTCAAGCATAACTTGATCCTTTGTCGAACTTTGCCCCCGGTTCCAATTAGCCATGAAGGCTATGACGTATTCCGAGGAAGAAAATAACTGTGAAAATACGCACATCTTCTTGACTTCTTGTAGATTTTCCCAGAAAATCGCCCAGAAATCATGCAACAACTCGAGACATTTTCAACAAATAAACTTTGCTTATTGACAATTAGTCATCAATTCTCGCCTACTGTTTGCGGAGATTAGCAAAGGGGAATCCCGAGCACTTCGATAACAGACAGGCGTGCTCATCTTCGAAAAACCACTGAGAAAGTTCAGATAACTCTCGGAAACAGTTTACCTCTCATTGTTTTTAAACTTACTGTAACTCTACGTCTCAGCGAACGAATTCACATAAGTTGTACGACGAAGGTTTCTGTTTCGTTTCACAAGTGGCGCTGATCAGCACAGTATCTCCTCTTTGTCTATTACAATGCGCACTGAGATAACGCATATCGCACTCGAAGATCAGCTACCAGGAATAGTTTCAGTGATCTGACAACGACTATGCGCTTAGAACCTTCCAGTGTGGCGTTGTTATGTTTAACTTACTCCCGAAGCCATTACTTGCGACCGGTTTCATACAATAGAAGCACTGCGCTGAATCTAACTGACATTGAGAAGTTTTCAACTTACAATTAGAATCAGTCTCTATTCCTGTCGCTGACACAATTTCCGGCGGGAAGTGAACTTCTCCACTGATGTTCCACTCAACTTCAATTAGCGCCCAATTACAACACTTGAACTTAATCAAGTCCAATCAAGTCATAAGGTGCGCACTTGAAATGCGTCTATTTTCTACTCCTGCAAAAGTTGCACAATTCTTGCTTAAAAGTCGCCCAAAATGCGACTTTCTGACCTCTATTCTTTCACTCGGTCGAAATGTGTTTTTGTGACCGTCAGAATAATTGCCTTGATCACCCCTCGAGAAGGGGTTTAGCGAGTGAGCGATCGTCCCCGTCTCTTCATTTCGCGTGCTCTCTCGTCGATCAGAGACACTCGCCTGAGCTGAGTTTAGCTGACTCAGCATGACAGGGGCACACATTGAGTGGAGGGGCCCAAGAGTAGGTAAATGGTGATTTATTCTGACCGCTCTATTTCTTGTCTCGTCTTGAGGCGGAGGAATTCCCCCGCATCGTTCACCCCTCCCCTCAGAATCTCCGCTCACTTTTCAGTTTGAGAAGCGCTAGAGATAATGGATAATCGAGAGACGTAGAGAAGTTAGGAGATGTGAGAGATAAAGTAAAAATGAGAGAGCCCTGAGCCCCTTAAGGTCGGGCTCGTTCTCACATTTCTCGCGCGGATGAGCGAAGCAGTAGGGTCTTTCCCCCTCCTTTCCCTTCTCCTGCCCTACTCCATTGTTTCTGATTTATCACCGCGAGTAGTGTCGCGCAGTAACACGAAAAGCAGGGCGCATTTGGGCACTTTGTTACAGCACTTTCCTACCTTTCATGCTCATTCACTCGAGAGTGAGAGCTGCTACTTCGACCCTAATGAGGAGCGCGAGCGTTTTAATTAGACATGCCGGCGTATGTCACCTGTTCATTGTGTATAAAAATCGTCTTTTATTTTTTCGTTTTTCTCACCGGAACCGCGAGAGTGTGCGAAATGAAAAGAGGGTACCCTTATTTCGAACTCTATCAGACAGTGAATCACATCCGAATTAGTGTGACTCTCGTCGATCACCTGTTCGTGTACGGTGATCGATAATCACCTTGAGAGACGGTTCTCGTCTCTTCATTTTGCCTTATCTCTCGTCAGTTAGAGAAACGAGAGATCACTGCGAATTGAGAGACACAGATCTCCTTCCCCTCCTAAGAGAGCATTGAACGCAGCGACTGCAGGGAGACAATTGCAATTCGTTTCGCCCTCGCTATCACTGCTATTCGAACTTGTTGTCATGGGATGGGGTCACATTAGGAGTGGAGAGAAGGGATGGGGGGGGGGAATGGGCGAATGAATGGCAGATTGTGGGGAAGAGGGGAAAAGTGGGCGGATTGCGTTACGGCTGCTGGCTGCGACTGGGGAGGCCAACTTTCGCTTTTCCGTTAGTGCGCGGCCGTTTTTCGTCTTTGTCTGGGACATTTTGTTTTGTTTGGTACCCTTACAGTCTTCCTGTTGCATTATCACACGAAACAATATTTTCAGTACACTCTATCAAGCATCACTGTTAGTTATGCGCAGATTTTTTTATGTTTTATTAAAGCCAATCAACTTCCATCTATCGCTTCATTCTCATTCGAGAGACGTTTGCATACTCCGTGAAACATAAGTGATCCTCTATCGAGCGCGCGAACAGCAGTCATAACTTATCCACCGCTATCCAATCACTCTCACTTTTTGCCCCTTCCCTTTCTTCCTCAGCAATTGTCTGCTCTCTCCATCTTACCTGTTGTCTCGTCGGTCAGAGTAATCAAGAGATCAAGCCGATCTGAGAGAGTGTTCACTCCTAATGCAGTCTCTGTGCTATCATTCCTTCGGGGGTGCCAAACCAGTTGATATACGACTTCCCCTCCTATATCCATAGTAGTAATAGTGACAGTATGTGAAGTGCTAGATCATCTTTATCTCATTATCGATTGATCTTGTCTGTATTTTCTCTAGAAAAAATATGTTTTCCCAAATTTGTTGGCGAATATCATTGTATTCAAAATTCAATTTATTGTTTTATTTATAATCCATTATTTTGCAGAGGATAAAGCCACGGAGGCGTGTCGCTGGCTTCGTTTGGCCGGCTTTCCGCAATACGCTCACGCTTACGAAGGTATTTTTATTTTTAGAAAACTATGATTTTTTCTAAAGCATAAGACGATGCATCACTGCGTTGAACAGAATATGCAGATCTTTGATTGAATGCTGAAACATAACTGAATTTTGTAACTGAGCCGGTCTGAAATATCCCTGCCTCTTGAATTTTCACCGGAACCTCTTCCGATTCCCACGCGAAATGTTGTCTTTCGCTCTTGTTCGCAATGTTCCTACACAGCGGTACCGTAATTGGATTAGACCCCTTGTTCTTTCTCTGCGCTCTCTCACTTTCGCCCGCTCTCTCGCTTTCTCTGACCACCCAGACAGCGTGTGAAAGTGAGAGTCGCCAAACTAATCACTCGAAATGAATCTGTCCTACACAGTTCTCTGATCGTGTTATCTCTATGACCTCAGGATGCTCAACTGAAGGAAAAAAGTGGTTGATGAGCATCGAAACGGTGCTTATGATCGTAATTCATTGCTTTCGCACTCTCTCGATTTCGCACACTCTCTCGTTTCCGATTTGATGGACGCTTTTTCCTCTCTGGGATTTCAACCCACTCACGAGTCAGTCCAGATGCGAGCGGATAGGAAGCATTCCAGATGCCAAAACTCCCCCTTCATTCTTCCCCTCTTTTATGTTCCACTCGGCGTAGTGTATCCCCCGTACCACCTTGATCCATTTATTTTTTGGCCTTTATTCATTTTTGTGACGCACTTCGATTGAATTCTGGTTCCTAACGGTACAATGAGTAATTTTGATGATTTTACATTTTTTTCTTGTAGTTAACCGTTTTTCGATCATTTAATGGCACCCGAGGGAATAGGGGGAGGTGGTGAATGAAGGGGTGCTTTCTCGTTCTTCGCGCTTTATACGTAGAGATTTAGGGAAGATATATTTTTGTTATGAACGGCTGTTTTGTCTGTGCTATCCCAGCTTCGTTTTGTATTGGGGGAAAATGTGAAAAGCATTTTGCGATCAATGTTAGGGCAGCTTCATCTATATATTCTACCTTGGCACAAGGATTACGCGAACAAATTAATATTTCACGGATGGCTAAGCCTTGTTTGGACTCCCCTCATTCCACCCCTCTCAAGTTTAGCGCCCCGGAAAGGCGCTTCGTCCAAGTTCGCGCGCTATCACTGTGCAGTTCCACCATGTTTGCGCACCGTTTTTGCGCCTCCTCGTTCCCAATTCTCTCCATTCTATATACTCTCTCGTCTTCTCTGACCTCTGATAGACCACTGCCAAAACGAGAACATCTTACCCCCATCACCGCACCGCAAATGAGCCGAATCAGCCCTGCTCCTCGCTTTACCCTCCTCCTCCTTCCCATCCATGACTAAGATGCGCGAATTCCACCCATCCATCCCCCTCCTCTTCTTCTTCTTTGATATGAGCGCATGCGCATAGTATTGTGTATTGGCGCAGCAGCTCGCTTTCATATCGTCAAAGTTTCCCTCGAACTTTACCCCTCGCGTCTGGCGAAATATCTAATATCGAGAAATGAGCCACCGCGCGGTGCGCCAGGTGTACTGGGCCGATACGTCAGAGATCTACGGTCTGTTTTCAAATCCGGGAGTTAGGTGCCCTAAAACCCGGTCCCGGCTCCCGCCTAATTCCCGGTCCTTGCAGAGGGTTCGTTCCCACTGCAACTCGACGCCGTGATCGCGGATCACGCCGGCATCCTGGACGCCGACTCCATACACGCCCTGAGCAAGGTAAATGACGGTTCTGAGGACTTGACGGCTCGGGGGAAATCCCGGTTCTGACCATTTGACGGTTCCCTTTGCAGCGAATCGCGACGCTGAACCGATGTGCGATCATGCGCATGGACGGCGTAGTGCTTAGAGATAGAGTGAGTGATGTTTTTTTCCGTCATGATTACGATAATTCCAACTCGTTTTTTTGGCTACGTTTATTATTCCAGTGAAATTTAGGCAGATGGATTTTCATAACAATATTTTTTCCATTTTCAACCGATATTCAATTACGTTACAACGCAAGTACAAATTCTGTTCAGCAGAAAGGACGATGATATCTCTAGTGCCTTTTCAAACATATTTTTGCTACCAACAATATTTGCAGTCGTCGACGATCGCTGATCAGATGCACGGAATGCACTCGGACGAGGATGGCGTCGCCCTCTCTGGCAATTGGAGATACCAGAGACACTCCCAGACATGGTCACGAATGGCCGATGTGCGACGGGCACCGCAGCCCCTGCAGCCCGCCCGGCCGCCTTATAGGTCGCTGCAGCTGCAGCGACCGGAACAGCCGCAGCTGCAGCAACAGCAGCAGCAGTCGCTGCAGCCGCAGCAGCTGCAGCGCAACTCGCTGCTGCAGAGGAGTCACAGTGAGCGGATCAAGGTACGGAACTCCATTGCTCGCACCTGGGAATAATATAGGAGAAACAAAAACAACACTTGGTTTTTGAACGCTAGCTCTAGCATCTTGCCACAATAATTCCCCTTTATCATCCCTTTCCACTTAGAAATAAGTTTCTGCAGTTCCGCTGCTAAACTTAGCCCAACAACAGGAAGCGTTACGTGTTAATCTCCTCAGTAATCAGTGATCCGCCAATTAGGTGTGCTATCCACGGCGACTGGCACTGAAAAACAGAATCTAATGAGCGTCAAGTGCTCTGGATAATATGGGCGGAGGAGTGTGTGTGCAACTCGAGGGGTATTAGCCGCTTAGCAGCCGCTTCTCTAGTTTCGTGCAGACTTAGCAGCGTCATCAAGACACCTTTTAGATATTTTAGTAAAATATTAATGTAAAATTTTACAGGAACGAGCAAAAGCTATTATCAAAAAGATGGACGTGCGATCGGGAAGCAATAAGAAGTTTGTTTCTTTATAAATTATAATTTATTGCCCCCCCCCCTAAAAGATTAGGAAACCATTCATCGCCTTTTCTGAAATCGATTCCGATGGCATTAGCGTCCCTCCGCTCTTAGTCATCTCTGTTGGAACAATCACATCGTTCGCCCCTCTTCTCCTTTCTCCCCGATTCGAGAGGGTCCCCCTTCTCCCCCATAGTCAACTCCATCCATGGGTCGGGGCGATTGCCGCCTAGTGCGTGGCCGGCCGCATGTCACGACACCGCCAGCTACTACCACCATGTTCGATGTGCACCCCACTCGCTTCTCGCATCTGACCCTGCCGAGGCCTCGATTGCGAATCCCCGAGCTATCACCGGCCCTGCTACGGTGCGGTTCTACGGGTATTGTGTACCACAAAACATGGGGATGACATCAGTAGCAACACTCGTGATAGCGCATCTTTTGCTGAATAAGCAAGCGATAAGCTCGATGACTCAGCGCTCATTTCAAATAGGAAACCATTACCTCACGGAAGGAAAAATCGAAATTACATTTATTTTTCTGATTTTTTACGTACCAAAATGAAGTAATAATAGGGTATTGATTGCAGGAAGGAACCCCATCCCCCGATGATCATCTCTGATCCCGTCCTTCTTTCCTATGACTCCGCCTCTCCTCCATCGATGAGGATGATGCCCGCCTCGTTGGCTCCTGGAGGCGCCGCCGTCCCGCCGAGACTCCCGGCCAATGGCCAGCGACTGCAGGGATTCATGAGTGAGCATTTTCATTATTCGTCTTCTCGAAGTCCCGTATTCTGTTTGAAGAATTCCTTCGACAAAACACCCTGTAACTTTTGTTGACATGAGTTCCTCCCTGCATCTTATTGAATAACTTGGTAACATGTGAAATCTGTTTCCCGAACTGAAATCATAACTCGTTCTTTTCTGCTAATCACCGGTTCCACTAACAGGTCCTCATCCGCCTTCCACTCGCTCCAAATCGTCCCATGCCCGTAGACAAGGCATTGTCTTCAACTCCCCTTCCTCACCCGATTCATCCGATGACTCGGCCCAGTTGCGCCTGTCGCGATATGGAGAGGGAGCGCCGGTCCGTGCCCTTGCGGCTCCCGCTTCCGTCCGGGACCGAAGCGTCCCGACGCGCTTCTCGCGCGACTACGCCGTCAACCGCTTCAGTCGCGCCGAGACGGAGCGGCAGCGGGAGAGGTTGCCTTCGGCAGCGGACTACCTGTATCCTGCCTCGACTCGGTAAGCCCTTCCCCTGGTGCTAGGTCGAATGA
Organism: Pristionchus pacificus; assembly: GCA_000180635.4. NCBI lineage: Eukaryota > Metazoa > Nematoda > Chromadorea > Rhabditida > Neodiplogasteridae > Pristionchus > Pristionchus pacificus. The sequence continues at coordinate 14,353,565 of CM026577.1, forward strand.
TCACAATTTCTCCACGTATACTATTACGAAACAGTTCATTCGACTCAGCGCCCATCCCCTCGTTGACAACTCTAACGAGTCCTCATTCAGTAACTATCGCGTCGTTTCCCCTCCAGTCGTCGCATCTTCCGTCTCCAGAAGAGCCGTCGACGGACATCCTCAATCCTCGTCGATGACGGCCTCCACGACGTCTTCGATGACCTCATCGCCCTTCGGCACCCCGCAGATGGCGCGACGGCAACTTGGCGCGTCTGTCGCGCCAGGTCGATCAGCGGCCGCCCTCCACGCGGCCATGCATGGTGTGTGAGAGAGAGACATTCCTTACTGAACGATGCTAATATGTGAATTATTACGGCTCCTGTGGAAAAGTGATCAAATCGAGCAAAAATATTAATAAGAGTAATTTCAGGCGCGTCTCCCGACCTGGACGTACGTCGTTTGGCGCCGGCCACGTCGCCGCGCCTTCTCGACGGCCGTCTGGCCGTCGAGACGACCTCGTCGTCTCTGACGAGAGGCGGCGCCGTCGTCGTCGACAGCGACGACGAGGAGCGTCGTGACTCGGGCGCCGGCAGCAGCCTCAGCCGCAGTCCCAGCAGCGCGCCGTGCACGCTGCGCATGCGACAGTCACAGATGCAGCCGGCATCGGCCGCGGCTGCAGCTGCTGCAGCGGCAGTGCCGCTGTCGAGCAGCTTCACCTCGTCGACGACGGCGTCCAGCTGCAGCAGCAACGGCAGCGTCGGAAGGGGTCATCTTAAGGGAGAGGTGAGATTTGGGACAAACAGAGAAATAAAACCCTGGGAGACTCACGTGCGGTGAAATCACTTTATCGGTCTTGCGCCAGACATGAAAAACCACTCTTCGAAGTATGTTTCGCGTTAGGCGCAGTACGTACTATTACGTTAATGTTATGGGCAGACGTTAGCTAAGGCACTAACAACTACTCGTTCCTTCTACTTTCGCATTATTGGAGCTTTGATTCTGAATATTGCTCTGAGTAAAGAGCGATTTCAATTGGCTTACTGATGCTGAAGTTAGAAGTTTTATATTTCGTAATTTTCTGGCTGCCGTGGGGCTGAGTAGGATAGGAAGTTCACACGCCAATTTGCTTTTTGCGTGGGCATGTTCGCTCTATCTTTGGCTCTAATCTTACGGAAAAGTGGGCGGGGCCAGGCGAACTAGCTACTTAATGGGCCTTAATGAGGCGTGCTAGTGCATCAGTCTCGCCGCCTCTAGTCTTGCCGATGCCTGGATCGCTCTCAAAGTGTGAAAGGAGCGAGTTGTCGCCGATTCGAACCGCATGGGCGCGTCTGGCCGATCCGCGTCTGACGCGTTGGTCGGTGGCTCGCGCGAGCGTGCGGTCGACCTATCTGAGGAAGCTCGTTGCGAAATCGAGCAATCGCAGCGCAGAGGCGCTTGAGGCTATTGAGGTCCGATTCAAGAGGGTATCTTGATATCGATTTCCCCTTCAGGCCATGCAAGCCGTCATCCCCACCCAATCGATGGAGTGCTTCTTCACGGATGCTCAACTGCCTCACGCAGTCGACGCTCTGTCAGCAAAGGATATGGTAAGCGACTATCGTAGTCGGGTGTGATCCATAACTGACTTAATTGCAGGCGCTATACCGTAAGATCTGCCATCTGCGAGTGACGTCGATACTGGAGAAACACATGTTCGGAGGCAGGGGAGGCATGATCAATATTGAGGGTGAGCTACAGAATAGCTTCTCTGGGTAGGGAAAATTGGGAACTGGCTTAAATCCCATCTTTGATTACTTTTATAATTTAAATATAATAAACAAATTCAGAAGAAGCACCCGGAAGTCCGTCATCTCGCTTCCACAAGCTCATCAAACGATTCAAGACGGGAGACTCGAAGAGCAAAGGTGAATGTGATCGTCCTTCAGTGGTGGTCAGTAGAATGAGATTAATGTGAGACTTGTATTTCCCGAAAAAAAATACAATTATGTTTCACAGTCCGCGCTAGAGCGAGAAGATTCTTGATTGTTCGATCGTGCCTCCTCTCATTCGCTATAAAAAAATATTGTTCAGAAGACCGCTCATCCGTATTCGGTGCAGCTCTCTCGGATATTCGTCGAAGGGGCGGAGCCTGTTTGCCTCATCCCCTCTTCGAAATACTCCGCTTCCTTCGAATCCACGCCCCTGAAGCGGTGGGGATATTCAGGAAGAACGGAGTCAAATCGAGGATTGGTAAGTCTGATCGTTGATCATTGATTCCTAGACTCTAGTCTGATCCTTAATCGTTGTAGCTGAGCTCCGCGAAATCGCCAACATCGAGCGTGAAGGAGACGTCTTCCAGGATGAAAACGCGTTGAATGCGAGTCAGGTACGGTATACTATACTATTGATCTACAATGCGAACAAAAATACAGTCATAGATGTCAGATTACTGTGGAGAAAATGCCTTCAAGAGCATCAAAAGCACCTGCGTTCTAAATACGTGCACGAAATTGGATTTATTTGCTTTTTAAAAAATTAGCATTTGATATGCAAAGTGTTCGAAGTAGCCCATGGAGTACTATATAGTTGTGTTGTATTAGAAACTGACATTTAGTCGCGCTTCATCATTGATTTCGGCTTGCGAGTCTTCATTTCGAAGACGTTGCATCTGAATTGTGAAAATATTAGAACAATACGAACTAACAAAAGAGAGGTGCAAAGGAATTATATTGTCGGTAGTGAATAACGAACCATTAAAAACCCTTTTCTCCCGAAAGCAAATTCCTCAAGTCCGTTATTGATCATCTGTAGGCCGGGTAGCGCAGTGGTTGTGTGCCAGAATGCGAATCCGATGGTCACGAGTTCGACCCCCCCCCCCCCCCGCGCCTACAGATCCACCCAGACCAAGGAGGTTAAGAAATAGGTCAGAAATCCCCCACCACGTGCACACAACACGGGCGGATAGTCCTCCGTGGGAAGTCGCTGAGTTACTCAGGACAGACTAACCCCGCTACTTGGACGCGGGGGCGGCACAGCCAGCCTTGTCTGGATAGCGTCGTAATCAAGCTTTAGGGGCGCGGTGGCGCAGTGGTTGTGTGCCAGGAATGCGATTCGAAAGGTCACGAGTTCGACCCCACGGCGCAGCCAGTCTTGTCTGGATAGCGTCGTAATCAAGCTCAAGCAAGCAAGCTTTTTTGTCTCGCGGTAGTGGCCCAGAATGCACGGGGAATTCCATAAAATGCGATCTCATCTTCCCCTTGAATCATATCTAACAATTTTATTTGTTTCGAAATATTTAGTAGAAATGCACCTGAAAAGAAGCTGTTTTCTTAAATTCCATGGAAATCTTACTTAGGTTCTTTCTGGTGTAATAGTGCGCATGCAATGATAGTTTCTTGATTTTAGCATATTCATTATTTCGAGAATGGCAGCGCTAAAGAAAAAAATTGAATGTCTTGACCTCGTTCTACAATCTACTTCTGGTAAAATATATTTTCCATCATTTTAAAAATCTTTTTTTTTAAAATCAATTTGATCACCGGCTCTCTTCATCACATATTCTCACTGATATCAGCAAATCGTTCACTGGAAAATTTCGCATAGCTTTAGCAATACGCTTCAAATCGGTAGCGGTCATATCAATAAACATGCACATTTCTATTCCAGAAATACGCAAATGCATGCGTTGAAGACTCTCCAACGAATGTTGAACCTTTTCAGTTATTTCCTCTTCTCCAGAGATATTCTCGTTTGAACGCTTAAAAGTTTAAAAAGTCTTAACTATCATGGTCATAACATTACAGACCTTGAATTTATCAACGAATTTGATTCGATTGGCTAGTAAAATGTCATCTCGTGGACGTGCTTGGGGTGCAGTTTGTGTAGGTATATCCCATGGCAGATTACGAAAGAATATGGAATTCTGCAAATATTTAATTAAGCATTAATACTCTAGTTGGGATTTTATACTTTGTTCGCAATGCCCTTGGAACGCTTAAAATCAGGAGCGACGTTGGCAAGCCCAAATTGTTTTCCTCTGAGCACATCCGCTACTGCTTTTATTTCTGCATCACCATCGAATTTCTCCAACACGAGTCCTTCGAGAAATAACCGATTGGACCGATTGTTGAAAAGATCAATGATGGCATCATTCCATGATTTTGAAATCAAAATGAGAGCATGGGATGCGAATGAGAGTAAGCCACTTACCAGACGCAATTCATACACTGATTCAAGTTCGATTAGAATTATGTTGCGCATAATATCGGGATGAAGTTTGGCGAGAGTCATGTGATCTACGTGCGCTTCCATCAAAATAGCCGATTATGATATGAAATAATCCAAATAATAAAGACGCTAAAAAGGACGCTAAAGCAGCGGCACAACCTCTGGCAAAGCGCCATTGACTTTCAATTTCTTTCCAGCGGATCCTCAAACTTTAAATGTGCTTTGTTTTTCCATCAAGCTGTGATGGTTTTCATGAGAAGGGGTAAAGAGAGAATGTAGCCAACGAAAATACGCATAAAATCACATGAATGCTCAATTCAGCATCTTCACTTGTTTACTTTTACCGAGTATAGGAAACAATATTCTACACATACCGTACACTGTCCTCGTTGCAGGTCCACGACGTAGCGGATCTCCTGAAGCAGTACCTCCGGGAGCTGCCTGAGCCGTTGATGACGTCACGACTGTCGAAGACCTTTGCCGCCATCTTTGAACACGTACCAGAGGACGAACGGTAAGGGGATACGGTAGGATTACGGTAGCACACAGTATCCTATAGATGAGGGATCACGGTAAAATAACGATAGGATACGGTATACTATTGTTATTCTCCTAAATACTTACCGCAACCCCTCGCAGAAAGTCGGCACTCCGCTACGCGATCGTTCTTCTACCCGAGGAGAACCGAGAGGCCCTTCAAACTCTTCTCTTCTTCTTCCAAGAAGTCGCCGGACACGCCGCCACCAACAGCGTATGATTTTTTGGACTACCGTAATCCTTTCCATCGATTGATCTTTAATCTTTGCCTGAGTGATCTTTGATCTTTGCCTGAGTGATCTTTGATATTCTCCTGAGTGATCTTTGATCTTTGCCTGAGTATCGAATGATCTTTGATCTCTGCCCTTCTCAGATGTCCGCAGACAACATCTCCGTCTGTCTGACGCCCTCACTGTTCGCCCTGTCGGCCTCTCGTCTCAACAGTGTCACACCCTCACGGTAGGCCAGCCCCTCCAACCTCCGCCCCTTTTAAATTAACTTCCGCCCCCTGTATTCTAAGCCTCGCCCCTTTCCAACTAAGCTCCACCAATTTTTATCTGCGCCCCTTTTCTATTATACTAAGCCCCGCCCCTTTTGCAGTCGGCACAAGACGATCGGCGGAACGGGCATGCCGACGGAGGCGGAGATGGCGGAGACGCGCGCCGCCCAGAAGTGCCTCTCCTACATGATCTCGTGAGTGTCGCGCGCCGATCGCGTTTTTTCAACTTTCCTGTCAAATTTTGCACTAGAGCACGAATGTAAAGTGCGCGGCAAGCGGAAAACACGCGCCGCGTACTTTTCTTTGCAAACATTGTCAAAAAATGAACACGAAAACGAAATATAAAAGCGCGGCATCGTGCAGGAACGTCGCCGAGCTGTTCATCGTCGTCGATCAGATCTATGGCGAGAAGCACTCCGAGTACGAGGAGGACTACCCGCTCGTCAAGGTAGCCCCGCCCCCTTTCTAAGCCCCGCCCCTTTTCCTTGAAGAAACGAGTCGTTGCAGGGTCTGCACAAGGGAAAGGGAGGAGCCCGCTCGTACCTACAGCATCGCATCCAGGAGATTACTGCTGTAAGTTGTCATCAATCCGAATAATCTGAAAAAATCGATAATCACCGTAATCAATCGATAATTTGCAGGAGCGAAATGAGCGATGGCCCAATTGGGTGGTGGACGGCATGCACGATGGCATTGAAATGTCCAGCAAGAAGGTGAGGATTACTGTAATGATCAACACGGTAGTACCGTAATCATCAACAATTATCAATCGATCGTTCAGAGTGTCGACGGTCATCAGTTGAAGCACTTCCGTGTGTGGACTGACATCGCAGCGCCGCCGAGGGACCTACTGCATTTGATTAAGTCTAAGAGGTTAGTGTTTATTGATTTTTGTGTTTTTAGAACGTTGATAAGGAAGAAATCAAAAAAATTAGATGGGACCTTGAGTTAACCTGTCGATGAAACACATCCCACAATTTTCAGAGTGCTCTGGGACCCTTCATACCTCAACCAACGTCTGATGGAAAATATGGGTCTGGATATGGAGCTGTTCCAGGTTTGTTGTGGGACCGGAATTACAGCCGGAGCCGGGATTTAGAAACGTATCAGGGTGTCCCACATATTTTTGGAATTTGCTTGCCAATAATTACTGCATGATCGACAATCATTCTGATGCAATACAATATTACGTCATCATGTTGTGCAATTGTTTACACTTAGCCGCTTCTCGATTGCATCAGTCTTTGACTAGTTTGATCAGTTATAGTCATGAACACTGCTCGAGACTACCGCTCCGTTTTGCTTCATTATTTTCTCCTGGGTCGAACGGCGACGGAATCCCACCGTAAGCTGGTCCAGACTCATGGCGAAAATGCCCCCTCCCTTCACACCTGCTTCAATTGGTTCACCCGATTCAAGCAAGGGGATTACAATCTGGAACACCAACCCCATCCTGGACGCCCTTCTTCTCGTGTTCGGGGTCGTGTTCTCAGGGAACTGAAGGCCAATCCCAAATCTAGTGTGCGCGATATTGAGAAGACCATCCATATTCCTAAGACCACAGTTGCTCGAATCCTGCATGATGCTGGGAAGACACCTAAGCTCCCCCAAGTGATTCCGCATGACCTCACGACAGCTCAGCTGAAAAAGCGGGTTGACGTTTGTCAGGGATTACTCCACCGTAGATCCAATTTCAATTGGGTCAGCCACATCGTCGCCATGGATGAGAAGTGGATCACCTACGATAATCCTGAGAGGAAACTTCAGTGGGTGGACGTCGATGAGAAACCCCAGCAGGCTCCAAAGGCGGAACATCACGGAAAGAAGGAACTCCTCTGTTTCTTCTTCTCCGTCCTCGGTCCCATCTACTGGGAGATCCTCCCTCCCGGCATCACCATCAAGGCTGACCTCTTCACTACCCAACTGGAAGAGGTGGCGGTCAGGGTCCCTCCCAAACTCCTGAGCGAGGGCAAAATCCTCATGCTCATGGACAACGCGCGCCCTCATCATGCGAAAATCACCCAGAAGAAAATGGACGAGCTGGAGATGGAATGGCTCCCTCACCCACCTTACTCCCCTGATCTGTCCCCTTGCGACTACCACTGTTTCCGCTCCCTCTCTAACTTCTGTCGAGGAAAGAAGTTCAAGAACCGAGACGCACTTGTGAAGGAGTTCGAGGCATGGATCAACTCTAAGCCCCAGGCCTTTTGGAAGAGAGGGATCGAGACCCTGCCCGATCGATGGAGGCAGGTCGTGACTACTAAGGGAGCATACATTGATTACTGATCATTTGTTGTTGTTGAAGGAATAAACAAAAAAATAAAAAAAAATAAAAATGTCACAAATATGTGGGACACCCCAATAGAATAATTGATAATTCCAGTACGTGTGGAACGACAGCCCGGGCCATCCGACGAGAGACGTACATGTCGTGCGGTACGTATATTTTTATGTTTTTAATTACGTTCTTTCGGGATATTGAATTGATCATCCGAAAAATCTAATGCATTTTTCCACTCTTTCTATTTTATTTACGTGCGTTTCACCCAACCTATACCTCACTGATCGAAGAGGTTTTACAATTGTCTGTGGAATCCTTCCGAAAAAATAACAATATTGATTCAAAATATAGCCTTAAATGATTGAATATCTCCCATTCCAGTCTCTCCCAATCGGATCTCCTTCTCGACTCGCGAACCTCCGCCGGCTGCGCACTCGTTGAGAGATCCGTCCTGTGCTCGGAGACGCAACTCATGGGCGGAGTATCTGCAGCCGTGCTGGAGATGAAGTGAGTAAATGCTGCAGCTGCAGCACGGGCTGCAAGCCTAGCGTACGAACAATGACCGAATTGTGAACATTTTCGTTGAGTTGTCGTTGATCAAAAAAATATTAGAACGAAGCTATGAAGCAAGCAATAATCAACACTTTTCAGGTGGTTAATCGAGCCGCACGGACAGGGCCGCAGCAGGGTGACACTCGTGTCCCGAGTGGACCTGAGGTGAGTTACTGTACTCCTACCGTAGCCCTACCGTATCCCGTAATCTACAATGTGGCTACTATGACAGCATCTTATCATATCCCCTCCGTGTTCCTGAACCCACTGCATAGTCTACATTGACAGTATCTATCCTACCGTAACCCTCCCCTCATTGCAGAGGTCGTCATGCCGATTGGTACTCTGCGCAGTACGGAGGTATTATGGCCCGATCCCTGGCACGACTTCGCGACTTCCACCGTCCTTCGATCCATGAAGACGGACCCGAAACCAAGATCTGAGTCGTGGTTCTGGTCCACCCGTTCCCATCTCCCTTAGCTATCCCCAACTCATGCCCAACTTCCTACTTTTTCCCGGTCTTACAGAAGCGGTTCGAATTCCCGATATCGATATGATGTGATCTCATGCATTTTTCGCTCTTTTATTATTAATTTGTCCTATATCCAATGCTTTGATCACGTAGTTTCTAGACGATGTTTTTCTTGTTCTGTGATTTCGCCCGCTGAAACTTTGGCAGTTTCGCACTCCTATTCTCATATCGACAATAGACCAAATCTCATCATAGCCTCTCATTCTTTTCATTGTCACCAACACACACGCAACAAAAGTAGACCGCCACAGAGTCCCGATATATGAATTTTGCCCGCTACAGGTTGCAAGATACGACTCCCATTGGTTAGAAATCCGTAGTTTTCCCCGTTCGATAAACGAATTTGATTCTTTGGTGCGTGTTTGTGCCAAACTAAGCTCTCCTTAGACTCTTCAACTGATAAGGAATTGCTTCTTGTACCCAGGAATCGAGTGAGTAACGAAATGGGGTGGGGCATGAATAGGGGTCGGCTAGATTGGACGTGATGCAACTTGATTCAAATTCAACGACAAATATTAGATTCTTGAAATTTATTAAATGTTATTCAATTTAAAAAAAAAACAGAGCATCCGCAGCAAGACATGATAGAGTTCACGTTGATCTGCAAATATTAAAATAAGCAAATTTGTAAACATTCATCATATCGTACTTACTTATTGAAGAAAGCTCTACATAAAATCCTCTTTATTGAAACGCTTGAAGTTGTTGAAGTTGGGCTGCAAAGATATTTTGAACTAAAAATGTTTTCGGAACCGAAAACTAACCCATCCGAGGTGGTACTTATTCAACTAATTTTTATATATTATAAGATATCGTTGTTCGAGTAGATTCCGATCTGAAACATCAGTGTATATTGAATACCAGTGACTCTAATTGGTAGCAAAAGCAAAAAAAATGTGAACATCACTACATGAATCTCATTGTATTCAAAATGAACCAACCTGATCGACAAAAATAAGCGACTCTTGCAAAATGAATACAATTCTTGCAACTCCTCGATCCTCTGTCGAGTTAATTCGTTGGAGTAGGCAACGAAATCTTAAGTAATCAAAAAAAAATGCTGAAAATACAGTCTATAGCAAAACCGAAATTATAGATGTGAATTGCGTGTGTCCGGGTCATTTTGCGAATTTGCTTGTTTCGAAACTCCGCCTCTTCCGATCTCCATCACAGATGACACATTCGTCATTCTTTCAGAAGAGATCACCATCAATTGGAAAACGATGAGATCAAAATAACAAAGAGCACGGCGAATTGATGCACAGATTTTATTGTGATTTATGCTTGCATGAATTTGGCACATGACAAGTGTGTGTTGAAAGGGAGAATAGGTTAAATTCGGAGGCAGATTTTTCTAAGGCTGCTATGATTTTTTGGATTTTTCGTGAGTATCTAATCAAGGTTGCAGTGGAAAATCGATGCAGCCCACATTTCGATTTTCGCTGTTGATGTTCCGGTGCCGTTATCTCCGTAAATTTAGTGTGATTGCATTCTCTCTTCGAGCCAATGCCGATTTGTAAGACCGGAAGGTATTGGTGTTGATCGAATGACTAATTATCATCAAGTCTCCAATTTTCGACGGAATCGTGAAAAAAGAAAAAAAATCAATGACAAACTATGCAGCTTGTTCTGTCAACAATCTATCACTCTAAATGTAGAAATAAACTGAATGCAAAGAACGCCTCTCACTTCACGAGAGCAGTTCTTTTAGCTATATGTACCATCCCACATTTGGCCCTCACTTCAAGGAATCGCGAGGACAGTTGCCCCTGGTTGCACTAGAAGATTCACCAGAAAGAACGACGAATCGTGGAAAAATTATGGAATCGTTGCCTACGGAAAAACAAACTATGCTTTTCTCAAGGACTCATACCGAGCAACTGCGAAGTTTCTGCAAGAATCACATACGTAAAATTCCTCAATTCTATGATTTCCGTGAAGAATAATTTGCATTTATTTTCATTATTTCTTCTTGCTTGATTTTTATTCCCTGCATGAAATTTCATTCCCACTTGTTTCCGACCCGAAATAAACGGTTTCAATCTTTGAGAGTCTCTCGTAAATCCGTTAACAAGAGAACAAACAAGTCATCAGGGATAACCATGGGTCTGTTTTCGAGCCACCCACCAATAGACAAACAGATTTCTCCCCCGTATCAGTACGGGATCTCGGGACAGCGAAGAACAACACGGTGTGAATAACAGCGAGCAAATGACTCTCCTCATTTCACGTTCTCTCTCGACTCTCTGACCGATTTGACAGCTCTGAAATGAAGAGACCATTTCTTGTCAAGCCAAACATATCAAAGAGGAGGCGTCGTTGAGTTGTGGAAAATGGCGAAATAAACACTCGAAACTAATACCTTCTCATTGCTAGCTACCAACTCAAAAGTGTACTGTTTAGAAGAAGTGACATTCTAAACAGGAAGTGATGGCCGAATCGGCAGGCATTTCTTACATCTCATTGGTTGGAAAGATATGAAACTAGGCAAAATGAGGAGACCATCACTAAAGTATTATTTTTGCACAGAAACTCACCATGATGAGGCTCGTGAAAAAAGACATCGATTTTATGTGCCCTTCACCTCGCGTTATGGCCTATTCCTTTATACTTCCAAGTATGCCAGGTACAGTACCCTCATCGAATCATTAAACCAGTGCTCGAAGTGACAAACACCATGTGGTGGAGGCGAGCGTTGTTTGATGAGCGAGTCGACCCAGACATAAACAGGGGGCGTTGCGAGATCTTTGTAGAGCGACAAGCGACTTCTCAAGAATTGCCTCTCCTCAGGTTGCCTGCTCTCTCGTCTCTCTAACCGGTGAGAGAGCGAGAAGATTGACTCTTCTCCTCCTTCTCAGATGATTGCTCTCGTGTTCTGCAAATAAACACGTACGGGTCTGATGGGTGAGGAGTGCGGAAGATGAGCATCTTTAAAGTGTTCAAGATAACTTTCGTAGATTGAGGGGGATGAGACATCAAGGGAACCGTCTCACACCAACGCGCTTGTGCCGGGAATCCCCCTTCCCTTTTTATTTTGTAAATATAATGGTGCACCCTATGCGACGGAAATTGAATGAATTATGTAACGTGAAGAAGTATAGGTGTGCGTAGAGAGATTCAAGGCGATAAATCGTTAATACGAGGAGATTACGACGGGGAATGAAGCAGTTCTAGGGTAATAACATATTCGGAATCAACGTATTCATTAGGGAGCGAGTGTATGCAATGCCGACTCGAGCTGGATACCAATCTTTCACCCTGCTTGATTCTATTGTGAACTTCTCCCATTGTTATGTTTCTCCAAACGGTACACTCCACATGGTTATACGCAAACAATAGAGTAATTTACGCATTAGATTTCAAAGATAATGTGACATTACTAATAACAACAACGGGTTTGCACGTACAAACAGATTAATTGCGACAAAAAATATTGAAACACTATCATCGATAATACAATAATGTGTCTTCATGTTAGGGAAGTGTCACTGGGATGGTGATTTTCTTCTCCAATAGAAAAGGATCACGCAACTTCATACAGCGTATAAGGCGTCTTTTTATACCAAAATGCAAGAAGAGTTTAATTGTAAATGTGCCTTAAGTATGCGAGTTTGTAGCGAGTGGGTGGATGCCATCAAATATACGGTATGTTACGACAGGCTCCACCCCATTTCTCCCTTGGTCTGACTTTGGCCTCTATCTTGTATAAAGAACACATCCGCGTGGGCTTCGAGAGTGAGCACAGTCCCGAAATCACATTAACATGCGTGCCTAACATTTCGTTGGCGAATACACTACACAACATTTGAGCATGTAAAGAAAAAAATTCAAAAAACCTAATGCAATACATTGAGCGAAAGTCTGGCAATTCTGCCGTTAGGTAAAAGTAAAAAGGTAAAGTCATCCCGTTAATCTAAGCACTTTTGTCCTGCGGATGATCACTGCTAGGCCAGTGATAATGAGGCCAATTCAGTCCGGAGGGCCTAATCTCTTCTTCGGACCTACTTTACCGCGTGATCTAGTCACTTCCAATTCTCCCTTCGGGCGCTTTGTTGAGGCGGAGACGGTGACCGGGAATCGAACCCAGGTAGAATGGAATTCTGCCGTTATAAAAGGTTATTTGCAGGTATCGAAATTTTCCATTTTACAAAGAAGTAGTACATTGTGAGGGTTAAATACCGTTGCTTTATTGCATGCAATATCACCATACGGGTTTCCCTTTCCATTGGCAATAACAAGTGAAGAGATGTATGATTTGTGCTATTTCTGTCTTCGGGGCACCTGAACCATTCGGTACTAACATACTTTTTTCCTCGTCCTCTGGATAGTTTAAAAAGCAGAGACGATAGGTCGAAGAGTGTCATTCTCCCCTCGCTCCGCCCTACTGAGTTGCGAGCGCGAAAGAGTTACTGTGAAGTAACATCATAGCTCATTGACGTTCGTATCCCGCCCACATCGCATGTATCTCTTTGTCCTCCAGCCGCTAACTTTTTATACGGTCATTCATAATTTTCGAAACATTTATTGGTTCCAGTGAATGTTCCTCAAGAAGGTCTCAACCATGCGCTGCTTTCGATTAGACGGTATATATTCGGCCATTCATCAGTACCAGTTCACAGTGCTATTGGTGAGTCTCAATTATTGCTCACGATTCTGAACAATCGCCGTTGAAATTTTCAACATTTTTTATTCCAATTTAGACACTTCATCAGAACATTTTTCTGAACAATCCCCTCATTCAGTTAATCGTTCACATCATCTTCATCGTTCTCTTCGGTGTGTACGTTTCCTTCGATGAACTCTACGCTATGCCCAGTGCTGCCAACGATAACACTTACTTGACGATCAAGTATCCTTGTGAGTCGAATATCTTTCAATTGCTTAAACGTCTTCAATAGCTTAGAATGTTTTCGAAATAAAAGTATTTATCATAATTTTCCTGCTAATTACTGATTGAGTGATCGAGCATCCATATTTTTGACGATATTATCGATAATAATTCAACTTCAGACTACATGGGCACTCACGTTATGATCTTCATCGGCTTCGCGTACCTGATGGCGTTTCTCAAGAGGTTTTTTAATACAAATTTGATATTCGAATTACCCTCTATTTCGCAGATACGGCTATTCGGCCATCTCCATCAACATGCTGCTCGCGTGCGTGACCATCGAGTGGGCGGTACTGTGCAGAGGTATCGTACGATTACTTTCCATTTCGGTACTGTGTCGAATGAGAACTATTTCGCAACATGTTCTCTGACAGTTTTCTCTCGCCAACCAAAGTTCTCACTCGACATCGCGCCTTCTACGGTTGCACGTTCGGCGGTATCGGTATTACCGACCCCTCTCGCGCCAGACGGTAAGAGACAAGAAATAGTGCGCGCGAGCGAGAGAGTCTAGAGAAAAAAGAGTCGGTATTTAATACCGACATTCTCGGGATTACCGATCCCGAACGTACCATTACATACGCAGCTGATCTTGACGCACGCTGGGGGGAAAGATGGAGAGGAGGCGAATGATCGACCTTGCCTCCTCCCCCTTCATCTTTTCCGGAGAATCGCTTGCTCGCTAACCAGCACATTTTGTTTGCTGAGAAAACGTGCGATACGCGATCGATAATATTACTACAGTATCCTCCCGATACCGTTCCAAAGGCTTCAACAAGAAGGAAGATTTCAGGATTCTTCAGCAAAAGCTTCGCCGATACGGGAACAATCTCGCTGAACATTGATCAGTCAGTGAATTTCTATGTATTACTTGTTCCTAAAATATTTTCAATGATTGCAGGTTGCTCCATTCCGATTTCTCCGCAGCGTGCATTCTAATCTCGATGGGAGTCGTGCTGGGCAAGCTGAGTCCGATCCAGGTGAGATCGATCCGGTGCGGGGTCCATGGATCTTTCTGGTTCCGAACCGGTGCCAAGATCCGCTGGTCCTCCTGGTTCCAGTCCCGAGCCAGGATCCAGATCCCGATTCCCCGTGCTGAACAGATCAATTTGAGTACGTGATCATGACGTTGATCGAGATCCCGGCCGCCGCTGCTACGGAGCACCTGGTTGTGGATACATTTCAGGTATTTTTATTGATTTTAATAAATGAATATAATTAATTAATTGATAAAAATATTAATAAATAAATAATACAGATCAACGACGCGGGCGGATCGATCGTTGTCCATGTGTTCGGCGCCTACTTCGGTATCGCCCTGTCGCTGGCCTTCTCGAGAAAAGTGGGTTTTTGAAAAAAATTATTAACAATATCGACTGCGTGGATTCACTATCTAGCACGAGCAGTTTTCACCTGATTTATTTGACTGATGAAACATATGCGAAAAATATCTTTTAATTTGTAAAAAAATTGCAGGCCCAACGCGCGCACGAACACGACGGTAGCATCTATCACACGGACATGTTCGCAATGCTGGGTAAGCACATATGTATTTTAGAGCCAAGAAGTGATATCTTGCGTTGACATTGCAATAAGAGCTGTTAGTAGGAAAAATTGGACTCTTCATTACGCGTGCTCAATCGTTGGTCAGAGTGGCGCGAGCGTATGAGGAAGAGACGGATTCTTCATCCTGTCAGTGCTAACTCCCTCTTTCAGGAACCCTCTTCATCTTCGTTAACTGGCCGTCGCTAAACGCCGCTACTGCAGTAACAGCCGAGGCACATCATCGGTGAGATTTAGTGTTGAAGTATTCGATATCTCCCCTTCTGACTGTGCCCAATTTCTTCAAAAAGAGTTGTTATCACAGAAAGTGATGTGTTTCGTTGTTTTTCTCAGCTGTGCTAAATGCAACATTGGAATGAATATTCCAGTGCCATCATCAACACTCATCTCTCGCTCGTTGGCTGCACTGTGGCCACCTTCCTCGTCTGCCCCATATTCGAACCTCATGTGAGTGAAGGAAAAATATCATGTACCTGGCATATTATGTCTAACCTGCTCGCATTCACAGAGCACCACAGACACAAAGATAAGCTAGAATGAGTTAAATATCATGAAGAAAGTGTACATTTGCAGAAAAAGTTCAACATGGTCCAAATCGCCAACTCTACTATTGCTGGAGGCGTCGCTATCGGTATGTCACTCTACTTTTCATATTTGTCCAAGCCAACTCATCTTGCAGGAACGTGCGCTAACGTAGTGCTCGATCCTATTCTCTCGCTCGCCCTTGGATCGATTGCTGGAGTCATCTCCGTGTTGGGATACATCTATCTTACGGTTTGTTTTGTGATATATTATTTGTTATACTGATGGTGTTTGGAACACTGGGCGAGCTGTTTTGGGAGAAAGAAGGCCTCGGTTTGAAACATAACTGAAATGAGATTTATAATCATTTGACTCTTACAGCCGTACCTCTCCGCGCGTCTGCGACTGCACGACACGTGCGGTCTGCACAACCTCCATGGTAAATATTTTAATTAAACAATAAAATAATTATTCATATTTCAGGAATGCCGGGAATCCTGGCCGGGCTCTTCTCCGCAGTGATGGCTGTCGCTTATCCGAAGGAGCGATTCGGACCAAGGTTAGAGGGTTTTATTTCTGAAGAGCCGGTATTTGATGATCACCTTATGAACTTATTGTTTTCTCAGAACTGGACTTTCCGGTCACCGACTCTATATTTCACACACCATCTTTTTCAGTCTCGCCTCAATCTATCCTGCAATGATGGAGGGACAAACCGAGCAGGGACAGGTATTATAATTATAATATTTTTAATAAGAAATTTGATTTTTAAAAAATCAAAAATAATTACAGGCGCTCATGCAACTGGCGGGACTGGGAACTGTGCTCGGTATTTCCATAATTATCGGAGCAATTACGGGAATCATTCTGAGATGTCCGCTTATCAATCAAGTGAGCAATTCGAACGAAAGCACCCGATCATTTTCAAATAGCTAAACGAAAAAGTATAATTTTCAGGTACGAGATGAGGAGTACTTCGCGGACGGAGACTACTTCCACACGCCCGACGATTATGAATTCACCACAAAAGTGGGTTTATTGTGTCTACCTCTGTATTATTTCACTAACATTCTTACAACGACGTATATCCTTTCAGATCTCTGCTATGGTGAGATCGCATCATTTCGAAAAGGAGAACGCGGATAATGGTTCGACAGTCGTCCAGAGAATGATCACAGAAGTGGCAAATGGCGTCGCATAAATGGTTGTATAATAAAATTGTAATTAATATTCAACATTGCGTCTCTTATTTTCGTTATAAAAACGGTTGTTCAATAAAGAATTTGGATTTTATCAAAGTATAACGTTTTATTTTTACTAAGTGTAATATGTGTGCTGAACAGGTGTTGGCTGTAAAATCCTTTTGTGAGTAAAGGCCATTGAACAAATCTCACTCATCATTCTACCATACTCTGTGGCAACTCTGCTAAGAGAAAAGTCCTGTGGCAGCGATCACTCATTATCTCATATGCTACGTTTGGCGCCAACGCATTCATTCAATTCAAACAGACAACAATACTTTCGTTTTCGTCTTCTCTCGATCGTTTGTCAATCTACTTTCAGCTTCGATGGCTGGGTTGGCCGGGCCGTTAGCCGGTCTTTCTCTAATCTTATGCTGCTCAATTGTCGTTGGTTTTGCCTTCGATGTCTCTTGGAAGGCCGGAGTCCCACTACTCTTCTTGATGAGTGGAGTGGGAGTTGGAGCTGGAGTATGTGTCGCTAGGAGCGAAATGGTAAATTGATCTGACAAGGCTTTCCAAAAGGCGGACTTTACTATAGTTACATGCTAATCTTCCATTGGGGAAGCATTCCATACAATTGACAATCATTCATCTTCTAGATAAGGAAGCATCTCCGAACAGTATTATCCGTGGCGACTCCACTGGCGCTTTTATCCATTGTCCCTACCGTACTCAGCTTGATTCTCGAAATACGATGGGCATTCGTCATTCCCTGCGGAGTCTTATTGATCTGCTTTACGGCGATTGCTACACTAGCCCTATGTCATTCTGAAATTCAAGTACGTTTAGTTGGCCATACTTCCTGTCTTATGCACATATTATTGAGGTGAACGACCCTTTCGTTAATCTCTCCCTGCTGGTGGGTTTCTCCATCCTCAGTGGAGTGGTCATGGAGCTTACGTGGATTGGCGGAGGGCTGGTGATGATTGGGCTAGTCGGAATTGTTGTCTGGCCGTGTATTAGTGTGTTATTTCATATGAAGAGGGATAGCCCAATCACCGTGAGTTTAACTGTTGTTGATCGGGATCGGAGACCGGATAAAAACATGCAAATAATTTTATTGTTGCATTCCGCAGTTTTCAGTTCTACAACAATCTGTACTCAGTTCTAGTGGGGGATCTTTTCTAATCTACCTTATTATCTATTCAGACATTTGCAATCATGGCATCGATCGTGTTGTTCTCTGGAGTTGCGAGCATCAACGCCTCAATCTACGCGCCCTTTGGTTTCATTACACTCAATGTCGTAATGGTCGCAGCGACGCCAGTAGTCTGCCTGCTGCTCGCATGTCAGAGCGACAAGGTTTAAATTAACCACGTACATTAGCTACGAAGTGTTTACGCACTATATTACACTTACAATAAGTCAGCTTACTCTAATTCATTAAGATCATACGGAACTGTCGTGTTCTCGTTGCAATTACCGCTCTTCTAACCCTAATCTGCATCGCTTCGACCGCCCTTTGCTACTCCGTTACATGGCACACTATCATCCCCAACGCGTTATTCCTCGCGTGCTCTTCAATCTTACTCCACTATCGACTGCATGAAACTGATATCATCGTAATTTATTACAGACAAATTGCGATCGTAAAATTCGAAATTATTGAAGAATAACGCAATGCTGCGATTCGCGTGCCTTTTCATGTTTCCGATGCTTGGTTTTTCTTCCATTATCGCTTCCGCAGTAGTTTCTATACTTCCGCAGTAGTTTCTATCATTACTGCAGCGCCCTTCATTTTCCATGCAGATTTCATGGAAACAATGGTGACTTACTCTGAACGGATTGTCATGAGCGCTTCTCCATTTTCAATGCATTGAATCTTAAATGTGTTTCAGACATTTGTCATTTCCTTTTTCTTCCTTGCTGTGTTCGGTACTTCAATGATTGTCAGCGCATTCTATTTTGAAGCTGCTGCTATCGCACTTTTCCTCATCTGTACGGTTGATATGTACGTGCATTCTATCACTGCCTACCAATGGAAAGAGGTAATTTTATGGTCCCGGGTTTTCTGTGAAACACTACTTTTACAGATCAAAAAATGTCCACGATTGATTGTTGCAGTTTCTGCTCCCCTTACGTTGTTAGGAGTGGTGGCCACTGGTCTATTCCTTACAATTGAACCCAAATTAGCGTTACCTTGCGGACTATTCCTTCTGTATGCAATAGTTTGCCTATCCGTTGGACTCTGCGAAAGCAAAGCTATTGTGAGTAATTTTCGATTAAATTTCCCCTGGACCATTAGAATAGACTTAACTTCAGAAAAGCAATGTCACGGCAGTCATAATTCTAATAGTACTGCTTGCAAGTACAACATCGGCATTCGTCAGTTATTTTCTCGCTCCGCTCTGGAGTCTTGTTGCTTTCCTTGCAACTGTCTGCTCAGTACCGCTGCTCATTTTCACCGATTTCAACACCAATAAGGACAGCAGGTCTTGGACCAACAATAATACAGCAAACGGAAACTTTGCAGCAAAGCGGGTTGTATGGCTGCTATTCCGATGTTTTGCTGCTGGTTATTACTGCAAGTCACGGCCTTTCTCTTACGGCAGAAATGCCGATTGGATGGTCTCTGTTTCTCTTTATGGCACTGCTAACCGTTGTTGTTCTACAGGGGCTTCAGTGGACTTTACTACAGTATGAAGTGAGTTCAAGGGGTGATTCCTTTCGCCAACATCTATGCGATCATTATGACGCCCTAGAAAATTTCAGTATTGTTCAGTACTCGAAGAATCAAAAATTGACTGCTGTTGTGTATGTGTCCTCGAGTGAACGATCCAATCACGGTTGATGTCAGCAGTTTATTGTAGAACTATTTACAGCAGGGAAACGGCAGGGGAGCACTAGAAGAGAGAGAAGAGCGAGTCAATCTAGGCCAACACTGGATTACGGTATATTGCGTAATCAGGGAATTCCGTGCGGGCATTTGAAATACGTTAGAGTTGTGTCAGACTAATTACTCGAATATTCTATTATCGTATACAACACCTGCTGTAAAGCGATCTCTGCTCCTTTTTATTCTCCTAGTGCTCGATATTATAATAATGGTGAGCGGTAAATATACTGCCTTTCGGATGGTATCGTTAAGTTCTTAATACACACTTTTCAGGTTACTCTAATCATTTCATATCACTACGTAATCTCGCTCTTACCCGTTCTCATTCCCTTCACCTTTGTTGCTATCGCCGCGCTATGTATTCTTGCAGCCTACATTTTATTCTGCTTCAGAGAAGAACATAGGGTGAGTGCGATATCGTCCATTTTTGGTACACAATTTCTAAAAACGATTACAACCATATTTACAGACGTACATCGCATATGCAGGCTTATTTATACTCCTAATATTCATCTACTGCTTCTGCTTGTTCGTCGCGCTGGCAGGTGCATCCGAATAAATCCTGAGTGAAATTCTAGCAAATGGCATTCAGGTAAACCGGGAGCACGACTGCCCGGTTTCGACGATCACTGCCTCGGCTGTATTGTTTCCATCTCGCTCTGCGTCCATTGCTTCATCATCGCTTACACGGTTCGCAGTAAATGTAAAAAAATGATGCAAATTACGGTTTACTATGTATATCATACAATTGTCTCTATTCACCATCGCCCTCTGATCATTTTGAGCTACGCTGCTACTCCTTTCTGAAAAAGAACACGTTTTAAAATAACATTTGATATTTAGGGTGACTTAGCCGCTGAGGACCGTAAGAAGGCTGCAGCGGCTACTGCTGCACCTCCTCCTGTTCCAGCTGCTCCCCCAGTCGCCGTCGTCGTTCAGAGAGACGTCGACAGCGACTACGACAGTGGCGATGATGCATGGTAAGCAAAATGGAAGTGATTGATGATAGAACATTTGTTAACCTTGCAGAAACTTTTCAACAACACACTCCAATACTTCATGATCCATTATTTGAAACTTGTCTGGCACAATGTTCAATTGTTAAAACTGCTCTATTTATTTAATAAAAAATAATGCAAACAATAACATTTGATTCACCAAGTTGTTGACAGTTGATGGCCGTGGCAACACCATTCGTGAAATAGATGCGTGAATGCTTTATGTGTGCACTTACTCAGTGATGTTTCACTGAATCTCTTCATTCCTCGTGATTTCTCGCACGTTGAAGCAGAACGTAGTTCAAGTAATAGGATGTGTTATAACGATATAAATGTTCCCAAAACGAAGTTTTCCTCCAGTCAACCATGTATCATCTTCTCATGTTGCTTCTCGCGCTCTGTTGTTTCTCGGCTATTTCAGCTGCCCAGCCTGCAAAGGTAAATTGTATATTCAGGTATTTCTGTGTGGTTGGACTATTCTTAGAGACTTTTCGTTACCAAATTTCAGAGAGAAATAGCATATCGTATCAGTGGAGGCCATGGCATTCCTGGACAGGCAGGCGGACGGAGAAGAAAAGCATACGATTATTATGGAGGATTCCAAGGATGGGATTTCAGGAAGAGGAGAGATGTGAAGGTAAATTTGTGATTAACTGTCATTGTGAGCATGAAACGAACTATTACAGGCCTGAAGAAGACCACCTGACAAAAGAATAAACTGATTGACTAAGGCTTTTCTCTCTTTTTACAACACGAAATTTCTCTGTTAAAACGTAGCGCAAGCAATAAAGGTAGGGAATTTTCTGAGAAAACCCCTGGGCCAGAACAGACAAGAGCTCACCCAAACACAGCATTCTCTCCAATTCATTTCTATTCGTTGTCAGAGCGTAACGAAGAAGTTTAACGGCCACTCGAGAACCTGTATAACGTTTAATTATGTAATTCATCACTATCGCTCGAAATATGAGACGCGGTTTCTTCAATTCGCTCACTATCGCTTCGTTTCAAGTGGCGAAAGAGGGCGCGGAATGAACAGATCGGAGTATTCGACTAACCATCACCATTATCGTAGTTGCTACGGCGATTTCCCGTTATTCTGCGCGCCACGGCGTTGAGCAGGGCCGAATTCTGAAAATTAACACATAATTAATATACCGAAAAAAATATACCATCGTACCGCAAAGAAGAATGCAGTGGTCTCATCATGGCTCATAACGTGAGCGATCTGGCATAATTCAAACTTCATCTGCGAATGAAATATTTGTATCGCAGTTAATCTATTTTTACGACAGAGGTTTTAAATCTTGCTTTGTTGTGTTTTCTTACTATACACACTTACTACACATTTCTAGTTCACTCTACTCTGAGAAAAACGAAAGAAAAAGACTAACGAAAGCGATTCGAAGTTCATCTTTGTATCTTCCTCTAATGAATGCGCGGTCGGTCGCATTCGCGTCGCAAAGGAGACTTGCCAATAAACATGTAGTCCAACTCGAATCGCCGCCATCCTTACAATCAGACCTGGAATGGGCCTGTTACATACATGAGACATCTTCAGACGAGAGACTGTGTACAACGACCGATTGTTACGCTTGGCCATCATTCAATTCGCATTAGAGGTGTCAGGGTGAATAATGTGTGTTCTCAATGCTCCCTTGCCACTCAGATTGTTGACAGAAAACGAGAAATTAATTAACGGATACTTCACCATGGCAGGCTTATTTCGCATCTTTGATACTGGAACGGAGTCAACTCACTCATTTCTCAATCCATCGAAAATAATGTTCAGCAAATGCTCATCACGGGACACTTTGGAGAGGTCAACAACATTTAACTTAAAAATTGGTTGACTCAAATTATCCCCTTGAAAGTTACCTCAGAAATTATGGTGCAGAAAATCACGATAATTTGGGACATTTCAGCCTCTTAAAAATGTTTAAAAAAAAATTTTTTTTTTAGCGATGGCACATGAAGATATTGCTGTCTTTATTTCGCGCACTCTTTCTCTCTCTCCGAGCTACTCGGCGAGAGAGTATGCAAAACGAGGAGAGTTTTTCTTCATCGTACTGATAGCTCCTACTACGAACCTTCAAAGCGTCCTTCTTCCCAGTAGCAAGATGCCGCTTCATACATATCGCCAGTTAGCTGAAGATTTCTCGCTCGAAATGCTGGTAGCAATGCGAGGAGGACTCTTGCTGTGAGACCGGCTAGCTATAAATAGCAGAATTTACTCTATACAGATTATCGAATAAAAAAAAGTAAATTCCAAAGCAATCGACTTAGAAAACCGTTGCAGATTCAATAATACTCTTTATTACATTACATTATTTACAAAAAAATCACGTCGGAAGTGATCATTTTCATCGTTTTTGATTTACATGAAAATATAGAATAAAAAAAGGATCTTCCCGCGCTCCCTTGATACTGACCTACAAAACAATAACTTACATTTGCATTTAGTAATCTACTTTCGTACAAATCGTACAAATTGTGGTCTATAATATTCAATGCATGATATCTGACTCCGATGCTTTCACTCTAAAAGAGAATTTTGCGTCCGAAGACTTTGGAATGTTCAACGCTCACCTTTGCAATTATCTTTAAAAGAATTTTGACATGTTTAACGGTCTTCTTTTTGAACATTTCCGAGGGGAGAGCTCCTTTCATTTTCTCATAGATTTTAAGCAGTTTCTGTAGTACACTGAAAACAATGAGTTTTCGAGGATCAAAGATCAATATTCACTAGGTTTGCGCGTTTGAAAATACCGACCCCGTCACTCGCCAGGCGGCTACAGACAATGTGACCGAGTTAGCAAGTCTAGAGACATGAAGAGTCGGTATTACCGCCTTTATCGGCAATATCGATACCGAACGTGCAACCCTAGTTAGCACAAACGTTGTATCGCGCTCCAACTGCAGAAGACTGTAGTATTGGTCAACGATTGCGCGCAGTGCCTGAATGAATTCATTTTCTGAGGAGCACCTAAATAAAAATAACGTACTATCGTAGAAGTGAGAACGTACAGGCGGAGCGTCATATCATTCCCAAGCCTATCATTAGGTTACCTTAGAGGTTTGCCGATGCGTCGAGCGCGACTTCTTCCGATCTTTGAACTGATGGGGATAAGATTTTTTAAATTCGCGATGTAGTTGACCCGCTAGTAGACGTCTCGATCTGAATGACTCATAGTCACTTCTTCACCTGGGGAAGACAGGATAAGCGCTAAACCGTCAGTAATCCTTTAGCCACATTAGGTTATGCCTTATGCTTACTACTTAGGGGTAGGTTTTTGCTTTTACTGACCGTGTGATACCGTATCCTATCTCCAGAGATATTAAAAAGTCGAAATTACAAACGCAAAGATCGTATGCATACCTGGAGGGAAGGATGGAAGAGGAGAGAAGCACCTTCAGATGGAGCTCCATTCGATCGATCTGGCAATTAAATAATGATTTATGCATCTCTCCACTAGGTATGGCGATATTAGATAGCTGGCATATGTATAAGGAGAATTTAACTGGAATTTGAAGGATAACGAGGTGGTGGTTCCTCTGTATTTGGCGAGTTCAGATATGTTTTCATTCTGATTGTCTGCAATAACTTACACCATCGTGGCTTTTGAGCTTCTTCTGTTGTTTACGGCGAAACAGCTTCTGAGCTTTCGAGACGGTGGGAATTTGATCATGTCTGAAGCACTGCTTTACTTCGTTTACTGGACAAAAAAAGCTTATCTATTACATACTGAGCGTGATCAGCATATTATTCATCATTAGACACAAGTCATCCTAAGCCATCCTTAATTGTGTGAGGCAAAGTAGAGTAAGGTAAGCATTGAACTACAACAATAACCCAACCTGGGAACGGCTCGCCGACCGTTCATCACGAGGACGAGTGGGTAGAATGAAGAAGCGAGATGAGAATGAGAGAATTGAAGAATTGAATTGAATATTGGTGCATTTGAATATCTGACAAAGAATATTGATGTACATAACACAATTCTAGGTTAATTCTTGATCTAAAAGCCATTAGAATGTGCATGTTCGTTTGTTTGTTTTAAAGCCAAGTGCTGCCGCTCAAGAATTTATCGATAATATTCCGGCATAGGAAAGTAGTGTTAATTCTCTTTGATAAGTCAGTTCCAGTCTTCACTCAGAAACTTTCCAGTTCTTCATCGAAGATGATGTAGAGGGCGGGGTTCGAATGGCTGAATATGATCTTTGAACTTTGGTCCTTGTATCTCTGGTACAAGAGCGAGAGTGAAGTACAAATGTTGCACTCACCGAGGCGGGATGGCCAGTCCCAGACGAGTAGTGTGGCTTGCACGATTTCCGTTATAAGTCGCGGCGTGAAACGATTTGTTCCACTCAGGGTGAACGCGAAGGATACTGAAATGTAGATCATTGTGAATAATTCGGCCCTTCATTCCTCTTGGCACTCTCATAACAGATAGTATGCACAACCCTGCTCAAAATATCATTCAATAGACATTGTTGAAGTCATGTTCAGTATATTCTCTTATCATAAGAATATTGAAATAACTAACTCTCTGAAGAGTTGCGCTTCTTCCCTGTCTGTCGCATAATCCTTATTCGCGTAGTAGCGGGCCGCGTGAATGAGAAGACCTGAAGACGACCTCATGACAAGAATAAACTGATTGACTAAGGCATTTCTTCCTCTTTACAACACGATTTTTTCTGCTAAAATGTGACACAAACAATAAAGGATAGAATTTTCTGAGAAAACCCCTGGGCCAGAACAGACAAGAGCTCACCCAAACACAGCATTCTCTCCAATTCATTTCTATTCGTTGTCAGAGCGTAACGAAGAAGTTTAACGGCCACTCGAGAACCTGTATAACGTTTAATTATGTAATTCATCACTATCGCTCGAAATATGAGACGCGGTTTCTTCAATTCGCTCACTATCGCTTCGTTTCAAGTGGCGAAAGAGGGCGCGGAATGAAGAGACGTTTTTATTAACAAACCATAGCCAATGGGTTTCTTCGTTATTCTGCGCGCAACGAGGTTGAGCAGGGTGGGATTCTGACAATAAGCTACATTGTTGCAGGTTCAAAGATCAATAGAATCGATCCTAATTATTCATTTTGAGCGGCCGCAAAGTCAATTTAATGGATATTGGAGGAGGAATCCGGGGGCTGGGGATCGCTACGCTCGCCCCGTTAGCTCCGCGGTCGTCTCGCGCCCTTCGGGCGCTCGACCGACCGCTCCGCTAACTGCGCGCAACGCAGAATGAATAGACTCGACTCTCTCCAATTGGATTAGTCTCCCCTCTCCCCCCTCTCTCTCGCTAATCCAATTTATTTCGCTCGATTCGGTCGCCGAGAAAATCGAAAACGCGTTCTATTATAGGTGACTAGCCCGTGTTAAAATGCGAGTATCAGTGGTGTCAGGCGATCAGAAGATATCATCTCATGAACTACAATCAAAGGACAAACACTTTTTTGTTCACTTTTCTCACGTTGAACAAATTTACATACCACAAAAACAATTTCTCACTTTACATAACTGTTAATTTATTTTTCGAAATGAAAATAAATTAGATTTCATCATTTCACCAGGTATAAAAGACCTCGATCGGCCTTCTCCCCTCATTCTCATCTCGTTCTTTCGTCGTTTCGCGCCCTTCCTCTCCCTCGAATGACAGTTCTCCCTTGGCTTCTTCTCTACGCTACTGTGGTACGGTATCCCCTTCTGTCGATCCGATACATTATTATACCCATTGATACTCGGGGTACGGTATTGCTACAGTAACCTTCCTACTCTGAATCGGCTACAGACTACATCATCAATGTAATGAATCGGTTCCATGGCTTCAGTATCCACGACTGAGCTTTTGGTTAGAATAACAGACATGAATTCATTCCAGTCTTCTAAAGTAGTGCCGAATCATTATTGGTGTTCAGGCGCTCAATCTGTCCTCGCGGGTCGAGTGGCAACACGACTACGGGAGGAACGGAGAACATCCCCATGGCGTCAAACGTTTTGCATGATATTATTGAAAAGCAACGTGGATCGTTTTGCTAATCATTTATTGGTGTTCGACTCGGACACGATCTGGTTCGTTGCTCAATTTCCCTTTTCAAATAAAATTCGTTTTTAGATATTATGCCGAATTCCAGAACTATCAAAATATATATATTCTGTGCACTTATAATTCCTATTAGTGCTGAGGTCAGTGTCCTAAAAGTACTGAAAATGTTATACTGTAAAGTTGGCAATAGTTGAGTGTCCCGATTCATTTGGGAAGAGGTTTCCCTCTAACACGAGAGAGCAATGAGAGTGATTATGAAGAAAACGTCGCGTGCTCCATACGCAACTCGTTTCCTAGTATTAAACGTACTAAAAAAAAAAAAAAAGTCCCCAAATTTTAATCTTTGATCTTTGATCTTTAAAAATAAAGAGGGCCCAAGAGCCTTTCGAAAACGTTTGCGCATGACTGGAATAACAGCTAAATACCTTAAACGTAAAACACTACCCGGCTTTAAACTTAGAACTCCGTCGTTAGTTAGATATAATAATTAGTTTAATTTGCCCCAGCTAAATTGACGGACAGATTGACATTTAAAAAAGTATAATTTTAATCAGGCCATTTTCAGGGGCCATCGAAACTCAACGATGAACAAATTTTTGAAAGTTCCTTGCTCTATATTCTTTTGATTTCGGGCAGGCATGCGATTGAAATCGCGAAATACATTGCATGTAATGTAGAACATGAAATCTTCCAGACAACAGAACTCACCACGGTTAGTTTTTAACGACCGATTGCCGCAATACAAGTTCGTAGTCAGTCGGAGACAATCGATTCCTTTTTCCTTTTTGTTCTGAAAAAGGAAAAAGGAATCGAGGGAATTAGTCTAGCTATTCTGACTAGCCAAATAACTGAAGAAAAGAGTGGATGACAATTTTCAGCTGGCGAAACACATCTCTGAAAAATCTAAGACGAAAGTTAATGGAGAATCCCTCTACAACAAGTGAGTGCTGAAAAAAAAATAAAATACTACGAAAAAACTAGTTCTTTTTTCTCCCCTTCTAATAAACCTCACTCAAGAACCGAAACAATCTGGAGCGGAAACATGCCGTATCTTTCTTCAGCATTGCTAATGATTAATTTTCAGCATACTAACAGGGATGAAACATTGAAAGCACTTGAATCTCTCCATGCCGTCTTGCAGGCCACTCAGGTTATTGGAGAGGATTTAAATATATTTCACTTTATCGAAATTTTTTTTCAGGCTCTCACTAAAGACGCTAGTACAACCTTCCTGCATGTGAAAAACCTCATTGGTAGGCATGGTCTTTTATCTTTTTTTTAAAATATTGTCTTTCCTGTAACGGAGACCAAAGATGACCTTTTTGGAAAATTTCATTTTCACATAATCATCATCATAATCACATAATCTCAATCTTAATTGCACTACATCTACAGTAAACTTCCGCATGTCTACCTTTTTCAGATCTGGGTGCAAAAACGAGTGCCCCTGTAACCACAACTGAATCACCGACGGCTGAGGGTAACAGCGAATCTTCCCATGAGGATGAATGCGACGGTGAGTGGATCTGGAGTAGTTTGCGGTGTTTCCTAGAAGTATTGTAATCACTCGGTACTACTTTGTAAAAAGAACAGGCGTTATCCTGGACAAAAGATTAGAGCAGAGGTCTTCTGAGAGAATTCATGAAATCAATGTTGAAAATCAACCTGAAATCAACCTCTGGATCGAATTGTTCATTCTGAACAAGAGATCAAAGATTAATGATACAAATAGAGTGACTCACTCGAGGAGACCTCGAACAAAGAAAAGACTCACGTCTCCCTTAAAAATTGAAGACGTGAAACGTCTCCCTCATTTTAATATTTATTTGCCCTTGTCTCCTTTCTTGTGAGGAGGAGAAGGGCCTCTCCATTTTTCCCCCTTCTAGCCATTGTGATCGGTGGAGTGAATTTGAATTGAAATTGTGTAAATCAAATTAATTTTCTAGTTCTCTCACAGTGAGAGGAGAACAAAGGGAAAAGAGACGTGATTGGAGACGTTCCCCTCTCATTCTCGACCGAGAGACATCTCCGAGGAAGACGTGAATGAGGGAGACAATGTTTCTCTTCACGTCTCTATTTCGAGACGTATCATTTGCGGAACCCTAGTAAGGATGACTATGCAAAAAAATTCTGACAGAAAATGTACAAAAATCGTATCAATATGGCGGGATATAGAAACATCTCTGTCAATTTCTCTTCCTTTATGCGCGTTTTTTCTGTTTTTTATGCTTCTCAAAACATTACATTTTAGTCGAAAATCTTACGTGGTTCATTTCCTACAAACAGTAGGGAACGCTGTTTTGTCCCGAATTCCCGAGCAATTGCGTTGTTTGTGTGTACAACAAAAATATACTAGAAGTAGATTTTTTAAAATAATTTCTTGCAGAAAGGACGTGCTCTACAACGTCAGTGAGCAGTCCTGTCGATCAGAAAATGGAAGCATCACCCAAAGAGGTACGCATGTTTTTTTTTATTTATTTATCCACACAAACTATTACGTTTTTCACAAAACTTGACAATTAAATTGTACGCGCGTATGGGGAAATTGACGATTATCGGAAAAGGCGCCCGACCACACCAAATGTTTATAAATACGTTCAAATAGATTTCCCTTACTCCAAAATGGATTTTAATACTTCCTAACAGTTGTTTTTAGCCGGCTACAGAGAAAAACATTAAAAAGTATTGATTAAAGGCATAGAAATCTAACCTAAACAATTTGAGTACGCGGAATTTCGTTATGTCCGGACTAATTAAAAAACATAGTAGCCATTTTAAATTAAGAAAATGTAAAACAAATGTAGTACAATTTTGGTTGCATTTCAGGCCTGCGATCGATTGACTCTCTTCAACATTTTGCGTTCGAAGATCACGGACGGGTACGTTTGCTCGGTATTTGTCAAAACGTTCCAAATAACTGCTCTTTTTATGAGTGCGACAAAGACTAAATTTGTACTGCTCGTGTCACCCAATTGCATGACTAAATATTGGGAAATCTGGCCACCAAGAGTATTTTCGAGTAAATGTAAAAATGGGCTGGATGGTGTTTTGTTTAGGTTGATGGACGGTAACACCAAATGCGATAACATCTTTACGTTTCTAGTGCTAGAATTAGCTAAGTCAGCTTCTCGTTGGATCCTCACTTCGTGCAAGAGCCAATAAAAATGGAGAGAGTGGTATTCCGTCCTCATAGACTCATCACTTTGAATAAATTCGTCAGCAGCAAATTTCCTAACAATATGACATCCTACGCAGATGCAGGGAAAAGTACGCGCTTTTCTTGTGCAGCATCTGTACTTCTTTGTTTTTTTGTCATTATCCATAATTATTTGCATTATCGATCGCCTCATCACTACTCCCGTCATTGCAGATCCGACGACGCTGACGTTGATGGCCACAACATGGAACGCGATACGATTGTTCGTATCCAGGTAGGAATTGGAAAGGGCGGCACGATGTACATCACGTGCAAATGTTTGCCATTTGAGGCAGTGAGGGCCACACTAACAAAGGCAAAGGAAATTAGAGCCTTACTAATGAACTTCTGAAAATCGAGTTATTTCATGTAGGGTATTTGTGTGGAATGCTTCCAGTCGAACTTAGTTGTAGGACAGCTTGTTATTCATGTTAATTTGAAATGCCTTTACTCTTGTCGTTGTTTCTGTGAGAAAACACAATATACACAATATACGGTCGCTGCACGGGTCTAAATGAAATGTCAGCCCTAGGTGTATTAACAAAACTTTTTGACTAGAGATGGATTGAGTGCACATCGGATTGGAATAATCAGTCAATTGACTCTCATTTTAGAAGAATGCTGAGGTTATGATGGCGCTTACGAGTCGCATCGGATTCACAAACGCATTCGCAATTGCAACAAAGGCCTTCAGAAATGGAACCACTTTGAAGGTACGAAATAAAAATCGCTCGACTGAGGAGAGTACGGTAGGTACGGTGGAGTGTTGGAAGAAATATCAATTTAATGGAATAGGGATGACCGGGTGATTTTGAGAAATGGCAATGAGGTTTCTTAATAGTTACTTTCCAATGGATCACCGTTTCACCGTACATGAAGTGTGTGCTCATGTACACACGTCATCACCAAAATATTTAAAATGGAAATATTTAATTGACCAAAAAAGTGCAGAAGTAATTATTAGATATGTGGTGTCTGGAAAGGTTAAAGACCTTCAAAACCATCTAGTTTGTTTTTATTGGTAAGATCTGGGACTCACACTTCCTTAGTCAATATTTGAGTTGCGGTCTGCACGGATTCATGTGATTTAACGACTTCAATTGGTGCCCTGTATTTGAAAACATCACATTCTTTCCTATTCGGAATTGTCATGCTAATCAACATTCCATTCCATTCAGGCTGAATGCTACTCGTTCGGACTGACGGAGGTCAATATCAAGACTGGGTGTATCCCGAGTCCAAATCCGAGTAGACCTCGTAAATATCGACCCTGACAAATGCCTTACTTGTAATAATAATAATAATAATAAAAATAATATTAATCCGCACGATGTTATGATTGTGGGGGGGGGGGGGAACAAGATGAGTAATGCGAATGATATGCACAACCGAGTAGATCATCTAACCTCCTTGCTCATCACGCTCATAAACTCTGAGTACTTCGTTGGAATCTTTCCCTTACGAAGTACATCATAAAGCACATTACTTATACGGTTTGCAAAACTTTTCTCTCGCACCTTCGTTTTGAACGGATCTTTGCACTCTTTATATCCAGCTCCTCTGAGATTCGACTTGCTCAGAGTAAGAAAGTGCGCTTGGTTGCGAGACAGGCGCGAGTTTCCAAACAACAGTTCATATGCATGTTTGAAGTCAGTTATCTTTCGTCGATAAGTCAACGATTTCAAATTGAGCATTTCGTTACGTTCCTCTGGTCGTGGCCGATTTTCAAAATTATATCCAAAACACTTATAACTAATCAATCTAGTTACTTTGCTCTGCAGTTTCTCCAGTTTTCCAGCTTCTTTTTCATGAACTGGAAAGGCGACACTCGGGCAAAATTCTACCATAGGTCTAACGTAGATAGGTGGTGTAGGCATTCACCATTACTTTAGCATTATTCGTAGTAAGACCACGAAAGATAATGTTAGCACGGGTCGCAGCTTTTTGGGTGACTATGTCAAAGTGGTCTTTGAATGAGAGCTCATCGTCGATTTGAATTCCAAGGTCCCTAATGGAAGACTTAGGCTCAATTTTTGAAATGTTCAAAAAGTAATCAGCTATTGGATTTCCTTTGCCAATGTGAAGGACATTGCACTTTTCACTAGCAATGCTCAGTTGCCATGCACTCCACTTTAAAATGGCGTTTATACATTGTTGGAGTCTCTTGGGCGCGCTCAACTCATTCTTTTGAAAACCTAGGAAAATTTTAAGGTCGTCGGCAAAAGTAAATCCTTTACAACCTTCTGCTTCAATTACACTCGGCAAATCTGCCGTGAAAAGGTTGAACAAAAGAGGACCAAGAACAGATCCTTGAGGCACTCCACTAATAACTGGTCTAAAATCAGAAAGCGTCTGGTTCACTCAGACTTTAAATACTCTGTTTGACAAGTATTCACATTACTTGTAAAGTACTGAGTCGGTTTTTTTTTCCTGAATGCCAGTTGAAGGCAATTTAGAAATAGTATGATTATCCCGAGTTCCCTGGCCTTCTTCAGATAAAGTATTTGCAACATTGATGAGGATGAACATTGATGCAAAGAGAAGAGTTTCGATGTTTCCGAATTCAAATATTTGAATACAATAGAAGGGAAAGGGAAGCTCAAAAGAGAAAACTCACTCTGACTGAAAGAAAAATTAATAATTGCTATTTTGAGTTTTTTATTGATTATACGATGCTTATTTCAATATATTTTGAATCAATTTAACCAAATTTCAACAGGCAATGGTAAAAAATAAGCACTCGTTTTATGGTTGCACACAAAGTATCAATTGATTGAGCATGATCTACATTAATGTATAGTAGTCTACCGACTGAAAGGGGAAAGGGAAAGAATCATTGGCATACACGATCGTACTCGTATTTCATTAGAGCTCGAGGCAAGGAAACATGATAATCACATACATTACTAGACACAAATAACACTACAGAGATCTAGCGCAGAGACGTCGCGAGCGACTTCACACCGTAATTTGCACGTAATCCCTCTGTTTTTCCTCATTAGTCGGTGCGTCCATCTGCGCGAGAAGTGTCGCGAGCGGTTGGAAGGTTGGTGGACTGTGCCGTCGATAGGAAGTGAACGATGAGCTGGGCTGCAAAATCGTAGATTTGCTAAATGCAGTAAGTTTACGAACGTGCTTACCAATGCAACAGCATCGAGATAGTGGGGATGTCTGGAGAGATTTAGTGGTCCCGGAGTGAGAATCTCACTGACTGGAGCGTAGATAACGTCGTTTACCGCTCTGAAAGCGCGATTGAAAAATACAAATTGGTAGATGATTTCTGTTATTTTTCGTTCGTGAGATTAGGTATTACGTTTTTCAAAAAAATTGACAATTAAATTGTACGCGCGTATGGGGAAATTGACGATTAACGGAAAAGGCGCCCAGCCACACCAAACCCGTTTAATTACGTCTAAATTGAGTTTTTATACAACAAAATAGTTTTTAATGCATTCTCACACTAGATTTTAGCCGTCCACAATGAAAAGTATGAATACGTATTAAATACAACCGTATAAATCTAAAATAAACGTTTGTCCGGACTAATTAAAAAACGTAGTAGAAATCTACCAACCTATCATCCTCCGTCTCCGGCTCCCTCCGTTGATTGCGCATTCTATTTTGCAATGCGGACGTGGGGAGTGGGGCGACTCCTGTAATTTGTCCGTGTTATTTTCCTTTCAATTAACAGTTGCTCACAGTTGTGCCTTGTATCTGCAAATATCGAGCAAAAAGACAAGATAAACGCACCAATTGACGCCAGGTACTCCGTTATCGATGAATTGATGCTGCAATTGTCCGGGTCAATGCCCGAATCGGGCTGACTTCGATTCGATAGGAGATCCCGGACAGAGTGACGATTGGGATCGATTGACCGAAGCTGCAACGAGGAAAGGATTAATCTCCAAAATCGCATTATCAGTTAAGATTTTTTTGATTTCTTAGTATAACATTTCTCACCGTAGGAGGCTGCATCGTGGGCGGTTCGAAAGTGGGCGATTCCCTCTGGATATCCACATGATTAGATGAAGCCGTGTCACGCTTGATCGTGTAGACCTGAAAGGAGATAAAATATCGAGTGAAATGTCGAGGGTTCATCAAGTGCGGATTATTGAAAACATGAAATTTTATCCAACATGTCAGAGCTTTGAAACAATCTGATGGTTTCGTATGATAGTGGTAGAATATTCGACATTCTCGTGACATTCTCGTTTCTTCGTTCACCATGCTCTTCATTCCATATTGAAATGATTATTGACAAATTCTGGCCTGTTTCTTGCTGGCATCGATCAGATCGTTGGTCCTTCCTCTAACTCGCAGACAGACGCAGACGACTAACAGGATAAGAAGGGCGAAGAACGAGATGAGAACCACACCGATGAGCAGAGTAGAAGTTCGCACCATCGAGTGGTGAGAAGAAGGACGAGAGGGGATAGCACCCATCTGGAATGATTGTGATCGTATTGTAATTATTGTTATTTTTTGTTATTTTTATTGTCTTATTGTTGTAATCGTCGATAGGGGCTCTACTAACTATTTTGTGAGTGGCTGGACAATCAATTAATTAGCAAGTGGCGAACCTCAAGGAAAACAATGGTGGACGCCTGTTGTAGTGGTCCACTGGAGGCGATGACAGTGACCTTCAAAGATTATTGTATTATTTCTAATCCGTATTTTACTTAGCTTATTTTGCACCGTAAGTTGCGCATGGTGCTACCTCTGGAAACCGTGTACGATACAAGTTCTTTCGTATCCAATGGATCCATGTATCCATGTACTATCCATGTTCTTCTCACCTGTTCGAGTGTCCTATTCCCATCCTTCTCCAGTCGTCTTCTCAACGTGATTTCGCCACTCGCTTCGTCAATGTCGACCATCTGACCCTGCAGGGAGAATAGAGTTAGACAAAATAGTAGTTTGGCATTTCCCCCGCAAGGCGGGCTAGCCACCCCAACGTCGAATAGCAACGTTGCAAATGGTTTCCAAAGATATCCTTGTTACGTAACAGGCTTTGCTAATATTATTATTGGCGGCAAAATTAGATTTCACAGCTCTGCTTCCTTTTTATGTTTCACAACGTTTGCAAAAGCAGTTTCTGAACATTCCAGTCAATTCCAGTGGTAATGTGCCGAAAATTCCCTATTCTCACCTGCACTCGGTTCCCTCCCGCATTCGACAGTCGATATTTGACGCGTCCGTCGCGGCCTTCGTCCGCGTCTGAAGCGTGAACGGCGCCGATCGAAGAACCGACCGACGCGTCCTGCGGGATCTGTAATATGGGTTATTGCGACAATTCTCAATTGAAAAAAAATTGAAAAATACACTTTTTTTGTACTTTTAAAGAAAGGTAAGTAAATGCCGACCATGAAAGTGTAGGCACTCTTCGTGAACACTGGGGCGAATTCGTCCACTGGCAATACATGCACGATCACGGATGAAACGGCCGATCTGAAATGGGATATTTGAATTTATATCTTTTGATATTTGATCTTTAATCTTTGATCTTTGGTCGTACCTCGAGTGGGCGTCCGTCACGGACAGCGTGATCGTGTACTGCTGACGAGTTTCGTAGTCGAGCGGAGCGGCGAGTGAGATGAGACCGCTCTGAGAGGAAGACGTTATTACACTTCTCACATGTCAGACATCTCTAAAAGCACAGGTACTTCCCGTCTTCGAGACTAGCGGAGGATACTGTAGGCCAGTATCACAGCCTCTAGATAACTTTAGAATGACAATATGAGCTTCTATTTATTCGAATGCTGTTCCTAAGCTCAAAATACTTTACCTGTGCATTGATCGTGAACTTCTCTCCATCGTTATCGTGCAGAGTGAAGGTCGGTCCGTCCAATTTGACGCCCACTCTCGAGATCGGACGGGATTTGAGCACGACCTGGGAAATTAATAAGTTCACCAATTTTCATCAATAAGCTCAACAATTTTCTATAAGCGTCTCATCACCTTACCGTGAAAAAAGGATGTTCAGTTTTTATTATGCATTTAGAAACAAGGCTCGTTACATGAAATTCGGATCAGAAAACTAATGAGGATACAAATGTAATCACCATTCCGACATGGGCGCTTTCGAGCACAAATACGTTGTAGACGGGAAGTGGAAAGAATGGAGCGGCGCCTCGCCATGACGAGGCTGCGACCTGGAAACAATATTTTATTTTTTTTCAAATTTGACTCCGATTATGTTTCAGAAATATTGTAAAAACAGAATGCGGATGGGAGAGCGTTCGTTGCCAGTAATATCATTAGAAAAAATATCTATAATGAGTTTGCGAGATGTATTTTCATCATAGGAGCTCGGCCCACCTGTACGTGCACAGTCTGCATGGCTCTCCTTCCTGGTCGTCCGCCGTCTTCTGCCACGATCACCTTCACAGTAATAAACTATATTATTTTCTAAAGCTTTCCTCGATTTTTGAAATACAAAAAAGAAAAAAATATTCATCAATCAGTGAAATCATCTCACCATCTTCCACGAGAAGGGCGAGGTAGATGATGAAAGGAGTTGTGCATCGCTCCACTCGTTGAAGTTGAGGGCGCCTGAAAACACCAACTCATAAACGCCATTGCCTAATTGAAAACAACAAAGGTACGGAAATCACAAATAAATCTGACCAGTGGACTCATCCAACGTGAACACAGAATAGTCATTCCCTACTACGATTCGATACGAGACACTGCCGTTCTCTGCTGCGTCAGGATCAGATGCGATTAGTCTGAAATATCGAGTTATTTATTCTCCAGTTTCTATAATATTCGCAGTGTTCAATGTCACAATCATGCAAAACCCTTTCTCTTCTTTTCTTCTCCTCTTCATGTTGAAACAACCCCATGGGAATGATGAACAGTGAGTAACTGACCTCTGTATGACATCGCCCCTTTGCATTTCTTCCGTTATCACAATTGGATTGATCGTCTCGAATCTCGGCTCATTATCATTCTCATCGGCCACTTCGACTGTGATGGAAGTGGACGAGTTGGCTGACAGATCGTGCCAGCTATCACCAGCGTCAACCTGTAATTCATTTCAGAATTGATCACAATCATTTTCATTTTCTCCTTATCGCAATCACTCTCCTCTTCTTGTTTCAATTGAGTTTCACGGAGGCATTACATATATTTGACTAGGTCCTGGATCGTTTACATCATTGTACTTTCGTAATAAATACAAATACTAACTCTGAATCGGTGCGTCGCCAGTGTTTCCCTGTCCAGCGGAACTTTGGTGAAGAGAAGGCCAGCATCGGAAATAAAGAAAGACGACGAGGCAGAGGGGTCGGAGATTCTGGAAATTAGATAATCAGTCAACGTTTGGAAGCTTTTTTGAGAATGAGTTATTCAGAAAAAAAACATAATTGTATACCTGTATCGCATGGGCGTCTGTGCGATGGAGATATTGCCAAGCAGCGACCACGCCGGCGCATTTTCGACGATGGAAAATCTGTAATTTTTTTTACCTCTTTTGCCATTTCGAATGAGTTTCGCACGTGTACTAAACTCTTCGCAGTTCTAATACGTTGATTGTGCAGCAGAGATTTTGCAGAGATCGGAAACAATCAATTGGTAAATCAGTGACCGATAGCTCAGCTGCCGGAAGCCGGGCGCGTGCGTGACTCCGCTGGCCGCGCGCACGCGTACAGCCGCGAGCGAGCGGAGCGGCGGAGTGCCGTTGTCCGAAGCTGCCACGGAGAAGAGATGAGAGGAGCGGAGCAGGGAGGGATCGATGGCTGTGAGGGCACCTAAAATAAGCTATTCAATTCATGTATCTCATATTAGAGTTCGTTTTCTCCATAAAATGTTGACCGAATGCTCCAGTGTAATGCTAATAGGGATCACATCGTCTGTAAGTAGGGGGGTGGGAACTCACCAGTCTTTGCATCCAGTTTGAATGGCAATGGATCGGGCGACACGAGTGTGTATTCGATCTGCTTCTTTTCGTCTGAATCTGCGTCCGTGGCGGTGATATGGCCTGCGGGATTAACTTATTATCAGCTCGACTATTTCATAACTTGCTTTTATAATGTCGCCTAGCGATAAAATCTATTTTGAATATTTTTTTATGAAAATGCAATCAAGATATTTTCTACTATTTCGAATCACTTCTATGTCTACTATGCATGAAACATATCCGAACAAGCAGAACTCATTGATGAATGCATGAATGACATCTCCTAGTTCAGAAAAATCAATGTCATTTCAAGATACTGCGAAAGATGGAAAACGGGATGTCTCACCAATGACCGAGTTCCTGCCCAGTGTGTGCGGGAAGACGAAATCATAGAGAGGAGCGGAGAATACGGGCGGATTGTCGTTGTCGTCGAGGACGGAGACGGAGAGAAAGGTGCGGACCGGATGGAGACCGTCGGAGACCTGCGAAGAGGGGATATGGAACCGAGCATTCCCGGTGTCGGGTTTCGAATCGATTTCATCAACAATAACCGCAAGCGGAATACAACGGTTATGTTTTCGCTGGTTTTTCTGAGAAATCACGAATAGTTTTCTATGCAAAAGTTGGTGTGCTGTATAGCGTATTTTCGTTGCAAGAAATGATGAAGTACACTCACAATAACCGGCAGCTCAATACTCCTTTCCTTCTCGTAATCCAGCGGCGCCGTAGTGTGTACGACGCCCGTGAACCGATCGATCTGCCAATGAGAATGTTTTTGTGCAATTCAAATCGCCAAATAATCATTCGCTGATCGAATATCTCGAATATCAGCCCATTTTGAAACGTAAATGGTTTCAAAATTCTTTTCATTCACAAATTTTCAGACAGAATGTGTGCTGGATGAAGAAGAGGGAAGCGAAAGGGAATGAAAGGAGACTATTACAGCCAACTAACCGCAAACGAATCGGACGGCAGATCGATGGCGAACGTCAGCAGGGAATCCTCGTCGATGTCAGTCGCCGTTACCGTCGAGACGAACGTGCCCGGTGGTGTACCTGTAACTATTTCCAGGTCCTGGTTCCGGTTTCATGTCCGGCGATGTATTTCCCGGTTCTTGTTTTCACGGCTCCTGATGTCCAGCAGCAATACACGGTTCATTTCGTTCAATCATCCAATGCATGGAATATGGTTCTTCACCTCGTTCGCTCATTCAATACATAAATAATTGTGCGGATACTATCTCACGGGTTCCCTTTTCCCCACCCGCCTTCTCTCAA
Source organism: Pristionchus pacificus (assembly GCA_000180635.4). NCBI lineage: Eukaryota > Metazoa > Nematoda > Chromadorea > Rhabditida > Neodiplogasteridae > Pristionchus > Pristionchus pacificus. The sequence continues at coordinate 14,392,624 of CM026577.1, forward strand.
TTTTAACCGCCCACACTCAATCACTAATGCAGGATACTATTTCCCGGTTCCGGCTCTACATCTCCCGGTTTCCCCATTCCCCGGCCCCTCCACTCACCCTCACTGAGCTTCCTCCTCGGAGGCGTCTGGACAGTGGGCGGATTGTCGTTGACGTTGAGGACGCCAACGGAGACGAGCGTGGAGAGGGGAGGAGAGGAGGAGGGAAGGGAGGGAGAGGTCGCGATGATTGTTAGGGAGTAGGAGGTACTGAAAAGATAGGGATTATTTTCTGAAAACTGTGAATAACAGGTAAAAAATCAAGGTGAGTTATGTTTCACTGTCAATTTATGGCGATGCCAACCTGCGCCTGCGAAATCGTAAAAAAATCATTTCGGATAGCCAGATATTTACACAAACTTATATAATATAAGTTATATTAATTTTTAAAAAAGCCTTACCGTATCTCACTGTCCAACTCCTGAGCGGTCGTGATCAAACCATGCGAATCGATTTCGAACGCTAGATCGACGTTTCCTAAATTTTGGTTTTTGGATGATATTTAATTCAATTACGATCAACTTTTTGGCTATCACATTTGGGTGTTTTCAAATATCGTATTGCAAAAACCTTGCACGATGGAGTAGGTCATTGGCGCGTCCCTGTCTGTTGTCGTGGATACTGTGAGGACCTGTAATTTACTCGTCATTGTTCCGGATATGTTTCGCAATGTTCACAATAGACATTGGTGCAGTGCAATTCGATAATATTGTTAGCCATATTCGAAATAAAAATAATTAATTTGCGGTAAAATACCTGAACGCCAGCCGGCCGTCCTTCCTCCACGAATCCGTAGTAGGCGGCACGGAGGAAGGAGGGCTTCGAGGGGTCACCGTCCTGTTGTGAATGTCATCATCTTTGAGAAAATTGATTGTACACTTGTACAGTTACTAATGACACCAAATTGGTGTGAAAGATCGTACGAAGTGTAAAAATTACACAGGATAGTCTAGCCATGATGATCGATAAGTAATTATGAGTTATAGTTTTTAATCACTGCGTTCCATGAACACAAATATCAAGCCACTAAATCGACGATCATTAGTATTTCTCACCTTCTTCTTCCTTTCATCCTTCACAGTCAACTCCCAGATACTCTCGAGCGATTTCGATGGACCGTGGTCAAATAGACGCAGTTTGATGGGCCATTCACGAGCCGAGTACGGAATGTTCCTGAAAGCGAAGAGTAGGCTATTCTTTCTCTGTTTTCTTGTTGCCCATTCATTCTGAAAGCTGGTCATTTTTGCAAGTATCTCAAAATATTTCATACTTTCATGATTCTGGATCTGTCGAAGGGCAACAAAACCCCTCACCTCGCCATCACAACCCGTCCATCTCTCTCCACTTGCAGCACTCTGCTCGGGTCCGATTGCAATTCGAACGAGACCCGTCCATTGTCGCCCTCGTCCGCGTCTTCTGCCTTCAAATACACTATATTTTCTGAATTATCTTATTGTCTGTTCCTCAACTACGGGTGAGATGACACTGAAATCATTCTTCCTCAACATTTTTTTTTTGCTGAGTCAAGAAACATAACGTAACAATTCTTTATTGTTAGAGCGGTCATAGAATTGTGTCTTACCTTCAACGTCGCCACGACCGTTCCCTCCTCCGCGTCTCTCAACACGATTTCTCGATGCTTCGACAGCAAAACGGGCGGATTGTCGTTCTCGTCGCGAATCCGCACGCGAATAGTGCAGGAATCCTGAAGATTCTCATTGTAATTTTTTTGAAGAATGTACCGGTCCAACACTGATTTTACCTACCAATGACCGCCTATTAACGCGAGTTGAAACGTACTTGAAATAATTCGTCACGAGAAATCGTTTCTTGATTTCACAGACTCTCTTGCCATTCTGACTTCTAATTTTTCGAACAAAGTATTCATAATTACCGCATTCAGTTCGTCCTTCAGTCCCACAACGAGTATATGCTCCTTCTTCCTTTCTCGGTCCAATTCCTCGCACGAAAGGAGCCCGCTGAGGGGGTCGATTGCGAACTGACCCGCCTCGTTTCCGCCTGCATTTTTAATTATAATTTGTTTAATTTAATATTGTAGTGATTGGACAGTACTTTCTACGGGATTTAACTACTGAAACTACTTCTCATTCTTTCTCTTTCACCGGAGGACGAATTAGGAGTGTTTTTCTGCAGCTCTAGCACTACTTTTAGATAAAGAAGAAGGCATAGCATCATACCCTTGATATGGAAGGTTCCATTCACTCCTCTCGACGCTGCGACGACTCCCTTGAATCCGTCAATCTTCTGATTCTCCGGAATCGTCACTGATTGGCACGACATCGACGCTATCTTGGGCAGGGCACTGAAACTATTTCCATTTTCGATTTCCCTCCATACCGAAATCAATGAGCCTATCTTCATTGAACTTTGCAAGAGTTCTGAAACATAAATCATCGTTCACAAAACTAAAATAATTAAAAATAATGTACCGCTCAGCCTCTCCCACATCCACGGTGAGCAGCATCCAATCCGTGTTGCCCGATGCGGACTCGGCGAAGGCTGTGATTTTGCATATTACTATTCACCCCTTGAATTCGTTCGGTTCAGATTGAGTTTCACCAAGCGCTCTTCTTCGTGAGTTTTGGCAATATTTTTGATCCAGCTGCCATTCGCTTTAATAATAAGCTCATTTGAGAAACGACTTACCAGTGAGCGAGTACTTCATCTCCGTCAATTGTCCTTTCGCCTTCAGTTCTCCATCGACGACTGAGAAGGGCGACGAACGAGGAAGGAGAAGGAGCGAGACGTCTTCTCAATTATTTATGGTAAAATCAAGTAATTATGGTCTAGTGAGCTGACCCAGCAAAGGATATCAAAGAATCATATAAATCATGGTCCAACTGTGTTAGGTGTCAAATGTAGAAATCATGCAGGACTAATTTGCTCGGATGGGCCAAAGAGATGAGAACTGTTGCTATCATATTGTCATAGTTCCGAATTCAGAAATCAATTGCTCACTCTGCGTAGGGAAGGTGAGCAGTGCGTGTTTCGGCTGAGTAGAAAGAACTCGGATCGATTGAGACGGCTTGTCGAAGAATCTACAAATATTACTTTATTAATTCGTATAATTCTTTTCAGCCATTTATGTGTCATTTTTTGGCGAGGTATTAGATAATCACAACCACGATGCCATTTCACAAATTCATGTTGTTAGTAGGCTGGTGGTACCAGAAAAGCTATCACAATTTGAACAATACAGTAAAAGGGCGCGTTTTTGGGCAAGACACCAGCCGCTATCATTTCGCGCCAGTTTTGCTCCAATTGCACCTATTTTCAAGTTTATCCAATGCTAATGATAATTTAATTTATATGAATTGTGAATAAAATAGTAATAAATTTACAGGACCATCAGTATCTCAAGTTAAACTGTCATGGAAGCGGCTATTTTGGCCGATGGTAAGTCCAACTAATCGTATTGCAAATTTATTTAGAAGGACCAAACAATATTTCAGAACTACAATTCGCTCGTGATTCGATATTCTTTCTCTTGCGTGAAAAGACTTCAAATAGAATTTCGAACGATGAACTTCTAATGTTGTTCATGCACATTCACAAATATTACACAAATGCCTCAGACGTTCAACAAATCAAAGATGAAAATATGACCCAGAATGAGAAAGGGGTAGTTTCAAAATTTCTAGATATTCTTGACGATCGACAACTAATAACCCACTGTGGAAATCATGAGCCTGCCGATATTTTCTATGGATTAGTTTCTTTTCGCTGTGAGATAATATCGCAATTTTCGAAACTCGTTAGTAATTTCGATTTGAAGTCTTACATTGTCATCCTTTTGGTAAAAGAAACAATGTTCCACAAAAAATTTCTTCCTTATTGTATTGCTTCAAAAACGAATGTGATCTATGAGTATTGTCTAACCGATTGAAGCATAATAAATGTTCACGATAAGCTGATTTGTTTTTAGACAGTATCATATGTTGATGCGTTGATGTTAAAATGCAAGTATAGGTACTTTTATAAACATAAGTTTTGAAAATATATTTTACACTGAGATGATTGAAAAAAATTAGGCAATCTGATGAATACTTCGTATTAGCCACGGTTGTATTAGGACGGTGATTGATTATTGATTTGCTTTGATCAAAAGCACATGTTTTCCTCGAGCCGCGAAGGCTGAGAGCAAAATAGTGTGTCGAGCTTTTTAGGTGTTAGTGCGACAAGCTTGAGACGCTTGGCTCTATTCTCAAAAAAAACAGTTTGAAAATTTTTAAAAGTTCTCCTCTTGTATTTAGTATCGCAAGATCCTTCATAGTTGTGAAAAAAACATGTCTTCACCAATGACCGACGAAGGTGAGGCTACATGTCAACATCTAATTAATCAAAAATCAAGCAAATTTTTAGAAGCCCAGGCTACTCGAAATTCAATATTCGCCATTCTCGAGACTTGGAATGCAAATGGATTCTCGAACGAAAACGCCATACAGTTCTGCATTGAGATCAACTAGTTTTAATCTCGCGCTTCTCGTGATCACCACATCAAAAAGGAAATTATGAATGCAGATGAGAAAAGAATAGCTCTCGAATTCTTAGCAGATCGAAATTTTTACAAAGTGCCTGAGGCCGAATTCATCGTTGATTGTGGGTCGCATGATGCGAACTATCTCCACAAGGGCTTAGTTCTTTATCGATGTGAACTTTTCGCGCAATTTGTGCGCCTAAAAATCCACGCCATCCATTATTTTATTTTGGCTGTCTTATTTATGAAGAAGAACATTTCCGCGAAAGATTTCTATCTACCAACGACCCCAATTTTTACGATCGCATTGATGACGAGTACATGCTTACCGATTAAAAATGATAAATATTTAATACGATAAATATTTTAAATATGATATAAGTGTGAGCGAACGTTTCTTGATGGATGCTTGGTGCATTCTAGTTGCGCGACAGTGGTATTCGCGAGATTGAAATGTTGCATAGACGTTGCCAAATAACCTGACCTCCACTTGGCCTTCTCCACCACCACATGAACTGGTTGATCAGTATGGAGCGGCGGTGATCCCCCGTCGGTCGCCCTCACAGTAACCCATGCATCGGAGGAGAGACGAGCGAGCAGGGAGAGGGCGCCTGATTTCGTTTCGTTATGTTTCATACATATCATTAAGCATCGCATATTATATTTCTGTTTCATTAAACTCTTTATTTTCTTTTTTTAACACGAAACAAAACAATTTACTTTTTTTTAAAAAACGTTAAAAGAATAAATTCCAAGCTCGGATCTAAATATTCCACTAACCAGTCTCTGCATCGATCTCAAACTGCTCGTTCTCTCCGACAATCGAGTACGTCACTCTCCCATTTACTCCGACGTCATCGTCAATGGCGACGATGTGATGGAAGGAAGAGGAAGAGGAGGGAGCATCCTCGCGAAGGGAGATTACAGGGGAACTGCAATCGATCTTTGCATAGAACAAGTAACGTTTTCTAGTATTCAAAATGCTAGACAAGCTTTGCCCTCCGAGACATAACTGCTCACTAATTGATTATTCAAGCACAATTAGCGACGTATGCATTGTGCGATGAAAACTGTCGGTAAAATCTAATGTACATGTTGATAGGAAGTTGAATGTGCCTTTTGACTGTGCAATGCACTCACCTCTTGAACACGGGAGCATGATTATTCTCATCCTGCACTGCAATCACAACGACACTCGTAGCCTCGATGCCGTCAATGTCCGCCACGGCGTTCAGAAGAATTTCAAGACCCTGCGATTTTATTCTCATTTGTTTCAAACAACGCTTCAAGTGAGTTTCAGGTGGGTTTCTTATATTCAAAATGCGGGTTGTCAATGATCCGTGCAGCAATTGAGCCGCTCAACAATATAATAAAATGTGTCGACTCACAGCATACGCCTCCAGACTGCCGGCCACGACGATCTCTCCGGTGGCCGGATCACACGAGAACACTCCGTCCTCTTCGACGATACGATAGAGAATGAGACCGGCGCCCTCCTCGGACGGAATGGCGACGAGGCGATGGACCACGAGGCCTGAATGAGTTATCTATTTATCGACTATCACGATGTTTCTTTCGGTAGTCTGATTGATTATTCGATTCGTCGGAGTGCACACTACTACGAACTTTTTGTTCCGACGAATGCGTGGGGTTTGAATTCAAATGCATGAGGCCTTTTAGGCTCAATTTTTCACCACAGCCTCGTTTTTTTACGGTAAGGTGAAGAAGCAGATAGAATCGATAGAAAAGAAGCTAACCAATCTGCGCGGTCTCTAGCACACTCTTCCTCACGATCTGCTCGCTGAAGGAGGGACGAACGGGCAGATCGCCCTCGATCTCGATCCAAATCGCCTGAAGACGTTCTTATTTCGTTGTTTTTTTTGTTGTGAGACCATAAATCAGCCCTTGTTCTTGTAGTGCAAACTGCAATTCTTGAGGTTTTCTAAAATAATTATTTCACTTGGCTCGTAAGATAATAACAAAAGGGAATATTGCAAACTGCAATTCTTGAGGTTTTCTAAAATAATTATTTCACTTGGCTCGTAAGATAATAACAAAAGGAAATATTGCAAACTGCAATTCTTGAGGTTTTCTAAAATAAATATTTCACTTGGCTCGTAAGATAATAACAAAAGGGAATATTTCCCGTGATGCAGCTCTATTGATATAACTGGCGTATAAAACATTTATGAAAAGCGACAGTAATGAAAGAGAATCTCCACCTCATTGAACACGGTCTGATTCTCGAGATTGTTCCTCTTCACAACGAGTGATTGGACAGTGCCTGAGAATAGAATTGGTTTGTCGAGAAATGATCTCTTTGTACTCTCTCGCCGCAAAGAGCGTACAGAATGAGGAGGGCCTATTCCGGACAAGCCATGCCTACCTGAGAGTCGTTGAAGTGGAGCGACGACGTAGAGGGCGCCAGTGGATGAGTCCAGTTCGAACACGTCCGTCTGGAGAGAAAATTGTTTTTACCAAACGAAAAGTTTGGATGAATCGTTCCACTCTATCCTCTCTTTATTTGTGCGCGTATTGAAATCTATTTCAATTGCTCTTTGCGAAATTGTAACCGAGGCCGTGTGATGTGTTTCACACAATTAACAAATACTGTTTGATTAGAGGCTGTACGATTACGTCGCTGTCGATTATTGAAAAAATAAATACCTTGTTCATGAACTCATAGTACACGGCGCTTCCGTCCTCCCTCTCCTTCTCGTCTCCGAACGTCGCGACGAGCGCCCCGATCGACGTCGACGTTGGCACGCGAATCACACGACCGGAGGATTTCTGGAAGATGGATGATCTTTGATCTTTCGACCTCTCTTCTCATTACAGTAAGCCGATCCTACCCCTGATGTAAAACAACCATAATCCTCCCGTATCCCACCGTGAACCCCCCACCGTACCCTGAGCTTCGGCGGATGGACCCTCAAATTGAGCGTCTTCTGTCGGCCGTTCTTGTCCTCCATGACGACGTGCAGAATGCGAACGGAGTGCGTTGAGAGGGGCGATGATTGGGAGACGAGTCCGGACTGGGAAATGGACAGGGACGAGGAAATGTCTGCAATGGTGATAATGATTCAAATCTTCTGGCAATAAGATCCCATGGACATAAATGGTGAATGAAAGAAATATGCTACGGGTGTATCAGGGAAACGATGGTTTTAGCACCTTTTCTTTTCCTAGAGGAAAAACCTACTCAATGATTTATGATGTATCAACGATACTTACCCGAGCTCTGCAACCTCCATCGCACCACTCCACTCGCGTTGATTCTAATGACTGGGCAGGGCAGAGTTGGACACTCATCGGGCAGAATGACGTCCCTTGTGAGGTCACCCTCAAGGGCAATGGCCGGCTCCCCGGAGGAAATGATGATAGAGATCTGATGGGGATCATTTTTGATCTGCCAGCTCAAGAATCAAACAATTTTTGGTCATCGCTGAGATTGCTAGAATAGGCTTGGTAAAGTAAAGTAAAGTAGAGTAAAGTACTGAGTCGGTTACTAACGCTACTAACGCGCAACGCGTCGTCGACTACCCCACGTCTGAACTGCAAATGGGGCCTAACCTGTGAGAATAGTGGCCTGTTGCTAAAGACTAACCGGCATGTTGTGTGCACGCTGGCGGGGAATTTGGATCGTGTTTACTAGACACTACCAACATTTCTTAACCCTCTTCAGGCGATCTGCAGGCGCGGGGGTCGAACACCTTTCGATTCGCATTCTGACACACAACCACTGCGCTACCCGGCCTACAGCGCAGTGGTTGTGTGTCAGGATTGGAAATGGTCTCTCAGTAAAACACCATCCATGATCTGGGCTTTCAATTATATTGACCTTTGATTCGAGCGATCATCCCAAGAAGTTCATTTCATATCGCGCGATCGATGTTATTGCATTTTTGAAAATTATCCAATCGAACTGACTGAGCACAGCGTGGACTTGGCAGGGGATCCTCCATCGGAGACGAGGACGGGGAGGGAGACGCGTTGCCCCTCATCGCGTTGAAGTGAGCGACGAACAAAGACCTGAGAAGATAATATCGCTAAACAGCGGGTCAGCGAACCGTTCACCGATCAATAGCTAGATATTTAATATATTAAATTCAGCACTATGTAAATACAATCTCCTGTATCGCAGTATCCCTCCGTACCTCTCCATTGGCCCTCACGAGGAAGAGTCCGTTGTGCTGCTGTGTGCGGTAGGTCAGCGTTCCATTGGCGCCGGCGTCCCTGTCGTGAGCGACGATTGTGCCTGGAGGGAATGGAGGAATGATTGGAATGTTCTCCTCGTTTAGCTTGCTCTCTCGTCAATAAATATTCGTGAAATGAAAAATAAATTTCGACCATTCTCTATCTGGCATGCACTGAAGAATCTTCGAATGATTCTAATTCGTCCAATTCCGTCCAATTCCTCACCAATGCTCTTCCTCGCATCAGCAGTCGCCGAGACGGTGATCGGCACGACGGATGAGCAGGAGGGCGCGTTGTCGTTGACGTCGACGACGGTGATACGGAGAAGGGAGGAGGTCGAGTGGGATGGCTGGAAAATGGGATACTGGTTCACTTCACAATGGTGGCTTATTTGAGGGCATTCTATTTGCACGAGTGGCGTTGTGGAGTCATCATCATTTGTTTGACGGGTGAGATACGATAGATTATGTTCGAAAGATCACTTACCGTTCCCTTGTCCATCGCAGTCACGTTCATGGCGTACTCCTCGCGCTCTTCGCGATCCAATTCCTTCGAATTTGATTTTCGATTTATTCTTTTTTTCAATCTGAGACTACAAAAGTGAAAGAGTGTTAAAAAGCCTGAACGAATGATAGAAAAATAAAAGTTTCTCACCTTTCTCGTGTAGACATCGCCCGTTCTCGAGTCAATTGAGAAGAGAGTAGAATCGGCGCCGGAGAGGGAGTACTCGACACGACCTCCCATGCCACTGAATATTAGTTCAACGTTATTTCAAAACCAGAAGGCTGATTTTGATTGTTTGTTTTGTTGATTGGCTCCCGCGGCATTACTGCGAAGGTCAGTAAATCTCATCATTGTCGAATGGAATCAGTTCACTCCGATTTTGTGTTTTTTGTAACATGCAAGTGACAGAAGCACTGGGTTATTCTCCTTTCACTCCCTCTTGCCCTCTCTCTGAAACACACCTGTCCACGTCATTGGCCTTCACGCGCGTCACTCTGCTCATCACCGCAGAGTTTTCGACGATCTGTAATTTATTTTTTTTGTCAAATATTGCTCTTATCTTTCAAATCATGACGATGAAATTTCCAACTCATGTATATTTGCATGCAATGCCTATTCTATTATACATAGCGCGTGAAAAGAAGAAGGAAAGAGGCGATTGAGCTCAATCAAGGATTTCTCTCTGACAGCCCCTTCTAATCCTTGAACTACGGTCCTCAACCAACCGTAGCGGAGTAGACGGCCTTCTCGAAGATAGGCGCATTGTCGTTCACGTCGATCACTTGCACAACGATCGTCTGATTAGCGGAACGGGCGGGCATCTAAATCAGCCGCTTTATTCTCTTTACTCATCGTATTCTATTATTGCTGATATCTGATTTGGATGTTGTTATGATTACTCGCGGCCAAAAGCTTCAATAACAGCGATAAATGTTGTCGGCGTAATTAATTCGTTCCAGCGAAGTCTTTAAGGACTCGCTTACCCCTCCATCGGTGGCCTTGACCAGCACTCGGTACAGCTTGACAGTCTCGAAATCGATCGGGGCAGTCAATCGAAGGTGTCCCGTGAGAGAATGGACGGCGAAGGGGCCGATGGGATAAGAGGAGAGGAGCGAGTACGAGAGACGACCGTTCTGCAAATGGTCATTCATTCGACTCTCCGCACTTCTTCGATTGTTGTCACAGCCTATTTTTTCACGTAATCATGTTACGTTTCACAGCGCCTTCGCATCAAATGTCTCTGTGCCAATAATTAGAATTCGTATAATTAGAAAGAATAATCGCCGATCACCGACCTTGCCGCTGTCCCTGTCCCGTGAGGTGACGACATAGAATGGCTTCTCGAGTGGGTGGTCCTCCCTCACCCTCACGACCACCGATTCAGAGGGGAACGACGGCGCATTGTCGTTGTGGTCCTCGATCTGCAATTAATTTCAGTCTTACTTTACGAAGTTATTCAGAATTTAAAAAAAATAATGTGGTCATCGTTCTGCAAGTGGGGAATTGCTCGGTTTCATTTTCTTCAAACTATCATTATCGTTTTTTGTTGTTGTGAATATTCGGATGTGCTCTTAGGGACTGGAAAGAACGTGTTCGGATTTCGTACCGGGATGTGAATTTTTGACAAAAAAAATAAAATAAATTACCTTGATGAGCACTTGCGTGTATGCGTTTTCGCCACCGTTCAATGAGGCCTGAAATAAATATTTGTTATCAAGACCTTTTCCATCTTTCTCGCAATACTTCCGCGTCTATCCGTCCTATTCATCCATTCCAAGGAGCAAAAACGCTTTGTACTCGTCTGGGAGTAATGAAAGCACGGCGGCAAGGGATAAATCATGAGTGACTACTACAAATCGGTATGTCCCATGTCCTATCTCAGCCCTACTCCTGTCATGGCCAATCAATCAACATCCGCGCGGTAGGCTAATTCGCTCAGCTATACGATTCGGGCATAAATCTGAGGAGTGGATCCATGGCTCAGAGAGATATGGCCAAGTGTTTCTTAGCAACAACTAAGGAGCCGTAGGCCCGCCCTCTCCCTCACTCAGTAGTCTCCGTTCGGCTAGTGGACGATTCGCATTACTCCTCCTACCAAAATATCACCTTCTTCAAAAGTACTCATAGTATTCTTCTTACAGTAATCCCGTCCTTCGTCCGACAGTAATCCCCTAAAATACTCCAAAGATGCATCCTACCGTACCTCGACTATTCTTCCTACCGTAATCCCCTTAGTCACCTGCACATTCAACAGCACGGCGTCATTGGCATCAGCATCGAGATACTTCACCACCTGGGAAGAAAGTCAGTTGTCGATCACCACTACCGTACTCTTCTCTTACCGTAATCCTTCCTGACTCTCCATCGATCGCAAAGAAATGCGATGGATCTCCAGAGTAGAACGAATAGTGAATGTGAGAGTTGCCCACTGCTTCCACCTGAGAAGTGACATCATGGGACCGTGTCCATTGCTAGCTGGTACCCACTCTGGTTTCGCTACCTTGCACCACCTGGCTCAAAGTACCATATTTACTTGGCACTATTGTTGGTACCAGATTGGCTTTCCTGTACCATCGATTAATCTAGCAACGCGGCTACCGTACCTTGCCGATCTCAATCCCTGGTAGGATATCCTCGCTGGTCTCGACTACGAGAGGTGATCGAGTCACGAATCGGGGAAGGTGCGCACCGTGAGGAAGCACGCGAATCTCCACCATTGCCTGTAGTGGGAAGAACTATAGAACCATCTGTTGATACAAGGATATCGTTCGGCAACGGGCAACTATAAATGTTTTTCACACATTCCTCTTTCGTTTATTATCCCCATTCGCTGAATTGCAAATTCAATTTTTGATTGCTGAAACATAACGTATCGTGAATCGAGGAGAGTGTTTCACTTTAGAACTCACATTTTAGCGCTTGGTCATGCTGTGATTTCAAAGCTCATTACCAGCTCCAAAACGTGAGTTCTTGATTAACACAACTCCCATTCATTCAAAAGCCTCTCCTCATTCCCCCAAAAAGTATCACCCAAAAGCATAGTGAAGCCCGTTTGGTGTCCGATAGCTGTCGGTAATGTAGTTGGCATTGAAGGAACTACATGTACCGTCAGTCGTCAGATACCTGGGCCTGCTTGGTTCCTATTATCTGCCGTTTGGTTATGGCACCGACTCTAGGATAATACTAATCTCTTCTTTGTTCAAACTGCCAAGCAAATTGGCTTCATGTTTAAAAATATTTCGTGAAAATAAATGAACATAAAAGATTTGTAAGCAAGGATCCATCACGGTGTCTGACTGCTCTCTGTCAAGTTGTTGGAATCGAAGCAACTACTTGTACAATGAGCGGTTAGACACCAAGGTCCGCATCGTTGCTACTTAATAGGCATTGTAAGGCAAAGAACCCGTATCCGGAACCAGAAAAGAGCTTACCGTTTCAATGCTCTCCTTCTCTCCTCCGTCCAGTGCGATTACTTCCATTCTGAAGTCAATGTTTATGAGACAAGAAAGTTTGATTCGAGTGGGTATCAGGACCCAGAACAGGATTTCGGAGTGTAGAGGACGGTAAAAAAAAAGGCTACCGACCTGTACAGTCCGACAGTCAGTCTCTGCTTGCTCGATAGTTCTCCCGTAGTCGAATTGAGATGGAAGAGTCCCTCAGAGGTGGACACGAGCTTGTAGCGGATCTGAGAAAGGTAAGTTGCTTCCACAACCAAAGTTAATCTCCATGCGATGCGCACGGTTAATGGGGGGTAAACCCGTTATGCCGAATGTATAGCTTGATTACGACGCTATCCAGACAAGGCTGGCTGTGCCGCCCCCGCGTCCAAGTAGCGGGGTTAGTCTGTCCTGAGTAACTCAGCGACTTCCCACAGAGGACTATCCGCCCGTGTTGTGTGCACGTGGTGGGGGATTTCTGACCTATTTCTTAACCCCCTTGGTGGATCTGTACGGCGACCTTATATCGAGATTTTATTATTTAGTGACACAGATGATTCTAAACGATCGAATGTGGAAGTTCTAACAGCACAAGAAGATTTGATGAAACACAACAAGATCTTGAAAACAACAAACCTCTCCATAGGAACCCTCGTCCAAATCTGTGGCTGACACGCGTAGAAGGGGCATTGATGGGAGAGATTCACTCTGAAACAGAATCGAGTATTTGATTGTCCCAGCTGGCAAGCTCTTATTATCACTATTTGTTTCAATCGATTCAATTCAATATTTATTCCGTTGTGGGTGAGGTATCAAAGGTATTCATCGCGTTTCACAATGAGCATTCGATGCTTCATGGCGAAAATCGCTTCATTATCTGGATTGTAACTAGCGCTCGAATATTGCTTCATTATCCATGGTCTCTCGCTCTATCGAGTGAGTGAGTGGGAGAGACTTTGTAAAGTGCATTGTCTCACCTCTCGCAAATTCATCTTGTACAACAACGGCGAGAACAGCGGGGCATTGTCGTTCACATCCTCAACTCTCACAGAGACACGACACGAATCGGAGGGAGGAGAATGCACGTCCTCGTCGATGAGGTCAACGGAGAGCTCGTGCAGATGAGTACGCTCGAAGTCAAGAGCTTTCCTGAATTAGGGGAGAATAATGTAGTTGTCACGAGATTCAACATTGCCTGTCGATGCTATTTGTTTCATCAGAAACAATTGAGACTAGATATTTTCCAAACTTTGTACGTGGTTATGTTTCACCAACATGATAAAGCTATTAATGTGGGGACCGTGTAATGGATTCTAGATTGCGGCTCAAACAATTTCTACAATAGGAAAATTATCTGACTTGATGCAGATCTGTCCTGTCTTCTGATCTACCGTGAAAAGTCCATCGCCATCTCCCTTGAGGGCGAAGCGAACCTTCGACGGTGACGTCCCACACCATCCATCCTCGCTCCATGTTGATACCTTAACAGGGTAATTAATTAACTAATTAATTAATTAACTAATTAATTATTAATTGTCTTTTAATTTGACAAGACGTTTTTTCGTGTATCTTTGAAAGTATTCTCGCATATTTGACTGAATCTCTGTCCAGACTCATCATAAAGAAGGCGTCCCACGAATATCTAGCTAACTGAGTTCTCGATGTGAGATGACGGGTCGTGGCTACACGATAACACTTTGTGTTCAATTGTGTTCAATTTTCCATGTGTTCAATTTTCGTTTGAACTGAGATATGAGCAGTTGGCTGTGTGCCAACTGACCCTGAAACGCAGGCAACGAGCAAGAGAGTGTGCGAAACGAGGAGAGCTTTCTCTCTCATTCCTCACTTTGCATAATCGCTCGCGCGATTCGTGGGAGGCCTTCTTTAATATTTCTTTTTTTTTCGTGTGTCTTGTCTTTGAAAGTAAGAAAGTATACACATGCTGTCATCTCCAGATTCCCTCTCATCCCTTCAGCTACTACTACTATCCATCTCCCCATTTCACCCTCCCTCTATCCCCTGGCAACGCTATCAAGCGCCCGAATTGTGAATACGAGAGCGTGAATAGCGAAGGGATGTCAGAGATACTCTCCTTCCCCTCCCTCTCTTCCTTCCGTTACCCGAGCAACGCCAAGTCACAGACGGCCGATGGAGAGGGGGGGAGTCGAAAGGTAGTGTCGACACCCGCCTTTGCCACCTTCCCTTCCGGTCCAGTCCCCGGTTGGCCCCTTTGCCCTCTTCCGATTGATCTTTGATCTCTCCCAAGATGAAGCACTATCCGGACAATCCAATGCCCCTGCTCTACATCAATTTGGGCGCTGAGATGCTGTACGTGTTGGATCAGCGACTGAGGGTTCGTTCGGTTCGTTGAGACTTGTCTTAGCTGTCCTTTCTTTTCCATTGTTTTGGCACTTGTTCATTTCGGAATCGCAATCGTATCTAGAAACCATAGTTTCTTTTTCAATGTAAAGCGCGAGCTCTAATTTCGTCCCTCTATTTTGCGCCTCCCTGCAATGGAAGCACGCCAGGAAGCCCCTCAAGCGATAAGGCTTTGAAAATTGCTCTAACTCGTTAGCTCCAGAGCCAGACTTGCAAAAACGCCGATAAATATCTCCGTACAATTCAATTATTCGGCGGCAATAAGTGCGCAACTTGACTCGTTCGCTTTTTTGCTAGCATTAAGGACCAATTATCCGAGTTTGAAATCGGAATTCAATTACACTCCACGTAAACATGTATACTAGTCCCTTATCGATTACGCCCTAGGGGAGTAAAGGAGAAGAGGCATTGTCACCCTTGGTTACCGCCTTATCTCTCTACCCTCTATCCCTCCCTATCTCGATCGATATTGTCGTCACGGGGATGTGTTGACTAAATAACAAACTATCGATAATCAGTGCGAATTCACTTATTTTGGAGGAGATTTCTGACTATGTGCATTCCTGATTCCACTTTGCATAGGTTTCACCTGGTTTACGAATGACAAAGAAGCGGCGCGTACTCAATAAAACCGCATTAACTCTTTCCAAATTTACTCGAACACCGGTTGAAGCGCAATTTGTGCATTTTTGTACTACTAGATGCAGTCATCTACGAATAAACAAAAAATGATAAGAGCTCAACTGGTAAGTTGACTAGTTGAGCTCAGACAAATACATGCATTCGTATCAATGTGATCATTCTGCAGCGCTCTTTCATGGTCATTATTCGGTAAAATTAGCTCTCTCATTAAGAGTGTCACCATTTCGAGTGAACATAGTCACTGTATCAATAGTCGGCTGCCGCAGGACGAAACTGCCTTGAACACGGGCGTGAACCTTTACCATTCAGAGTGTCGGGACGGACAAGGCCTCGAAGGTGCTCACCGACCTCATCAACAACATGTTCAAAGCGGAGAAACTGCAGAAGTACTTTATGCCGTCGGCGTGCAATTTCACCCTTGAGGTATCGACAGCTGGACTTCGAAATACGGGTAATCGTCTCTTCATTTCGCACACTCTCTTGCGTCTCTGACCGGTTAGATAGTGTGAAGAATGAAGAGACGATTACCCGGAATTCGTACTGTAGGTATCGGCATTTACTCTTTCGACCATTCGAACAACCCCGAATCGAGTTTTTTTTCGTTGAATGTGTTTCACGGGCACTGTAAATCTGTGACATTTAGATTGGTGCTAGTGAATTTCCATCCTTGTTAATTGAACAACACATTTGAGGATCTCAAGCTGCAATTTCAAGACATCGCCACGTCGAGCATTATGAAGCTGAACGCCACGAGGTACGCTCTCTCCAATCCGCACTTCTGGTATAGCTCACCTATTAGGCCACCTAATATCTCACCTAATAGGTGACAAGTTAGGTGGCATTATAGGCGAGTTATTAGGTGCCCTAATGGGTGAGCAATGCCAGATACGCTCTCTCTGCTGCTCTGACCGACGAGAGATCGTGGAGAATGGAGAGACGCCGAAGTCTCTTTATTGTTCATGCTCGCTCGCCTGTCAGAACAGCGAGAGAGTATAGAGAATTGAGAGACGGTGTCAAATCGGTTGTTTCAGCATGGACAAACTCTTCGATTTGATGGTGATGACGCTCAAGTATCAGCTGCAGATGCTCATCTCGCCCGAGCATGTAGGACTCTCTTCGTTTCAAATGCTCTCTCGCTCTGTCTGACCTCATATCTAGACTCTCCCAATTTTCCATGCTCTCTCGATCTTTCTAACCACCACTTTGTTCTACGTATTGCCTCACTTTATCTGACGTAGCGAAAGAACAAGAGAGTTTCGTCGATTCTCACAAGCAAATCCATGAGAACTGAGGGATCGGAATAAAAAAATAACATTCGGACCAAATTAATCCATCGCCCTCCTTCAGTTGATCACTCTCACTGTAAATCATCTCGACGGAATTCTGGCAATGTTCCGCGTTCAGGACGAGATCTCCAACTCCGTCCAGTACGCATACAAGATGGTACGGATAGAGACCGCAAGCTCCGCCCACTTTTGAGGGACAGGGAAGAGGGGTAAAAACTGCGCCGAGAGATGACAGCCGTAGTTCGTAACCGATTGGGACGCTCAACATCGCGTTTTGAAGCTACTATCGTTCCCCACAAACGACCAATGGGGGAAAATGATTGGACTAGTTTGAGATGGTCAAAACTGACTTGAAAGGGTGCAGAGTACGTAATTAAAGGCTTTCTAGTGTTCGGACATGGCTCCCCCTTTCGTAATTCATTCTTTGGATTATTAGGAGACGATCAGAGAAGAAATCTCGATGATTGGAAGTGTTTGGAATTTGTCAGCTCCATTCAAAGATCGGCTTTACGCGCGTGACGATGTTCCGACTTATGGTGTTTACCGCTGGCGCGTATTCAAATTTCGTCCCTTCCCATCTCCCCCTCTCTTCCCCTTTGCATAGCTCTGCAAACTCCGCCCCCCCCCCTCCTTGCCTCTTCCCATCGCTGTTTTCTTACCCGTCGTGGATAGAACACACTCTCCCTAGGCAAGGTCTGATTTTCCTTCGAAAATGTCTCTCACGACTGGGCGAAGCTATCGCCTTCGAACTTTGGGAATGAGCTTGAAATAGGCTCCGCCCTCTTTTGGCTTGGACTGATTTCGGTCACTTCTCTGTTGAGCCTCGCACGCATGGTTTTTGACTCATAACTTTGTTCAGAAGTGAGATATCGACAAACGGTAAAAAGCATGATCTTATTCAGACCAAGAGGGATACTTTGAGCACCGATACATGACCTTACGATTGATTCGGTAAATCACGTTGCGGTCGCTAGGTACGGAACCAGGGACCGAGTCGGTACAATGGTAACATACCCCGGTACCACAACCCCATGATCCAGTCGGTACCAAGATACCACGGTACCTTGTCCCCAGTCCTAATCGGATCCCATGACCCCTCACGCACCCACTCTCGCCGGCTGGCAATGCGTTCAGCTGCCAGCGTCAATCTCACAGAGAATAAGCGCACACTGGAGCTGAGCAGAGCCGGCTGGCGGTGGGTGAGCAATGAGGGGTGGGCCAGGACCCATGCAAACCATGTTCCATCTTGATTCCATTCTTACCCACTGAAAGCTGCCCTGAATTTGGTGCCCACTTGGTACCAGGTTCCATCTTTGACAACAAAAAAAATTCAGGTAATGTCCGCGTACAAGAAGGCGCACGTGACCGAACTCTACATGCTACTGTCCGAAATGAGCACCTACTTCCAGGTACTACGGTAGGGGTACGGTAGTCTAGGGTTGCTCGTTCGATATCCCGTGGGCTAACGTGATATACATGTCTTGAGACCGAATCTGCAACCTACTGCCTAGAGTTTGAAATACGGGTCGCCGTCTCTTCATTTCACGTGCTCTTTCACCGGTCAGAGTGGTGAGATAGCGTGTGAGATGAGGAGACGGCGGCCCGTATTTCGAACTCTACTACTACTGTTACTTTGATGGGTAATCTATAATCTACCGTAATCTCAGAACTGTCGCGTGAAGACTTCCCTGCTGATGAGGGCGGGCAAGCAAAACGATGAGGGCTTCTTCATCACATCGAAAGGCGAGCACGTAATCACGGAACGGACCGAATCGCCGGGTTTCGTACGGGTACGCGACGCGTGACCGCGACGCGAGACTAATCGATGTTCGTTACAGTATTATGAGGACACTGTGCTCACGCGCACGGAGGAATTCCGCACGAATCGACCGGACAAGCGCATCGATTTGCAGGTATTTTAGAAATTAATTTCACTAATTTGGGTAATTAATTAATTAAGAATGAGGACCTCCGCCTACAGCAACAGCCTCGACTAACCGATCTGGGCGCGAATATGTACCGGAAGGAACAGGAATTGGTAAGGATCGTTCAGAATCTATTTAGTTCGCCCGCTCTAGATTGATACAGTGCGAAATACGGGTCGCCGTCTCTCAATTTCGCATACTCGCCACTCGACCGTTCGAGAGAGTGTGTGAAATGAAGAGACGGCGGCTCATATTTCGATCTTTAATAGAGTCCCTGCGCAGATTGAGCACGTCTCTCCATCCCTCGATCCACTATTGATGAGATACGCGAAAAATTGCACGAATTGCACGCGGCGCAGGAATACAATAGCTCAGATTTCGACGCTGCGCCGATTCTTGACGAAGATTCGGATGATGATTTTGTGATTGTATAATGCACAGTAGCGCCACAAGGCGTAGATAAACCATGATATTTTCTGTTCTGGAGTGCTATTTTAGGTGCAACACTGAGACGATAATAATCGTAAACCCTTGGTCGGAATCCTAATAACCGGCTTGAAAACAATAATTGCCGGTTCCAGATGGTCAAAGACGACGAACCAAGCGCTGGCGAGGCCACTTTCCTATCGTCCATTATCACCCGAGGTAAGGATATGACTTGTCCACACTGCTATATTCTATCTTGTGCTATCTAATCCGATATCGTAAAAAAATATGGATTGTTTAAGGTGACGAGGGCGGTCTAGACAACTTTGACCTGTCCCTATTCGACTCGAACGCCGATGAGACGCAGTACGCTGCGCAAACGGCTGCTGCGGCCGCGGCCATGGTGGGTCCACGGTACCGATGTTTGGATCCTGGATCCTGGTAATTGGTACCACAGGGTACGGTAGTCCGGTCGGTCACACCTCTAATTCCAGGCCGCCAGCCTGAACGCCGTGCACATTGACGCTTCAAAGATGAAGAAATCGCTGAGCTCGGCTATCTCGGAGGTAATTCTGGCTCTTGATCATCGAAATCGGTAAAAAAACAAACCATTTTGAAGAGTAATGAGATGGTGCGATAGAGAGATCATATTTTCTTTGGCTGACCAACACGAATCGAATGAGTTTCAGAACTAGTAATTAGGAGAGAAGCTGAGGACGAGAGCAATTGCAATCCGCCTTCTAGTGAACAAAAAAAAACAAAGTACACCGTTTAGTAACCGTCTTGGTAAGCCCATTAGTAGAGGCAACGAACCGCATAATGCGAAAAAGTGAGACCTTGAGCCCAGATGTGAACGCGCTAACGAGGTCAGTGAATAGGGGTTACGGTATCCACTTAGCCGCATCGAAATATCGTCTGTTTCCTAGCGCACTTCACTATCTCATCGTTGCCAATGTTCCCCAATTGTATCTCAAGTACATGATAAACACATAAATATTCCAGATGAAGACGGGTGGAGGGACGAAGAAGGGAAAGGGCGCCGATCTACTGGACATGTTCGATGAAGCCGCTGCCCGTCCCCCTACCGGAGCCAAGAAGAGGGGAGGAAGTCTGAAGGCCCCAAAGAAGAGTCCGGCAAGTGCCGATGGAGAACGGCCTACTACGAGGAAGGCCACAGGGCGACCTTCCACGGAGGAGGGCGCGCCCGCGCGGCCCGCTTCAAAGAGTGCCACGCGCCCCTCTTCCGGCGCGCGCCCGGCGTCAAAGGGAGGCGCGGCCGCGCCGCCTCCGCCTCGCTCGCGTCCCGCGTCGAAGGAGGGCGCGCGGCCCACCTCCAAGACGGGCTCGGCCGCCCGTCCCGGCTCGGGTGCCGCGGCCGGCGCGCCAGAGCGCGCCCGCTCCGCGAGCGTCAAGAAGCGTACACCGCCCGCATGAACACATCGCTTTGATTCGTATTCAATAGTCTCCCCGATCTAGCACTTGTAGAATATACTCCTGTGATTCTGACGTTCCTCGGTAAGCGCACTTTCATCCCCGTAACTAAGCATATTTCCTAGCCATTTATCAGATTTTAAATAATAATTGTAAATGTAAATATAAATGTTATTTCAATAATAAATACCTCGAGTATGCAACTGCCGTGCTGTAGATCCTCCCGCACGGTAGTCTCGTACAGTGGAAGAGCACATCTCAGAATTAGTTTTATAAGTTTTTTTTCCATTTTCTACATCATGGGAATACTTTGAGATTGTTTCATGAACCTATCTCGTTGATTTCCGAATTTTTAACGATCCAAATTCAACATCACCCACAATATTATATTTTTGGAGCTCATTCAAATGGCATAATATCGTTATGGAAACCTCACTTTTGAAATGAAACAATTGAAGCGCAATTGCTTTCGATATTTCCTTTTTTTTCTACTTAACAACTAGTATTTCTCACCTAACAGAACTCGGTACGGCCGCGATCTCTGCCCTCACTGCGAGAGAGGAGGAGAGAGAGGGACGACCGTGATCACGTGCAATGACGGAGAAGGAAATGAAAGGAGAGGGAGTACAACCCTGGAATGAGAGAGGTTGGGGAAACGGTAGGGTTGTCTGATCAAGGATTAACAAATACGAATGTGCGATAAGGTAAGGTAGACTACGGTGTAATCCAGAGAACAAGATAGGGGGGATACGTTTAGCGCGACGACGCGGAATGAGGGGATACGTTTAGCGACAGTAAGATACCTTATCAGCCAGTCGGACTCTCCCACTCTCCGGGTCGATAATTACCGCGTTCGAGCCCTCAATGGAATAGGAGATGCGTGCGTTGTAGCCTGAGAAGATATTTATTGTTTTTAGATGGAAAAGTTTCTCGATCATCATGGCACTGAAGCACGTATCTGTGATATGGAATTTGTAAAACGCATTCGATCACAAATTTCCAAATATCGTTCTGAAGATGCCAAAACAAGGGAGTAGAGAATAGTATCAATGAAAAATGTTCTATTCCGAATGACAAAGAGTTGGGACAACCATCCTTTATTCCTAGGGCTTCCAAGAGTATTTTTGATCCCCTGCTCACCCGCATCCGCATCGGTCGCGGACAGGTCGACCGCGTCGTCGCGTGATCGATTGAGGCGGATGGACACGGACGGCGTCGCCCACACCGGCGCATTGTCGTTCACATCGCGGATCTGGAGGAAATCTATTTTCATAGTGATGTACCGTCCTCCTACTCCGCACCTCGACACAACTCAAACGGTACATGATCAGAAGAGAATTTGAGGAAACATTTTCTCCTTATGATAGAGCAAGTAGGTGCCCAGAATTACAGTCGCCTAAATACCGTAGTCTACCGTACCTGTAGCGTGATCGGGTGGTCCAGGACGGTGGTCTGTTCTCTCTTCAGGGAGAACATTAACTGGTACTCGGAGGTCGTCTCGCGATCGAACGGTGCGCACACTGCAAGATAAAGTTATTTTTGCACGACATATGTGACTGGCTGTGATCAATTCTTTACGGACCCATGCTGATAAATGGACATTGTGAAACCTATTCTTTTCATTTCACAAATAGAGAACTTCCAGAAAGCTGCTCGGAAGTTGACTACCTTATCCTAATCAGTCAATAACCTTACTCGAGGAACATACTACTGTAGGCAATATTATTCTCAATAATCAATAGTGATTTCAGTTGCAGTACTTCAGTTTAGATTACGGTAGACCACCGTATCCCGCATAATCAATAATCCCTCACCGGACAGCAGATACACATGTAGTGTGTCCGTCTCGCGGATGCACAGTGAGACGCACCCGGACATCTCGAGATGACTGGAACGGAAAGATATGATTTGTGATGGTTCGACAGTAAATGGCTCTCCTCATTTCGCGTGCTCTCGCATCACGCGGGGACGAAACAAGTTAAACGATTACGTTAATCATTCCTACTGTAGCTGACTGCAGAGAGATCAATATTTTTTCAATCCGTGCCCATTATCAACCTTGCTCTCATCCTCCATGAGAAATGGAGTTTGTGAAACGCATTTCGATAACTCAAAAAATCCAGTCCTAGCCTAAGTAAACTTTCTCTATTGAAATACAAGGAAATGAAGCCCCTAGCTGGTGAATTTCGCGCAAATTATAATGCGATAAGGTATGACTCACATTCTCGGATCGGGCGGTGCCACGCTCAGTCTCGCTACGATCGCTCCCAATGTGATGTTCTCATCGAGAGCCGCCTCCGCATGCTCCGTCAACCAGACAATGTCGAACTGAGAGGATTGATCTTTGATCTTTGGGGAGTTGGATATTGATCTTTGCATTTCCTAGACATTGTGAGTTGATTAATTATTCTTTAATAATATCGAATACGAGCTGGAATCCCAAGAGAGAAGAGAGCTGGTTTATTCGACAGGAAGTGAGAAGAAATCAATTCAGTCCGTCCATCAATCTTTTGCCTTCCTCCTGAAACTCACATGGTTCACGGGCTCGTCGGGTGTCTGCACGTGCACTGTGACGAAAGCCGTGCCCTCGAGGGGCGGAGAGCCTGCAATGTTGACATTTAAAATATAGATAATGTAATTTTCGAATATCCAAAATGCATGAAATTTGTGATAGATTCCATTTCATTATTTTTCGTGTTATATTAATTGCGAACTGTGTGATAGGATAACGAGAGATAAATGGAGCTATGAAAATAAGTCCCAAAAAAAGAAAAACTACCTCCATCAGCAGCCACAACGACCAGGTCGTAAGTGCCGGCCAGCGGCGCTGCAGCTGCACCGGCTGCAGACACGTACAGACTGCCATTGGGGTGGAGGGTGAACGGGGAGATATGATCGGACCGGACCTGAAAAGCATTTTTTGCGGTTGATATTTTTAGCTTCGATTCAAGCAACGGCAGATCACGGCAACCAAATGATGCATAACTAGAGCAAACAATGAAGAAAATATCTAAATAGCATTTGAACATGAAATGAAGAAAATATCCTATAGCGGAAAATATCTTATAAAATAACAGCTCTTTCGAGTCACGATAAGACTAGATACAGTACTCACATTGGCCAATCGATAACTGATCCTTGCATTGATGCCCTCGTCGAGATCGGTCGCCGTCAAATTGAGTACCGGCGTGTGCGTGGAGACGTTGGCGTTGATGGTAAGAGAGTAGTTCGTCTGAGATTACGGTAGGATACGGTTGGGTCTATTTTGGCACCTTTTTACACTACAGCGAGGCTCAAAAAGAATCGGTTGTGAAGGTTGCGGTAGGGTCGAATTTGGCACTATTTAACCCTACGGTGAGGTCCCAAGGTTACGGTCATCGAACGCAAACTGACTCACTTTCGCAAATTTTGGAGCATTGTCGTTGACGTCCTTGACAAGCACGCGAACTGTGAGCTGGGCGCTCCTGAAAATTATTATTATTTCGAAAATATTCCACCCCTTTCGTTCTATCCGAAAATGTGAGCGTTTTCTACAGAGACATCCCTCTAAATTCAAACCCTGAGATGTCTCGGCCCGGTGATTTCCTCGCGCGCGGTATCGATAATTACACCCTTCGGCATCGGCCGATCGTAATCTCATTGAAGATTCGTGAAGGGAGAAATCGTAGGATCTGCTGGCGCGTGGTCTAATACATGCTATTTGATTCCACCCCAAACCAACGATTCGAACAAGTTGAGATATGTTTCGTCCATTGCTCAAAATGGCAGTAGTGATCGTAGAATCAATTCCATTGAGCGACTCGAGCATAAAATGCAATATATTTACAGTACCTCGCTGGTTCCCCTCCATCCTTCGCCTCGATAATCAGCTCGTAGCTTTCTCGATACTCCCGATCCAGTTGGCCGTTCAACTGCAACTTCGTCACTAGTTCTCCCTCGACTTTGGACGTTTGAAGACGGAAGACGTTGTTCACGTTGCCTGCAATGAATCCACGTTCCTCCTCTAATAACTCTTTCCCGAACGAAAAACAGTCTCGAAAAACAGTCTCGAAAGTGTGATTGCGAAAACGTGAACCATCATCTCACACTGAGAACTAAGTTACAGTTGGCCACATATTCGAGCTACCTCTCCTTAAATTTTCGTTCTATTCAAAGCAGATATGTTTCACAAAATATTCTAATGATGAATCGAGAGTAGATTCCCAATTTCGAAGCATTTTTCATTTGCGTTTAAAATCAATATCCTCACCTCTGAGTATGGAGTAGCTCTGGACATCAAAAGGTGGCGAGTCAACATCGGTCGCAGCGGGGAGATGGAAGAGCGATCCCTTGCGAGCGACCTCGGAGATGTCCAACTAGAAAAGTGTTGAATTCAGAGAGAGGATACTTTTGTAGAATTAACCATTCATTTCCTGCAAAAGTTATCAGAATTTCTATGCGGTTCAACAACAGAGGACGTTTAGATAAGATTCTACCTGCAGGAAATCCGGACTGAACACGGGCGCATTATCGTTCACATCGACGACGTTGACGGTGATCTGAACGCCCTCACCACCGTTGAGAGGCACTCCGAGGATATCGAAGCGAGTACTGAAAGGGAATAACATAATCATACAATCCACAGCTTATATTTGACAGAAAATATGTTTCGGCCCTCCTTCAACTTTATTGTGCATCTGCTGAATCAATGCTCGAGTGCAAGGTAAAAACGGTTAAAATATCCAGATAATCCCGAGACCTATTTTTTCATCCTTGATGAGCTCACCGTGTCTCATAATCGAGCTCGTCGGCCACTCTCACGGCGCCCGTTCGCTCGTCCACGTAAATTGCCTGAATTTTTTATTTTTTCGTTCGTCATCAATACGTTTCAGACATACATAATAGGTTCTACTGTCGACAATCATTTTTCATAATGATTGTCGGTCGTCTTCCAGTTTTCTAGAGTAAATCTAATCTCGCTGGAGTATTTCCTAATAAACGCTTCGATTACATTAGATTGCCCATCCGGCAACAGTTAGGCATTATGTCCATCAATGAGACTAATTCGTGAGCGATATGTTTCAGGCATACACGATAAGTACTGCTGAAATTTTCATAATGATCAGCCTCCGCAATGCATGTTCAAAATATTAAAATGATTCTCTGATCTCAATGTGCCTGCTACACCAATTTCTAGTATGACCTCAGATTACCCAAACGGCTATTCTGTCCATCTGTCAAGATGGCTTCGGCAAACACACTTGCGCCCCTTACATTAGATGTCCCTTGTTTTCTCACTGTCCCCTCCTGTAACCCAATCACTCGTTGTTGTTGTTTTGCTTGTTATTGTTGTTGTTGTTTTCTGCTCGTCCATGAGCATCCTAATGCTCTAGCTAGTGTCCAGATTTCATTAGGTCTAGAGGAGGAGAAGGCGACAACTGAGTTTGGTCAGAGCAGAACAGGGTGGTAGCCAAATCCAGTGGGAATAAGCTGTCAGAAACTCGAGGGACGAAATGAGATTGGAAGAAGGGAAACAGAGCTCATCAAATATGCTACTGTGCAAAGTGTCATAAAAAATGTATGAACGTGAAGAATACTCAAATGCGAAGTATGTATGCCCGATAAAGAGGTTCAGGACTGAATTGTCCTTCAATAATCACTTGCTATCTATCAACTCCCGCAGAACACACGTGCCTTTATTAGCGGGGCATATTTACTATATTTTATCGACATCTCCTAATTTGGATATTTCTCTGTAAAAGAAGTGAATTGGTCACTAATCCACAGCAATTTTCCCTTCACTCAACAGATCGTTCTCCAATTACCGCAGGCCTTTGCGGGCGAGTGGTCACCGCAAAGATCGATCATAATTCGACGAAAATTTGCTGAGAGGCTGAGCGAGAGATTAGGGAAAAGTGAGAGAGCGCAGAGAAAGAGTATAAGGGTGCTGAGGAATTGATGACAGTCTTCGATTACTAATTATCGAGGAGAGGCGGTGGAAAGGTCATCGGTTCTCGAGCGAGGGGAGGGGGGAGTGCCAAGTTTTATGAACAGAGAGAAGGGCGAGATCTGTTCAAATGGTAATGAGATCGTTAGGATCTCTTGATTGTTCATTCTGAGCATTTTCAAAATAAAAAGATTTGCTCAGACTACTCAAAGTCAAGTGTATATCTGACGAAGAAATAAGAACACTAAAAGGATTGTTTCAGGGTGTCTCAGAGTATTCTGTTCATAAACTGCTCAAGTTTGTATGTGATTTCGAAAATTGAATTATCATTCGAACTAGGAAAGTTTAGTTATTACTGAGCAGTGTTCTCGCGCGTTTTGCATGATTAGTCGCTGACCTCTTTGATCGAGAGCGAAAGTACCTTTCCTCTGTTCTCTAAGTAGTGGACATACCTCAAGGGACAGAATAAGGAGTGTCCCGTGAGAGAAGAACGAATGGTTATGTAAAAGAGAGGAACACAAGAGTGAAGGGTACTTTGATTGATCGAGACAGATTCGAGTGGGCTAAATAAACCGCAGAAATGTTCCACTCCCATTAAATTTCTATGTCTTTTACAGAAAGATATAGTGTTCTAATGCGATAACGGGAACTACTTGGGGGCTGTCAGACGCGCTGTCAGAACTGATACAAAGTACACATGAAAGTGATTGACAGCGCTTGACCTCAGTCGACAAATATCGATGATTGATAGTAAGTGCACTCACCTTCTCAGTTGCATTATCCGGATAGACGATGAGGTAGGTCACTTCCGTCGAGGTTGATGGCTCCGCGATGTAGCCTGCAAAATATGTCTCTCATCATAACTACTAAATTAGAAGAGTAAGAGGAATAGTGCACATGCTCATGTAGGAAATTGATGAGACTTTGCAGAAATTGAAAAAGAAATACTTTTGAAAATTCTAAGAAAATCTAAGAAGTGTCGTAATCGAATATTCCAATAGTGTTTCCACATAGCCTGAAGTCAGGGTGAAAGTTTCAAAAATACCAATAAGTGTGCTCCTCGCGGCGTCCTCGGAGACGTTGAAGACGACGCCGGCGTTGAGACCGGCGAAGAGGAAAAATAAGAGATAGACGATCATCGCAGCAAGTACATTTTTCAAACCGCTGAAAAAACTACATGTAAAGCAGTTAAAATGAAAAATCACGACACGAAATGAATACAATGACGATAGCGACTGAGTTGAAGACTCGCATGAGTAGAAGCGAATCAGTGGTCAAGAAATGGCGGTGTACAGTCGGTAAAATAACAGAAGCGACTGCAGTGATGGCGATGCCGAACATAATCAATCAGGAAGACGGAATTAACTGCGTTAAAGGAGATTCAAGTGACTACTGAGCGATTGGTGAACGATCGCAAGAGCGCTTGCGAGAATGTGAGTCAGGATCAGACCACTGTAATCAAGCATCAAAGGGGCAATACCGAGAGAGCCGGGATCCGGTAATCAGCTAATAAACGGGCGGACGGGTAAACGGCCAATCAGAATCGGCGTGAAATGGTCACCCTCTCCCTCCCTCCCTTCAAACTCGTCCCGTTTTAAGAGGTGAGAAAGAGTGAGGGGAAGGAAGGGGAAGGAAAGGATAGGAGAGGCGATGGGATGGAAGGAAGGAAGAAAGTGGATTAGTCATTGTGTGAAGTCGCGCAAGGCCTGGGTGAGGTGTTTTGATTTGAGAGAGTGTTCGGATACGTTTCAGGGCGGACGTAAATTGGGCTGCTGCAGGGAACCGCAATAACTTGTCCGCTCGCTGCAAACGAAAAAATGTATAATCATGCTAGCAGTGGCTTTTAGAACGGATGGGAGGAGAAAATCAGTGCCGCTCTACTCGATCGAGAGCTCATTCCTAGGCGGTACGAAGAGGCAAGAGTAGTGAACTCAAGGACAGTCCTTCCACCTCCCACTCTGTCTCGATAATCTGAGACTGTGTATGGAAATAAATGAGCCGCCCCGGGAAGAGAGAAGAAGGAACAGTGCTCCCTCTTGACATGATCAAGTGGATAATAAGTGAGGACATGGTGGAAGAAGGCGGCAGAAAACAAGGGTGAACTGAGGAGATTGGAAATCAGGAAAGGTCGGGAAGCTAGGAGGTTTGAAAGATATATTGGAGAAAATAATGCAATGAAAGATAATGTAAAAATATTGATCATAACGATTCATCGAACCAGAATATTAGAGTTTTGAAGAAAAGTGTTGTATAGTCATATTATGATATACATAATTAGTATTACACGATTATTAAGCAGACTAAATAGTATGTGACCCGCCGTAATTGACCTTCTACGCTTGGACTTACCGTAGTTTTCCTAAAGGATGATAGATAAGGTCAGGGAGTAAAAGTTAGGCCCCTCTCCTCAGGCCTGCAAATCCATCAGCGGCCCAAGTCGAAAATCGTCGCGAATTGGCCGCCTCTCTGGGGATTAGCTCCGGCTGACCCCAACCAGCGAATGAAAGAGAAATGTGGAAAGAAGAGAGGGAGAGATAGGGTGATAAGAGACAGTGGGAATAAGAAAGAGTAGAGGGTTATGGGAAGATCTCATCGTGTGGTCAATTTATCACGGAGGAGCTCCTGTACATCTCATAGTTGCACGAAAATCAGCGATCGAAAATGGTTGAGAGATAGTAGAACGTTATGGGAATATCCCCTTAGATTACCTGTCACTTTATAACGCCTAGCGCGCCCGTTACTTTGCTAGAAAAGACAGGTTATGCAGGGGCGATCAGCGTGAAATGCACAGGCATCATCAAAAGGCCTGTCGCATTTCACTTTCCGTCTCACAGTGTCAGGGATCAGTCTCTTATCCCCTAGCCTCTCGCTGAGCATTGAGATGTCAAAAGAAATCATAAGGGGATTGGGCAACGAGCGGACCTGCAATTTAGCGATTACTGCTCGGTCCGACACATAAAGGTCACTGAGGAGTCTCTCAAGGAGGCCGAGGAAAGGAATGGAATGGGAAGAGAAAGAGAGGCACCTCTAAATCCCCCCGTTAGTATGCAAATGAACGATAGGAAGGACCACTGATTGGGAGGAGCGAGGGAGTGTGAAAGAGTTGTTGGAGACTACTCCCTATTGTGAGGCTCTCTTGGAGGTTAGAGAGACGAGAGAGTATGGGAAATGGAGAGACGAAGAGAGATGAGATAAGTTGGGGCAATCAGAAGACCTCCCAGAAGGATTTGGAGGAGGAGTGACCTGATTGCGTTAGGAAATCTGATGAAGTGCGAAAATTGACGACAAATGGACGAGTCTTTTTATTGGGCAAAGAGCACGTTGAAAGTACATGGTCAACATTCATACAATGTTTTCTCGCAAATAAAACATAATCCATCGGCTCCTAGATCATTTTATCAGAAACAAGTCAGCAAATTCGGGTCTAGGCGCTAATTGTCACCCGAACCCGAACCAGGAGTGTTGTCCTAACCCCGGCGCACCTGCTATCTTTCTAAGAGGAGACTTCGGAAGGATGAAGAAGGAGCAGGACCGTATTTGTGTTCTTCCTTCGTGTTTGCTCACAGTCGGATGCGGTTTGGGTAGTCAGGTGAGTTTCACGAACATAATATAGATTGATGAGATACTCTTTTGTAATTTCACTCTAGCTGCTGCATAAAATAAAATAAAAAACTGAAAATGGTCAAGAAATCAATGATCAATTCCAAAAATTTGCGAAATTCGAAACGTTTGTTCGGGTTAAGTTTCTCGAAGAGGATAAGCTTGGTAGGGATTCTACATTGCGATCGTGCTTCCATTCCAGAGGAGAAAAATAAAATTTATCGAAAGACACTTTCAAATCGCTGTTCGTAGATGTTTGCGAAGCAATAAGCCTACCGTTTCTAGCCCCCCTGGGGAAGGTCCTTTGATGAGCGATTGTCTGGTTCTCTCAAATACTCGCGCTCTCTCGCCCACTCTGTTCGACGAGAGAGTGAGAAGAATTGAGAGAGTCAAGACCTTTGAGGGTGGTGTACTGTCAAGTGCCCTTTATGCCTCCTACAAGATCATCTCTAGTGTTTACAATTTGTTTGCGGTAGTTGGCGAGATTAGGAGGGCGCGCTTAGATAGATCGGATGTTTTCGTGAGGCTATGGTATTCAGAGGGAAAATGTCACGTTTCCTTCACAAACTAACACACTATTCACACTTTCCTAAAGATCGGCTTTGAAATCTGATCAGAAAAATGTGCTGAATGCAACGAGATCAGTATAATCTATCAAAGGAACATCTCGGCGGATGATTGTAAGCGGTAAGAAGAGACGCCTTACACAGTGGATCCGAATTCTCTTGTATCCAAAAAAACGAAGCCAATTCAATAAGCAAAAGAACGAACGCTGATAATTTCAGATCATTGCATTGACCGACCACTCAATGCTGCAATTTAGAACATTCGCAGTATACAAAATCAGAAGAGTACCAACAAGTGGCTGATTCGCCACCCCATTGTTCAGACCCTTCTCAAGTTCTCTCGATGGTGAAGGGATGGGGGGGGGGGGGGGCTCACTTTGTTTCTAGAGCAGATTCAATTAGCAGAAGAGAAAGAGGGGAGCGGTCATGAGGGAGGACTAAAGAATGAATGGAAGGGATGAGGAGCATGAGCGATGCCGGAACTTTCAAGTGCTTGTACGATTTATTAGCCCCTAGGCGAATTGAATGGTGATTAAGAGAAAGAGGTGATGGGAAACGGTAGTTCGCAATTAGAGCTGTCAAAGTGAAGAAATCATGTCTGTGTTTCGGATGATCTCTCGACACTCTGACCGGTAAATGGGTACGAAGATCCAAGGAAAAGGTTCGCAACTGGCCTAATAAATTAGGTAAATCGGGCAATATAATGATCTATTGTGCTGACAGGCGCTGGGAAAGGACGGTCCAGGAGACTAAATGAAGAGACTCGGCCTATTGTTGGATCATCCTTAGACCTTGAGATCAATAGAATTCATGGGAGAGTGAGAAGGAGGGACTGTTTGGGACTGAGACAAAATGAGAGAGTAGGTAAATCGGAGAGGATTGTTGTTCAGAGTGACCGCCCTTTAGGGTAGGGCTCTAGGTGGCAAACTTCCGACGATTGAAGAGGTGCTGAGGGGGGCAAATATTGAGAGACGGGCTAGGACAATGGGGTGATTGTTACGCAGATAATAGGTTTGGGTTACCGCGCACGCTTTAGTCGTTGGTGTGATTCATAGACGGTGGGTCTGTAGTACAGATAAAAGTGAAAAAGTGGTTCTCGGGGAGGTAGGATAGACCTTGGGTGTGAAACGTCACAGCTTCCGAATTGCTGTAACGGGAGATGCGTGAGAATGAGCGACCAGCGGTAAGGAAGTTCGGTAGTGGAAGGAATGTTAGCAGTATACTTCCCGATCGTTCGAGGTAGTGTGTTGGCAGCAAAGTGACCATAAACAGGAATCAGAAGATCCGACCCGAAAATCTATTCTTCCCTTTCTTCTGATTTCCTCCAATTTGTTGCTCCCAGCTGTTTTGCGAGTGCTCTGCGAACTGGAAGAGTGCGCTAAACCACAAATTGGAACAGTCTCCTGACTCTCTCCATTTCGCCCACTCTCTCACTCACTCTGATCGACGAGAGATAACACGGAATCGAGAGAGTCCGATGGTCTAATTAGCTGCCATATGGACTGTATACGCTGATTTACGCATGCATGGTGGAACCCAATACATGCATGAAAATAATGAGGGAGATTAAAGGAGGAGTAACAGGAAAGAATGCTAGAGACTCTCACACGGAAAACCCGGGACTTGCAAGACACTGTAGTCAAATGAGAGGGAGGGGAGGGAGGGGAGGGAGGGGAGGAAGACAGGCGTATGTAAATCAAAAGCGCACGCTTAATCAAATCATCTGTTCAAATTCGCCGCCCTTGCCTGGACTCAGGGGAATTCTGGAACTATGCCAAATCGCTATAACTCGGTTCATTGATGTCGTAGAGACATGGGAGTTTCAGATCTCTGATATGGTTATGGATTGCTATAATCTGACGTTGACAGATTGGTCACGAAAATATTCATGTTACTCCTCCTTTAAAGAGCTGTGGGAGCTGTGGTGGTGTGGGAAGATCCGAAATAGTACACGATAACATTCGAATGATATGTTTCACAAGTGCCTTGTAATATCAGCATAATGCATTGGTTCAATGTTTCGACTGTTCCCATGTTAATGCTTACTATAATAAAAATAAATTTATTCAGAAAGTAAAGGGACACGTAGCTGTACTATTATTGCAATTTGCGTGAAAGAGGATAACCAGTATTTCGGAGGGAATTGGGAACAATAAATTGAATATTATCTACAATTATTTCTCGTCCTCAACGTTGAGCTCGGCGAAGTTGAGGAATTCACTGAAAGGAGAAAATTTTATTTAAACACTTTATTTCTGCTGCTTAATGCTATCTACCAAGCAGACTGTTAAATTTTAGCATTAATTGTTTTTTAAAGACAGAATGGTCACAAGATTAAAAAATAAAGACATTCAGTGCAGCTTTTGTGCACCATGTGAAACTCAACCAAGTCGAAATCATCATTCAAAATTAATAAGAATATTCAACTGACGGATTAACTCTATCCTTCACGGCGATCTCCGGTTGCTTCTCCTTCGGTTCCTCTCTGATAGGAAGAAGACCGTCCCATTGAGACATCTTGATCACCTGGAAAGAGCTGATTCCGCTTCAATTGTGTAATCGTCAAGCGACGTCCACTCTCAAAGGGACATCTTATGCTGGGTATGAGCTCGAATGGAAAATTAGATAGAATCTACAGAAGACGATGAAATATCAATGCAATTTTATTTAAGTTTCTCAGAATTAAGGGAGTCATTGAAACATCCTCACACCATACCGTTAGATATGGACAAGGAACGAATTTTGAGTGCAGTGAGTCGAAAGTAATAGGGATAAAGTGAGTGCAATACGGACTTTGAACGATCCAACCTCCTCTTCGATTTCCTTCCTTTCCTCTTCCGCTTCCCTCTTCCTTCGTCGCTCGTATTCCTCCTCATCGCGAGCTGCGCCCCTGCAAACATTTTTTTTCATAAACTAATTTGTTTTTTTTCTAAATCAAATCACTACTTCATACGTCAAAACTACTTTTTTCTTTACTACTAAAACTCGAAATTGTGGACGGTTCTTCATTTCA
The DNA here is from genome assembly GCA_000180635.4 of Pristionchus pacificus. Classification (NCBI taxonomy): domain Eukaryota; kingdom Metazoa; phylum Nematoda; class Chromadorea; order Rhabditida; family Neodiplogasteridae; genus Pristionchus; species Pristionchus pacificus. The sequence goes on from CM026577.1 coordinate 14,426,490, forward strand.
CACGCTCTCTCTCCCATGGTGGAGGAAGTGTGCACAATGAAGATACGGTAGTCATTATGCCAAGAAGATCGATCGACTGACCTATATCCTCCGCTCGTCTGTGGATGCACGTGAATGATCTTGTCGTGTTTGGTCTGAGAGAGATCAAAGATCACAAATGATGGAGATCAAAGATCAGGATAGAGATCGTGACACTTTCCAACATTCGGTTATGCTTCACGAGCTGCGCAAAGTCAAGAAATGTGAGATTTGTCAATATTATGATGACATCGGATTCACAATAAAAAAATCCAATTCTGCCACCATCGAAACTTCCTAATTGAATCGCCTCTCGATCTCAATCTCCCTTCAATCAGTCTCACTTCAAATCTCACTGCGAAGGTTAGACACTGCGAGAGGTAGCCATTAGGGAGAAGGCGAGGGGCGAAATGTGACACTTGGGGAGATATTAGTCTTCAGCAGAGATGATTTACTATCTCGTACTCACTTCCATTGACTTGCACATATTCTTTACCATTTCTAGCACAGTAATCGTTCACTCAACTTGTCTAACCCCTTGCACTGATGAGGCAGAGAAAAGAGGCAACCAATTTTCGAAAACTGTGGATCGCCTCACCTTTCTCTTCTTGAGCATGGAAACCTCCGTGGTGAGCGTCACCCACTCGGGACCGTCGAGAACGTTGTCCTGTGGGAATTATATTTATATTTTGACATTCAATATTGGATTCAATACATAACTGTTTAGAATGAACACATATCAGTGCGTTCGCCTAAGAATCGGACAATTCCTGGGAATTCCGGTACAGAAAAAAAGGACCCCTTGAGACAAACATATATTATGATAGCCCAAGATACCCTGCATCGATTTCTGTTATCGTCATGTTCCAATCAATCTCATTTGCATAATTACATGCATCCAAAGTTTGACTACTTTTCCACATTTCATTGAATAATTTCGCGGAAACGCGTCCGATTGGGCTGAAAATTTGGCTACAGCCTAATCTTGACATGCTGCATCCACCTGTGTTTTCAGATTATGCAAATTACAAATTTGAATTTTATCACTAAATTTCAAAGCCTGATTTCTCAGAGATAAGGCCGAACACCTCGCTAATTTTTTGATATGTTATGTCAATTGGTGTGATCTGCCCAGAAAAAAAATTTCATCCAATTTCGTTGTCAGACTGAGAAGTTTGAGCCTGAAAACCGAAGTTTTTCTTTAGAGAGAAACCCCCTCATTTCGACCCATTCGCCGACCCGCGCGGTGTTGAATGAGAGAGACGCGAATGAAATTCACGTGATTTGCGGCGATCGTTGCTGCGAGAATCGTTTGCATTCTATACTACCCTGATTATCCAAGCAGTCGCTCAGAAATTCTTTTTCGAGACGAGGGCAGAGGAGAAGCGTGCTTCTCCTGTGGAATGCTCAGAACTAATTCACACAATGATGAACGAGAAGAACGACTACTTCCGTTTCCCACTCGCTCTATGTCCTTCTGAGAAATCTCTCACATCTACTTTCGGCACATGGGAGGCACATGGGAGACTTCGCCGTAAGTATCAAATTATTTGTGTTTTGACTTTCCATACTTTCCAAACGTCCAACCACCCATTAATTTCCATAAACAATATTTTATTCAGCCATTGCGAGTGCTTTGAAAGGACGTGGTAGACCGAGGAAGACTGTATCCTCGAATGCTCCTAATAGCAAGACACGCAAACGTATTATCGCAGTAGATGATATTGTTGTGGGAAGAACGGAGGCGGAGGCTGGCGATGACTTGGCGAAGAATTCCTGGGATACGATTACAAATGTGACCAATGACAAGGAGGGCTATGATGATGAGGATGAAGAGGAAGAAACTATCCTAGTGAACAGGCAAGACGACGAAGAGATCATGATGTGCATGATTCAAGAGGGATTTAATGATGTCTTCTACCATTAGTAATAAATTTGATCTAAAACATATTCGATTCGCTTCATTTCATTCGTCGAATGAGTTAATTCCACACCGCGCGGGTCGGCGAATGGGTCGAAATGAGGGGGTTTCTCTCTAAAGAAAAACTTCGGTTTTCAGGCTCAAACTTCTCAGTCTGACAACGAAATTGGATGAAATTTTTTTTCTGGGCAGATCACACCAATTGACATAACATATCAAAAAATTAGCGAGGTGTTTATCTCTGAGAAATCAGGCTTTCAAATTTAGTGATAAAATTCAAATTTGTAATTTGCATAATCTGAAAACACAGGTGGATGCAGCATGTCAAGATTAGGCTGTAGCCAAATTTTCAGCCCAATCGGACGCGTTTCCGCGAAATTATTCAATGAAATGTGGAAAAGTAGTCAAACTTTGGATGCATGTAATTATGCAAATGAGATTGATTGGAACATGACGATAACAGAAATCGATGCAGGGTATCTTGGGCTATCATAATATATGTTTGTCTCAAGGGGTCCTTTTTTTCTGTACCGGAGGGGGTGCGATTCTTAGACGAACGCACTGATATCGTGCAAGTGAAACCTAATTGATCAGAAAAAGAAAAAAGAAAGATAAACAGTAATAGAATGAGAACGAAGATCAACTTTCTCCCAGCGTTAATGAGAAAATTCACTAACTCTGTTGACATCACACTTTCTGAACAACTTCTTGAGCAATGTTCCCTTCTTCTTTCTGAATCTCTTCCTCAGCTCAGAGAAGGAAACGACACCGTCGCCGTCCGAGTCTACTTCCTGTAAGATTTAATGATTTAATGAATTCGTTATGAACAAAAATTAGTTTTGCATTGATACATAACGGTGTACTTCGTTGTCCAACTTGGAGATATTCAGCATGCGTCGACATGAAGATGAGGAAGAATGATCAAAATCGTACCCTGATTCTCTCCTCGACATTATCAATCGCACTTTCCCTCAGTGTCTCCAGTAGTCCCTCCATCAGGGATGAGCCGATCTCCACTTCGTTTCGGGCTACGCGCTGCAAGTGTTCTTTTTTTCCTACCCTTATTACTAAAGCTCGAGTAATGATACCGCCGTCTCTTCATTTTGCACACTCTCTCGTCCGCTCGGTCGACGAGAGGAAGTGAGAAATGAAGATACGGCGGTATCATTTATCTAGCTCTAAGCGCCAGTCAAGATTTCTCGAGCTTTATTTATTATGTTATTAATTCCACAAGCAAGATTTTTTTTCCATGTTCAGTCAGCCGTAACATTTGTGCACTCTGCCGATACCCATAACTTTTGATCGGACCAGTGGTGATCGTAGTTGACATACCTCGAATGCATCCAGCGCTTCCTCAGTGCCCACATCGAATCCGACATCTGCCATGAGAATAGCCTCGTCCTCGGACAGACGAGAGTTCTTGTCCGAGTCGAATTTCTGAGAAAGGAATGAATGGCCTTTTTTTTCTTTTTTCTTTTCCACAATTCTGATCTTGCAATCATATTCGGGTATGTTTCACACTAAGCAAAAGTACTGATGAATTTGAAATTCAACAATTTGTCTCTCGCTTCTAATGGTAAAAAATAACGTAAAAAATAACGTTTTAATAACGTAAAATGGATGCTTATTCAAGCAAGTTTCTACTGTCGAATCTAAACAGCTCGTCGAGTCAGCGGGCAATCGACTTCTACGCTTTCGATAATTCTTTGCATTCGACTACTGCTGACTACATGCAAGAGAATTCTTAGAAGCCTTATTCTAATCCTCTCAATTATGACGAATCGCCCTCATCGAAATATCACCATCTCCTTTGCAAATTTAGAAGCTGAATCCTCAGATTTGGCTGGTTTGCCGATGTTTGGCTTCGAAGATTCAATTCATCGAGGTTTTCTAATCTGTATAGAATTTCTAAAAGATAGAGTTCAGAGTTCTTTGGACCGTTTGGACTCTTTTGTGAATTCATTTAGTGGTAATAATTTTCCGAGCAGAAACTATTCTAGTCTCTATCCGACTCGACAGCAGGCTAAACAGGAGAGTCATCTCCCTCCGCACTCTAGCCTGCCATCACTATTATCACTACACTCACTGATAAGAATCTGATGCGCGCTCTGAGAATTGGATTCCGCAATTCACTGTGTCATTTTACTAAACTTCGGGCCACCGTTTCTTCATACTTTATTTTTTGTTTTATCATATTTCAACTATGTTTCACGCAATTCCCTCTCTCTCTCTCTCTTGTCTGCTCTTGTCTGCTAGATCCGTCGATGTTACGCTGCTTCCGTTATGTAAATAAAAATTAGAACATCCAATCAAGATTTTACTCATTCTATTCTTTCCCTCCCCTCACCTCCAGCATCTTATTCGCCTCTAGAATCGACTTGGTCCTGATGAGATACAGCGCCATAGCTGCCTCGTTATACGAGATGAAGTCGTCTCTCAATTTTATTTATTATATTAAATTTAAAATTTGTGGTAAATACCTATTCTTATCCGCCATCTTCCACATGTCAGCAATGTCCTTGTGGCCAAGGCCGACCTGAAATAAATAGTTTTTAATAAATTATTTTCGAAAATGCGACACCTTTTTCATGACGGCCTTCTGAAATTCGTCCTTGGACAGGCGACTGTCGTGATTGGCGTCGTTGTCCTGTAGATAGGAGACAATTATTATGTAAGGCTAAGGAATAACGAAAAGCTCCGATTTCTGCTTCTTTACTTTTTGGCACTGTTCCACATAAATTTACTGCTCCTAGCGATAGACAGAGTCAAAATCCAGAAGCCAAACAGCCAAAAACGCTGATCGAGTCATTTCAGTGCAATATCGTGCTATTCTCCGCCTTCCCTATTGTTATCGCCCTATTTGAGAGCTGCAATCGCCCTCTCCTTCCCTTTCTCTGATGTGTCGTCTGACTATCTCATTTCGCCCTACTCTGTTGTCGGGCAGAGAAACGACGGCCAGTGAATGAGTCAAACTATTGCTCCTCACTTTCCTATCAGTCGAATTGCCGGTGCCGATCTCCGATCTATGCCGCTTTCCTCTTCCGTTTCGTTCATTTTTTTTCCGCGATTTGGTTGTTATTTCTTCAAATCTTTGATTCCTTATTGAGGGCACAGACCTCCATGTCTACGTGCAATGCCCAAGTGTCTCGCTAATGTGAAGGGTTAATTATTGTCACATGGATTGGATTGTAGGAAACAACTTCCCCGCACCCAATTTCACTTGTTCCTTTCCTTTTTCGTTCCGAATGTTGATTCGTTACTCGCTACTTGCGTACATGACTTTGAATTGGACAATAGAAAGAGCTTCATGAAGCTCATTAGTAGTAAGTGGGAAGTAGAAGAGTGAGCCATGTTTCGATGTCTTCACTTTACAATATAGACTAGTGGCCTCTTGAATCTTTACACTTTCCGCTTTTGAACTCAGTCTTGACGTGCGCTTCGAGATTATGAACTTACCAAGCGATTCCCATGTATTGAGTTCGAGTGAATCAGCCGTCCATTGATCCGGCTGTTCATTCGAGCTATTTTTTACCTTTATTGAATTATCATACTGTTTCAAATGACCAAGACTGTCAAATTGCTTACCTTCAACCACTCCGCTCCCTTCTCCTTGGCTACTCTCTCCAGTGCCTTCTTTGCCTGTTGCAATTCGTCCCTCGCGAGCACACCGTCTGCAGTGTGATCGGCTACCTGACACATTGATTAAACGTAATTTTAGTTTTTTTAAATATATTTTCGATCCGCGTAAAAGTAGTAAGAATTCAAATATACCAAATCAGCTTCGCACAACTGATAATGAAATGTGTTTCACGGAAGGCATTTCTTTTGATATTTTTCATTTCGAACACTTATCTAAAATCACACAGCTATACATTGTCGCCTCTGATAGTTGGTATTTTATGGGTTCTCTTGTTGGAATCAATTCCGGAATTCCAATAACGAGAACAAAGGTGTGACGTAATTCCATTCGTTCCATTTCTCGTCTATCGAGTGGTCTAGTGGAATTCCATCAGTTATTGGAATTCCATTAAGAGTTTTGCATACAATTATTGTTACAAAGAGTGTATATTTTCTTATTGGAATTCCACTAAGAAATGGAATTCCATTCTGAGTGGAATTCTAATTGAGCGCCGGTCGTATGCAATCGATTCCGTGGAAATGAGTGGGGTGGAATGGAATTCCAATAGGCAAATAATTCCAACAAGAGAACTCTAGTATTTTATCCTTGTTCAGCGCAAATATAAATGCACTCGACTGTCTTACAATCCTTGGTATCTCGTTCTCACCTTAACAATCTCCCCGATCTCTCCCTTGCTCAGTCCCTGCTCAGCGAAGGAAACAACGGCGAATTCATCAATGCCCACGACGCCGTCTCCGTCGAGATCGTAGTGGTCTGAATGATGAAGGACAACTTGACCTTTGATCTTTGGTCTTTCGGGAACTGAGTGGGCGCTAAATGCATTGTAACCTATACTATCGCTCAATCTGTCATCTTTTGACCGTTTCATCTATCGTCGTACACACTGATAGCTGATGCTATCGAAATGTGCCGTTTCCTGATTGCAAATTGTTCAGTGCTAGTGAATGATGTATCTATGGAATTGTCTAGAATGTTTAGAGAAGGGTTTATTCACTTACCCTTGGCCGCCGCCACTGCCAGCACTGCAGCTATCGCAGCTACTAGCAGCATTTCCAAGTTTATAGATTTATCGGAGCCTGAAATCAGACGCTATAAGTATACTTCTACTACCTGTAATAACAGATAATGCGATACTATTAGTTTCCGTACCTCTGATGCGCTTCCAACTGCTTCGATAGCCGAAATTCTGGTCAAAAAATCCGGGAAGTTGGTGCGATGAGCCGAGATAAGCTGTGTGGAGCGAAAGCGAAAAGTGATCTCCTTTTCGTCCTGAGAAAACGGAGATAAAGAGAGGAGGGAGAAATGGCTGACCCCATTCCCTTTCACTTGTACAGCTTTATGTGATGGTGCGTGAGTAGCCACACTCCTCAACGAGTCTGAACTATTTTTTTCCTATTTCAACTTCAAGCTTTCGAGCACTGGAAAGTAATCGAAGAATTGAGTGAAATGAGAAGCGTGAAACGTATGTGTGCGCGATGTGCCACACTTGGTGGTGAAGATTTGGGACATACAAACTGAAAATGATGATGCTACTGAAGTATCTAGTTTGTTTATCCTCGCCCTGTTTTGCATGATGCGTCAGTCTCATTTTTTTGTAATTCAACTGCGAAACGACACTGACTGAAAAGCAATCGAAGAATGAAATAAGATAGCATACATAAAACGTATGTAGCACGAATCTTTCTCGTCCCCAATGCATTGGCTCAGACAATTTAAGATTATTGGGAATAACGATGGTTCTGAAGCAGAGCATTCCTACTTATCATAAATAAATACTGTATCACCTGACTTGAATGGACAGCACACGATGAAGCGTTATTTGTGATCATTGCCCTATCCAAGCCACTTGGCTAAGTCTTTTTATGATACTGAAGCAGAGTTAGATGCTAATTTATCCTCCGCCCAATTGAACTATGATAATTATTAGAATAGGCGCATGGCTAGCTAAAATAATTGAACGGATAATCCCAGTTTCTGGGCCGGAGAAAAATTGTTTGAAGTGATATTAGCGATTGAATACGTGTCACTAATGTCATTTACTATACTCGCCCATTACTTTCTAGTCTGTGTCTTTGAGAGAAGGGATATGAGCGAATGAATACGTTTCACGTTTGCTATTTCGCTCGATTCGTCGTTTTCTTTCCAGTCTGTGACGGTGTCCCGATCTAATAATAAAAATAAAAGCAACGTTCAATCAGAGTTGGTAGTCAGTGCTTGTGCTGTATTTGACGAATTCTCTGCAATAATTCTTCGAATTGGTGTAGTCGGAATTCTGAGTGCTCCCCCGAGACATCGTCTATCAATTTTACATAGACACAGCGAGAATGTCGACCAGAGCTCGATTTGGAGCGCCATTGCACTTCAGAAAGTATGACAGGAATAAAGCTCCTCGCGCTATGAGTTCAGCACTTCGCCATCGCAATTCTGCCCGTCGAGAATGAAATCACACCGGGAATCACTTGACGGTCGCCTGACTTCTCTGACCGACAACGATCCGTTTTCCTTGTCATTGTTTCCAAACCCCTTCAATCTTCACGTGGGGAGAGATCTCCGGTCTCAGCAGCAGACAACAACGGAGCAGAAGAGAAGAAGGAGGAGACGAAGGAGAAAAGGAGGCTACAACATCCTCATTGGAGATCGTTGATTTGTCTAAGAGAAATTGTCTGCAATTTTCTCCCGTATTCTTTGAGATTTGCGAACCTTCTCGCGTTCAGCCCCCGTGCCTACAAACTATCTAGCATGTCAAGCATGTTGTCTCTATCAATTCCAGCTATCCACGATTATTGACCATTCCCACCCACCTTCTCAGAACCTTCTAGAACCTTCTCGCGGCTCTCGTAGTAGTATTGTGAAAGTTTTCTCTCGAAATTCTCCGGCAATGTAGTAAACTTCCCTCTTGCGTTCTTCGATCATTCCCACTAAGCGGCCACTTCCCTCCCAATTTCCCCCGTTTAGTGGAGGCATCTCACTCTCTTCCTTGCTCTCTCGCTTTCTCTGCCTTGCGTGAAAAAAACAGTAAGCAATTCTTCAGAAGCGGAAGAACCGACTAGGGATAAGAAATTTCCTCTCCACATTTCGCACGCTTTCTCGTTGCTCTGATCCGTGAGAAAAAACGTCTTCAAAGACGGAAGAGAGGTGGGCTCTGACCGGCCAGAGATAGAGATACTCTCGAGAGTTGTGAATGTAATGATGAGACTTAGATCTGCCTATTGGCGCCTATTCTCCAGCCATTCTGTCTCTTCCCCTCGGTTCTCTGGTCCACGTGAAGGGCTATCGGCTGCTGTCATTCAGACTCGATAATCTCTAGATGGGGGACACCTTTCCCGTTCTATATCTAGACTTACGTTTCTCATTGTGAGCATCATGTAGTTTGTGGAATAAGGGGTATTCTCTTCCCATCGGTTCTCTGGTCCATGGGAAGGGCCTCTGTTGTCACAATACTACTGCTGTGCGTGTGTTTTGCCGCCACTCAGTGAGCTTGGCCCGGAACTCCTATGACTCTCTTCATTTCACACACTCTTTTGTCGCGAAGAGAGACGAAATAACGAATGAAGTTATCTGTGAGAGGCGAAAAGGTTTTCGGTCGTTCACGTGAAAGAAGGCGAGCTTTGAGAGGGGCTTCCTTTTCGTGAATTCAGACTCGACAATCTCTTGAAGGCCTGATCTTTAGATTCACGTTTCTCGTTACACATGAAAACTCTGCATTATGGAATTGGTTCTGTTACCATTACGATTTTTTCGTATTTGAAACTCTAGTAAACTGTAATCTCTCCAGCGTTGACCTAGACAATCATTTTCCCACTCGAATTCTCCTCCGACAGGTGGACATTGTTCCTCCAGTTCCTTGTCTTTCCAGTCAACAAGGGCGTATTTTCCGTCGTCTCATTCGAGGAAGTTAACTTTGTAGTCTTCGTCTCTAACGGAATCTGTCTGGTCGAAGAACAAAGCTGGCTTCCGCCTTTTCGTTCCTACGCTTTTTCACTAATCCACTATTGTAGCGACTTTTACTCAAGTCACTACCTCTTTTGCATAATTAACAATCCATTCTTCCTTCTATCACGTCGCCCCCATCATTTCCATATCAATTTGCATATCTATCCATCTAGTAACTCTCTGGTAATTTCATTAGCATATCTCATCCCTCTCTTTACATTGCCTCAGCTCCATTTCCATACCGCCTTCGGCCTATAAATACTCTCCCTTTTCTCCCTTCCTCAGAACACAGAACCTCTTCTCGTTTGATTAGCAAACGAGTCCAGTCGCAGTCTAGCCAGGGTCATACCCCTCGGCTTCCATCCATCCATAGATCCTACCTTGGATCTCAGCAGTCTCATTAGGATCTTACAGTATCCATCGTCATCCCAGCAGCACCCTTTTGGGTATCCACTTCATTCTCTCAGTATCCACATCAGTCTCCGCTACAGTACCCTCAACCCCTTTCAGCTCAATCCCGTTCCCCTTCCAACCCTGTTCCTTATCGTATCCCTCAATAAATTATTGGTTATTGAATCCCTTGGTCCTTGGCACGGTACCACATCTACAGTACTCTCTCACACTCTTTGGTTCACGGTTCATTCCACCCTTCCGCCATAGCGTTCTAAGCGTACCCCTGCTCCCTTTGGGTTGTACCGTATCGCCGATACCGTAGCCCAGCTGTGAGTATCGTGGGTCGCTAGTCCGCATAACTATCCTTTTTGCCGGTCAGAGAAAACAAGAGAGCACGGGAAATGGAGAGAGTCAGACGGCCGCTTCTTTTCTCTGTCAATCCAGGCAGGAAAATTTCCGAAGGTAGAGCCATGGCCGAGACCGTTCCCGTCATCACCCCTGTTCCTATTCTGGTCATTCTCTCTCTAGAAATAACCCCTCCTGCCTCCTTCTCAGTCTCCCCTCACCCTAACCTTGCACCCTTCCCTCACAGATCCCATAACTATGCCTTCTCCTCACTCTCATCATTCCCAATGCTCCCTCTCCCATTCCTTTTCCCCTTGAAGGTTTGGCCTCACTCTATCTCCCTTTCTTCTCCTCTCCCTCTCGTTCCTCACTACTACTTCTCCGCTCGTTTGAGACCCGTTACGTCTGATGTATCCATAAAGGCCATGATTAGGGCAGTCTGCGCGAGGAATTCTTCCTCATTTCGGTGAAAAAGTACGATTATTCACCTTGAATGCTCTTGTTCTTCCTTCATTAGCGCCGTAAGATTCATGACTCTACTTTCGGTGTACTTCTCTAACTTTGTGAATCCAAATGAGAGGCATGGTCTATGATGCCCTTTACTCCTGCTCACTCTTTCCATCATGTACTCTTGGCTTCTTTCAGTCTTCACTATAGCGCTTCCAACAATCAATCTAGCCTTGCAATTCCGAATTATGCCCTTTGTTGTTTTCTCCTTTGAGAATCAATTCTTTCGGTCACTCTCACGGTTTCAATATCCCCTTTCCCTCAAAAGGGCATATCCTTTCCCTGGGTTCTTTGTCAGGAGCTGGCTTCAGCTGCTTGTTATACGTTTACCATTTTATCCTGCAAGTCAGACAGTGCGAGAGAGCATGCGCAATCGAGAGAGTCCGACACCTAATCGTGAGATTCAATTTGTCTCCACTCAATTATTGCTGGTAGACGTCGCGTTCGTTGTTCTGGAAGAAGTCGCAGATCGAGTTTACCGCGAGATTGCGCAATGAATCAGAGACTGTGCGAACTAGGGAATGGATTCGCATGAGCTCCCAGTCTTCGAGCTGCAGCTATTCAATAACTGTTCATAATTCAAATTTTAAGACAAATACATAGCCTTGCATATGCCTGAATCAAAGATGTTGCATGCAGTTGCCGCCGATGCAATATACCTCCTAATGTGCTACTTACACAATGCTTGCAACATGCGAGTAGGTGAGAATGGAGTGAAAGATCACTGCCAGCAGGTCCGTGCAGTGTGTTTTGTCCCATAATAAACAGTATTCACTTTTGCCAGTGGTTACGTTCTCACTGTGGCCTGACCTCGAATGAGAAAGAAGATAAATTCCATTTTGCCCGTTTTTCGTTTGCCTTTTCAAAAACGCCTCCGTTTATTCCACCATTCTTATGATATGCTTACTCCACCGGATCCCCGTCCTGTCACTCCCTCCCGAGACGCGACTGATATCCATCGATCCACCCCAGATAGGCCCTTTCCACTATTTATGCGTGTGCAGTAGTAGACAAGCCGAATAGATGTTCTCCCTTCACCATTGCCTTTTCTATGCGACGGTCATCCAGAAAAGAGAGCACGTGAAAGGGAGAGAGTCCGGGCATAAAGGGTAGGCGTGGGCGCTACGCCTTTCATGTTTTCAGAAAGGTCTTTGCATTGGCAATTGACGCTCTATAGTTCGTTTTCTTTCTTCGCTTCCATAAATGTCGAATGGTCCTTGGGACTTTTCGTGCTTTCATCGCTAGTTTGTTCCGGTATCCTTGTCTATAAATACGAGTTATCGCCTCTGCGAAATATACCATAAAAGCGATATTCGTAAAACTCAGAATAGCTATCGGGCAATGCTCCGATGACGTATTGTGACTCCCACGCGCTCGATTCTTTCGCAATTCCCTGCTCAATTCTCGATTAACCTCTGTTTACCTCACCTTGTTTATCCGAATCGTATTGTCAATCTGACCACGAGCTTTTCAGTTGTTGTTTTCTTCCTCTTTCGGGGCTCTTCAGGGAAAGCATAGACGATGTTTGGGGTCGAGCGCGATTCTGGGAACTTTCAAAGAGCTTTCTTGGCTCGAGTTGAAGAGCAGTTGCGTTCTCTGATGTTCATTCCTTACTGGGATGCCGGATCTCTAACCATGTTGTGTTCAATTGGGGGTCCATAGGGAAATGAACACTCACGAGAAATGTATCACCACTTGAAACAATTTCAGGGCTTTCCAGATGGACTGTTCTTTGTTTGTGCTTTGACTTTTGATCGTTTTTGTTATCTAAATCGTCAATTTTTTATATATACCATGCATTTCGTACCAGGTATCATTGTCTCAATATTCCACACGCTTTTTGAATAAGCAGTGAAACAGATCCGACGCAATGCAAAATGACCACGTTTTTGATGCACTGAATACGCTTCACTGGCTGCTCAAAGCTATGAAAAATTGAGCACTCCAATGGGTGTGCGATAAGCAGTCACAAAATAGAATTCAATAAAGTGTCCGGTCTTCCCCCATTCAATGCCCAATCCTTCAGTGTCATCGTCTCTCGATAGATCACGTTTTGCAATGTAAATCCATCGTTCCGTGAGCGAATACAATGAGAGATTACATTACCGTAGGACCAAAGCTCTCACCATTACCTGTGTTCTCAAGCCGGGCAGGCAATACGAGAGACCAAAGGAAAAAGTGACGATAACAGTGGTCAACTCTCTCCTTTTCCTACAATCTCTCTCTCTCTGGTCAGACATAGCGAGAGAGAGTGCGCGGAATGGAGAGAGTCAGAGACAGTGGCGGAAATCGGATTGTGCTGTATATAAACGATGAATCAACTGACGTTTGACTCGCTCAATTTATTCCATCTCCTTCCTCTCTTCTTTCCCTGTGATCTCTCACGGGCTCATTTTCACGTCGTTTTATCCCATCCCGTATTGACCCTTCACGCCCGTCGTTTTGTGCGCAGTTTAATGTCGAGTTGACTTCTTCTTCCACATTCCCGCTCTCTCGGCTCTCAGACGGTGCGAGACATCGTGTGAAGATTAGAGAAAGTTTCTAAAATGCTCATTTCCAGATCAGAAATGCCGCACAGAAAGCTCGAGAACAAGAGATCGCTCTTCGTCGTCACTGGTACGCATTTCTTTGCAGAATTTCACAAAGAATCATACATTTTGCTTTATTATATAAATTTTTGCCCTTCGCAGTAGAAGATATTTTCGTAAAGGAATTTGAATTTTTTGAATGAAACAAAGCAACAAACTAGATAGCATTTTTCTTCGCAGAGCAAAAATAACTGAGCAAAAAATTGCCAAATTGTACAGAGTGCGTTGTGCAAACACTTTTTTCAATGATTGTCAATATCCTAACACACCGGCAATCTTCAGGAGCATCCCGCGGTATCGGTCGTGAGATCGTCCTTCAATGCGCTGCTCGTGCTGCCGAATCGTCCGCGTTCCTGATCACGGCCAGGAACGAGACCGCGCTGATGGAGGTCAAGGCGGAGATCAAGAATAAGTGAGCAATGAAATGACACTTCGTACATCGTTTTTCTTCGATTCATTTTTTTCTGAGAATACTTCACGTGGAAATATTCCCTCGATGCTATCACGAAATCGCTTGTGCTGGGGTTAGTTGGCGTGGGAAATTCCAATGAACAAAGCCTGTTGTTATTATTTTTTAATCCATGTTTGTTCTCATTGACATTGGAAATACCGAAGATTAGATCTTGCCATGAATATTTTATAATTGATGGTCAGGAACAAGAATGCGCGTGTGTGGATCGTCGTGTGCGATATGGCCGACCTCAACGATGAAGCGAAGAAGGGATTCGACACTGTAATGAGGGAGATCACTGGTGAGATAGTAACTGTTTATCAATGTTTGTTGTGCAGAATCTTGGTTTGAAAACTAAAATAATGTTTCCTCGATCTTGGCGGAAATAGTCAACAGTTTTTCTCATTTGGAAACAATTCCAGAGCAGAATTCGTACGAGTCGCTCTTCCTCTTCCACAACGCTGGATATCTCGGAGACGTATCGAAGAAAGTGAGAGAAATTTGACTCTTTTATTCTCCCTGAAGACTCCTCTTGCATCACAAAAAAACACGAAAAATCTATGGCAAAAACATTCTATTGATTGAAATATAGAATTGGATAAAATACCGTGCAACCTCGTATTCGTTGCGGAATTTACTTTCCGAAGGATTTTTTTATCGAATTTGAGTGAAATTCCAACTTCAGGCACTGAAGCTAAACGACGTCGAAAACTGGTCCGAATTTCTGAACGCGAACTTCGTCAATATGATCCTGCTTAACAATCTCATTCTCAAGTGGATCACTAACCTGGTAAGAGCTCATTCATATCTAACACAGACACCGTTTTGTGCTCCAAGAACAATAGCATGCATCATAGCCTATCCATCTTCCAGTTTGCGTAAACTCGCCCATGTTCTCATCCAAAATGATTGCTAGACCACGTTTGAATTGGAGAATGGATATTTAGAATCTTTTTGGTTCTATTGGCTTAATAAGGGAAACAACGCAAAGGCCTAACAATTAGAGTTCTCTCTCGCTTCTCTGACCGGTGAGAGAGAGAGTGTGTGAAATGAAGAGATCTCGAACTCTACTAATCATTTCTCATTGTAGACGTGCCCTCATCGTTACATCATCAACATGTCATCGATCCTCGCTGTACAGGGATTCGTATCCTTCACTCAACACGCGTGTGGAAAGGCGAGTTCAATGAGGGACTCATCATCTCTAATTTCACTGACTATCTCTTCCTGGTTTGCTCGGAAAAATGACAACGTTAAACGAAGAATCACCTTTTTCTCTGTATCACAGACTTGAACAACAACTTGCGTCTTAGGTATTGATTTTTTCCAGAGCCGGGAGCAATAAATTGAAGAACCAATAAATTTTAAAAAAACATCTGGCTATTGAAGCATATTTGAGCGGATGGTCAAATTCGACCTCAAATGGAGAATAAATTTTCGATCCATTCGTTTCCAATCCCTCATTCCAGGCCGCCCGTGAGGCGTTCTTCCGTGGTCTGGCAGTCGAGGAACCCTCTCTTCGTGTGCTCAATTACACGAAGGGTGGGTTCCTCGGCGGTGTATAATGGCCAATTTTTTTTTCACTATTCGCAATAACTCAACCAATCTGTGTGAAGAATTATTTTTTTGAAAAGATCACGACATTATGGAATTGTGTAACGATCAGATCCCAGAGGATATTTTGCTATTGAAACATATTTGAGCGAATTGATCAAACTACAATTATCAATCAATTCATTCAATTCCAGGCCGCCCGTGAGGCGTTCTTCCGTGGTCTGGCTGTCGAGGAACCTTCCCTTCGTGTACTCAATTACGCACCCGGTCCCGTCCTGACTGACATGTACAAGATCGTACAGGAAAAGTTCGGTTGATTATTGATTGAGTGGGGTACGGTAGCCGCAAGTATGTGAAGATGGAAGTAAAAGACTAACCAAACCGATCCATTTCGCAATGACTTCTGACAGGCTGAGAGAGACTCGGAGAGATGAGAAGATATGTTATCGTCTACCTGATTGATTCGAGTTCGATAGATTATTGATTAAGCCCTCAAGACTAGATCAGTTTTCGTGTGACAACTTTTAATCCCTCCCCACTGCAGATCGTACGACCCCACCATCCGCAATGCGTACACGGTGAACGAGAACGGACACTCGGCCGAGAAGTCGGATGTCCACGTGGCACAGTTGACTCCTGAACAGACGGTAAGGGAGTGATAAGAGTACGGTAGATTACGGTAGGATGAATAGTCGATACTGTAGGCAGATGGGTGGCAGTATGACTTTATGAATGGCGTGAGGATTGACTGGTAGGATACGGAAACATTTTATTTGAATCTTCGGTATGTAATGTGCCTATCTGTGAGAAGAATCTAAGACATTTGTTTCGAAATGGAACACACACTGGTATTGTCTAACCAGCAGATTCCAGAGGATAGCCTACCATTGAAACATATTTTACCGGATTGTCAGTTCGGACAAATGAGGACAATTGAAATTACTGCAGGTCACGAAGCTGATTCGCATCCTCAACGACAATCAATACGAATCTGGAGCTCACGTCGACTATTTCGACGATGAGGAACAGAGTGTGTAATCGAGAACTGAGTGGATTACGGTATCTTGCAATCGACAACTGATCGGATACTGTATCTTTTGGTACTATACCTTTAAATATCCTTCTACAAATTCCATGAGATTGAAGACGTGTTTTCGTATGTTTGTCTTTTGATTGTACACTGTGATTTGCTTCGGATAAATGATTGCAACGAAAGCAATTGCTCATTTCAACTGTGTGACTGAATTTTTTTATATTGCATTGTTACACACAAATGTTAATGATGAAGCGAGCATTCTTTAAAAGACGTAGTTCATAAATTTGTAGGCGTTTCTGACTCCAGGATGAGTTCTCTTGAACAATCGAGCATAGACAATCTCAAGGATGAAAACGAGGAAAGAGAAGAGAAGAAGGGCTCCAAAGATAATGAATATTGTCTCGAAGGCAGTCAATCCGATTGGTTGAAACCAGTAGATTTGCGGCTTCTCGTGATCGAATCGAGGCCGATTCGTCAGACGACGCCACCAGAAAGTATCGGTCTGAGAAGGAGCGGAACTGGTGAAGGTCGGGATATCTGATGATGTCAATTTATTCAAACTCTAGTTCATTGTGATCTTTCTTATACAAAATAAAGATTAGTTCTTAACGCGTAACTTGATGCGTAGCTCACGCTCTCAAATCGACAGTCTCACAAAATCTTCATCAAAACTGACCATATCCCTATCGAAGACTCTCAACTGCACATAGCTGAATCGCTTCCTGATCTTTCTCGGTACAGTGAGACGACTCATGTAGAAGGTGGAGAGACGCTTTCTGCCGATTCGTCTCTTGATCAATTCGCAGGAGGGAGGAAGGAAGGCGAGATTCGTGCTGTCGATGCTGTAATTGCTATTTGCGTTTCGACATTAGTGTTCTTGCAACGAGCTCCCTTCGAGGGGGTCTAGGACAAAGTCTACTGCTCGTTCTTTGCATTTCACCTTGCGAAAAGTCGTGAGGAATGTTGTTGCCCACGCCCGCTACCTCAACTTTGTTTGCCCCCAGGATGAATTTCAAATTACTTTCAAACTGGAAGTCTCACGAAAACGGGTACAGACAAAATTAAAAGACCAACGTTATTGATTTTGCTCGGTAGCACTTCTGGGAATCAATAAACTAACACTTTGAAGGCGCACTGCGGTTTGTAGATCTTCTGTGGATCATTGTGCGTAATTGAATATATACGACCGAAGTAGATAGCGGATGGGTTGTGGCATAGCTGAGATGATGATTATTGTTATTTCTATTTTCTCAATTTTGTCTTCTTCTAAAGTGAATTGGTGAGCTCAAGCTGAAAATCTAATCAAATATGTTTCAGGGAACAGATATTTACACGAATTAGTTTATTCGACGATTGGATTGTGTCTTTCTGTCAAAAAAAAACGAATAATTAAAAATCACAACCGACCAACTTGTGTTTCTCCTCCATATCTCCAATAATGCGATATCGTCGCGAGTCGCCAGTTGGATCGTCGCCGAACAATTCGTGTTTCTCCAATTATTGATCATTAAAAATCGGACGCCTTTGGGCGGATTGGCATCATAGAATGAAATTTGTGATAGAGGACTCCGAAAAGAAAGAAACACTGACCATGGTGTCCTTGATCGTTCCTTCATAGTTAACCACCAGTGTCATCTTGCCCTGTCGAAGCAACGGCATCACTGCTTCCAGCTTCCTGCTCTCCATATTACATATTTCCTCAAAGGCTCACCCCATCTTGATCAGCGCAACTTTGCGAATACTGATAAATCTGTATCTGTACCTATCTGTATCAAAGGCACACAATAATATACCATCACTAGGACGTAGCAGGGCGTATGAAACCTTATCGGTTCGACTCCAGGAGACGTCGCCAATCCGACGAAAGCTGCGTTGTAGATGATAAGAACGAATATGATGGCCAGACGATGGAAGAGTGCACCGAGGAGAGTGAGGGAATTCGACGACATCCAGAAGGAACTGGAAGGATGTTTTAAATGAAATCTGTACTAATACGCGATGAATCGGGCTGTCATATTAAAGAATACGTTTCTTCTTCCTATCAGTGGATCTTTCAGTTTTGAGACTGAACAGAAAATGAACCCTTCTCTGCCTCCAAATCTCTCGATGACTGCCCGAACTGCGGCCTCGGTGAGCTTCATTGCGAGGACTCTGTGTATAGAACAGTATGATGATTAGGTATGATTATTGGGTGATACTCTTTATCAACTAATTATTCTGGCTTACAGCGCAATCAGAATCGCAGTGAAGTGTGCAGTGAATGGAATGACTACGATGGATGGCTCGAAGAAGATCTCTTTCGACTCGTAGAAATTCTCCTGATAACACAATTATATAACTATTGACTATTGAAGAGCTATTGAGAAGTTTATTTACATACGATACTCCAAATTCTAAATTTTCCGTATTACCTCTGCTTCCTCTATCGGAAGGGTGTAGTAGAGAGCGGCCATGCGCGCACGACGATAGGAGAAGTCCTGAATGTGAGGGAAAATTAATTTATTTGAGCACAAAAGAAAATAATGCCAATAACAGCAGCAACAACAACCTGCAGCGCGATATCCAGGGTTCCATTCTGCATCTCCCCAAGCATCCCGTCAAAGAACCCGTTCTCGTCAGGCTCGTAAGACCCTGGTATGTATTCATTAGTGCTTGGCAAAATGAAGAACCTCATCTCGCTAGAACTCTGATGAACAAAGATTGATGCTCACCGTAGACCTCCCGCTTCTCCCAGCGAATCTCGTATCCTCTCAGTGCAGTTTCCCATAATTCCTTGTGAATTCCCGCGAGAATGCCATCAAATGGCTCGTGGAATAGCGGAAATCTGAAAGGGTAAGGGCGTTTTGAGAATCATCCAATTGTTTCTCGAATTGCAAATTCATATGATTACATGTACCGCAATCGAAATAAGAACACAAATCAAGAACCAAGTCTTACCCGGATCCAACGTAGCCAATGCGTACTGTCTTTCGCGGATTAAGAAGAGGAGAGACTTCGGTTGAGTTCCACATCGTGATGAGAGCTGATTGATCAGTGTGTGTTCGACGATCGGGAACCAACACACAAAATACTGAATCAATACGCGAAAGGAATATACTCCAAGTATTCTATGTTGACACTCGAAATATCGCCTCTCTTTATGTGCAGATATCCCATGCATCTATGCATGCAAGAACCGTTCAGTGTTGAAGCTATCGATTACCAACACCGGAGACGATTTTCTAGATGAAGGTATCTAACGGAAGATAGATGATTACGAGACTGAAAAGGGAAAATAGGCGTGTCATCCGACATCTCCTTCTGAAGACGTCAACGGGAATGATGAACGTACGAGAGATATCGCATTTCCACTGTTTACGCAGGTATGAAGAGAGTCTCTTACCAACTTTCAGACTTGAGTCCGTGGAAGGAAAAGAGCAAATATGATGCTCTTCTTCTTTTCTATCTTATTCATATTGGGGGTCGCCGTTGATGACGATTGAATAAAATTGTCGATAGTGATATTGATGATCCATTGTATAGATGTTGCAGAATGAAAGTCGGGATAGCATCTCGAAAAAATCTCTTCTGTGGTCAAGATGTTTACCTTGCTGAAAATCTGGTTACGTTAGCATTTAAAGCGACAAATGGTGATCAGTCAGTCGTTACCGACGTAACATGAGCAATCATTCATTTTCTAGATATATCATTTTCTACATATATGCTTTCCTGATCTAAGGATGTATAAAAATGTATGACTTATCTTGAAAACAACCCTTTACCTTAAAAAAAAGAAAAAAATGTATTAAATTAACTCCATACGATTTTTTTTAAAAATACCGTATTCAGCATTGCGTCCGGGATAAGAGCCGTCGAAAAGTCAGAGAAAGGGGAGAAAATGGCACACCTCCGAAAATGTCTTGATGTTACGTGCTGCAATCGCACAACTCGCTGTTGTTTTTGTTGTTTGCCCGCTTCCGATCTGTGTTCGATTCGCAGTTGTCCCATCACATTATACACTCGCTCTATATGGCGTGATCTCCTCTTGATTCAGGTCAAGGCACCCTTTCAATCAGCTGCCTCGCCCATACTTGTTTCTCTCGTTCCTCGCTCTCGATGGCGCCGCTTATTCTCAAAGTGCCGCCTTCCGTCTTCTCGGGCGCCGTCAACCAGGGTTCGTTATGTATTTTTTAAAATATAATACCGAATGGGGCAAATGTTTTCGAAGAAGCTTCGTTTTCTTATGAGCAGGCGCAACAGCTACTTTTATCCTCTCGATTCTATAATAAAAGCTTGTTCCTTTGTAATTTATGGACATTTTGCATTTACGCCCTAACTAAATTATCTTTAGCACATTACATGCATATAACAATGGTTGTTAACAAGTAAGCAAGCCTACTGAACTTTTGCATTGCAACGCTTATCATCTTATTTCATAACAGTCTGGGTGATAATCAATCGCTTCTCCTCCTCACTCTCAATGTTTCCCGCTTCAGTGCTCCGTCTGGGGCTGCGACATCGTGCGAATTGCACGATCGTCTCGAGTTCCGTGAGATTCGCATCGACAACGAGCGGAGATGACGAAAGAGCGGGGAAGGGAGCGGGAATTCCACTGCCGACCGACCCTCTCGTGAGTTATTATGCTATTGAATAGGAATTCACAACGGACTGGTAAAACATTGACAGAGAAATGGTTATTATAACAGTGAAACCTAAAACATGCAATGAAATTCTTTGAAATACGGCATGGTTTTAAGGACCATCTAACTCACAAGGAGAAGAAGCGATTGTTCCGCGTGGCAAGAGTATCGAAGAGGAACAGAACATACGATAATGATAAGGTTGGCAGATATTTATTTTGAAATGTATTGACTCGCCTAGGAATGGAAAAAAGAGAAACCTGCAAGCTCTAAGTTTCCTCATTACTACAACATCTCCCGTATTGCCCATGACACAATTCCATCCTTTTTCTAGAAACTATTCTTATTGAAGATATGATCAAATCCTCGCTCCATTCAGATCGATAATCTCTCTGCGATGGCAGAGTACAATCTGTCGGAGAAAGATCTCGAAGATCTGCCGCAAGTTCCGCGACCAGCCAAAACTTACACTGCACAGGTTTGCATTTGTATTTTAATAAAATACTAAATATTCACTTTAATAATAATGAATATTATTAACAAATTACTGAAACGGGCCTGGATATTCTACTAAACAGAAGTATGAAACTTCAAAGTGCGGGGTTGAGAACTAGTCAAGTTGTGATTGGCGACATGAAGTTCATTCCATATTTACAGGCTGGGAATCGTCCGCTTTACTCGCTGACCGATGTTGTTCAGAGGGCTGTTAAGGTACGTATTCCGATAATCTTTTAGCACTTCTTTTTTTTGTATTTTATTGTTTTTGAATGTCATATATAGACGATGATACCGTGAAATCATCTTGTGGTCTTTGTTCCTGATATGTGTACCCTTTGGAGCACGAATCTGCCAGGCGTATTTGTAATAATCTGTTCACGATTTGCGCTTTAAATGTGCGTGGATCGTATCAAGAGCACAAATATGACAGCATCTTAAATTCCCCGATAATTGATTTGGATCAATAAATTATTGATTAATATTTGCAGAAGCACGGTTCGGCCGAGGCGATCGCGTCTCATCGCGCGCCCATCGTCGATATGAGGAATAACCTATCGAACGATGAGAAAAACCGACTGAGAATGAGAGTTGAGGTACGGTATATGGAATAGTCGATTGATTTATTGACCTTTCACTTTTATTTACTGCCCACGGTTAGAAAACAAGGAGAAATCATTAATGAATGACATTCAGTAATGCGCATGATTTGTGTCAAGATCACAAACAAAATTTTACCTTGCCTCAATAATTAGTTACATCAATAATGAATCTCAATTGTTTCTCTGTAGGCGACGGCGACAGCGGGCGCGGATCGCGTGGTCGGCATTGCATTCGCACTCAACACGTGCGATATGATCATGAAGGTACGGTAGGAGGGAGAGACGGTAGTGGGAAGGGGTACGGTAGGATTATTCATGCTAATTATCTTTGTTTTTTTGTTGTTGACATTTCTACGTTCAATGCTCCCCGGCTAATCAATTGGCTGATGGTGAAGCAGAAAATCGCGAGGTGGACTTACAGTTGTAGTGCAGGCGGAAATACTTCGATAGGTATTATTGCTACTTGAGGCCTTAACCCTTAACCAGATTGTGTAAATTCTTAATTTTTTTAGTAACTGCGGTATTGTAAAACCTAACCATTTTCAGTTCGGCGCCGCGTATCTCACGGGGTCGAAGTCGCTGTTCGCCGAGGCCATCCACTCAACGATGGACACGTGCAATCAGGTGAGATAATTAATGCACTCGTGAGCTATCACCCGCTAGATGGCAGGGGGCTCCGCAATTTTAGAAAAAAAAATCTATTAGGGAGCTCCGCTAAAATTTATAGCGCTCTACTAGGGGATTCCGCAAAGTTTCCATTTTCTTTTACGGGGGCTCCGCACACCCACCTCCTAGCGGAGACAAGCCTGTGAATGGATGTTCCATCTTGTGGATTGGGATCCCGATAGTGCACAACCAAGTATAGTAGGTGCGAACATTGAATATTATGGACATGTGCAATCAGGCGAGCAGATGAGTATACCATCCTCTCATTTCAGTATCCTCTAGTCTGCAAGAAGAAACGTGTAACGGAGGTACTTAGTTTATTGGGGGTGCTATGTAAAATCAAAAGAAGGATGATGAAAAACGGTTTCCGGTGTAGAAAATCGCATTTGATGGATCATAATTTTATAAATGGGGTTTTCGATTTGAAAGATGTTGTATAATTGGTCTATTTACCAAACATTATGTTACATTACTTTCTCGAAACATGAAAGTTACTGACGTTATTGGCATAGGGCTGTTTATAATTGTTGTTAGCTTAGAGGAACACATTGCTGCGCCATCGCCGCAATGCTCTAAAGCACTACTACGAAACGTGAACCTGACTGTGACATCTCGATGAGATCATTATTCGTATTTTCCAGTTGATCCTTCTGCTGGGCATTCGCTACTCGGCCAAGAACCCCGACCCGCAGTTCCCCTACGGTTACGGTAAGTGGTTATCGATTTTATCAAAGTTAATTTCATATTTCATATCAGTTTTCTAACTACGGAGAGTTTCTATCGACATTCGTAACGTAGGCTAGACAAATCGCACGTCTATGAAGTTATAGGTTTCAGTGGTACATTAATATGCTGTGCTGGCAAGATCTTTGATTCTGGAATTTCAATGGAAAAAATATATGAAAGAAAGAAAAGGAAGCTCTATGGAGTAACCTCTCCCTCCCTTCAGGCATCATGCGATTCAATGGGCTAGAAAAAATAGCGCCACATAGTAGTTTAAGGTTTCAATGATACTTGAATACGCTGCGGTGGCTGTATGTTCAATAAGTTTTCGACCTTTATTGTGAACAAAAATATACTTGAATCAAAATAAGTTCTATGAGTGCTACCGTAACCTACCCCCCCCCCTTCCTTCAGAGAACATGCGATTCAATGGGCTTGAAAAAAATCACAGCACAGTGATGTTTACGGTTTCACTGATGCTTGAATACGCCGCGCTGACTAATATTTCCAATGCTGCCTCTGTCTTGAGTGGATACAAAAAAAAATTAAATATATTCTATGAGCTCACTGTAACGTTTCCTCCCCATTCAGGCAACATGCGGTACGTGACATCGCTAATCTCCGGCTGCGGAATCCTCGGATTCGGCTGCGGTCTGTCCATGTACCACGGCATCTCCGGACTGCTCAATCCGACCGCACTCGAACCGCTCACCTACGTGAGTGAATGACGGTAGCGGGGGACGGGAGTACGGTAACCGGTTTTGGGATAAATAGTATTTCCGATAAAAATTGTTAAAAAAATCATTAACTCCAATTTTTGGAGAAGTTGAATGCCTAGTGAAACACCATTGCACCTTCTGCGTCTTTTGGGATTTTTTTGGGAGGAGGGGGGAAGTAGCAAGCTTTAGTAACTTATGATTTGCCAGTGAATGATAGGGTGTAATTTGCCGATCGAACAAAAATGCAGGGTATGGTAGTCCAATCGATCGGTTGTAGGCGTACTACGCTCTGTTCATGTCGCTCTGCTTCCAAGGCACCTCCGCGATCACTGCCTATCGGGAAGTGAGTTAATTATTTTAATTAATTAATTATAATTAATATTCCTTATCAAAATTCATTTTGTACTTGGTGATTGACCAGGTAACTGTGAGCTTCGCCTCTAGGAGATAGGGTTGTAGTGTGAAACTGACTCGTGGATCTGTGTGTTGAAGTTTAAAAAGTATTAATCATAATTAAATTGTAAATTAATTAATTATTAATATAATTGGCAGGTGAACAGGAAGGCGAAGCTGGCGGGCATCTCGATGATGAATTATGGTGCGCTTGTTTTTTTAATTTAAAAAGAAATTAAATTAATATCTTTAAAATCACCGATTTGGCAATTTTCAACAACGGTGAGCTTTATGTTTCACTTATTAGAGCGGCGTCTTCGCTTTAGAATTGATTCACTGTCCTCATCATGGGGAAACATTTAAACCAAACAATTTGTGCTTCATCAAGAGTATGAAGACTGATGGATGAGTTGAACATCAATAACAGGTGCTTGCTTACCGGGAAAAAAATCTAATTTTCAGTCAAAACGTCGGCGGATCCGTCGCTGAACGTGGTTCTGCTAGAGGACACGGCGGCCGTGTCGGGGGTGAGTCGAGGGGGAGGAGGGTAGTGGGAAGGGGGGGGGGGTGGAGGTTTCCAAACAGGCTGATGTTGGTTCAAAGATTGATGATAGTAAGGTGCCGGGTGAAGTGCGGTTTCACATAATTTATATTATGATACAAGGATGACTCGAACAATTTCAGTGAGTTATCTTAGAAAATTAGAATTTCCAGTGCGAAAATTTTTTAACTGCAATAATCTTCCTTTGTGCAGGCGAAGTGATGTTACATGCGAGTTCTATTATGAAGCTCGTATCACTCGCACAATGAAATCGCGGATTTGTTGAGAACAAAAAAATATTTATTAACATCATCATAATCATCCGTTGTCTGCAGGGTGGTATCGCGCTGTGTGCCATCTCACTCTCTTCTCTGCTCAATTCTCCCATTCCCGACTCGGTTGGATCAATCATGATCGGAGCACTACTGGGTCACCATCCATTTTCATTCTTCCTAGTCGTCTGAGGGACCACATTTCTTAATAATGAGAAAATATATGTTAGTGATCGAGACGATTGGGAAACGGCGGTGATTTTGGGCGCATTTCTGACGTTTCTGCTCACCCTTGACGTTCCTGTTTCATCCAAATTATATGTATAACAGAAAGATCCCATTACAATTTCATCTTAATTGAACAAATCAATAGATTGATTTCAACATGGTGTAACCGTACGACATTTCTTGTTCAGGTACGGTAGCGATGTTTATCATTCGCACGAACGCTGCGCATCTCGTGGGCCGATCACTTCCCGATCGAATCACGAATGACATCGTCGCGAGACTAAACAACGACCCCTGTATACGGTAAGTGGAGAAGAATATTGATTGATAATAGCGAGTGTAGTGAATTATGATTGAATATAGCTACTCGAAAGGAGGAGGGGGTAAGTGCATCTAATATTCATTAAATTACGGTATAGTAAAGTAACTCGAATTGCGGAAGTAAGGTTAAACAGGGAAAATTTGAAAATAGTAATAGTTCTGGACTGGGCGAATTGGGGCAGCCGGTACGTGGTAAAATATCTCGTGGATAATTGAGGACAATGTGACTTGGGGGTTCCGTGCTATCTAATATTACCAATCATCTGGGTCAATCGGCGGTAGTGTCGGAGACCCAATCTTGTTTTTGTGTTTTATTATCTGCTTGGTGAAACATAGATCAGCAGGGAGGTTCGTCTTTGTCAAAGAGAATACGTTTATCGATCGATACAGTAGGTTGAGCGAGCAATAACGGCAGGTCTAGACACGCGAAATACGGTAGTGAATTACGGTAGAATGGAATAACCCGAACGGTGACAAGTACGAAAAATGATAATAGTGATTAACTAGGTGAGTTGGGGCTACCAGTGTTTTGTATAGGTTCTTGTAAATTTTTAAGAATAATGTGAACGTGTTTTCTTGTTGAAAAAAATACCAATCACTCGAACGGGGTCAATGACTCAATTATCGCGTCAATCAAACCTTGTGCTGACTCCAGATCGGTGCACGA
The DNA here is from genome assembly GCA_000180635.4 of Pristionchus pacificus. Classification (NCBI taxonomy): domain Eukaryota; kingdom Metazoa; phylum Nematoda; class Chromadorea; order Rhabditida; family Neodiplogasteridae; genus Pristionchus; species Pristionchus pacificus. The sequence continues at coordinate 14,453,122 of CM026577.1, forward strand.
TGTGAAAACGACGTCGATGGGCGTGGAGCACAGCCGATTCAAGGTGAGCAGTGCCGATACTCAGCGGCGAGAGAGTGTGGCGAATGGAGAAAGCATGAGGAAAAGTGGTCGATTTCCTTCAGGCGGAGATCGACTTTGACGGTCGAATGATCACGAGGAACTACCTGAAGGAGAAGGCGGATATTGGAATGATGTTGAGGGTGAGGAAGAAGCGAGAGAGAAAAACTTATGTTAGAGAGCATGCGACGAATTGCAATTATTCTAACTTTTTAAGGTTTGGAATATCAAATGTTCCCATGTATACTAGTTATTCCCTAGCTTTGCCCGACAAAGCAGCAATATTGGACGAGTGCCTGGCTCCGATGAACACTTAAGATCCCGTTTTCAAGGCGCCTAGGAAACAGGGGGTTGCATAAAGTATCAAAAATTCAGACCAAATTTAGTAGTGTTTGTTCAAAAATTCATATCTCCAAAAATAGAAATTGATTCTCCGTCTACATAAAATGGTTTACTCTCCAGCATGAGAGCTTGCATATCCCTTATTAACAGATTTATAGCTCCATTTATAGCTCCAATTTTAAGTGTTCGATATCCAAAATTTTCGATAGAGCAATGATGCTGAGGGTGAGGGATTCGATTTTTGAGGATGGCGACAATACATAAATTGAATCTAAACTGCGTGGTACATAGTTGTAATGAGGGTGAAACCGCAATCGTATGAGTTCGAAATGCATAATTTACTATACGGCAACGGAGATTGTGAGATTTGTTATTTTTTTATCATCGAGAACGCTCTTGTATTGCTGGCCATCTGCTCTTGCAATAGTTAATAGTGGGGATGAAACCAGAATCATTTGACAAGCGTGAGATAGTGATTTTTTGTTGAAAACGGAGGAGATTCACGAATTGAATCGAAACAGCTTTGCTAATAGATGCAGTGAGGGTGAAACGTAAAACAACAGAGTGTTCGTTAAAAGTGTTTGATGATAAATCTTCCGAAATCTTTGATTTCTTATTTACAGAGGAATATCCAGCTTACATTGTGGAATGAGACAATGCTCTGATTTTGTAGTAATAGTGAACCTAGTGAGCATGCGATATTTTTGAACAAGAACATATATTTTTAAGAGTAGTAATCCATCATCGTTGCTACCAGCAGTTAAACTTTCACACGATCACGAAACGTGAAAGCAGTGGGCCCTTCTATTTGCGATTGAACTCTTGATCGTGGGAGCGCGTTCTAATTTCTTGGCCATTGAGAACTGAAGTGGCATTTGCAATCTACCGAAATCTCACAAATTCCGTTCAGGAGGCGCAGTCACTAGAGAACACAGCGCAGCTAGAGGAGTTTATGGAGGAGCACGGAGAGAAGATTATAGATCGGTGAGTATACCGTACTATCTGCCTACAGTTGGAATACGGTAATGGGCCACCCTTGCGATCGCTAACTGATTTAATTCCAGAGTGGGCGACGAGATTGACCGTATCGAGAGTGAGATCACGAAGAAGCACAAGGACATTCGACACGTCGACCTCGAAGCACTCTAAGCACCACCCAGTGCACCACAAAGTACACCACGCCTAAGTTATGGCTCTCCCTAATTCCCGGCCCTCGCCCGCCCTTCTTCTAGACGCATATTCCGTTTGTACATACTAGTTTGAATATTTGCTGATCTGCCATCATCGTTAGTTTGTTCTCGTGAGATTACGGTATTGACTGGAGTATCGTAAACTGACTGCCGCATCCAGTGCTCACAGTAGGATTATTACCTCGGTTACGCACTACTTTCCCCATTATATTCCTTTCCCCTGCCAATTGTAAGCTAGTTGTGAACGGTGCATCTGTGATTTCCCCCGTTGAGCGAGGGAAATTTGAATGATCTTCACGATTTTACCTATTTGACCTGTGTAATGTCTCGAACCCCGGTAGAAAAGTAGAGCAACGGCTTCATAATATTTGCCTATTTCGTTTGTATTTATAGATTGTTAGCTATGCGCCGGTTTACTATAAAGTAGCTTGACGGGATAGTTTTCAGTGTTTGCACGATAATAATACGAGTAAATACGAACCCTCACACTTCCACAACTGCGACGGGCTGAAGTCCCTGCAGTTGAATTTCGTTTTTCCTGGAAAGAAAGAGTGGTTACGGTATGTATCAAATACAGTAGTCCATTATCAAAAAATCGATAAATGTCACCTCCGCTTCTTCTCAAATCGAATGAAGCGAACTTTCATCACGGCCCAGCGCACGAATCTAAAAGTGGTTGGGTCACGGTGGATACGGTAGCGGGTCGAATCGCGAACTAACTCACGATCGGATGGTAATGAGGAAGAAGAAGGTGAGCAGCACTGCGGCCGTACCTGCAATCGATCGATTACCTACCGTAATCTACCGCGATCGATAACTGATTTTATACTAGGGCTGGCTAAACGGTAGCGGGATAGCGGCCCCTCTACGAGAGAGGGAGAGGTAGCGGCCCCGCTACGTCCGCTACCTCCCGCTACGTTTCGGGGAGGGGAGAGGAGCGCGAAACTCCGCTCCTTTCTCTCGCCTCCGCCTGCTCTTCCCAACCCGTCTAAACTATCCCGCGTGCTTTATTGAAGATCGCGTGGAAAAGCTCCCTTCCCAGAAACGTAGCGGGAGGTAGTGGGAGTAGCGGGGCCGCTACGTTTTCCCTCCCTCGTAGCGGGGCCGCTACGTGACTTCTCCCCGTAGCGGTTCCGTTATCCCGAATTGCCAACCCTATTTTATACCGAATCTCATGATCATTAGTCAATATTGCTCACCGACGCCGACCATCGGATCGTAGTTTACATAGAAATCCTCGTCCTTGCGCGGCGGATCGTGCTGAAATGGAACGGTAATGGGGATTACGGTAATTTAGTTACTCTATCTCCGATGAGTACTGTAGCCCGAGAGTTCGGCGGGTCAAGGCTACGGTAGGGCTAAGGTAGGACTACAGTAGCACGAGGGTACGGTAGCCCGAGAGTACGGTAGGTCAAGGCTACAGCAGGACTACGGTAGGTCGAGGCCACGTTAGAACTACGGTAGCCCGAGAGTACGGTAGGTCAAGGCTGCAGCAGGACTACGGTAGGTAGAGGCCACGTTAGAACTACGGTAGCCCGATAGTACGGTAGGTCAAGGCTACGGTGGGTCTACGGTAGGCAACTCACATCCATAAAGTCGCGTTTCTCACTGCACGATGGGAGACAATCGCGCAGCTGTTGCGCCGTCATCACAGATTACTGTAATGGAGGGTACGGTAATCGATTGGGTTATACTATAATAGTGGTATCGGTAGATCACTATTTGGCTTTTATGTACATATGTTTCACGTTGCCTATTGAACGAGGTTTAGACTAATCGCATCAGTGTTGGTCTAAATTAAGAGCACATGATAATCGTAAGGTTCTACATGTATTGTACATTTTTATCAGCTTTGCGATCGTAACATAATTAATAAGATTTTCTGCGTCCATCTGTGTGAGATTTGTTCAAACTTGGAATATGTTTCACAGTGTCTATTGAAGATACTTTAATTCCACTGTTGTAATGCATAATCGATTTCTGCTCTAAAATCACCCCCTCCTACATGCCTGCTCTCACTGCTCTCCTTCCTCGCATCAAACAATTATTTTTCTACTAACGATCGAGTGGTAATGGATTTGATTTGCATGTTTCAACTTTTTTTTAACACTTTGAGGAAAGTTTCACCGCGTTTATTGAATACATCAGTTTGAAGAATGATCTATTGAATCGTCTGGATACGTTCTCTAAAATCACCCCTCCTAGATACATGCCTAATCGCACTGCTCTCCTTCCCCGCAAGCACGGCGTCATTTACGACCGGCAAGAATGAATGGATGATTCAGTCTAATCAAGCAGGGAAGGAGAGATAAGGAGAAGTCGAGAGACGACAGAGATAGGGACGAATGAGGAGATGGAATTGAATTGGTGATAAGAGACTGATTGTGTGGAGTGAGAGACGGATCTACCCATGCTCCAGTTGAGAGGAGTTAAGCGGATGAGGATCACTTCTTGCTCTGACCGCACCTTATGTCATGCTTGTTATTCACTCATTTTCTTCATCGGTCTCAATTTTCTGCGAATCTCTTTGTCACACTCTGATTATATGCATGTTTAATATCTGAACTTTCACCGTTACTGTGTCGGATGAGAACCAAGTGGATGAGAACCGCCAAATAAAATTGTCTTTCCTTCGTGGTCTTTATACCCACCTGGCAAAATTCTGCGCCCTTAGGTAATTTTGTTATTTATTCTCATCCGACATAATACCTATTCACCCTGTTCCCTAATCGATTTTCGACAGCGCCCAATCCTACCGTAACCTATCGCTCGTTTCAAATCAATCGCCAACCGAACCTACCGTACTCTCTCAGATGGGCGCCTCAACGTCGTCGCTGCCGGCCGGCGAGCTCGATCGCATCAGCATCGAGAGCGGACGTGAGTGTGCTAATTCCCGGCTCCCGCTCGAATTCCCCGGTTCCAGAATGAGTTATTCACGGCTCTAGCAAAATCACGTCTCTTCCCGGGTTCAGCTCGCGACTCTGAAAGATTGTTTTCCGAGTAGATCAAACGCAATCGGATTAGAAAGATAAGCGGGGAGACGATCAGAATTTGACGTGACGCGGAAATTCGAGAGAAAATCTTTGCGCGCTGACTATCCTCGTCCATGGTGAGTGGAGTATGAAATACGGTGTCTTCGATTCACACAGTCTCTCGTTGGGCAGAGCTGCGAGAAAGCGCAACTGAAGAGACGATTGCAAAGTATGTCGAAGTCTACTGGCCAGTAAGAATCAGGGCTAAAACGGGTGAATGACGCGAGAAATGGGAGAAAAAATAGAAGAGAAAGAGACAGCTGTTCGACGGATATATTTCAAGGGGTGCTGCAGTAAGAAGTTGCGTGCACAATATTTATTGCAATTCTGAGAATTTTGGTCCCGAATAGCATATGGATCTTTCTGTCACAGTGATCAAAGTGTCGGGAAAAACACGCAAGATTAGGAGAGCAAATAGCAAAGTCATTTCTAGTCTGGCAACGGAAATAGTGTGAGAGACGAACGTGTGAACCGTTCATTTCTACCCTCGTGGACTCATGAGAACAATGGAGGCAGGGAGGTGGAAGGTGGGAGAAAACATGACTGGATGGGGAATTCTAGCAGAGAGAGGGAGGGAAGAAGGGGGGGGGGGGGAATCCCTGTACTGTCTGAAAACTGGTCGTAGGACCAGTCCAGAAAAGGTGAAATGATGATTTCAGAAAAGACAAATATTGAGGATGAGTGCGTGGTTCTAATAACTCAGCTTTCCCGAGCCACAAAAAATATGCGATTATCACATTATCGTTGATCTTTGGAGAATCGTTGACCTTTTGCTCCGGAATGTTTTGGTCTTCAACCTCGCACGAGGTATCAGAAGGTTCAAAATTCAGAAAACGGTCGAGAAGACCGGGCTCAGAAGCGGATAAAACATAACGAGTCCTTGCAGACATACCTTCCTCTTCTCTCTTTCGGCACTCGCACCTTGTGAGAATGGGAAATGAATTCGAAGGGGAAGGTGGAAGGGAGATCTGAGAGCATACGAAAAGTGTGTGTGGGAAAGATCCATGATAGAGAAAGAGAGAGAGACTGGGGGAAGCGCGGAGACTCGGATTTGAAGTAAGAGGTAAATGAGAAGGTGGAAGGGAGGGGGGAATGAGGAATGGTGAGGGTATTGAAGGGAGGGTGTGAGACCGATCCATCATTGAAGGGAAGGTGGAGGAATAAAAGAGAAAGACGCTCGTCTAGTACTAGGCAACAGCTGAACAATATTGTTCTCAATTGTGAAGGATTAGAATGAAGATCGTGCATACAAACTTGGCTGTAAACCTCACAACGCGCGCTGAAGAATCAATGGAGTCCGTCTACTGCCTCCAAATGAGGCGAATGAGAAATTATAGTGGGAAGTGGGGGAATGTACAGTAAATAACTCAACGACGAAGGGAGATTTGCTAGAGAAAAGAGTAAATTGTGACGGATTTCATTAGGAGAGTTTTGGGCTTTGCACTTTTAGATCTTGTGCGATCGGAATTTAGGAACGCTTCAAACAATAATTCGGGGGAAATTATACTAATGATGATGAAATTACAGTAACCAAGAAGTCGGTGCTCACGCTCTACAAACGATTCCTGCAATTGGCGTCCCACAGGGAGAAAGACAGCGGACAAGTACGGTAGTGTTGATTTGGGGTTCGGTAGGAGGAAGATTGATTCGGAGCGACGTGGTTTCGAAAAATGAATGCGTGATAGTAGGGCTGTTCGCTCGAGCATTGCTCGCCGAGCTCTCGCGCTCGAGCGGTGGATTGAAATGATTCGCGAGTCAAGAATGACTCGCGAGTCATTTCGAGAAGCGCTCGCGAGCTACAGTCGCTCGCGAGCGCCGTATCACAAACTGACTGAATAGTCAGAATGAAATGGCCCTCTTCGAATGAGAGGGAGAGGGGAGAATGAGAAGGAGGTGGACAATGGAGTGAATGGCAGAGTAAGTATGCAAATGCGCTCGCGAGCGCTAATCGATCGCGAGCGCTCTTCAAACCGACTCGCGAGCGTTTTGCGCTCGAGAATGATTTCGAGAAATGATTCCATCGAGCTCTCGAAATAACAGCCCTACGTGATATGGTTCCTCGAATATGAAACACAGTTACACAGTGAAACACACAAAATCGAGGGTAGGAGTACGAGGAAAAAATGATGATTTTTTTCGGAATTTCAGCATTAAAAAAATCCTCTACGGCGTATAATAGCCTCCACGTACACGGTTTTTGAATAATGGTTGTTTGGAATAAAGATTCCCTTCGAGATCAGAATGTCAGTCGATCCTAGCGACTACGTATCCACGTTGAAACACATTAAAACTATATTTGAAAAACACATTGAAATTTCATTCAGTACTTCCTAACGAAGTCGGATTTCATCGCTATCGAGGAACTCAAACTGAATCCGCTCGGAGAGAGAATCGTCGACGCCTTCTTTGCTGATGCAGAGCGAGTTTTGTTTTATTTATTTAATTAAATTATTTAAATCTCTAAAGATATTAGGTTCATGGCCTAGGAAGGATGGTGAACTAGGAAATTGGCATAGTCACGTTACGATAGAGTACAATAAAATTACAATAATGAGCAAGCCTGACCTAGACTAGCAATGATAAAAGGAAATTGGCACAGTCACGCGCGCATTGCAGTAGAGTCCATCAGTCACGAGTACATTAATCAAAAGTGCAGTAACCATCGGGACTGTTGACTATAGAAGTGAACGCGCGTCGATCTTCACATCCCTTCATCCATTTCCTTCGCCTTCTCTGCCTTTCTCCATTCCCGGCACTCTCTCGCCTTCTCTGATCAGCACGAAGTCACTCCTAATGAAGAGACCAGCCACTCTTCCCTTCCTTTCACTACTCCCCCGGGAGCGATGATTTCGGAGGCGGATAGCAGAGGCGCTCGCGGGTATTTTCCTTCCCCATATTCTCGGGTAATTCGGGTGGATTGAGCGAGCGAGCGTCCTAAAAGCCGGATAACTAAAAGCCGGAAGTCAATGAATGCACAAATCCCGCCTGCAGCACAAATCTCTCTCCGCAAAATCCGTCGTCTCGCGGGGCCAAAAAATGCATAAAATTTGATGTGTTTTGTGGGGTGGTTTTGAGAGGGCGACTGACAGAGAGAATGAGGCGCTGGAATGGAATGGAATGAGAGGCTGATGGTATAGGGTAGGGATGTCTATACGGAATTTATTCCGTAATTCCGAATCAATTCTCCCTCTCATTCTCAGATTACATTTTTTCCGTAATCGCTCTGAAGAATTACGGAATTCCGTAATTCCGTAATAAATAGACAATGAAGAGTGGTTGAAACACAATCATTTCTTCCCTTCTCCGATGCGCACTGGTCTCCTCAGATCGAATACGGAAGAATGAGAATTACGGAATTCCGTAATCATTCGGAAAACCGAGTAGAGAATGACCGCATTACGGAATGATCGCAACGATGAATGAAAGTGGTGGTTTTCCGTTTTCCGTTTAGACAACCCTAGTATAGGGGAAGAATGCGAAGATTCGAGATGGGCACAGTGACTTGAATGGATTTACACTTATCAGTGCAAGGAGAATCAGTCTGTCTGCAAGCCTGTCTATTATGCGTCGTCGTTGAAACACATTTCACTTTCGAATAAAAAACAAGTGCGCCGTAAACGATTTTGAGGGGATGAGAGTGAATGAGAATTAGGGTTGTCTAAACGGAAAACGGAAAACCACAACTTTCATTCATCGTTGCGATCATTCCGTAATGCGGTCATTATCTACTCGGTTTTCCGAATGATTACGGAATTCCGTAATTCTCATTCTTCCGTATTCGATCTGAGGAGACCAGTGCGCATCGGAGAAGGGAAGAAATGATTGTGTTTCAACCACTCTTCATTGTCTATTTATTACGGAATTACGGAATTCCGTAATTCTTCAGAGCGATTACGGAAAAAATGTAATCGGAGAATGAGAGGGAGAATTGATTCGGAATTACGGAATAAATTCCGTATAGACATCCCTAATGAGAATGGAATGAGGAGATGACAACGTGCTCAAAAAAGCCTTGGTTTGGAGATGGGCATTCTTAAAAACAATAATTTTTTTATACTTAACACGAATGATACGACGATATCAGACCGTTCACAAGCCTAACAATTATACAGCACCGTTGAAACGCATCTCATTTTAGAATGAAAAAAAACGAGGAAACTGGAAAAGCGAGGCAGAAATAACAATGATGCTGTGAAATCTTTTTTTTTGCAAAGGAGTGCGCGCCTTACTTCAGAATAACTGAGATGGTGGGCGATAGGGGCAGATGGGAGTCTCCCCTTTCTCCACGTTCCCTACCTCTCCAGATTTTTTGCGAGAGGTGCAAGTGAGTCTCTCACTTTCCCTCGTTTTACTCGTTCTCTAGCAGCAAGAGTTGAGGAAGAGGAAGAGAAGGAGGAAGCAAGGGGCTAAAACAGGGCTTCCTGACGAGGCGAAGGGAGCCCGAAATAGTGGTCTGACGCGCGAAACTGCTTGTTAATCCTGGGTCGCACGCAAGTTTGCGTTGGGAATTTGCATGGGTGGAAATTGCACGCTAACGCAATTATGCTCGAGGGTTTTCGCGGTAATTTCTCGCGAATGGAAGTGAAATCAAAAGGCTGAAATCATTATCCCTCAAATTTCCGAGAAGCAAGTCAGGGAACAATTCGGAAAACTAGAGATGCTCTCGAAATTCAATAGAAACGCTACCAGGAACAGCCAATAGAATGTCTCAGACGGGCTGAAAACTTCAGAGATGGCATAAAAATGCGAACTGTCGGTCATGAAAACGTTAATGATATTTGAGTCGAGTGTATGGGTGAGGGTGGACTTCTCTATTGAAAAGAAGCCAGGGAAACTACTCCATCCCCGAATTTGTGATGCTTTTTGACATGAATGTGTACTTCGCGAACGACATATAAAGAAGGAGTTAAGGGGAACAAAACTCTCTCGATTTTGCCTGATCTCTCGCTCTGTATGGTCTAGGAGAGTTGAGAGCGCCCTGAAAGGAGGACGAGTTAGGCCCGGACTTTTGGAGAGTTTCTCCCTTGATGCCCGCGAAGCATCAGACAATTACAGCACACAGGGCGTGTCTCGAATTGGTCTCTGAGGAGGGCAGAGAAGGCGAGAGAGCAGGGGAAAGGGAGAGAGTGCAGACTGATGAGCTCGAGACAGAGGAGATGAATAGTGAGGGTGGAAAGGAGGAATGACGGGAGGAGACATCACTCGAGAGAAGAAAGAGAGACGTTGGGAGATACGAGTAAGCGTCTCTTCATTTCACATACTCTCTCGCTACTCTGATCGATGAAAGACTATGCGAATCGAAGAGACGATATGTTGGACTCTAAAGAGGGACGGAATGTGAAGTTAAACCTTCATGAAATGAAATACATCCTTTGATTCTTTTTGAAAAATCAAAGAAGTCTCCTGAAAATTGGATCCGTATGATAGGTTAACGTGGATGTTTGATACGACGTTGAATTGGAGAACCGAGTGGTCGTGAAATGAGAGTCATTGAGAAAGTGCGCGTGAGTTTCAGTCTGGAGATAAGGGCGGAGGAGAGAAAACAGCGCTAGTATCAGATGCAATTGGTGCGCAATAAAATATATTTAAAAAAAATTTCTGTGTTCACCTGGCCACATTCTTTCTGAATATCATAGCGTACACAGTTTTAAAAATGTGCGATTAAAATACGAGCAGGATATGTTTCATCGACGATCAATTAGCCCTCAAGGTAGGTATTAGGTAATGTGTGGAGAGGGCATAGTAAAACGAATAAAAATATAGAACGAATTTGATATTTCCCTAAATGCCGCACGCTGTCCCCTCGATCGCCCGTGATATCTAGTCGTGAATCTCAATGTCAACATGCGGACAAGCCAGAATAGGCGTGATCCCATTCGAGTGAAGAATGTCCGAAATTTCCGCGCAATTTCGCTGCGTCGTGAGGGTGTAATCACGACTGGCAGAGGACAAATGAGAATCGAGAAGGGCTCGAGATGCGCTCATTTCGACTACTCGCCTCCCAAAGCATTTGTCGCGTACTCTTTGGTCTCTACGCTATCCCCTGACTGGCCGAGATAAAACCTAATAGGGAATATCACCGGGTCTGATACCACAACAGCAAAAGAGTGAGAATTGACAATGCGAATGCAAATAATTTCGCGACGACATACGACGAAGCGGCTTTGTCAGAATGGGAAATGGGCGGGGAGCGGCGTGTGAAGCTTGATGAGATAATCCTCCTTTCTTGAGGGGCGAGGGATTTGAGGAGAGGGGAGGAGAGGGGGGGGGGAGGGAAGGCCCGCGGGAAACAAGGAATTGTGATGATGCTTGTTCGACATTTCAGAGGCCAAGTGTTTAGGGAACATCGGCGCATTCTCTAGCCAGCAAACGCGAAGCATATCAACAGGAATGCAGGCTCGATATATCCGAGTTCCTAATAATACGATCATCCTGTTAGGTAAAGGTAAAGGTGTATCCACGTCAATCGATTTTACAGTCGTACAACAACGCTAGGTGGGACCCACTGGTAAGGCCAGCTGTTAGTTATTGAAGTTGTAACGTATAGACTATACGGTATAATAACAGCCTAGAGTAATATCATGTTTGAGTAGTAACGCGAACGCACATGCCTCCCGAATCAATACTCCAACAACAGGACCCAATCGTGAGATGGGCTGACAGTTGTCACTGAGGAATGTTGAGAGAGAGGGGAAGTGGGAAAGGAAAGAGAGAGGGAAGAGTGATAAATCAACGGAAAAAGAACCATCAATTGGGAACTTGGACTCGGGTAGATTAGGCGCTTTCTTGGGCTACAATGCAGCATGAATAAAAGCACGTAGGTTTGCGAGATGCGAAAGGACTAGTACAGAAAAGGAATAGACCCCAAAGGCACTGAATTGAATGCTAACATAGGTTAGTCGTTACGTGACTGTAAGTGCGATTGACTTGGTCACAAAAGTGAACAGGAACAGCGCATCATGGAAGATTTTCGAAATTAATCCGTTCTGACAATCAAGAGATGAGACGAGGATGTATCTGTGAGGACTTCTGCACCAGAAATCCTGCCCGTCTCTCGTTTTCGCTTGCTCTCTCGTCGGTCAGAGCGAGCAAGAGAGTGTGGGAAATGGAGAGAGTCGCGCAGTTGCAGTCCAATGCGCAGTCCAATGCGGAAACTGCTTCTGAAATGTGAAACCCGAGAAGCCGATTCGAATGCGGAAATATTGTATAAGCCGAGGGAGGAATTGATGAATCATTACGTAGGAAAACTAGAAGGTTTCCGGATCAAAATTAATCAATAAATTAGCGATATTTAAATTAAAATAAAATTTCAGAGTGGGCGAGCGCGAAAAGGTGTACTTCTACGACTTCGTCAAGGTTTGCAAAATATGTATTTTATTTTCGAAAGGATGCTACCACGAAATCAATTATGTATATTTGATCCCCGTGAAAGACAACCGAACATTGTGCAATTTATTAATAGTGAATTTCGAAAATAATGAAATAAATTCCAGGTGCTCTCGCACTTCCGCCCGATCAACAAGAACAAGCCGCACCTGTGGAATACGAGGGAGGCCAAGCTGAGATGTGAGTTAGCAATCACCTTTTTGGGGCAAAATTAGGCTCCTAAAAATAACCTAGTTTGATGCAAATGAGAGCGAAAACATCGAAATAATTTTATGTGTCACTGTATTTCCTAGCGTGAACTGCAACTAAAATAAAAATTCGAGAAAAATGAGAATAAATCGTTGCAGTCGCGTTCACAATGTACGATCTGAACAAGTCGGAGACGATCACCAAGGACGAATTCAAGAATATTCTACAGGTAGAGCGAAAGATCAAAGATCATCTATTAATGAGCGATAAAGCAAGAATCAAGGGCAGATAGTTGAATGATTCCGAGGTCTAGAGGTTAAGAGAGATCAGCGAGTAAAGATCAATAACATATTCCAGATGATGATCGGATCGAATGTCTCCGAGGAGCAAGTGAACTCCATCGCTGGTCAGTTCAGAAATCAACAATCAATGAGTTGATTGTTTAGGTTGTACCTCATCTGTCCAAATTAGGGTTGAACAAAAGACAACATTGTGTGCATTCATTTATTGGCATGCGCCTTGCCTCAATTCGCATCTGATTGGCGATAAAACATCTGAAGCACTAGTGCGAATAGCACCGGAGAATCTGCGAAATTTGATTCAATTTTAGTAAAAAAACATGTTTTGGAAATAATCAATAATTCTTAGACCGAACTATGCGCGAGGCGGACAAGGACAACGACGGATACATCACCTTCCAGGAGTTCTGCCACGTACGATTATTATCTATTTTATAACTCATATCTCTCCGCCAAACCGCCCGAAAGGGGGGGGGTAACGGGATGACTTTACCTTTTATAAATCTACTTTCATGATGATTTTGTGAAAAATCAGTGGTATTCTCAATGTGGGATGAACTTTAGATTAGGGCTCTCAGGTTGACGAAACTGTCTCTTCATGTCGCGTGTTCTCTCACCGTCCAGAGTGGCAAGAGAGTACGCGGAATGAAGATTCTTCGAGAAGAAAACGTGATTCGGTATCAAATGATCAATAAATTGCAGGCCATGGAGAAAACGGACATTGAGCAGAAGATGTCATTCCACTTTCTCGCATGATTTCACATTTTCACTTTTTTGGCACCTTTCCCAAAATTCCCGCCTTTTTTGTCACGCCCTTCTACTGTTACTGTAAATATTATGATAAACAATTTATATTCCAAAATCAAGGACCGTGCCGATAATGGAAATTGTCAGGCAAAGGAAAGGAAAGTGCCTAGAAAGCAAAGAAAGACCGGTAAATGAGAACAATAGCAGAGGGGAAATGCGCATGACTTCACGCACGGAAGGCTTGGAAGAGAGGAATCAGGAAAATGCTGGAGAAAAGGCAGGAACAAAGCTGGAAATGCTTGACTATTGGCAAGAATACAACTTCGAGAGAGATTAATGCGAAATGTCTTATACTTTTTCACGTTTGCTTTTCCGACGTTGACATGGAAACGAGTTGAGAAGTGTGAAAAGAACGGCCGGGAATTTGACAGAGATGTGGCTGAAAGGGTGAAATGCCCTTGCGGAAACCTGCAATGTCATTGCGGAAGGCTCGTAGAGGCCGAGAATGGTCCAAAATGCAAATGTGCTACATAAACTAAATAAAAAAGAGCACGAACCGCAAGTTTGTAGTCTTTACTGTAAACTCTCCTCCTCGTGAATACTAATGTAAACTTCACTTCCAATCACTCTCGATTGATTTCATGTTTCTGCTCGCTATACTCATCTTTGCTCAATTCACTCTTGAAGAAACTGGTATGCCAAATTGAATTTAAATATTTAAAAAAATTATTGCCCAGAAAATTGCTTTTGGAATGAAAGCAGACAGTTAGAGTTAGATGAAAGCAGACAGTCACGACAGAAAAAAAATCTGGACGATTTTATTAAGGAGTCGTCATGCGATGATTTCAAGTTTCAATTAACCGTGTGAAATAACTCATTCAACACCTAAAGACTCACTCCAGATCAAATCACCATTGCCTCTACTGAAAGGACATGCACTTCATGTAAAATTTAGTTGTAAAATGTCACGTATGGAGGCATGCAATAATTTTATAAAAGAAATAGAGGTATGTGAATTGAAATAGGGGCTGATGCGAGAAAAGTGTCTGAGAAAAAAGTGAAGATTGCCCGTATATCAAACTCTAATGAATTCTGTTATTTGTCTAAACATTTTTCAGATTTATGAGCTTCTAAATGTCAACGGAACAGTGTTCAGAATACCCAGACGCAATATTATTTTACTGGAATCGATTCCAGAAATAAAAAAATGACAATTTTGATGGTTGCTTTGTTGTTTTGGCGAAGATATTCTTCTCTTTCGCGAATTGGCGAAGATATTCTTTTCTAAACCTCTGATGCAGCATCGGTAATCATTGTGCCACGTATTGTCGTTCCGTTAGATTGTTCGATTGTTCTTCGTTAATTGTAAGAAGTTGTTGTTGCAGTAGTACACAAAAGACTGGGATGAGGGCATGTAGAGCCCTGGAAAGAGATATTGTTAATTCGAGCAGTGAACTCGCGAAGAAATAAACAACATGATCAAATAATGGAGATGAATTGAACTAATGTGGTCATCTCAATGAATGAAAAAAAGAGAGAGATTTGTGTCTGCCATCCTCACAGTATAGGCCAACTATACGACTGAGATTCAGCTACTGAAAGAAAGAAAGAGCTAATTGTTGCCATTGGTTTCCATCCTCAGCCCTCTCTCCTGTACTTTACGAATGTTATTCAATTGTCTCGGAGAATGCACATAATAACGTTGTCCCAGCACTTTATTTTGCACGATACAAACAAATAAGCTGTGAAATCAATATACAAAATACACATGATACTATCTCGATCGAACTATTCTCATACTGACAAGAGGGGAGGGCTTTTCTCTCGACGAGGGGCTATGGTGTAGGCTGGGAAATAATAGTTATTATCGAAATATTTATTAGAAGCGAGGGATGATAGCTATCAGATGGCTAGCTGCGAAACGATGAATATGCGCAAAATAAAGCAATGCGAATAGGCACATGGGCATAGAGCTTGAAACTACCAAACGATTTGGCTGGACGGGGATTCAAATCACAGACGGGCGAGTGTTTGCATTTATTTTCGGGGTGCGAATTCGAGACTTAGATTGAATAATGCACAGGGCGAGAAGGATATTAAATATTATTAGAGAGGAAAAAGGGATGGGCAAGAATGTGGTGGTCGGATGCTGTTAGTGGAGGGGAATTACACTAAACACAAAGGTAAAGTCTCAAGAGGGGCGTAACCGGTTGATAGGTGCACAAAGTTCTGTGAGGGGAGGGGCGGTTTTGCACGAATGGCGTGTCTTTGGCTCGTGAGGAGAGGGAAAGGATTGCAGGATTGGGGGAACTATGAGAACTCTGGACGCAAGCCTTGTTGGGTTGAGGAATCTAGGTGTATCTAGGTGACGATCATAATTGTTTCTTGTGGAGAGCATTGCACATAGAATGCACTAGGAGTTTCGAGCTTGGGTGGCGGACTTCTGAGGGAAGAAAAGGTCCTCTACAATCCCTTATGAACGAGTGCTCGATTGAATCTGAGCAGCGTGTCTCTCTCCAGTCGATCGGACAGTTGAAGAAGGGAGGACGGGTCGAAGGTTGAGGCCTGAATAAATATTATTTGTATTTTTTTACTCTTCCTAGCCTTGTCTTCACTAATTCGTCTAGGGTTCTTGATGAATTGAAGGAATTGTGAAACTAAAACGAAATTTATTTCATAATCGGACCAACCTTTGCGCCGAAGAGCCCTTCAATGCCGGGAGTCGACGCGGGAATGGAGAGGAGCTCGAGGGCGATCTCCGCTAGTTGGGGGCATCTGACATTGGATTTGTTAATTATTTTTCGCCAATCAGTAGCCACTAGAGTTGAGAAGAATTCTTAATCCCGGTACTACTATCGAAGTAAAAATTCCTTGATTTACGTGTAATTAGTAGTTTTGTTAGACGGAGTTGCTCGACACTCCGGAGTGAAAATGATTGAAGATCTCCGGAGTACTAATCCACTCCGGAGTTTTTCACTCCGAGTAGTCCTCCACCGACCGAGCGGGTTGAAAATGAACTCGACGAGTGAATTCACTCGTTCACTCGCACTCGTTCTAACAACACTAGTAATTAGTGAGTTATTTCGCTAATTGTTAGCCCTAACACTATTCGGTTAGACTAGTCCGCGCATCAATCACGTCAAGCGCCGTCTACTTTTACTTCTTCACTTTTTACCTGTGCGTATTCGCATGCCAGAAGGCAGCTGGGGGCAAGTGTCGATTCGAGAAGGACGACACAGAGGAGAAGGAGTCGGACTGAACGAAGATTCATTCATTACCCACTCTCTCAGTTCTCCTGGCTCTCTCGCCTGTCAGACAGAGCGAGAGAGCATGCGAAATGGAGAGAGTTCTCACCTGCGTCACCTCATCAAAGTACGCCTGCACAATGGCCTCGGCGAACCGATTGCGTTCGGCGGGTTCCTGCAGGGAAAAACAATTATCGATTGGATTACGGTAGGTGAGAATATTGATTGACTACCTACCTTCTTCGCTGCGAATGCAGGATAAATCGATGAGGCTGACGAAATTGAGGACAAATCGTCGTTTTGGATGTTTGACACCTGAGAGAAGTACGGTAACTGGGGCATACGGTAGGTGAAGGAAATCGATAATTGCACAAACCTTGTGCAACAGTTGATCGAGACAGCTGAAAGGACGCTTGCGAGACGCGGCTTCCTCTTGACGGGCCATGCGCTCTTGCACCTGATAAAGTTTATTGTCGATGGAATTTATAAATATTCCCTTTTCGAGGCCAAATTTCGTTCCGCGGCTCATGATGTCTACAATCCGTATTGCTTTTATCTCAATTCCAATCTTTCGAAGTATCTGATAAGCATTATCTGTAGATTATCTGCTCTCGTAAATGCGCTCCGGGGAGGTTGCGTTTCGAGAGGGGCTTCCCCGTTCTCTGATTTTCATTTTATTGCAGCTTCTCAGTTTACACATTATCCCGTGATTCAGACTGTACAAAGGAATGGTAAATCGAGCCTTGTTCCACAACTAGATGGTCGTCTAATTCCGAGTGGTCTCATTATTATCAAACGACTGTGATAACATCCAATCATACCGATTGCTCACGTCTAAAGCGGCACCGGAAAAGCTGGATTATCAATATTCAAAATTATTTTCCATTTTTGGTTGTGATGTTGATCATTTGTCGGATTTCCAAAATAATATAAATTTCGAAAATGAAATACAAATATCAAATATGTATGAAAAGGAAGGCAAGCAATTACTAGCTGTGCAAAGCATTCGAACCCTCTTGAAATATTCGCGAAACGTAACGCAGTGCCCATCTCAAAAATAAAACTATGTTCTCACCCTCCTCTCCAATTCCCTCTTCGCATATCCGATTTGTTCCTCGTTCAGAAGCAAAATTCGCTCCGGATTAAGAGCTGTCGCTACGAGGAAGTCGGATTCCATCACGCTGAAAAAGGAGTGATGTTATAAGAAAAAAAGGAATCGGGAAAAAAATTACAGTCAGATATGTTTTAGACTCTGCTCAATAGTAACTAATTGGAATATCGATGTTGTTTGGTGCATTGGTGGTAAAAAAATAATACAAATCAGATATGAGACCTCTCATCGGGCGACGCGATCGAACCGCACAGACTCTCGATCTCCGCCCGCATTTCGTCGGCGATACTCGATGAGACTTCTTCGTTCTGGAGAAAATTATTGTAAAGTTCAATGTTCACAAGCGTTTTTTTTCGGATGCGTGTGAAAAATAGGGTTGCGGCATTGAAGAAAAAGGCACGAACCTCATTGAGTATCCCAAGAATCTGCATGAGTGAGGGAAGGACGGTGTCGATAGAATCTTGCGAAGGATTCACTCGATTAGAGAGACACGAAAGGATGGCGAGGATAAGCTCGGCGAGTTTCCTGTAATGAATCTGATTATTTAGCTTTTTCAAGATTTTATTATTCATCAATTTGAATTTAAAAACTCACCAGTCCTCCGCGCTGAGAATCTCAATGTTCGCATCGTTTAACACTGCCACCAATTGGTCGCGCGTCCTGAATGGATTATTGATTTTATCAGTTCCGTAATCTATAATCCGAATTTCATCATCATCTCTCTCACCTGAACACTGCCTCGAGAATGGCTACGAATGACTCGTTGAAGGGAAGATGGACGGGACCGCCTGAATTTTATGGAATCAATCAAAGTTCAGATGTGCTTCATCGTTGAGATATTCGCACGTTGGCCTTCATCGATTGATATTTTCTTTCTCCTTTTTAGATAAAAAACTCACCAATCGTATTGATGAGTGCATTCATCAGTCCTTCTTGTGACACGAGAGTAACGATTAACTCACAGAAACGCTTCTTTAGCTCCTGCAATAATCAATCTAAATGTTGTTTTGAATTATCAAAAATAATTATTCAGGTCATTCTAGGTATCGTTAGGTATAATCGACTCACCTGCACTCGCTCATTGGTGTCGATGATTGTCATGAAGGTGGCGAGAAGACGCGGGCGATAGGCGATTAACTGAATTGAACATTTATTTATTAGTTTTGTGAGATTTCCCTATACACAGACCCCGAACACTATGGAAATTGGATATGATGCAGTAAAGATCAAGTGCTTACCCTCTTCACTCCTCCAATACTGCTCCTTTCGTCTCTCTCCACTCCGTTCGTGATCACTCGTGTGATTTTGTCGGTCGACAGACCGTGCTCGGCCATGACCTTCAATTTATTGTTAAAATTTACAATTTAAAAAAAAGCTTGAAATAGGTTAATTAATTCCCACTCGTCGAATGTGCAGTTTGCCTATAAACGTTATTCCACATTTTAATTCGCTCTCATTCACGTCAAAATGTTCAATATCTCTTTGAAATATGTTTCACAGGCCACTTATTCGATCAAGTTATTTCTTTATTCATTGTCTGCTCGATATGATCTTCAACACAAAAAATATTACTTCCCTAATACCACGGGATCTGCACATGACAGATGATCTGAAATTAACCCCGCGAACACCATTGGTATACGGTAATCGGGTTACGATATCCCCACCTGCTGCACGATTCCCTCCACTACTCCTCCGCCCATCTGCTCGTCCTCATCCAATTCAATCGGTCGAAGGGCGAGTAGAAGTTGCTCACGGTTGCCGGATGGAGAGGGAAGAGAAGCGGAGACAGCGAGGCGGTAACTGAAATGGAAATGAATGTGAAGTGAATCAGTTAGGTTGCATCACTCATTGATAAGCTTCAATTTGTCTTCCTGTATGATAGACTTTCTTCTTGCGAACCCTCTTGGAAAAAATATTATAATATGCTCAATAAGGTCTCCTCCGTTCAAGTTCTTAACCAAAACAAGTCTCACCTCCTCTCCCCGACCGCAATACAATCCACCATGAGACTCATTCTACGCACAGAGTGAATCGCCTGTCGAACGGCCATTTGGAGACGACCTTGTTGAGCGGTGAGCACCTGCAAAAGGAAAGTTGATCTTTGATCTTTCTTGTGACAATGAATCGCAAATGATTTTTGATCTCGGCAGATGGGCCAATCTTTGATCTTCCCTACCTGTTCAATCTGCGCCGCATCGGTCGGACAGGCGAACTTTGGCTGCGCGACCTCGAGTAGATCTCTGAAGGCCGCGTCATGGACGATCGATGAGGGAAGACGAGCGGATGAGATGAAGAGGGAGAGGCGGTGCTGAATTATTGATTGATTGGGGTACGGTAGTCTGCCGTAAGACTCTACACTATCTCTTGACTCCATCTGCAAGAAGTGCGTTACGTTTCATCACTCGGATATTTTGAAACATTTTACTGGCCTACATTGAAAGGAAACCATCGGATCTATAAAAAAAATAATGAAACGTTCACCTCCATCTCTCTTTGCTTTCTCTCGTCCTTTCTCCACTTCTTCGAGAATTGTAGCTCTCTGTTCGGTCCCATCGCGATGCCGTGCTGCATGAGAGTGTGCGCGAACAGGGGATTCGCCGCGGCTGCTGCAGCTGCTGCAAATGGGATTTTCAGGTTGCTGCAAGTGTTGCAGAATGCAAGGAAATGTACCGCCGGGGTTCTGCAGTAGATACGAGAAGGGCGACATCATTGCTGCAGCTGGATTCGGCTGCTGTGTTTGCTGCTGATGATGATGCTGTTGCTGCTGCGGAGTGGTGGGAGGAGGGGGCGTGCTGCGATGAGCGACATTTCTGAAAGGATCGTTTAGGATTTTTTTCTATTTTTGCTTATTCGAAGTGAAATAGTAGAAGGGTTATGCTTAGGGGCCACAAGCCCCGCCCACTTTCGTCTGACATGATTTTGCCTAAAAACGAGAATCAAATCCGCAAGCTTCATTCTAAACCAAATCCTTCATTCTAAAGTGTGCTGGATAGCTACTGGCATTCGCAATCGATTGAGCACTGCCCAAAATGTGCACATCTTCATTGAGTAGGTCAAAAATGAACTTTAACGATGGGAATAGGTCGTTTTTACGGGTTGCAGTGTGAATATTTTGTTTGGGCATAGTTTTACTGACGAATACGAATATTTTAGGAATTTTAGAGAAAAAAATAGAATTTTATCATGCTTCAAAAGCTTGCGGATTTGTTTTAAAGATTTCAGTACGCGCGTATTTTTTCGATTCCGATTAGCGCTAAACACAGTGTGAGTGACAGAGGGGATAGTCAAATGAGAGGAGAGAGTCGAGAGGGGACCCCCTTCCCATCTCCCTCCGCCTCGCCTCTCCCTGTTGTTTCTAACCCGTCGTGACTAGCGCGTGACTAGAGCAGAAATTCCCTCTTAACCTCTGCCCGGTTAAGAGGGAATTTCTCCCTTGATTTGTCTCTCACGACATGGCGAAGCTCTTGCCTCCGAATATTGGGAATGAGTTGGAAATAGGCTCCGCCCCCTTTCCCTCTCGTCTCGCCTTTCCCCCTCCACAACAGTGCGTGTCGCACGTACTTTTCGGGCTGTAGCGCAGCTCGGAGACGAGATATCGACAAACGGCCAAAAGTATGATGTTATTGGGACCATGAGGGACAGTTTCCACCCGGTTTTGACTGGATAGTGATAATTCGGCAATCTGAGTTGTGGCCCCTAGTTATGCTCACCCATTGCTCTTCGGTCTCTGTCCATTCGCTGCTGCTGCAGCCATCGCTGCTTGGTGCATTCTCTCGATCTGCTGCAGTTGCTGCGCCTGCTGCTGTTCCTTGTGCTGCTGCTGCTGCTGCGTGTGCTGCGACTGCAGCTGTTCATTGTTGTTGTTGTGCTGCAGCAGCATGGCCTCCGTCAGCTTCCCTCCTGCAGCTGCTGCAGCTGCTGCAGTTGCAGCCGTGGTTGCTGCAGAGGTCGTGGATCCGGAGCCGGAGGTGGAGGAGGCGGGCGATGGAGGCATTTGAGAGACGGCCCGCTCACGTGAGTACTCGTTCTGCAAGTCCTCAAGGTATCGGTCGGGTAAATAAAAAATAGCAGACTCTTTTTAAGATTCACTAAAAAATGGCATTTTTCCATTAGGCCTTTATCTAATCATTAATTTTTCCTGAGGCCCTCAAAACGAACCTTGAGCTTGGTAAACTCGGCATACTCAGTAACGTGCTTCTTCAAATGACAGGCGAGGGTGGAGGTGTGAGGGCCCTTCAGCTGGTAGGTGCACTGATCAACGATGCATCTGCAAGAGAGAGATCAAATATCAAAGATCACAGACCAAAGATCAAACCTGCTCAGGTTGTCGCTTTTATCGTATACGAAGTACTTCCACACGGGCGTCTGCTTGTTCGTGCCGCCGGATCGAATGGACGCGGCCGGGTTGCGGTGCCATGACCAGTCTGCAATTAGGAGATCGGGAACTTGGATTCGTGTTCATACGTATTTATGTATAGCAAGAAAAATAGCAATCAATGAAGGCTAACGAGCGAATAATTCAACGATGAAGCACATCTGAATCTGAAATATAATCATCTGTTTCTTCGGTAATCATTTCATAATATTTCGTTGTAATATCACTTCTTTGCACTTTCTGGGTTCGGTACTCAGTTCGTACCATTCTTATCGAACAACTTGGCAGTGGGCATGTTTGCGAGAGCCACGGCGCCAGGTACGACGGGGGCCGGGGGAGCCATCGGTGTGGATGAGGGAGGAGTGGAGAGAAGAGATGAGGCATCCGGAAGGAGAAGAGGAGCGAATTGGTCCATCTGGAGATTAAAGGGATTTTTATCTCAAAAACAGAAGAAACATTGTTCAAATTTGGCACCCACTCACTACGTAATAGCAATAAACATTTTTGTAGTTATTGTTCGCCCAATCAGTTGAGTTTCATCACTCTTTCAACTAACGGCGAACACGGTCCCTATTAATACGTCGTCTGCATATTCTAACCAACCAATAACCCCTCTACTTTTCCCACCCTCCTCGGAGTCACTCGGTCTCGCGGGTTCCTTGACCTTTCCCTCTCCTCCTCTCCAAACTCCACAGTGCAAAACCACCCTCATCAACTGAGCAATCGAACTCAACTATGACCTTTTTGTCTGTCCTCTATTGAATCCCAAGGGTTAGCCTTTAGTTCTTGCTCTCTCTCGGTTCATGATCAATTCTATGCAAATGAACCCATTCCGTGACTTGCAGGGTGCAATACTGTAAAAACGGTGCAAACCTTACCTGATGAATACTTTAAAAACCCATTTCGTCACTTTAGTGTGAACTACTGTAATACTGTACCAGTGCCTCTGTAAATTCCGTTGACTAGACAACATATCTTTTCTGCAGTAGCTTTTCTCCCAGCTGCTGTCTATTTCCATTGAATTTGCTCCTGCCAAACTCTACCTCTTCCCATTCTATCCTATCCACCTCTATTCTCCCAAATACTCAATAGAATGGGCTTCGAATCAATGGAGGCCGATAAAAAAAGACGAAGAAGAGAGAGAGGATCGGGCAATAATATTATTACACGACGATACTAAACGAAAGGAGGGAGGATTGAGAGGTTGTTTGGAGGTTGTTAAACAAGAGAAAGAAGAGGAGTACATTAGGATGGATTACGGTAGGCAATGGGTTTTCCCTTTTCACCTTTTTCACTGCATCAGAAATAGGCCAAAATAAGGGTCATCAGACTCAATTCCTTCCCTAATCAGAAAGGTGTTGCAAATAGAAACGTGAACAATGTTCACTGAACATTTCGTCTCTCATTTCTTCGTAGTACTCTCTCCCATCATAAATCATAAACGTGTTGAAGAAATCACCTTGAATACGCCTCCAAACAGATTCTTCGATAGCATTTCGAAGATGTTCGATTGGAATGGATTGAGTTCGTTGTTGATCTCGTCCTCTGGAGGCGTCGATCCATTTGAACTACGGGCTGACGAGGGTCCGGCGGGCGAATCCTGAATCAAGATTTGTTGACTCTCTCATTTCTCCACGCTCTCTCGTCGGTCAGAGACAGACGAGAGAGCGTGCAAATCGAGGAGAGTGGCTACCGTACCTGCGCTCCTCCGGTATCGGGCGAATCATCGATGGCGATGTTGGAGGGTCCGTCGACCTGATTGAGGGTATCGATTGATTACGATTGATTACGGTATTGTAGATGACAGAGTGAGAGATTGAGGGAAGGAGCTAGACAAGGCGAAAGTGTCAGGCAATTACAACGTATTTTGTTAACAACGGCGAGTCAATTACAAAGGGCTGCAGATAGGGCATGGGAAGGCCTGCGGTGTAGATCTAGAACGGGTTACGGTAAGAGATTAGATTGGGTTACGGGCAAAGGAGCATGATAAAGTAATTGCAAAGGGTGAAGTCAGAATTTTTTTCACTCGGGCGATCTCATCTATTGCGATATTTTCAGAAAGATTCACTATGTTCTGAAGTTGAAACGTAGACGAATTTAAGCCAAACATCTCTGAATTTTAACTTTTCTGATATGTTTCATCGCTGATTTTTATCCCGACGCTTGCGATTCACTGCGATTTGTTTGAAATACTCTGCTAAGATCCCCATTTCCCGTCCTATGATGTATGGCAACTGTCGTGCATCACAAGATACGAAGTGTTTCAAGCGTTTCTTATTTTCGATTATCGTAAACAGCATGCGATATAATAATCCCTCTCAATAGTAGGGGCCAATCAGCGTAAGCTGTTTGGGAAGAGTAAAAGCTGAGTGATTGGCATGCTTGCCTCACAAATGGATGCGATGCTCCGATCGGAACCAACCGCTCGTAAGCCTTCTCTCGCTACTCCACTTCAAGTGATTGGATGATGATGGGTGAGATTCACCCAGGGCTTTTACCCTGATCAATATTTGAATGGCCGGGATTTTTCGAAGCACTAGATATTCATTCACTCCACAATAGGTAATCAATTGCAGCACAACCAATTCAATTAGGGTCTTCCAAAAATGATGATGGTGTCTCAAAATGTTTATTCCAAAACCATCTTCGCTATTCTGACATTGAGTCGGATGCAATCGACTCTCTCCATTCCACACACTATTCTAACCGACGAGAGATGACGCGAAACGAGGAGAGTGCTCTCACTCGTAAGAGGGGAAGTCCCTCACACAATCCTTTCCTAATGTGGTAGCGGGGCGAGTGAGAAGATGAGGATGATCCCCGATTAACTTCGTAATCAACGGAAAGTGGTAGAAGTGAAGCGGATACAGCAGCGAAAAACGCGCGTGTCTGAGTTAATCGGAGGTGCGAATTATCGATTAGCTTTTAATCTTCTAAAATGTGGGTATTCCCTGCTTTTAAATAGCACAGGATAAATCAGAAATGAGGCTGTTAATAATCAACATTGGAAGCCACACACACAAATGATCGTTCACGCATATTTTACAGTTCCGTTGAATAGGAAATGGTAAAAGTACCTCTCCGAATTCTGCGCCGACCCTCAATTTCTTTGCTTCTGGCGGTGCTTCCATTGCGAGACTCATTGCATCGATTGTGGTTGGTGGAATCTAGAAGAGGTCAAAGATCAAAGATCATCGCATGATCCGCGACTGGGCACTGTAATTGCGACTGGGTACGAATGGGCACGGTAATCGCGACTGGGTACAGTATCCGGGAACGGCTACGGTAATCAAGTCAGAGCACGGTAATCGCGATAAGGATGGGTACGGTAGAGTATGGCGAAACGCGGAAAAAGACAACACAGGCGGGCACACCTCTCCCTCTCTCTAACAGTGCTATCTCATTTTATGGTAAAAGTATCGGAGGAGGCGAGGGGGGGAGGGGGTGGATGGAAGAGAAGAGACGGAGAAGTTATGATGGCAATGAAAACGGTACATGAAAGTGTCGTTGTACCGTATGGAGGAGGTTAGTACCTTGACACCGCCGGGTGGCAGGTAGGTACGGTAAGACTGGAGGTCTATGGATTCAAAAAGAGAGAAAGGAAGAAATGCGCTAGATATCGAGTTTCCACTGACTCGATACCGTAGTAAAAGAAGAAGGAAAATGTGTTTAGTGAGGGGAGTTAAAATAGCATCGGAAGGAGGGGAGGGGTGTGTGAGTGATACTGGGAAAGAATCATCGAGTCAATGAAAATTTTGCATCCTAGAGAGCAGAGAAGCACTCATAGAAAGAATCAAGCAACTCATAGAATCTAAGGGACAGAAACTCGTGTTTGATGAAATATGATCGATCCAATATCGAGTAAATCAGAAGGCTCATAAAGCGGTTGACGCCGCCCCTTTTTATGCAAAAAGTATACTCTAGGGTGCGATCAGAGGCTGGCACGGAATGCTGCGGTATCTCAATTGAAGATTGAAGAAGATGGGCAAGCGGTGAATCACATCCATAAATTGGTCGGAAGCTAGGAAGTTGTGAGGCAAATTGTACAGTGGCGGCGACTCGATTGATGCTGACTCAGAAAAAAAATGAGCCTAGAAGACGAGATGTATGGATGCCAAAAGGATAGGGGTTATCAGAATTTATGCAGGGAAGTACTAAGATGAGGATATCAAGTATTGAATGTAGACGGATAGCTGCCAAATCGTACAAAGGCGGTGGAGATATCTCTCTCTTTCGGGTATTGCGCGTGGCTTCAACTCTTCTCTATTGGAAATCTATCTGGACACAGACAGCCTATTGAATTCAACCTCTCCTCCTCCTCTCCCCTTTCCTCCTCTCCCCTTCCACCTACGGAGGAAATCTACCCAACCCCCGACGCAAAGCGATGGCTGATCATACACAGAAGGCGTTTCAACTGTGACTGACTCGCAAATCGATGGGAGGAAAGGGTGAATCAAGGGTTGAGATGGGTGCTACTGTCGAATTGAGAAGAGGATCAGGGGAGGGCGATTCGAATTCAGAGAGGAGGGATGACTAAGACAATGCAGTTACATCAAAGGAGTTGAGAGGAAGGGAGAGAGGGACAAAAAGGGAATCAAAACGCCGCCTTTGACTGCGAAATCGTGAGAATGATTTGGAATTCAGGAGTGAGTATTTGTTTTATTTCTAGAGACTACCGGCGCACTATTAGAAAGGTAGTCGTCAAGACCTTTCAACGCGCTATGAAACGCAACCGATCGCACTATCTAGGAATGAAGGGATTTTGAATTCAGACATCCACACTTTTGGAATGAAACTCAACTCTAACCGAGAATGACGCCGCCGAAATCACTCAGTCCACTCAATAAACTAAGACTTCCTCACTGATTACTCGAAGTATTGCGGGGCTTGAGATGGGGGAGGAGGTGAAATGAGGCAAGGAATATTGAAGAGTTGAATCGGTATAGTGCAGGGTATACATAGAAGACCGTCAATTTCTGCTATTTTGATCGATCTTGACGATTATTCGCGATAAAGATGGGCCGAGGGAAGATCCGGCTGAAAACCAGCGCTGCATTTTCTCAGTTTACCCGAGGAGTCTAAATGCGGTCAGCGGGCCTCACTTGCAAATCTTCTGAGTAATGTTTACGTTAGTGAGAGGGGCACCCATTTCACTCCAGTTGAATAAACTACCGAGAAGCGATGGGTTGGTGAGTGTGGGGATGAGAGGGGTTTGAATAGAGGATTTCAAGGTTTCATGGCAGTGAAAATTTATTTTTTTCGACCGGGTAAGAAGCCAGTAACGACATCAGAAATGCTGAGACTAAGTGATGAGCGCATGAAACATATCGGAATGAATCCAATCTTACGATGCGAACAGTGTCGACGACTAGATATTTTCTCTAGATAAGACGTCGACAAGCATTACTGTAACTCGGATAGTGATCGTGAACTGGAGTACGGGGAAATGGTCCACATGCGCAGTGACCATGCACTCTCTCTCTCTCTCTCTCTCTCTCTCTCTCTCTCTCTCTCTCTCTCTCTCTCTCCTCTGCTACCACACATCCCCTCTCAACTCAATCAAATCGCACAACCCCCTCCGAGCAGCCCCCAAAGAAAAGTGAGCACGAAAAAGCGGCGAGAAATTGATACGCAAAAAGACGAAGAGGAGAGGCAAGAGGTGGCCTCCATTGGGGTCAATCGGTACCAAGAGACAAGGTACCCGCAGGGGTAACCGGCGGTTGCAAAATGCTGTGATGCAGTACCGCAGTAATGCTTCGTTCCATGGATCCCTGGATCCATGGTACCATAGGTTCCCGGGAAGCCCCGCAGCCCTTGTGACCTAATCGGAACGGCTTGGGCGCGCAATAGTATCCCGGCTCAACCCTTCTCAACATCAGGCTGAGCTTACCTATCAAGGATGAGCTCTCTACTCATCGATAACCTGCCCGAATAGAAGGGAGGGGCTTCACTTCGAAAAGAGGAGGAGAGGGGCGGATTCACTGGTGGATTGAGAGGAGGGATAAGGAGGAGGGGGTTTATGGATAAGACGTGCCCCCCGGATACGGTAGGGCACACGACGGATGTGAATTTCGAAAATCGAAAGAGTCTAAATATGGTTTTCGAATACAATGAGGGCAGTGCAAAGCATAGGCCCTATGACCTGTCAAATTAGAATAAGATGGCAATCAAAGTTCCAATCAAAGGGCTATTAGTTTCAATAAGCGCTCAATGGCACCAGCACATCGTAAAAAGCGCGGCGTTCAGAGGAGGAGGAGGAGGAGGAGGAGTGGAATGGGTGATCAAATAGCTTGAGGAGGGGACGAAGGAGCTGGCTCGAAGTGGACAGAACCCCCCCCCCCCCTCCTTCTTTGCCCTCTCTCTCCCTATCACTCTGAGTAATCAGTGTTCGCCTGTGTGGAGCACTGCTCCCAGAAAGAGACGGGGTTCTGGAGGGGGAGGGGAGGGAGGGGAGGGGAGGGGGAGGAGGGGGATCGGGAGCGGAGTGCGCCTTCAAGGGGAGAAAGTGAACGGGTCAGAGCAAATACGTCCAGAAAAAGCCGAACGATGAGAGAGATTGGAGTGATAAAACAATGAGAAAGCGAAGGGGGAGAGAGAACTGTTTGACGGACGGAGGGCTGGTGATTGCGCGGGTTCGAACGATGCTTGAGGTGAGCAGGGTTCATGGATCGGGATTCTTGGTCGTTTGGATAAAGAATAATTCTGAGTATTCTACTCGGTACGATTCCCAAGAATGTCTATCAGGGTCCGTGGAGCGAAAGGTTGGTGAAGTTTGAATGGAGGGGTAGTATGGGATACGGTAGTCCATGAGGACATACGGTGAGGCGCATACCCTGTGCAGCGCACATGCCGGTACGGTGCCATTCACTGCAATATATACCAACTAGGTATACGGTAGGTCACTGGGCGAGAATAACACTACAATCAAGAGCCGGCGTGTAACCTCTGGGGTAATACTGGCCTCCGAGATTGGCACATGCCTAACATACTCAACGGGGCATATCGCGCGTTTTGATCGGAGTAGGAGGATAGGGAGGAAGAGGGAGACGCCTCAGGGGGTTACTTGATGATGATGCCTCAACAACCTTTTGCTCCACGGACCCCGAGAGACATTCTTGAGATTACAATGGTGGAGCATTGAATCGAGTAGAAAACTCAGATATATTGTTTATTTTTTACACAGCATACGACACCCGCATTCGAAAGAGCGAAACTCAAACAGTATTGAATCCCCAGTGAAAC
This sequence comes from Pristionchus pacificus, assembly GCA_000180635.4. Lineage (NCBI taxonomy): Eukaryota > Metazoa > Nematoda > Chromadorea > Rhabditida > Neodiplogasteridae > Pristionchus > Pristionchus pacificus. Next base: position 14,482,340 of record CM026577.1, read on the forward strand.
TCATCTAGACAAGAAGGATCGGAATCAGAAACCGAGTGGGGGCAAAAGTAGGAGTATGAACTCCCCAATACTCCAATTCCCCCCGTTACTACAGCCCCAAAAAAAGGGCCTACCAATTCCGCGGGGGCTCGGGCTACCCTTCATTCCGCCCCTCCTCCTCTCGCCCCTCTCCACACTCCACTGATTTCGCACCTCCTTTATTACCGATTTCGAGAGCGAAGACGAGAAGATTGGCCGCCTTGGGGGAGGGATGGTGGGGGCTCTCGTTATCCCATTCTTGTAAGTAGCGGATTGGTTTTGTCTGACAGGTGAGCGATAATGAAATAGGGGATGAGCAGACTTGGAAATACATGTCTTCGTTTCGCACGCCTCTCGGAGTAGTTTTGTATAATGATGAGACGATGACCTAGTGGTGAAATTACTCAAGTGACGACTAAGAACTTAATGCTGATTAAAAGTGCACGCGCAAAGTTGAAAGTGCTTGAGGTATTTGGGGTCAATGAGAACAGAGAGTGCGCCACTTGAAAATGGGGCTGTCAGAGTAGGGCCCTTAATTTTGCAAAAGAATCAACTATGGAAGTTGCATGCGCGTAACTCATTTTACCGATTACAGTAACTCATGTCTAAGAAGAATAACAAATCAGTAATAAAGTACGAATTCCCGGAGATCCAGTGATACATCCTAATCCTGTTTTGATAAGGGCAGCGACTTTAGCCACTTTTCCTGTGCGTCTCCAGTAATCGTGCACTATTACTGCTCTCAATTGGCGAGAGATAATGATGAGTTATGAGTGATACTCTCGTTGCGAGTAATGACACTTTTACTGGCTAGAGTGACAAGAGATACGACAAATTTAGGAGATTCGGAGATACTGAAGTTGCTTGAGTTTGTGGGGAGCTATTAATCCTGTGATATTGGCAGTACGAAAGTGATGTCGATTCACGTGGGAACAACGTACGCGCCGTGCTCATAAGGAATCAGGGGATGGTGATTCAATTGATGATCACTTCAGGAGGGAAATATGTGTTGATCAAGCGATGTTTTGCAAAAAAAATCTGCAGTGCCTTCATGAAAAAAATCAAAACGGATAATGGCAGTACGAAAGTGATGTCGATTCACGTGGGAACAAGCCCATCAAGTAAGTGAGGCGATCGGTTGTCATAAGTAGTGAGTAAAAACGTGATAGGGGATTTGTGCGTTAACTTTCCAGAAGGCTTCTACGAAAGAAGCAAGTTAGAGGGTCGAAGAGTAAGCTTTGCTCGCCCGCTCGCCTAACTCGAGCCCCTGCTAATCCAGTAACCGTCTTGGGTTATTCGCTTTCGGTTCCGGGGCCGGGCGCCGGTTGGGTTATTGGGTTTGGCTGTGGTAGCCGAGCTCGGGAAATTCTCCGAACGCGGTCCAACGTCGCACCCTATTACTGGGACCGAGCTACTGGAAACTGGTGGAATTCAGTACATGAAGATTTTGCCCCCATCCTCATGTTGCAAAAAAAAGAAGAATAGAAAGTTCGGCTTACACGAAACCCAGCTATCGCTACCCTAGCCGCTTGTTCGCGCATGTTTAGGTTTGGAAGATGGGGATGAATCCTAGGAGAGGGAGGGTTTCCTTCTTCCTCTGCTGTGGCACAAGAGGGGAGAAGGTACTCGTCACAACATGTGTGAGTAAGAGGCACAAGAGGAGACAAGGTGTCGATGTGTTCGCTCGCCCGCGATGCTTATGGCGAGATCATATCATATGCTAACGTAGACGGACAAAATGATGTACCGTACATACTGCGCGCTTAAGTGTGCTACCGTACGCAAGCGTCACGAATCATCGGCGCAATAGGGGCAGCCGGGTGGCAACTAATGTGTCTCACTGATGATATGCTAACGTAGATGTACGTACTGAGGCACAAAAGATGGTTACGGTAGCAAACAAATGTAAACTACAGTGCCCAAGGAACAGCCGGGTATCAACAACTGTGCCTCTCATACGGTAATCATCCATGATAAAAAACCCGTGATAGGACAAAAGTGTCCAAAGGTAAGTAGAAGGTAAAAGGGCTGAGTTGAGGTGGGAATTAATAAGTGCGCCCCGAGATGAGTTGAGAGGGAGGAGAGGGAGGGGAGGAAGGATGCACTAATGGGGCGAGTACACGACCTGCGTCGAAAGAGGTAATTCCCGCTGAACCAGCGATTCCGGAGAGCCGGAGGGAGGTCCGGCTTTTAGGAACCTCAGGATAGGCTCCATAACAGTGAAGGAAACAGAAATTTGCAATTTTGAAAGTCGCATGATAGTAAGTCCTTATTATTCACCCACTTGAAGCGTGGAGTGGCAACCCAGATATCATGTGCGAGGGATTACTTCCGACTTGGAAAAGCAGTAATGAACTTGCACGTGGATATTCAAGTCTAAGATTCCGATTGCTACTTCAAAAAAGGGAGAAGATACTCAGTGATCTGAATATTGTCCCAACCTGGGGAAAATGTTAGACCCAGCCCTAGTCCCAATATCTTCCATTCCCGGCACTTGTAACTCTCGGGGTGAGATAACGAGTGTCGGTAAAGGGGAGAGTCTCTCGAATCTCGCCCCCTGTCCCAAACGTCTGATCCATCATATTTCAAACCCGAAGGAATGATGAGACAAACGAGGAGGAGGAAGGGGGAGAGTTGACTCTACCCACTTCATCATTCGTGTCAATTTCGATGCGCATACCCATACATACCTACCCCGGTCCCGAGGGAACCCAGGAGAGGAAGTACTGGTTTCGGTTCGGCACCAAAGGACCAGAAACCAAAAACCACGGTTTGGAACCAAGTGGTTGAAACAAAAAACAGACATGATTCCCGGCCAATGACAGTTGTCCGGTGCAGCAAAAGAGCCGCCGGTCATTTCTTTCAAGTGGCCCGCCCCGTTATTGCCAGCTACTAATTGTATTGTTTAGTGTGCCTTCGAATAAGCTGATGTTGTGTAAGGTGGTTTTGATTCGAATGCCAAGGAGGATTAGTGATCTCATATCCATTTCCACGTGTAGTTGGGTGTGTATTCGTGTATTTATCCAAATGAACTCGGGCGAAACATGCGTTCATGATATATGTGAGATCTATCGAGCTACCATATCGGATAAGGCCGATCTCTCAATTCCCCTTCTGATGATACCGTGGTGACGCGAAAGAGTGCGTATGCTAAGCTACAGAAGAGAGGGAGTGTGGGGTTTGAAGAGAATCAGAGAGGCAAGTCATACTGATAATGCCAGTAATGCAGACCCTGTCAAGTCCCGAAGCAGTCAAACAAACGAGAGACCGGGCGGGATGAGGAGACTCCAATCAGAAGCGTCACTTTCAATACCTATTGGTCTCTAGGAATGCAATGGAAGAGAGATTTCGATGTGTTTATAGTGTGATATCAACAAGTGGTAACTCGAGAGCCACGAGCATCATAATCGGCTAATCCTCAGGTGTTGATCGAAGATTGCGCAAGGATCTCACCAAGAATCAGTATCTTCCTTTCTCGTTGTCTCTCGCCGCTTCGACCGATAGGAGAGTACGATTGAGGAAGAGACGGATACTTCACTCTGACAGCCTAATCTCCCCTTTTGCCGTGATCTATCGCCAACTAGAGATACGACATCCGATAAGGCCGAACTCTCTTAATTCTGATGCTACCGTGTTGACACGCAAGAGTAACTACGTAACATCATAAGCCAATCGGATACTGCGATAGATCAGGGGGTGCTTCCGGGGGGAGATGGTGGGGTAAACAGAAACGAGATCAGATGCGCATCAATCGGAATGGTTGGGGATAGGGCAACAATGGTAGAAAGTCCGCCGTGTTTTGATTTCAGAAAACCGTTGACTAAAAAACATTTAAAATCCAATTGATGAGTCAGAACGATTGAATGGTCCTAGACCGATTGAAACATGATCAACGGATGAAACATATGAACAATAACAATTGAATTAATGAGAGGAACATGTATTGATTTGGAGTTGTGCAGCCAAAAAAAAGAAAGGAAGAGGCACGGTTCTAGACCAAATTGCGAACCCTCCTCCCCTCTCGGAATGGGGTGCAAATGCGGGTAAAGACCCCTCCGTGGTCAGCAAGGATCAAACACACAGGGAATTGAATGGAAGGAGGAGGAGGAGGCATAATCCGAGGAGAAGAGGAGGTAACGAGAGTAAGAAGAGGAAAAGTGAGGAGGACGAAGATTAGGAATGGATCAGGGACAGTCAGGATGAGTGAGAAGGCTGGAGGGGCTTGGGGGGGGGGGGCAGAGCCAACCATTTTCGCAACAGTCCGGGTTACTGACTGCAAAATATGGGTAATGGTGTATCCACGTCAACCAATGTTACAGTCACAAGACAACGCTAGATGTGTCGCAATGGTAAGGCTGTAAGACGGACAAATCAAGGCACATTAAGTAGCCGACAGTCCAAATTCAACACTCACATCGCCTTGCGGGAACTCTCTCCCAACCTAACCTGTGAATGGATCAGCAAAAACGGAGGGATGGTAAGGTCGTACATATGCACGAGAGAGAGAGAGAGGTGATCACACATTCTTCCAAACTTTCCTTTCCCTCTGTCTCTGGTCAGTCAGAGCAAGCGAGAGAGTGTGCGAAACGAGGAGAGTCCGGTAAATCCACAGCCTTTTCTTTCTGTGTACTATGGAAAGGAGGACACGAAGGTGGGAATAAGGGGAGGGGAGGAGGAAACAGTTAGATCGGGTAAGACTTGATCACATATAAAAAAGCCTCAAGACAATTGGACCGTATATCGTATCGCATTTATCGACTGGATGACGAACGCATACTAATTCAACAAGTGCCAATTCGAACTTGATAGTTGGGTGAAACATATCCTAGCGTTTTTACCAAGGCTCACTTGGGATGAAGGGGAGATTTCTTCATCGGGTCCAATCACTGGTCCGAACCCGCTCCTTCGTTGTCTCTGATTGTCGGCCGCTGCAAAAAGAGCCTCGGGACATGTACAGGTCCGTTACCTCGCAGTAGACCCAATTCCCTCCTCTATCCATTCCCATACCCTGCTTGGAGGAGCCACCCAAAGAAGCGGTGGCGGCGCGAGAGAAATGGAGTGGAAACACGCGGCGCGGATGGATATAACGGGCTGGGAAAGTACCCTACAGAAACCGGAGAGTACAGTAATACGGTATCCGGAGGGTACAGAACCCTACCGTACCCCGGCCAGCTGCTGCCCTTTTCACGTAGCCAAACATCATGACTGGCTATAACATTTGGGTACGAGGGGAGGGGGTTAAGGTGAAGTGGGAGACGGTAGGAGGGAGGAGGGGAGGGAGGGGAGGTGGGGGATGAACTTTACATGCGGTATTTTATCGCCCCTCTCGGCCGGTTGAAGCTGCTCCTTCTGTGTGTGATTCATTCAGTAGGGGAAGGGAAGGAGAGGGGAGAAGAAGTAAAAGGTTGTGCTGATTGATTAGAGGGGAAGGTTGATTACTGATACGGATGGAAGAAGAAGAAACGAATGATGGAATCGAGATGAATGACGAAATTATTTTTCAATTTTGAGAAAAGTTGACCATGATTTTGAGATTGGGTTTTAAGAGAAGCAAAAAATAATTTCAGGTCTCATTTAAAATATCGTCAAAAAACAAAAGTGGTGTGGCGGAGAAGTGAAACGATATCAAAAGCGGCGAAAAAAAATTGGCGGGAATGGATGCTTTGAAATATTTTTCTCTCTAATAATGAAATCTTGGAACACACTACATCTCATTCACCTTTCAAAATATGTTGGATTGGTGAAGCATAAACGATTCAGCTAACTGAGATAACTGAATTGATGCAGACGCAAAGTTGAGATAACGAGCAACCTATCGGTGTAATGAAGATAGGATGGAAAGTTGGAAGAAGAGTGGAAAGTGTCTAGATACTATCGCCTCTCCGACGGAAGGAAGCTCACTTGAGAGCTTATCAATTCACAGGAAATTGAAGAACTCTTTTTGCTTTCGAGAAAGGTATCCATCGTTTTCAGTGCAAAATGAGTAGACGAAAAGCGGAAGATGGTATCCCTACCGCTTACCGAGTCAAAAAGATCAATTCGGACGATGAATGCCCTATGGGTGCAGTATCTGGCACCAAGCTTGTACCCAACCGTAGCGGCCAGTACCGCCTCGCCTCAAGCAAATGACTTTTCAGTCGCACCCACTTGTCTTAGTCGGAGTCCTTTCAAGAGATCACTTGGACTTCTCCTCATTGGGAGGATCCGGGTTGTCTCCCACAAGTGGACAGGGTTCTAAGTTGCAATGGGGGAGAGAGAAGGGAGCAAGCCACTTATCGCTCATTTACACGCTGTTCTGTAAGTGCGTCCTTGACTATATCTTATATGTATGGCTATGTCTCCCCGATCTCGATGGTATCTCACAGGTTAGAGTGGCAAAATAGCAAAGAAGCCAAGGGAAAGGGTTCTGATTTTGGCCGGTCTTCTGCAATTCTTAGTCCACAAAAAGTTGGTTAGGGAGCACACGCTACACAATTCTCGTGATAACCAAAAAATATGACAACGAGACCAATCAGCGATTCGTAAAGTGATAAACAGAATCTGACTGACGGATTATGAAAGTGAGAAGAAGTAGACGAAATCAGAGGGATACCCTAGTAACCTAGGAGAGTTAATCCAGTGAAGGGGAGAAATTGTAAGAAGGAGAAGCCTTTGTGGAAAATAGTGTTGAAGATGATGAGAGTGAAACCCGTTCGGGATTTGGATGAAGAATAAGAGAGTAAGAGTAACGGCCCGGTAGGCGCATATCGGTAGGTGGGATCTTCTCTTCATCCAGATATTATCTTCCCAGCGGCTTCAACCTAATACCTAGTAAAGGGGCAGACGAGACAAACAAACAAAGGAGCGACGAAAGAAAAGGTAAATTACTTCACGCGCGAAATTTGTAGTCCTTCCTCGAGATAGCAGGTACAATTTCCAGTGTTGATTGTTGCGAGACGAAATCTCCCTCCAAATCAGCAATATCTCTCTCCAGACAGAGAGAGGGGGTGCAGCTACCGTAATCCCACCCTGCACTTTGCATTGGGGGTAATTTGACCGCTTGCAGGAAAGAGAAGGAGGGAAAGAACCAGCCTCTCGCTACCTCAACCACTCATGGGGCTACCGTATACTTCATGCTGAGAATTTCTATGAAGGCCGAGAGAGCATGCGAAAGAAGGAGAGTCGGGATCATGGGACAGCGTGAAACTCGAGCCGGTCCGACACGCAACGTACAGGTGACGAAACGGTTCTTGAGCCTCTCTCTCTCTCGACTCTCTCGATATCGCTTGATCTCTCGCCTCTCTGACTGCTATAAGATGCAGATGTAGCCTCTTGAGAGGTGCGAGATGCGGGGAAAGTGATCTAGGTACCGTATTCACTAATAATGAGAGAAGCATCAAGCTGGCAGCTGTGATACCCGCACACAGAACAAAGTGCATGGGGTCAAGAAGGTGCGCGCGCGTACTTGACCGCAGCCGCGCACAAGTTAGCGGGGTGGTTAGCAGGGAATGATCAAGGAGTAAGTACCGACTTGATTATAGGAACCATGTGCGCAAGAGCTGCATGGACTCAATTATTAGAAAATTAAGACAAAATGCGTGTTCACGCCAGGAGAAAGAGCTCCTATCTACTGTAGGTGATCGGATAGAAATCAGAAGGGAAGATGGGATCAGAATAGACGGATTAATCACTCTACTCTCGAAGTATCGAGAGGCGAAGGAAGAGAAAGTACCCTTCTCGCGATCGTTTTCCCTTCGATTGAAGAAGAGACATTTCACATCTGGGTTTGTTGAGTTGGGAAAGAAACGACATCTGTAGCCTCCTTCAGACGGAGGGGGAATGAAAAAGAAGAGTAAGAGGAGGAGGAAGAGAGGGTAGGGAGGGGATTGATACATATGTTCGAGTCGGTGTAGAAGAGCATCGAAGAGGAATGAGCGATGATGTACACTCGGGGGCTGAATCAGTGACTCTTTTTGCGTGAGGAGGGAGGTACCGTATGTCACATCATAGTCCTGAGTGATGCAACCTATCAATCAAATCGGAGAAATGCATGTAGTGATAAACTAATATTTTACTCGATTCTTCAAAGGAAAATTGCCGTTCTCAAATTTGACTCGCATGAGAGCATGGTTTGAAACGTAAGAGAAATGAATGGAAATTGCGCAGGTCAGATATCATATTTTTAAAATGATACGCTTGTATTTCGGCGACAACCAAAATGCGCGCGCGTCTTTGCATGAAGTGCGCGCTTTTGCGCACGCTCGCCCCGCCCACTTTCTCTTTCGGTCTTTGAAGGTTGTATCGATTTTTTTTTCGCGTTTTTATCGTTTTTCCACTGTTTATTTATTGTTTATTATTGTTTATTTGCAGACGATGGCATTTGGATGGGGCTTATTAAAGCTGTGCTGAGATAGGAATAACACGGTACTTTGCTTCAATTTTGTAGAGACCGTAACCAAGACGGGAATGGTTCTCCTCGCCGGAGAAATCACGAGCAAAGCCGTCGTCGACTATCAGAGCCTCGTCAGAAATGCCGTCAAGAAGATCGGATTCGACGTGCAAGTGTCGTACGTCATTGGTGTGGCCAAGCCCCTCTCCAACACGGTCATCTCGTACAACACCTCTCCTCTGAGTGAGCTCGAACTGCTCAGCATTGTCAACGACAACTTCGATCTCCGCCCTGGAATGCTCATGAAGGTATACTATAATGCTCATGAAGGCAATATTTATTTCAAAATTTCAAATAAAGAGTTCAAAATCTAACTATGAACATTGCAGGATCTTGGACTCAAGAACCCCATCTACGAGCAGACTGCTCGCAATGGCCACTTTGGTCATGAAGCCTTCCCCTGGGAGAAGCCCAAAGAGCTCAAGATCAAGCCCGAGTTGCTTGCCAAGCTCAAGGCTCGAGATGTGAATGGAGGCCTGAATCAAATATTCTGTTAGGCCTCGAATGATGCTTATGTTGTTACTTTCTGTTCGTTCTGTTGTTATTCCGCCAATGCTTTAGCTCAATCTTGTTGTGTCCATTTCCTACTTGAAACCGTGTTCCGTGCAATTACATTGCAATTCCTCCCAATGTGACTTTAACGACTAGCATCATACTACCGAAATCAGTTTATGTGAGCTTTATCCTACCTAATCGCATTTTATTAGCATGTCCGTTTCTGGTTTGTTTAAATAAAACATATTCGTTTATTACTCCCTTACGACTTCCCGCCGACAACAAAAATCATTGTGAGAACATATCGAGAACATGAATTCTGCCTTGTCTGCTCAGAAGTAGAGATTGAAGCATTTTTATCAACGACAAAACAAGTGAACAACGACTATTATGAAAAATACTAGTGATATTTCTACTTTCAATCACCGAAATTTGGTGATATTTCATGTTGAAACGTTAGTTTTCGAACTATCCCTGAACAATTGAACTATAAATAAACAGTGAAACGAACAGTGGAAAAACGATAAAAACGCTCAAAAAACGATCCAAGCTTCAAAGACAGAAAGAGAAAGTGGGCGGGGCGAGCGTGCGCAAAAGCGCGCACTTCATACAAAGAAGCGCGCGCATTTAGGTCTTATCTCGTTACTCGCGGAACGAGAAACAAGTCTACGTAAAAATATGATAGGGAAGAGCGATGATGTACACTCGGAGGGGGCAGAAGGAGGATTTATTATTACTTGAGTGGAGGGGTACCGTATGGAGGAGTGTTTACATTTTGCTAATCGACGCATTGCAATGATAACGTTTGATATTGATTGTGAGAAGAAGCCGAAGAAAGTTATCGATATGCTCAAAACTTGGCTCGCTATAAGAATTGCTTGAAGCATAACAGGAGCGAATGAAAATTACGCACATTTATATTCAGTCAAGAGAGTCAAGTGTGAGAGGCAAATGATAGACAATCTCACAAATCTCTGTCTCAACGGTGGCAGCGCCTACATGGAAATGCCCCAGAGATCAGAGCACGTTTAAAATCGAAGACGAAAAGAAGACTAAAAACGGTACCGACTCCGTACTCACTCCATCCAAGTTGGCCCTCTCATTTCCCGTGTCTTCTCCCTCCTCTCCCACTCTCTTTTCATATTGAAAGGTTGTTCCTAGGTAACACAAAAAAGGTGAACGGTTGCGAGGAGGAAAGAAGTGAGACTGGAGAAAGGAGAGGGATGAAGTGGGAGTGGGAGGTGCAATAATGAAAATGGGGTGGGCAAATTGGAAGTACTTGCATAGTTTCTAGCTGATCATGGTAAACTTGATCACCTCCCACCTGCGGGATGGCCGAGTGGTGTAAGGCGCCGCTCGTCATTCGAGAAGGGTACAGAGTTCAATCCCCCGCCAAGGCCAACCAAGTCTTGCTATCCCTCCGGGGTCGGCAAATTGGTAGCGACTTCGGTCGCGAAAGGTAAGGCTACCCGAGAAAGCACTGGACAGCCGGGTATGTAGTCCGTCTAACAGCTGGCCTTACCTGTGGGTCCCACCTAGCGTTGTCCTACGACGTAAAATCGCTTGACGTGGATACACCTTTTCCATTGTACCTTTTTATGGTAAACTTGTTTAAATATTTTTTTAGACGCCACTAAGAACCTACTGCAGATCTCATCAATAATGGCATTAAATGCAGATTGTGAAACATATCCAAAGTGAACTTCGAAATGTCCAAAGTTTAGAGAACGTGAACTGTTGCGAGGAGGGAAGAAGTCAGACTGGAGGAAAGGAGAGGGAGGAAGTTGGAGTGGGAGGTGGAATAATGAGAATGGGATGGGAGAGTTGGGAAGGATCAAGGTGGTATTCATACCGAGCTGATCGTGATTAATATTTGTTTGTTTTTTTTTTGCAGCCGATTCCATTCACGACACAATACTGAAGACCTCAAAACGAAGCGTATGAAGTACGACCTGTGGAACATAACCAAAGTTAAAATCAAGTGTCAAAAAGGTGAGCGGATGCAAAGAGGAAAGAATAAAGAAGTAGGAGTGGAGGTGGGATAATTGGGGAGATGTAGGGTGCTCAATGATCGCGAATAATATTATTATTTTTCTACTCAGCCAGTGACTCACTGAATCTCTGATCACAAAGGGACTAAATGTAAATTTTGAACCCTACCCGAATTGAATTGCGATTTCGTAAAGTACCGTACACTCCTTCAGTAAAGCGATGCGATTTGCGGCCCAAGTCGAAAGCCAAATAATCTAAGTCGGAAAGAAGAAGAAGAAGGAGATGGGGGAAGGACCTCGACTTTCTTGGGTAGCTTCAGTCACAGAGTGAAATGAGATCTTCCCCTCAGTGCTTATCTGAGATTCTTCCCTTCCCTCTCCCCCTCTACCCCTCCCGGAAAGGGAGATCGCTTACCGCATTAGAGGAGACTCCAAGTTGACCTAACGGCTGATGAGCGAGAGAGGACCGTGAAATAGGATCCCTCCTCCGGCTTCCGGATTGAGGAGGACCGGCGGTTAGGGCGGAATCAATTTAGGAGGAGGTTTTGCGTGCAGTCAAAATGGGAGTGGTTCAGTAAAGCTTTACTGATCAGTGCAACAGCAGGTATTGAACTTATTCACTAGGGACAAGGCCAAAGATGACTAACAACATCGAGAACTACTGATCCAAAAGGCGTCACGCTAAAAGGTGTGAAAGACGATATTTTCAAGCTACTAAGTAGATCCGCAAGTCATACTTGTAGGCAGGTCTCTCCACCTCTCCAGCTCTCTCGTCGGTTAGAGTAAACGAGAGAGCAAGGAAACTGAGGAGAGTGGGGGTGAGACCTATCGCTTACTCTGGTATAGAGACATGCGAGGATGAGGTTGAATTTCATGGCGTCTCGGTTGAGGGGCCCTTTTAGACGTACTACGGTAGAAGTGAAATGTCACGAAAGGGAGGGAGAGAGGGGTGCGGTTGCGAAAGGCTACGCCTACTCATCTATTTATTTCTAATTTCGAAGTTAAGCATCACTTCATTGTGTTGATGTAACGGTAAACTTATCCCGGTTCGAAATCAAGACTTTTTCCTCCTGCGTGAGATTACTCTTGACCATCGGTAACGAGCTAATTAGCCCAAAGAAAATGTAGATCGTTATCGTAACAGTAGTAAGCAGCAAAGAGAAGACTGGAGAAGGAGTGAACCCACTGGATGACGATGACTGCAAATGGGCCATAGGCAGAGCCAGACTGGGTACGGTAAGGCATTCCATCACCCCTTCTCTCGCTCCTCCTCTTTCCCTCGGGTTCGCCCTCCAAATGCATGGACAGCGAACAGATCGAGAGCAGTCACGGCATCCTGCCTCTCTTCGTTTCCCGTGCTCTCTCGTCGACGAGAGAAGGCGAGAGAGTGCGCGAAAGGGAGAGGGGCAAAGAAATAGGGAGGGAGCAGGGAGGATTTACCCCATTCATGGCCAATGTACGGCAGGGATTCTGGAGAGAACTTGGAAAGGACGAGTGATCTTTGGTCGTTCGTGTTTTCTTGTTTATTTTTTTCACAAAATTGTATTTTTGGTTACGCTTCACATGTCCTTCTCGTCAATACACATTTGTCTCACTCGATTTTGGCCGTCTTAGCCGTTGTAATAAAATAATAATTCTTTATTACCCACAATCAGAAAGAGTGTTCGGATACGGTATGAATAATCTCGGAGAAAATGCTGTTCGACGGAGAACACGTAGGGGGAATGCCGGCCCGGCTCTGTCGATTACCGGCTCTCGTCGGGCAGAGCAGACGAGAGAGCACACGAAATTGAGAGACGCAGAGAAAGCTCTATCGTTTCCGTGCAGTTTTCGACAGAGCCGGCCGATGATAATGAATACTAGAGAATGAATTTGAATAAAAAGGACATTTGAGTCTACGTAAAGCGATAGTGATTCTCTAACTATGGGTGTAGATCAGATCTGGGGGAGGGATAATTTCGAGGTCTCTATGAGGGTGCGTAGAAAGATATTTGGGTGTTCGGTGGATACGGTACGTCTCGTCGGATCACACGCTATCTTGCCCATCAGAGCAGGCGAGAGAGTGCGTGAAATGGAGAGAGTTAGACAAATTCGTGAAATGTTCGCATACAAGTAGGGAGGGTACACAAACGATATGAACATGTGTCTCGTGTAGAGCAATAAGTTACTAATTATGCTGAGATAATTACAATAATAATCATAAGTTACTAGAGCTAAGTTGAGCAGAGTAGTGACACTATAGGGCGGAATGGGTATATACGCGGAACGGAAAATTGACTATTTCAGGAGTTTGGTGCATTTGCCACGGATCGCCCATTGAAATTGTTGGACGTCCGTTTTCGTCCATAGTTCGGACTCGGTATTGGACCCGTTAACTCGTTCGGAGACACTGAAATTCGTATTTTGAATTCCCGCAAGGAACCCCTGAAATAGTTGCGCAGACATCTTGTTTTTGTTTGATTTTTCGAATACTTCCCCGCGGATCATCAAACGTATTCTGTATTACAGAATTATCATGAAGTGGTGAAATCTATCTGATTCTCAATTGAAACTCTCTGACGAGGAAAGACTAGATGCGTTCTTCATTCTAACAGCTGCTACAGAATGGATCTACCGTACCGCCACACTCCCCCCTACCGTATATCCTTGCCAATATCCGACAGTGCGACGATCTTTCCCCTTCCTCCGCTCTTCTCCGCCGTTCGATTCGACTCGAACGTGATCTCCACCTGCAAAAGAGGCGACATTTATGGAGAAAATATTATATTTTTATTTTCCATCTTCAACCGGTCGCACATTGAAATCCGCATACCGCTTCAGCGTTTCACAACGCAGTGAAACATATCTGCGGAACAATTGTTTGTGAATGAATGAATGTTTCAAAATTTGCTTTTGTGTTTCACAATTTATTGATAAGGGTAATTATTTGAAACTAAAAGCATTGGAAGCGACTTCATCGTTCGAAAAAAAAAAATACATTCACAAAGTAGACCAATTGCCTGACCTCTCCCCTCCTCTTGTGGTACGAGAAGGTTAGATCCAAATCCACAGCCATCTTCATTAGAATCGTCACACAAGAGACATCCGTGAGGAAGAAGGGAGGAGTGGAGGAGATGGAGGATGAGGAGGATGAGGATACGGTTGGGGTGGTACCGTTCGATCTGGAAGAGATCAAAGATCAATCTTGCCAGAGTTCAAAGATCACTCACGCATTGGCGAGGGCGCTCATGAACAGCAGCGGATTCGACGCCATCATCATCGAGTTGAGACCGGCTGCAATTCGAATATATTTGAATTCGCGCCGAGAATCTTCGGAAATATCATCGTAATGAAAAAACGTCGCAGTTTCGTGAAAAAATAGTTAAATCGATAACTCACCCAGACTGGGTACAGTGGTAGTCGTTGTGGTCACTGCGGGAACGCCATTTACGGCTACGATAGCCGGACCACCCTGATGGTTGTTGACGGAGAGGGCGGGTGAGGAGGGCGGAGCGGGGTCGGACGTGGACGGAGAGGAGGAGGATCGCGAGTTGACCAGCTGAGGAATTTGATTTTTTTTGAATTCGCGCCAGATTTTCAGCGTAATTTATGGTGTAGTGGAAAAAATGTTCATTTTTTCGAGAGGCGGCGAGATAGTGTGGGGAAAGTGAGAGAGTACGCATACCTCATGACTGTCGCCGTTCATGTCGTTGTCGTCATGATCGGCAGGCGTGGAGAAACTGAAAAGCCAGTTGTCGATTCGCTACTGGTCGGTACAGTATCCCCCCATAGACAGTGCGAGAGAGCGCGCGAATTTGAGAGAGTTATAGAATTGAAGTACCTGGCAGTGATATTGATGACCTCTTCCATCTTCGGGATCGAGTCGAGGAAATTAGACATCATCTGAAATTAATCGATAAAGATACCGTACCCCGATGATACTACTTTACTTTGAACATTCATGGTTTTTTCTCAATTGGGAACTTTTCAGATGCTAGCTCGTTATACAGGAAGCACTTCACATAATAAATGCGAATTGGCCGATCGGTAACACTAGTGGGACCTTCTTATTTTTTATTCTTTCTCTATCCGGTACCTCATCGATGTTAATGACATCACTGCCGGGTAGTTGCTGAAGAGTGTGCTGCAGTTGCTGCACGGCCGATTGGGAGGAGTGCAGGATGCCGCCGGCCCGGACACGCTTCACGTACGGTTGAGTGGGCGTCTGGAATGGATTTGAATCATCAAAGCACAACGTGGGGCGAAAGGCATCAGTAGATGCAATTAGAATCCTTTCGATTTTACGCAATGATTGATAGAATTTTGATAATCACAAATAGCTGAGGGTAATTGACTTCCACTAGTCTTTCATCATTTTTAAAAATGCCTGAAGCATATTTGCAAAATGCTTTTGGGAGAGTGAGAAATGACAGTAAATCCAACTCTTCGAGGTCAATTTCAAATTGATCTTTGATCTTTCCAACACTCACGTTGGCCAATTTCTCGCTAAACTTCTGGAAGACTCCATCATGGGAGTGGCTCTTCTTCAAATGCGTCCTCAGATTGTTCGGTGATCGATCTTCGCCCGTCCATCCGCAATGCAGGCACAGCACCGAGGACGAACCGTCTGAACAATTTTTGAATTTTATTGCTTCCCGCCGAATTTAGAACGAAAATGGTGGCGTAATGCAAAAAAGACAAGTTTTTGATTTTTTTGTTCAAATACGTTTCATCGAGTCGTTTTAGTCAGTGGTTATTGCTAACCGTGATGGGACCCAGCCAGTTGTGGAAAATATATTTTATATATAAATCACTGACTCTCCAGTTTCAAATCTCGGAAGAATTCCCAGACGGGATGGCTCTTCTTCCGGCCGGCGTTGCGCATCCACGGCGATTGGCCACCGGGAGCCTGAAATATTTGAAATGTATGAATTCGCGCCAATATTTTCTGATTTCAAGAGTTTAATTCAAAATTGTCCAGATTTTCTAATTTTCTATCTATTTCGAAATTTCAAGTATTTTCGAAATGATTTCGAATGAGTAAACATCATGGCTGACATCATTGAGCTGTGGTGAGGCACTGTTCATTGCTGAGAGGGCCGAGAGGAGGGTCGATTGCTGCTGTTGAACGAGGGGAGGAGAGGGCTCCGAGTCGCTTTGCTGAAAATCAATCGTCAGACTCAAAGATCACGGATCAAAGATCAAAGATCAACACTCACACTCTGACTGGGCGGTGGAGTGGTCGGGTCTTCATCTCGAATCTCCTCCTTGATGGGGAAGAGATGATCGAGAGAAGTGGAGGGAGGAGGAGAGGAGGATGAGGGGGAATCTGAAAATTTTTTCTTGGAAAATATGTTTCAGAGAATAGTGAAACAAGTGGATTCTCAGTGCTTTCAATTCTGCGAGTTCCTTCATGTATAAATTCAAACCATCTTTTTCAAATATTTGGCAGAAAATTGTAACTCTTCCCAATTCCCATAAATCTCCGTTTGATTTCTTAACCACCAATTCCCTTTTCTGGCAGGGACTCACTCATTGGATTTTCACTTGAATGTCTGGGGAAGTGTAAGATCGCGGATCACTAGACTAATTCCTTCACTCAATCTCCTACTCGTTCATCAAACATTTTCTCAAAAAAATGGTGGAATCCTCAATTATAAGAATGGTACATGCTCAACCATCAGGAGCGATTTCGGCAATACCGACGTGGAATTTTCAACCCCAACTAGAGTTCGAAATACGGGTAATCGTCTCTCCATTTCACACACTCTCTCACCGGTCAGAGAAGCGAGAGAGTGTGTGAAATGAAGACGATTACTCGTATTTCGAACTCTAACCCCAACCCATCCACACTCACCCCCATACAATCTGCTATTTCTGCTGCAGTTTGGGCACCGCGAAACGGAATTAGTAAAATTTTGTCTATTGAATCTTACACATGTATTTGTTTTTAATGTGATAAGATATGCGCCTGACGCCATCACTGAAACTAATCCATACTCACCCCCATAGAGCATCTGTTGCTTCTGCTGCAGTCGATTCGCCAGCTGCAGAATGTTCTCGCCCAGCAGCGTGGACATTTCTAATTTTATTATTTTTTAATTCAAAATCAAAAATCGATGGTCAGAACGGAACGGAAAGGATATTCAAACGAGCGAGCGACGATTTTATGTGAGAGAGGGCAGATGGTAAGAAGGAAGGGTGAGGAACAGAAAAAGAGACGATGAAGATGAAGAGGAAATGGGCGAAAAACCAAAAGGAAGAGGGCATGTGTGAGATTCAGATCTGGCCGTTGCTCTCGTGCAAATTTACAAATTTTTGCTGAATTGCACAAGTAGTTCGCAAAAACAACTAAGAGAGAACTACGAAAGCGACTAGTACATTCACATTCAGACGCTCAATTTTGCGAGATTTCACCAGAAGAAGCCATTCAAAATTGCCCGGAGCGCGAAAATTGGTCCCGAGGTACGAGCGACGACGATAAACCTGCGGGGTTTGTGGTCTCTTTCCCGCTCGAATAGCCCCATTTTCGCGGTGGTGAAAAAAGCTGTGGAAAGGGGCGAGGTGAGGGGCACAGGAGGGAAAAGGAGGAGGAAAATTGGGGCCGTGAGAGACGGGGCCATTTTTTATGGGCCCTGTATATAGGTAAATATGGGGGGAGCGGAGCTGCGATCGGCGAGCAAACCGAGACGGCCGGCCACTAGAGGTCAGGCCTGCGAGGCGAGAGAGGCGGGCGGAGCGAGAGAGTGCGTGCTGAGGAATGGCGGGCAGAGAGTTGGCTTGGTCAGTCTCTCTCATCTCACCACACTCTCTCGTTTCTCTGACTGGCAAGAGATAAGAAAGAAAGAAGAGACGCGATCAAGAAGTTTGTCCAAACACCGCGAGCGCTGTAAACGATACGTTCCAATGGGCTGAACGGACTAGAACACGAGTAGTTACAAACTAATTGAGATAGAGCAGTCACTAAGATGGCCCCAGGAAAACAGCAAGGATGTGCAAAATATTTTCGATCGTTCCTTCCAATTTTTCGATCACTCTTTCTACCCGCCAAGAGAGTACAACGAGATGAGAGATCGCCGATTTTTTGCGCACAGCCCTTGCGTAAACCTGGCCCACTTTTCGCGAGATTTGATCGCGATTGGAAATCTACGAAAATGCACTTATTTTCACTGCGAACACAGGCGAAAGGGCAAGGACAAGAGAGGAAAGGGCCGATCGAGAGCGAGCGGTTGAACAGAAAAGAGCCTCCTCCTCGCTCGCCCCTCTCAAAATTCCAATCGCAAACAGAAACGGCCGATTTTTGCGCTAGCGCCGAGCGGAGGAGGAGAAATATATGGAGAAAAACTTCCCGAATAGCGCCAAAATTGTGCACTGTTTGCGAAGAGAAGAGATGGAAAACCGTTGTCGAAACGCGGTTTGCGCCTGTTTTCGAGAGGGGTACAAGCGATGTACATAATGAGGAGAGCGACTCTTGATTTAATGATTTTTTTCTTCATTTTACAGGTACATCGCAAAAAGACATTGAAAAACTGCACGGAGTGAGATATTGACTCTTCGTTAGGGCTATTCCAAATATTCGCCGATCAGATCAGATCAGCTCAATGTTCTATACCGTATCGCCCCTATCCGAACGCAAGCGCGCGGTCAAAACAGCAACAACACCCGGCGAAACGGGAAATAGACTAATTTGAGTACTGGAGGAAAGAGTATAGAGAGGAGGGGGGAGCTAACTTCTTTACTCGCTACTGCTGCAGCACAGACGAAAACTGGTGGAAAAACGAGAATTCGCGCGGCATATGGCGGGCGGAGGGAGCGGCGGCGAGAGGGCGGGAGGAGGCGGAGAGGCCGGCAGAAAGTCAGAGTAAAGATAAAAAGGAACACCACCCCCTCCAGCAGCCGCATTCGAGTTGTCTTTTAGTGGGGGGGGGGGGGCTATCGCTAATTTGGAAGGGATGGAAGGGGTGGGAGGAACGGGTCTATGTGGATAAGTCAGCGCCCCTCTCCCCCTCCCCTTCACCTCTTCTCAACAATCCAAAAGTGGCTGTGACTCGGCGGCAGTTGTTGGATAACATCATTAAACGGCACATGCACATACACACAAGTCTAGGGGGCAGGGAGAGTAATAGTTTTGTAAGAGCAGCGAGCGAGTTGTTGTATACGGTAGTAGCCCCCCAAACCGGTGCTTAGATTATTCGAAGGAGGGGGGAGATAGGGGGAAGGGGCTGTTCGCCCCGCGGGTGAAAAGCAATGAGAGATTGATTTGGAACGGTGGTGGAAAGAGGAGCTGGAATAGGAGAGGTGATGACGTCATCGTTACGCAATCGAGGGAAGATCAAGGATGGATCATGGTAAAAATAAACGTATTATTTCGGATTCATCAGAGAACATTCTGAAAAATTCCTGCGATGCGCGTATTTTCAATGTTCATGCTAATATTGTCATTCGAACTACTGCCAACCGCTTTCCTCAATAGCTTGGAATATTCCTCTGCACAGGGAGTGTACGTGCACTATCAATTGGAAAGTGCATACGCTGAGTAATGGAGAGGCTTTCATGAGAATTCTTTATTGTTCACAACGAGATAAGTCTACGGTTTCAGTCCGAGCTAACATGGTGCGACATCTCGTAGGAGCTGATGATGGTATCCTGTCCTTCTCACACTCAAAAGCGCTTCTCCTCCATTTCACCAAACCAGCTGGTCCCCTCCACTCCTCACGCGCACATTTCGATCAGATTCACATGAATAATAATAAGGAACGGGTACAAAAAGTAGCACAACGCGCGCATGGAATATATGATGAGAAGGAGAGGAGGGAACTGGATTTTGAAGAGAGGAGAAGAAGATCAGAATAAGAAGAAATTGTTCACCACTAGGACCTATTCGAAATTGGTAAATGGTGAACACGGAGTTGGAGGTGGAGTCGACCCCCTTAGGCAAAAGGAGGAGATTTAGGAGGGACGGTAAGGAGAAGAAAAATGAAATTGGCGCTTAGAGACAAAAGGGGGGAACGTTTTGGGGGACGATCGGGCGATTTGATGAAAGAAGAGGAACGGGGTTTTTGACTCATTGAGAGCAGAGGGAAAGAACGATTTTGGAGGTTATTGCACTAGTGGGATGCGCATGGTTTTTCTAAACTCTGTAGGTAGTTCGGGCGGTGGAGAGATGAGAATGGGGCAATATAATTTTTGGAGGTTATTTGGGGAAACTACGACGGCCTTGGAACGGAAATCGTACGGCCAAACACTCGCAGAGATTGATCGAGAGCCGATAATTGAAGAGTCTGGCGATTTGAATCTGCTAAAATCTACGCAAAACCAGACAAGATTGCGACTGAATGCGGTGACATTTGCAATTTCGCAAAATGAAAAATGCGCAAAATACGCCAAATCGCACGCGTAAAGTACGAAATTTTGGAGAGGGGTAACGTCAAGTGAACGCGTCGTCCCAGGCTATTATTGTTATTGTTGTGTTTTGTGCAGGTAAACTGGTTGGAGTAGCGGAGAGCAAAAGGGGAGGGAGTTGGGGAGTTGAAAAGAGTAAGCGGAGAGGTTTTCGGGAAGGAGGTAGACTGGAAGGCGGATTGAAATGAGTCCTGAGCGAAGGTGGGAAAAAATCGGGCATGTTGGAGAAAAGCGCCATATTTCAGCTTGGTCAGAACAGAAGACTGATGATGGATGCAGCAAAAACGACGAGAAATTCAGAGGAAATTTGAGAAAAAAAAGTGACGAAATAAGCTCGCGAGATCAGATCAAATGGGAAAAATGCTGGCCAAGCAGCGAGACGACGCGAATTGGGGTCAAACATAACGCTGGAGGAGCTCTCGCTCGCAAGAAATTTCCCCCATCCTCCTCCTCCTAACAAATGTGCGTTCCCCTCCCTCCCTCCCTCCCTACCATTCATTCATTCCTCCTCTTTCCCCAATAATCCAGGTCAGGGCTCCCTAACCCCTCCGTCTCCCCTGCGGCCTCCCGAAATATTACTATTTTGTCGCGCGCCGCGCACAATTGAGGTAGGAGAGCAGAGAGAGAACTCCAAGGTCGAGTGACCTTAGGCCAATCGGTAGGGTGCAGTAGGGAGTGAATTTGCACGGGACAAATCGCAAAGCAGATGAAAGGCTGCCTGGATAGTTCGCCTTTTTTGCGCGTCCTGACAGATTTATTTCGTGGAAATGGAAAGAGGGGGCAATTTGAATGTTGGTAGGGGGTAGAGACAGGAGAGACAGGAGGACGAGAGACAGAACGCGAACGACAGATGGTAAAGCATGCCAGGCCGGGGACACACATATTTCATCTCGGTCGACGGCTCGGAAAAATAGGGTCCGCGGAATAAAATTTGTCGTCTCGGTCGGGGGGAGCTCCTCCGACCGGCCGGCACTTGATTCAATTTGCATGTATTTTTGATGAGAGCGCGCGGCCGGAGATGAAAAATGGCTCACAAAATTTCCGGTGGCTGAATTTTTTCTCTCGCTCGCCTCGCCTCGACTCGGCTACCCTACTAAACCGCTTTCCTGAAATATACAAGCGACGAGAAAGCGGCAGGAACCAACCGGAAAATAAATGTTTGAGCGGGGGGACGAAAGCCTCTATCCGCAATTTTTTTGCCCCGCTTTACTGCTTTTACTGCCTGCTGCTATGCTGACGACAGGGAGTATGTGAAGGGAAGCAAAAATATTTTGCCTGGCCTCGAAGACTCTCCGAGCGGGGCGGCTTTTTGACGGGATTCGAGCGGGCTGAAAATACGACGATAAATCGTGTGTGTGGAACTAATATTTCGTTAGGAGGGAAGGCGAGCGACCGAGCGAGATGGAGGGGAAACCTGGAAAATACGCGGCCGGCTTATTTTTCACTATATATTTTTGCGAGTGCGCGCATTCGTTCGTTCGTTGGGTGAAATTGAGAATGAGAGAGGGAGAGAATGCGGCTGACTGGAATTTAATGATTTTCGAACGTGTTTCGCTCACGGAAAAGTAATGGGAGCTTGGACGCAAACTGGCTTCTCTACGATATTATTCGCGAGAATTAATTGAAAATCAATAATTTTTTCTGATTTTCCCGGATAACAAGTTGAAAAAATGTACCCGTTCGAGTCATGGTGGAAGTATTTTGAGGCCTCGCCAATTTCTCATTCAGCCTTCTTTTCGCCGCATTTTCACTCCCTTTGTGCTCCTTGACCTACATTATTTTACACAACCGCCACTACAATCCGCCTCCCCTGCGCCCATTTTCACTCTGACGAGAAATATGCAAAGAAGTTGAACACGGGAGAAGAAAACTCACGGAATAAGTACACCTTCTAACTGTCATAAAAGCAATGCAATGCGCATATAGTGTTTACATAAAGAGGTCGCGGGACTTTCGGAGGTGATGGACCAACAACCATATTTTCACCTTGGCAGGAAGGGGTAAAGGGAACGGGAGGAAACGGGCTGTACCAGCGGGTGCTGCGCCCATTTTTCTCCTCCATTTACCAAGGCGAAGCGAGAGTTTTATCGTCCCGCCTGTTTATTTTGGAATTCGCGTTCGAGTGGGAGAGAGAAAAGATCTCGTGACCGATTAATGAGAATATTTTATCTCTGATATCAGAGCAGCAGTTCAAACATGTTCAGAGCACTGGATCTTTGCGATGACAACTGAACAACGGTAATGGAATTTCGAAGACATGCGAAGCGTAGCATCGAAGTACCAGCCATAGCTCAGTTGGTACATCGGAGGACTGTAGATCCTTAGGTCACTGGTTCGAATCCGGCTGGCTGGAATTCCTTTTGGTATTTTTACCTCGAAGATAGCCAGAAATACACACAATACACGAAGAAGATACTTCAAAATCAAATTGTTCATCTTTATCAATCGCCAATTTCATGAATGTGATATGTACTTACAAGGCGAGAAACGCAACAATAATAACCACTAAGATGCTCAACACATGCGAATTTGAGGTAGTAATCTCTGGAGTGACCGAGGTCGTCGGTTTAGCTGTAGTCGTTGAAGGGACTGAAGTCGTCGCTTTCTCGGTCGTCAACGTTGTCGATGTGGCTGCAGACGCGCCAAAGTCCAGCTGCACCGTCCAGCTACTCTGGATCGTGCCCCTCTTCCAGGAGAGAGAAACGCCGAAAGTGTTAGCGTCGTAGTGCTTCGTGAATGAAGGGGAGGAGGCCATGGAGAAACTGGAATTTAATGCTAAATTTGTGAATCCGTGAAAAATTGCCCTATAGCTGCATGCAATGCTGCGAAATGGGCCGGTCGGAAAAAAAAACAAGTATCGCACTCGAGTTTCTCTCCATTCACGCGTAGTTGGACTGCTTCTGATTCTTGGAGGTTGAAGGATACGGCGGAGATGTCAAGGCTGGAAATGATTTATTATTTATAAAAGTCAATCGAACAATTCCACAAATGTTTGAGAGTGAAAACGCTGAATCTCATTCAATCACCTGCTGGAATCAAGTGTAAACTCGTCGTTCACAGACGCCGTCTCTTTCTCGTACAATTGATCGCCGACGAAGGGGCACCCGACGAAACCTACGACAATTATCTTAATTGAGAAGAACTGTGAATAACTGGGTTTGATTCAATGAAAACGAATAGTCGAATAGTATTTCAGATCGACTCGCAGCAGATCTAATCATACCTTCAGACGTGTACACAGTTGAGGATACCGGCGTCTTCAGCCACATTTCGCCTGGAAACATTATTTTGTTACTTTTTTATCAATATTTATAATATAACAAAATAAAATGAACTACCTTGCGTAGTTGTCGTGGACACACTGTGATCTCCCACGTAGCCAAAGTCAACGGTGACAACGGGAGAAGTGACGGAAATGGTGGACAGTTGGGGGTTCAGAGATCTGAAAATGGCTCGAGTCGCCATCTCTTCATTGTGCACAATCCCTCACTTGCTCAAGTGACAATAAAGTGTGCAAAATTAATGGGTATTGTTGGTCTACCTCGAAGAGTAAACGGGTGAGCAACTATCCGCTCCATACGTATCACTGGCAACATCGAAACCGGCCGCGTAAATCTTAGGGAATCCGGGCTGCAAAGGCTATCTTTTATTTGAAGTGATCCAATACAAACCGCAAATGTTCCCGTGAATCCGTAGAGAACGAGGTTGTTCTCGCTGGTCATAATCGTGTGGAGTCTATCTGTGATGTGCGCCCAGAGATTGCTTCCCGCCTCGAGAATGGAGACGGGAGACCCATAGTTGGCTGGAATTATTAGAACAATCAATATAATTGAAAAAAATAAACAAAAACTCACGAGCTTTAGCGCTGACGACGTAGAATACGAATTCGTCCGAGTTGCCGAAATTGCGATGCAGCGTGTAGTTCTCGCCGGCCTCAAATCGTTCAATTTAAAATATTATACCTTTTTTTAAAATTAAATACAAAATGTTACCGGTAGCTGAACGCCCTCATCGGCGGATGAGATGTTACCGAAGATTTCTGCGAAACTGAAAAAAATTTAGTATTTTCAGTGAAAAATGAATCGACTAACGTCACGATTGGTTCTCCATTCTGTGCCACTTCAATGTGCCAGTATGACTGGTCCACGTAGATAGTGCAGCCATCGTCACAGTTGAATGGAGCCTGGAATAGTTATTTTAATTATTTACATAAACCAATCAAAGAATCCTAGTAAACTCTAACCGAGGAGAGAACGAATAATGCGAGAATGAAATAGAATCATGAAGAATGAAGAGACCGATTTTTCATTCTGACAGCTCCCGTTATAGACTCACGTCATTGTCATAGAGATCGCCTTTCTGAAGCACCTCCGAGAAGGGGAAAGTCACTCGCGCATCTGCAATATTTTATTGATTTAGAATGGACGTAAAAGTAAATATTTTTTTAAAAATCATTGCAAACTCCGAATCGGCAGGATTAGCTTGCTTTTATTTTTAATGCATTCGTAAATCGTCTGAAGACGACTCACCAGCGGCGACCAAAAATCCTAGAAGGGTGGAGATAATTCCAATGGAGTGCATTCTTGAATAGAGGCTGCTCGGGATGCTCTGTGATCTTATAAGGAGCGCTGTCTTATCGAAGAAATGATGCACAACTCTTTTCAGACTCTTTTTTTACGACCGACATCGTCTTAGTCATCAATCTCGTATTCTCGGAAACCATTAGATCGCGTCATTTTTCATTAAATATTTATTGTTAATGATTGCCGTATTCTGCTAGGAACCTAATTTGACTTTAAAAAAGGTGAACAAGTGCTTGCAGCATTTCCAGCGAAAAGATTGGAGAGATGATTGCTCATGTTTAATGTGTTTTGATTGTACTTTCATATCATCAACATCATGCATAGATATTGTTTTCAAACAAACATTGCATCATTTTTGAATTGAGTATGCGCTCGACCCGAAAGAGCTCGACTTTGATGCCGAATTCTTATCAGGCATCGCTTCAATCAACCATCGAACCGCGCCCAGAAAGAAACGCGATCGAGAGACCAAATGAAGATCTTCCCTCTCGATTTTATTCTTGGCGCAAAAGATGGTCGAGATGTCTTCAGGAATAAACCCGAACTGTGAATTGAATCTCAATCCGATGAATAAACACACTTGCAAATTTTTAGTGAGTTTGATCAAACCATGAACGCCTTACAGATAGAGTTCGAAATACGGGTAATCGTCTCTTCATTTTAAACACTATCTCACCGGTCAGAGAGGCGAGAGAGCACGTGAACTGAAGAGACGATTACCCGTATTTCGAACTCTACTTACAGAGTATTCCACTATCCGGGCGATTTCCATTATGATTTGCAAATGCTTTCCAGATCAGCCAATTGCATACATTAAATGCATTTGAAAAATTTTCTATCTCAATGTTATCCAGTTAACCCTTAAACTAATTTGACTAGTTTAAAAGTCATTCATCAAATTAATAATCACCCACTTTTCAATTATCCCTATCCATTCCCTCATTCTCGCTCTTTTCTTCCCTCAAATGCGGTCGATTCTCCTTCTCTTTGTCATCTTCGTCTCTGTCAATGCCATTAACTATGTGAGTTCCCATATAATTTTGGACTTCTTAGGCTTCGTTTCATTGTCTCTGAAATTATGTGTAAAAAAGTAGTTTATCGTAATTAGAGTAGTTGGATCGAAACTTACGTGAGCTAGACAATATCCGGCAATTGAATGAAGTTTCTCCTTGAAGGTGAGTGTGCGTGGTCGAGTGAGCTGCGTGGCGACTGAGAGTGGAGTCACTTTTATTCGCAAAATGAAGGATGCATTAATTACAATCTGGGAGTACAATAGTACGATATATTCCTTCGATTGTTCTGAGAATTAACGATATTCTTCCAAATCGATTCTTCACGTGCGGAGCGCTTACTTCTCAGAATATTTCTCTGATTTCTCTAATTCTCGAATTGATTCTCAAAATATATTTTCGTAATTAAATTCTCGTAATGCTTCTGAGAATGAGTGATCAGTAATTCTTTGAATTATTGATTCTCGTGTTATAATTAATGATCGAATCTGCTAAAAATATTTAGAGTGCACTATCCTAAATTGTTTCCCCCAATTCTATGCAGTAGTTCAAGTAGTGCGTCACGAGATTATTGAATTCAAATCGAAGTTCCAATCTGCATTATTAACACTAGGGTTGTTTGTTCGGTCATTCGTGATGATTGACTGCGCGATTAAATAAATTCGCAGTGGATGCTCGGCGCTAGTAATGTGGTGCTCATATTTTTTGTAAATAGAGCCGAAGCCCGAATAGCACAGTTATGTGTGTATCATATTGAAAACCATCACAAAAAAATATTTTTCTCGCTGAATCTAACAATTCGATTGCTCAATTTTTTTCAACTTGCGCTACCCGTTTTCATTGAGTCAGCTCCAGTGAGTGTTTGTCTGAATAACTTTATTTTAAAAAAACAAGCAAACTCCAAAATCGAGGATCAGTATGGTGAGGGAAGTATGGTGGGAAGAACCTCGAGAAAGGAAGAGGGTGTGAATGGCAGATGCAAAAGTCTCGGCACGTCTTTGGTTTTTGGTCCAGCCTTTTCTCGATGAGTACTGCCTCCCTACCATTCTCAATGAGATTTCTCATTCCCCACTCCCCTCAACACTCAGAGCGGTTGTTGACTGGGCCAAAAATCGAGTTCCAAATTCTCTTCTCACCTCTCTCGTCCCTTTCTTTCTCCTGTGCGTCCGTGATTTCCCTAGCCCATTTCCCGTGATTTTGCCTGTGCCTTGTAGAAATTTCACTGACGTGCAGTTAAGGAACTTTCGCCTTTTTCAGTGATTGTTGAAAATTGTGAAGGTTTATTTAGATGTTTTCCGAGATTCTCATGTCAGCCTCAGTCGCGTGACCTCAGATGAAAAAGGTCTCTTCTTCGTTGAAGGAAAGCATAAAGAGGTCCGTTTTTCATATTATTTGTTTCAAAGCTATTGTTTAAATTATTAGGACCAATTTTATGTGCACATTGAATTTCCTTGCTCCAGAATTCAGGAATGTGATTTTCAAGATTTCAAAAAAAAGTAAGTGCCGAATTCATGGATAATTTTAACGAACTCTCAGTTGTACCTACTACAAAAAAGAGTATTATGTAGTAACATTTTCTCGAGGAACAATTGGGGATGGAAATGTAAAATACTCAATTCCAAACAGATTCAATTATCAGGATGTCAAGAACAAGGTACAATGAGTTGTTTTCAATTGAGTCAACGTCGAACAGTACGTTTTGACACCACCGAAGTTAGGCACCTCTATGTTTTTGGCTCAGTCATTTGTCCCAGAGTTTTCCTTCCTTATTCCTCACTCTCTGTGAATGTCCTTTGTAACATGGGTCCAGTGGTTTTAAAAGTTATGTTGGTAATGTCATTCGACTGCTGACGATATTATGAATCTTTTCAGAAGATCTTCCCTCTCGATTTCATTCTTGGCGCAGAAGGAGATCGAGATGTCTTCAGGAACAAACCTGAATTGTGAATTGAACCTCTATCCGATGAATAAACCACACTTGCAAATATCGAAATACGATTACCTGCGCATCTTAACCAATTCGTGATTTTCTTTCAGACAATAATTTAAACTTCCTAATTCTTGTTGATTCCGTTTCAAAAAATTTCCTCATTATGTTTCGTTAGTCTGGCTATTTGAAAGATTCTGTAATTTTTCTTTAGTGCAAATCATTCCTAACCTAAAACCTAATGCCCCCAAAACCGAATCGCCACAACGACGACGGACCTCCACCACAATCTAACGAAGATAAATGATAATGTATTTCCCTTAAACCTGGTGGATAAAGAATTGAATTGAATTGAATTGAATTGAACCTTCAAATCAACTAATTTGCAAATCATTAATCTAATTAATAATCTTTTTCAATTATCCCCATCCATTTTCTCATTCTCGCTCTTCTCTTCCCTCAAATGCGGTCGATTCTCCTTCTCTTTCTCATCTTCGTCTCCGTTAAAGCCAACACTTTTGTAAGCATTATGTAGTAGCGTTATCTGCAGATCATTTCTCCATTAAAATAAGAAAACCTGCTGAATAATCCGAAATAATCGCACTTTACAATGATTTAGTCATCAATGTAATGCATTTGTTATGGATAGAAAACGTGTAAAAAAATTGCTGAAGTAATTGCTCGATTTATTTGATGTGACTTTCCAATGGATTGAAGATTTTCCATTGAAGGCAAGTGTGCGTGGTCGAGTCAGTTGCATGGCTACTGAGGATGGTGTCGCGTTCATCCGCAAAATGAAGGTTGCCCTAATTGAAATATGGGAGGATGACTCTAACGATATCTGGCGTGAGATTTTATATTTCTTCCTGTGATATTACAATAATTTAATGTAACTATGCTTTATAATAAAATTTTCAGGATTTGGTGATGATCATCAGAGTAAAGGGCATGATGGAATCTCTGATGAGAAAGGTCTCTTCGTCGCCGAAGCAGAGGATACTGAGGTCACATTTGCACATGAAATTGTTATTTTTCATTCAAGTTTTTTAAAGAACAATCCAATTTATTATATGAAAATTCAATTCCCTTGTTCGAATGCTGAAAAATGTGATGATACCGAATTTAAAGCCCAGTAAGTTAAGTCTGTTAAGTAACTGTTAAGAAAAACATTCTTGATTTTGGAAATCATCGAAAAAATATCTAGATGCAAGAATCATCCGCGACGAGTGTACTACATGGCCAGGGATAGATTGGATATTCCGATACGTTACAACTATGTGAATGCTAAGGATAAGGAAAGATACGAAATAGTAGTCAGTGGGCATGATTTTTTTCCGCTTATAATTGAAAGATATTTTCCCGTCGCAACATGATCAATAATCACGTTGCAACGCTTCTCAATACTTATATCTGAATAAATCGTGCTTTTCGGATAACAACGTGAACCGATGCTAAATGGAAAAGGGCCTGATGACGATGATTGTAATCCTTGAATTTCAGAAGATCTATCCTCTCGATTTCGTTCTGGGCGCTAAAAATGGTCGAGATGTCTTCAGGAACAAACCCGAACTGTGAACGTCGAACCGATGAATAAACCACACTTTTGAAAAAATACAGTTGACATTCATTCTTACCATTAAACTATCGTAACCATATCATCATGGAAACTAGCTATGTCGACTATCTAGCTAACAGATAATTAGAATTAAAACGCGTTCACTGTAACAGCGGGACCGGGGTGGCACGATGGTTCAAAATGCTCCGATCGAGCTGAAAGTTTTTGTGGGTACTCCCTAGGGGTAAGGTATGTTTCCTGCAAAATTTCATCTTGATCCATGTATATCATGCATGAAAAATGAAAATCAGTTTTTTCCATTCGGTAGAACATCAAAAGAAATGTCCAAATCCAAGTTTTTGTGAATTTACGACAAATTTGCATACAGTATCTAGTTGCGTAAAAACCACATTTTTCAGCAGTTTTCATAGCTCAACCACATCAAGATGTTATTTGTACGGAAAATGCTTATTTTTATTAGATTTGTTGTAAGTTCACAAAAACTTGGAATTGGACATATCTTTTGATGTTCTACCGAATGGTATATCACTCGAGGGCCAAAACTGATTTTCATTTTTCATGCATGATATGCATGGATCAACATGAAATTTTGCAGGAAGCATACCTTACCTCTAGGGAGTACCCACAAAAAATTTCAGCTCGATAGGAGCATTTTGAACCATTGTGCCACCCCCAAGTTAGGGGTGGCGCGCTCTTACAGAGAACTCGTTTTAAGTTATCACAGAAATTCAACGAACAAATCACGATTATTGTTTACTGTTTATCAAGAAATGGCGTTACTAAGAAAACAATAGTGAAAGTATTAAATATTAGTAAGGCTCTTTGTCGAGAATGTTAGGATTAATCGATTCTTCAGATTCACACTTGTGTCTCCTTCTCATTGTTCAAGTGCTTCGTACGAATATTCTCGGCGTGCCGATTCTAAACAATCGAAAACAGATTAAATATTGATAATATAATTATAAATAATGATTGATAAAAATATTTTCGAAAACTCACGTATCGAATGGCCTTGTTCGCAAACTTCATCTTGAGCATTAAAGAAGGAAGCGATTGAGTGCAAATCTTGTATTTTTGCTCGATAAGATCTGCAAAAACAGCAATTTTAATAAGAATTCAGCCTTCTTTTAAGAGTTAAAACTTACTAAATTTCCGGATCAATCTCGTCGCGATAACTCCGACATTGTACCTCTCGGGATGCTTCTTGCGAATGGCTTCGACCGCTTTCGCATCGGCGAGGAAGGGAAACGCCTTCTCCACTTTTTCGGCGACTGTAGGAGGTCGTTCAGCAAGTTCCATTGGATGGGAGGGAGCCTGAAGAATATTTGATATTTCGTTTTTTTCTTCATATTTAGAAGAACATTGAAGTTACACTTACCATTGGCGTTTCTTCATTGTTATTCGGGACGGTTTGAACAACATCCTTCTTTTTCAGGACTTCTTGAGCGGTCCTTACAAGCGCTCCTTGCTTGCGCACATCCTGGCTCTTCATCAGGCAACCGGACTGAAATTCAAAATTTAATGAAATATATATTATTTTCAGAATGTTAATAGAAGAAATCTATGCTGCTTACGTTATGATCGTGATCCAGAGTGCACAGATCGTTTCTTCTAGGAGCAATGGGAACAGCGACGCTGTAGACCTGAATTATGAATTGTGAATCCGGCTGTCAGGGCAAAGATTTCGACTCTTCATTTTGAGTTCAGTAGCAGGTTTTTTATTCTGGCATCCCTAATTGTGATGGGTGATCTTCTAAGAAAATAAACATCTCACCATGAGTCCATTGATGTTCACTGCTCTGCTGTCGCTCGTTGATGGGAACTGATTGTACTGGACTGACGGCTGAATAAGCTGGAGTGGCATAGGGAGGCGAACGATTGGTTGAATCCAGATGATTGGAGACGAAGGAGGAGAAGCGTAGCAGTGAGGAACAGCTGAAATGATTCACGTTGGTTTTCTCTATAATTTTAGATCAATTTACCATTGTGTGCGGGCAAGCAAGCGTTTATGTAGGTCGGGAACTGATGAGGATAAGGCATGACTACTGCAATTGAGAATATTTGTGAGATATAATTACGGGTTGTGTTCGGGTGGAGAAGTGAATAAGCGTACCATGAGGTAAGGTGAAGTGAGTGGAGACGTGGTGACGGAAATGCATATCAATTGCAGAGAGTGGAATGATGGAGGTAGCAGATCGGTAGCTGATAATCGAATGATACTATGCCCTTATATATAGACTGAGCCATCCGATCTACTTCGCTCCAGCCATCCGACCCCATGTCGGGAAGCCTTTCGTTTACAACATGGTCATAAAGGTCAGACGTTCACCATTTGACCATCCCCTGTGGCTGCCTTTCGAAGGGCCTTTTCAATTGATCGAAAAAATCAAACGATCGTTCCAAGAGTTCACCTTCCTATTCGAGATGGATAATGAAAAAAGAGTAGCTAGATGGGAAAATCTGATATGCAGAGGACAGACCAGCAACTGTGCAATTAATTGCTGAAATCATGCGATTTTTTTACTTTCTTTTGTTTTAAAAATAACCAGGCACTTCTGAAAAAGTTAAAAAGGTAAAAAAAGAGCGTTTGAATTGTTTAATTTTCAGATGAGTAATATTCATGAGTTGAAGTTTTCATTCTCGTTAGTTGGCAATATTTGTGGTGCAAAGCGGGGCAAGATCAGTGAACACTCTATCTCTCCATTGAGTGCTTATCTGTGCGTGAGTGTTGCTGTTGCGATTTTATCAGCGCTATCTCTTCATCGTAAAGACGGGCATCTTGTAGTCCCGCATCTTCCCAACAAGAAATAACATTGACCCATCTTCCCTTCTTGTTTTTGTTGTTGTTTTGATATTTTTTCTCATAAAAACAATGTTTAATACTAACAACAATAACCACGGCTGCCCGCTAGCCCAGCGATTAAACCGTTCCGCTGGTATTACTCGTAAAGGTCGTCCACCGCGTGGTGTGGCCGAGAGAGTATGGGGCAAGGAGAGAGCAGGGCGAGAGAGAGAGAGAGAGAGAGAGAGAGAGGGTGCGCGCTGGCGCTACGTAGTTTCATCGATGTCTGCACTAACTGTTTACGCCTATTTTTGTTATTCTTATCGCGGGCCGATTTGCGCCGCAACCGCCGGCAGTTTGCTAATGAAAAATGCCACGCTCGATTCATCGATTTTCTTCGACCACTAAAACTTTACGCGTAAGCGAATTGCGCTGCCTTCGCGTTTCACGCTGTGCTTATTCACAAATCGATCACGGCCGTTTCGCATTATTTGTTCGCCGGTTCAATGACGAGTTGGCGAGTGTTCGGCCCTGACTCGAGTGCTTACGTGCACACTTTTCACTGTGTTTTGCGTTCCAAACGGCGATTATTTATCAGTATTTGTCATCATTTACAATATACACAATAATTAATTTGAGTATGGGCGACGGCGCTCAGTACTCAACGAGCACTCGAGAGCCCATTGGACTACCGTCGATATCCACGTTTACGCCCCTTCTCAACAGCAACAACGCCAACAATGGCTTCCGAGACCAGCACAGGTCCATTACAGTCACACATTTTCCGGGGCCAAATTTATTCAGTGAACGAAAACTTAAACAATGGTGGTCTGAAAATGTATAATATATAAATTGGTACCAGAGAAACCGACACGAGTGGTCCGAAAAGGTATGATTCCAGCACATTCCATGCATTTTTGTTAGATATCCATCTCCCCGTTGGACTGCGATTTACACGTCGATAATTGCGTGTTCTATGTAGTATTAGGCTGGGAATGGAATAAATAAAATTTGGAGACTACAGCCTGAAATTAAGAGAATATTTGCTGTCCAGTCAATATCGCGGTACGCTGCAAATTCCAGTGCGTACTTTGGGTCAACGCGCGCGATAGAGATAATCCCTATCGCTGACGTGCAATGGCATCACAAAAGAACCTGATCATATTGTTTTATACATTTTCATTATGAACTGGGAAAGAAGAATATCTAGTAGTTGGAAACAGATATCCACAGTTACCAAGGATATTTTGAACTTTCGAAAAAAAAATGTAGTGGTCTGATAACCGGCACGGTTGAAACGAAAATGAATGATTTATTTATATTTTCACAATTAATTATATAATATTTGCAGTCCTCGTTTCACGACCACCCAACACACGACCCATACGACGACCAGCACCAGCAACAGCAACAGCAACAGCAACAGTAACAGCAATTCGGCTGCAGCAGCTGCAGACTCGAATTCGCGACCCTTCTCGGCATCGATTTCATTCGCGCCTCTGTCAGCGAATGCGTCGAAACTGCCGGTGATGCCCAAGAGGGACGGGTTCGTTATTTTTATTCATTTATTTTTTTGGAATAGTTACTGTACCTCTAAATCAAACTTTGAAGCATTGATCTTGAATGATCTGTAAAGAATGAAGAGGGCCATTGAAGAGATGTGCAAAAATTCGCAATTCTGCTAAATTTTGACATGAAAGATGCGTTATAGTTCGATAACTAAGAACAACTGTGTACTAAGGTGTATAGTTTACCACCAGTTGACTTAGTTATTCTCCTCCTGATATTGAGTCGTACTACATTTGTAGTTACACGCGTGGGAACGAGAATGGATTTGTAGTGTGGGAATCGAGCTGACGAACAATTTCAGCTCCAAATTAGCTCAATTTTGTAAATTTAAATAAATAAATAATAGCAGACCCTCATATCCGAGTCATTCCACAACCATCTACAATCCGGAACCCGTGCCTCTGGGGAAGAAGAAAGTGGTAGGTAGTGTTTATCTATTTTTTAAGAGTATTTGAAGAATTTATCTATTTCTGAAGAGTATTCTGAGAACTCATTATACAAGGTATTTGTTACGTAATATCACGGTCATGCTAGACACAGACAGCATTCTTGCGAAATGTTTTGAAACACTTTTTTTAAAATTCGTTGTAGTCTGTGAGATTTCTACAACAATGAGTCTTTGTCGGTGACTAATAACATTATGCATCTGGACATTTGGACTTTCATTTCAATAATATAATCGAGCTACTAATTAAATAAAATGAAGGTGAGCCCTCTGAAGAAGCACTCTCCGATACCGAAGAATGGACCTCCTCCAGCGAAGAAAATCGCCCTGACTCCCCTTTCTCCGCCCAAAAATGGTGAGTACAATTTTTTCAAGTTCCGAAATAGTACGTCTAAAGTTATCTAAAAATGTCTGGGCGAAAATACATTGTCCAACTGAATGATTACAACTGCGTCAATCGGGTTGTTTTCACCTTTCCAAGATATTATGATAAGGTTGTGACGTTTTTGCGCTCTAAAAAAACGCAGTAACAGGTAAAATGATAATTCCACGAAGTATTACTACTCCAAACGCTCTCTCGCTTTCCCATGCTCTATCATTTTAATGACCACTTTCCCGTCGCCGCAATTAGTACTACTCTCTCTCTCTCTACTAGCCTCGCCCCAGCTACTAATCCCTCTTGAGAGTGCGCAAAGGGGGAAGGGTGAGGGAGGGGAGATTGGATGAAAGATAGTCTCACAGAGCGCTGGGACTGAATCACCCTAGCAACCCCGCGCGCGATACTGCGCGAGAATGAGTAGAATAGCAGGAAATCAACGGGGGGGGGGGGGGACAACGGAGACATTGTGAAATTGTAATGGGGTTCGTGAGCTTTCCAAAGAAGTGTGTGAATGATGCAAAAACAAACAAACTGTTCTGATGTACCGGGAAGTTATCTCGAAAGACTACGTTCAAAATTGAAAAAAAATCTTTCTCTGGAACATGTATGTTTCACTGCGCACATGTATGACGTGCGGTAACCCACAATTCAATTTATGGAGCTTCTAGAGATAATAAACTCACACAATATCATGTATTCGTATAATAAGATGAATGTAGCTGGCTAGTTAAGGCAGAATAAAATAAAATAGTAAATGATACAGATTTGAAACGTCGTATATTAAGATAAATGTATTGCTGGCTAGTTCATACAACTAAAATGTTAAATCGAATTTCCCAGGTTCAAACGGCAGCGGCAGCGGCGGAGGCGGCGCCGCCGCGTCCGGAATGCCGGCGCTCGAGGCGGCCCTCCGGTCGCCAGTCGACGCGGACGCGCGACGAATGCCCGCGCCCCCTCCCGGTGCCATCATGGGCGCCACCTCCCAATCTGGCCCACTACCGATGGCGCCCCGAGGAGGACCTCCCACGATGCCGCCTCATCAGGGCAGACCGCAAATGGACATGTCCCTCGATGGACTGATACCGTTCAATCCCAATGAGGAGGGAGGGATGATGCAAAGTGAGTGCGATTATTGACATTTTTATTTGTGAAATCGAGGAGGTGAACATCCAAAGAAAAAAAAGCAAATTTTGATTGCTGGTTGCTGGTTCGCTGGTTTCTCAGTTCGCACGTGCAAGTCAGAAATATGTGAGATTCAGGAATAAGTTCAGGGAATCGTGAATAGAGATCACTAATCAAGATTGTGACGAGAAATTTAAAAAAAAACAGAACACTTTATTGGCAAACGAACATGTATTTATCAAAATTCAGACCAGCCGACGTCGAATGGCAACAATGGATATGGATACGCACCTTCACCGTCGAACGGACACAGGGGATATTTTGGAGGTTGGCAATGAATTATTTCGATGAAGTACAAGTATGCCTGGCCAGAATCCTTCTGCTGAGACCATATTGGAACTGTGAAGCACATATTTTTCTGGAGGAAATTTCTGGATGAAAAAATTTCGTTGCGGTGTTTGATTAATCGAAACAAATGTCTACTAAACCAGTTTATCTGAAATTTGAAACGATGCTATTCCTGGGGAAAATGTGAATAATTTCGAATCACTGCAGAAACGCCTCGCGACTCTCCACTCACGACTCTAGCACCGCTCGAGCCATGTGAGTTTACGTTTCAAAATGTCCATATATTTTCAATATTTCGTTTTTCGATGATTACTATTTCTGATGCATTCGAATCGATAATAAATAATTAATGGCTGATTATCTCATGACTTGTTCCCGTTTAGAGAGTAGGCATTACAGTGACGACATCGTTTTCGACGCATTCCCCCGTGCAGCACAACGGCAACAATTCGTACTTCTCAGGTATTCTTATGATTCATGAAACCGGAACTAGGACGGATGATAACTATTTAGCAATATTTTCTCTGACAGAACAGTTTCCCTCGGCTAAAAAATCTTCATAGGACCTAGTGCCGTGAAACCAGGCAGTTCGTGTTCCAGTGTCATCGTGCTCACTGGCACAGTGCTTTCTAATTCTTCTGCATTGAATTGTGGAAAAAATTCTTTATCTGATTTACTTTGAATTACGAAAAAAACATGGTCAGACTGGTCGAATCCCTCACTGGCCTCTCCAATGGCCCTCCCACCACTGAACACGATATTCAGTGGCCACTCCAATATGGGTGAGCACTTCTCTTTTTGAGATTTCATTCGAAGATAGGGCGCAATTAGTCGTTAGAAATACTCTCAAGGTAACTTTCCGTACTAAGGAACTTTCGATTACCACATGACACTGTAAAATCGATTGGATGGGGTAGGCAATCGAGAATGAAGAGTCGATAGATAAAAAACATTTTTAAATTTGCAGACCAACCGCACTCTTCGCAGTTCTCCTCCTCGCCCATATCCGTCTTTTCCGGTAAATTTTATTCTCATTTTTTAAATTATTTATCTTTTTGGCCGATCCCATACATACTTTGAGTTTCACTGGTGAGCCAAGTATGCTGCAGCTGCAGCGATATTAGTTGTAGCAAATTAGTTGTAGCAATAAAAAAATTAATCAAGGACATCGGGATTCTTTATTAGTGGTAATTTTTAAATCATTCTAAATAGACCACTCTTCAGACCCCTCTCCCTCGGCCTCGCTCCTCTCCATCTCGCTCCCTCCTCCTCATCAGCAGCAACAGCAGCAGGCGGCTGCTGCAGCACGACCGCAGTCGAGACCGGCCGCCGATTTTGGGGTGAGTAATTGGGATCTCGATTGCCTACTTTGAAATTTATTACTATTGAGAAAATCGAGATTTTTGTCACGTATGATTGTGTTTCATCGAAGTTATAACTAAGTGAAACATCCAAACCTGTAGTATCAATCTCATCACTGAGTAAATAATCACCATTCTCTGTAGCACTACTCGGGTCCACTCTCCCATCAGTCGTCCTCGTCGATCGTATGGGATGAACCCCCTCCTCCTCCCACGCCCACCACGACGACCACTCATGCAGCCATGCAGGTGAGAGTGGAGCTACTTTTAGCAAGTTCAAGACGTGCGCATGAACCGGCAAACGTAGAGCATGTAGTTTGTCCCCAACACCTCTCCACGGTTTTCGGACAAATCGTTGCAATCGTAAATTATCGGGAATCCCGCAGACATCTCATTCCCCTCTAATATCCATGAATTCAATACAGGCCACGACCCATGCAGTGCCGATGGGCGGAGGAGGCGGACACCCAAAGTCGGGCTGGACGGGCGGAGTGTTACTGGTATGTTCATGGTCTCTACTCGGATAAATAAAATATTTAAATATAAAATTAAATTTATTTATGCTTGTAGAACCCAAGCTTGGCGCAGAAGGAGCAGAAAGATATGCGCCGTGTCAAGGTGCTTCCGGGCTTTGAGGTAATTACATATGTTTTTCATTTACCTATAGCTTGAAAATCGTATACCCATCTGCTCCTATCTCACACAATCTCGTAGATGACTGTTTAGGCAGTTTTTTACAACACATTTTTGTATTATAATTGATCGTAGAACAATTCGAATCCGGAAAGTCTTACAATACCTTCAGAGTCCGCAGAAGGAGGAGAAGGAAGATCCAGTTGCCTGCTCGAAAATCCATGCGATTCTCGCTAATGCAAAGGCCGCGGAGAGTTATGGTGAGATTTTTTCGATTCTCAGCGAGTTTGTGAATATTACAGCAATACTTTGAAAGAAATACTCTGGATAAGTGTATTTATTGCATTTATTTATTGCAATAATTGAATATAATAAAATTTAATTATTTGCAGAAGAGGCTCGGAAGCAAGCGGAGCTGCGCGGTGAGCCCATTCCTCCTCCTCCGACTGCGATGAGAGCAGATGTGAAGATAGGAGGAATAGGGAAGGGAAAGGGAAAGGGAGCAAGAGAAGCGGAGAAGAGAATGGATGAGGATGTAAGCCATTTATTATTGTTAATTGTAGATAGCCTGTCTTGCACGGAGCAAATACCGATATCGCTAGTGAGCTATGTCCAGTTAGTGAAACATATTTGTCGCGCTTCTAAATTGCAAAGTGTGCGTGCAATAAGAGATATTCTACAATAGTACAATTTTAACTTCATAATGAACGAGGAATGAAGCAATTTTTTTTTTTTACTTATTCGTACACTGCGCTTGGAACAAATCGAAACACGATGTCGATATGAAGCTATGCCCAGTTAGTGAAACACAACCCCCGCAACTGTGTGTGAGCGGAAATACGATCCCGCGTGAAAATAGGTATCCGCGGGTCTGTGTTGCTCTCACGCTACAACCCCTGTTTAGGAAATATGTTGCATTAATTCAATCGAAAAGAATAATAAACATAAATATGTTTTATTGAAAAGTTTATTCCAGCACGAGTCCTTTGAGCGGCGAGAGAAGAAGCGGATAGCTCAGAATGAGGCGAGAAGGAAGAAGAGAGACGCACAGAAGGAACAGCAGGACAGGATGAAGGGTACGATTGATGTTCATTACTACAGTCGTCACAATGTTTATTACTATTACTATATTTGTAGCTACAGTTGTCTCTTTTTTGCTTATCTCTAGTACCTCTGATCAAGTGAGAGCGCATGACTAATGTGTGACCTAGAGACGGCTTCTTCTTCTTGTTTGCGTAAATGATTCTGAAAACATTTATCAAGATTTTTGCGCTAATATTAAACACAAAGATGATTTTCAAATATTCTAATGATACGAAATGAACGCCACTGAAATTCTCAAAAGAATCAATCGGAATATGAAGATCCTTTGCAGCCGAAAGCAGCCATATCGGTCTCTATCCTGTGCACGTGCAGCAGCAGCATCCGCCCTACCACCACCATCCCCATCCGAAGCAGCACCTGCAGCATCCTCATCCCGGCCCTCATCCGGGTCCGCGACCCATTCAGCAACCCCTGCTGCAGCTGTCCATGCAACAGCAACCGATGCGGCAGCTGGTCGAGAGCTCGGAGGTGAGGAAGGATTCGAAAAATTGGAACTATCGTGCAATTCAAATGCTCAGCAAACTCAATGTGCTGGTTATCGTATTGATTGTCTGGGAGAGAGATGAAGGTAGGGGGGGGGGGGAGAGAGCAGGTACTCTGGTTTCCGTTCACTAATAGTTTACTAATTAGTGTACGGGAAAAAACAGAGTAGATCACTAGCCTCCTCCCGGCTTCTTCCTCCCTCCTCTCTCAGTTCGTCAAAGGTCAGCTACACGTGGAACTAAATCAGCGCCTATATGAAAACGCTATCAAATCAAGGGGATCATTGCCAATATTGAACTCGCAGGCACCTTGGACAATCTCGATTTTTTCTTCTTTTCAGGCCAGTTGCAGTGTGACGGCCTCGATCAATGCAGTGGTCGCGCGTCTGGACAAAGGGTGAGATTTCAT
Organism: Pristionchus pacificus; assembly: GCA_000180635.4. Classification (NCBI taxonomy): domain Eukaryota; kingdom Metazoa; phylum Nematoda; class Chromadorea; order Rhabditida; family Neodiplogasteridae; genus Pristionchus; species Pristionchus pacificus. The sequence continues at coordinate 14,522,383 of CM026577.1, forward strand.
TGACTACATTTTAAACTGTGAATTCGAAGGGAGAGTTGTGTTTCAGAACTTGTACGAAAGCCTGCTCGAAATGTTTTCTTTAGTAGACAGAAAAGATCGTGTTTCGAGAAAAAAACGATTCTGCTTGACTATTATTCCTATCTCGAAATTTGTCGTCTAGTTCATGTTGATGACAGACTTTCATATACTCCACAAAGATCGAGAAGCAGATTCTGAATGATCAATTCGTGCTGTAGATTCGAATAATTCCAATACTTCCTTTCAGTGCCCCTCACGATCCGTCCCGAACATCCTCAACGTCCTTCAACACCTCCACGGCTTCCTCCTCATCTGGAGGTAAATTCTGCTCATCGTCTATTGTGATTAGGGGTGGCAAATAAAAAAATACTCTCATCATGTCTCGTTCTCTCTCACAGCTTAGCCCCCATAATGATGATTAGGGATCTCGAAGAAACGGTGTGAAAAGAATCCGTCTCATCATTCCTTGTGCTCTCTCACAGTTCATCGCTGCGAGAGTGCAGGCAGAATCAAGATACACATTCTTTAACATGGCAGCTCTAATAATGATGTCCATTCAGCAGGGGCAGCAGGCCCCAGTGGGTCCCAACTAGAGTTGTCTCACGACCGTAAAATCGCTTGACGTGAATATTCCTTATTTAACCTTATTATTCAGCAGCACCAGCCGGTGGTGATCATCCGTACTCCGAACTGCGCGCTGCGATGCTGGCGGAAGAAGTCCCACTGGTGATCAGCAGGAAAGAAGTGAGAACAGATTAGTCATGAAAAATAGATCCTATTCTAAACGTAGTGATCAGGTTTGAGACAATATTATCTAATCAGTTTTCACTAGTTATTATCCAGGAGATGTCCCGTTTCACGTGCTAGTTGAAGTTGTAATCGGAAGTTCAATAAAATTCTTCAGTCGTCCTCGATGCCCCACCCTCCTCCCCATCCCCCTCATCCTCCACCATCCGGAAGCTCCTCCGGAAACGCCATCGCTGCAGTGAATCCCATGGTGCGACAGCAGCAGCCGACCCTGCCGCCTCAGAAGGTGAGATCGGAATTAGGACGAGACTCATTGGACGAGAAGGTGTAACGGATCACCATTAGTGTGTGAACTAAAAATGAAAGAGCAGTGTGAGCGGCAAGACTAAATCCTTAGTCTAAAGGTGGCGTGTTGAGTCGACTTTTTGGTATTGCAAAAATTGAAATTGTAACAGATGACGATACGTTTCAGAGATTTGAGATATGGGTTATGATCCGGGAATGGCCGATTTGATTGCATTATTTTTGGGATAAAATATTTCCGATGCCACTGCGATTACCGAATGATTCCACTTGCAGCCCACGCCGTTGTCAGCTCCTCCCGCCCATCCCCACACTCACCATCCTCTCACCCCTCACCAGCTAATGAGAATGAAGCTCGTCAGTGGAATACAGAAGGCCAGAGCCGGACTGATGAAGCAGTATCATGTAAGTACTTGTTATATTTTAGTTTCTCTTATCGTTTTAACCATTGCCATAGTTGCACCGATGTTCGGGCTCGAAAGAACAAAAAAATAATCTCTTTGCGAAAAATATTGGTAATCGAATGAGAAGTTGGGAAAACTATGATCAAATGAAGAAGAATTGCAGGCCTCACTCGGCATCAATCCTCTCTCATCCAAAAGCTACGCCGATGTTGTGTTGGCGACGCGAAAAGTGGAAGCTGTAAGTTAGCTTGAACTTGCTATTTTTTCATCTCGTATTTACTTTGAAAAATGAGAGTATTATGGTGAACGCATGATGCAAGAAAAGATAGAGCTTCGATATCGGTATCAGCCGGGCCGATTCGCAATTATGCAACGTGTCTTAGGGAGAATGAGACGATCAATCCGTACAATCTTATCTTTGATCTCTAACTTTCCTCCCTTCTCAGGCACAGCAGCAGGCGGAGTGGGAGGTGGAGCAGATGCAGCGGCATTGTGCACTACTCGCGGAACAAACAAAGTTACAGCACATTACGATGCAGAGGCACTTGAAGAGAATCGCGGTGAGCGAGAGAGAGAGAGAGAGAGAGAGAGAGAGGAGATTACGGTAGTTGATATGATCAGGATACGGTAAAGAAAGAATTTATAAATAGCGGGCAAAGGAGATCGCACGCATATTATAAATTCAGTCGATTTGAATAGGCAGATTTCGGGCTGTGGATAAAACGATAAAAAAATCGTCTTGGTCTGAATATCGGGCATTGTACAAAGAAATTGTCAATTTATCAACCCATACCCTTTCTCAGAAGGGCGAGGACACAACGGATCTGCCGACGACAGCGTTACCCGGCCAGACAGGAGTCATGAGAGAGGGATTCTCGTTGAGGAGCATGAATGTGTTGGATCAGGAGATACGGGTACGATACGTTATAGTTTACTATCTATTGCATTTTAACCCGAATGTAATGCATTGGATTGCGGGACTTCGAAATGCAACGGTGGTGATTTCGTGTTTCAGAGGTGGGATATATCGGGATGGAGTCTTGCACATTTGATGTGAGATATCTAGATTGCAATTGAGAAAATAAATATGGTAAACGTGGTTTGTTTTACATAGATTGGTGGATCAGGAAAGATGGGTGCGATAGTTACGATAGTGTTTTGTTATGTTTTTGCCCAAAACAGAGCATTTGTTGTCAGTGAGATACGAAATTCAGAGGCGGTGAGTTCATGTTTGAAAATTCTTCCAATCATTCCATGAATTTTCCTTTCCTAATAAATCAATCACTGCCCTTCAGTGTCGTCGTGAGGGCATCGACCCGTCTGAATCTCGTCGTGGAGTGGCCATCGCTGCCGTGCTCACTCCCCCGTCGGCGCCCGCCGCTGCACTGAGAATGGCCGGAACGGCCGATGGACAATTGAAGACGGAGGTGAGTGGTGATGATCGGTGGAATATTATTGAAAAAAAAAACGTTACATTACTCAGGATGAACAGGAAGATGTTTAAGTTTTCACAGAAAAAGTGCAATCTCATTTCCATTCTTCTTTCGATCTCGTCCTTTCTGGCTTTTTTTTAGGCTTAAAAGATTTGGCTTAGGAACATTCTTTTTAATATTCTCTTTCTAGGCGAAAGAGACGGCAACTGCAAGCACGATGACGGACAAAGAGGAGAAGAGGGATGAGAAACCATCGAGGAGAATGATGAATGATCAGGTGGGCTCATGATTCAGAAAAGTGTGATAGCAAGGTGTCATAATAAAAATGACTCTGCGCTCTGGATTTCAATTGATACAAAGTAAATGCAATATGGTTTTCCAGTCGACTCGACCTCTGGAGCGATGCTATCTGGCGGGCGTGAAGGAATTGATAGCGGAGGGATACAGCGTGAGGGAAGGAGGTACGGTTGATGGGATGGGTGATGGGAGTACGGTGGTCATGTAGCAGTTATGCAGACGTAGTATTGTGAGATGGTAGATACATTCCTTTTTTTCGTTGACACTCAAGGATCGGGTACAATTGAATACCACTGACTCGAAATCGTTAGATAGCAGGTGTGAAACATAAATTTATTGCTCATTGTGCTCAGTCGAAAGGTAGAAAGGAAACACATTGTATCCAATAATAAGTAGTTCCGTTCGATCCTACAATTGGCCTCTCTTCAGGCATGATGGTGCGACCGCGTGAGTCATCGTCGAGGAATGGTCATCCATCGAATACCGTTCATATCGTAGACACGGACGGGAAAGTGTGGAGCGAGGGTAACCATTTTTCGTATTTGATAACTCCTCATGAGGCCTCAAGGACAAATCAAATTGTATCTCATCCATTCTGATCTATAGGAATTGTGAAACGGAAATGCTGGGACTAGCGGGGGGGGGGGGGGGGGGGGGGGGGTGACTTTTCCTAATATGTTGGGGGGGGGGGAGGGAATCCGAGTACCGTCCATTTGGTGGACACAGACGGGAAGGTGTGGAGCGAAGGTGAGCTATTTTTTGGATTTTTGATGAAACCCCTCATTGGAAACTTGGCGAATCCGTTGGAACATGTAATGCAGGGGATAAATCTTTACGGAAGGTTATATTTCTTGGATGTTGTAAAGCTGCTGATACGGAGATACCGTAATCCATCGTGAGTGATCCATCGTGCGTGAGAGTGAGCATCGTTAGGCAGCGATCGCGATTGTGCAATTTTATGACGTATTTCTCAAATTTAATTCTGTACGTCATATTCAATAAGAAAAAGTTTTAATATAATAAATAAAATTACCCTGTCGAAAAGTAACTGCGAACTAGGGACCATCATCCGGAAAATCTTTTTTTGAAAACCGGGATTTAGACGTTGATCGGTGTGCTTCGGTGGTGTCTTTTTAAAGTGCGGGAATTCAAATTTTAAGGGCAACATTTTGTTTTTTCGCTTTTATCGATTAATTTAGCTTTCCGTTTTCCAAATTTGTGATTAACTCATAGAAAATCTATCACATGTTCATCCCTCATCTACTCCATTCTGAAACGATGTTTTTCATAAAGCATTCTATTTCGGCTGCCATTTCTGTAAATGAAGTTCCCCTCTTCCAAATTTAGGTGTAATGTTATGAGGTAGGCGGTACATCTTCTATCTCAGCGTTTCAATTGATTTCTGATTATAGGATTTTAGCTAGACCTGTTTGAAGTTCGCGTTTTCTCGTGAAATCGTCGAGTTAGTTCCAATTACTTTAGTCTTCGCTCTCCGACTTTCTAAATTTTTCTCATTGTATTTCTTAGGTTAACCATTACTAAGTCACTAGTCATTCGAACTTTCGAATATTTTCGCGTTGTTCTGTAAAAGTTATGGTTGACTGAATCGAGTGAAGTTTCGGAAAACTACGTTGTTCACAGCCATTTTCGTAGATTACATTCCCGTTTCTCAAATTCTATTGAAGTATTATGAGGTGGGTGGTATACGTGCTCTGGCAACTTTTGGATTGATTTGTTATTATTGCATTTTTGCTAGACTTGTTTGAAGTTTGGGCTCTCCTATGAGCACTCCCAGTTTGTCTTTGTCTTAGCATTGCGACCAAAAATATTTTTATCCTTATTTTTATAGTTATCCATTACTAAAGGAATCGCTACCAGAAGTAGCTAAAATTTTCCTGTTGTTATGATTGACAATTCCGGACATTAGTGAGTTTTTAGATAAGCATAAATTGTTTGCGATTTCTCAAGTCCGTCTTTTAAGAGTCGAAAGACAGTTCAGAGGACATCATACTAGTGTAAATAGCACGGCCAAGTTTAAACGATTCTTAGTAGGGGGTTACGGTAAGTATTAATCATCGTCATTTCGGGCGCACGTGAAGTGTATGGCTAAAATAAATTATTTCAGAGTCCAGTACCACATCCGACTGTGTTACAGTGAAAACCAAACCAATTAAAAAATACTACAAGTTTCGATGGTGGCCCATAACTGCGAACCACAAAAAAGTCAGTCCATGATAGACAATCAATAATTGAAGAGGGGTACGGTAAGAATTTGGCTCTATCGCTCTCAATTTGATCAAACTTTCTCTTCGCTTTGCAAGCCTCGTCTTCCGTTCTCTCTCTTGCTTAATTCATGATTCTGTCATTTGTATTCATTATCCATTGATCAGCGAGTTCACAAGTACTAGCTTTGTCACAGTTAAATTATAGGGGAACGGGAGCGAAAATAGCTTTTATGAACCAATTATCTTCGCCGTTCTCTTGCCTCTTGTTGTGGTTCCGCTCGCTCCTGAGAAAAATCATGATTTTCAAATTTGCGGGGCCCTCCCCCCAACTTGCAGGGTTAGTAGTGATTAGTTATTTCACATCCGGACGGATAACGCATTGAGCAACATGGTTTGGCCCATATACGTATATCCCGTGAAACCTGAAACTAATGTGGAATACATGCTTTGATTTGTTGTAGTCGGGGAAGCGATTATCGTATTGAATGAGTAAATTCATATTCAATTCCGCCCATTGCAGCAATTCCGCACTCCTCCCATCAGCGATCGACGCAGAATGGAGTGCAGTCCCATCAGCAGAGAAGGAATGAAGAGGGAGAGGGAGGAGGAGGAGGAGATGAGAGGAGCAGTGGAAGAGGTGAGATGATGATACAGTTGTGTTCCAAATAGTTGTAATTTGAGCTAAAGGGTGATGTAATTGTAAGTAGTGAGGTGAGGAGGGAGGGGTTATATCAAGCAAGATCAGATAGTTATTGATGCCTTTAGCAGATCTTTAGAAGGTAGTATTTCCCTGAAGCGAGAATTGTATGGATGTGTCAGGTTATAGAAGATGAGAGGAACAGTGGAAGAGGTTAGTTGATGATACAGCTGTATTCCAAAGATACAGCTGTATTTGTAAGTAGTGATGAAGTGAGAGAAGATTTTAAATATTCGAGGAAGAGAGTATTGATTGATGCCAGGGTTAGATCTTAGAAGGTAATCATTTTCTGAAACGAGAATTATACTTGTGAATAAGGTTATGAAATGAAATGAGAAATGGATGCCTTCAGCTGATGATATTTCTGCGCAAAACGGGAGACATGGACAGTGAGGGATACAGCAGTATTGATGGGGCAGTTCGGAACGTAATCATATGGACTGACCGAAACAGGACATTTACGGGTGTAGTATTTCGGTGAAAATTGTGAGACATGTTAGTATTCAAGTATTTCATTATATAGCCAGATAAAATTGAGTCAGTGAAGCTCAATACCGGTTTAGTATATTGTTTGAGACTGCGAATTCGCAGGTTGGATATAATGCCGCCATCTTTCAGTGCTCCGCTCGGCTCATCGACACACGCCCGGTCCGGGCTATCACTGATATCAGAGATTACGGTAATTGCCCCTCCCCCCTTGATCTCCCCTTTGGCCTACCTGTTGGTTTATTGATTCACCCCCCATCTCGGTTGGATGCTTTTTACACCTTGTCAAGAATATCTCCTTTCCGGTTGTCAGACTTTACCCCGTTTACTCATACTTTATCCGATTGAATAATTCATATTATTTTGACTACTAACCCCTCATCACTGCCCGCTCTAACCTCGAATACCGTAACACTCAGGAGTCCGTTCCACACGACATGGTGCGATTGCGCATGCATCTCACGTTCTGTCGTTTCCTAGTTGGCGGTAGTTTCATTTTTGAATAGAAGATTTGCTTGTTTAGTTTGTTTGTAATACATCCACATTCCCAACTTTCCCATATCTCTATTAACTCCCCTACCCCTCTCTATCTGATTCAGGAAATCATTAGTTTGTCTGAGATTTATTGTTGTTTAAAACACATTTCACATTCCGCTTTATCGATCGTTCCGCTAGTTTTCCCGTTTACGCTTGTGCTCTTTCTAGCTTTAGTCACGCCCCTTTTCGAAAATCGAAGTAATTCCTGTATGAACCCAGTGTGCGCTTTGTCCCCCGTTTTCTCATCTAATCCCGTCCCCGATCTCGATAGACCAACAACCCATTTACTCGACTACCGTACACCTTCGGGGATCCCACCCGGAAGTCTACCGTAGTCGATCGATCGCTTAATTGCTCCCGATTATGGTGGTCGCCCGTAATGAGTTGTTACCTGTGAAACGAGAAATGAATACCCATCACTAGACTGGTTGTTTTTGATATAGTTGTCCGCATCGTTGTTGTGTTGGAATTGAAGCTAGTTTCTAATCAAGGATTCAGATTGTTCTTTATTTCGTTGTGAAATGCAATTATAGTATTCACTGCCTATTTTGAGATACATTGATAATAAATGTTGATCTAAATCACAAGGTCGATGTGGATAATCGTACAGTTTTCGAGCAAGCGTACTTTGGTGTGGTTACGGTAGCGTGAGATTACTGTAGATCATTTAGGGAGAGTGCTATAGTCGGGGGAGAAAGATCGATGGCCTCGCCCAAGATCCCTGAGATGTTCCTGAAGGCTCTCAAGCGGAAGCAGAGTAGTACTGTAGCCAGTGCGATATCGATCGATGCAAAGATGGCCACAGCAGAGAAACGACCCAAGAAGGAGGAAGAACCGGAAAATGAGAAGCCGGAGAAGAGTTCGGTAGGCCACTGTAGTTTTCTTTAGATTAGGCTATCATGACATTTTCATTCCCAGGATATCTGGAGCTTTTCATAGATTTCATTACTGTAGTTCTCTTTAAGTAGAGAGAGGATATCAGGTGCCTTTCATATGGTTTTCTGTACTAAAAATATGCAACGTAATAATGTTTGGCATAATTGTTCTCGTAGTCATTTGATAGGGGTAAATTCGGTTTGATAGTGGTAGCAATTTAACCTTCACCTTTCATCTTCAGGGCGAGAGCGTCAGAGAAGCAGAGTCCGTTGCTGTCGAGCCCCCAGTGGAAAATCTGATCGATCTATACTCGCTGGTCAGAGACGCAGAGTGGAAAACGGCCCTCGAAGCGGAATTCAAGAAGCCCTACATTGCGAATATCGAGAAGGAACTGGAGAAGGAGAGGAAAGCGGTGGGTGTTGATTTATTTGTCTGATCTCGAGGCGGATTTAGAGGAGTGAAGTAGCAGGAGAGATACATCCATGGTGAAATATAGAATGTGCATGAGGATTTAGGATTTCAAGGAGGCGGTGCATTGTAGACAATGTAAAATATAGAGGGATAAACGCAGGTTGAAACGTAAATACATCTTCTTGAAACATGGTTACATCTTCATTTTTGCAATACTCTCTCGCTCTTGCTTACAAGCGCGAGAACATGGTAAATGAGTACGTAACGTGTGAGGTTTTTGAGAAGGGATGATGGAAACTATAATTAGGGTGATGAAAGTTCAGCAGGGATAACATCGTGTGGAAAAGCAAATGTACGAGGTGAAATTAGGCTGGGGAGGTGCTGCTGTATTGTAGACAATAGGAATTCTAGAGGGATAAATGCTGTCTGAAACATTGACTGGTAATGTGAAGTAGAGTTGAAAAGTAAATGGAAAGTGTGTCTGGTTAAAAGAGAACTCTTGCGATTATCGAATCCTTGTTCCACCTCAGGTTCTTTCTAATCTACATGAAACATGAACCTGATCAGATCAAAATTTTCCGAATTGTTTGTTGTGAGGCGCAAACAATAGTACCAGATGATGTGGAACTTGAATATTCCAAGTGGTGACTACTATTCCCAGGATACAAATCCTTCCAATTTCAGGGCAAGACAGTGTATCCTCCTCGCGACGAGATCTTTGCTGCACTCAATATCACTCCGCTGAGCAAAGTGAGAGTGGTACTGATCGGACAGGATCCGTATCATAATGTGGATCAGGTATTGGAGTTATTATTATACTTATCATATCAGAGCATGTATCATATTATTAATAGAATAATAAGGGATCATAATGTGGATCAGATATTCATTGGATTATGGGAACTTCTTCGGGTTTTGGCCAAGTCAACAACCGCTCCGAATGTGGAGGGGGTGGGAAATGAGAATGGTAGGGAAGGAATACACTGCGCGAAAAGGCTGGGCCAAAAATCGAAGAAGTACCGGATTATGAACGGTGCTGATAGTGTAATTTTATCGTATTTTTTATCACACGTAGGTGGTTTTTTGTGAAGTCCGTTGAACTCTTATTAATTCAGCCATGGAGTGTAAACTGTGTAAGGCTTCTGAAACGTCAGTCTCTCACTTGACCGTGTCTTACGCCTCCTAGTGCTTGCCATGCAAAATGTGCACCCGATATTTCATTTTGCTGTGTTTGAAAGAATCGCTCTTGTTATTGATCTAATTGTAGGCTATTAGAAAATAGCAATCAATTATCTTCCTGATCCGATGTTTATCTTGTCTATCAGTGAACCTTGTTCTCAGGCGCACGGTCTGTGTTTCTCCGTGAAGCGAGGAGTGAAACCCCCTCCCTCTCTCAAGAACATCTACAAGGAACTGGCGACCGATATGGAGGGATTCAAGGTTTGTGCTGACGGAAATCAGGCAATGGTGTGGCTGCAATAAGATACTGTACTGATGCTGATGTGCCAGGGAATACAATGATTATATTGTTGCTTTTGAATGGAAACTATAGCGTAGTTAAAAGAAAGCTATAAAATATAGGGCAGACATGAAAGTAGAGTGTGACGGGTTGCAGTAGTGATCGATTTTTTTCAATCCAAGCAAGTAGAAGTTGCACTGGCGACTGTCGGCACTGTAGCTCTTGTAATCAGAAAGATACTCGAATCAGAAGGGTTGTCATTTCTCGTAATCTGACGGGACTCTGAAAGAGCACCTTTGCAGGCGCCGGACCACGGTTTCCTCGAGAGCTGGGCTCGCCAGGGCATCCTCATGCTCAACGCCTCCCTCACAGTACGGTAGGTGCAAGAATTTTTTTTATTTTTGAATTCCCGCCAAGAAATTGAGAAAATTGAAAAAAATGGTCATTTCCTGCAGAGCACACGAGGCGAACTCGCACTCCAAGTTCGGCTGGTACACGCTCACGGACAAGATCATATCGATTGTGAGCAAGGAAACGGTGAGTTGAGCATTGTAGTTTGTAGTTTGGTCTTTATATCGTAGTCTGGTGTATTTAGTTTGATCTTTGATGTTTCGCAGGAGGGAGTGGTCTTCCTGCTGTGGGGCGGATTCGCGCACAAGAAGGAGTCACTGGTGGACACGAAGAAGCATACGATAGTCAAGGTACGGTAGGGGGAAGGAGAGGGGGTTATGGTAGTGCTCAAGAGAAATTTAGCAAGATTTGTAGCCGTGAGCGACGTAAGGGAGTTTCTCGTTTCACGTATTTCTTTTATTGCGAGTGTTCGGGAACTTTGCGATTGGATTGGGCTAATCAGGATAAAAAAAGGGTTTAAAAAGGATGGACATTAAGAAGCATACGATAGTCAAGGTACGGTACGGGGGGGGGGGGGTTTCGGTAGGAATGGGGATGGATAACGGTTTCAATAGAAATTTAACAAGATTTGTAGTCATAGACGAAGTAAGGAAGTTCTGTAGTCTTCTTAGTGAGGCTAGTAGAGGACCAGAGGAGAAGAAGGGTAGATGAGTAAGGAAGTTTCACGTGTTTCTTTTATTGCAAGTTTTCGGGACCTTTTCGATTGAACTGAGATAGACGGCGGAAAACAATAATCCTCAATGGTCTAAGTTAACAAGAATATAAAGTTTCGGCACTTTTCTAGTTCCGAACTAGGCCCCGCCCCTCCACCGTCACAGATTCGTTCTGATCGACCGGCAGTTCCAGTTATCTTTGTGTTTCATGATTCTTATCTATAACAAGGGAGATGACTAGATTCAGTGCAATTTGGGCCTCTAGTCAGCAAATAATCCCTCGAATTATGTTTCTACGTGAATGCACAGATAGGCCAAGGATTACGGTATCTTGCCCTCATCAATATTTCTCATTCCAGACTGCCCATCCCTCTCCGCTCTCCGCCCGTCACTTCATGGGCTGCAAGTGCTTCAGCCAGGTGAATGCCCATCTCAAGGGCTACGGAAAGGAACCCATCAATTGGGGTGATCTGTGATCTTTGAACTCGCATTTTATCATTTCACCATTTGTCTCGCTAAGTATTCTTCAACATATCTTGATCCTAAGTTGCTTTCAATTTGCTATGTTTGGCCTCGAGTAAGTGTAGATTGTGATCTCGAAAATCTCTCTAGTATAGGTTTTGATGATCTTTGCATATCAACCTTGACTGAAATTACATCATCACTAGCTAATCGATTCCGTATATTGTACAATGCATAAAGTAACGAGATTCTCAACAGTTTATGCAATGGTTTTACACATGTACTCTATGCATTCGTCGGTATCTCCTTTGGATACGGTAGCCTTGGGCGCAGGAGGAGGTGGTGGAGGAGGGGGTACGGTAGATGGAGAGACTACGGTACCATTCGATGGCTGGGATACGGTAGGCTTGGCAACAGGAGCTGGGGCAAGCTTGGCAAGTATGGGAAAGACGGAAGTTGCAGTGGTTGAATGAAGAATGGGAGCACAGGTCTGGAAATGATCTGATAAAATGGGCAATAAAAACAGATTACCTCATAGCCACAGGATCGATAGAAGGGGACTTGATCGTGAGTGGAGAGGTAGATCTAAAAAGTAAAGATCAAAGATCACATCAGACATAACAAAACTGAACCTTGCTGAACTTCAACTCCTTCGCCTTCGATTCGACCATGTTCATGAGAATCTTGCCGAGTCCACGACCTCGATGGGCCTTCCGAACAATCACTGATTCCACCCAACACGCGTCCCGCCTGAGCAAAAGATTTGTTCCGATGCCGGGAATCGAACCCGGGCCTTGCGGGTGAGAGCCGCAAATCATAACCACTAGACTACATCGGATGATAGTAGGGCAGCTGCAAGACGGACTGACCTGTCGGGTAGGAGACACATGCGAGCGTGCCCGATGAGAACTCCTTCTTCTAGGAGGAGTAACGACATTGGCGGGCTTGATCTACATGATTTCTGCTGAAATTCATAATTTGCACTTCCAAATGACCGCATCCAATAACAATAAAAAGAAATTATTTTTTAAAAAAAATCACCTGAGAATGAGCTCTAGTCGTGTAGCTGCGAGGCCATTCCTGTGAATAACATTATTTTGGTAAATCAAAAGGAAGGTCCCACCTCATTCAGCAGCGATATACACTCGTCGTTAAGATCCTGTCTGTCAACTAGGGCTACAAGCTTCATAATCATTGCCTATGCATGGGCAGCTGAAATTGGCAATGTTTTTAGCCAACAAAAAGAAAATCGTTCATTCAAAAAAAGAGAAAACCAAGAATTTATTTGAACGTTGAAAAATTACACAAAGTCAGTCGTCGATAGGGAAAATATTGCAGAGTACGGTATCGCGGATCACTCGTGATATCTCGCTTCAACATTTCGTGTGCTTTGCGAACTTTTTGTTTTTCGTTCGGTACGCGTTCATTTGTTTATTACTTTTCGCATTGCTACACTAGGATTACGGCCACTACAAAGGTCTTTCGATCTGCTTTCGCTTTTCATCACTTTGGTCCATTACCGATCGTTTCGGAATGGTGAAACGCGAGGTGAACGGGAAGATCAAAGAGAACGACGCGGTATTCGAAGACGTAGACGAGGAAGACGTCGTGTCCGATGAGGAAGATGAAGATGAGGAGGAGAGCTGCGAGGATGAGGTTGGCATAATTTCGAGTGATTTCCACCTATGTTGCCATTGTTTACCGCTGTTTTCCCACTTCCATCAGCATTCGCTTCCTTTTTCTTGGCATTTGCTCTATCAGTGTATCCCTCACACAACTGTTGTTGTAAGAAAAAGCGCTAATCCATCCATATTCCGTTTTTTTGGCTTCCCTCGAAAGACACGTTTTGCCCTCGCGCTAGTAGCCCCATTACTGTCACTCTCAGCGTTTTTTTTTGTTTCAAGGTAGCAATTAACGTAAGAGCAGTGAACATGCGCTACTTATTATTGAGTTAAATTCTTGTTGTCTTTGTGGGCTGACATTGAGGTTGCTCTATTCCGTTCGGAAATTTTGTTGCTACCGATTATAGACGCATTACGGTGCAAAGGAGTGGTGGAGGAACATAGGTGCCCGCGGAGAGTGTCCGGGGGGGGGGGGGGGGGGGGGCACCCCCTTACACATGTATAGGGATACATGGTCCAACATGGGTGGGTAGGTTATGGTGTGGTAGTCATATACGGTAACTAGGGGTACTGTATGACCGATTGGGATGGTACTTGGCCTTGACCCACCATGACCTACCAACCAATGTTGGAGAGTGTCCCGGGCACCTATGTGGAGGAATAATACATTAATCTTAATAGTGCGAAGTTTGTAAGCTACACCATGTCCAGGGTATGTCGGACGAGGAAGAGATGGAAGTGGACGAGGGAGTGAATGGAGGAGAGAAGGAGAAAGGAGAGACGATCGAGATGACTACGGAGATGTGGGCTGAGAAGATCGCCAATGGAGATGAGGTAGGTGATGGGAAAGGAGTTATGGAAATCGTGTGAAGCGCAAATTGCGCTGCCTGGGTAATGTTTTAAATATGGCAACGAAATGTGTTTCAAGAGATATGATTGACTGTGTGAGAACGGGAAAGCTATGACGATTATCAGCGATATTACACTGGTATAATGCGATGCTTCTGAAGCTCAGAGCTTCCAGTTCAACGTGGGTAACATTGGATGGTTGATTAGAACAGAAATCGGGTGGCGATTGCTGAGAGTGAACTCTTGTCATATTGAGATCTAACTGAATCGTAAAACCTGCAGTTCGAGAATATATAACACCAATCGTGCAACTCGTAATCTCAGGGTCTGGTGGAGCTGTCGAAGCGGGCGATCCCGCAGCCATTCGTGCAGGCCTCCATCGAAGCACCGTGGGAGCCGACCGAGGCATTGAGAAGACTCATCAAGGTGCGTTATGGGAGATGTGAAACGGAAGAGTGGTGGGTTTGGAAGTTTGGAATAAGAGATTTTTTTTTTTATTAATTGCTGTGTCCTTCTGGGCTGGTTCATATTGTGCAGGTGAAACAGAAAATTGGTGGGTTTGTTAGTTTCAAGGATCTAATTCGCTCAAATCGTTATGCGATTTCGTGTTGATTGATGAGTTGTACGTGAAACGCAATGATGAAGTTCATCACCGGATCCGGTTGCGATGGTTTATGAAATGTGAATGAAACGAGAGATCGACTTGAATCAACGTGTCGCGAAGCGGTGACCAAGACAATAGGAATACAATATTCGTATGATGCTTGAGATCGAGATAGATTAACGGAGGTCCAGCCTTGTCTGACCTTGACCAACAACTGAATCTCAATAGTGGCTGGTTGCAACGTGATTTTGGTTGCACATAATTTCCAGATGTTTGAACGGGAGAAAATGTTCCTATCGGTGTGACACTACAATCAACAGTCAAATGCAATCGTGGATGTATGACAGTATCCTGAAACATGCAATTAGCAATATTCATTAAAATATTGATGGCATTTCAGTCGCTGTTCGTGCACCTCGCGAGCAAGGATACGGCGCACAAGCCGAAGCAGCTCCGCCAATTGGGTAATTATAATTAATTAGTTTATTGATTACTGATTCAATATTAGGGCGAATGTCACAGTATGTTGTTTGTTTGCTTGTTTTCTCGTCGAATATTGAATCATACTCACATTACTTTGTTGAGAAATCATCGATTTATAGGAAATGTGTGAAACGCGATTGTGGCACTTCTCTGTTTTTTGTTCCAGTCTTTTCTCGCAGAGCATTTCCTCCCTAGCATTCTCATTTCCAAACCCCACCACATTTAGAGTGGTTGTAGCGTGGGCTGAAAAAACAGAGTTCCGATAATTATTGTATTTAAATTGATATCACTGCAGGAATGGCGGTGTTCGCGCGCGTGGACGTGCTCAACTGGGTTGGCAAGGCGGCCGAGGAAGAGTTCAAGGTGAGAGGAGACAAGAGAGATAGAGATTGGGGAGAGTATGGTATCTATATGGCATACTGATGATGAATGGCTTTTTTTGTTGTGTTTGTATAGTTGCGAGCACAATATCGTGTTTCTGAATAGTGTTCAGTTCTTGACAATCTTTGGAAACGGGATAGCAACTGGTAGTTCTATTTCGAAATTAGAGGTGGGCAAGGTGGCCAAGGAAGAGTTCATGGTGAGGGGGGTCGATAGAGGTTGGGTGGGGAGGGTTACGGTAGAAAGGGTTTTGATCCCTTTGATAAGTAGCTATGGTTCGTTTTTATGAATTTTTGAAACGTTGGCGTAGATAGAATCGGGGTTCGAGTGGTCTTCCGTTTTTGACAATCTTTAGAAACGGGATAGTGACTGGTAGTTCTATTTCGAAAATAGAGGTGGACATGGACGAGTTCATGGTGATGGGAAGAAGATCGATAGAGATTGAGGAAGAGGTACGGTAGGAGGTGGTGTGGGCGGTCGATAGGACGGGGTACGGTAGATGATAGCTTCATCAATGTAGAACATTTCATTTGTTGTTGATTCTGTGCGTGGACCGTATGATATGCTATAAAATTCGATTCAGTTTTTGGCTAGGTTTGGAAACTAGATATTGATCGGTTCTCGATTTCGAAAATTGGGGTAATACAGTTGCAATTCGTTTCCTAGGTGTTTTTTTCTAATTCCCATAGAATAAATTATGAAATTGAGCGTGCAACGTTTTATAAATGTGCGAAACGCGATAGTTATTGGTTTCGAAACATGCTTTTGCTGACTTCGAATCGCACGTCAAATCATGTTCTTCAAAAGTGTACGAGTATCGACTGTAGACCAAGTACCGTATACCCAATTACCGATCTCTCCCTCCTTGCAGTCGTTCCCCTCGTCGTCCATCGCATGGAAGAACGCCTTTGCCTTCATCAAGGCCATCCCTCTGCCGCACGAGAACTGGACCACGCCCCTCTTCCCGAGTGCCTCCGAGAGTGAGTACGGTAGTTGAGAGGGTTGGGGGGGATACGGTAGTGCTGACCTGTTGCCTGATATGTGGGGGGGGGGGGGTGAATTTGATAAAATACGGAAGAATGATCAAAAGATCGCTTTGAAATCGAAACGGCGAGATGTTTCGGAGCTTGCGGGTTTTTGGATATGTGTTAGTAGAGCCGTTATTAGAGTATCGATTGATGCGATTGTATTAACAGTTTATCTTCTGACCCGGTGCATGGTGCAATAATTGAATTATCACTGGAAAACCCTGAACAAGACACTTCAATGAAACGCCGCTCTCGCAGGTCAGGCCCGCAAGTTCACGAAGGAGAACAAGGGAAAAGTGCTGTCGAAGGCACTCGAGGAGTACGTGCTCGCCCTTACCAAACAGAAGGTATGTGAGAATCACAGTATTAGTACAGGAAGATTGCGGTTGCATGGTTCTTTCTTTTCTCTGACTTTGAATATTCTTTGATTATTAGCTGGCCATTAAAAGAAAGAGTATATTTTAACATGGACATTGAATCGAGCGGATAATTGTCACGCGCTGGCGGTAGTCAATGTGTAGTAGCACTGAAACGGCGAGTTCATTTGTTCGCAAGTGAAAAAGGTCTGAAAATATCAGGGAAGGGAGTGATTCAGAGTAGTAATCACACATTTCGTGCACTCAGGTTCGTGGGACGCATTATCAAACGGCGGTTGTAGCCAAAAAAACGCAAGGTTTATTTGTTCGTATGTGAAAAACTTGGTGGGAACATTAGGGAAGAAAGGGATTCAGAGGAGTAATCAGACATGCCTCATTGCAGCTGCCTACAGTCGTGCAGCTGTCGCTAATGTCGTGGCTGTCGGGAGCGCCCATGCAGCACCTCCCACGGCCCCAGCTCACCGCCCAGTCAGTTTTCTTAATTAATTAATATTTATTTAATTAAAATACTTTATTTATAATATAAGTTAATCGTATAGCGTGATGATAGTCAGCCGTAAAAAGCCCTGCTCGAAAATGCAAGTAAAAGTGCTCGTTAACTTGTTTATTGCCTGCAATTGGACATCTGCGCGCTCCGGAAGAAGGAATGGGCGGAAATTTCCGGCACTTGGGCCCGAAGGACAGAATGGGGCAATTTCTGCCGAATTCGGGACGACGCGCTGCTCGATTTGCAATTTGTGGGTTATGATGGCATGCTGGAACCAGATTCGACCGGGGTTGAAAACGTGAATTCTTTAAAAAAAAACTCGCTGGTTTTTGTATGTGGTTAAGTAATTTCTAGGCTAGGATCGGGCATATTTTTGACGACTCCATCCAGAAGCACAGGATTGAGAACCCTGTGTGATTCTGGACAAGTCGCCAACGGGTAGAGGAGCCATGTGAATATAGGCAGATGATGGAACACGGGCCCACCAGGTGGTGGAAATTGAATTTTCCCCCACTTTGTCAATAGACATACTATTTCATGAGTTTGTGTATCCTAATGAAGACTCGTATGATTGATGCTTAATTTTGTTATTGTTTGATTAATTTTTGGACCCCTAGATGCAGAAGCACAGGATTCTAAAATCCTGTGTTATTCTGGACCAGGAGCCATCGAGTATGGTTTCACGCGTATATGAGATAAGGGTTTAGCACAGCTCAAGCGGGTGGTGTAAATAAGTGTTTTCTTCGATTTTTCTTCTTTTAATCCGCATTGCGAGTGGCAGAATTTTATTGAGATAACTATTGATAATGCTATCAATCATTCAGAAGTGTGAAACAACATAGCGCTCATCTATTGAAAAAAAGTCTCGTGCAGATTCAAATGATTGTTTGTCTACAGAATTTATAAGATTTGATTTGATTTAATGAAGGGACCTTTTTCGACGACTCGCTCCGGAAGCACATGATCATGTTTGATTCCGGGCAAGTCGCCACCGGATGAGCTATCTCTTGTCTATACGATGAGTGTGGAACACAGCTCCCGCTGGTTGCCCCACCCGAGAAAAAAAAGTCCCGCCTCAACGAGACCCGCCTAAATCAGGTGAAAGAAAAACTGCCATTATTCAATAGCACTTATCTGTTGTTAAAAGAACGGCCGAGTTTTTGACGAACCGCCCCAGAAGTACAGAATTTTGAAATTCTGTATGCTTCCGGATAGTGCGCCATTGAAGTCGGTCACTTGGTTATACAGGGCAACACTGGAACCCGTCTCTGCCTGGTTTTGGGAACACTGAGTTGGCATGAAGAGGCCTTTCTCTCGTGGTTCCCTAATGAGTTCGGGGGTACCCTAATCAATGTCCTACGGTATCTAATCGATAACATACCGTGTTCGATCGATAAATAACGTTAATTCTGATCTCATTCCAGGTTCTTCTTCTCCAACTTCTCAAAGGGATCCACACACGCGATTTTCGCCCTGGAGGGACTCTTCCAGCTGGTCGTCAAGCACAATTTGTCAGTTTTATTTTTTTTTTACAAAATATTTGTTTCTTTTGATGCAGAGGTATGTGGAATATATCGGGCATAGAAGACCGTTGGGTAATAGAACCCTAGATGTAGCTTCAAGTCACCTGGTTTTGAAGCACCATAATTGCCTTAGTTTTTTGTAGCGATTATTTGGCGTGGGAAAATGTAATGCTGTTCTGCTTGTCATTCAGTATTCGTGTGGACGAATATGAGCCAATAAATACCATTGAAAAGGCTCACGTTGTTAATAGGTGATGGGGTGGCTAGCCCGCCCTTGCGAGGACACGCCACTTTACCTTGTCTTTACCATTACCCTTTGCAGTGAGCATCCTACTCTGTTCGAGGAAGTGTACGCCCTCACCACTCCCTCCTCCTTCCATCTCAATCACAAGAGGAAGTTCCTCGACCTACTCGACATGCTCCTTTCATCCACGTGAGTTTGCTTGTTATTGTTGTTATTGTTTCATTGGGCTTACATCTTGTGGTTTAAGGGAGGGGGGATGATATAGATCTCATGGCTATTGTTCCCGCGACGATTATCGAGATATGAGATATGTGTGAAACGTACATGTACGAGGATGGGGGTTAAGTTGGACATTTTGAAAATGGCCTTTCTGCTCTACCTAATCATACATAGCATTTGGACTGGTGATACTTAATTCCTTTCCTAACTTCCTCCTCCCCGATTCCAGTCATCTCTCGACGTACATCGTTGCGGCCTTCGTGAAGAAGCTCTCGCGCTGTCTACTCTACGTCCCCTTCGATATCCAGGTGAGAATTCGGCCACGTTTGTTTTTTCAATCGAAAATGATGTATCATTGTTTCTGCGATGATTATCTAGCTATGAGTCGAGTGTGAAACGCATCATATCCAGGTGAGAAAGCGGTCTCGTCGCTTTACTTTTCATCGCGCGGTCTAGTCTAGACAGGAAGCAGGTGAAAAGTCAGTGTTTTTGAAATCACTGGCCAAATTGTGCCAAGAAGTCTTGTGTTTAAGGTTTCGGTAAGAAGTGCTCTGGATCGCACTGGTAATTTGACCGCGTAATCTTGAAATAACTAACAAAAGTAAATGATGTAAATGTAAAAGAAATCTTTCTGAATTTAGTTTCGTGTTTCACCTGGTTGATATGAGGAAGTGAGATATGCAAACTATGATTCTCGCAAGACTGATTATCAAAATCTCGAAATCCGGTATTTGGCATTGATCTCAAAATTTCCCTGCAGGAGCCGTTGATGGGACTGATCCGCAACGCGATCACCCGCCATCCCACCGCCTCCTTCCTCGTGCACAGAGAGCAACCGGGTGAGTACGGTAGGATTACGTACACTACTTTAGAAGACCAGAATAGGCCTACATCGCATAGTCAGCCATAGTCTAACGAAGATAAGAATGGTTTTTATGATGCTTAGGCTTAATGATTTGTGATTTGTCTAGTTGAAACCGCTAACTAGGAACAGTTGGTAGCCCCTATTATTGAAATTCAGGTCTTCTAAAATAGTGCCGAATTACGGTAGCCCGGTAGGATTACGGTAATCATGTCTTTCGATCGATAGTGGTGTACCGTATCCTCACTATTGGGTTTACTTATTGCTCAGTGGGTGCCGTGAAGATATTATGTCTAGCGATTTCCCCGTTGTCATGTAGTAATGGTGAAACACAAACGAGGGACGAGGGACTTGTGGGCACGAGTTTGTATCGGAAAAGTTATGCCTCTGGTTGGCAGGGCAACAATTCAGTTGGCGCTTTGAGACACACCACAATCAGGTTATTAGTCTTTGTTATATATTTTGATTTATTGTGTTAATTATTTAATTATAATTTTCTTAATTGTTAGATTCGGTAGCGTGCGATCCGTTCGATGAGGAGGAGCGAGATCTGAAGAAGACGGGCGCGATGGAGAGCAGTCTGTGGGAGGTCAAGGTGAGTTATTGATTGATTGGGAGGAGGGGTACGGTAGATCTCGTTGTGGGAGGTCAATGTGAGGGAGGGAGGAGGTTATTGATTGAAGGCAGGGGGTACGGTAGAAGTCGAGGAAAAGTTCACGATATTGGAAATGGTCAGTGTTTTTGTGATGGAAAATGAAGAAAAAAAATCGTTGTGTCCAGCTCGACCGGTTATGGTTTCAGGGAGGTTATGTAGTTGTGAGTTGATTATTGAAAGTGTTGAATCGATCACGCAGTGTGCACTTTACATCAATTTTTATATCCATTGAATTTTAAGCTTATAAGCGGATGGTCAGCGCTATTCTTTGACCAGTCTGTTCTCTGTTTCATCCTCAATTTATGATTGATCTCTTCTTTCTGCAGCTTAACATTTAAACATAAACAATTGAGAATGTGTTTTATATGAAATCATTTTTTATAAAAATATGTTATTAGATCACTTACAGACGCTGCAGACGCACTTCCTGTACCCGGTGGCCAAGCGGGCGCGCTTCATCGACGCCCCCAAGCAGGATGTTAGCGGTTTTTCTATTTAATTAATACGGTTTTTTTCTATTTTACGAATATTTAATAAAAACGCGAAACTCAAAGCCGGTCAAGATGGATGTTTTGTGTTTCAATGCATGGAGGTAAGCTAGTCGTTGTCCAACAATTCAATTGAAAGTGCGCTCTGTTGAATAATAGGAGAAAAGTTAACAATTCTCTCTTTTACGAATGGTGGAATTTATGTTTCAGTGTGCACTCATATGGAGAAGATGGCATCCTGTGATTGCTAACGTTGACAGTATTTATTAATTATTCCAACGATCTCTCCCCTTGCAGGTGGAGTCGTTCATTCGGTTCCGTGGTGCGGATGGCTACTGGAATGACACGATGACACGCGCGTACGGAGAGGCAGTTGGAGGAGGAATGGAAGGAAGGAGAGATCAGAGGGGACGGATGGAGGAGGAGCAAGAGGGAGGAGAGGACAGGGAGAGGAGAAAGGTGAGGAATACTTGTTTTACAAATATTGTTAGCTAAGAACAATTATTGTTAGCTGCGATCGCAAGCTCACTATGTAATGTTGGTGAAACATGAACCCGCCATTGAAACTCAGTAGTGGTGGTGGTGAGGGATTCTGTAAAATGACAACCTGTCATCGCTAGCTGAAATTGCTAGCTCAACACGTAATAATGCTACAAAACATAGATCCCACTTGAAACTCAGTAGTGGGGTGGTGAGGGATCCAGAAGGATTGTTCCAGTTATTTCTCGCTGAGATCGCAAGCTCGATACGTAATATTGGTGAAACCTAGGTCCGACTTGAAATTCGGAAGTGTGGTTGTAGATAAAATGCCGTATTGCAGATTCCCATTGTTGAGAATCTGGTGAACACGAAGATTCTTCCCCAGAAGACTTTCCTCGTGGAGTACGGTAGCGTATGGGCGGTCTGATTACGGTAGTCGTCGATCGATAACTGATCTCGGGATTTGTCTCTTCCTCCAATGAAGGATATTCGTTTATCTGTTAGTTCGCGTGTTTGTTTACTTCTGTTAAGATTTGCAAGTTATCCGCTTTGTTGTTGTTGTTATTGCTAAGTTGTTAGTTATTTCCCCGACCTCCTCTGCTCCTTGTGCGAATTACGTTTCAAATCGTTGATTGGTAAAGATAGTTTTCTCAATTTGCACGTATTTCCAACGGATTTCTACTATGCGTTGATGACGCTATTCAATATCTGATCCATTTTTTTTTGAAAATGTTTTAAATTGTACTAATTATTTAAGAATGAACAGTCCCGCGTCTCATCTGGGCTCGGGTCTGGGCGGAGATACGCCCTCGCACCTTCATGGACTGGGTAATTATTGTTATTATTATTTTGTGTGATTCTTATTTCGAGTCGAACATTTCTCATCAACATGTCCTAGAGGATCTCGGAGTTTACATGATATTGGTGAAGCAGAAATTGTCCTAGTGACTAGACTTTGAAAAGTTGCATTTCCAACCGGGCTGCTGAAGCTTCTTTCCAGCAGAGTTGGCGACATGATAATGATTGAATCCATGCAGGTGGTCCGTCGTCGATCCTGGGTGGCGGCGGTCCGTCGTCCATGCTCAACTCGCACCTGTCGGGCGGAGGACCCGGCTCCGTGATGGGCCTGATGAGCAACCACGGCCCCGGCTCCGTGCTCGGACCAGGTACCTTGACTGGCAATACTATTCTGGGGCTTCTTGAAAGATCGAGATCTTTTGTATAGTATTTTCGAATACGAACGAAGTTGATTGATCCAAAATCGCTAAGTAGATGTTGGAACATCTTTAGTTACACGGTGACACGCAAAATGGCCGGGAAGATGATCGGGAAATTGAAAGAAGCATTACCATGACTGGAACGTAGTCTTAAACGTGTTCTTTGTTTTCGTGAATCAGGAATCGTGCGGGGACTATGTTTCGGGGTAGATGGTGGCTAGGTAGTGGACCTTACCCAGTATAAAGGGGGTCGGGTGAAAGCATAAAACGATTCTCCGTTGCAGGCAGCATCCTCGGTCCGTCGTCGATTCTCGGTCCGTCCAGTCTCAATATGGGCGGATCGCAGATGGGAGGATCATTGGCCAACAGTGAGTGAGAGGGTGGGGAAAGGTGGGAGATGGAGTAGATTGAAATTTCTCGTGGGATGAAAGCAGTAAATTCGTCCATGCAGAGCTGGGTTTCACTGAGGAAATATAGGTCGATAGAAATGTGTTTCTTCAATCCGGCTGAGATCAGTGGGTCGAATACATAGGTTTCCAAAAATGACCACTTATTGGTTAAGTAACGAGTTAGAGCCTTGATGAATAATAATATGCATAGTGAATGCTCTCCCTCCTGCAGGTCTCCTCCACTCGCAACAGGGTCCGTCCTCCGTACAGGCGTACTCGTCGGGTGCCGGAGGGGCGTCCGAGCGAGGTCCCGCCTCCAATCTCAACATCAATCCCGGATCTGTGATGAACATGGGAGGAGGACCGGGCAGTGTATTTCATGTGAGTGATTTTCAATATTGTAATACTATAGAAATAATAGAAATGTTGTTCATGAGAATGCTGTGAAACTGGAGAGTTACTTGTTTTGGGAAGACAATCGGTAGAGAAGCGAAGTGTGCTTCATGAATATATTTTGGATTTTGCTAGCAAATTAATACTTCACCCGATCACGAGCTGGTATGATAGAGTGGTGGCGAAACGGAGGATTTATTAGTGTATTGGGAAACAGGATGGTTTGACTATGAAAATATGATTGAATGGACTTTATGAGTAGTTGTATATAATTCTTACGTAAAGGCTCTGAGAAAGCTATCACTCTAGTTTGGCAAGGCAATGTCATAGAATAATCGCGAAGCATGGGTTTACCGGGTTCGTGTGCGACAAGATATATACTTGAAGCGAACAATAACTTTTTTTGTAAATTGGAATCAGGTATGCACATCAATTTCTGATCTGTTGCAGTTCTATGTGCGATATGTGAAACTCCAACCTTACTTGAAACAAGCAATTGAAATTATGGATGCATATTTCAGGACATGAACCCGAGCTCGGTGGGTCCGTCCAATCTGGCCGTGCCGATGACGCCCCTCGCTGGAGACGCATTGGAGATGTACAAGCATGGTGAGGGGGGTTGATCTTTGATCTTTGATCTCTGGTCTTTGAAGTTTTGTGTGCTGAGGTTTTGTGTATAAGAAGACTAGGATGGTTCGAGTTGCAAAAGGAATTCTTGTTCAGTAGAGAGCGATGGGAGACAGTGCGACGGACTTTTCGACTTCAAAAATCTACTATAAAGTTAGCTGTGAGAGTCGCGTTTCACACAGGGGGCTTGAGCAAGGGAAGTTACTCGAACCTGATTCGTTGTTGTTACCTCTTCCAAACAAAATAATACGCGCTTTTGAATTAAGAATTGAGCATTGGCGCTGGTTGTTGTAGCTAGAACGTAGTACCGTAAAGCCCTTGTCAATCGCAGGTCCATCCCTGTCCCACTCGGCGATCCCGACGCACGCGCTGCCCTCCACGCCGGCGTCCGCCCTCGACATTCCCTCGCCCACCCTCCAGAACATTGTGAGCACTGTGAATCTGGGAGTGCAGTTGGATCTGAAGAAGGTGAGAGTCTAATTAGCAATAATAGTTGTTTGTGTGAAGGTGGAGAAATGACCTGGTCGTTCGGTGTTTCGTAATAGATTCATGTTTCGGCTGTGATGTGAGGAGTACTGAAGTTTCGAATACTTGCGCACAATTCATTAAAAGAAAAAAAAATTGCTGGGTTTATGCGCGAAGGTTCGGGTTTCATCACGAACGTATGAGTCTAATCGGGCGATGGGGAACGATGTGTAGTTCATCGGTCGTTTACAAATATTGGAAATATTAAAGAAAGCACCACATCGAATTCTGCTCATGAATCGGTGTTTCACTGTTAGTTAATACAGTGGAATTAGCACTTGCTTCAATATGGCTTTGACTCGTGGTACAATAAGAATAATTACAAATAATAATTGGACACTTGTAGATCGCCCTGCACGCGCGTAACGCCGAGTACAACCCGAAGCGATTCGCCGCCGTGATCATGCGTGAGT